>OX276377.1:8972500-10380000 GCA_946251855.1 Alsophila aescularia | reverse complement strand
TACCCTTCGCGGATGTAAGCATTTGATGAACAGATTCTGAGGAATAGACATTCGCAATAACGGCATTCGGAGTTGACTATGAGGTGGGTAATAATACGCAGGTGCATGCTGCTACCCAATGCATGAATTCCCTTTTGGTTCTCACAGCACCCGCGGGATGAGGTGGGGTTGTCCTATTATTATGGCGGGCACTGATCCAAACTAACTTACTGCATTGCCACGTTGTATGGCAAATTGAAGTTAAATTATAAAATATAACGATATATGTGTTCACAACTTTAAGATTATTTATTGTAAAAGGGTAATAACACGAAGTAGATACAATAGAATACATGATCTTTCTTTTAAGTTTAAGAGAAATACAGTTGAATACATACAATATACGAATACATAGTATTATTAATCTTGGTGGGTACTTATATATACATACCGACAATATGAAACACTATATAATACCCGGTCCGGTACACACCTGTGTTGAATCGTTGCTACAATGTATGCTCAGATCTGTTTAATGAGTGATAGCATGATCGCGGCGACTCTGCCACCAATCATTAAGAGTCATTAACTTTCATTAGCGCAGTGCGATGTCAATTTAATTCAATGCCGACCACCGTACTACGTCGGTTTGCACACCGGGGTGTAGGTACGTAATGCGTTTACGGTACACGCCGCGCAATATGTCACTTTGACGTGTCCTGTATTGTTTTACAGAGAGTTACTCGGAAAATGCATAGTGATTGCGCAAAATTTGCGGCAACTAGGAATTAGACAAATGGATGTAATTAGTCTCTCGGGGGGATTTTACTTCCTTTGGAAGGTACGAATTATGTGAATTGGTTGCTAGTAAGAGTTTATGCCATTATGGCTGCCTTATTTATTGTACCTATGTCATGCAATGTGCCTTATTATTGTATTATACATTAAAATTCTAGTGGCTCTGTGAGCTGTAGACCAAATTTTTTTGCAAACAATCTAGTGGTGCACAGTAGCACCATCTAGTTACCTTATTGTAAAACTACCATTAATAACCAAGGTTATTCATCAAACCCTACCTAGTGGATAACGGGATGATTCCACTGGTAGAAACCTAAATGTGAGAAAACTGCATTTTAAGCAGTTATTCTGCTCATTACGCCGAAGATTCTCATTATTTCTTCGCCAATTTTTTATGAGACTAACTTAAAGTTACTACCTTTCAAATAAAAAAATAACCATCGAAATCATGCAGATCTAATAAGGCGGAGGTATTCAGTAGCCCCCTTTTTACCCTTTAATGGGGGAAGTGCCCTCCCAATAAAAAATAATAATAATTCGTTTAACCTGTATACCAAGTTTCGTCTAGATCGCTTGAGAAATGCGACCTATAGAGGAGAACAGCCGGACTGACATCCAGACATACGAAAGCATTTTTGCCCAAGCTGAAACGGAGACGCTTCGCTCGCGCTTCGCGTTCGCTCGGTCAATAAGACAAAACAAAAGTTAATAGATATTGGGTAACACAGGTAGTTACCTATGCAAATGTCAGAATAAAATATCAAGGTTCGTGAACGCATTTTATAAATCAAGAGAAAAACAACGAAGCTGAAAGGTTTACCTACGAGTGGATAACTTATTATTAAGAGAATAAAAAGTAAAGTATGTGCACTTTGATTATATAATCAAAGTAAGTACAGTTTTGAAATATCCATTGGTGGCCGAGGCTAAATCAAGAAATAATCAATCTAACAAATCGATGTAGGTAACCATGGGTACCTTTTCAATGTAAGTGTCCCTGATTAGATTGTATTGAGGGCACGTTAAGCTGTCGGTCCCGACTATCATTGATTAATAGCAGTCGTTAAGCCATGTCAGAGGCCCTCGGGCGGCTTGACAAACTATGACACCAGAGACCAGCACTACCTCAAACGACAAACAAACAACAATTGTATTAATCTAACCACGGGCAATAAACAGTACAAAACAATCTGACAGAAAAAATACCCCCAGTTTTGTCAGCTTGGTTTCCGATCCAAGTAGGTACATCCCTGACAACAAACCCACTTATATTAATAAAATAACATGTATAATGAAACAAGACCGTTATCAAAAAGATGACCGTTTCACCATGACTGAAGCTTGCAAAGGCGTGCGGAACATGTCTGCCTAATTACCCGCTTTAGTTGTGGGGTTTCGCACAAATTAGTCGCGGTTAGGGCCGCCGAAGACGAAAGAAAAAAGTTCTGCTGTTCTATTGTTGGGGCCATAGGTGCCTAATTTGGAATAGTGAGGTCTAACTAATAAGATGAAGCGATTATTAGACGCCAAAAGTTTTCAGGACAACTTTGACGTGGTTTTAATGTTTATTTATTATAGGCACCCTATCTTATGTGTAGTTAGGAATATACTATCAATAAAATAAAGGATATTTCGAAGTAAGTCCGTGGGTGGACTCTGCCTCCAGCTTGGAAAACCGTGCTTAATGTTTCCTCGACGCAGCAAGTGGTAGGTAGTCTGGAGTGTGACACGGTCAGCATTGTGTGTGGCAGTACGTTTGGCGATAATGCAATGGATAGCGATGGAGGTCCATCGCCACCACCAGCAGGAGTTCAATCTCCGTCGACGGCGGTGCAGAGCAGAACGAGCACCGGGTGTCCCCGTTCCCAGTCGCCGCCGCATCTCACGCGCCGCTCGCAGCGGGCTGCAGCCCGCAGTGCGCGTCGGGATCTCGCGGCGTGAATTCCTGAAGAAGAGCGTCGGATACGCTCGAAACCTAGGTCGATGTTTTCGACTATATACACGTGAGTCATAGCCGGTAGTGATATTTAAAATTATGTATCAGGTTCACGAAAACTTCAACACTAAAATATTTCTAAGTGTTACGGATTGCGCATATTAATTTTGTTGAAGCAGAAAAGCGATGAAAGTAAATGTGATAGAACCTCAAAATTTAAACCTATCTAGGGAGGTTATGTCCCATACTCTGTCTCACTCTCTCTGAGATAAGCCTGGGTCCCGGCAGTGGGAGAGTTATAGACTGATGGTGATGATGATGACAGAAAAAACACTAAGGGTACGCAAAGAGCCAAATCGATCTAACAGCTCTTTATTTATATCGTACTTTTCCTACTGTTCAATAGTGCAACGTAGAATCCAACAATACAGGGTTCGGTCCTAGGCTCCGCACCAATGACTCAAGTTATATGCGGTTTTCCATTGCTCCGTACTTCGGAGGGCACATTAAGCTGTCGGTCCCGGTTGTTATTGAATAATAGCGGTCGTTAAACCATGTCAGAGGCACTCGGGCGGTCTGATGAACTCTGACACCAGAGGCCAGCACTACCTCATACGACAAATAAACAAACCTAACAGAAGAACGTAGAAACTAAAAATCAATGAGTCGTAATAATAAGTTCATTTAGAGCAGTTACCTACTTACCTAGTTCTGGCAAAAAGTGAGCCCCATCCTGCGTTATCCATCTTTATCATACACTTATCTAGGTTTCAGAAAATCTTATTGTTTCTGATACACTAGCAACTTTAAACTGATGATGTGTGTACCTATATAGTTTCATTCCACTTTTTTAGACGAGTGTCCTTTTTACACGACTGCCCAAAAAAAGGTGTGTAATGGTTTCAGGGTTCATGTATGTATGTATGTATGTATGTATGTATGTATGTATGCATGCGAGTTTCTTTGTTCCAGCATACTTTTTAAGTGCCTGAACAGGTTTGGATGTATAGGTTATCGTAAGAATCCTTACATCATCCTGAGTGACATAGGTTATATATTTTTTTAAATGTTCTTTTATTTGGCAGGGCAGTCGTGTTTTTTTAAATGTTCTTTTATTTGGCAGGGCAGTCGTGTTTTTTCTCTTACTTTGATAACTCGTTGAAAGTTTCACGGAGGAGCAGTAATCTCAATCCCCGATAGGTAATTTCATCCAGTCTTTCGCTACACGGTTAAGCCAAAAGTATTTTTTCGGATTGCTTCTACAGTGCACAGTAAACAGTTTAAGCTCTCAGTTTTTTATGTTATTCAGATTGTCTAATAAAAATAAGTAAATGTCCGATGTTGTTTGTTATCGCTGCGAGACCGTGGAGCCATAAATAAGCAGGACTTTGAGTGCACTACTTTATATTGTAATCTGTGGCCACTACTGGCAAGATGCGGGAATCGATCTTTGTTTTGCAGTCAGCTACCCGGCTCACCGCAATGCTATAAAACTTTTCAAAATAGAGGGAACGGTCATAAACCTTATTGTTTTTATTTTACACAATAACTTGCCTTATTTGGATATATAACTTTTGTCAGGGTCTGTAAACAGCAGTGGTTGTTTGATGTGGGCTGATGCGTAAAAGTTAATATAATTTGCCCACGAACCAGCGAGAACAATATCAGAAGTGTAAGGCTGATAAGACTAAAAAATATTTACAGAAGGACTAAAGTTACCTGGTAAGTACATACCTATCTAGGTAATATTTGTATTAATTACTAGCTGATGCCCACGTCTTCGCACGCGTGGTCATTTCTCTACGTTAAAAGTACTATTCCAAGACCTAAAATACCAATATTACCAACATTTGATCAAAATTCCTTCTGCCGTCAACAAGATTTTATCGATTGCTCGGCTTCTACTGATTGGATTGAGATACCAAGTACACCGGTTTTAAGTCAAACCCAAGGCTGTCCAAAAGTGAAAACAGCATCGCAATTTTACATGATGCGTGAACAAACATACAGACAAGCTAACAAACTAACAAACAGACAGAGAGACAGGCACGACATGTACGATATACGCGAGCAAAACTTCCCCGTTTCAGCTTGGTCAAAAATGCTTTCGTATGTCCGGATGTCAGGCCGGCCGGATGTCATTCCGGATCTCTGTTCTCCTCTACAGGTCGCATTTCTCAACCGACGAACTCTCTAGACTCTCTCTAGGCGAAACTTGGTATACAGGTTAAACGAAATTTTAGAATATTTTAGTCGTCGGGGATTTTTGATTGGGGTAGGCCTTTTTTGCCCCTTTTTCCCCCAAAATGGGGCAAAAAGAGTGCTACTGAATATCTCCGTCTTATTAGATCCGATTTCGATTTTTCTTTTTTTATTTGGTAGGTTGTAACTTTAAATTGGTCTTATAAAAATTTGGTGAAGATCTAATGAGGATCTTCGGCGTGATGAGCAGAATAGCTCCTCAATATGCAGTAAATTTCTCACTTTTAGTTTTCTACCAGTGGAATCAGCCCTTTGCCCACTAGGTAGAGATTGATGGAGAACCTTGGTTATTATTGTTAGTTTTACATTAAGGTAACTAGATGTTGTACTGTGTACCGCTAGATTGTTTGCAAAACAGTTTGTCGGCGCGAGGTCTACAGCTCACAGAGCCACTAGTTTAGCTTTAGTTAAATGTAGGTATAGATGTAAAAGTAGGTAAGTATAGGTTAAAATTCCGTAGTTTGGTGCAAATATTAATAGATAGGTGGGTAACTATCTATAAAAGATAAGTATGCAGCAAAATGCAAAAGTGATGCCCTGTGGTCAGCACGTCAGACAATAAGCCATCTGTTGTCATTAGCACAATAACTTCATGCTAGTCCAGAGAATGTGGAAAACGCATGAGACCACCCTGCGGTTTTGTAAGAGGAAGCTTTTTTGTTCCGCCACCGACCCAGTGCTGCCAGGTTGGTAAATGGTCCTAAAAATAGGCCGTTTCGATTTGAAATTGAACAGTTTCTGTTTGTTATTATCTAGTGCTTACATACATAACTGCCTACTATAAGTACTAAATATAGTTCGAATATAACTTCCACAAACAGCTAAGTTAGTATTGTGCATAATCGATTGGGCGTTTGAATAGACTAGATCTGTGTTCCATTTTCAGCCACATTGTCGCTTGCCATGTGGCAGGATCATGTTCAAACGTAGGTCAATCTTAAATTTCTTATACTTACACCTCTAGATAGGTAACTCCTTATTTTACTTACAAAATGTACAAAAACGATTCAACAATAACTAAACTTATAAATGTATTGTAGTAGGTACAAAAGGCGGTCTTTGGTATGTAATTTTTGTTACTATATTATTTGCCTTGTTCGCAGCTCTACCTAACCTATGTCCGAGTTAAAAGAATTGAGAAATATACTACGTAACTAATGCTTTAGATGTACCTAAGGATCAGCTCTTATGAAGTTCAAACTAAGTTTGAAATTAATATCATAGCACTTTCGAGTCGACACCTGGCAACCTTTCCACCAATTGTTGCACTAAGCGCACAGTTGTGGTAAATGTGACGTAGTTCATGACACGTCTAGAAAATGTACGGAATGCACCCATTCTCAGCAGTTTGTAAACTTAGCACCGGAAGCTTAAAGCAAGCAATTAAAATACGGCTTACTGCAGGAACTGAAGTACACCACAAAATACAAGTAAAAATATATATATTACTAGCTGTGCCCGTGGCTTTGCCTGCGTGGTCATTTCATTTAAAAGTACACACGTGCTATTCCAGGATTTATGATACTACATTTCTTCAAAATTCGTTCAGCCGTCATATATATTTTTTATCGATTGCTCGGCATCGGAATAAGGCTAACGCGCACTGCCTTGCGTTTTTATATCGCATATTCTGTGAAGTACGGAGTGTCATAGAAGTGCACATATTGCGATGAAATAAACGCATATAGTACAATATGAAATAAACGCTAGAATAAACGCACCGCGTTCCACCGCAAGGCAGTGCGTGCAAGGCCTACGATACCAAGTACCCCAGTTTTTAAATAAAACCTGGTAAGGCGTCGTACTGCGACGGGCGGTAAGTTATCGAATGACGTGCAGCGTGCAGATGAAGCGAAGAAAATACGTTGTTCGTATAAGTTACGTGTATTCAGAACAGGTTGATCTGTATGTATATATATATGATATGTGAAGAGTAATTTGATATCAACCGGACAGTAGGCAATTCAACAGACAACTTCCAGTTGCAAGGACTTGAGGAGGTCGTGCTGAGGCAAAGCGCTAAAGCTAGTGTGAGCCGAATTCGACAAGTTTACAGGTTTGAATTTAGCGGTACGCTTGGTTGCAGTGAATGAAATGCTTGCGACGATTCCCACCCCTTTTTCTCACCTCCCCCCTCCCCCTCCCCATATAGCTAAGAACCATCTCAATCACATTAGCTTTCAACCAAAAAAAATATACGAAAACACACACACACACATACAGTGATACACACCCTAAACTTATAACACCCGTCTCTTTGTTCGGGGGTTAAAAAATCTAAAAAGAACGCATTAAATATGTAAATGCTTTTAATTATGGAGCAAAAAATTTCTAGAAGCACGTGGTTTCAACCCACGGACGTCTGGATTACAATTCCACGCATATTACCGCTTGGCCACTTGTTACGTTTAGTAAATAACGAATTTTGGTACCGTTCTTTAAACGGATGTTTATTACTATAATTTAACATAAACTTTGGACCCTTATCCCTTAAAAATCCTTTATTTTTTCGGGAGTAAAAGTATTGTAAATTTTAACATATAATATAAACTTTGACTATGCTCAGTTACATCAAAATCCGTCCAGTAGTTTCAGCGTGATACGTGTTCTTTTAAATAACTTTCAACTCTTATCCTGCGGGAACCCTTTATTTTTTCGGGATAAAAAGTGACAGACAGACAGACAAAAAATAAAAAATAACCTTTTTGCACTCCATATCGATTATGAAGTTTATCTCAAAAAAAAAAATGTACAGATTTAGCCCAGTTACAGTTTTATTATAGTATAAATGTTACTTATAAGTACCTTTCAAATAAAAAAAGAACCATTGAAATCGGATCTAATAAGGCGGAGATAATCAGTAGGCCCCTTTTTGGAGGAAGTAGGTACCCCACAATTCAAAAATCCCCGAGGACTAAAAAATTCTGAAAATTCGTTATACCTGTATACCAAGTTTCGCCTCGATCAGTTGAGAAATGGGACTAAAGCAGAACAGCTGGACAGCCGGACATGCGGACACACGTAAGCATATATTTTTGCCCAAGCTGAAAAGGAGACGCTTCGCTCGCGCTTCGCTCCCGCTTGGCTCGGTCAATAAAAACATTTAACTGGCCTAGTGCTTATTAGACACAGCTAAGGTCCTGGGTTAACGAAAAGTCGGTAGGCGTAAGATGTCGTTGTGGCTCCGTAACATCTGGGAGTGAATAGGCACTAAGACGGTGGAACATCTGTTCAGACTGGCTCTGGACCTGCGATGAAATATAGGGTAGATCCCCGATCGCCGCTCGAAAAACGGCACCGTCAAAACAAGGCATATGCCTTGTTTTGCTCTCAGTCGCAATATAACTCTTTCTCTCTCTCTCCGCTTGTGGACTATTTTTATATTAGCTATAGAACTCTCTCTTTCTCTCTCCGCTTGTGGACTATTTTTATATTAGCTGGAGAGGTATATATCTGTACAAGTACAGAATAAATAAGTACAAGTAAGGATTGGCGCGGGGACACTTTTGAGGTTTGATTTTCATAGAGACTGTGTATCTATAGTTTATTTGATCGAAGCCCTGGACAAACAAAAGTTTGAGGAGCTGACTGCCAACCTGCAATAATCGAGCGGCACTATAGGACGAAGAAGGTACTAAACGTCCTAAGCTACCCAACTATGAAAATCTCATTTTATTCTGTCCAATAGTTTTTGCGTGTTAGGTAAGCCAAAAAATTTGGTTTAACTTGGTCAGTTAGGTATGTAGATATATCTCGTGAGCTATTTAATTCTAGATAGTCGTCTTTAGCCGTGATATTTTGTTAGTAAATTCGTGGCGCTAGAATTATATTTTTTTCAATGAAACTGTTGGTATTTACTACTTATGTGTTTAGCGAGTATATTATGTTAGTACCTACTTACCGTTAATTCCTACGGTTGAGATTTAGGCCATCTCGTAAGTTTAACTAGGTGGGGTGCCCTCATTAGCACCATTGATAATAAATTAATAATATGATATTATTTTTTGTCATGTACTTACTTAATATTTTCATTTTAAGTTTTAAGCCGACTTTACTCCACAGTTTCAGATTTCTGAAACTTTTTGGAATAGTCGTGATATGCCATCTACTGTAGATAACATAAAAAAACTTTCTAGCAAAGCGTTAGATGGCGCTGACATAAATATTTTCTATAATAGTTCAGCTACTTGTCAATAGATGTCTTAAATTCCGTTTTTTCCTTTTATGTATTTTTTGTCTATGGTGGATGGTGGTGGTTTTTGTTATGACTTCTGTATGACAGTTGACTTGACAATCAGCTGGTTCGCTAACCTCAAATTCACCAAAATTATTTTTTTAATAACAAAAACTTCGGCTACATAAAGAAATAAATATTACATCTACAATAACATTATTTTTTTAGTTTTAAACCATGGCGTTTGCTAGGCTGCAGTTTTTCCGATCGCTGAAGAATTTGGATAGACAATATTCAAATCTTCGAAGGAACTATTCTCAAAATGCCGTAAATCTATCGGATCCCGCTATCCAGATGTACCTCAAACACCTAATGTTGGAGCATGAAAACCTGTATTCGAAAGCGAAGAGAAATTCAGACGAATCTCGTCGTCTCTACGAAATTATGCCAGTGGTGAATGTGCTCGATCAACGGATCACTTTGTACGACAGCATCGAATCACTAAAAGAGCTTAACAGTAAAGAAGTCGACAATGAAGTTAAGAAGATGATAAAAGAAGAAGCCCAAATATACCTGACACGGTTGAATGAGGTAGATAGTGAACTGCAGTCCATTCTGTTCGAACCTCATCTGACTGAGGGTGGCGTTTTATTAGAGGTTACAACCGGCGCTGGTGGCCAGGAATCTATGCTTTTTGCTAGAGAACTATTTGAGATGTACCAGTCACACGCTGATTACAAAGGGTGGCAAGTGGACATTGCTTCTATAGAAAAATCTGATATTGGCGGCTTCCGGAAAGCTTCAATGCTCATATCTGGTTATGGCGTACCAAACTTAATGCGATTGGAAGCAGGAGTGCATCGAGTACAGCGGATCCCTACTACAGAGAAAGGAGGTCGCATTCACACTAGTACTGTCTCTGTCGCCGTATTACCTCAGCCTACAGACATTGAGCTGGACCTTCCTGACCGAGACGTTGTTATTGAGACTAAGAGGGCCAGTGGGGCGGGTGGCCAGCATGTAAACACTACAGACAGTGCTGTCCGTCTCATTCACACTCCAACCGGCACTACAGTAGAGTGCCAGGAGGGCAGGTCACAGATTAAGAATAAGGAGATTGCATTTCAAAAGCTCAGGTCACTGTTGCTGGAGAAGCAGATAGAAGCTCAGAGTTCTAAAATCAACAGTGAAAGAAAATCACAGGTAAGGGCACATTAGTTAATTTTCCTGATTAATCATGTTTCATTTTTAATACCCAAGCACAGTGCATACTAGAAGTCCGTGCCGCTCTGGCGTGCCGCCGCCGAGTTAACTCGGCGCGCCGCCGCCGCCGCCGGTCATTCAAAAATTCGCGCTGATATCAAAATTAAAAAAAAACAGATGACAAATCGTTAATAAGTCAAAATCTAAAAATCAAAATGCTCTTTAGCCTGAACGAAAGGTTTCCCGTTAATAAAAATATTATCGCAGCATCTCTGCTCGAGCCACGTTTCGCTAGTCTAAAAGAGATTGTCAATTACGTAGAAAATCACCAAATGACAAAAAATACTTTCTTTGCCGATGTTGTGAGGAAATTCGTCAAAAACTCAAATAAATCAGGATCTGTAAACCCTGGTCTTTCTTCGTCAAATGACCATGAAAATCTACTTAAAAAGTTGGCCAAAAAACACTTGAATAGATTTATTGATGAAGATGACGCAGTTGCGCACTAGCTGTGGCTAAAGCCATGGCTGGCACCTCTGATTTGGAAGATTGCGATGGCAACATTCTGAAGTTCTGGCAACACAGGAAATTGTCATTTCCAAAGTGAATGCGCCAATCCTACAGATTGGCGCATTCACTATGGAAATGTTTACTTGTTTCTAACACAGTACGCCTAGTGAAAGGGTTTCATCTGTTGCTGGGCTATCTTGACGGCGAAGCGCGCCGCCGCCGGCCTTCTTGACCGCGGCGCGGACGTTTAGCGCATACACATAAGGTAATAAATATGCAATCATATTTCTTATTCAAAAGAGTTAAAAAAATGCCTTTCTAGGTGCAGTTATGCACATCATCATCATCATCATCAGCCCGTGTCAGTCCACTGCTAGACATAGGCCTCTCCCATAGCACACCACTGAGCCCGATCTTTGGCTCTTCTCTTCCAACTGCTGCCAGCCACTTTGTGTACATTGTTGCTCCACCTAGCTGGAGGCCCTACACTATGTTTACCGAGTTTACCGAGCCGCGGTCTCCACTCAAGAACACGTCTACCCCAATGGTTATCAGTCCTTCAAGAAATATGATCAGCCCACTTCCACTTCAGCTTACTAATCCTAAGGGCTATGTCAACAACTTTGGTTCTCTGCTAGATCACCTCATTCCGGATACAATCTTTCAGAGAAACTCCAAGCATAGCCCTTTCCATAGCATGCTGAGCAACCTTAAATTGGTGGACTAGTCGTACCGTGAGTGTCCACGACTCGGCTCCGTATGTCATAACAGGTAGGACACACTGGTTGAAGACTTTGTCTTCAAACTTTGCGGTATTGGTGATGAGAAGACTCAACGAAGTTTCGCAAATGCTGCCCAGCCGAGCTGTATTCTTCTGCGAGTCTCTTTCTCTATTAAGCATAAAATGCACAAATTGATGGACTAGTGACTAGACACATTCCTGCAATACTTTCCATACAAAACATTCGTAGTTGTGATTCAAGCATTTGGTCACAGTCACCTGATGATAAGAGATGAGACAGTCATCAATGGAGCATGCTTACCTGTTCACTCCCGACTTGAAGACTTAGATTACAGTTGTTGAAGAAGAAAGTTCCTTTCCTTCTTTCGCTGTTCAAATTATAAATGCACAAGAGAATGCTGCACTTGAATTCTCTTGTATAGAATGGTGGAATTTCAACCACACATTGATGCTGTATTTCCATACATCTGTATCTTATTTATAAGTATTATATACAGTAAGTAACAAAGTCTGTACAAAAAGATACTTAAAAAATGGTCTAGGAAACTTAAACTAAGCTACTAAACAAGAATATAACTTTGTTTTTAATGGTGTCTGTTTGTTTGTGTCTTTGTTCACGCGCATGTGATGCAGTTTTCACTGTTGGACAGCTTAGGGCTTGACTTAACTAACTTGGTATTTCAATCTGATGAGTAGAAGTCAAGCAATCGATAAGAACCATTTGTTGTTTAAATTAAGTTTGATGATATTGGTAGTTTTGCTTCTGGAATAAACCGTTGATCCTTGTTTTCCATAAAAGTACCACACGGGCAAAGCTAGTCTTGACATAAATAATTGTTCTAAATAATTAACAGAATCAAATGCAAAAACAATACTACCTACACCAACAAACATTAAAAGATTATATTCTACACAAACTGACATCAATCATAAATTAAACCCTTTCAAATTCTTCTTACAGATTGGTTCCAGCAACCGAAACGAAAAGATCAGAACCTACAACTACCCTCAGGACAGAGTGACTGAACATCGCGAGGGGGGTGGTACAGTCCACAACCTGAAAGATTTCATGGAAGGTGGGGAGCCTCTAGAACAACTACAAGAGGGCCTTCTGCGGCAACAGCGGCACCAGACCCTTATGGAAGAAATTAATGAATTCATCAAGAAGCTTAAAGTTGAACGCACATGAGTGTAAGTCAACTTAATTTTGTATTCAATAGTAACCCTAGTTTGTGATGAAACAGAGCCCATATTCGCTATGACTGTTCACACGTAACAAGTTACTTTGTGGTCTTGACGCGATGCATTACGTGACTCAATGGTCTTAGCAAATAAGGGCCCCAGGTGTAAGCGTGATAAAAGAAAAAAATGGCTGAACTTAAATCCTGTTCAAGCAATTATTTTCATTTATTTTCTTATATGATTTGTAAATATTATTAGTATTTATCTATTTATGTATAGCTAATAAATTACAGAAAAAGTCTATCAATAAATGAATTTTAATTTAAAAGCAATTTTTAATCACCATAAAATGATTTATTTCATACCAAATAAATAATCACATTTCATATTTTAAGTAAATATTTCACATTCAATGATAATTAATAATTAGAGATTCAAAATACCTAATAACATTAATATTAAATCTAATTGGTAAAGAAAAAAAATGCAACTGAAATATTTACTCTTCACATAAAATATTAATAAATTCAATGGAGTTTTGTATATAAAGATTTAATCCCAGGTCTAATGTTTTTAAAGTTGCCAGGAGGACGGAGCAAAAGTTACCATTCAAACCCTCCGATTCTTAAAAAGAAATCAACACTAATTATTATTGATTCGAACCACATATAATATAAAAATGACATGGAAGAAACATTAGGAGCATTGATTTATCTCTAAGAAACTGAGGTTAAGTCAAACATTAATTAATATTAAAACAAAAACCTAATAAACTAAATAAATTAACTATGTACTTCATAATTTAACTACTATTTCCTTAAAAAATAATATGTAAAAAGCCAATTTGTTTACAAAAGCTATACCATTTCAATCTTCTATCTAGCGATTTCTATCCAAATAGAAATTAATGTTTTCCCTAATGAAATCATATTATTTTTCTATTTGGATTACACAACTCAGATATTCCCACAATCCACATCAAAATAGTTTTTATTTATTTTATATACCTTTAGAATTTTATAGCTTTACTTTTTTTTTAGAATAAATTAAATCAATGATATGAATTATAATTGTTTTAAAAATTCACTCGATGCTTCCTAGTTGTGGCACTATGGGAGCATTATACATAATTTAAGTTTTTTTGTTCATTTTTGATATGTTAAATGACATGTAATAGATTTATCTAGGTAGGTAAGTACTTAATCTACAGGCATTCACTTAAATGATCACTATTAACAAAATGTAGACATAAAAAGATAAATTTTGATTGACTTTATCTGCTTACTACGTTAATCTAAATAAGTCAACAAAATTGAGATAGTTATTACTTCATGTTTGGTTTTAGATAGATATCACAAAATCTCTATAAAAATCACGGCTCTAAACTAATCGAAATGCTGCAATGATGCTCAGCACGACCCAAAGATTGATTTTGTTCAAACTGCCTCGCCCACACATGTCTATATTGCTTTCCTGCAAAGAATATACAAATCATAAAGTCTAGGTCTAGGTCATTTCATTACACCTTAACTTTTTCGAGAAGACCTAGACGATTTTGGTAGGTCGTCCTATCTGTTCACTTTTGCATGATTACATCTTTCAATATAACTTTATTATCTTTGCGTGTCTATACAGAATTAGGAATTTAACCAATGTGGTTAAGTACTTATGTCTACAAGGTACTATAGTAAATTGGACCAAATATGGCACCTTGAGGAACTCCAGAACTTATTAACGTACCAACATGAAATACTATTGAAGTTGAATTACTTCTTCGTCTTATTATAAGTACCTTGTTAATACAAACAATATGTTACTATTTCGCTTCCTATTAATGATTTCTGTGTTTCGAAAGAGCTAGTTTTGAGTATCATTAAGTCGAAAGCTTTATCAATATCCAAGAAAATTTACAAGATTTGGTACTTACTTCTGTATGATTCCTGATGCATGACGTCGGTTGCCTTCTATACAGCGGGTGGAAATGCTTGAGACAGGGCAGAGATTCATTATAATTAACCTCCGTAGCATCTACCGACATCGCTGGTACCTCTTCTTTCGGGCACGTCGCGTCTACCACCACCATCAACATGTTCGTGTAGTTTACAACCTGGGCGTAGAAAGCTCTATCGCAGTCCTTTATAGGCTTGTTCAACTTCTGATCCAAATTACTGTAATCTAGCTGGTAGAGATACATTTCCCGATCGCAAGGTGTTGGACGAGTTCGGTTGATCAAAACAAGTTTTTCAAAGTCCCGTTCCATGATACGCATGTTCGGTGGTTTAGACATTGAGTAGGGATCGTCAGATTCTTCGTCGTTCTCGTACTGGTACGCAACTGAAGTATTAAAACATCTCTTTAGTTTATATTCGCATTCAGTGAAACAAATGATTTAAAATGAAGAAGAAAGACTGAAAAAGATTTGGTAGGGCATGCGTAACAAATATACCCGTCAATTTTATCATTCTTCCACGATACGATACGAATCGAGAAAACATTTAAAGCTGAGATATTAAAAGATGCGGATCGTAGACAAGCAAATTAACTTCGCAAAAAGAAATAAATGTAGTATATTAAATAATGTACTAGATAATTATTATCCATAAATTACAATTTATAAATTATATTAGTTTACATTAGATATTATATTAGAATCTATGAATTATAATAAGTATAGGCAAATTTTAGGAAGAAAGGCGAAGATATGGCGCAAAATAGTTAGTCATGCTAATAATTTTATTAGATGATCAAAAACTTCTTTAGTGTAACGTTACTCTTGCATTATTTGCATTAAAATGTGTTGAAATACGACGTGTAAAACAATAAATAGGTATACTGTAAAAAACTACCTAAAGCTATGAACATGCAGAAACGATAAGTACTACAATGAATAATTATTAGAAAAGGTAGTTGTTATATTTTATTACACTTGCAAGGTCTGCCCTTTTATTTTTCCACTCAAAAATGCCTTTCGATTTCAGTAGGTTCTTGTGTGGAAAATCAGGCAGGGTATTTACAAAAGGGTTAAAGCATTTCAAAAAAAGTATTGAAACCAAAATTGTCTACGAACTCCTTTACTGTGCCCGAACTATAAACTCACCAGTGGAGACAAACTCTGAAAACAAGATGGAGTCGTTACTACTGTTGAAAAAAACTAAAACCAATTGTTGACTCCAGTGGTTAATTTTGACACTACTCAAGATTAGCTAAAGAGTTGTAAGGGTGCGTCTCTATCAAAGGTGCACCCAAAACATCGAAGTCCTTGCATGTGGTATTGACCTAGTGTCTAAATCTAGCGACATTGTTTTGCATTAGAGCCAGTGAATCATTGTGCATTAACGCCTACTTGTTTGTATGGTTTTGTAACGTGTGTCTGTAACCACAAAGTCTCATGCAGAAGGGAAGCACAGTCTTTGGCTAAATCTCTCTAGACAGGTTTAAGCATAGAATAGTTATCCGTTCACGGGTGCTCGTTGTCATGCACAACAGATCATGCTGACAACATGGAGCAAATCTAACGCTGGTTTACAAATAGTTTGGTTAGCCCTCATTTATTGGAATTGCAGTCTTTCAGAACCAGTCCCATTAGGCTTAGCGTGTTTAACCACAGCCACATCGTCACTAAACACCAGATGAGAAGTGGTAAAACGCTGCTCTATATCCAATTAAAAAATAACACGTTTGATAGACAGATAACAGTACAGTCAAACATTATGCTGGATATCTTACCGTCGCGGTCGTCGAAGGAATAGCTAGACGCTTGTGCCAAACCTGTTGTTATGGAGTTGTAGAGCCATACTGATGTTGTAAGGAACCAGGCTAGTACCAAGCGAAGGTTTTCCAGCGGCTGCAAATAATATTAGATTGAAAATAAATGAAGGGAAACCCTCTAAAACTAACGTCTAACCTCTCTACTAAAGCGCAAAGTCATGGACATGTGTATCATTCCCATCCTGAGTTATGGCTCAAGGTCTTTGACGAACTTCCAAAAGTCCAAGCTGAAGGTTTGCCAGAGAGCAATGGAGCGTAGCATACTAGGTGTTAACTGATCGAAACAGCGACAGCGTTGCGCTCCAAAACTCAAATTGTTGACGCATCTATAAAAGCCGCTAAGCTGAAGTGGGATTAGGCAGGGCACGTCTGCCGCATGCCGGATGAGCTGTGGGCCAAAATAGCCAAAATGTGAAGCCCTGATACAGCGAGGCGACGGACGTCGCGGCAGACCTCGGAAAAGATGGCAGGACTAAAGACTGGCCAAATATTTCACAAGATCGCAATGTCTGGAAGTCATGTTGAGAAGCCTTAACAATGAACAATGGGACAGTACAGTTTAAATAAAATTAGTTAAAATAAACAGTCGGAATTTAAAAACGGACATTTCTATCTCTGTGTTATACCGTTAAGAGCATAGAACCCGGGTTCGTGGTCTTCTTTTCTCTGAAGCATACAGCCTGGTAGTCCACCACGTGCACTGCCTTGTAGATGTCTTCCTCGATCAGCTTCGACATTATATCGGGTCGGATCTGAAATTAGTTCATTTAAAACTACATTTATTGTCATCTTTATATCTATTATCGTGGTTGAGGATTAATTTGCTAACTCTTAATGTGGATAAAACCAAATATGTTACTTTTGCTACAAGAGGTTCACTGTCTAATAATAAGTTATCACTAGTAGGCCATAGGTCAGCGTCATGTTTGGACTTAACTTAATCTATGTGTACATGTCCTGCATTGGAAATAGTATCTACGATAAAATACTTAGGGATTGTCGTTGATGACAGACTGAATTTTGCATCTCATATTAATCAATTAACTAAACGTGTTCGAAAACTTAAAGCAGTTTAAAAAACAAGTGAGAGCGCAGAGTGGGATGTTATTAAGCTATTATATTACTCTCTGTGTCAGACCATCATTGGTTATTGTATAACCTCGTAGAGAGGGACTAGCAAAACCTATATGTTACTCTTCGAAAGAGCGCAAAGAGCTCTTTCAGATATTCTACAGCTTTACTATATAAATAATGCCAAATCCTAACTGCTAGACAACTCTTTGTCCAACAGTCGGTTCTACTTCAACATGCACTTATCCCAATATCACGGAAAAAAGAGTTCATCATAATGTTTGTGTTGTGATTCCAGTAAACACTGCCTTTGCTCGCAAATATTGCATAGTTCTTGGACCGTTCCTTTATAATAAAATAAATAAATTTAATAAGATATACCATTTGACTGTGTTTGAAGTTAAAAAAATACTTTTCAACAAATTAAATGTATTAAACTACAATGAAACTGAAAATTTATTAATTTCACTGAAATAATGTTTGGATTGCATCAAGTACTCTTATACCCTTACCCTCAAATAAGCGTCAAATAAGCTCAAATAAGCGTAGTAATCATAAGCGCGTGCGCATCCTTCCGTGTGGACGTGTTTTTGTGTGCGCGTATTTTTTTTGTCGCGGTAAAACATGACGAACGTTGTAAAGTGTAATGCCTGTAATATAGTGATCTACGAATTGTTGTCCTATATACAAAATAAAGTTTCAATCATCGATGAAGACACGTTGGTGCGAATTTGCACTTCGTCGTTTTCCAGGGAAGAAATAAAAAAGTCGAAATCCCTATTGTTCGACTCGATTCCAACGGACAAGGTGAACATTCAGCGCAAAAATAAAGGGAAGGAGGAAAGAGATTTGGCAGACATAGTAAATTTATTTAAATCAACAGAACCTGATGTAATTCCTGTGTTTGTAGGAAGACAGCTCGAAAAACTGCCTCCCGTTTTGTATGATCACCTAGACTGCACGAAGTTATTGAAAGATTTACTTCAGTGTCAAACTGAACTGCAAGAAGTTCAATCGACATACGTCACGCAGAATCAGTTAAGTGAATTACGAGCAGAGGTTTTACAGATGAAGAATGATTCATTCCTACCGGCCGCTGCCCTCAATGTAAACATGAAGCGAGTTGCGTGTGTATGGAATAGTGGTCTTATGGGACTCTCGCATATGCATAATTCCTTTTTAAATGAGTCCTATAGGAATTTGAAAGAAACATCTCAAACATCGGTTCTCGCAAATGATAATAGTTTGCAACAAGTTTGAGATATTGTGAGGGTAGATGTGAAACAAAACGAGTGTGATGAGCGCCTACGGACGTTAGCACCCAGCATTGAAGGCGAAATATGTCACGAGACCAGTTTGTGGACCGATCGGCAGCAAGCAGCTGTGGCGTCTCCCGTCCTTATCGCGACTGCTCAGCTGACTATGACTGATAAAGACAGCTGTGCCGTCGACGAGTGCTATAGCGATTCAAAACACGCAAATGAGCGCGGATGCTCGGCGAATGAAAATATTGTCAATAATGAAGACGCCTGGCAACAAGTGTCTAGGCGTAAAAAGCCCTTAAAATATCGCTATCTAGGTACTGCGGGTATTGCCAAAGATAACGCGGGAAAATTCAAAGCCGTTGATAAAAAAGTGCCGATATTTATCACCACAAAGATACGACGGAAAAAACATTATGGACTATATCTATGGGAAAACAAAACATATGATTATATTGGAGAAAATTTCTTTTAAACTGGACAGAGATTATAATGCCTATAAATTCTTTGTATCAGAACATAAACTATCCGTGTTCTTGGATGACAAACTATGGCCACAGGGAATCATATTTAGACGTTTTATAAACTTCAAACAAAGGAAGATGAACGGCGATATCGCCGTGACGGCCCATAATGTTTAGTAAATAATGTGTAACAATACTTATTATAACTTAGTTAGTTTCAACTGTAAGAGCGTGAAGCGCTCGGTTGAAAGTATTCGTCAACTGTGTCGGACTTCGGACTTATAGTCGGTCTTCAAGAAATTTGGATAACCGGTTGCCGGATAATATTGATTTTCTAAGCAGCATTGATGAGGATTTCGGCTATACTGGGACTTCAGCTGTAGATACAACGGCTGGCATGCTTAGAGTACGTCCATATGGAGGAGTAGCACTGCTATGGAAGAAAATTGTGTTCCAGAATGTGTCCGTCGTACAGTGTAATAACACGCGAATGTGCGCTATAAAGATAACAATGGGCCTGAGATCGTTTTTAGTGTTCAGTATTTACATGCCTACGGATAACTCGGCGAACTTAGCGGAGTTTACGGACTGTCTCGGTACGGTGAGCGCTATTATTAGTAATGAAGACGTTGAATCGGTTTATTTACTTGGTGATTTTAATGCTCATCCTAGTGAGCCTTTTTTCAATGAGCAAACATGTTTTTGTAGTGAGCAAGATTGGACGTGTGCGGACGTTTCTTTGTTAGGCTTGTCATCTGACACTTATACGTTTATAAGCGAAGCCAATGGTTCAATGAGATGGTTAGACCATTGTGTGGTCACTAAGTAAGCCATGCAAACTATTGTAGATGTCTGTGTAAAGTATGACGTCATGTGGTCTGACCACTTTCCCCTATTAATAAAATGCAATTTAAACAGTCAAACCAAAAGTATTGTGTGATAAAATAAATGAAGTTTGTAACAAAGTAAGGTGGGGGTGTAACAAAGAAAGGGGGGTAAGGAAACCTGAGCAAATATTTTTTTATAGTAAGATGTGTCATGAAAAATTAAGGCAAATAGATTTTCCTAATAAGTTACGTTATTGTTCTGATAATCGATGTAATGAGTTGGACCACAGACGTATAATTGATAAAATGTACCAAGATATAGTTGATGTACTGTGTCAAGCGGCCACTGATGGTCACTGTTCACAGGTTTAGGCGGAAATTAACAGTGGTTGGGTGGAATAGGCACGTAAGTGAGGCTCACAGAATAGCTAGGTGTAAATTTGAGATCTGGTCATTGTATGGAAGACCAAGAATGGGTCATGTTTGGGATGAGATGCATGAGAGTCGTAGGATTTTTAAATCTCGCTTAAGATGGTGCCAAACCAATAGTGAGCAGTTAAAGATGGACATTCTTGCATCACATCACTCTAATAATGACTTCCGTAGCTTTTGGAAGTCCACTAATAAATTGAGTAGTAAACCGGGCTTACCTGAGAGTGTCAACATTATCAGTGACCATAAGTGTATAGCTGACATGTTTAAGGATCACTTTGTGGTGAAGTCGCCATTGGGACCATCACAGTCAGAGGGCGGTGGGGTACCTCATGGTCAGGAGCTCATAGCCAGATTCTCAGCGAAAGAAGTCAAGAATGTCATATCATCAATGTCACGAGGCAAGTCTCCTGGCCATGACGGTCTGAGCATAGAACATCTGAAGCACGCTGGCGTTCATCTGCTTAGAGTGCTCGCGATGTTTTATACGCTTTGTGTAGGACATTCGTACCTTCCTGCCGATATGAGGAAGACTGTGGTGGTGCCAATTGTAAAAAGCAAAACCGGTGACATAAGTGACAAAAATAATTATAGGCCGATTTCTTTGGCAACGGTCATAGCGAAGGTTCTTGTCGCTTTGCTTAACATTCAGCTTGATGCATTTTTAAAAGTTCATGACAACCAATTCGGGTTTAAATCAGGACTCTCTACTGAGACAGCAATATTGTGTTTAAAGCAAACTGTCAAGTACTACACGGATCGGCGGACGCCCATCTATGCCTGTTTCCTCGACTTATCGAGGGCGTTTGACCTGGTTCATTATGACATCTTATGGAAAAAAACTAAACGCTCTTTCCATGCCCCATGAACTAAAGCAAATTTTAAAATTTTGGTATCAAAACCAGGTCAACGTTCTTCGTTGGTCGAGTGCTTTTTCGGAACCGTACAGGTTGGAATGCGGGGTGAGGCAAGGAGGGTTGACCTCACCCAAGCTCTTCAACCTGTATGTAAATGCACTGATTGAGCAGCTCAGCAGCTCCCGTGTCGGCTGCCATATGTACGGCGTCTGTCTCAATAATATCAGCTACGCGGACGATATGGTGCTGTTGAGTGCGTTGGTCTGTGGGTTGTCTAAATTGTTGGGCATATGTGAACAGTATGCCCTTAGTCACGGTTTGCTTTATAACACAAAGAAGAGTGAGTGCATGGTATTTCAGGTCAGAGGTAAATGCCCAGATAAAATTCCATCCATAAAATTATACGGGGTTTAGCTTAAAAGGGTCGAACAATTCAAATATCTTGGACATTTGATAGCCTCTGACCTGAAAGACGATGCAGACATAGAAAGGGAGCGTAGGGCGTTGTCTGTTAGATCTAATATGATTGCCCGCAGGTTCGCTCGTTGTTCAAGTGGCGTCAAAATCACTCTTTTTAGAGCGTTTTGTACGTCCTTTTACACGAGCGCCCTGTGGTTGAACTACACACAAAAACAGTACAGCGCCTTACGCGTCCAATGCGGGGTGGCCCCGGCAGCATCCTTAAAGCATTTGCAGAGAGGTTCGATTGTCAGTACATGAACTACTGTTGCAGTGTTCATGTACTGACAATGTAAATTTCCGTTAGTTTAATTTTAATATTAGTATATTTTTTTTTTTTTTTTTTTTATTGTGTATTTTAAATAATGACCCTAGATGGTCGAAATAAAGAATATATTATATTAAATATACTACTCTCATACATTCACACACATAGTTTTTTTATGTATAAAATCATATAATTTAGGAATCTTGTTTTCGTGTATAAGTAGGCAATAGTAGGTTGTGCTCCAATGAAACAGGCCTGGGACCTATCGTACGGGTATCTAGTTTAGGACCCAGGTGCTCCATTTAGCATAAATGTACCTTTTTGCCTTTATCCCAAATAAAATATTTATTATTCTATACTTAAAATTATCAAGATAAAGGCTCAGTGACCCTCGGCTGCTGCGGCAGCCTAAACTCAGTACAAAAACCGGTTTCCGCACGCGCGTAGGGCACCTACTTGTAAAGAAATTAAAATCTACTCAACAAGAATATAACATTTTTAGGGTTTCATCGAAAGGAAAAAAGGAACCCTTACAGGAACACCTACCTTGTTGTCTGTCTGTCAAGACCTTTTTTATCAGGAATGCGGTGGTATCAAGTTGAAATTAATGTCAAGTACTCAGAACTGCAATTCCTTGAAACTGTGTTGCAAATCAATTTTCTAGAGTCAATGCAGTATACATACGGCCGTTTATGCCGCATATTTTGACATAAATCTATAGGGTCCCTTTGACCTAGAATGGAAGGACTATTTACATACCTGCAAGTTTGTACGGTACCTTCTTTGCGCGAGTCCGACGAGCACATGGCCGTTTTAAAAAAAAATGTTCTCTATGATTGTTTGTCTAGAATCTAGATGTTTTCTATCACAATCGATTGTAATGCGGATTTCACTGTTGGATAGCTTAGGATTCGACTTAAAATCTGATGTGAGTAGAAGCCGAGCAATCGATAAAAAAAAGAAAAAAATAAAGATTGATAGCAAAGCGAATTTTTGAAAAAGTACCTTTAAATGTGTACTTTAGGTACTTTTGGTCATAGAATACTGAATTTTGGGTCTTATATTGAATCCAAAGCCAAGGTAGCTGCAAAAAAACTTGGTATTTTGTCTAAGGTTAGGTTAGGTTGCTGGCGGTACTTCACACCGGGACAGCTCTCGGGGAATCTTTTATCAAGCACAGGTCCGATCTTGTATGGAGTACTGCTGCCACCTCTGGGACGGTTCTGCCAAAAGTCTTTGGATTCAATTGAGAGACGTGCTATCAGGCTCATTGGGGATGACACTTTGGTAAAGAGTAAGCTTCAAAGTCTGGCGCATCGACGTGAGGTAGCAAGCCTGGCGGTACTCTACAGATTGCACTATGGAGAGTGTGCACAAGAACTGCACAACCTGATTCCCCCATCACCTCTCCATCACCGTACGACTAGACGATCAGCAAAGCGCCACCCTTTCATGGTTGAAATACCTCGCACAAGAACGAAGCGTTACGCTTCTTCATTTATTATAAGAACTGCAAAGGAGTGGAATGCCCTGCCCTCGTCAGTGTTTCCGGTAAATTATAACCCCGGTGTGTTCAAGAGTGAATAGGTATCTACTAGGCAAGCGTGCTACACCTTCGACCACATCATCGCTTTCCATCAGGTGAGATCGTGGTCAAACGATTGCCTAGTACGCAATAAAAAAAATATAAAAAAAAACATATGATACTTTTATCTAAGAAAAATGACCACGCAGCAAAGCCGGCGGGCACAGCATAGTAAATATACCGAAGAGCAACAAGGTTTAAAAGAAGGTAGAGTTTACCCCACCAAATCGAAAGTGAAGCACCCAAGATATGCCGGTCCGCTCGTACTACAAGCCTCACGCACAACACCATGCTATGCCGTTTGTTTGGTGGTGTAGGCTCCGTCTTTTTTTAAACCTTGCTGTTGAGTAAAAGTTTAACCTTGCCAAAGAACTGTCCAGTCTGCGTGGCGTCTTCGCTCACCACCACCCAACCGTTGTTGTCAACTAAATAGCAGTCCCAATTATCAGACAGGCAGGTCATGCACTCCTTGTTGTGCTCGCACTGAAACAAAATAAATAAGTCTAATTCGTACGAGTTTTTATTTTACTTTTTTTCCTTTTTTTTCATTGTCACTTTTTTACGTTTATAACTTATTTTTTTATAGCTTTGTCTTCGGTTTGGCAACTACCCTGAAAGTTTCAGCTGGATACCTATTCGGGAAGTGCTCGAAATTTGAATTGCAAGGTTCCAGGACAGACAGAAATACATACATACATACATACATACAAGTACTTACAAGTGAAGTTAAATATAAGCTTTTAAAATAAACTGGACATTAATTCAGCAAATGTTAAAGTACGTAAACCATTACGGACTAAACCAAATGTAATATTAATTATTCCCACACACTGCACGGATAGATATATTTTTTATTTACATAATATAGTAGAGTAATCTACTTATCTATCTATCTTATCTATCTATATACCATAATAAAACTGTAACTGGGCTAAATCTGTACATTAAATATTTTTTGAAAATTTTAATTGAGTTAAACTTCAAAATCGTTATGGAGTGCAAAAAGGATATTTTTTAATTTTTTGTCTGTCTGTATGTCTGTCTGACTGTCTGTCTGTCTCTTTGAACACTCATCACGCTGAAACTACCAGACGGATTTTGATACAACTTGGCACAATCATAGCTGATGTTATGGATTAACATTTAGAATACTTTTTATCCCGTAAAAATAAAGGGATCCCGCAAGATATAAGGGTTGAAAGAAAGAACACGTATCACGCTGAAACTACTGGACGGATTTTGATGTAACTGGGCATAGTCAAAGTTTATATTATATGTTAAAATTTAGAATACTTTTACTCCCGAAAAAATAAAGGATTGTTAAGGGATAAGGGTCCCAAGTTTATGTTAAATTATAGTAATAAACATCCGTTTAAAGAACGGTACCAAATTTCGTTATTTGCTTAACGTAACAAGTGTCCAACCGGTAATATGCGTGGAATTGTAATCCAGACGTCCGTGGGTTGAAACCACGAGCTTCTAGAATTTTTTTGCTCCATAATTAAAAGCATTTACATATCTTATGCGTTAGTTTTACATTTTTTAACCCCCGAACAAAGAGGCGGGTGTTATAAAATTAGGGTGTGTATCACTGTATGTGTGTCAGTGTGTGTGTGTGTGTGTGTGTGTGTGTGTGATCTCGTTTTTTTTTTGGTTGAAAGATAATGCGATTGAGATGGTCAACAACTCCAGTGCATAAACCAAACAAATCAAATTTTGCCTCCAATTTAACTAGATGGCGCTGATTGACCTTAAAACACGCAAGCATTTCATTCACTGCAACCAAGCGTACCGCTAAATTCAAATCTGCAAACTTTTCGAATTCGGCTCACATTACTTTGTCTATTTTTTATTTTTTAAATTTGTTAGTTTTACCTGAAGTGCATGTTTAAAAAAGAAATAAATTATCGTTTATAAATTACAATCCCTCATAAAAAAGCGCCCTCTTGCGGCTGTTTTTATTGGTTACCAAACTGCTTACTGTTTCACATTTTTAACCCCCGAACAAAGAGATGGGTGTTATAAGTTTAGGGTGTTTATCACTTAGTGTGTGTGTGTCTGTGGCATCGTAGCTCCCAAATGAATGGACCGATTTTGATGCTTTTTTTTGTTTGAAAGCTGATGTGGTCGAGATGGTTCTTAGATATATGGGGAATGGAAAGGATAGGGGGAGGTGAGAAAAGAGGGGTGAGAATCGTAGCTTCTAAACGAATGGACCGATTTAGCTGCGGATTTTTATGTTTGAAAGCTGATGTGATCGAGAGGGTTCTTAGATATATAGGGGATGGGGTGGAGGTGGGAAAAGAGGGGGGAGGTGAGAAAAGGGGGGTGAGAATCGTAGCTTCCAAACGAATGGACCGATTTAGCTGGGGTTTTGTATGTTTGAAAGCTGGGGTAAACAAGATCGATCTTAGCTATAATGGTAGAATAGGGGGGGGGGGGGGGGAGGAAGAGGTGAGGATCGTAGCTCCCTAGTTTGAAAACTGATGTGATCGAGATGCTTCTTAGCTATAGTCGGGCTTAATATTTTTTTTTTATTTGAGCTTGTGTACCTCCACAACAATGCAACACAGATAGATTCTCAAGGCATCACGCATAAAGAGTCTAAAACGGGTATATACTATATATTAAAAATGAATTACAATTAAATGTTGCTAAGTGCAATTGTATTTCTTTCTCTCGGAAGAAATCTACTATCGCTTAAGATTATACTTTAAATAACGAGCTTCTTCGGAGGGTAACGGTAGTAAGAGATTTAGGAGTTTTATTGGATCATAAACTCATACTTAATTCTCATATCGAAAATATTACGGCCCGTGCCTATCGTTTGTTAGGTTTTATTCTTAGAGTTGGTAAAGAGTTCAATAATGCAAAAACACTAATAACTCTATTCAACTCTTTAGTTAGACCTATTTTGGAATATGCTTCTAGTGTCTGGAACCCTCAATATCAAATATACATTAATAGCCTGGAGCGGATTCTGAATAAATTCATTAAACACCTTACATTTCTAAATTCTAGATCAGTTAAGCCTATAGTTTTTAATTTTGATACCCTTCAAAGCCGACGCACAATAAAGGATCAAATGTTATTGTTTAAAATTTTAAGAAATGTTATTGACTCTCCATATCTTCTTAGTCAGATTGGTTTGAGATGTCCTCGATGTAATGCCCGTTACACTAATAAAATGTTTAATTTGCCTCGTTGTCATACAAATTATGCATGTAATGCTTTTTTACAAAGAGCATGTAAGTCTCACAATGACCAATTTTCGGATTGTGACATTTTCTTCTTTTCTCTAAACAACTTCAGGAATCAAGTATCTCTTTTGTAATTCTGTAATATTCGATAGTTTCTTTTCTTTATTAATTAGTTTATTGAAAGTATATTGGTACTGTTTTATTTTAAATTCTAAATTTATTATATATATTTTTTTAGTTTAGGTTTTGAGTGCCGTTCTGTTCTTACTCGTAATATAATGTTTCTATTAGTGGCATCTTCATTGGTGTATGTATTTTTTTTGTTTAGTATGTTTATTTTAAGAATATTGTAAACTGTTTGTGCCTTAATAAAATAAAATAAAATAAAATAAATAAATTAGAGTTCGATTATAGCACAATGGAGTATCCTACTTCCTTAACACGGGTGTAAGTATTTTTATTGTAGGACCTCTACACTAGAGAGCGTAGTATCTGTACTTATAATAAAGCATTATGAACAAAAAAGTCTGTACAAAGAAGATAATTAAGGTTTGATTTAAAAACTGGGTAATTTGGTATCTTAGGGCCTGGCGCGCACTGCCTTGAGGTGGAACGCGGTGCGTTTATTCTACCGTTTATTTCATATTGTATTATATGCGTTTATTTTACAGCAATACGTGCACTTCTATGACACTCCGTACTTCACAGAATATGCGTTATAAAAACGCAAGGCAGTGCGCGCTAGCCTTATGCCGATGATTAGATGCCGAGCAATCGATAAAAAAACTATTTAACGGCTGAACGAATTTTGAAGAAATGTAAGTATAATATTGTACTTTGTAGGCACTTTTGGTCCTGGAATAACACGTGTGGGCTACTTTTAAATTAAACGACCACGCGGGCAAAGCCGCGGGCACAGCTAGTAATAAATAATACCAAAAAACTGAAACTGAAGATAATTAAAAATATGGTCTATGGTACTTAAAATTGGCTACTAAACAAGAATATTATAACATTTTTAATAATCGTGTCTGTCTTTTTTCTTCGGCTGAACGAATTTTGAAGAAATGTAGTATATTGTACTTTATTGGTCGTTTTGGTCCAGGAATAACACGTGTGGGTTACTTTTAACTGAAATGACCACGCGGGCACAGCTAGTACATAATAATTCTCAAGAAAATGTCTTCAAACGGAGTTACAATAAATATATCTGATTTTAATTGGATTGTGAAACTACCACTATATGCGTATACATATAAACGAGGAATATACATATTCTATGCTGGAGGTCTAATTTCAAACAAAACAAACGGCCCTTGGCGTTTATTCGCTATGCCACACGAAATTCCTTGCAGAAAACTTGTGACGTCATTACGACAATTGCCGAACATTTCCACGGAGATATATAACGCCTGTGATCAATGGTACTGGTGTTGCGCGGTGGCGCGTAATAAAAGAGTGAGGAAGAGGGTAGACCATTTTGTCTGTCCTTAAAAGTTATTCCACCCGCAGTTACTTCAGTTATCCGTGATCATGGCGCTTGCAACAGTGCCGAAATATCGGGAACTCAATACATAGTATCCATGATAAATATTCCGTTTCGTATGATTATACTTATAATTCCTTTTTAAAAATCATTCACGTCCAATTGAGCACCTCCTTTTTTTCGTAGTCAGTTAAAAAACAGCAAATAACTTACCGAAGACGTAATATTCTCGAACCACTCGCTAAGCCTCTCGTGCTTGAACTGGTAGCCGACGACCGCGGCCGGCGTCTTCCTGTGTCCGTCTCCGTGGAACACCGCGTGGGACGCCGTCACCAGCGCCGCGCTGACGTTGAGGGGGAGCTTGTCTGTGTGCAGCTCTATGCTGTACACGTAGCTGAGAGGGTCCACGTAGTGCTGTTCCACTGCGCGGCGGTACCACGCCTCGTCGATGGATCTTGACCACTGCTTGCCGAATTCTGTTCTGGAACACGCATATCAGAGAAATGGAAAACCAGTCAGGTACCGGTTGTTTTTTTTTAGATTCCATCGAATAGAATTTTGCGAAGGATACTACAATTATTAACATACTACTTCCCTATAATTAAATGACTTCCCCGTAGACATAAGACTTGCTCATCTGGGGTGCACAGTGCAAGCTTCCCCGAGTTGCTTTTTTATAATTCGATCCCTATGATTAAAAAAGTCCGGAGCATCCTGAACAGCTGGAAGCAGTCCTATAATCTACTGGCAGCGCTGTCACGATGATGTTTCATCATAAACAGCTTACCCCATGACCAGGGCACATTAGACCTTTTCATTTCCGATCTGAGCCCCCGAGGAATTCAAATGTTTAGAACTAGTGTGTGAGTTTTCAAAGAAACTATTAGGTAGGCTAGGAACTGGAAATCTATTTAAGAGAAGAGGCTACAGCGCCCTTGGTACAAAAAGAAAAGAGAGATTTCAAAAAAAAAATACTACATATTCTAATGAGACATATATGCAATATTTTGCGTAGTAATTAGTTAGATACACCAAAATAAAATTATTAAAAATTAATCATCATCATCATCATCATCATGTCAGCCTTTAGAAGTCCACTGCTGAACATAGGCCTCCCCCAAAGAGCGCCATGACGAGCGATCTTGTGCCACCTCCATCCACCGACTTCCTGCGATGGCTACAATGTCGTCGGTCCATCGTGTGGGGGCTATCCCCACACTTCGCTTGCTGTTCGTGGTCGCCATTCGAGAACCTTTATTCCCCAACGGTTGTCGGTTCTGCGACTTATGTGGCCTGCCCATTGCCACTTCAACTTGCAAACTCTGAGAGCTATGTCGGTAACCTTCGTTCTTCTACGGATTTCCTCATTTCGGATTCTATCACGTAGTGAAACACCAAGCATCTCCATTGCGCGCTGTGCATCTCTGAGCTTGTGTACGAGACCAATAGTTAGCGACCACGTCTCAGTGCCGTATGTCATCACTGGCAACACGCGCTGATTATAAACTTTCGTCTTGAGGCTCTGCGGTATCTGCGACGAGAAGATATGGCGTAATTTCCCGAACACTGCCCATCCGAGTTGGATTCGTCGGTTGACGTCTTTGTCGAAGTTGGATCTACCCAGTTGGATCGTCTGACCCAAGTAGACATAGTGATCAACAGCTTCGATAATATCGTTGCCAACATAAACCGGCATGGGTACTACATGGGCATTTGCCATGATGTTCGTCTAAAAATTAATAGATAATGTTTATTATTGCGTGTGTTACGCACGTACCGGATAGGTTGCAGTGGAAATAAAAATGTCTATTGCAATTATTATCACGTATTTTTAATATTTTATGGTAGTTAAATATTTTATCTGTGTAATTACAAACAATATTGCAAGTCAGCGATTAGCAACAGATTTCCGATTCGCAAATGTACCAGTTTCCTTGAAAAACTGCCACACCGTTCGAAAGTATTTACAATGAAAAATGTATCAAATGTATATATCAAAATCGCGCCCGCGCATGCTTTTTGCGGCTGATGAAATAGTTTATGATTAAAAAGTCGAAACGAAGAAATAGAAGGTCTTACTTATCATCATGTTCTTTTGGAGGGTGGGTCTGCCACCTCGTCAGTCCACTATGCGTCGACATGAAGGCTACGATGTATCCGAACCGCTGAATGAACTCAGACCTGGCATCAAATCATTCGACATTGTAGTTACAGTTTTACTATAATCTGAAAAACCTTATTTACTAACTGTATCTATGTTTATAAGACGTAACCTTGTGTATTCGCGCTCAAATATCAAACATTTTCACTCTCAAGCTTAAAAAGTTATGCTAGGTGTAGGCGACATAAACCTGCATTTGAAACCTTATTCTAGTACATAAAAGTGTTTTACTTTTCTAATTATCTATGGTGTCCGACAGGAGCTTAATGTTTCATGTATTAGAATGTTTAAAAACAAAATAGGTGAGAAAGAAGCTCTCGTCTTTCCTTAGCAGCATTTAAATAAGATATCACTGTGTAATTTCCTCGCAATCGAAGTGAAAAGCAGAGTGTATAACACATTTATAAAACAAAGCATTTTATCTTCGACTTCAATGGCTAAACTCGCCTTCGGCTCGGGCGGACAAATGTCTCGGATAAAATGTCTTGTTTTATGCACTTGCTGTACAATTACTATTTGAGTAACTTCAAAGTAACGATCACCTTTTATTAAGATTAACCGTGATCACAATTATACATACATTTTCTCGAGATCACGGTTAATGAAACTTAAACGAAAGTTCGATAAAATTAATTCGTAAAATTGTTCGTAAAAACAAACAAGAAGGTTTAAAAAAAGATAGGATCAACACCTCCAAAGAAACGAGTGAAGCATAGCAATTGACGGCTGTGTATGTGTGAGTGAGTGGATAATTTGTTTGATACAATTTCATCACAAAAGACTGCATTGTTTTTGATTTTCCATGAGAACTTGACAGAATTAACACGACTAACAAGGTCGAGATCTTGCTGCGTTGTGGTGGCCGATCGGCATAACATGGTTATAGTGTATGCGTGCGGATTATGCGTACGGGCGGATCGGCATGTCTTGAGTGCTTCACTTTCGATTTGGCAGTGTAGACTCCATCTTTTTTAAACCTTCTTGTGTCAAGTCGTATGTTTTACTTACATCCTCAGGCTGCATAAATGAATTAGTTGCGAGGCATTACTTAATGTCTAACATCAGCCTTTAAGTATACAATGTAGCTTGGATTCAGATACCAAGAACACCAGTTTTTAAGACAAACCCTAAGCTATCCAACAGTGCAATCTGCATCGCAATCGGTCCCGTCGTTTTATTACGTGATGCGCGAACAAACTAACAGATAAACTAACAAACAAACAGAAAGACTCGAATTTAAAAAATGTTCTATTCTTGATCAGTAGCTTATTTTAAATACCCTAAACTTTTTTTTCTTAATTACCTTCATTGTATAGACTTTTTCTATCTTATTTCTTTACTATTAAGTAAAGATTACAAACCATTATATTATTATTTGAATAATAACTTATTAATTAAGAAATTTGAATCATTTGACGGCCGGTTGGTCTAGTGGCTAGTGACCCTGGGAACGAAATCAATCGGTCGCGGGTTCGAATCCTGCAAGGTGCTATCATTTGTGTGATGAGCAGAAATGTTTGTTTCCGAGTCATGGATGTGATATTCGTATTTATGTATGTTTATCCGTTATCTAGTGCCCATAGTACAGGGTATCCTAGTTTGGGGCTAGGTTATTGGTGTGGAATTGTCCCAAATATATTTATTTATTTATTTATTATTTCATTCGTATATTTTAATAAATTAACCCAACAAATTGTGCCATCAATTTGTTGTATAATAAAATGTACATCGACGATATTTTCCGTTTACTTTACCTCGGCAATAATCCGATCACTTTTGTCAATGGGCTATCCAAGTGCAAGTTTTAAAAATAATTCACAAAATTAATGTGCGTAGCATATTGTTCCTTAAAATTAGTGTTGTAGTTGTAGGCCTCATACGCCAGAGTTCGCATGCGGTAGTACAACCGCCAAGCAGTAGTGTGTAAACATTTCTTTGTTTCTATGAGAAGGGCAATGTTTCCAGCGAAATTACTGGGCAATGAGATGAAACCAATGTCTCAGGGTGACGATCGCAGTGCAGTGACGCGCAACATTGTGCAACGAAGGTTTTGGGTGGCACTGCAACTGTTAGGGGCAGGCGTGACGCTTACCATCAGGAGAGCGACCTGCTCGATTCCTCACTGGACGGAATACAATAATAATAATGCCGTGTTGCAAGACTAAGGCTTGTATATTGGATCACACAAAATGGCTTACCTCACGGGTTACAGTTGAAAATAATCAATTATCACTTCATTGTACTTAAAATATTGACAAAAATATTGACAAACACGTAGTACAATGGGCGGTCTTATCGCTTAAAGATATTTCTTCCAGACATCTTTGGATGGGCAGAAATTTTACAACCAGACCCAATTTACTGACAAACGTGCAAATTGATTCCAATAAATATGAGATTATGTAAGAAAATAAATAATAATGTAGGTATGGATAGAACTTACGCCTTTTCATCCGAAGCTGAATCAGATATGCTCTTGTTGAACCAAGCCGTATTGCGGGCGTCGTAAACTAAAGCCTGCATTAATCCATGGTCGCCTGAAACCAAGAGAAATATATAAGTATCAAAAAAAAGTGTCTGTTCCTAAAAAAACAAACTAAACAGAATAAGTTAATTAAAAAACCTTTAACTAAAAAGCTTTTATGCATAGCCATGTCATGGTGAAACTTAGAAGGCGCTATTACAATTAAATGCGTATACAATATTTCATGTTTGTGTTGTTAACAGTTGAGGAGTTTCCTAGTCAGGAGCCAACCCTGAGTGCAGCAACCATGTCTTGGTAAAACTTAATACCAGCTATCATAATAGAATGCGTTCACAAAATTTCATGCCCATGCCGCTGAACGTCGAAGAGTTCCTTTATCTGGAGCTAATCCTGGATGTCGACTCAGGTCACGCTTACCATAAATAAGTATTAAAAAAATACGGTTTTTTTAATGAACGACACTTTTTTGTTGCTTTGTTGACTTTTTAAGTGTTTCAGTTTTTTTATCAGGTAGTGCTCGAAATTTGAATTGCAAGATTCTAGGACAGACAAAATACCCGGTAAATACACGCGGCCCCTCCTGTTGCCAAATCCCCGGGCGCCCGAAACACGGCCGGCCCCTCCTGTTGCCAAGATAAAAACTCTAAATGCACCTGGCTGCTGTGGCAGCCAGTTTTGTACAGATTTCGATTAAAATGGAATCCCGCGTTCCTTATCCAATCTGAGTGTTTTATTCTTTTAAGGGATATTTTTCCTTTATGTTTAAACACTAAATAAGTACCTATAATCTTAGTATAATAAATAGAACACGTATAAAACTTGACCTAAAATTTAGACGATTTAAAAAAAAAAAAGTTTTTTAAATTGATATTCTGGTCACTTTTTGTGCTAAACTGTGTTGATATTTTAATGTTATTAGATAAATACATTCATGTAATATTCGAATAAAACATACAATAATAACAGGGTGTCATCGATCTTATTTCCAAGATACAATTTTTTTTCTGGATAATCACCCCATTTTTGTCTTCATATTTTTTCCAAGGTTATATTTCCATAAATAATAATAGATACATGCAAGTGAAATTAAATAAAAGCTATTAAAAAAATGCATTCTCATTGGAACTGAACCAACATATAAAAATTCAACTAGGATAATTAGGATAAGAGGAAGTGGTTCTAATTCACCTTGCAAGATTTGACTCACAATAAAACCTATAAATACATAATAGTTATAATAATTATCTTTGTGTTTGACAAAATGAACGGAATAAAAAGTGAAATAAATGACTCACAATAATACTCGTTCCTAGGCGTGCTATTGGATACCTTACTCCTATCTTTGCCTTCAGGCGAACCTGTCAAATGAAATCATCCTTATAGTATTGTCATTGTCATGCTGCATGACCTTGTGACACTGCTTACTTAAATGGTCAAGAATCCGACACATAATAATCTATACTTATAATAAAGCAGTAAGTACGAAAAAGTCTGCACAATAAAAAAAATGTGGAAATTGAGAGATTCATTATACAGACTCTTTGTTACCTACTGCTTTATTTTAAGTATAGGTATAGATATGTCGTGGCGATATGGTAGAATTGATCATTTCATGAAATGGTCCATATTTTTTAATCAAATGGCAAGCTAAAACTGACCATAATTATAATTGAGACATTGACGTTTAAAATATTTCAATCCACTATTGGCCATATCATTAACTAGTTTATCCTGGTACTAAATTTCATCCAAATCCATCCAGACGTTCCAGCTTGAAGGAGCAACAAACACACACACACACACACACACACACACACACACAAACATACAAACTTTCGCATTTATAATATTAGTGTGACTAGTTTTCCCGCCCGCGTTTATCGCGAAAAAAAGCATCCTATGTTTTTCTAGGATATTAAATACTAATGCAAAAGTAGGTATAGCACCACTACGTAGTATTATTAGGTATTCTGTGGCATCACAATGTTGTTTTTTGACATACTTGTTATTTCGTTTCCATGGCAACCGTTTCTTGCAGCGAGTAATCAACATTTGACCAGTTTATCCTGATTTCCCGTGAAACCATACAATTTTCCGGGATAAAAAGTATTCTATGTTTTATTCTAGGGTATAAGCTATCTCCATTCCAAGTTTCATCAAAATCCGTCCAGCTGTTATTGCGAGAATGCTCCCCCAAACAAACAAACAAACAGACAACGTTTCACTTTTATATATTGGTATTCATGTTAGCAAAGGTGTTCAATCAGATATCAAGGCTAAAAAAAACGAAGACGAAGGCGTAGCGAGCTCCCGCCTTCGTCTTCGTTTTTTTCCCGGAAAAATGTATGGTTCCTGAGGGACGCGGGGGAAACCGCGGGGCGGAGCTAGTGTTTATATGAATTCATCCTATAGCATTCTCGTGATCAAGAAGAATCCAATGATACCTTATATATCAAAATCCATCAAACCGTTTAGGCTGTAGGACGCGCCTAAGAAACGTACAAACATACATACAACCCAAACACATAACCCTCCTCAGTCGGGTAGAAATATGGACCATCGGAGTCGCTCACGTAAAAGTTCTACTCAAATAAGTATTTTTTTTTGTTATGATAAATTCGAACACGTTTAAACACTGCAGATACCTCCAAAGGATTTGATATCCAGGGCAAAGAGTATCCTAATGTGGAGACATGGACATTATTGTTTTTATACCCAAAGTTTACGATGCATGTTTATTTTAAGTTAAAATTATTAGCATGTATGTTAATTCTTCTATTGTTAGACATTAAGTCAAATGTAATGTAGCAAAATCATGTTTCAGTATTAGAAAAGAAATACCGTTATGTTTCTCATGCCCCGGTTTGTTCTTGTGATGTTCTGGGGGCCGAGGCTTCGCCGGCCAGCGCCACCCAGGCTTTGCTACTCTTTCTAAGAAGTAAAGTAGCTCTTCTTCTGGAGACGCAAATGTGCGCTCATAGTGTCGACAGTACAACCTGAAACATCAAATGTGCGCTCATAGTGTCGATAGTAAAACCTGAAACATAAATGTGCGCTCATAGTGTCGACAGTATAACCTGAAACATAAATGTGCGCTCATAGTGTCGACATCAAATTCTTAATCGTTGTAATGAAGATGATGCCTTTAGAGTGTTCTCTATCGCTGACGTACCATACCATACAAAATAAGTTTTACACTCGATTTAAAAATCTACGGAAGAGTTCTAAATCATATTTTGTAACTGATTATCTGTGTTTGTTAGTACATAGAATGGGCTACACTATTTTTAAAAGGAATTTTCGAGGTTTAAACTAAATAAAAACATGTATGCTCAATACACCGCGGTCTCTGTGGCAACCAAAACTCAATACAATGCGGACGCGCGGTGTACTGAGCCTTGTAACTAGAGCGAATTTTCAGTAAGTACAAAAACTTTTTTCTGATTGATTTAATAGCTTTTTTACTTTTCATTAGTTCTCATGCTCGCAAAGTTCTTGTTTATGCTGGGTGTTACGACATAAAACTGCATTTTATGCTCTAGTACGTAAAAGTGTTTTACTTCTCTAATTCTCTATGAACTAAAACGAGCATAAGTATAATTTTAAAAAAAGTGGCGGGAAAGAAGCCTCCTTCTTTTCTTATTCATTTTTTAAATGTTTGCGAGGAAATGAAACAAGGAATTTTATCTCGACTTCAATATCTACCCTCGCCTACGGCTCGGGCGAATAAATGTCACGGATGATATGGCTTTGTTTTATGCACATGTTGTACAATCTTCTATTCGGTTTAGTTGTTATTTTAGTTTTTGAATGAGTTATGTAGATAACAATAACAACGTTTGCGCGAAAAGGTGAATTTCCGCGTAGGTACATAAGCAGAAATTCTTTATGAATGAGTTACGTAGATAACAATAACAACGTTTGCGCGAAAAGGTGAATTTCCGCGTAGGTACATAAGCAGAAATTCTTTATGAATGAGTTACGTAGATAACAATAACAACGTTTGCGCGAAAAGGTGAATTTCCGCGTAGGTACATAAGCAGAAATTCTTTATGAATGAGTTACGTAGATAACAATAACAACGTTTGCGCGAAAAGGTGAATTTCCGCGTAGGTACATAAGCAGAAATTCTTTATGAATGAGTTACGTAGATAACAATAACAACGTTTGCGCGAAAAGGTGAATTTCCGCGTAGGTACATAAGCAGAAATTCTTTATGAATGAGTTACGTAGATAACAATAACAACGTTTGCGCGAAAAGGTGAATTTCCGCGTAGTTACATAAGCAGAAATTCGTTTACCCGTTATGGAGAACCAGAATAATCCAAGACTTTCCAACTTTTTGGGTTAACTTCCTAAATATTCTAAAGGGAAGTGTGCTTTTGAGATAACACTTTATACCATCTCTTGTTGCAGTTAATTGCTATATTTCGCATCTACCTTAACATGTCCTTTTCTCTGGACAGCACACGACTTTGATCGTTTTGTCATTTCAAATTTAAGTCAATTTGTTTAGGATTAATTGGGATGTATGGGAGCGAAAATAATCTCAATGCTCCAAGCCAACGCAGTCATCCTGCTGGATAACGAACGAGGCTCTGGGGACCGACAGATGGCGGCATAACTATCCCAAAAACAAGCGTAGCCAAATGACACTGGCCGGTGACGGGCAGCAGCGTCACCGGTGCGAGAAGTTACGTCTTGCAATCGCCAACTCGCATGCCCAGCGTGACGATCATGGGCAAACCATGAACGGCACAACCAAAAAATGGCCCCCAGTTCCCGGTCGCCCTGCTAGTCCTGACCAAGGTGGCGGTCATGGAAAGGGCAGGGCAGGTTGTGCGAAGAATCCTCGGGCTACCGTAGGCCACCCAAAACAAAAACAACTGACCCTGGCTACGCACAACAGACGAACGATTAGGCTTGACGATCACATGGCGCAACTCGAGACGGAGCTTACCAAGATAAGGTGGCACATCATAGGGTTAAGTGAAGTCCGAAGAGGGGGAGGATACAATAACCCTGGAATCGGGATAACTATTCTACTACCGAGAGTTCGATCAGCAGTCTCAGGGTGGCGTGGGGTTCCTCGTCAACAAAGTCCTCATTGATAATGTTGTAGAAATATCCAGCGTGTCGACCAGGGTAGCGTACCTGGTTCTTAAGCTGACGGAAAGGTATTGCCTTAAGATCGTACAGGTTTACGCACCGACCTCGGCACACTCGGATGATGAGGTAGAAGATATGTTTAATGATATATCTTCGGCCCTACATAACACCGCAAGGGCCCAATACAACGCTATCATGGGAGACTTTAACGCCAAAATGGGAGTACAGACTTGCAGTGAATCGAAAATAGGTCCACACGGCTATGGAGACAGGAATCGCAGGGGCAAATGCTAGTTCACTTTTTGGAAAAAGAGGGTTTCCTTTTGATGAACTCTTTCTTCAAAAAGCAACCCCAGAGAAAGTGGACTTGGCAAAGTCCCAATGATGAGAATAAAAATGAGATTGTCTTCATCATGACGGACAATGAGCACATATTCAGGGATGTCTCAGTGATCGCAAAGTTTAATACCAGTAGTGATCACAGACTTGTCCGAGGCTCCTTGAATATCAACCACAAGCATGAAAGATGCCGTCTGGTGAAGTCTACGCTCCGACCCAACCCGCTCCAGGACGCTGTTGAATCAGAACAGTTTCAACTCAAATTGGAAAATCGATTCGCTGCCTTGGAAACCACCAATGACTTGAATGAGGAACTACAAAAAGTTGTGGGAATCCTTAGGGAGGAAGGCACTAGATTTTGTCAGCTGCAACGTACGGGCACGAAGTCTAAAATCTCGGATGAGGCTCTTCGACTTATGGACGAGCGAAGAGAGCAACAGCAAGCCACACCGTCAGAAAAAAAGGAGCTCAATCAAAAAATCAATAAGATGGTGCGACGTGACCTCCGATGCTCAAATACACGCCGAATAGAAAAAGCAATTGAGAAAAATCTTCACCCAGCAATTGAGTAGATCCCATCTGACGAAGGTCAAGACTAATAATGGCACAACCGTCGTCTCTAAGCTGGAGATCCTTTCTGAGATTGAAGACTTCTATGGCCGATTGTACGACTCGCATGCTTCTAGACCCGAACCCAGCACATAGGATTCCCGCGTTATTGACCCGCCACTACACTGACGAACTGCCCGACGTCAGCCTAGACGAGATTAAGATGGCGCTCAAACAACTTAAAAATGGAGAACTCCAGAGGCGTAGAGCAGGAGTTTGGTAGTACTCTTCTTTAAAAAGGGGATAAAACCCTTTTAAAGAACTACCGACGTATTTCACTCTTGAGCCACGTCTATAAGTTGTTTTCTAGGGTCATCTCAAATCTTCTTGCAAGAAGACTTGACGAATTCCAGCCTCCTGAACAGACCGGGTTTTGCGGAGGGTTTAGCACCATAGACTACATACACACAGTGAGGCAAGTTATACAGAAGTCTGAAGAGTATAACCAATCCCTGTGTTTTGCTTTTGTGGACTATGAGAAGGCCTTTGACTCCGTTGAAACCAGGACGGTTCTGGAGTCTTTGCAGCGTTGTCAAGTGGACTGGTGATACATCGAAGTGCTGAGGTTTATGTATGATGCCAGGACTATGATCGAGTGTCCAAGTACAAAATCAGCAGTCTAAACATATTCATCAGCGCAGGGGATGTTATATCCCCGAAACTGTTCACTAATGTCCTGGAAGATATGTTTAAGGCTCTGGATTGGAACGGAATGGACATTAGAACATCTCACACTTACGATTTGCCAATGATATCGTCCTAATGGCGGAGTCGCTGCAAGACTTGCAAAGTATGCTGACCAACCTAGATGATGCTTCTCGACGGATCGGTCTCGGAATGAACATAGATAAGACCAAGATCATGTTTTACGATCTTATGGACCCGAAACCGATTGCAGTTAATGGTGTGCCTCTTGAAGTTGTCCAACAATATGTTTACCTTGGGCAAATATTGCAATTGGGTAAGAACAACTTTGAGAAGGAAGCCAACAGAAAAATTCAGCTGGGTTGGGCAGCATTCGGCAAGCTTCGTCAAGTCTTCTCGTCGTCCATACCACAGTACCTGAGGACAAAAGGCCTCAATCAGTGCGTCCTACCAGTCATGACCTACGGTGCCTGATAGTTTCTCTGGTGGACAAGATTCGTAATGATGATATCCGATGGAGAACTAAGGTATCCGTCATAGCTCAAAGGATAAGCAAGCTGAAGTGGCAGTGGGCTGGTGATATTTCCCGAAGAACCGATAACCGTTGGGGTAGACGAGTTCTTGAGTGGAGACCACGTTTAGGCAAACGTAGTGTATGACGCCTTCAGGTCAGGTGGAATGACGACCTGCGAAAAGCGGCTGGCAAAAAATGGATGTGGAGAGCTGAAGATTGAGCTCAGTGGCGTGCATTAGGAGAGGCCTACGTCCAGCAGTGGACAAGTATAGGCTGATAATGATGATGATGATGATGATAATTGAAGAAATAATAAGACTTACCAATCAGGATGCACACTCCACTTATCAGACAGATACTGTTTGGCCGAAATGTTCTTGGACGTGAGCGACAGTCTGTGGATGTCGTCTGTCGGCGGCGGGGTAATCCTATGTCTACCGTAGTTCTCTGGAATGGCCACCACCAGGGTGAAGGGAGAGTCGCTGATTCCCGTCCAGTAGAAGTGTCTCTTGGCGCGAGATACTCTTTTCTAAAAGTTAGGTATAGTCGGTGAAATACCTGAAGTTTTGTTTCTCGTATAAAGTAGTGCTGGCTTCTGGTGTCAGAGTTTGTCAGGCCTCCCGAGAGCCTCTGACATGGCTTAACGACTGCTATTATTCAATAACAGCCGGGTCCAACAGCTTAACGTGCCCTCCGAAGCACGGAGCGATGGAAAACCGCACGTAACTTAGAAAAGTCATTGGTGCGGAGCGTAGGACCGAACCCGGTATTGTTGGATTCTGAGTTGCACTATTGGACTTGAAGTCACATATTGCCGCAAACGGGTATCTAGTTGCATTATTACTGTTAAGTAAAAACTTTCGTCTCTTGCTAATAGTTACATAGTGTATTCAATACTAGCTCATTTCACTAGGTTAAAAGGTCCTGTTATTTCAGGACCAAAATTACCTACAAAGTACCAAATACCATATTTCGTTCAGCCGTCAGATAGTTTTTTAACGATTGCTCGTCTTCTAATCATCGGATTAAGATACCAAGTACCGCAGTGCTTAAAATAAAACCTATACTATCCAACAGTGAAAACTGCATCGCAATCGGTCCAGTATTTTTACGTGATGCGCGAACAGCAACCATTTAAAAAAAAGTAATATTAAGTAATATAAATATATATTCGAGACAATTCAATTCAATTATTCCAAAAAACAATTAATTGTATGGGAAATTAAACATGCAATAATAATTAAATTAAGGAACACTGTACAAAACCAAAAATAAAAACAAAAATATTATAAAACATCATATAAAAACCTAAAATATAAAAATAAAATAACAATGTCAAAAATATAAAATGAAATGTCTACAAAATATCACTAAAATGTCACTGTATAAAATCGATTCAGTAAAAAACTAAAGAACAACGGTTAAGGTAATTTCGTTCAAAAGGTATGGGAAAAGTTTTTCGCAATTTCTGACATTTCTAGTGCTCAAACCTCAGTCGGTAGTCAGAGACTTTTGATCCTTATAAGAAACAACATCGATCGGAATCAAAAAAAGTATTTGTGTAACATTACCATCTTCTTGCAGACTGTTCATTTTTTCCACACAGAAGGCTTATTGAACCGCAATACACATAAATGATTTGACACACTACTAATTTACAATTTCTTCTCTTGAAACTACAAATTTTATGATATGATTCAGTTGTTAAACAAAACATATTCCAATGTTTTGTTGAAATTCTGACATTATTTTCACTATGTCTACTGACATGCGACTTACTAGGTAGGTACTGCTCAGTAGCTTTTGATTGCGCAATGTAAATTCAAGGCCAAGATAATTATTGATTTTACCAACCTGATTACTAGGCAATACTATTATTTATTCTGTGCTACTGTAGGATTTGATGTACAGTATTTTTGCGTAATTTTTAAAAATAAATTCATGAATGAAATTTTCAGAAGTCGTTAAACTAAAGTTATTCGCCCTGCCGAATCACATACCCCACCCCAGTATCTAATAGGTAATTATATTATATTCTGTATATTGGTCTATGATTGTACAGACTTTTTCTTACTTTCTTCTTTATTGTGATTATCTGTACTTAAAATAAAGCAATAGGAACGAAATAGTCGGTACAAAGAAGATAATTTAAAAAAAATGGTCTTGTGTAATTAAAATAAGTTACTGAACAAGAATATAGGTATTTTTTAAATCGTGTCTGTCTCTTTGTCTGTTCGTCTGTTTGTTTGTTAGTTTGTTTGTTAGTTTGTTTGTCTGTATGTTTGTTCGCGCAACATGTAAAAACTACTGAACCGATTGCGATGCATTTTACACTGTTGTGTAGCTTAGGGGTTGAATGGGGTACTTGGTATCTCAATCCGATGATTAGATGCCGAGCAATCGATCAAAACTATTTAACGGCCGAAGGAATTTCGATATGTTGGTATATTGATAGTTTAGGTCCGTGAATAGCACATGAGTACTATTAATCTAGAGAAATAACCACGCGCGCGAAGCCGCGGGGCACAGCTAGTAGATATATATAGCAAATATTCTAATGTTTAATTGTCATAATAATCCTAAGTGAATCCACTCCTGGACAATCTCTTCTTCGCACGCCGGCGCCGCTGAGCTTAATTCTTAACTAATCATTGTTTTTTTTTTAATTCAATGTGTATTTTTCTTACCATATCCTCAAGATGATACTTGACACCCATCATCTTGTTCCCCGTCTTCTGATCGATTATTTCCTTTCGTAGCTGTAACAATGCCCTTCTTATTAAGTTCAGGTCACTAAAGCCCGCTGTGATAAATAAGGTAGAAGCAAAGCTTACCGCGGTCAGCTCTTTGCTGAAGTTCCTCGGAGTTCTGTCGTCGTCGAAGAGTTCCACTTCTAACATATCTACGCTATTGTAACTGGGCTTAAGGATTTGCTGGAACTGAAAAAATATGTTCAATTGTTACAATTTGTTTGAACCATGGACACCTTTGCATAAAATCAAAGGAAAAGTCACTTACCACGGGCCTCAAATCAGGATGTATCAAGATATAACCGTTGTTAGTTACTATGAATGCATAACCATTTACTCCGATCTAAAATGTAAATAAAATATTATTGGATGCTATGTACGCTTAAATGTGACAAGTCCAAATTAAAAATATGTGTAATCCCTGACCTCTTCCCACATTATAGCTACGAACCATCTGGAAAACATCAGCTACCAAACATAAAAAACGCATCACAAATGGTCCATTCGTAAGAGCTCCGGCCCTCACCCTTCCTCCTCATCCTATATCCCCGCCTATTATAGCTAAGAACGATCTCAATCTCATCCTCTTTCAAACAGAAAAAACACATCAAAATCGGTCCAGCCGTTTGGGAGCTATGGTGCCACAGACAGACACGGATACAGTGATACATAAAATGTTATCGGGTGTTATGTAGGTACGCTTAAATGTTAACAAGCCCAAATTAAAAATATGTATAATCCCCGACCGCTTCCCACATTATACGAGTAGCTACAAACCATCTCGAACACATCAGCTTCCAAACATAAAAAACGCATCAAATCGGTCCATTCGTGCGAGCTACGACCCTCTCCCCTCCTCCCCCTTCCCCCATTACAGCTAAAAACCTTCTCAATCACATCCGCTTTCAAACAGAAATAACGCATCAAAATGGGTCCAACCGATTTGGAGCTACAATGCCACAGACAGACACGGATACAGTGAAACATATACAGTGATACCCTAAACTTATAACACCCCTTTCTTTTGGAGTTATTGGGTTAAAAATAAAGTGCGTATAGAGTTTACATAATATTGTTCGGTTACCTTGTAGGGTGTCATCAACGCTTGTATTTCCGACAGTGGTACATCGGTTCCGGCCACTCCTAACAATCTAGCAATACGCATCTGAAATTTTTTAATCGGATGTAAATGATGCTCAAGAAAGTTTTACTTATAAATCATTCAAAAATATGAGACCGTCATAAGTAAATCAACATTTTGTATGGTATGTTTGTAATAAAATTAGTTATGTCTAAAATCTACGCATCCTTTCAAAAAAATCTACAAAAATACTAGAAAATGATCATAACAATATAAAATATGTTATGTATTTTTTATCTAACTACATATTCGTATTTGGCTTCGTAGTTGCCATAGTTCTACTAAATTATACAAAATTATGACAATCTGGCTTATATCTAGCAAAATTACTTTATGTTTAGCATCTAAGCCCCGTTAGGCGAGTTCTATATTGACTTATATAGAACAATGCTTTAAAGGATTCTAATTTATATAATCCATGATTACAGGTTCTAGCAAATCTACAAAAATATTACAAGTTATCTCGTTATCATGACAAAAAATCTACTCGTTATACTAGAAACCCACTACTGTTTCTGGCGTCGATATGTAAGTACCCTTTGAAACGAATCCATGAAAGAATCTGTAGAGATCATTCAATTAAATTATATGCAAAGAAGAAAGTTTACATTCATGTTGCACTCATATCAGTTTTTTTTAAATCATTTCTTTTTACCGTTGTATATTAAGAATTTTTAATATATTCCGTAGTTCGTCGAGTACAAATCTTCAGCCAATTTTATTTGTATAATGCCAATACAATCTTCCATCGCCAGTCATCCGTCGCCGTTTTTTGTCAACTGCTGTAGTATATAGAAAGTGATAGCGTGGGCCTACCTCTTTCGGGCCGTTCTCCTCTACGGACTGCGATTGGTTGTAGACGAACGAATGCAATAAAATATAATAACATACAGATAAATGCATTGTAACAACTTAACTAGAAATAAATTTGTCTCCTCTGCCAAAGAGAAATTTCAAATGGACTAAGGCATTAGTAAGAATATCAAAAGATTCATTATTATAAAGAAGATAGCTCAAAGTGAACAAAAGCCCCAAACGTATGTCGGGCGGCACGTTTTATTGCAAAATATTTACATTAACATTTCTTAAAACAAGTCAATCGTCAAAAGATGCCTCTACGAAGACATCGCTAAATTCAGGCAAAAAATACTTTGTATTTTTATTGGTTAGTGTGTGTAGTGATAAGATCAATAACTCTTGCATAGAAAAATTAATCAGATGATTGATAGAAAAGTCGATCATAACACCCTAGTGGTCTACGCCTACGATCTAGGAGAAACACTACACTACGGAAGCCAACAGGGTGGAACAACAGATGGGCATGGGCGCGGGTCAGCCGGCGAGCGACCGACAACGCGCGCTGGCTCTCGACTCCTATCGAGGACAGATGCATCGCTAACGGGGCCAAATAACACTTTACGGTTACTGAAATCCAAAAACTAAATCATAAAAACTCTCTTGAATCTTGCAAAAACTTTACATTAAATCATCAAAACTTTCTAAGTGTAGTAGTACCTCTTTCGTAACCGATACCCAGTAAGCTTCATTTATCAGTACATTCTCTGTGATGTTCTGAGGGGAAACCATCAAACAAAACGGAGTTATTAATAGACACTTATAGTTAAGAAGCAAGATATTAGTAAGCTATAAAGTAATCAGAAGAGACAGAGCAGAGCTTACGTCCAATTAGTAGGAAATGGAAAACCAATCTGTAAACATAATCTTCGTAATATAGATGAAAGTCATATCGGTCATGTCATGCATAGTAGAGAATTTAGAATTTTGGAAAAGACGTAATATAAACAGGCATCGTAATAATAGACACGAGAAAACGAATAAAATTCACAATAATTACAGTTTCAAATGCACCATAAGTGCTTGCGTCCAGGTAGTGTCATTACTTTAGGATTCATTGTCAACATTCTGGTAGGCGGTCACTATGTAGTTGATTCATACTTAGGTATTATTAAACTTGACAATACATTTCGACTAACAGTCTGTAGTAGATTCTTATGTATGTACCATGGAATTAAAATGGTGGTTCTTCGTTCTCTCCTATCTAAGTTTCGAGTGCCAATTACATTCGGGGAAGACAAGATCAAATCCATAAAAAATAATTGCTCGGAAAAATACACACCTCGTTGTGTCGAAGATCGTACACGGGCATGGATACGGATGTCATTAGCTGGTACTGCGAGTTTCCAATCTCACTGTATTGGCCCTGTTTCATCTAGAATATTATGGGAAGTTATTGAAATTTTCATGTATAAATGACTGTACCCACTTTTCAATTTGCTTAACATGCCTTTTTTGTCAGTGTCAGGTAACAGTTTTTCAATTTTATTTCTCCCTGTCTTTTTGATTTTAGTATTCAACTAAAATCATTTCTAGAACAGATTTTCCACGAAATATGCTAACTCACTTGGGTGATCCTCCATCGACGATCTTGTTCTTTCTCAGAGTTGAAGAGAACTTTGTTTTGACGTTGGCTCATGAAGCGTTCTTTCTGCTCTGCTCTTTCGCGCTGTTCCCAAAGATAATCCGCAACTTTTGGGTCCTAGGGAAATTAAATCAATTTTATGGCATTTTTTCTGTCAAATTATAATAATAACATTCGAGACAATTCACACCAATTACCCAAACTAGGATAGTACTATGTATACATAAGTAGATGCGAATGTTACATCCATGAATCGGAAACAAAAATTTCTACTCATCACACAAATGATTGCACCTTGTGGCATTCACACCCGCGACCGGTGGTTGACTTCGCAAGTCAGGGTCACGAACCATTCGGCCCACCGGTCGTCATCATTTACGCTTTTGTATAAAAATCATTTAGTTAGAGGCAACATCTGTTTAAGGTTTTTTTACTCACAGTTACGTTGGCGTAAACCGGCGTCCATACCACAGGATGCTTCTCTCGCTGCAGTACCAGTGGCCTGGCCAGAACGTTGACATGCTCCAGCACTCTTTCCCGCACTTCTGCCAACGTACTCAGATGCACGTAGAACCCTCGGTTTGCGCAGGCCATCCACTTTACTTCCCGTACGTCTGCCACCTGTACAGTCCTTAATGATATAACTTGTGCCTAAGCAATGCCAATATCTACAGTCGCTATAATCTAAAGTGCGTTTTCTCAAGTGTGTATTACCTACAGTGATATGACATTGCCTGCCTGGTGAGAGAAATCTATTAATCTTACAATATCCAATCTGAAAAAACAACTATCAAATCATAAATATGCCGCATTATAGCCTACGACATGAGTAAATCAATATGATAAAAATACACATCAATCTTAAAGTAACATCAAACATTTCCTAGTATTAGATGAACGTAAAATAACAATCACAAGACAAAGTACAACAATAAAAAACCGTGCAATCTTTAAAAACGGAAACACATGGACAAAAACTAAGCTTTAAAAGCGGAAGCATTATGAGGATGGAAGATATAAATATAGATATATAGACGTGCAAACAAGTACGAGTATATCAACCTGAAGACACCAAATTTTGAAAATTTTCTGGCATACAACAATTTAAAGGATGATTATCACATATTTTAATTACACTCCTGACACCTATTAATAGGTGTCTTTTAAATCGCATCACATTAATATTTTGTACTAAATGAACATCATAAACTTATTCAAAAACTATTTGGGCTAAATATATTCAATTGTTTTCATAGCTTTCACAAGGCCAAACGATACATTTTTTTCCATAATTTAATTTGATTCATATTTTTTGTACCTATGATTAATTTACTTGTAATCTCAATAACGATCGTATATTTTCAAATTGAATTATTTTATTAATAGAAATATGTCCTTTAAATTTTTGTGTGCCAATTTTTAATGGGACAAACTGGACTTTTTTACTTTTATAGATACCATACCTATTTGTACTATGTTTCAAGCAAATAAATCATTTTAATATTTGTATATTTTTCATTTCATTTCGTACAGTTCTATTAAATGTCTATAAAAAATCAATGTCGATGACATAGGCTAATATAATTTGATGTCTTAAGATTAAATTTTGCTATAGATACAGAGATATAGACAGTAGATAGGGAAACAATACCACATTCAGGGCGTACTGTAAAACGCCGCATTATGCAGGTTGCACAATGACTACACACACAGTAATACCTGAAGTGTACTACCTTTACCTCTCGACCTATTAGGTACGTGAACACCCTCACTGGAGTCTCGTATTTCCAGTTGTAGCGTTCGAAGATCTCCTTGTAGTTGTATGGGACACCGTCAGTGACCAACATTATAGCCTGTAAAGCAAATAATACTAAGGGTCAACACACACTGACGGAAGATGCGTCGAGCGTAAAGAGTGTTGCACCGCACAGTACGTTCGACGACGATTCATCGTTTTATCTATTTTACTGTTTTGGCGTTACGCGACCGACGACGATACGCGACGCATCTTCCGTCAGATGTGTGTTGACCCTAACTTAGTACATTATAAACTTTATCTGTTTTCAAAAACATCTTTGTGTAAATGAGACGCGATGGCCAATAACAACTTTCTAATTAAGCAGCAAAACGAAATAAAAAACAAGTATAGATAGATATATATACGTAAATACATGTGAAGTTAAATAAAAGCTTTTAAAAACGGGATAATTCTCACCAATTTCCTAGCCCCAAACTAGGATACATTGTACTATGGGTACTAGACAAAGAATAAACAGACACAAATACGAGATACGAATATTACATCCATGACTCGGAAACAAACATTTCAGCTCATCACACAAATGACTGCACCTTGAGGGATTCGGACACGCGACTATTTGTTGATTTCGCACTCGCCCAACCGGCCGTTGCCGAATTTATGATCTTGTTTCATCAGTGCACTGTCTAACCTAGGCCTACACAAAACTTGATCTTAAGATTTAGGATCTGGAATGTTTAGGTAGCTTTTAGGCACATACTTTTAAACATCATCATCCAAACTATTTCTAATTAATGAAAGAATCTTACCTGGTTACAGTTGGCGCCACCGCTGTTATTTCTATATATTTCCAGGAGTTCAAATGCTCGCGTCAAAGCAGCAGAAAAGTTGGCTATCTCCACTGTTTCGAAACTGTCCAAACCCAATTTCAGCTCCCGGAGATTTCCCAAAGTCGCCTACGAGACAAATATAAAGCTTTCATAGAAATTCTCTCTTTTTTAGTTTTATCAAACAAGTAGATATACAGAATAAAGCATCCGAATCACCTGTACGAGAGAATCTTCAAAACAAGGTACTATCTCCTCGACCGTATCAGCGAATGTCAGTACATTCACAAAGTCGTTATTCCCAAGTGTATCCAAGATATTCGTCACTACATGCTTTGCTATGTCCCTCCTCTGGCCGGTCATAGACCCGCTCCGATCTACTAAAATGACCACATCTTTGGGACTAGCAGCTGCCTCCATGTACCAAGCCCTCGTCCTACAGTCGTAGATGTCCACAGGATCAGCTCGCCATTTCATTGCTGCAACAATGGGCATGTTAGTCAGCCTATCAGTGTTACCCTAATGGTGGGGAAAAGATATCCTCTCGGCAGAGGATGCGTACCATGTTTATACATAGCCCACTGCAAACATATTCTATCTCTGCGAGCATTGTATATTCTGGTTCTACGGCAGGTTTTACGGCATGCCCGATTCCACATTACGTTTTTCTTCAGAGCTGATCAAATGATGAATTCCCAAAAGAATAACATTAGATTCACTTAAGCTTAGCAATACTGTAAACATCCCATCTGCTAGTATATTTACCAGGATAATGCCTCATAAATCCAGTGGAGCTGCCGAAATACTGCCATCCGAGTGTAGGGTCGCTTTGGTAATTGTTGATGAAATGGGTATCCAAACCTTCCGACCAGTGAATGCCTTTTATGACTTCGGGTGCTGGAAGCGGATAAAGTTAAATAAAAACTAATTTAAATAAACGACTTCAATTAGTTTGTTTGCGGTCTGTGCGACGCCCAAACCGACTAAAGTAAGTTGGCACTTACCTGGCACAGACCTCAAAAAATTTGAATAACTTATTTTGCACTTTTTAGTTTCGTTAAAGTAGGGCTAACTAAGAAAATGAAATACTTGATGATGATCATGAATTCCGTTGGCAAAGAAGAAATCCATACTGGAAACATAAAACAAATATAGACTATTCACATAGTCCATATTTTTTTCAACTACTTAATCGATTTTTATACAAATTAGACTATTCCCTAAATCGAATGAAACTGAACTATTACAAAAAGTATAATTGCAATCGGACTTGTAGTTTCCGAGAAATACGTGGACAAACATAGATACATACACACATACATTCGCGAAATTTGGTATATTTGGGCACAGGCTACCAATATATGAATATTACGCATTTTTGACAATATAACATACATACACATCAAACTTGAGAACCTACTTTTTTTGAGGTCGGTTAATAACAATAGCTTATAAGGCAACTTATCTGTCTAAGTCTATGTACCTACTTATCCAAATTATTCTAAAGTGGTAAACAACTTACCCCAAGCGTAAACGTTAGTTGGAACATGTACGCTGCTATAATTTATGTTTACAGGAATATTGTGAAAATGAGCGTTCATCTGTAAATGTATTGCTTTCGTTGGAGGTCGCTCAATCCAGTGTTCCACACTCAGCTCTGGTTCGGCAGTAGTGGTTATTGAAACTTCGTCGTAAGGTTCGTCCATTTCTTTGCTGTTGAAGAACTGAAAGTCCTCAGGAACGGGCTCGTTTTGTTTGTCAAACGCCATATTCTCAGCAGCTTCTACGATCCTCTTGACAGCACTGACTTTGAGTTCCATCATTGCGCGGATGTCGTCAGACATGCTTTGAACTAGCTTTTCTCCATCTCTTGATTCTATTTGGGCTGATTTGAAACTCTAAACGCCAAAGTTAAAGATTAAGGTACCTAACTATGCTTATACCAACTTTTTGATGATAATAGGTAAGTACTTACATCCTGCACTTCTTTCTTTCTCGTAATGAATTCTCCAAAGTGGTATAGCTCTGTACCCAGTTTGACCGCCCATGCCTGCACCCTATAACATTTTTTATTTTTAACCGACTTCTAAAAGAAGAACGTTCTCAATTCGATGCATGTTTTAAGGTTCCGACAAGGAGCGTATGCGCTCCTTGTCGGAACCACAGAATAAATGATAATAATATTTACCCATAGAAAAAGAAAAACAATCGTTCCTCGTCGATCTAGGTCTAATTGAATAGTTATTTTAAAATGATTATGAAGTTTCTTAGGCAGTTGCTTCATATTTGGTTCCGTTTACGTAATATTCAGCACTTACACCGTTAGTACACCGACGCATGCGCATGCGAATGTGATGCGAAATTATGACCGATCCCATACATTTTGACACCATTTCGTATCGAATTAGCATGTGAACGTGATGCGAAATTAAGACATTTCCTATACATTTTGACACCATTTCGCATCGAATTCGCATGCGAACGTGATGCGAAGTTATGACAGATCCCATTCATTTTGACACCATTTCGCATCGAATTCGCATACGAATGCGTCGGTGTACTAACAACGGTGTTAAAGTGACCCTTTTGATTGAGTTTCGAGTTTTCCCAGCTCTCTAGCTTATAAAGTACAGTAAAAAAAAACTAGGGTTGTAACTTCTACGATTTATCAGATAACGAGCTAGATAGCGACCAAGTTAGCGCGTAGTTCTATCCGCGTCAACTCTGAACATGATGTAACAATTCTTTAGTAATTCCACAGAACCCACCCATAAAACATTTTCTTTGCATATCACTTAAAAACTACTGGAACGATTGTACAGAACCCTGTCTGTGCGAATCTGACACGCACTTGGGCAGTTTTTGTTTGTATGTAGGTACACCGAGTTCTCTTAATATCTGGGTTGAATTGGTTGTTTTTTTTTATTAGGAACTGTAGAACCTTTCGGGTTGGCCCCATTCATTTCTAAATGAATATAGTTTCTTTATTTTACTAGTAAGTAAATACATATTAAGTCGGTTTTTGGTCTAAAGAATTGACAAGTTTTCAGATTTCATAAGGCATGAAATTCGAAAACCATTTCGAGATATTGCGACGCTGATCATTATTTTAATTTTTCCAAAACTTTTAGTGCAGTAACTACAAATATATTAAGTAATAACTCTCAACCAAGCAAAGTTTTTTGCAATAATAAAATACAGGTGCCTGTAAAGAAAAAATAATACTAAATAATCTGTCAAATTCAGGCTCTAGAGCCTGAATTTGACAGACATAGGTATAATATATTTTTTCGAATGTGTCTTCTGTAATCTTGTTCATACCACCGAACTCTGGCAATTACGTCCTTTTAGAATAAGCTAATTTTTAATATTTAATTTCTAGGAAAATATGGCTTAAAAAATATGTATATCTTATTTTTTCAATATTCCTTCAGTTTTTTTTTTAAATAGAATTGTTTTTTTTTAAATGATGTCAATTATCTAATGTTATTACGTCTCGAATTGAGAGCCCGGCCTCCTTTTTGAAGTATTTTTAAAACCGAAGTCGTTCATTTCCATATAATTATTTCTTTCATAAATAAGAAATCGATCAAGAAACAATCGATGGAGTGTCACACCTACATCAATACCTACCTAATTCGCAAGTTCATGGGAAGCTGCAGGCCACAATATTTTAGAAACCTTACATCAAACGGTTCTAACTAACAGTATTATTAAAACTTACGAATTAAGTGATATCCTGGTGGTGGAGTCATACTGGGCACTGGCCGAGCAATCCCTGGAGTCCAGGCACAGAGTCAGCAACAACAGTACGGCGAAACTGCTGCACTTGCACATCAGAAACACTTCTAATACTATATTGTCGTGATTAAAACACGGTAGTAGTCAAAAACAGCATATTTGAGGATTATTTTTGTAGGAAACTCTGGTTTCTAGCCACTTCGCGGTTTGTAGTACGCATGCGAGCGCGGGCCGGGCATGCGCCGAACCCCTCGCTTGCTGTTGTCTCAGGTCCCAGTCGTTTGCTGGTGTATGTAAGAGCACTACGTGAAGTAGCTTGATCCCTCGCTGCCGGTAAACCATTGATTTGTTTCCCCTTCACTAGGTCACTGTGCCACCGGGCGGTAGTTATCTGTGCCACGGTAATGTTATCTATTCTGTGCTGTGTTCTAACTATTCACAGAGAATAATTGTTATGTATGCCGTTTCTTGCATAGTTTGCATTCTTATCTAGATACACGATTATTATTTACTAGCTGTGTAATTTTTCTGGGATAAAAGTATCGTGGGTAGGTATATGTTATTCCAGGACCAAAAATATCTATGGTAAAATATATCAAATTTCGTTCAGCCGTCAAATGTTTTTATATCGAGTGCTCGGCTTCACTCCTCGGATTGAGATACCAAGTACACTAGTTTTTACATGATGCGCAGACAGATACCGTTTAAAAACAATTTATATTCTTGTTTAGTAGCTTATTTTGCTTAGTTTTTTATGTATCTTCATTGTACAGAGTTTTTATTACTTACTGCTTCATCATAAGTATTTAGTACAGATAGATAGATTATATATTACATACACCAAAAAAACTTTGGTTTATACTTACTAGCACGGAAAAAAGATTTGATGAAGATTTGTGTTCTCTTATTATTTTTTTGCTATTTTTGAGAAGCTAGCAACATTTCAATTGGCAATGTAAACTCGATGAGATTAAACCATAAAGGTCTGCGCACACAACGCCCCGGCATCGCCGTTCGTTGTCTCAGAAGAAAAGCTTGCGGCGCGTAGTCGCGGTGAACGCGAGCCATAGCCGCGGCAACAGCAAAGATGTAAGTGCAACACAACGTAAGCGCGGTGACAACGGGTTGGCCACGGGTTAGCTTCTCCCGAGGCTAGGCGATGCCGTTACGGTGCCGGGGCCTTAGTGTGCGTAGACCTTAAATCATATCGCCAACAGGTGAAGAGAAGTGGTACTAATGCATAAATCCGAATCAAAATCAGTCAAGTAGTTTTACAAAATACGAGTAAAACCTATAGGAACTAAAACTCCTTCCGTCATGGAGACACAGTACATTATATAGTCCTTACCTTACGGAACTATATTATGTACTGTGGTCAGGGCGGTCGCACTCCGCAACAAGTACAAATAAATTCAAGGACCCAATATTCGGGTACGTTCAGTTCAGTAGTTCAAGCGTGCGCTCGATGAAAACGTAAAGTTATTGACAAACTTTATTCATGTTTTAATTAAGAGTACCAAGAAGAAAGCTAGAAAGTACTGCATAGCATTCGGCTGTTTGAATAGTGATAGAAATGACGAATTGTCATTCTTTACGCTTCCAAAAAAAGGAAAGAAAGGAATTGAAAGGTAAGGTTGGATTGAAAGGTAATAAATTGTAATACCTATAATAGGTCCTAGTTATGTAGTTAGATATTGATATTTTTTTATTACGTAGGTTCCTATAGTTTTATGTTATTTCATTTGTGTTTCATACCGAAGCTACGCATATTTAAGGTTTTCCGCGCAGAAATAAAGTCGTTTATTAAATCGATCAACGTAATTTTATAATTGATTATAGTAGGTATTGTTGATTGGAAAATGAATTATTGTGCTGACTTAGTAAGTAGCCTACATACTTTTAATACCTTTTATTACGTAGGTAGCAATTTATTTTTCACTCATTAAAAAGCATGGAATTCAGACAGGCACCTTTATTCATCAAAGTGCAATACCTATAGGATATAATCATAATCAACCAACGACACGTAGGTAGGTATCTCACTAAACTTATCGGCGTTCTGAAAACGGGATAGGTAGGTAGTAAAAATGAGGTAGTAGGTCTATTCTGATAAGAATGTCATTGTATGTAATAGAACTATTTTATTTATAATAATAAGTAATAACATAATACATTATTACTTATTTATTCTGTTACAATATCTAAGTCATAACATATCACAGAATAATTAGTAGTACAAGTACCTAGTCATATCTTAATACAACCCTACCGAGCGAAAAAGGGACAGAGCGATTCTGAAACGGTTAGAGCAATGGAAGTTCTCGCGCGTTGTGATACGGTGCATTCTAGCCTGCACGTGGTGGGCGAGCGCCTTCTAGGTAAATATAATTGAAAGCTCGCAGCGCCGTGCGAGTTAAATTGCACTTTATAGCGTTGTAGCGAGAGTCGCTATTTATTTAAATGACTTTACTCAGTTAGCCTTCTGTACTTGTACTATTATTTATTCTGTGCTGTGGTTAAGATGTGGTAGTATGTTATGGGTGAAAAGGAATAAAAATAAAAAGAAACCAGTTCAAAGGTGCAACAAGTTTTATTGCCAAAGTAACAAACGTACAAATATACCTAATGGAAGTACCTAGGTATCAAATAAAGTCAACGCTTATTTTACGGCAGCCTTATGGTTTAGGCATCCAGCTTTTATCTATTGGGAGGGGTTCCGTTTTGTAAAACATTAAAACTATTTTTTTACATGCTTTTTGCGCTTCGAAATGGTCATTACTTTTCATGTTTTATTATGCCTTATTTTATAATACTTGAACCTATTGTAACGTCCAGTTTAGCGAACCAATAAAATATATAGATGCTAGTATGTGTTTAGGGTTCCGTCCCTAAAGGGTTCCGATGGAACCCTATTCATGTGGCAACGGTGCCTGCTTCTTTGTCACATGCTTATTTTATTATTATATATAAATTTGAATGCTCTTTGAACAAATACTGTAAATAGTGCAGAAAAACTTAGCGCTTATTGCATTAAATATGTAATACAGTAAAACCCCGCTTTACGCGACCCCATTAGGCGCGGTTTCGATTTTATGCGAATTTCAAATTTCGTGCTAAATTGTCTCGCTTTTCGTGGATTGGTTACAGTAGTCGCAGCGGAAGTATGTGTCTCGGAAGTTGTTTGCTAGTCGCTGCGCAAACTGCAATTTTTCAGGCGTAATCCCAATGTTAAAGGTGAAGACAACGGCCTCGCTCACTCGCTTACGTGTTTTGCATATTCTATCTCGCTCTTTCTTTATGCTGTTTTATCCCCACAGCAGTACCTGCGCAATCGTTCACAGAGCCTAACTTCACAAACATTTACATTGGCTGCGTCTACTGTACATGTATGTAGTAATTAATTGCCTAACTTGTCTTTGTTCGCGGGAATTCTCTCTTTCTCTGACCAATCTGATAAAAGAATGGGAAATACCCACAGAGTATGACTTTTTGTCTGCGTGTTAAGAAAATATTTTACAAGAACGTAAAGGAAACTCAACCCAGAAGATAATAGATACGTTTTTCCTTAAAACAAATGTATAATGTAACGCTGCACAATGTGTATTTAGAATTAAAGTATTGGTTAGCATTTTTTACTGACTTTTGGCTGTGTTTAAACGCAACCCCTATATGCACGAATTTCACTTAACGCGAGTTTTTGCTAAACGTATCCCTCGCGTAAAACGGGGTATTAATGTACTTATTCAGTGAAAGACTCAAAGTTATTACACACTACAAGATGCTGGGCAAGTTTGGTAACCCTGTTTACTAAAGCATTATTTAATTACTCATTATTCTAGTAATATTAACTCGTTAATTTTGGCTGGAAATTGAATGGCATAATTGATTCTCATATTTTGATTTGGACTCGTCAGAGCGAATACTTATCAACTATACTTATTTTCATCATAAGTAGGTATTTACTAAAAAAATATGGCAGATTATATTAAAAGCCGTTGAGCTATTTTCATAAAACGAGCCCCGTTTATGCTAGCTAATCAAGAGCCGATATTTAGATGAACTCTCAAAGAAGCAGCTTGGACGCTGTGATGGCCAAAAGAGTTGTGATGATGAATATGGCCGAGTCGCTGCGAACGTTGCTGCCGATCCCGCAGGCAGTGATGTTCCGCTCCTACAACAAATAACGAGCTATAAGCTAGCCTTATCCCTGTTTCACACATGAGCAGGGCAGCAAGGCGGAAAAGTGGGCAGAACAGAACAGTAGGAGTTCAAATTTCGGACAGTACAATGACGGATAGTCGACGATTCATGAGGATGATTCACGCCACAAACATAATCTCATCAAGAAATAGCAGTGAGATGTGTCCTGACAGCCTGTCACTTAGAAGTTTTTTTTTATCTTCTTGCCTTCCACACTAAACTTCCGACGCATTCACACCTGCCGAGCTTTGAGGCAGTAGGAGGCGAAACAAGTATATGAAAAAAAAGAGAGGTCGTCTATTAACTGTCCTGTTCTAGTTACTCAGCTGACAGTAATCATTTTTCTGTCCACGGGTAACCACGTACACTGTGAGGACAAAAAACATCACGTATGTAGTGGCATTCAGGAAATTTCCCCAAATCGAGTCATGAATTAAACTAATGTTCACTGTTCAAAAGTTACAATACGAGTAATGCTATAATAATGATTAGCAGAAGTGCTATGTTAATGTTAAGTAGCGAATCAATCACTGTAAGAGATGCGATCATGAAGAGACGGTGCGTAATCTGGATCCGCAATATATATGTTTATTTGGACTTGACGGCAAGCACCGATCGTTTCGTGAATGCCTCTACATACGCGTCATACGTGATCTTTTTAGTTCCGCTTAGCTTTCAAAATGTACGTGGTTACCCGTACAGCTCGGTTTCACTGTCCTTCCCTCGTATGAAACAGGGTTACGACTTTGGGAGCAGGACAGATCAGAAAGGAACAAATGGCGCAGGTTAAATTACAAAGAGATTAGATGGAGAGATAAAAAACTGGTAGGGAGAACAATAAGCTGTATGACCCTTACTAAAGAATTCAGGGAGGGCCAGCCGGAACAACATGGCAGGTGCTTTGACGTTTCTATGACTACTGCTATGGCTCTCAAAATTCAAAGACAAGTTATCAATATAAAAACAAATATTACCCTTTCATGATAAGTGTAGCACCCCTCGAGTCTTCTCCTCTCCAGACTGGCTAGCCTCAGTTTGTGGCAGGGTTCACGCTTCTCGATAGATTCTCCCGTTGGCTCTGGTTTTGTACTCGGAGACACCTTGCATTCGCTGCTGTACGTTCTATCGCTGTTTTCTACCACCACCAGCAGGAGGTTCGTGTGAGTGATATACGTCGCCCAGTAAGTGGGGTTGCAATCGCCTTCCTCCTCGGTAACCAGAGGCGCTGCGCCCATTCGGGCCGCTTCCAAAAAGAACGATTGATTGAGGATGTATAGGCTTATGCGGTGATCGCAAGAAAACGGTGGCTTCTTCCCTTCTTTAGGCTTGATGGTGTCGTTCTTAGCGTTCGGTGGTGCGGCCGTGGTCGGCGCTTCTGTGAACGCTTGCTGAATTTGATCGATGTAGTCTGCAGACGACCATGCGGTTATGACAAGCGGAAGAATTAAGTGCAGACAGATACGTTGGTTCATACGCATAGATACCTATGTACGAAGCGTTATTTCTTTGTTTGCTTAGATCGTGCTAGTGCTTTCTTCTTGCAAATGTTTTCTATGTGTTTGGCTAGTTCTTTTCCAGTATACCCCAGTCAAACAAGCCAAAAAAGAGGGTCAACCTCGAAATGGGTCAAACTGTAAACTTGGATAAGCCTTTATTTTTGCATACTAAAGTTATCTCAAAAATCTCATATACCTATTTCTCGTGCCTGCGTCTTAAGTTATTCATGATCTATTTTCTATGGCGGTTTTTTTTTGCTCGGCGGCCATATTTTTTTTGTCAGATCCTGAAAGAGCCAAGTACCCTTAACATTTTTAGTTCCAGCAATTTGTATTTTTTGAGTTGCAATAGCCTGACCTTTGACCATGAATAACTTAAGAAGAAGACACGAGATTTTTGAGACAACTTTTAAAATGCCAAAATAAAGGTTTATAGTTTTCAGCTTATTATCACTGATTCCAAGGTGAAACCATAATTTGACTAATTTGGCCTAGTAGGTATGCCTTAGGAATTATGTAATGTGTTTTTTTTTTTAATTTATTATGTGCGTTCTTATCGTTCTTTGTTAATATAGCTAAAGTGAAGCTACCAGCAGCCGCCAGACTAGAAGACAGTTTTCAAAGTTTCTGGTCTACATTCACTACACCGAAACAACATCGATTAGGATAAGCATCTACCATATACTTATGCAGAGAGAGGAAAGTACTTCAGTTATTCTAAGGAAAAATATGTTTTCTAATATTTGTAATCAGATTTAACTTTTGTTTAAATTATACTTTTAAATAAAATATTACAATAGAGATAATTATTTTCCTATTTGGTTCCAGATTTACCGCCGCTGTTCTGAATTCAAATGTTTCGAACAAGAGTAGGAGTTTCACAGAAAATAGAAATATTTTATTTCGAGTAGGTAGTTAGATAAATAAACTATTTAACTATCTTCAATTATTTAAATTACACCAAAATAATTGTAATAGACATTTATATTTCCGCTGCACGCGATTACGTGCACAGACGTACAAAACGTGTACGTCTGACGTCTGTCGTGTGACGTGTTTTACATGTGCGTGTATTACGCGCGTTCATAGTAAACCACAGACATTATCCATAGATTTTTAATAATTACTTGGCACTTGGTGCGCGGGCTCTTTTCCGCAATTAGGCCGGATGTCGGCCCTTTTTGCGTGATAGGTGGTGCCGCTAGTCAGTGCAGCCACCCGATGTTCTCCAGGAAGGCCAGCAGCTCTCGAATTCCGTTGCAGGTCTCCACGCCACGCGCCGCTACACACTCGGCCTCCACGCATCCTCTTTTTAAAATCTTTTATTTAACTTAATTTGTATGTATGTATGTATGTATCGATATATCTATGTATTTTGGCCTGGCATCTTGCAATTCCAATTTCGAGTACTTCCCGATTAGCTATCCGGCTGAAGCTTTCCAGGGTAGCTCACAAACCGATAACAAAGAAATAAAAAAAAGTAAAAAATAAAAAAATATAAAAAGTGAAAATTTTACAAATAATAGTGTAACTATCTAATTAAATGCAAATCAGCGATAAAAAGAATAAAATAAATAGGTTTCCAGTTCGAAAGTTTACTAATTTCTATGAAAAGCACCTAGACTGTTCGAAAATATTGAATTCAACATGGCGCCCACTCAGTTCACGCATGCGCAATGCGGCTGATGAAAAGATATTTTGACCAAATATAAAAGCCCACAATTTCCATACATCAGTTAAGGTCCACCCAAACTGACCAGTTTTCTAGACTAATGTCCATTTATGTCTGACCACGAACCTGTTGGCAAGGGATACTATGGTCGAGAATGGAGCAAACATAACTAGAATACACCAATTTAATCTAGCCTTGAAGAGACTTCACATAGTTCTCCTAAAATGAAGAAACTGGCAGGGATCCATTCCATAGTATTACACGACGAACTAATTCACAACGGAGAAATTGGTAGAAAATCTTCCACCTCCAATGTAGTGTAACATAGCATTATTAGGCATTATAGAGGACCTTACCTGGATCATCTGTTAAAACGGTGGCGTACGCGTAGTCACTCCAGTTGTTTAAATTGGACATCAAAATTATCATTTCCGTAAACAACCAGCCAAGTAAGTTTCTCATAAGTGTGATAGGCTGAAAAAACATTTCAACAATTCAACAATTCAAATTAACTGAATAAGTTAGTATTTTTCACGACGATGAATATTCGTACCTAACTATTATACCATTACTTGTGAATGCCACAAGTGGCTACAAGTAGTTACTGTTCCTACAACTACGTAGTACTATTATGTATTATGTGCTACAATATGTAATAAAGTAGAGATTTTCTACGATAGCCAAAAAGCGAACAACAAATTATCTACGATTGGTATTTTTGTGTTGTTCAAATTCTGAGCCCTCAAATGCATGCATATGGGACTTGGTAGCTCTCTAAAAGTGAAACGTAGTCTGTTTGCTTGATGTTTTGTTTAAGGCGCTTTCGCGCGACAACGGCTGGATTGAATTTAATGAAATGTTGTATGTAGATGCTTTATGCCATAGAAAAGGACAAAGCCGTGGGGCGCATCTAGTACTCAACATAATAGTGTCAATAATGTTGATAGATCCATTTCTTTTTTGGTCAAGTTTTCGTGTAATATCGCGGAAAAGTATAAAATATAATGAAAAATAAATTACAATTACATTTAATCTAATGAACATTTGAAACATAAATAAATTCCTCAAATTATCCCTAGAATACACTAGCGAGAGCCTACTTTTACAAAGTTTTCTTGTTAAATATTTAGAGAATGTTTACCGGTTCTGTACTTAAGTTAAATCTTTTAAGACTACATTACATACTACTTAATCATTCCAAAGAAATAATCTACTCGGTTCTTCACTGTGGTGGAACTCAGTTTTACCTTTAAGGACTACATTACATACTACTTAATTATTCCAAAGAACTGATCTACTCGGTTCTTCACTGTGGATGGACCCAGTTTAACCTTTTAGGACTACATTACATACTACTTAATTATTCTAAAGAAATGATCTACTCGGTTCTTCACTGTGGTGGAACCCAGTTTAACCTTTTAGGACTACATTACATACTACTTAATCATTCTAAAGAACTGATCTACTCGGTTCTTCACTGTGGTGGAACCCAGTTTTACCTTTAAGGACTACATTACATACTACTTAATCATTCCAAAGAACTGATCTACTCGGTTCTTCACTGTGGTGGAACCCAGTTTTACCTTTAAGGACTACATTACATACTACTTAATCATTCCAAAGAACTGATCTACTCGGTTCTTCACTGTGGTGGAACCCAGTTTTACCTTTAAGGACTACATTACATACTACTTAATCATTCCAAAGAACTGATTTACTCGGTTCTTCACTGTGGTGGAACCCAGTTTTACCTTTAAGGACTACATTACATACTACTTAATCATTCCAAAGAACTGATCTACTCGGTTCTTCATTGTGGATGGAACCCAGTTTAATCTTTTAAAACTACATCATATATTAGCATACTACTTAATTATTCCAAAGAACTGATCTACTCGGTTCATCAGTGTGAATGGAACCCAGTTTAACCTTTTAGGACTACATTACATACTACTTAATCATTCCAATGAACTGATCTACTCGGTTCATCAGTGTGAATGGAACCCAGTTTAACCTTTTAGGACTACATTACATACTACTTAATCATTCCAATGAACTGATGTAGGTACTCGGTTCTTCACTGTGGATGGAACCCAGTTTAACCTTTTAGGACTACATTACATACTACTTAATCATTCCAATGAACTGATCTACTCGGTTCATCAGTGTGAATGGAACCCAGTTTAACCTTTTAGGACTACATTACATACTACTTAATCATTCCAATAAACTGATGTAGGTACTCGGTTCTTCACTGTGGATGGAACCCAGTTTAACCTTTTAGGACTACATTTCATACTACTTAATCATTCCAAAGAAATGATCTACTCGGTTCTTCACTGTGAATGGAACCAAGTTCCTCAAAGCCATACTCACCGAAAGCAAATATTCCCCGCTATCGGTGGGCGGCGGCAGCAATGAATATGGACACAAAGCCTGGTAGTTGAACACTTCGACGTGGTCGAAAATCATTTTGTCCTCAAACGACTGCATTACATACTTGTTAATCACTCCAAAGAACTGGCCTACTTGGCTCTTGTCTTTGGATAGGACAACGTAGCCTGAACTATCGACTACGTAGCATTCATACTTCGTCCCTTTGCAGGATATACCCTGGAAAGAGAAGAGCGCAATGTAAGAGAAGAGCTAGATATTATATACGATATGATTGAAGCTTGTGCGGCTTTCAAGGGGGTAAAGAGAAGCTTTTCATGCATTGATTAGAGGTTACACGCTGGCTGAAAGCATGCCGGCCGGTAGCTGAAAATTATATCGAACAAAATAGGATAAACTAATTTTATGATCTATTCAATACAATCTTGTCTGAGAAATGGCAAGTTCAAATGTTATATTTGTCTTATCTATCTATACTTATAATAAAGCAATAAGAACTAAAGTCTGTACTCTGTACAAAGAAGATAATCAAAAAATATGGTCTAGGGTACTTATAATAAGCTATTGAAAAATATTTTTTTAAGTGCTCTCTTTCTGTGTATTTCTTTGTCTGTATGTTTGTTCGCGCATCATTAAAAATTACTGGACCGATTGCGATGCGATTTTCACTGATGGATAGCTTAGGGTTTGACTTGAGTAGTTTTTTTTATATGCGAAAACTTGTAAATGGTGTATAGTTTAAGTTTTTAGTTTAATTTTTAGTTATATATCACTGTTCGTTTTCCGAATGAAATAAAATAAAATTAATAAATAAAGTAGGCTACTGAACAAGAATAGTTTTTCTTTTGAATAGTGTCTTTCTGTATGTTTGTTAACGCTTTTCGTAAAAACTACTGGACCGATTGCGATGGATAGCATAAGGTTTGACTTTAAAATGAGTGTACTCGGTATCTCAATCAGTTGAGTAGAAGCCGAGCGAACGAAATTTGGTATTTAGTACTCTCTAGATATATACTCTATAGTACGTTTGCTGCGGGCACAGCTAGTCCAGTATAAAAAGACGCATTTATATACCTCATTTCTGTCTTTCGATGATTCGGTCAACTGAAGAAACTTCTCATAAAAACTCGAGTACAAGAACTGGAAGCCAACCACCGAAGCGGGCGTCTCCGCGTTACCGTCCTTATAGAAAATGGCGTAACTAGCCGTGATGACAATTTCGCCGTCCTCGTTCTCTACTTTGTCTGGATCTTCTATCATGTCGTCCAGGGTTGGGAGTCGTGTGGCTATGACAAGCGATTCTGTGTTGTTCTTGCTGTGCTGCAGAACGGCGGCCTTATACCACGTCTCTTCGATCGCTGTGATGTGGATGTCTCCGAATACGTTGACCCTAGAAAGATAAAAAAATGGCGAGGTAAAGGTAGGGGTCAACCGACGAATCCTTCTCGGATGGGCAGCGTTCGGGAAATTACGCCATATCTTCTCGTCGCAGATGCCGCAAAGCCTCAAGACAAAAATTTATAATTAGTGCGTGATGACTTACGGCACGGCACTGAGACGTGGTCGCTAACTATTGTTCTCATACACAAGCTCAAAGTCGCGCAGCGTGCAATGGAGAGAGCTATGCTCCGTGTTTCACAACGTGGTAGAATACGAAACGAGGAAATCGGTAGAAGAACCAAGTTTACCGACATAGCTCGCAGAGTTTGCAAATTGAAGTGGCAATGGGCAGGCCATATAGTTCGCAGAACCGACAACCACTGGGAAATAAAGGATCTCGAATGGTGACCACGAACAAGCAAGTGAAGTGTAGGAAACCCCCCACACGATGGATCGACGACATTGTAGCTATCGCAGGAAGTCGGTGGATGAAGGTGGCACAAGATCGCTCGTCATGGCGCTCTTTGGGGGAGGCCTATGTTCAGCAGTGGACTGCTAAAGGCTGAAATTATGATGAATTATCATGATCTCCTATATGGTTTATGGGCGCGATTGAAACGAATGTGAAACCACAGTATTACCACGGTATTTGGTGTTATTTTAACAGTTCCGTATTATATCATTTTGAACACAACACAGTCATCAAACTATTATTGTATTATCCCCGAAGCGGAGTGAAGGTCGGGTAATAATAATAATAAACACTTTATTACACCATTTATGGAACAAATACAATAACTTATTTTTAAAATACGGCACAATGGGCGGTCTTATCGCTAAGAGCGATGTCTTCCAGACAAACTTTGGATGGACAGTATATATTTTATATTTGTGCGTCAGTTTTGTAACAAATTCATTACTTATAATATTTATTGGTAGTATTTTCTACCTTCTTAATATTCTATATTATAAATTACAGTTAATGACACAAAGAAAATGGACCGTTTTATTTAGATTTAATTTATCTGCTTTAATAAATAGGTAAATAAAAACTGAATATGTCAAAACTGCCATTGTCATAATAAAACAAAAGAAATAACAAATTTCAATACACAAACAACATGTCGTTCATTTGATTTGCTCGTGGTTTGTGTATGTTTGCGGTATAACGATGTTTTTAACAGCTTTCGATTACTGCGTTCAGTTGAGTAAATACCAAAAGTTACGCGAGTGCCATCTCTTGACGATGAAAGAACGAAACTGACAATACCTAATGGAAAACTGCTCATTGAACACAAAACAATATCAAACTATACATATAAACCTTCCTCTTGAATCACTTACTCGTATATCTATTGATGAAACCGCATTACAATCTGGTGCGTTGTTTAAAGGATTAAGTGTTACAAACAGACAGACAGACGAGACGACGGGAAGCGACTTTGTTATATCAATATTTATTGGTTTCTTCCGACATCTTGAAAATTTATCCTCATATTTCAACAAATTAACATTAAACAATATCAAACTATACGTATAAACCTTCCTCTTGAATCACTCTATCTATTGATGAAACCGCATTACAATCTGGTGCGTTGTTTAAAGGATTAAGTGTTACAGACAGACAGACGAGACGACGGGAAGCGACTTTGTCATATCAATATTTATTGGTTTCTTCCGACATCTTGAAAATGTATCGTCATATTTCAACAAATTAACATTAAACAATATCAAACTATACGTATAAACCTTCCTCTTGAATCACTCTATCTATTGATAAAACGGCATTACAATCTGGTGCATTGTTTAAAGGATTAAGTGTTACAGAGGGACGGTGGGAAGCAACTCTGTTTTATACTATGTATTGATTGATATTATAGAAGGCTACTCACTTCTCCGAGCTGTTCCTTTGCCTCGTCCCATCGTCGAGGACCCTCTCGTTCTTGTCGGAGTCTAAGATGTAGTGCCAGCGCGTCAGCCCACTGGAGGTAGCTATGAAGCGTACGCTGACGTTGTATGCTCGAGCTAAATCCCATTCCTGGAAGTAAAAATGACAAATGTCCGTGTGAAATACATCCGTGCGTAATGCATGCCATTAGTGGGGGAGCAGGGAAACGAGATTGCGCTGCTTGCAGTGAGGGATACCTATATTATGATTAGAAATCGTGTATTTCGGGGTAGCGTGACTGGAAGTACATCCATACCAATATATAAAAATGAAATTTTGTCTGTTTGTTTGGGGAGCTTTCACGCGATAACGGCTGGAAGGATTTGGATGAAATTATGAATGGAGATAGCTTATACCCTGGAATAAAACATAGGATAGTTTTCATTCCGAAAAATTGAAAGTTTCCACGGGAAATCTTGAAAATGTCGATTAGTCGCTGTATTAAGCAACGGTTGCCATGGAAACGAAATAAGAAGTCTGTCAAAAAACATCAAGAGCATTGGTGCTATACCTACTTTTGCATTGGTTTTTAATATCCTAGAAATACAAAGGATGCTTTTTTTCGCGATAAACAGTAGTCCGCGCGGACGAAGTCGCGGGCGGGGAAGTATTCCATATTTATTCACAAGTACCTGACATTTATTTACACATCTAACATTTACATTTTTTCGTCCTATATAAAGCTTTGTAAGAATATAAGATTGCAAAACTTTCGTTAAAATCAATGTAGTGTTACTTTTTATACCTTCCCTTTGCAAAGCTATCTGCCTCCATTCCTCTATTCTGACAATGAGCTTTTGAGCAATTCTGTTGTAATTAGACATGTCAGGTATGCATCTGTTGATGTACGTATCCTGTTTCTGTTGGAGCTCTAGGTTATTAGGTCTTTCAGTATTCTTCGCTTTAGCCTTATAAGGCCTTTCAGTCGTTAGTATATGTGCCATTTGACGCTGCAGTCGTTTCTGATACTTTCTGACGTTTCTGATACTCTCTGGCGGTTTTAGTTAAAATCAAAAGCAAGTTTATTTTTATATAACTTTCGAGCTGCTCGTCTCATCGCTCAACAGTATTTAAAAATAAAAGCTGCCAAGTGCGAGTCGGACTCGCGCACTGAGGGTTCCGTACAAACTTATAGGTGTGTAAATAGTTCGTCCATCAGAGGGATCGAGTCTCAAAGATTTTTCACCAAAATAATTAGGTAACATTACTGAAGTTAGTAAACCATGAAAGCACCGAACACTGCTCGAACGAAAAGATAAACTGGATGAGAGACAAACTTAACTTTGCCGTTGCAAAACTGTTATCCCCATATATCTCCATAGGTAGAAAAAAAAGTATGTTGTGGTTTTACTTCAAATTTACGGTTTTCGAATTTACTTGTGCTATAAGATTGTTTCTTGCCGAATTTCATGATTCTAGGTCAACGGGAAGTACCTTAAAGGTTTTGATTCCCTTGCCAGTGACAAAATATGCGGCATAAACGGCCGTATCTTTTGATTGCGTTGACTTAGAAGTTTGTTTCTTTCACAGCTCTGAGGGGTTGCAGACCTGAGTACCTATTTGATATTAAATTCAACTTGATGCCTCCACTAGTTCAAAGAGGTCTTGACAGACAGACAGATAGACGGACAACTAAGTGATGCTATAAGGGTTCCTTTTTTCCTTTTGAAGTACGGAACCTTAAAAAGGTTGTTTTAATTTCATACGTTCTCAGTAGCATGCCAGTTCTTGAAGTAAGGCGCAGTCAACTTGGCGTCGAACACGAGCTGCTTCACGAGGTCTTCGTTGCAGTAGTAGTCGTCCGTGTCACGCTGGAGAGTGGCGTTGCCGCAGTGGGCTGGTGGAAAAAAGGAGTGTAAGGATTTCAGGGTTTATATATATATTATGTTCATACAACTGCCCAAAAAAGGAGTGTAATGATTTCAGGGTTAATGTATGTATGTATGTATTTATTGAGTTTCTTTATTACACCACTGCCCAAAAAGGAGTGTAATGATTTCAGGATTAATTTATGTATGTATGTGAATTTTTTGTTCCACCATAACTTTTAAATGCCTGATCAGATATGGATGGTATGGTATCGTTAGAATTCTTACATCATCCCGACTGACATAGACTTTTTATTTTTGAAAAGTTCGTGTTTAGACAGGGCGTCGTGTCTAAACACGAACTATATTTTTAAAAACATTTATTTTTTATTTATTTATAAATACATAGAAATCGAATTGTCAGCTACCCTGAAAGTTTCAGCCAGTTAGCTAATCGGGAAGTGGGATAAATATTGATTGCAAAATTCCAGGAATACATACATAGATACATAAATACAAGTGAAATAAAAGCTTTTGAAAAGTCGGAACTATCTGTTCTTTGTTTGTCGTATGAGGTAGTGCTGGCCTCTGGAGTCAGAGTTTGTCAGGCCACCCGAGAGCCTCTGACATGGCTTGTCGACTACTATTCATCAATAACAGCCGGGTCCGACAGTGTGACGTGCCCTCACACGTGCGCACATAACTTAGAAAAGTAATTGGTGCGGAGGGTAGGACCGAACCCGGTATCATTGGATTCTAAGTTGCAGTATTGAACCGTTAGGCTACCATCGCTCTAGCTGTAATAGGACGACACTACTAGATTATAACAATTCCTTGAAGCAAATTAGATAATATAATTACCCAAAAACTAGAAACAATTGATTTTACAATACATTGATACTATAATTAATAACACAAATGTCTACGCCATACGAGCCGAGCACGACCGGAGCACTGTTCGCGCACTATGCTCCAATTGCGGAGCATTTGACAAACATAAAGGGAAGGACAAAACGGCTCCGCTCGAGCTCGGCTCGTATGGTGTAGACCCACCTTAAAAAGTACTACGACTATACTTACTGGAGACACTAAATTCGTCGCTCTCAGATTCTTCAGCGTACTGCTTCTTTGTAATGTCAATTTCGTTCCTCGATAGGTTTCCGAGGAACTTGAAGATTTCGTGTTCAGGATTGTTATTTTCGTGCCCTTCCAAATAATGATACTTGCAGTACACCCTGTGAAATAATGGTGGGAGTAAACGGGTTGTAACATGTACATGGTATTGTTTGTATGAAGTCACTAACTGATCGCGTGGAATATGATGATGGATGATGATAATGAGAAGTAGCCTATGTGTTAATCCAGGATATAAGCTATCCTGGTAGCAAATTTCATCTAAGAAATCCGTTCAGCCGTTTGAGCGTGAAGTCAAAGTCAAAGTACTTTAAAGGCAAAAATAATAACACTTTTACAAGTCAAAATTAACATCTCATGAACACGGAAAAATACGAAAAATATTATAAACAGATCAAATCAATAAAAAATTAGGTAAACTAATTATTTTTTTAGGTTGAAAAGGAAATTTCTCTTTCATGTGCCAACAGAGTTAAATCTCACACTGGAGAAGGAAATAGTCTTCTGACTCTACCGGTGCTTCGGAAATACGCCCGATAGAGAAGAGAGCACCAAGAAACTCTACGGGGATATATTTTTTCCATTTTTGTAAATTCTTTATATTTTTTTAAAATGTCACAATCATAACAAAATATGTAAACTACAAATATAAAAGATAAAAGTGACAATGAGATGTCCCACAAACATCAAACAATCAAACTGGGAAAAATAAGGTAAAAAATTCTAACTAGATAATTATGTTGTTTAAAACAACGTGATCTCATGGTATGTTTGAGACATCTCACAAAGTACTTTGAACATTTTATTCACTTAACGTTAACATCGAAGTTATCACTTATTATTATTATGGAGCTTGGAGACATCAGGCCATCCATTTCTGTCATTAATATAATCATTTACATTGTAATGCGCTTTCTTTATGAGATTTACTTCAACAAAAGTTTTAAACCTGTGCATTGATAATTGATCAATTCCATCAGGTAACTTATTAAAAAAGCGTATACAGTTCCCCATATGAACCACTTACTTTCTTTAACCGAAATCCAGACCTTTTAGTTTATTTTTATTTCTAGTATTAAAATTATGAACAACCCTATTTTTTCCAAAAGTATTGATATTCTTCCGAACATACATTATTGCCGTGGCGGTCTCGGCTTAGAATAAGACCCCGCCCAATCCTCCCGTGGATGTCGTAAGTTGCGCTGGGGTATTATAGGGTTATTAGAAGTCCGAATAGAGGGAGAGGATACGATGACCCTCAATTTCGGCAACTTACTCTATTACCGGGAGGGCGACCAGCAGTCCCAACACGGTATCTGGTTTCTCGTCCACAAGTCCGTCGTCAATAACATTGTGAAGATCGAAAGCGTTTTGAGCAGGGTGGCATACCTTATATTCAGAATTACCGAACGGTATTCGTTGAAGGTCATATAGGTGGACGCCCCACATTCGAAACGCCCGGACGATGAAGTGGAGGCTATGTATGACGACATTTCTAATGCCATACATGCCACGAAAACACACTTCACAGTGGTTATGGGGGACTTCAACGCACGGCTGGGTATGAGGCATGGCGATGAACTGAAGGTGGGGCAGTTTGGATTTGGACAGCGAACCAAAGGGGTCAGCGATTGGCGGACTTCACGGAGAAGGAGGGACTCTTTATGATGAACTCCTTTTTCAGGAAGCGCCCCTCCAGGAAATAGACGTGGCAGCACCCCGGCGGTCATAAGCACGAAATAGATTTCATTTTGACGACCAATCGGCATATATTCAATGATGTCTTTGTGATCAACAGGGTTAAGACCAGCAGTGATCACCGCATGGTAAGAGGCTCATTGAATATCAACGTAAAGCTGGAGAGGTCTCGTTTGATGGGATCTGCTCTTCGCCCAAGTCCTGCCCAAATCCAAAACCCCGAGAGCTTTCAGTTGGAACTCCAAAATCGCTTCCAAATCCTTACCGAATGCGATACAGTGGACGAACTAAACAACGGACTGGTGGAAATTGTTCAGGCTGTCGGGTCGGAGTTCTTTAAGACCCCCCGCAAAAGTAGAACACAGAAACTCTCTGAGCATACACTCAAACTTATGGCACCACGGGGCGAGACGAGGCTGCAGTCTTCAGTGGATATGTCGAGTTACAGCTTGCTTAATAAACAGATCTCCAAGTCAATGCGTTCGTATAATACTACTTGTATTAAGAACGCAATAGAGCGCAACATGGGCTCCAAAGTGTTTGCAAGAGATCTGTCTGTTGGGCAAAGCCCGTTGACGAAGCTGAAAACCGACAGTGGCAGCATCGTTTCGTCGAAGCCAGAGATTTTGAGTGAGCTCGAGAAGTTCTTTGGACAATTATACACCTCATTGCGTAGTCCTCCTAGTACGACTAGCGAAACAAGAGCCCGTTTGCCGACCCGCCATTATACCGAAGATATCCCGGACGTCAGCCTATACGAGATCAGAATGGCTCTCAAACAGCATAAGAACAACAAGGCACCAGGGGAGGACGGAATAACGCCATAGCTACTGAAAGTGGGTGGAACACCGGTACTTAAAGTCCTTCAGAAGCTGTTTAACTCCGTCATCCTCGAGGGTACTACGCCAGAGGCGTGGCACAGGAGCGTAATGGTTTTGTTCTTTAAGAAAGGTGATAAAACCCTTTTGAAGAATTATAGACCCATTTCGCTGCTGAGCCACGTCTATAAGCTGTTTTCGAGAGTAGTTACAAACCGTCTCGCTCGTAGGTTTGACGACTTTCAGCCTCCTGAAAGCTGGATTCCGGAAAGGCTTTAGCACCGTAGACCACATCCATACGCTCTGGCAGATTATACAGAAGACCGATGAGTATAATCGGCCACTATGTCTAGCGTTTGTTGACTACGAGAAAGCCTTTGATTCATTCGAGACCTGGGCAGTGCTACAGTCATTACAGCGGTGCCAGATTGATTACCGGTACATCGAAGTGTTAAAGTGTTTGTACAGCAAGGCCACCATGACAGTTCGTCTTCAGGATCAGAGCACGAATTCTATCCAGTTGCAAAAAGGAGTGAGAAAGGGAGACGTTATTTCTTCGAAACCGTTCTGCACTGGAAGATATATTCAAGCTTCTGAACTGGAACGGATTTAGTGTTAACATCAATGGAAAATAGATCACTCACCTTCGATTTGCTGATGATATAGTCATCATGTCTGAAACCCTGGAAGACCTAAGCACAATTGTCAGTGGCTCAATATTGTTTCCCAACAGGTGGGTCTTAAAATGAACATGGGCAAGACGAACATCATGTCAAATGCCCATGTCGTACCCGTGCCGGTTTATGTTGGGAACGATATAATCGAAGCTGTTGATCACTATATCTACTTGAGTCAGATGATCCGACAAAGAGGTCAACCAACGAATCCAACTCAGATGGGCAGCGTTCGGGACTTTTTTTTTTTTTTTATTCCTGACTAGGCAATCGTTTGACCACGATCTCACCTGATGGAAAGCGATGATGTGGTTGAAGGTATAGCACGCTTGCCTAGTGGATACCTATTCACTCTTAACTTGTACACACCGGGGTTATAATTTACCGGAAACACTGACGAGGGCCGGGCATTCCACTCCTTTGCAGTTCTTATAATAAATGAAGAAGCGTAACGCTTCGTTCTTGTGCGAGGTATTTCAACCATGAAAGGGTGGCGCTTTGCTGATCGTCTAGTCGTACGGTGATGGAAAGGTGATGGGGGAATCAGCTTGTGCAGTTCTTGTGCACACTCTGCATAGTGCAATCTGTAGAATACCACCAGGCTTGCTACCTCACGTCGATGCGCCAGACTTTGAAGCTTACCCTTTACCAGAGTGTCATCCCCAATGAGCCTGATAGCACGTCTCTCAATTGAATCCAAAGACTCGAGCTGATACTTGGCAGAACCGTCCCAGAGGTGGCAGCAGTACTCCATACAAGATCGGACCTGTGCTTGATAAAGATTCAAAAGATATCCCGGTGTGAAGTACCGCCTAACCTTAGACAAAATACCAAGTTTTTTTGCAGCTACCTTTTGCTTTGGATTCAATATAAGACCCAAAATTCAGGTTTGATGTGAGTTCGACACCCAAAAGCTACAAAAGAAAAAAAAAACGCCATATCTTCTCGTCGCAGATACCGCAGAGCCTCAAGACGAAAGTTTATAATCAGTGCGTGTTGCCAGTGATGACATACGGCACTGAGACGTTGTCGCTAACTATTGGTCTCATACACAAGCTCAGAGTTGCGCAGCGCGCAATGGAGAGAGCTATGCTCGGTGTTTCACTATATGTGATAGAATCCAAAATGAGGAAATCCGTAGAAGAACGAAGGTTACCGACATAGCTCTCAGAGTTTGCAAGTTGAAGTGTCAATGGGCAGGCCATATAAGTCGCAGAACCGACAACCGTTGGGGAATAAAGGTCCTTGAATGGCGACCACGAACAAGCAAGCGAAGTGTGGGGAGACACCCCGCACGATGGACCGACGACATTGTAGCCATCGCAGGAAGTCGGTGGATGGAGGTGGCATAGGATCGCTCGTCACGGCGCTCTTTGGGGGAGGCCTATGTTCAGCAGTGGACTTCTAAAGGCTGACATGATGATGTCATTATATTTTATGTTCATATATAAATGTATTGCCAAGCAACTGTAAGAATATTGAACGTTCACTCAGAGAATCGCGGGATTTAATATCGTAAATGGAACGAATTGCTCTCTCGAATCGCGAAGGACTAACAAACATACTACTGACCAAGAATATAACATATTTTAAAATTTGTTTGGGTTTGACTTAAAAACTGGGGTCTTTCCGATGATTATATGCCTTGAAATCGATAAAAACTATTTGACGGCTGAACAAATTTTGAAGATATGTAGTATATTGTACTTTATATTATAGGTACTTTTGGTCCTGGAATAACACGTATGTTTTGTTTGTTTCTTCAAAATTCTTTCAGCAGTCAATTAGTTTTTTATCGATTGCGCGGCATCTAATCATCAGATGAAATACCATGTACCCCAGTTTTTAAGTCGAACACTACGCTATTCCTCAGTGAAAACCGCTTCGCAATCAGGCCAATTATTTTTACGTGATGCGCGAACAAACAGAGAGACACGATTCCAAAAAAATAAGTTCTTATTCAGTAGCCTATTTTAAGTACCCTATACCATTTTTTTATTATGTTCTATGCACTGTTTTTTTGGTACTTACCTACTGCTATATTATAAGTATATAGGCATTTTGGTTCTTTGAGTGGTATGAGGTGCGGCGCGGGGCGGGCGGGTATACGAAGCTCCCAGCGAAAGGCTAATTATTAATTATTTAAACAATAGACCTAGTACTTTTGTGCGCGAGTGTACCCATGCGCAAACACACCCCCTCCACTTTCTTCCAGCATTCTTTTTACATGACGCGACCTGTACTATGGGTACTGGATAACTAAAAAAAATATTATATTAAATACTGGTATACATCCACGACTTCAACAAAAAAAAAAACGAGGTATTTGCCATGTATGGCAAAAAACCGACATATATTATCCATATATATAATACCAGTCATCCAGCGAATGATTAAAAACAAATGTCAGCGTTCGTCGCGAAAAGGTAAAACAAACTGAAACAAATTCAAATTTAACAAAAAAGTTCGGAAAAGGAAAAGTTAAATTACAATCCACAAAAGTTAAATTCGTGACGATCCTTTTAAGTTCCTTTTGAGTATACGCTCTGGAATTGAAAGCAAATCTTGAGGGAGTAGATTCATCCGCTAACTTTACCATACTCAGTTATTTTGGGACTAATAAATCTACAATATATTACCAAAGTGAATAACATTGTAAGTGCACTTACCAATCCGGATGCACTCTGTAACTAAACTGGAAGTAATCGGTTACGTTAATCCCGGTCAGTGCCTTGCCCTGTTTGGCCTCGAGAGGGTTGTCCTTGAGCATAAGTTCAGTATCTCCGTACTCCTTGGGCAGAGAGATGCCCATGGAAAATGGAGTTCCCTGCAGCCCTTTGAAGAAATAGTCGTGCTTCACACGTGCTATCCTCCTGTGGATGTTCAAATGATATAAATGTTGATGCAAAGTGTTTGTATGTATTTTATATGTCTGACTTTATTTGCTAATTTTTAACGCCGCTAGTTTATAATAAATCTAGTGAGATTATAAACTGACGAAATATTGTGAACGGACGATAAAATACTCCTGTATAATTTTGACTACGTCTTAATCCTTACCGCATGTCGTCGTAATGGTAAAGAACCTCGACCCCCGGCATGGAACCGTCGCGAGCGTTCACCAGGTTCTCCCTGAGCTTCGTGATCTTGTCTCCGAGCTCCCGCGACTCCTTGCCATCGTCCACTTGTTCCACTTCCACAAAATCCACGCTGTTGTAGTTGTCTTGGAGGTGACCGTTGATCTGCAATATGGTAAATCAAAAGCTTTACTACCGTCCGTGCCAAACTGTAAGGCATTTGTACTTTCACTGCTGGACGTATAAGCCTCTCCTCTTCTTTTACTCTCATCATCCAGTCACTGCCAGCTGTCTTTCGCAAGTCGTCTCTGCACCTGGCTGGCGGGCGTCCCACACTACCTTTGCCTAACTCTGGAACTCGTTGTCCCGAATGGTTGTCGGTTCTGCGAGAGATGTGACCAGCCAATTGCCTGCAACTTCAGCTTGCTTATTATCTGGGCTATGTCGGTTAAATCGGTTCTCTGGTGGATCACCTCATTCCGGATTCTATCTATCAGAGATACTCCGAGCATAGCTCTCTCTATAGCTCACTGAGCGACTTTAAGCTTATGAACCAGCACCACCGTGAGGGTCCACGTTTTGGCTCCGTAGATCATAACTTGTAGGACCTACGCGTTGAAGACTTTCGTCTAAAGGCACTGAAGTATGGAAGGCGGGAAGTCCTGACGGAATTTACCAAAAGCTGCCTATCCCAGCTGAATCCTCCTACTAGCTTCCTTCTCGAAATTGTTCCTACCCTACTGCATAGTTTACCCGAGGTAAACATATTCCTGAACAGTTTCAAGAGGGACACCGCTTATACCAATTGGTTTCGGGGTAATAAGGCCGTTAAACATAACTTTGCTTTTGTCGATGATCATTCCGAGATTGATCGAGAGGCGTCAGCTAGATTGATCAGCTTTCTTTCAGATCCTGCAGCGACTCCGCCATAAGGACAATATCATCGGCAAACTGTAGGTATGAGATGTACTCGTCATTTATGTTTATTCCCGTTGCTTTCATGTCCAGGGTCTTAAACATATCTTCCAAGGCGTTAGTGGATAGTTTTGGGTGTATAACATACCCCCTGACTCACGCCCCTGCGCAATCCGTATACCGTAATGTATATACCGCGCCGCCGCGTCATGAGTTGCTGGTCTTGCAGGACTTCACATCGAGGTGCTGGTCTTGCAGGACTTTACATCGAGCCGAGCCAGTGTCGCCATAGTGTCGCTATATTATTTTACGCTTTCACACTATTTGATGTAGCGGTTTCTGTCTGTGGAGACAGAACGTGCGCAGTATACGAGAAGAGTATCACAAGCAGGGTTGGGCAGATGTTTGGTTTTTACCGAACTGTTTGTTATTTCAACCCCGTATTCAGTGTTCTGTATGATAACAATACCGAAGTATGAGTGGTTCGGTATTTTTACCTATCAAACGATAGGTAGGTCGGTATTTTATTTATTTCTTATTATTTACATTAAATTTGTATATAAATTTAATATTGCCACACTATCGACCCTTATTAGCAGTTAACTTCTTTCCATCCTAAGGTTGTCTGGAAGAGATCGCTATGAGCGATAAGACCGACCATTGTACCTATTGTTTATGTGATTTCTATTTTGTAATTTGTTTAACTGTGTGTCAATAAAGTGTTATTGTATTGTATTGTATTGTATTGTAGGTACATGTGAACATTTGGATGGAATAAAAGCAACCAGGTAGGTACTACATAACTAGTGGCTCTGTGAACTGTAGAACTTGCGAGAACACACTTTTTTGCAAACAATATAGAAGTGCACAGTAGCGCCATCTAGTTAGCTTATTGTAAAACTAACATTAATAACCAAGGTGCTCCATCAATCCCTACCTAGCAGGTAAAGGGCTGATTCCACTGGTAGAAACCTAAAAGTGAGCAATTTACTGCATATGGAGGAGCTATTCTGCTCATCACGCCGAAGATCTTCATCAGATCTTTAACATTTTTTATGAGACTAAGTAACCTTTTAAATAACAAGTATGTACAAATAAAAAAAAAACCCTGACTTCCCACCCCCCATTATAGCCAAGAAACATATCGATGATATCGATCACATCAGTCTTCAAACATAAAAATCGTTCCATCTGTTTGAGAGCTACGGTCGTCACCCCATCTCGTTTACCTCAGCTTTGAAACATGAAAAACCGCAGCTAAACTGGTCCATTCGTTTGGAAAATACGATTCTCACATTTCCCACCCCTCTTTTCTTAACTCCCCCCTCTTTTATTTACACCCGTCTCTTTGTTCGGCGGTTAAAAAAGGAACCATCGAAATCGGATCTAATAAGGCGGAGATATTCAGTAGCCCACTTTTTGCCGCTATTTGGGGATGTACCTCCCCAATCAAAAATCCCCGTAGACTATAAAGTTTAAAAAAACGTTAAACCTGTATAATAAGTATCGTCTAGATAGAGGAGAACATCCGGATAGCCGGACCGACATCCGCACATACGAAATATTTTTGTCCAAGCTGAAACAGAGACGCTTCGCTCGCGCTCGCGCTTGCTCGGTATTGTTTAATTAATTATTTCTGAAAACTCGACACAAATTAAGTGTTGATTATATATAGTTTAGATATATTATAGATTCTAATATAGTGAAAGATTATACTTATGCATTCGTAGTAATTTTAACTTTGCATTAAGCTAGTATGTACTCATTATTATTCGTAGATGTACTCACAAAAAAAAGAAAGGTACAAAAGTTTGTTGAAAGCCATAACTAGCAATAATAATTACAACTTTTAACACTAAAGTTTCATTGTGTTTATTTCAGCCACAGAATAAATGATAGTAGACCCTGAGCCCTTTAGGCACAGATTAAATAATAGTGCCTTTTACTCAACATAATATCCCTTCGCCAGGCAATGTTCGGTAAATTTGGCAATCTGATGTGGCAACCCTGCTCACAAGTGATGTTCGTAGTTTCGTAGTCTACGAGATGAGTGTCACAAGTTTACGTATAAAATAGAAAATAGTACCTTTTGCAGAGCGTACCTAGTTCTGTCACCAGGCTCCATACGCCAGTAAGCGTAATAAAAACTCTTTCTATCGGGTGTGTATATAGACGCCATGGACACAGGTCACGGTACATATTTGATATATAGTCCGTAAGGACTATATCTTATGTCTAGATTTTTGTATAGTGTAAAGTCTGCGTTTATATACGAGTATATCATACAGTTTTGTACGGGAATAAACTAAATCCGATGAGAACGGGTGGTCACTTTCCACCCAAAAAATATATAGAAATAAAGTTTGTCATAACAATACCTGAGGCATGAAAAAACCTAGTATCTAATTTAAAGATTTATACGAAAACTACTTACGGTGGTGATCAGCAAAGGATGTAGCAATATGTAGCCGTTGTTACTCACTATGAAGGAATATCCATTGACGCCGAGCTGAAAAGAAAAAATATATCAACATTATTATTAAATAGATTTCCTGATTATGAGCTGTGATGTAACGCGACGGTGAATATCGTGAACCAATTTAAGATTCATCTATACCATTGAATAAATGATAGTACTTGCAATAAAACCACACAATAAATAATAGTTCTACGTATATATACTAAACCTATAATAAAGCAGTTACAAAAAGTCTGTACAAAGAAGATAATTTAAAAAAAATGTATTTGCGATTGAAAATAAGCTACAGAACAAGAATGTAATGTTTTTAAAAATCTTGTCTGTCTGTATGTTTGCGCATCACGTAAAATCTTACTGGATCGATTGAAATGCGATTTCATTGTACTGTTGGATCGCCAAGGGTTTGACTTAAAATCTGGTGTAGGGACAGTGGTGTGTTTTTTTTTTAATTTATTTTTAGAAACATTATTCTAGTCTGTAATAAAGTACTTGAGCATAAAAGAGACTTAGAAAAACAACCTGAAGTCTAAAATAACTTTGTTTTTTAATACCCGACCTTTGTTTCATTGTGCCCTAGGTCAGGGGCAGGATGTAACAGCCTCTGGGCCACAATGAAACACCACGGGACACACAACAACATTAAGATTAAATAATACTTATTGCACACAGCGAGATCAAAATTAAACCTTAATCAATATTATAACAATCAAAATACTATCTATGAAAAGTCAACAACGTAAATTCATATCATCCTAAGGTAATTAAACAGAATTTGCGGAGGAAAAGTATAGATATTTGCTTGGCGTTTTGTTTTGCCCATTGAATAAAATCCTGTTCATGGGAAAAATCCTTTCTGACGGCATAATTTGGAGTCGTGCAAATTTCTTGTTCATAATCTCCTTGACTTTTCTTCTTGTGAACATAACGAAATAATGTGATGTAGGTCACGTGTTTTAAATCGGCAGCTTTACGTAATTTTATACAATTTTCAAGTAAAGTTATGGGCTCTCTCATGGCTAATTAAAGTGGCTAATTTTTCGTTCGATTAAGGCGATGCAGTTATTGCTCGAAGAAAAAGAGCGTGAAAACGATAAGAAATCGATTTTTAATGTAGATCGTTACATTGTGCCCCGTGTCTCACTGTACCCCCCACTGTCCTTACTCTGTATCTCAATCCGATCAGTAGAATCCGAGAAATCGATAAAAACTATTTGATGGCTGAACGAATTTTGACGAAGTGTAGTACATTGTACTTCATAGGCCAGGAAGAAAAGTAGGAATATTTGGTCCTGGAATAACTCATAGGTTACTTTTACCCAAAGAAATGACTACGTGGGCAAAGCCGCAGGCACAGCTAGACCAATATAATTATATTAGTCATCATCCTTCGAGCAAGCAACCAACTCCTGCTGTGTCTTGTTGGTTGCTTGCTCGAATCAACACCTCTATTATTACATGACTGCCCAAAAAAAAGGAGTGTTATGTTTTTAGCATTCATGTCTGTTTGTATGTTGTACGTGAGTTTCTTTATTCCACCATAACTTTTAAATGCCTGAACAGATTTAGACGTATGGGATATCGTTAGAATCCATACATACCCCCGGGTAACTTTTTTTTTTTGAAAAATCTATTCATGCGCCAGTATGGATTCTAAATAAGAAGGCGAAAAAAATAGGTTTTCTTCCAATTTTACAATATGGGTATCAAATTGAAGGCCTTGATAAGCACTATCCAACAGTATATAGGTAATTTATCGGCATAAGTATTTTTTTGGCAGGGCAGGCGTGTTTTTTTTAGCTTTTAAGCTGGTCATGTAGAGGTGTTCTGTTCACCTGATGCGGCTGCGCAAGTTTGGCGATGCTGTCGATGGGCACGTCGGTGCCGGCCACGCCCAGCAGTCTGGCGTCGTTGTTCTCCGCATTATAGTTGTAGTCAAACGCCGGGATGGCCACCGACGTCACCAGCTTGTCCTCGTCCGGCTGCAGTACAGTGAACATATGTAAAGAAACGAATTAGGTGGCCGGCGAACAATGAATTGCTCATACACACGTAATTCCAAAATCTTTTGTAATTTAAGCAAATATTGATTGCATTTTCCTTATTTTCACGGCAAACATACAATTCGCCTTAAATTTCGTTTCGTTGGGATATACCTAGATAAATACGAGTACTATCTGAATCCGAAAAGTATCATAATATGGTGGAAATATGCTCCAATTACAAATTATTTTAGTATTAGGTACGTTTGTTGTACAACATAAAAGTACAGGAAAAATCAGCACTCGACTATTCTATTCAGTCTTCTCTCAATTTAATATATTTGGTAAGAGTGTACCCTTGGGGCTCTAGTATTGTTATTATCACAGACTTTTCGTACTTCAACGATACGGATGAAAACAACCACGAACAAAGGTACTATCAGATAAATTTAAAGAAATCTAGATGTAATAAACGTATTTAGGTATTTTATAACATATTATTATATAAAAATTGCAGTTTTTACTAATCCAATGACAATATGGGGATGACAGGTTATTTGAATTTAGAATTAATAATGACAAACTATCAAATGAAATTAAACGGATTATGAAAGAATTAAGAATTTATGAAAGAGTTTTCACATCGTCACAAGGGTTATTCCGTTGAGGCTAGTTTCGACAAACCACGGTCTCGGCAAGACGTGGTATTTATTGATTGAAACGTATCCCCGGCAAATTTTCTCATACCTACTCGTACTGCCATTCAACGGCGAACCGTGCTTTCTGTGTACAATTTCATCGTTCAAGGGTTATTCGGCGAACTGTACGGGAATTTGTTATTTGTGTGTTTGCTACATACATAATTTTTTTATAATATCAGCCGAGTTAACTCACCTTTATAACATCACTACTAACTTTCCAATCTTCTGTTCTCTGTGAACAAAATAATTATATTAGAACATATTAAGATATCGGTAAATTATTGAGCTATACTTGGAGTAATTTTGCCATTAATCAGCTAGTTTTCAATGACTATTTTGTAAAGTGTGCTGTAGAGGTAACGATCTCTATAAAGGCATTCTTCAGTGCCGTTTCAGAATTGAAGTTTTTACTTTACAAAAAGTTATCCAAACTCAAAAATACACAGGTCTACAAAACTTACGAGTTAAACCACACTTTTAAAATTAATACTTTTTTTATTAAATTGCGTGGTTCCTTCTCATCGGATTAAAATTTCAATTACACTAGTTTTAATACAAAACTTAAGCTATCCAACAGTGGAAATCGCATCGCAATCGGTCCAGTAGTTTTATTCAAAACTTAGTACCACAATTTTATAATTAATAGGTTTAGATTTTTTTATTCAATTGCTTGGCTCCTGCTTATCGAATTGAGGTACCAAGTACAACAGTTTTTTCAATCAAACCCTAAGCTATCCAACAGTGAAAATTGCATCGCAATCGGTCCGGTAGTTTTAACGTGATGTGCAAACAGACAGACATTATAAGAGTGGTACTAAGTTTTGAAGACCAGTGTAAATGAGTCTGTTGGGGCGTGGTCTGAGGAGTACGCAAGACTAGCTGCGCCCCGCGGTTTCACCCGCATCCTTCAGGAACCGTGCATTTGCATTTTTCCGGGATAAGTAGCATATGTGCCTTCTTACCAAATTTCATCCAAATCCGTTCAGTCGTTTAAGCGTGAAGGATTAACAAACATACACACATACATACATACTAACTTTCACCTTTATAATATTAGTGTGACGAAGAAGAGTCCCCACGTAATAATCACAATTATGTTCGTTTGAAATAGGTAGATTGATGTTCATACCGTGTTGTCAATGTTAGCGTGCGTCCAGGTGGGCGGGGGGTTCGTTGGGCTGGCGCCCTCCAGTATCATAGGGCGGGCTATCACGTCGATGTACTTCAGGACCTGCTGCTGTACCTCTTCCACCGAGTGGATGTGCACGAAGTACCCTTCACATCAGGATAAAGTCGTATACAGGTAATACAGTAGTGTTTAATAAGCAGTAATACTACAGTCGGCGTTACAGTTATTTCAGAATATCCAACTAAAGTGCCGGAAAGCTTATTTATTTATTTATCTATCTTTATTCTATCTTATTCTATCTATCTATCTATCCACACCAATTAATAAAAGTGAAAACGGTTCTTTGTTTGTTTGGGGAGTTTTAACGCGACAACGGACGGATAGATTTTGATGAAATTTAGAATAGAGATAGCTTATACTCTGGAATCAAAGAATACTTTTTATTCCGGAAAATGGTAAGTTTCCACAGAAACAGTACATCTTTTTGATTAAAAATCTAACCACTTTTACTACTGCAATTTACAATATATTGGAATCCTGCAATAAATTTCGGGAAAAGTTTCGATTGGAGTTCTGAATCTTCAAATTTAATCTGGTCGTAAAATGTAACGGCTCTCCAAACACACGAGGGTTTCAGTTAATCTACGGGACGCTTTATTCTGAGAATATGGCGTGTAGATGAAATCTATGAAAGCTTATTTCGATAAAGATAAACAACCCAAGACGCAAGACAATCCCATTACTGGTGTGATAAGAAGGCAGAAGCACAGGAGCAGGATGTATGTCACTTATTTGTGTGCCAGGAGCACACAAATAAGTGACATACATTGTATACTGATCTTTCACTTTCTGGTAGTACCTCATCACGAAATATTACGAGTATAATTAGTTGATATCGGCCTAACTTGAACAATGTACCTGTACATAATTTCGAAAAAAAAACACGAGGATACCTATTATTTATTTAGATTGAAATGTCATATTCAAATTCTAATGCATATTACCGGTGCATGTGCTTACGTGATACTTTTCTTGTATTCACGGGAATCTCAAGATAATAAGCCCACTGCACTTCATCATCATCATCATCATCATCATCATCATCATCATCATCATCAACCCTAAAAAGTTCAAGGCTGAACATTTCACTTACATTATTGAAATACGCCCACGGCTTTGCCTGGGATATAAGGATCCTATGTGTTATTTCCAGTTCTATGTGTTGTTGTTTTCCAGAGATCGCTTTAAGCGATAAGACCGCCAATTGTAACATGTTTTTGTTAGATTAAGTTTATTAATTGTATATTTCTGTTTTGTGGTGTTTCAATAAAGAGTTCATCTATCTGTCTATCTATCTATCTATGACCCATTTGACGTATTTTGTTTTGACGTCCTTTTGTTCGTTTAGAAGTCCATGTTTAGACGTCAGATGGACTTTTATTACGAAGTATTACTTTAGACGTTTTTAAGTCAAACCCTAATCTATCCAACAGTGAAAACGCTATCGCAATCGGTGCAGTAGTTTTTAAGTGATGCGCGAACAAACAAACTGACATACACAAATAAAAACGGTATATTATAGTTAAGTAGCTTAATTTAAGTAGTTTATTATTATTGTCTGCTTTGTACAGACTTTTTCGTACTTATTGCTTTATTATAAGTATAGATAGATAAATATGAGACAGTCTAAGCAAGAGTAGCTATTCTAAAGTGAAGGACTGGAACACATTGCCGGACTCTGTTATCCGATAGCTATGTAGGTAGGTATAACCTCGCAGCATGCTTCGAATACTTAATGACCAGTGACTCGTTCCGGCACAGAATAAATAATAGTACAAGGTTCCGGCTTCGCACGGGTAGCTCTCACACCGCGACATTTTTTTTACTTTTAGCATTTCTATACCCGTCGTAACTTATAAAAAAAAAGCCAGGAAACGCCAAATCTTTTTATTTAGGCATCGAAACGCTACATTATACATCGTTTAATACAAGAAGCTTCAGAAGAAGTTTCAAAACGCAAGTCATGATGTCATGAAGTCATATGTCTATTTTGTAAAAACATCAGACGTTAGGAATTCTCATTATGTTATGGCAGAGGTTAGTATATGCTTGCCTCTTTATATATAGACTTATTAGATATACCACTCACCTCTATTCAAACAAGCCATCCACTGAATCTCCCTAACATTAGTGACCTCCTTCCCTATGAGATAGGTAAACACCCGCACTGGTATGTACGTCTTGCCGTCAACCACTTCTCTGTTGTGCGCGTCGAACACTTCTGTGAGGTTCCCGGACACGTAGTCAGTAATCAGCATCACTAACTGGTTGCAGCCTTGTGGGACGGTCACGTTGCAATGATCACCCCTTCTCTGGAATTTGTAGTGTGTTTTATAAGACGGGACGAGACGGGAGAATTTTATAAGTGAAGTAGAATTAAAGTCAACGACACGGGAGAATTTTATAAGTGAAGTAGAATAAAAGTCAACGAGACGGGAGAATTTTATAAGTGAAGTAGAATGAAAGTCAACGAGGCAGGAGAAGTATTAGCAAAACTGACGCTGGCGAAAAACGCCTGTAACTCACCGATTTAAGCGTTTCAAAAGCTTTTCTGTACGCCTCGGTTAGATTCGCATTCCCGTCAAGTTTGATTTTATGATTTTTTCCATCATTTGTCGGTTCGAGCTTATCTCTGATAGTAAAGATATTTTCCTTGGTGGCTTGAACCAGTCCTGTAAAACAAGGGATCACCTCCCCCACTAGCTTGTTGAAGTAATAAACGTTGACATAATCATTGTTGGACAGTGTGTCTAAAAGAGATCGAAGGGTCCGTCTTGCTACATAGTTTTTAAAGCCAGTCATCGATCCGGACACGTCGTACAAAATAACTACGTCTTTGGAGCAGGTGGCTGCCTCGATATACCACGACTGTACCCTGCAGTCGTAGGTGTCCACATGCTCCTTGTTCCAAGGCATTCCAGGGTAGAAGCGCAGTATCCCGCTGGAGCTTCCAAAGTATTGCCACGACAGCGACGGGTCAGACTTATAATTTTGTACGAAGATGTCGTTAAGTCCCCTCGACCATAAAATAGCATTCAAGGCGTTTTCTTCTGAAAGATAAAGTTTATAACTCGGAATTTAAGAGGCATAAAAGCTCAATAAAGTTAATGCTCATATGAATCCACGAGTAATTTTGCCCGTGTAGGAACATTTTTATGTAACTTAATATTGTAAGGGTCAGGGTCAGTAGGTAAATTGGACGAAGATAGTAAAAAATCCAATAATTGTAAGTCTTATGTCTCTCTTACCTTTAAAAAATATATTTGTAGGCACATGTACACAACTCATATTCGTATTAACACTAATATCATAGAAATGTGAATCTTTTTCTAAAGAAACATTCATGTAGTATATGCGGTTATCCTCTACGAATTTAGGTTCATCCATGGATGGATGTTCTGGTTCCTCTTCACGAAAGAAAAACTGTGAATATTTTGATGAACAGAAATCAAATGTATAGTTTTCACTTTGGGTCATTGTGTAGTCAAAGTTTCTCGCCAGCTCCTCTGCTGTTGCGTGAATGCACTGCAATATAAGTGTCAAGTTAAAAAGTGTTATTTTTTTTAATAGCCTGTGTTTCTTGCATTACCTCCGTCTTAATTGACTTCAACAACTAAAGCTAAAGCTTGACGGACTATACAAAGCAATAGTAGATTAACTGCATCGAGCGGAAAGTGACTCATTGCTGCACCGAGTGGTTAGATTGGAGTCCTAGCTTTAGCGAGGGCTCTAAAACACGAGTTGCTGCAGGAGTCACTTGAGAGAGTGTCAATAATCTGTTTTTCTTTCCACTACAAAGTAATATCATAATTGTTCACCTAAATGTAAGCAGTACAATATTCAGTCACATGACTTTTAAATTCGCGCCAGTTCCATCACGCTCATATTTAAAAAAAGTACCTACATTCTATTTTTAAATCTCTATTGGAAGAATGCATTAATTCAATACACCCCGTGGTTTCAACCGCGTGATGGATGATTATGGTGATGATGATGAAAAGTATCCTATGTGTTATTCCAGAGTATAAGCTATCTCCATTCCAAATTTCATTCAAATCTGTTCAGCCGTTTGAGAGTGAAGTAAAATGATGATGATGATGTTGATGAAAAGTATTATTCCAAGATATTAGCAATCTCCATTCCAAATTTCATTAAAATCTGTTCAGCTGTTTGAGTGTGAAGGAGTACCAAACATACACACACATACTCTCATACATACAAACTTTCGCCTTTATAATTATATGTGATGACACATGAAACTAAAACAAACAGTGCAGTAATGGATTTCAATACTTACTTTCCGCACTGTACAACTTTGCAGTAACGGATTTCCATACTTACTTTCTGCACTGTTTTTAATGAGCAGGAATGAGGTACTTTCTGCTTGTTTTAGGTGAACAATGGTTATATTACTGTGTAGTGGGAAGAAAAATAGTTTTAATTCAAATAGTGTGTCTTAGATACGATTTTGTTTACCTTAACGGCATTAATTTTCCTCGTGAGCATTGTACCGACAGAACGCAGTGACGACTCCAATATTTGTTTGCCATCCTTTTTCTTGACACTCGCATTCATTTGTTTATATTTCTGCATTGAACAAAACAATACAATGTTAGATGAAAATTCCATCATAAAAATTGCTCGATTTTTGTTAAATACATTACGTCACGTCAATAACATAAAGATTTTTGCAAAATTCAAGTACTTAGTCGGAAAGAGAAGTTCGAAATAAACCTGAATATGTACCTAAAATTGTTATTGAAGACTTCCACTTTAGCTCGCAAACACCATATCGAATTTATAATACCTAATTAGGTGCAAAATCAAAGTTCGCAAACACCATATCGAATTTATAATACCTAATTAGATGCAAAATCAAAGCTCGCAAACACCATATCGAATTTATGATACCTAATTAGGTGCAAAATCGAAGCTCGCAAGCACCATATCGAATTTATAATACCTAATTAGGTGCAAAATCAAAGCTCGCAAATACCATATTGAATTTGTAATACCTAATTAGGAGCAAAATCAAAGCTCGCAAACAACATATCGAATTTATAATACCTAATTAGATGCAAAATTAAAGCTCGCAAACACCATATCGAATTTATAATACCTAATTAGGTGCAAAAACGAAGCTCGCAAACACCTTATCGAATTTGTAATACCTAAATAGGTGCAAAATCAAATCTTTGAAATTGTCATGCAATTTAATTCGACATAACTGTTGTCATTTCTCTAGGTTAAAAGTACTCTATGTACTTTTACTGTACTGTACCAAGAGCTAAAATACCACTATACCAACACTTAATCAAAATTCCTTCAGCCGTCAAAAAGATTTTATCGATTGTTCGGCTTCTACTCATCGGATTGAGATACCAAGTACCCTATCCAACAGTGAAAACCACATTTAATTCGGTTCAGTAGTTTTTACATGATGCGCGTACAATCAAACAGGTAGACATGATTTTAAATAATGTTATATTTTTATTCAGTAGTCCTTGACCATTTTTGTTATCATCTTCTTTTTAAAGTCTTTTTCCTACTTATTGGTTTATTATAAGTTTAGATAGATAACTGGGCCCGCGGCTTTGCCCGCATGATAATTTAATTTCGAAGTAGCCCATGCGTGGTATTCCAAGACCAGATGTATTTACAACTATAAAAAAATCATTTCTTCAAAATGCGTTCAGGCGTCAAACAGTTTTTTTATCGATTGCTCGGCATCTAATTATCGGATTAATATACAATGTACCTACCTCAGTTTCTAAGTCATACCCTAATCTATACAACAGCGAAAACCGCACCGCAATCGGAACAGTAGTTTTTACGTGATGCGCGAACAAACATACAGATAAACAGAAAGACACGATTTTTAAAAATTTTATATTCTTGTTCATAGGCCTATTTTAAGTACCCTACATTTTTTTTTATTATCTTCTTTGTACAGATTTTTTGGTACTTACTTCTTTATTATGAGTAGATATATGAATATTCTTTATGATATTCAAGTTGGTGATCAAAAGAAAGCATATCATGAACTTAAACTCTAAATTATATTCAATTATGGGCGAGATTTACTTTACTTTGTAAATCAAAGGCCCTCTCCAAAATATTTACATAATGAGAAAAAGGCCTTGCAGAGCCCCAGGTTATTATTTGAATTTCAAACGTTATTTCGCTAAAATCAAACTGTCAAACGCAGTAGTCGTCGACGGAAAATGCCAGAGGCTATCTACCTATACTTAAACTATACTAATATATATATATATATATATATAAAGCATCTTTTCAGAAAATGTCTGTACAAAGCAGACAATAAAAAAAACTAGTGCAGTTAAAATAACCTACTGAACAAGAATAGAACATCTTTAAAAATCATCTCTGTATGTTTGTCTGTTTGTCTGTTTGTTAGTTTGTTTGTCTGTATGTTAGTTCGCGCTTCTCGATAAATCTACTGGACCGATTGTGATTCAATTTTCATTGTTGGTTAGATTAGGGTTTGACTTAAAAACAGGCGTACTTGATATCTCAATCCGATGAGTACAAGCCGAGCAATCGATAAAAATATTGTTGACGGCTGGAGGAATTTTGATCAAATGTTGGTATATTGGTATTTAAGGTCCTGGTATAGCATATACTTTTAATCTAGAGAAATGACCACGCGTGCGATCACGCCAATGCGCGAACATCAATACCACAGACTAAATCATAGTACTAGTTTCAATACTGCGGTAAAGTCGTGCTGCATGAATTTTAAAGAGCTAATGTAAATACAGATTTACATTAGTAGATATCCTATGGCTACCGACAGCACCGACCATTCAGGGTTCACAATTTAACAGTGGCGATAGAATCGTAGATAAAAAAAAGTTCAAAACCAAGAAATTCTAAATTATTGAAATTATCTTATGTGGGAAGTCTGTGCCGTTGATTTGGTTAGATTTAACAAAATTGGGCACTTCCCTGACTGTTCAAAATGAATAATATTATATTATTCATTTTGAAGTCGGTTTTCACTTTTTTTAAGTTTATTTTATTTCCCTATTTTGAGTGGCGTAAACAATACATGAACATGCGATTACAGCGATCGCAAGTGACTTGTTGTTATCCATTGAGGAGTTCCTTTGTATCTCCGAAGATATTCATCACATCTTTCACCAAATAATATATATGGGACCATACTTAAAGCATATCCTATTCTATAAACAAATTTATTCAAAATCTCCCACATTTGACGGAGATGTCGCGTCATAAGGTGGGAGAAAGTTAATAAAATTAAGTCATCCCCTAATTTTCCACCCTTAGAGGTGGAATATTTTCATGAAATTTAAATGGGACTTTCCGTAAAGCATACCCTATCCATTAAAGCCAGTTTTTTTAAATCGATCCATAATTGCAGGAGATATCGCATAACATATTTATACAAAAAAGAGAACCTCTTCTTGAAGTCTGTTGAAAATAGGATTAATTGTAAAACTATGCACTTACAATTTTACGATAGGAGAAGGATAGATTGTAATTTAACGAAATTGTATTCGTTTTATTGTAAATAGAATGCTCCGTTCACAATTTTTCGTCAGTTTACTATCTCGCCAGATTTATTCCAATCTGACGGTCCTTACAATTTTATGGCGACTTAAACTTATGACATATCTGTCTACACTTTTATTAAATCAGAAAGCACCAAAAAAACTGTACAATGAAGATAATTTGATAATATAGAACTCGTGTCTGTCTGTTTGTCTGCATGTTTGTTCACGCATCACGTAAAAACTACTGGACCGATTGTGATGCAGTTTTCACTGTTGGATAGTTTAGGGTTTGACCTAAAAACTGGGGTACTTGGTATCCAATGATTAGATGCCGAGCAATCGATAAAAACTACTTGACAGGTGAACGAATTTTCAAGATATGTAGTATATTGTACTTCATAGGCTATTTTGGTCCTGAAATAACACGTATGGGCTACTTTTAAATGAAATGACCACGCGGGCACAGCTAGTCTGTACTATAATTATAAACATATAATTGAAATATAAATATATAATTTACACAGAATATATAACGTACACACACCCTTACGTTCTGTGAAGGCGGGCCGTTTGATTGCCGAATGTAGTATATTGTACTCTTTGGCTGAATGCCGATCGATTATGTGTGAAAGTTTTTTTTTAGTTAATAAAAGCTGATGCCCGCGACTTCGTATGCGTGGTAAAAGTACTCTATGTGCTATTCCAGGACCTAACATACTAATATACCAACATTTAATCAAAATTACTTCAGCCGTCAACAATATTTTTATCGATTGCTCGGCTTCCACACATTGGATTGAGATACCAAGTACGCCAGTTTTTAAGTCAAACCTTAAGCTATCCATCAGTGAAAACCGCATCGCATTCGACCAGTCATTTTTACGTGATGCGCGAACAAACATACAGACAAACAAGCCGACAAAAAAACAGACAGACACGATTTAAAAAAATGTTATATTCTTGTTCACTATAGCTTATTTTAAGTACCGTAGACTATTTTTTTATTGTAACTTTTAAACTTTCGCGATTCGAACACAGGTAAATAAATATTAAGTTTTCAGCGCGATTAAGTCCCGTTTAAATATTTAACTATCTTTTTTATTATCGTCATTGTACAGACATTTTCGTAAATATTGCTATATAAGTATAGACTTCATTATTTTATTTTATGTCAAAGTGGAACCAGGTTAAAACAAAATGGATTAAGCTTTAAAAGTAAATTACTTATATCCATCGCACATAAGGCGGCACATCTTTTAACAGTAATTTATAATAAGTACTTAAATGTTCATACTTAAGTACCTAGGTACCATAATTACCTTACTAATCAGATCGGATTTGGTGAGCGCCTCACTGAGTTTCCACAGCTCATCTCCCAAGTTCCTTGCCCATGTTTTAACACTGGAATAGTTTTTAATGCGTAAACATAAATTAAAACTCACTCATTATATTGTGTTATAGATAGTTGTATGAATATACTAATAGCTACACATGAGTAGATATTCTATGAATACGAATATCTTTATTATTAACGTTCAAATCAAAATAATATAAATTCTTTGATTAAACAAAGAAGCAAGCATTGAGTGTTTTTGACTAAATGTGAAGAATATGAAGATTTTTACTCTGGCAATGCATGATCGACCAAACAATATTTGAACAACCTTCACTTGTATAAAAGGTTGTAAAGTAGGTATCTTATGTATTATGTACATATAGTTGAAAGTTAACAATGTTCTTACATGTCACCCCGCAAAGCAGGAGTCGGCTCTGGTATCAGAAAGAGCGCCAAAAACAACGTAAACTTGAGGCATTGCATCGCGATGAATCACGCGCCAATACAATTCCGTTTTACGGCTCTCGGCGAACTCCAAACTTATAGGATAAGGCACATCGTTTGAATTTTTTGGTATTTGTTACACATAAGGCTACACGGTACATCACAAAATATCACTATTAGAGAAAGCTTTCGCCCGTGCGATAACGGACAAGGTCACTACGATAGAGAAGCACAATAAAGGCTAAATACTTTCACTAGCTAATCTATGAATAGTTTACGTCGTTTCGAGACACGGGTTCGAAGCTAGGGACACTTGTACACTTAAAACAATTTACTTATTTTTATTTTATTTGAATTGGTTGTAAAGTTTTGTTGTGAATGCGTAAGATAGCGCCGAGTCGCGGCGAGCGCGCGGCGGGCGGCGGCGTGTGTCGCGGCGGACGCACGTGCTGCTTCTATTCTGGGCGGGCGGCTGTTCGGGCAGGCGGCATCGAGCGAACTCGATCTAGGTCGGCCGCCCGCTGACTGTACTGCGAGCCTCGTATTAATATTAATGAACGTGTATACCAACTTTTCGTCATTGCACACAACGAATTTGCGCACAATGTTGTTTTTTACTTTTCGAGGGAGTAGGAGGCTGTTTTTTATATGTTATTTTTCTACTCTAACTAGATATGATACATTTGTAGTTATATAAATAACCCTTTATTATATTCCATTTCATAAGGAACAAAAAAAACAATCACATTCACAGTAAACCTTTTGCAAAGTTTCCCGAGTCTTTGATAGGTCACTTTCATCATTCCGCAAAAGTTTAGATATAGTGTGAACGTTCCATATTTCTGAAATTATTAACATCTTACCGATTTATTTACAAGTGATGTGTACATTGAAATGAATTTGCTTCTTAATTAATTAATTTGCATCTTAGTTTCTAATCACCAACAAATCGGTTAACATATGACATCTCTTGCATGTAATTTAAACATTGTAAATTCCAATGATTCCAGGTACGCGTCAAATAAATAACACTCCTTCTATTTAACCCCTGCAATATTTGGTGTCGCAACGCCACAGTTCAGGCAATACGAAACAAGTGAAAAATATTTTTTCAGGCGACAGCCTCGCCGAAACCTAAGAAGCAAGTCCTTGGAATCTAAACTGAGGAATTATGTACATACATAAAAAACCGTTAATAATACACTTGATTTGAGTTTAATATGCCTGAGTTTTGGTATTTCATCTTATGGAAACAACTATTTAGGTAGGTACTCATTTAAAAGTATTATTAGTGGCTCTGTAAGCTGTAGACCTCGCGCGTATAAACTTTTTTGCAAACAATCTAGCGGTGTACAGTAGCGCCTTCTAGTTACCTTATTGTACAACTAACAATAATAACCAAGGTGCTCAATCCCTACCGAGTAGGCAAAGGGCCGATTCCACTGGTAGAAACCAAAAAAGTGAGAAATGTACTGCATTTTGAGGAGCTATTCTGATCATCACGCCGAAGAGCCTCATCAGATTTTCACCAAATTTTTATGAAACTAACTTAAATTTACTACCTTTCAAATAAAAAAAGAACCATTGAAATCGGATTTAATAAGGCGGATATATTCAGTAGCCCTAGCGACGATAAAAAACTAACAATTCGCTTAACCTGCATACCAAGTTTCGTCTAGATCGGTTGAGAAATGCGACCTGTAGAGGAGAACAGCCGGACAGACATCCGGACATACGAAATAATTTTTGCCCAAGCTGAAACCACTTTGTACCGCTTTGCACTTCGCGCGCGCTCGTTTAATAATATAGATAGCTTAGCGTCACATAGTTTCATGAGTGGTTTTGCATCCTGCACACCAATATTAATTAATTAAAGTTAAGGTCAGATTTTTAGTGACCTCATAAGTTAGGCAAATTTTATATTCTTGTACAATAGCCTATTTTAAGTACCCCAGACTGGATATGAATTCACAAAGGCTTTTACTTTTTACCCGACTGAGCGGAGGGTGTTCTGTGGCACTATATATCTAAGTGTTATTTCAAGATCAAAAGTACCAAATACTAAATTTCACTCAGCCGTCAAACAGTATTTATCGATTGCTCGGCATCTAATCATCGACGTAGTGATTATATTCTCATTGATCATCGAATTGAGATAAAATAATATTGGTCAATCGATTTGTCTTAATCTTGCGAGTGTCATTATAGACATGACATTAATCAAAATTCAATATGACGACGCCATAATGTGTAAAAAAAAGAATATCGACGGGGGTATCATTGAAAAGGTATTAGAAAAATATCTTTGAGTTTCTCTTATAATTTCAATTTCTAAAAAAAAAAAGTTAAAAATGAACAAAAATAAAAATATGTAGCTTACTTCCGCCAAAACTGTAAGTCAGACAAATGATAAATGGTAAAATTAACACAAGTAAACCTCCACGCTAAACAATCCCTACCCAAATTGAACAATTACAATATATAAAAAAAGGCTTATATGTTTATATACAAAAACCCAAGCTAAACAAACCCTACCCAAATGCAAGTATCGTAACACTTATACATTTAAATACATATAATATAAATACACCATAAAAAAACATATACCTCGGTCCAAATACCAACAATAAAAATAAAAATAGTAACGCCTCAATCTATCAAATATAAAAAAAATATTGTTAAGCCACCATTCTCAGTCGGGATTTTTCTATGCGCGTAAATTTTATTCTACAAAGAAGAGAAAGTGAATGAACATGATTGTCAAAGACATCATAAATGCCAAATACGACATCGGGTTTAATGTAGTGGAATGCTCATTATTACAGCAGCGTACAATTTACATTTACAAATGAAAGGACTATGTGGAGGTAGGATTATGAAGGTAGGTAAGTAAGGGTCCATATCCTCGGCTTACTGTGAAAACCAGTTAACTGCATCAATAGTCATTTCGAGTAAATCGCATTTGAAAGTTTAAGCTGAGATTTGACTTATTTTAAACTTAAGATCTCTGAAACTACTTATGCGAAATTGTGTAATACTAGCTGTACCCGCGGCTTCGTACGCGTGGTCTTTTCTTTAGGTTCAAAGTACCATAATGTGCTATTCTAGGACCAATATACCAAAATTTGATCAAAATTTCTTTAGCCGTCAAAAATACTTTTATCAATTGCTCGGCTTCTAACTCACCAGATTGAGATACCAATTACACCAGTTTTTAAATCAAACCATAAGCTATCTAACAATGAAAACCGCATTGCAAAAGGTCCAATAGTTTTTACGTGACGCGTGAACAAACAAACATACAGACAAACAGACAGAGCGACACGATTAAAAAAATATTATATTCGTGTTCTATACCCTTTTTAAACACCCAAGAGCCTTTTTTATTTATCTTCTTTTTACAGTCATTTTCGTACCTATTGCTTTATTATAAGTATAGATATATGACTGTGTCAATTTGCATCCAAAAATCCATCTAGAGGTTTCAGCATGATACGTGTCGTGTTCTTTTTAATAACTTTCAACCCTTATATTGCGGAAACCCTTTAATTATTCGGGATAAAAATTATCCAATGTCCTACCTCGTAGTATGAACTCAAATCTTACCAAGTTTCATTTGAATTCATTCAGTAGTGTCTGTGCGATGCGCGTTCAAGATACGGACAAACAGACAGACGGACAGACAAAAATAAAAAGTAAAACAGTTTTGGCTACAGTATCGAATATAGAGAACCATCCCAAAAATATTATTTATTTCTTAAATATTAACATAAATTTGGACCCATATCCTGCAGAAGCCCTTTAATTTTTCGGGATAAAACATGTCCTCAATTTTAACCCATCATAAATGAAGACGCTGCCAAGTTGCATCAAAACCTGTCCCCGTTAGTTTCAGCGTGGTACTTTTTCTTTTAAATACGTTTCAACCCCTATCCTGCGAGAACCCATTAATTGTTCGGGATGTAAAGTATCCTATGTCCTACCTCGTAGTATGAACTCAAATCATACCAAGTTTTTATTTAAATTCATTCAGTAGTTTTGGACGTCATGCCTAGCCAAGATACAGACAGACAGACAGACAGACAGACAGACAGACAAAAATGAAAAAAAATACAGTTTTGGCTTTAGAATCGAATCTAGAGTACGGTCCAAAAAAAAAATCAAATTATCTTCAATGTACAGAATTGGACCCATTACAGTTTTATTATAAGTATAGATATATCTATTTTAAATATTTTTAAAGTAAAAACTCTACTTAATTACATCTATCTACTTAACATCCTGAGAGGTCTGCAGTTAATCGGTTTTACCTGTAGTTAGAAAATGTGTTCCAACTTCTGTTTTACTGACTTCAAAGAGCTGATTTCAGCATTCAGACTGAATTTGACAGAGATTGTTTAGTGAATATTTGTCAAACTCTGAATAGTTTTTTTTTTTTTCAGTAATTACTTCAATAAACCTAATTTAGTTGCAATTAACTGGTTTTACCTGAAGTATTTCTTTGTCAGTCAGTGTCATTTATTACGATAATTACCTACAAAATTATGAATGAATAACAATAAAGCTTTTGTTTATTCTATTTTACTATTAATAAATAAAACAGTTTCTAATTTTTTAACAAGAAGGTATGTTTTACAAGTCAGGAGCTATAGTAAACATAAATTTTAAGAGGCATATCCCTAGGAAAAATATTAGAAGTAATAGTAAGTACGTCTTTGTAGCTAAGAAACTTAAATTTTAATCCACAGAAGGACTGGGTAAACGACCTGATTAATTATAAGCTGAAAAAGAGGAGTATCAGCCTTGGTACTCTTCTGTTTTTTTGAACTGTATCATAAGCCTATACTTGTCCACTACTGGACGTAGGCCTTATGCACGCCACTGAGCTCAGTCTTCAACTGTCCTCATCCATTTTCTTCCAACAGCTATGTTATGTTTCGCTTTTCGGAGGTCATCACTCCACCTGACCACATGGAGTTCTACCACATGGAGTTTACCTAAACGTGGTCTCCACATGAGAACTCATCTACTCTAATGGTTATCAGTTCTTCGGGAATTATGACCAGCTTCATTAAGAATCTTGTCCCTCCAAACTCCAAGCAAAGCTTTCTGCATGGTCACTGAACGACCATAAATTTGTGGACTAGTTTGCGTGAGTGTCCACGTTTCGGCTCCGTAGGTCATGACTGGTAGAACGAACTGATTGAAGACTTTTGTTTTCAGGCACTGTGGTATGCATGATGAGAAGACCTGACAAAGCTTGCCAAATGCTGCCCAACCCATCTAAATTATTCTGTTTTCTTCCTTCTCAAAATTGTTCTTACCTAATTGCAATATTTGGCCAAGGTAAACAAAAAAGGTATTGTTGGACAACTTCAAGAGGTAAACCAGTAACTGCAACCGGTTCCGGGTCAACAAGATCATTTAACATGATCTCGGTCGTAGAAAAGAATCAACTGAGTTGGTATACTGTGCAAGTCTAGCTCTGACTCCGCCATTAGGTCAATATAATCGGCAAATCGTAAGTGTGAGATAATTCACACTCCACTCCATTGATATTAATGCCCATTCCTTTCCAATCCAGTGTCTAAAACATAATAATAATAATACCTATAACCTCGTCTCTACACATACTGAAAAAATAGCTAAATACACCGATCTTTCCATTGAAATTAAAACCCAATGGCGAGTTAATACCACACGAACAATCCCAGTTATAATCTCCACCACTGGCGTTTTACCAAAATACTTCACACAAGTGTCAACATCCTGGGTATTCCCAAAACTACATACAATCTGTTACAAAAAGCTGTAATCCTCAACACTTGTCGAATACTGCGGAAATTTTTGACAAACTGCTGTACTGATTTCCAATTTAGGGTTAACTACTGAACTGATTACCTTAACTCTTCAAAAACTGCTAAACTGATTTCATTAATTTCATTCGTTGAATAAAGCACTTGGCTTCGGCCCGTGCCATTTAACACCTCCTGTTGTGGGAGAGAAACGTGCACGTTTTTAAATAATAATAATAATAAACACTTTATTACACCATATTATAAGGAACAAATACATACAATAACTTATTTGGAATATCATAATTATCTTCCAAGGCATTAATGAACGGTTTCGGGGATATAACAATCCCGTCTCACTCCCCTGCGCAGTTAAATATGCTTAGACTGCTAGTTTTATACATGGACACTCATAATTGCGGTATCGTACAGAAACCTCAGCACTTTGATGTACGAGTATCAACGTTGCATAAACTCTAGAACCCCCAAGGTTTCAACGCAATCAAAGGCCTTCTTATAGTCCCCAAAAATAAGACACATGTACTCTATAACCTAACCTCAGGCTTCTGTATAACCTGCCTCACTGTGTGTATGTGGTCTATATAGGACTGTACAGGAGGCTGGAATTCGTCAAATCTTCTTGCGAGATGACCCTCGAAAACAACTTATAGACGTGGCTCAAGAGTGAAATAGGTCGGTAGTAAAAAGGGTTAAAAAGGGTTTTATCCCCTATTTTAAAGAAAAGTACTACCACGCCTCTGGAGTTCTCCTACTGTTAAGGACGGTGCTAAATAACCCCTGAAGCTCTCGAAGTACGGGTTTCCTCCCAGCTTTCCAGAGCTCCGTAGTAGAGCGATGGCGGTCTAACGGTTCTATAGTGCAATTTAGAATCCAAAGATACCGGGCTCAAAACCTAGGCTCCGCACCAATGACTTTTCTAAGTTATGTGCGGTTTTCCATCGCTCCGTGTTTCGGAGGAAATGTTAAGCTGTCGGTCCCGACTGTTATTGATTAATAGCAGTCATTAAGCCATGTTAGAGGCCCTCGGGTGGCTTGATAAACTCTGACATCAGAGGCCAGCCAGCACTACGTCATACGACAAACAACAAAACAAACAGAGCTCCGTAGTTATACCATTACCACCGGGGGCCTTTCCATTCTTAAGTTGTTTGAGCGCAATCTCAATCTCGTCTAGGCTGACGTTGGGCAGTTCATTATTGAAGTGGTGGGTCATTATTGCGTGGAAATCCTCTGTGCTGGGATCGGCCCCTCAATTCAGAACCCTTCGATAACTCAGTTGTCGATCGATATGGTATTATTTATTCTGTGGATTCGGTTTGAAATCGTTCAATTCAATACATTTTTCATTCACAATATCGAATCGAATCGATTCAGTTCTTTATCGAAAGGTTCTGAATTGGGGGGCAGGTCTAGAAGCATGCGAATCATAAAATCAGCTATAAAAGTCTTTGATTTAGAAAGGATCTCTGGCTTAGAGACAACGGTTATGCCATTATTGGTCTTGAGCTTCGTCAGATGGGACCTATTCAATTGCTGGGCGCAGACTTCTGAACCCCAATTTTGCTCAAATGCTTTTTCTATCAGTCGTGTATTTGAGCATCGGAGGTCTCTTTACACCAGCTTGCTGATTGAGCTGTCTTTTTCTGACAGTGTGGCTTAGTGTTGGTCCTGTCGTTTTTACGGTAGCCGAAGAGCCTCATCCGAGATTTTAGACTTCGTGCTCGTACGCTGCATCTGATAAAATTGAGTGCCTTCTTTCTTTATTATTCCCACAACTTTTTGGAGTTCATCATCCACGTCATTTGTGATTTCTGAGGCAGCGATCCGATTTTCCAACTTGAGTTGGAACTGTTTTGATCCAACAGCGGTTTTAAACAGGTTGGGTCAGAGCGTAGATTTGGGCGGATCTGGGTTTATTAATTGCATAGTCTTAGCTTGCATGCTTCGCACTGCTTGTTTTGGATAAATCCAGGCCTTCCTTACTCGTCCCGGATGGGTAAGGAGGCGTCGGTCTTGGGGGAGAGCGCAGGTCGTGTAGATCCCCAAGGCAAGTCTGGTGGTTATGCACATTGTTAACCTTCTGTTGACGATGTTGCCGCCTGTTTTGTCTATTTCCTTCAGAAATAGACGTTACTGAAACCACCAGGCGCCGCGGTGGCCAGATATTTCTGGCTGAGGCTTCTCCGCATGTCCCTCTGATGAGCAGAGGGCACAGTGGACGATGATAAGGGGGGTCCGGGTAGTATTACTACCTGGATGGTAGGATGGGAATCCCTGCAAAGAGCTTTTATCTTTGTAGAGGTTCTCATCTTGTGGTAAGGAGGACTTGGCGGGATGCCGAGTGACGGGGGGGTTTGACCCGTTGCATCCAGCATTGCTTTCCACGCGGTGGTGTTGGGAATGACGGGTCGACCGGAGGATGTTGCGTCCATTCTCTGCGCTGCTGCTGGGTAACCTGTCTCCACTCAGGTGGTCGGTAGTGGTGCGGGGAATGTGACGTGGAGGGGGCCTGGGTGTTCGGCACCGACTCGAGGAGGCGGTCCGCTCCCAGCACTACTGTATACTGGCAGTAGTGCTCGGAGTGTGACGTGCTCCATGGCTTCTCAAATCTGGCGTCTCTGCTCCGTGCTGCGCTGGACAGAGGATGGCTGTAGCTGTGCGGTATTGGGTGGTGGCAATAGATGTGGGTGGCCATGTGGAGCTCAACGCCGGGAGTTGGAGGTGGAATTAATTCCTTTTTGACCCCCCTGAGGCCTAGGTGGTGGATACACAGGGGTGTCTGCCCCAGCATAAGGCTTCGAGGTGGCGCGCACGGTGTTCTGTGCGCCCCTTAATGGCGTACACGGGGTGGAGAATGGCTTAGCCCCATCCCAACCGTGAGGGGGACCAGCGCAGTCGGGGCCACGGACGAGTGCGAAATCGTACCCGTAGCCCCGGCACAAGGCGTAGTGTGGAACACCGTGGGGTTTTAGTCGGTAAGAGTCCGACATAATCACCTTGCAGCTCGGTGGTATCCATGAGGATTTCCCCACGTAATTAAAAAGAAGAAAAACGTAGACTTCACCAAATGATATCGTTCAAGCTTGTGGTCGATATTCAAGGAACCTCGGATAAGTTGGTGGTGAAAAGGCGAACAATTTGGATAGAAAATCCCATTAAATTTTGAAAAAAGCCGCGGTGTATTTAGTCTTTATACAGATCTTTCTACAAAAAATAACAAATTAAGCTTTTTAAAATAAGGTACAGAACAAGTATTTTTTAAATCGTTTCTCTATGTAATTTTGCTCTTGTAATAACACATAGCAACACAACACAAAAGTAACGTAACTACTACTGGAATACCGGTTAATACCGCTTTTTATGCTCAAGTGGATAGGTAACTTTTAACCTATATAGAGAAAAGCCACGGGCACAGCCAATACCCAATAAAAAAAACATCACAGATACAAAACAGAACCTGTAGAGTATATTACGATATATTTTGTATCTTAAGTTAGTATATTATATATATTTTGTATATTAAGTTATTATGTTACGATATATTTCGTATCTTAAGATGGCAAATCCATATCGCTCGATATCTTAAGATACTGTAAGATGAAAATTTATATTATCTTTGCCGTTTGTGATGGTTCATATAAATTGTATAGCGATCGAGCTATGGAGAGAGCTATGCTTGAAGTTTCTCTGAAGGACAAGATTCGTAATGAAGATATCCGACGGAGAACCAAGGTAACCGACATAGCTCAAAAGTTGAGCAAGCTAAAGTGGCAGTGGGCTAGTCACATTTACCGAAGAAGAGCTTTCGAGTGAAGATCACGTTTAGACAAACGTAGTGTAGGACGCCCTGTGGCCAGGTGAAGTGACGACCTGTGAAAAGCGGCCGGAAGAAAAGGGAGGGAGAGCTGAAGACCGAGCTCAGTGGCGTACACTAGGAGAGGCCTATGTCCAGCTGTGGACATATATAGGCTGATGATGATGATACGTGTTATTCCAGGACCAAAATTACCTATAAAGTGTATATAACATTTCTTCAAAATTCGTTCAGGCGTCAAATAGATTTTTATCGATTGCTCGGCTTCTAATCATCGGATTAAGATATCAAGTATCCCAGTTTTTAAGTCAAAGCCCAAAGCTATCCAACAGTGAAATTTTTACGTGATGCGTGAACAAACATACAGAAAAAAAAAACAACAAGACACGATTTAAAAAAATTATATATTCTTGTTCAGTAGCTTCTGTTAAGTACAATAGATATGTTTTATAAATGATCTTCTTTGTACAGACTTTTTCGTTTTTATTGCTTTATTATAAGTACTAGCTGTACCCGCGGCTTCGTACGCGTGGTCATTTCTCTAAACTAAAAGTACTATATGTACAAGACCTAAAATACCAATATACCCACGAACATTTGATCAAAATTCCTTCAGAATGTTTTTATCGATTGTTCGGCGTTTACTCATTGGATTGAGATACCAAGTACCCCAGTTTTTAAGTCAAACCCTAAACTATCCAACAATGAACCGCATCGCAATCAGTCCAGTATTTTTTACGTGATGCGCGAACAAACATACAGACAAACAAACAGAGAGACACGACTTAAAAAAACTAGTTCTGTACCTTATTTTAAGTACCCTAGACTAGACTATTTTTTCTTTTTTGATGTGCATACTTTTTCGTTCTTATTGGTTTATTATAAGTATATATAGATAGATAGAAGATAGATAGATAGATAGATATAAGAATAGATATAGATAGGTAGATTTATAGATATATCCTAGACGAACATACTTGTTAGCTAATACATATTATATTAGCTTTCCCGCCCGCGAATTCGTCCGCGCGGACTACAGTTTTTCGAGAAAAAAGCGTCCTACAAGTATGTTCGCCTAGAGTCTAGGATATTAAAAATCAATGCAAAAGTAGGTCTAACAGCAACGCTTTTGATGTTTTTTGATAGACTTGTTATTTCGTTTCCATGACAACTGTTTCTTACAGCGAGTAATTAACATTTGCCAGTTTTTCCGTAGAAACTTACAATTTTCCGGGATAAAAAGTATCCTATCTTTTATTCCAGGGTATAACCTATCTCCATTCCAAATTTCATCAAAATCCGTCCAGCCATTATCGCGTGAAAACTCCCGAAACAAACAAATAAACAAAAAAGTAATGCCGTTTCACTTTTATATATTAGCATGGATTCGTTTCTAATAATATTGTTAACATGAGAAGCTGAAAGAAAATGGTCACACAAAATAAATTCCGCCTCAATTTAGGGCCTAAACGGATTACGATATATACGCACCCACGATATTTTATCCAAGAATCAGTGAAGCTTTTTCTCTATCAAATCAGCGAAGTCGTCGGCGGGGATTGAATCGAGTTACTATAAGGGAGAGCTCTGGTAACCTCTCCCTACGAGGTAAATTGAGTCTTGGTGCTTCGGCTTTAACCTGAGTGGATAGGGTAAAACTAGAAACTCTATTTTCAGAGAGCTAAGCTTTGATCATGTACTGCACTAGTCAATAAGTATATATGGGCGCAGCCATGACGCCATCTTGTTTTTCTCATCGTAGTCACGAACAATAAAAATGTATTTCCAAAAAGTGTATCCGGTAAGGTTTTGATTATAATATATGTAAAATGCTTAATCAATTAATTTCAAGACAACGAGATAATTTAAAAGTTGTTAATTACTGTTTAGAGTATTTTTTTTCACTTTTGGTTGTTCTGATAATGTATTATGTTTTGAGGTGAGTCTTACGTAGGTCTTACGTAGTATTTATATAGGTACTCTTTGGTGAGTGGTTTTGATTACTGTTCGAGTGACGTGACTTGTCAAACAAATAAAGGCGGCAGCGGCGCCATTATCGTAGTATTTATATAGGTACTCTTTGGTGAGTGGTTTTGATTACTGTTCGAGTGACGTGACTTGTCAAACAAATAAAGGCGGCAGCGGCGCCATTATCGTAGTACTTATATAGGTACTCTTTGGTGAGTGGTTTTGATTACTGTTCGAGTGACGTGACTTGTCAAAAAAATAAAGGCGGCAGCGGCGCCATTATCGCTTCTGCTAAGATCGAGAAAACTTGTAAAATAGATCTAATTTGAGGTTGACATCAATAAAACGCAAGTAGAAGAGTTTTAACGTGTTAAAACACGTAATAACACGTTTAATATGGAGTCTCCTGGAGAAGCGCCGACATACACCTACGGCCTACCTACTAATTGACTGGTGCAAGTAGGCAAACATCTGGTGTAGATACTTGACGCAAAACTTCAAGTTAGGTAATCAGTATTATGTAAAGAGGAGGTGTTATTGGATAATGAATATATATAGAATGTCCCAAAAATATGATATAAATCAAAATGGGAGGTAGGGAACCCCAAGGGCTACCAGAATCACAGCCATCCAATGTTACGCTTTTATTTCGGAGTTTCTCCATTTATTTTTTCCATATACCCCAGGACACCTTGCTGTTGTTTGTTAGTTTAGATACGCGTGACACGTATCCTGATAACTATTGTTATAGCTCACAGAATAGGTACATGCCGTGAGTTATGCTAGCACAGAAATAACTACGGTCCCTTTAAAATTACTCATGTTGAGTCCTAAAGAAAAATTTCAGATTTATGCCCATTGAAGTTATAAAAAGATTTTTCAAAGTGTTACCATTTAGTAGGTAAATGAAATTTAAAGGATACGTTTTTAGTTGAAGAGGTATTATAATATGAACAAAAAAAACTAACGTTTCTCTGAACAATATTTTGTGTTATACCACAGAATAAATAAGGTTATACTTTTATTTTACTAAATATTATTACATTTATTATTATTGCTATAGTTTTGTGTCTTATAAGATCGTTATGGACTACCAACAAAATATATAAAAAACACGTTGTTACTTTCGTCAAAGTAACCTAAGAAGTTTGTGATGAAATCTGGAGTTACCTTAAAAAATATATGGAATAACTTCAAAAATATCAAAGTCGCTTTACTTAAGTAGATACATGGGGGTAATTTCTAAGGCCTCACTGGCAGACGAAGTTGTTTTTTTTCTTCAAATAACCTGTCTTTTATAAAAATGGTGGGTTATTTGATGAAAAAATAACGACAAAGTTTGTAAACCCAATTAATAGTATATCTAATTATAACAGTTTAAATTGAGTACTAAAGCCGTTACAGAGTTATCAAAACATATTTATTTTGCTACTGGCCGCGCAATTAATATCATTACGACCCCCGCAAGGTTAGGGTAAAACGGGTGGCGTCTTGGGGGCGGCCGCCGCCCTGGCAATGGCGCCGCGACGCCGAGACTCTCCGAACCTACTTGAGAAAGTGTGACGTGACCTTAAAATGGGACTTAAAGCACTCGAATGATTCAAGTAATTGCATACTTAACAATCTTCGAGAAGGCAAAGTGGTCCTTCGAAATAAATATCCATAAAAGTAAGTACAAATAATGTCTGGCAGCTTATTAGCATCATGTCCAGGCATAGAATTACCAGTCAAATTGTTTACCGGTAAAACCATAACTGTTGATAGTAAAAAAACATTTTACGTTGAGTCAAACGCGGGGACGGGTTTTATGATGTAATGTGATAAATTTTGATCTATAAAACAATACGTTTACGTAAATCAACATTTATTCAGTGTCATATTACTCTTTAGAAACCTTTTGAAACCCTTCGGAACTATCTGAATCATTTCATTTTGTTACTCTGCTAAGAGTTTATTCCACATTTTGAAAGTATGTTACAGAATGGAACGCATAAATCGAGTCGTATGAGAAGTTTAGAACTAAATTATGAGGATTCATGTTTTGTTTATTCAAGGTTCTATGGTAGTATAAATACTAATTTAAAATAAAAAAAACTGAGCTTAGCTGTTTGAAGCTGACTGCTCCTTGGTTTTTCTGGAGTTTAAAGTAATGCAGAAGGTTACCTGCCACACTCCATCTACAGAATGCCTACGGATAGATATCTGGACGCCCCATCCCAACCCCACACCATCGCATTATATCTTTGCTGAAACAAGCATTATATGAACTATGTGACCTGAACATCTACAAGCCGAGTTGTCGCAGGTTCAGGAGATACTGAAACAATATCAATGTAAAGTGAAAAAAAACCGCCTCAGACGCAGATATCGGAAGAAAGCTGACTAGCACGGACAAATTTTGTATAGCATTATGACAAATAGTGTTAGCGTTATACACTGGGTTATCTAAAGCAGCAAGGCAAGTAAGGATAGCAAAATATATAACCTCTTTCCAAATATCCGGCGTGCATGATATTTACTGGCTGGGATGTCTTACATTGAATCGAACAGATGAAGCGAACAATCGCAGGGAAATCCTAAAAAGTCTCCAAATCAATTATGAGAGTCAAAGAACACATCGCCTCTGTGGAGAACCGTCAGAAAAATAAATCTGAGATTTCCAGCGGTCTGCCAGTGCTCCAGAACAGAAGCCTCTGAGCGATACAACCTGACTATTGGAAAGAAAACCTAAAGCGCAATCGTACTACTTCCTGGGTGAGGTGAAAGAACAATGACTGAGTTCTTCAAGGCATTGCCCTGAGCCGTGTAAGTGGTAGAAAAGACAGAGAGAAACGTTGACTCTATGAAAACTCAGGAAATCTATGCACTGTTCAGTTCGAGATTGTCAAAAATCTTAATACCTGTGTGCTGACATTTGCATAGAGACACTGGAGTTGGTATTTTGGTGCGCAATACTCAATTATGATCACAAACTTGCACTTTATAGAACAAGTCGCTGACTCAGTCTGTAGTAATCGCCTACTCCGGCACTCTAAGCATTTTTCTTGCATTAATATTTCAATGCTCTTGGAAGTGGTAAGATGTTCTAAAATTGAGGAGCAACAATGAGGGGAGTTTTGCCGGCGGCTATTTGGTTAAGCTACGTTCTTTTTAGATCATCACAACAAATCATTATGAACAATTTAGGAGAAAATTGTCGGGAGGTTTAACTACGGTTAAATTTGTTATATAAAATAAAAATTATTTTATTAATAACTTGACGCAAAATATATAAAATAAAACAAGTAATGAAAATAAAATGCATCTTTATTAGGCTTGATTGTCAAATAAATGTTGATCTACAAGACAATTAATTACCTAACAAAATTTCTTAATTCTAATAATTAAAATTATCGGATGCCAAAACGGCCGTATAAGCTACCTCCATACCAAATTTTATCCATATCCGTTGAAGCGTGAAGTAACAAATAAATATACACAAACACACATATACGCCCTTACATAGACACAAACTTTCGCCATTATGTGTGATTATTTTTGCGGCGGGCAGCTCGTATTCAATAATTTTGTTCACAAGCGGGTTTTTTGTATTTTTATAATAATTTTACTTGTTAAATAGTACGAGTAGTGTGAACATTATAATTATTTGACCGTGTCGTGGGGCGACTTGTATAACTAAGTGTCATCTTTCTTACTCTACTTGTACTATTATTTGACCGTGTTGTGGGGCGACTTGTATAACTAAGTATCATCTCTCTAACTCTACTTGTACTATTATTTGACCGTGTTGTGGGGCGACTTGTATAACTAAGTATCATCTCTCTAACTCTACTTGTACTATTATTTGACCGTGTTGTGGGGCGACTTGTATAACTAAGTATCATCTCTCTAGCTCTACTTGTACTATTATTTGACCGTGTTGTGGGGCGACTTGTATAACTAAGTATCATCTCTCTAACTCTACTTGTACTATTATTTATTCTGTGACTCTACTTATTTCGTCAATTATATACATACCTATAACTGGGCAAGTGCTATGCAGTTGTATGGCTGCCATACTACACAATACAAAAAGTGTGACACTTCATTGGGTACTATCTATATTAAAAACTTTCAAATGCCTTCCAACTGACTTTAAATATTTAATGAAACCCAAGCAGCCTATCAAAAAGAGCCCTACACAATTTCCCAACTTCGAACAAAGTTTCAGAAATATTACCAAGGGATGCCTACTTCATTGCCATTAAAATTTAACGTGCCCATCTCGTCGAGAGGGTTATATAATCGCACAGGGCGGGAAACGAGAGCGTCTTTACAGGGCATTTTCAGCTCACCCTCCATTTTGCCCAACCCTGAGGGAGACAGAATGAGAACACTTTGATATAAGATCTGACGTTATACGAGAAATGCGGGCTGGGCGGAGGAAAATAGGATAGGAATACTACCTAACTACGCATGAGGTGACCTCCTACTCTTTTATGGAAATTAGGACCAAAATGGTAGACCCCGTTGACGAAACGTGACCATAGAGAGAAATCTCAGAATAAACAAGTCAAAATAATTATAAAAATCAAATAACCCTACTGCGCACAAAACTACATATTGCATGAATAAAAATTTAAACTTGTTAAGAAGCTTGAAAGAGAATTTCTACAGATTAGGAAAAAATAAAATAATGGAATAGTCCTTTCATTTTGATACCACACTCGATAGGTTTTGGTATTTTTTTGTTCCGTCGGAAATACAATTTGCCACCATATTAGTTTACTTGACACTTCATATATACTATAGCACTCTCGTGATTAAGACGATTCCAATGATACCTCTTTTATCAAAATCCATCAAGCCGTTTAGGCTGTAGGATGCGCCTAAGAAACGTACAAACACAAACATACATACAACCCAAACAGTCCAAACACATAACCCTCTTCACTAGGTTAAAATTGAGTAATATGTGGTCGCCTGTGATATTCGGGCTGATAAAAGTTATATACCTACATACATACATTTTACATCAAAAGCAAATTTAAAATTGTACCAACCATAACCAAAGTTTTGAAAAAAATACCTGCGAAAGCCGTAGTAGGTTGGTACTATAATTCATTATTTGCCAATGCACTTTCAATGCCCTAATTGTTTTTTTTTTCTGTAATGATTTACCACGAAATTGTGGTGCGTCATTAAAATTACTATCTAGACTAATAAGTAATTTTACTTTCACCTAAGCTGCTAAGTAGAGTATAAACTAAGAATGTGTCCAATAACACTTTTCTTAGGGCCGTATTAATAAACCGAACTCAACTCTGAGAGCGCTATTGAGAGCGATCTCAAGATGCTAATTTAATTAATAAACATATCTTAAGATATTGATTGAGATGCCGTAATCAGCTGAGTTAGTGTTTAATAATAAATAAATCTCGACTCTCAAGAGCGTGCTTGCGATGTGCTTTGAGATGCAGAATGTTGAGTGCAGTCGATCCGTGAATTGAGAGCGTGATTGCCAGTTGCTAGAATCAAGGATTTCTAAAATATTATGTCAGAAGTTGATAATTATAATTATATTAACCATCATTATAAGAATATATTTATATTCCTCTGGAAATAAACAAATTTATTTGGCATGATTGCGAAAAGATCCGAAGATTTGGTAGATATCAGAACCTGGCGAGGATTCGCTGAAGTCTAAAAAGATCCGAAATCGTAACCAAAGGATACGCGCTGGAAATACAGCATGGACGATTTTTTATTTTCATAAATTATAGTTATTTGTTGATGAATTGCGTTAAGTTCTTTATTAGATAGTGTAACTTTGAAAATACAGACAAAAATTATGCTTTCTACAAAAAAACTAAAGTAAGGTTATGATAATTAGGTAGAAAATAAACATTACGTTTAATATAATCGCATTTAATTTAATTCAACTACATCGAAGTAATAAATTTTAAGCTTACGTTATATCTATTTGAGCAAAAACCGAACTTTCACTAAAGAAAATAAATCGTTCATTCGTAGTTCATTCAATCTTGCTCTCAAGTTCTGGTTCGTGACGTAGCATCTTGAGATGCGGCTCTTGAAAGCGACATTGTCTGAGATGCTCTTGAAATGTCTTTATTAATCAGCGACGATCTTAAGATGCTGATCACAACTGAGAGCGTATCATATCGCACTTGAGAGCTCAACCAAGAGCGATTTATTAATACGGGCCTTAATGTCACTATTTAAGGGGAAATCACTTTGTTCTTGTGTTTATTTGATTTGCACTAATTGATACTACATTGTCATTATCATATCACAAAACTAACTCAAATAGTTTTGTCCGTTTGAGTCTTCTCACGATGCCCGTGTTGTCGAGGAGCTGGATAGCCTCGACGTTCACATGATGATGAAGTCTTCGTTCGTGAGCTTCGGCAACTTTTTTAATGACCTTAGTAATGAGATCCACCTTCAGGTCTCGATGGAGGTCGTTACTTCTGATGTACCACGGTGCATTAACGATGCCTCTGAGTACTTTATTTTGGAAACGTTGAATGATCTGTATATTAGTGGATTTGGTACAGCCCCATAGCTGGATACCGTAAGTCCATATTGGCATGAGGACTTGCTTGTATAAAAGTAATTTATTGCAAACTGACAACGAAGAATGTTTTCCCAAAAGCCAATACATTTTTGTGTGGCGAAGCTCCATTTCATCGCGTTTCTTTTTGACATGGGCCATCCAGCGAAGCTTTGCGTCTAATGTCATACCAAGATACTTGGCCGTATTTTCGTGTGGTATTACTTGATCGTTGATAAATACAGGATGATAATTCGTTTTCTTGTTTGTAAAATCTACATGTGTGGATTTTGATTGGCTAAGCTTTATTCGCCATTTTTTAGTCTAATCGAGGATGGTATTGACGGCTGTTTGCACTTTCTCGACCTCTTCCTCTTGAGTAGCCTTAATCGCCATGATTGCTGTATCATCAGCAAATGTGGCAATGGTATTATTTTCTAAATCTGGGATATCGCAAGTGTACAATAAGTACAGGAACGGACCTAAGACACTCCCTTGCGGTACTCCAGCTTTTATTTGTTTAAGTTCTGAATACGCATCCTCTTGCCTTACTCTGAACATTCTATGTGTTAGATAAGATTTGAGAATATCTGCAAACTGTTTAGGCAGCATTTTTCTTAATATGTGCAGCAGACCTTTATGCCAAACTTTATCGAATGCTTGAGCTACATCTAGAAAGTTGTACAAACTTTTTTCTCCTCGAAGGCTTTTTCAATAACGTTAGTGATTCTATGCACTTGATCTATTGTAGAATGCTTTTCTCTAAATCCAAATTGATAATCCGGAATGAATTTATTTTCTTCTATGATGGACTTCAATCGTCTCAGTAGTAGTTTTTCAAACAATTTCGACATTATCGGTAGCAATGAAATTGGCCTATATGATGTTACTTCGTGAGGTGGTTTACCAGGTTTGGAACAAAGTAACGAGGTTTAAAATTTTGTTTAATTTTTCATCCATGTCATGTGTTATGCTTACTTGCTTATATTGTTTAGATTGTAGCTGCTGTAAGGTGGGCTGGGCTCCTTTTGTTATTTGTGCATATGAAACATTTTTTGTGACATTTTGAGTGGCACTATTTTTATTTATTTTACTGACACCGGGAACCTGGATCACGGGTGTTGTTACATTTTTCTTCAACAGTTTTATTTTCATGCTATGTAGTTCCTTAGCAACTAAGCACCTTCTGTAATTGGCCGGATGTTGCTCACCACAATGGACACATTTCTGCTTAGCGTCTGCTGGTTTTTGGCAGTCTCTGGTTAGGTGCTTGCCTGTACATTTCACGCACCTTGGTTCTTTTGAGCAGTATTTCTGTGTGTGGCCATATCCTTGAAATCTTTTAAACTGAGGTATGAGCTTATTCGTTTTTAAAGGTTGTATCTCCACCTTGCAGCCTAAAATGGATTTTATACCGTAGATTTTGTTGATGTCCTCATCTTTTTGGAATGAAAGCATAAACATGTTCAGTGGTTCCTTACTCCTCCAGCTAAGCTTAATGGCAGCATCCTGGATCTTGTATCCACTAAGTGTCAGATCTGCCACTATTCTATCGGGAAGGCAGGACGCATGTAGATTTTTAGCCATTACTCTAATTGGCCTGTCTTGTTTGTTCTGGTAGGAGTACCAGAGGCAATTGTTTTCTAACAAGAGCTTGGTGATACATCTGTATGAGTCTTCGCTATTGGCATTTATTTTTACATTTTCCCCATTCATGACTTTTGTGATTAACGAGTCTCTCGTTACGTTGGTCGATAACAGGTTGTAGAACTTTTGGTAGTCCTTTATGTTTTCCACTATTATAGGTGGCGGTAAAGGCACTTTTTTTACCTTTTGATTTTCTTTTACAGTTGCAGCGGAGTTTGGTCTTTTTGGTGGAGACAGGGACGTATTCAACTTCCTTTTTTTCCTGCTTCTATGACGAACCTACTCTGTTTCTTTAGCGAGACCTTCTTCGTCCGTCTCATACTGGACTGACTCTAAAGGCAACTGTTTATTAGTGCTTTCCTCTGAAGCTGCACTATTTTGCTTTCTAATAGAAAATTAATTTTAATAGTGTAAATAAAAAACAAATAAATAAAACATTTTTTTCTTATTTACACTATTAAAATTTATTTTCTACGTTTTTGTTTTTTTTTCGAATTATTGCATTGTCATCGGTCTTTGACAGGTGTGCAAAATTTGAATGAAAACTGACCGTTTAAAGTGGGTCAAAATAGCGTCCAAAGGAGTCGGTTACAAACATACAAACATACAAGTGAAGCTAATATAAAGCGTATAAAAAATAAGGTAATCGAGTAGACCGTTTTCAAAGGTCTATAATATTCGTGAGGACGAATCGTCAAATTTGAATATCATTTCGCATTAAGTTATGAACAGCAAGAGCTGGTGCATATATTTTAGTCTTGGGTGCACAACCTTTAATTTATAAATTAGTTTATTTAATTCTTGCATTTAATAATTAATTCAGATGCTTTGTTTTGTTAACGCATGGTGTAACCCTTGTTAGTTGGAGTTATATAAAATTCAGAAAATTGTATAATTAATATCATTAAAGAAGCACGCAACTCCGTCGAAGTCCATAAATAAATAAACCTTTTGTGAACTTAATCTGTAAATCTTCCGAAAATTCTAAATAACAAAACGTAAAAACCCTTCATCTGAAATTGAAGTCTTGCTTGTTTATCTTTTCTTTTTTTGGACCAAAACAATATTATTATTGTATCAGTATTAAATAAAACTAGCTCCAGCCTGCAGTTTTGGCCGCGTGGTAATTTTTCCGGGTTAAAAAGTTAAAATAAAAAAGCCATGTCCTTCTTCATGATGCACACTATTTCTTTTCAAATTCATCAAGATCTGTTTAGCCTATAACTAAGTCGTGAAAAGGTAACAAACAGATATCTAATACTGTTGGTTTATGATGTTGGTGTGATGAATACTGTAATTTACGAGTAGTGCTTCACATTAGTGTGATATACGAGTAGTGCTTTACATCAGTCGCAGTTCAGTTCACATTGATTTTAAAATCGATTAACATCTGTACTTATAATAAAGCAGTAAATAACATAAAATGAAATGAGAAAAAAAAGGAAAAACCGACTCCAAAATGATCAAAATAATCTTATGTGGGAAACAGTTAAGGAAGCCTGTGCCGTTGATTTGGTTAGATTTAAGAAAATTGGGCACCAACTTCCTTATATATTGGGGCGACGGACTCGTGGTCACACCGTTTTGTCATACTAGTGTGACCACGAGGTTTTTTTCCCACATAAGATTATTTTAATCATTTTGAAGTCGGTTTTAACTTCTTTTTTATGTTTATTTTATTTCCCTATTTTGAGTAGCGTCATAGATAAAGTGGCGTGAACAATACATGAACATGCGATTACTGCAATTGAGGAGTTCCTTTGTATCTCCGAAGGTCTTCATCAGAACTTCACCAAATTATACATATGGGAGCATACCTTAAGAATATCCTATTCTTTAAACAAGCACAAATAAAAACTTTATATAACCCCCGACTTCCCACCGCCCATTATAGCTAGGAAGCATCTCGACCACATAATTTTTCAAACGTAATAATCGTTCCATCCCTTTAAGAGCTACGTTCCTCTTGCTACTTGAAACTCCTCAGTCCAGCTCAGTACGCCGTGGGAGTGAGTTGTGTGACGTGCGTCTATTTTGGCCAGGTTACGAACTTTTTTCACTCTACTTTTTTTTGATTTATGTGTTGAATATTTAATTTCGCCATAATATATTTTTTTTCGCAGTACCTTATTTTATTCATAATAATGTTAGATAACTTTACTAACGCTAATGTACACTATTTCGTAATTTTATATTTTTTTATTGAAAAGGTGAGGACCGACCCATGAGGCTAAAATTAACAAAACATATGGGGCTATAATGTTAATTCTTACCCCGTATGTGGGGTTAGTATTATCAGTATATATCTTTGGATTCTATTTTTGGTTCCGTACCCGAAGGGTGCCCAACAGGACCCTATTACTAAGCCTACGCTGTCCGTCCATCTATCCTAACTTTAAAGAGCTGTATATTCACCACGGTACCTAATTATTTATTTATTTATCTTAAACTTGACAGCATGAAGACTTCGAGTAGTAAAACTACTCGAGGCATAACTTTGCTGGCGACCTACGAGTCAGCTGCTTTAGAAATAATAGACAAAAAAAGGAACTACAGAGAAGTAGCCACAAAATATCAAAATTGTCACATTTCGCTGTTCAATTTTGTGAAAAAGAAGAAAGCAAAAGTTCCAGTAGAAATAGGCTACAAAAAGACTCGGTTAGTATTCACTTCTGAGCTGTTTATTACAAAATCCCGAACTTTCCAGAATCGTGAAAGAGAAGGTGAGAAGGAAAAGGTTAGTGATAACTGGTTCACGAATTTCATGAAAATAAATACAATGTTGTCGATTAGAAGCCCTGAAACGACAAGTTTAAGTAGGGTGACATCCTTGAATAGAACAAATGTGCATGCACATTGGAAAAACAAGCACTAGAAGAGATAGAAAGTAACAGAAATTTAAAAAGAAAAACTGCAGAATAAAGATAATGGAAAAAAAGCAAGGTAAAGAAAATGATAAAGGAAAAAATAGCTAAAAAGGGGAAACAAAAGGAAACATCACATAATAAAAACATAGTGGAAAAGGCAAAAAAAAGATATTGGAAGAGAGCAGCAATAGTGCAGAAGATGAATAATTCTGTATAATTTGTGGTGTCTCATACAATGAAGACACATCTGGTGCAGACTGGGTGCAATGCATCTTGTGCAAGCAGTGGGCTCAGTCCGGATGTATCAGAGGCGACACTATTTCATACATTTGCCAAAATTGTGATTCAGACTATGAATATGATTAAAAATGAAACAGATTGTGATTATATGAAAATGATTCCTAGTAGATTACATTGTTAAGATGTTTATTTTATAATGAAACTAAGCTTTATTGAGACTGCTTTAGACTATTTAGGTAGGTTATATAAAGACTGCTACGTTTAAGAATAAGCTGTTTACTAACTCATTTAAGGTGATTATAATATTTTTATTAGATAACACACATAAGTCTGATTAAACTACTTAAAAGACTGTTAACTTAATAATAACAGTAAAAATGGGTTTTTAATTATGAAGATTTGTTGATTTTTGTTTTTCTACGAAGAGTTTTTTTTTTGAGTTTTTGTTTCTATTCTTTGATATAGCTGAAATATTGTTGTTAAACGGAGTGTGATAACTTTTAAGCATAATGTTAATTATTGTTTCACTAAGTGAACATTTTGATTATTGAAAACTAACGTTTCCTTTAATAATATAACAGTAAAAGTAACTGTTAATAAGATATCATTCAGATATTTGTCGATTTTTGTTATTATATAGAGAGGTTTTGTTTGGGTTTCTTTTTCTATATACTTATATCGCTGTTGCAGGGACAGAGTGCTATATTGTTTAAGCCCAATGTTAATTGTAATGCTTAATAAAAAAATGACATTGCAATTTTGCGTTTTCTCTATTTATAGAGGAAAATACTGACAATGTTAATTGTTGCCCCGTTTGTTAATACTTACCTCGGAACCGTTAATTGTAGCCCCGATCGCGGGGTAAGTATTAATTTCTGACTTTTCTGAGTAAAATCGTCTTTTTTTAAGAGGTACCAATTTCTTATCAATTTAAAACCAATGATATGGTTATTGAATAGTTTGTACATCATTTGACACAAAAATCATTTCAAAATGTTTAGGCGTTTTGAAGCTAGAACTGAAAATATAAATTTTGTTAAGTCGCGCCCCGGTCTCCCCTACTTTATAGGTCCTGGAATAACACGTGTGGGTTACTTTGAAATGAAATGACCACGCGGGCAAAGCCGCGGGCACAGCTAGTATACAAATAAAATAATTAACTAGACACGTCTTCAGATTACTAAAAGTTTTAACCAACAGCTTGAAAATCTGCAGAGACTGTGCTCGTCTTATTGGAGGAGGAAGGGAGTCCCAAAGACGTACACCTTGCACGGTGATACCTGACTCAGCGGAGGGTATTGTGTTTATCAGCCTATGTACATAATACATACACAATGTACTTACATAGGAATAGACACACATATCTGTCTATTCCTTTGTGGCACTATATAGACCAAACGCGTGGACCAATTTTGATGATTCTTATGTCAATCGATTTGTCTTAATCTTGCGAGTGCTAATAAAGACATGACAGTAATAAAAACTAATAAAATATGGCGACAACTAAAGGCCATATTGTGAAAAAACGAATGAAAGTCGACGAACTATAATATTAAGTGGGGTATCATTGAATAGATATTTGAAAATCATCTTTAGGTTTCTCTTATCATTTTTCATTTTGAATTATCATTCAGGATCTATAACGATTTAAAGTCGGTTAGCGGTTTTGTTCGCAGTCGAGTTTTTGTGAAGGTGCTTCACCGTGCTTCTGTCGTTATTATTTAGCGATCGGTAGCCTCGTTATCTATGTTAGCAAACATTATAAAATTTAAGTACATGTACTACTCAAAAAAATGTTTCTACCCCTGTCATGAAAAAGTGTGGCGCACTTGCACCTAATTTCTTTTTTAATTTGTATTCAACCCAATATTGATCGCAGAAAAGGTCAGAATGCATAATCTAGTAGGCCTCAAATACGTCTATTGGTAAATTTTTAACAAAATGTTTTATTGAAGATTTTAGAAGTAATTTATCGAACTGACGCACTTGCCTCATTTGGTTTGGCGTCTAGTGAAGTAACTTACTATAAACAAGTAAATATCTTAGTAAAATTGGTTCAAATTCCACAAGCTATATATATATATATATTCGTTGCAAAGGAAACAAATTATTATATAATACTTATTTCGATGGCCAAACTACTAAAGAAACCTAAGTATTTGCAGTTGAATTCATCTTTGTTAAAAGTATATCGCACTTACCCCGACTGACCTTATTACTTTGAATGACGAGACGGGCAGGTCGCTCGCCTGAAGGTAAGCGTCACGCCTGTCCATAACAGTTGCAGTGCCACCCAGAACTTTGGTTGCAAAGTATTGCGTGTCACTGCACTGCGCCCGTCACCCTGAGAACTTGCCCAGTAATTTCGCTAGAAACATTGCCCTTCAAACCGGAACACAGAAATGTTTACACACTACTGCTTGGCGGTTGAATATCTGACAAAGGTGTGGTACTTCCCCAGGCGGACTCTTGCGTAAGAAGCCTACCACTACAAATATTCGGAATTTATTTGGATTCGGAAAGTATTTATACAGGTAAAAAGCTTGTTTAAAAAGGATGTATTTGTTTTAAATTAATTTTTAGATTATGTACCTTCCTACTTCACTTTGTAATTTTATATTTCAGGTTTTTGAAGCATGGCGTGCGGAGTGGCGCATACTGCCGCAATGCATGGTGTGAACGCAGACTACAGGCCACTTACGTATGGTGTGACCACATGGGTATTCCCAGTTCCCAGGTAAGCCACGTGGCGTGATCCGGGGCGCGGGCGGGGTGCCTAGCAGCTGTATTTCGGCTATGGGCACACCGGGAACTCTGGAATAATAATTATTAATAATAATGTTGACTAAACAATCTATCTTATCTATTAATTAGTTTATAATATTTTCAGTATCTTAAACAAGACATAAGTTCAAAAACTAAAACGCGACTACGGTCGGGTAAAAATAGCCTATGACTCTTGCGATGAAGACAAATCGATTGATACCTCGCTTGTCAAAATCGGACCAAGTTTTTAGTTCTAACAAATATCCCTTACTTTGCCTTGCCGTAGTCGGGTAAATAAAAATAGCCGATGACACTCTATACATCTATATATTGAAGAAAAATCGATTGACACCTCCCTTGTCAAAATCGAACCAATAGGAACGAGGCTATAGTGGAATATCTACATACCCACATAGATATATACATACATACATACATACATACATACATACATGCATAGACTGCTAAACTCATTACTATTATTATTTATTTTATTTTTGTTATTGCTTTGCTGTAGTCGGGTAAAAATATAACTGCTGCTCTTTAATAACTTGTTGTACGAAAGTAAAGTACTCCAGTCATATTAGGGATTTAACATCGGAATGAGAGGTAAAAAGCTGGAAATTTGTAGTAACCTTTACAAAACAATACAATAACACTTTATTGATACAGAGTGAAAAACAAATTACAAAAATAGAAATAACATAAACAATAGGTACAATGGGCGTTCTTATAGCTCATAGCGATGTCTTCCAGACAACCTTAGGATGGAAAGAAGTTAATTGGTAATAAGCGTCGGTAGTGTGGCTACAGCCTGTGAGGAGCTGGAGAGCTAAACATTTTTTACTAGAGTCATAAAGCTATCAATAGATTGTGCACGTTTGATGGCAACTGGAAGGGGTTTCCAGAGGCGCACAGCTTGGACAGTAAACGAGGAGTCATAGCAGGCAGTAGTGTGTAATGGGGTCAGGAGGACTAAGTTTTCTGATGATCTTACTTCCTTTATTAGGCATTCTAAAAGTTGTCTAAACATTTTCGTATCTACATCTTAATTATTCAAGGTCAAACAAAGGTCGCAAAGATCAATTTTTTGCAAATATCTCTGTCCCCGCGGGTCCAATGATGTTGACATTTGAAACAAAATTGTAGAAAATAATATTTTCAAGAAATTTTGTTCCAAACATGTTTTCATACGCTTAAACGTTTTTGAAATAGAGCGCGGAGAACGCGCAGCTCTCAGCCATACATACTGTAATGCAAGGTCAACCGAGAACACAACATGCATTACAGTATGTATGGCTGAGCGCTGCGTGTTTTTGTAATGAATGTCAACATAATTGGACTAATAGAAACTGAGATATTTGCAAACAATCAATTTTTGCGACCTGTGACCTTGAATAAAAGAAGGCGCAGACACGAGACTTTAATTAAAGTCAACTTTTTAGAATGCCAAATTAAAGGTTCATGCAAGGTTTTAGCTCATTATCTCTCATTCTGAAGTTGACCCTTATTTTTGATTTATTTGACTGGAGTAAAACTGAAAGTTTCGTAAACAGAAACTAATTGAATATTTAATGCACTTTTCTATTTGTTAAAACTAGCTTAAAATACTTAACTACCTATTCCAATCCGAGGTTGGGTCCTATTACGAGTAGCACTTTTGAAAGCGTCTATTATCTGTCGATTCCAACACCTACAATATGTAGTGGGAAAGAAAGGGTTCAGAATACCGGAAATATATAATTATATAAAATACGAAATTGAATTCTAAACATCATGTCTAGGTAATTGAATTGTCTACATTCTGATACCCTTGTGTACCTACGTTGCATTCTGATAATATAATATGGTGGTATAATGTCAATATTATTAATAAGTTACCTACATATATTTTATCCTGCTAATTAGACATTTATTTTTAACTGTTCAGAAGGTATAGGAACGGTGATAAATAGGTAAAGGTGAGTGTTTATAAAATCAATTACGTACCTACAGGACATCATGTTTCCTCATTCAATTCTTTAATATGTTAACAATTCTTTTAGTGCTTAGTTTTTTTTAATTATTTTAGAGCTTGCAAGCCCCGGCCGTTGCCAGAAAACCGTTTTTTTTTTCGGAACAGTATAATGTTGTATGGTTAGAATCACAATCACTGGCTGGATTTAGCTTTGGATAGAGATTGGCCTGGCAGTGAGACAAAACAGATTAAAGCCTCCTATTAGAAACACACATGACGCACATACCCACAATATTCCTTGAGCACCTAGGGTGCATTAAGAAGGGATTTATTGTAATCCCTTCAGATTTATTTAAAAGCCGCCCTGGACGTTGCTACAAATATTACATTACTATTTTCTTGATATACTAAAAATGTGTTCCCACCAAAGACTATTATTTTTATGCGACCGTAGCCACAGAATAAATAATAGTAGAAGCCGTAGCCTAGAAAAGGAATATTAATATTTCTCCTTCCGGCTCACGCAGCCGGGCGTCCTATGGGGGACCCGACAATCGAGCTCGGTGTGCGCCGCGCTCGAACCGCGACTCCACAGTAGCGCATGCTTGTGGAGCCGGCACCGCACATGCCGCGCTGCAATCAACAAAAAAGCGCGCGCAAAAAAAAAAAAAAAAAAGCATTATTTCTGAAATAAAAAAAACTCTATATATTATTTTATTTATTGTTTAAAAAAAAATTGTAGGTAATTGTTCTTCTGACAATTAGTTTAAAGTAACAGTAGCATAATAATATAGACATAATTATGTGTAAACACGTGATGATAGTTCCTATGAATCATACGGCGGATTCAGGTATGATTGGTTTTTGTTTATTTATAATTATATAATTACTAATAATAATAATAATTCCTCTCTGCAGCCCTAGCCACCGGTAGTTTGGGCCCTGCTCCGCTGCCGGTGGTACCCTAGGTTTAGGTTTTTAAATAGTATTTTGTGTATACTGTTTGTATAAATAATTATATAGTAAAAATCTTAATCCTAAGATGTAAAAAAAAATTAAAAAATATTTGTGTAATAGTAATAATAAACACTTTATTAAACCAGAATTAAAGAACATACATAATAATAATTCATTAGCAGCGCTTTTAAGACAATTAATAAAATATAATCATTTGTTTAACAGAACTTATGACACTTTTAGAATACTTACAGTTAACTGAAAAGTCATTGCAAAATCAATATTAATCAGCTACAAAGTTTATTAGTCTGGCCCACAGTGCAGCCTAACCTAACGCTTCAAACCTGCTTAATGTCACAACTTAAAAAGTTTATAGTGTTAATATTATGAGACATAATATTATTATTATCTGCCACCGGAGACCGGAGCACGAAGAAAGGCCGTGTTATTCGTAGACGCTCCTGCAGACGTATAGTTAATTGAAATATGGCCATCATCGAAACAGTAATTTTGTATACCGGATCCTGTACAATCATCTGTGTTCTATGGCGACTAAAATGTAAGCCTTATTACCTATCTATTGCTTTACAATACACTGAATTGGTAAAAAATCAACGTTAACTGATTCGTCCTCAACATTCATGCGGGTATTAAAATGTCGATAAATTCAAATTTATAGGTCGTCAAATAGTCGGGCGTTGTGGCCAATTGGCTTAAATTAGGACCCCATTTGTTCGTATTCGGTGCGAGGTGTCATGTGTGAGAGTTAATCGATAGTTTGGGAGGTAGGGTCCACTAGAGAGCCGGGGAGTATGGAAGCCGCGGGACTTTAATTGGAATCTAGGCGAGCGCGATTGTTACCTATATCGACGTCGCGTCTGCGCGTCCTCTGCTCCCGACCCGCGCCGCAGTGAAGCCGCGTACATGCGCAAAGACGCATGCATTCTTCTCCACCGTACATTCCACATTCGAAAACTTAAAGATACAATTGGTAATGTAAACCGATCGTGTTTGTAATACGTTGTTTTGATACGTCGCCGCTGCAGCTACATCCCTACGTTAGCCAAGAAATATGAAGCTGCCGAAATTGGATTTGTGTAAGTGTTTACAATAACATCTTTTACTATTTTCATTTATTAAACTCTTTTTACTAACTGACTTCAAAAAAAGTAGGTTCGCAAGTTTATGTGTATGTATGTATGTATGTATGTATGTATGTATGATATTGTTCAAAATGTGTAATATACATTTATTATGTTAGTCTATGTGGGTATCTAAACATATGTACCAAAATTCATGTGTGTATGTATGTATGTAATATTCTCAAAAATATGTAATATTCATATATGTTAGTCTATATGAGTATCTGAACAATTATACGATTAGGTATACCAAATATCACGAATGTGTGTTTGTATGTATGTTGGTCCACGTGTTTCTCGGAAACTACAAGTCCGATTGCAATAATAATTTATATAATAGTTTCAATTTCTTTCAACTCCGGGAATAGTATAAGTTTTATCAAAAACGGTTTTGTAGTTTAGGAGATTTTGACTATTAACCGTTTCAGTATGGCTATCTCCTAAGCGAACGACATTAAGTACCTACTTAATTTTCTTAGGCCTACTTTCGAAATGTGAGATTTAAATGTTTTTTTTTATTTCTTTGTCTTTTACTATTAGAAGTCTTTTGTTTTGTTTTTTATTTACAAGTAGGTAGGTATGATAATGATAACACTTCCCATTGCAATATAGGTTTAATTAGATACTTAAAGATTTAATTGTTTCTTTATTCTTTTCTTATCCTCTGAATCTAAAATGGAGTGGGGTAAAACTGTGTTTATAATTTTCTACAGTTTCCTGAGCAGATTTACAACGTGCAGTATGTTTTAGATACGAGTTCACAACACACTTACTATAATGAAGAAAGCAGTGTTCATTTATTTACATACTAGCTTTCCCGCCCGCGACTTCGTACGCGCAGACTACTGTTTATCGCAAAAATAGCATCCTATTTTCTTCTAGGATATTAAAAACCAATGCAAAAGTAGGTGTAGCACCAATGTTCTTGATGTTTTTTGACATTTATGTTATTTCGTTTCCATGGCAACCATTTCTTACAGCGAGTAATCAACATTTTTTTCCAGTTTTCCCGTGGAAACTTCAATTTTCCGGGATTAAAAGTATCCTATGTTTTATTCCAGGGAATAAGCTATCTCCATTCCGAATGTCATCAAAATCCGTCCGGCAGTTATCGCGTGAAAGCTCCCCAAACAAACAAACAAACAGACAACGTTTCACTTTTATATATTGGTATGGATTATGTTGCGTAAATTGCTTGCTTGTTCTTTGAAAAAAAAAAACATCAATGCCTACTTATAAAACAGTACCATGTCATACCTACTGACTGACTGACTGACTGACTGACTGACTGACAGACAGACAACGCACAGCCTTAACCGGTTGACCTAGAGATTTGATATTTAAAGGAAATACTTATTCCTTGAGTATCCTAGAGGGGTAGTTATAGTTACCATCTGTTCTACTATTTGTTCTACAAATAGAACAAGTCGGAAAAAGTTTTTCTATTTGTGGAACAAAATTTGATGGTAGAACAAGTACGAACAAGACATAAGTTCAAAAACTAAAAACCGACTACGGTTGGGTTAAAATCTAGTCTATGACTCTGTACCTGAAGACAAATTGATTGACACCTCGCTTGTCAAAATCAGACCAATAGGGGCGACGCTATGGTGGAACATCCACACACGAGTACACTGGCTTCAACACTTAGTAGGTATCACACTTTTAAAACGTAGTCGGGTAATGAATACAGTTTTTATTAAATTGCTTGGCTCCTACTCATCGGGTTTAGATACCAAGTAAACCAGTTTTTAAGTCAAAACCTAAGCTATCCAACACTGAAAATCGAATCATAGCAATCGGTGCATAGTTTTATTCAAAAGTCCCACGCTTTTAAGACCAAGTTCAATTTTAAGGGTTACAAACAAGAAAGTGACTCAATAAAATCTTGGTAGAAAATACAATAATTTAGGGCCAGCACTACCTCACGGGATGACGGGACAAACAAACAAAACATTAGGCAGTACAAGTCCACTCCTAAAACAAGTGAACATCGGCCTAAGCCATGAACGCCACAACACAACGAGCGATTGCTCGCGTTCGGTTTGTCATAATAACCGCGCTTGGCAGGCTTCTTGGTGATCGCCGTAGTTGATAATACACAGCAAAATAATGCTGCCCGTTTCCTAAAGTCCCTTAGTTCTTACAACACGGACGTGACGTAAAGTATCGCGTGGCATGGCCAAGGAAGTTTTATGTACTGTATAACTCAGTCATAGACATTTCCTACGTATAATGAACACAGACACAGAACTTCCAAAAACAAAGGAGCGCAAATAATGTCATTTCACCCGTCAAGACTGTCGAAGGCAAGGATTGCCATGATTCCGTTTTGGGCAGTTTCGAAATGGCCGTTTTGTTTGAACATTTTCAACACCTTCCCAATGACAGAACGACAAACGACCTTATTTATTCTTTGTGGCATATCTGATTTAATTTTTACTGTAAAGAACAATGGCGAACTCCCATACATACTTTTATGTCAGTCAAATTCAAGGCGTCTTCAGACAAAAAATATCGCTAGTAATTCAGAATCATTTCCTAAGATTGTTAGTCTAAGATATTTTTTTGGGGAGGCCAGGTATAATTGTTGTTAGGCTTCAAAGTTTTGTAGGTTATGTTACTGTTAATGACTTTGAAACAAGTCTTAGAGATTTTAATCATTTTATCCGCTTAATTAGGCACATACATTATTATAAACATTACATTATATTATTAATTACCTATCTAGTATAATAGACTAGGCTTTTGAATAAGAATTATTTTCAATCTGTTAAAGCCTGGCGAGATTACAAAACAATATATTTAGATATGTTGCTGCTGTTTCACTGTGCAGTTTTCCCATATTAGCACAAATATTTTTAAACAATTCCTTAATTAAATATTTTATTTACACAAACCTTTGTTTCTTTCGTATTTATTGTTCAATACTTTAACCAACACGCCCTATGTACTATGATTTCTTTCACGACCTAGATGACTGGTAGATATTGCTGTTTAGCTTTAAGCCCTTCCTTGTATTTACACTATTTTTGTCCAAAACAATTAAATAAATTAACATACATACAACAATTCTTTACACTTCCTCCATAAACTATAATGCATTGTTTTCCGTTTGCTACGAGTATAATGTTTTGTATAGAGGTTTTATATTGACGAACCATTTTGTCTGTAGCACAGTCCATATTGTTTATCATTCTGTTTATCGCAAGGAGGTTGAATTACACTTACTGTTAAAATATTTAACGCCAGTAACCTTAATTCAACCTCCTTTGGTTTAAAAAATCGGGTGGGAAGAAAGCGTAATTCAACCTCCCTTGGTTTAATAAACTGGATGGGAAGTATACTGTGTTGACAATTTTGACGTCCAAACCGGAAACGTCATTATATTATATTATTTTTTTCACCCGTTGGGCAGACAACAAGGCCAGTTAAACATTGTAGGAAGGAAATGAAGTTACAATTTCATGATTTTTTAAATTGATTTGTTAACCTGGGTTTTTCTAGCTTACAGGCTATGTTGAAAAAACGTAGAAAATGAATTACTTAAGTTGTGTAGAAATAATATGTCAAGACGCTGCAAGATTTATCGCATAAAATTCCACCTATGTTCTAATTTTTATTTTATTATATTTTTTGTGTGTCTCAGTGTGACCAGATTTAGCAGAATTCTGTGATTATAGAAGAATTAGACCCCCAATTAAAGGTTTAGCAGATTGTGTCGCAGATCTGAAAAGAAAGCAGATTTTGGCAAAATCTTGTAAAACCTCCGCAGAAAATTGGCAGGATTAGTCATTGACAATTTACCTGTGTTTAACTTGGGTAGTTAGATAAATATTTATTGAACCTAAATATTGGTTATAAAGTCCTTTGCTTTGGCCTTGTGTGTAGTATACATTTTCTGCGTAGTCGTCGACCGTCGTCAGTCAGCTGTATCGTGCGTGTTAGTAAACTTAGCATAAGAAGAGAAGGATCTAATGTTTTCATCTTGTATATCAAGATCCAAAGATAACAGCAATGCCGCTTTTTGTAAAGCATGTAATATGAAATTAGTCAAAAAATATGATAAAGGTAGCTCAAAACTCGACAGCTCTGTATAAAAACATGGACACCCAGTAAAACTAGAAGTTATTAATTGTTAATAAATATTTGTAATAATTAAGTTAGCGTTTTTTTAACATATTCATACAAATTACGACTTCATTCATTAGTAGAATTTTGGCATTAATTACAAAAAAAATAGCAGAATTTAGACGAGTAGCTGGCATAATGTTCAATTTAAATCTGGTCACACTGGTGTGTCTGTTCATGTGCCACTCTGCGTTTGTTCATATGTTTCTTGATGTCACAAAAACACTGCCGCACACAGCATTAGTTTTTGTTTGTTTACTAATATATTATTGTCATGTTTTTTATTTTGTTTAATGTTGTGTGCTATCAGAAATAAATGTATTTTCTTTCTTCTTTTCTTTCTTTCTTTAACACACGTAAGTTGAGAAAAGTCCTAATATAACAGAATTGGTACTTTTGTCCATTCTATCTCCAAGATTTGATTTGGATCCGACTTGTAGATTTTCAAATGGAAACGAAAATACAAATGTAAGACTTCACCAGCAACGAAAACCTTCGAACACTTTTTTCACTACCTACTTCACATAATTTTCCTGACATTAATAATCCACCCACCAACTAGAATCATTGACCTCTAACTAGGGCCTATCGAAATAAGCCTTCGTTAAAAACGGCCTAATATGGAAAACGGCTGATAAATTAATATTTAATTGTCCAACACTAAATGTTTGTTTACTATACTATCACGTTGTACAAAAAAGTAGGTACATACATACTGCTCCATCTGCAGGTTCAGGTTGCTAGGCCTCTCCTCGATCGCGCGCTGGTGGAAAGACCCTCATTGAGTGGAGATTGACCACTGAGCAAATGTGGGGCGAGGCGGGCCAGCCTATTATTGTCTCTCTGCACGCACATAGTCCGAGTAAGCAATGTTACTTATAGCTGAAGAAAACACTGAAGGCTAAGGAAACGAAAATATTATGTAACACTTTAAACTGATCACAAAAACTACACTTACTCTTCAAAACTACAAATTTTAGAATAAGATTCACTTTTTACCGAAAATGCTATAGAAAATTCCGACATACTTTCACTGAGACGTTATACTGACATGCGACTGACTACAGTACTGCGCAGTTCAGTTGCTATGCTCTGGGTCCGTTGACAGCACAATTCAAGATGATGATAGATTTTTCCCAGGTGATTACTATTATTTCTGTTCTACTAGGGTTTGAAGTGCAAAGTTATTTTAGAATTTTTTTGACGTAAATTCATGAATGAAAAACTTAGAAATGACAAAAGTCATAAAACTAACGCTATTCGTCTTCCCGTGTGGAATACCCCAGCCCAGTATGTTATATGTTACACTCTGTATAACAAACTATCTAGCGAATTTGTCGATAAATTGTAACCAAATATTCGTTTAAAGTAACCTTGAAAAAAATGCTAATAAATAATATTGAAGACTAATACCAAAATGTATTCAATCTGCATGATTTAAAGTTATTATAGTTAGATGTACTTACAAGTCCTTAAAATTCCTACCTATATTAACATAACAATGAGAGTTATCATCTGCCTACAAACTATTTGCAGTTTGGCAGAATATTGTTTTGTTATTTAATAGCGACCCGCCCCGGGGAGTCGCACGGGTGAAATTAAGAAAAAAAAGAAGATGAAATATTTAAAAAAAAACGAACTCGTATGCTCGTATTAACCATACCTATATTAAATAATAAAAATCTCCGAAACAGCAGGACCGATTTTGACGGGACTTTCCACTGCCAAATAGCTGATGTTATTAGGAGTAACTTAGGCTACTTTTTATTTAAAAAGAATTAGGGTTCCACGCAAATAAAAACCCCATGAATTATACGCGGGCACAGCTATATATATAAAAATGCCGTGAAAAATAATCTAACTGATGGTGAAAAGTTTTCGGATTATAATGTGGTTTTCACTGAAAACCGAATTATAATCCGTTGCGTAATTTAAACGATTAAGCGTTACAGATGAAAGCGACTTAGTCTTATACTATATGTTGATATATTTTACTATGTATATTGATGAATACATAAATAAATTAAAATAAGTAAGGCACAGCGGCCGATATAAAGTTTTCTAACGATTTCTTGGCTTCTACTCATCGGCTTGAGATATGCAGTAGGTACACCTGATTTTAAGTCGAAGCCTAAACCCAACAGTGAATCAATAGGTCCAGTAGTTTTACTTGATGCGCGAACAAATATCCAGACAGACAGACAGACACTTTTTTTTAAAACTTTATTTTCATGTTCAGTAGCTCATTTTATGTCCTCAAGGCCACTTTTTTAAATCATCTTCTTTGTACAGACTTTTTGTTACCTACTGCTTTATTATATGTACGTAAGCAGGTTTCGATTTTAAGAAGTGTAGATCTATTAAATGAAAAGTGGGTTGAAGTTAAGTTTAAGAGCGTTTAAGTTTATTGAATAAACTGGAAGCCAAACATAAACAGAAAACAATTAAATCTAAGGTGTAGGTATTAATGACAATCAAATATTTATTACACTTGTAAAAGTAAAGTAGCTAGCATTCATAGGGGGTCACTGTTAAAGTCTCTGAGTCTTGTGTCCAGACATATTGTAAATGTTTTGATATCACGTAAATCTCTTATGTTATGATGTCAACTGATTACTTTTTTTGTAGATATATACCTAATATCACACTAAACTGTCGGTGTGCGAATTTACATGATAATGTGACTAATATTGAATGGACGACAGACATAAAACAGACAGGCAGTGACTAAAATTATGGAGTGTAACAACGAAAGCCTTGAACGAGCACGAGTCGAGAGCGACGGCCACGAATCTTCTTTGTACATTGACAAGTATAGATAAAAAGATTTTAAAAAAGACGAAGTCCTCACCGCCAAATCGAAAATGAAGCACACAAAATCCGCTCGTACGCACAAGCCTCACGCACACACTTACACCATGTAATGGCGATCGGCCCCCACATCGCATCGCAGCAAGATCTCGTCCTTGTTACAAATACTCACTGAAAATAAAAAAACCATGCAGTTTTTTTGTGACACCAAACAAACAGCTAGGTAAAGTGCGGACTTTTGCTACTTAATGTATAATTTCTTACTTTAACGTATCGTACCCGGTAATTAACAGATTATCTCGTTAATGTGCATATTAACGTACTCGAATTCCATACTCTAACGGTAACATATGTATAAAAGTTGTACGCGTTGACAGAAACAGATATGACAGCGGAAAGTTCAAATATGACAGCGGAAGGATCAAATATGACAGCGGAAGGATCAAATATGTCATTTCCTACTTCAATGGGATCAATGGCACAGAACCACGAACCTCTGTTTACGAAGTATTACCACGAACCTCTTTACGAAGTATTACAGATTCGTGCACAGAACACATAATAATACTTCAATGGACAATGATGGTGTCAACGTCATTCCACGTTTGCTGAAGTTTTGAATTCGTATCATCTTTTGAATACGAAATGCCATTGACAGGAGGAACTTGTCTTTGCTAATAATAGAACAATAATCCCTAAAACTGTTATTGTTTTGCATGTAAAATTGTGAACATAACGTACTTTTAAAAATTATAAGAGGAACCGAACTAAAATAAAATTGTAAATATCCTACATGAATGCGCGTATAGTCGTGACGTGAGTGTAAGACCAGTCGGCCGTCGTCAACAGAAAAGGCCGTGAGGGACAAGCTTTAGAACATTTAGTTTCATGACAATGGTTTCCGTTGACCAAATTGTTATGTTTTATTCTCTATATTTGTATTTTAGGCTATTCAGAAAACCATTTGGTAAGTAATTAACAATATATTTAATAGTTTGTTTGTTTGTTAGTCGCATGAAGTAGTGCTGGCTTCTGGTGTCAGAGTTTGTCAAGCCGCCCGAGGGCCCCTGACATGGCTTAACGACTGCTATTAATCAATAACAGCCGAGACCGACAGCTTAACGTGCCCTCCGAAGCACGGAGCGATGGAAAACCGCACATAACTTAGAAAAGTCAATGAAGAACCGTTAGTCTACCATCGCTCTTAATTGACCGAGCGAGTGCGAAGCGCGAGCGAAACGTCTCCGTTTCAGCTTGGGCAAAAATGCTTTCGTATGTCCGGATGTCAGTCCGTCCGACTGTCAGTCCGGATCTCTGTTCTCGTCTACAGGTCGCATTTCTCAACCGATCTAGACGAAACTTGGTATACAGGTTAAGCAAATTTTTAGAAATTTTTAGTCGTAGGGATTTTTTATTGGGGGGGGGGGTACTTATCCCAAAAAAGGGTAAAAAGGGGGCTACTGAATATCTCCACCATAATAAATCCGATTTCGATGCTTCTTTTTTTATTTGAAAAGTTAGTTTCATAAAAAAATTGTGAATATCTTCTGATGATCTTTGGCGTGATGAACAGAATAGCTCCTCAAAATGCAGTAAATTTCTCACTTTTAGGTTTCTACCCGTGGAATCAGCCCTTTACTTACTAGGTAGTGATTGATGGAGCACCTTGGTTATTAATGTTAGTTGTACTATAAGGTAACTAGATGGCTCTACTGTGCACCGCTAGATAGTTTGCATAAAGGTGTGAACGCGCGAGGTCTACAGCTCACAGAGCCACTAGTAGTTAAAATATATTATAAAAGATAAATTACTTTCTTACGTCGCGACGTAAGCAAGTAATTTTGTAATCAGTTTATAAAAGTGTTGTACATTATATAAATGTTATGCAGCCCTCTGTCCCACTGCATTTTTACTCCTAAAGTTCCTAAACAATAAATTAAATACAAGCCTGTGTCGAGTTTACCACGTTACTATTTCTCAGTGGTAAACTGACCCGTACATTCGATCCAGCTAACCCCTACTGTGTTCAGTGTGGCCCAAGCAGGCCGCGGCCCAGAGGCGAGTTTCCTCCTACTTTTCTAAGTCTTCTGCCCATAGAACCCCCAAGGATAAGGCTGACCAAAGAATGATTAAGAAACGTAGCCAATAATAGACTGTCATTTGAGGAGAGCTCTGCCTTTTAAATTATCATCATCCCCAGCCTTTATTTTCCCACTGCTGGGTATAGGCCTCTCTTTCGCCTCGAACCACGCCATTCGCCTCGGTCCTGTGCCAATCAGATTCAGGTTTGACCCGCGATCTTTTACCGAGCCATTCGCCTCGGTCCTGTGCCAATCAGATCCAGGTTCAACCCGCGATCTTTTACCACGCCATTCGCGTCGGTCCTGTGCCAATCAGATCCAGGTTCGATCCGCGATCTTTTACCACGCCATTCGCCTTGGTCCTGTGCCAATTTCGATCCGCAATTTTTTTTTAAGGATTCTAACGATACCCCATACGTCTATAGCTGTTCAGGCATTTAAAAGTTATAGTGGAATAAATAAACTCACATCCATACACACATGCATACATACAACCATACATACAAACACACTTGAATCCTAATATCATTACACTCCTTTTTTTGGGCCGTCGTGTAAAAATTTATAATTCTTATAACTAAACAGTAGCAATTGTCTCATAAACCTCTTACAAAATTTTCAATTTTAGATTATTCAAGTTACTTTATTATACCTACTATAGTCTAACGTTGCAATTGAAACTATTAAAGTAAAGTACGAGCACAGAATAAATAATAGTAAAAGGTACGAGTAAAATATGTAGGTAAAAATTAAAAATTAAATTTATATTAATACTAGCTGCGCCCGCTGTTTCACCGGCGTCCCTTAGGAACCGTGCATTTTTACAGGATAAAATAAGGGTATAAGCTACCTAATACCAAAATTTTCTAAATTCGTTCAATCGTTTTAGCGTTAAAAAATAAACACACACACACACACACACACACACACGCGCGCACACACACACACACACACACACACACACACAGCCAACCACGTCCTTTCATACTTGCAAAATTTCGCCTTGAAAACTTTAGTAACAAAAAAAAGTTTATAATAATGTTAGGTACCTACTTGTTGATAACTGGCTGTCTTGTGTACTTACGGGAAAAAGTCTAGATCTCCTTTTTACCCGACTACAGCGAAACAAGGGAAGGGTAATGACGTCAACAGTCTATGTTCCAAGTGTATATGTGGATGTTCCACCATTTCGTTGCCCTTATTGGTCCCATTTTGACAAGCGAGGTGCCACTTGATTCGTATTCAGTTATGAAGAGGCAATTTTTTTCCCCGACTACTGCGAAGCAAATGAAGATTATGTGTTCAAACTAAAAACTTGGTCCGACTTTGACAAGCGCGGTATCAATCGATTCGCCTTCATGTATAGAGTGTTAGGGGGTTTTTTTTACCCGACTACGGCAATGCAAAGTAAGGGTTATGTGTTCAAACTACAAACTTGGTCTGATTTTGACAAGCGAGGTATTAATCGATTCGTCTTCATGTATAGAGTGTCACAGGCAATTTTTTCCCCGAATACGTCAAAGCAAAGAAAGGGTAATGTGTTCAAACTAAAAACTTGTTCTAATTTTGACAAACGAGGAGTCATGAAGACTTCATGTATATAGTGTCATATGCTTAGAATAACTACCTAGTCGTAGGCTATTTTTTACCCGACAGTCGTCAGGTTTTAGATTTGAATTTGTGTGATAAAAATATTCGAACGTGTGACAGATACCTGGTTCTACATTTTCAGGAAAGGAAATGTCTACTAACTTTGGTAACAGTTTTATTGTTACACTAGCTGGTGCCCGCGGCTTCGCACGCGTGGTTATTTCTCTGGGTTAAAATTACGCTATATGCTATTCCAGGACCTAAAATAACAATATACCAACATTTGATCAAAATTCTTTCAGCCGTCAAAAATATTTTTATCGTTTGCTCGGCTTTTACTCATCGTATTGAGATACCAAGTACGCCAGTTTTAAGTCAAACCCTAAGCTATCCAACATTGAAAACCGCATCGCAATCGGTCCAGTAGTTTTACGTGATGTGCAAACATGCATACATACAAACAAACAGACAGACACGAATTTAAAAAATGTTCTATTCTTGTTCAGTAGCTTATTTTAAGTACCTTAGACCATTTTTTTCTTAATTATCTTCATTGTATAGACTTTTTCGTTCCTATTGCTTTATTTTAAGTATAGATTTGCGTGTTCCTAGTCTTTGAAATGTTGTTGAATGGGATGGTGGCGTCATTTTAGTCAACTACCTGCTGGTTTCAGATTTTTATCACACACGATGACCACAGCTAACGGAGCGCGACGAGAACACTATGAATGGTCAAACAATATAACATTGTTTCATATGCTTCTATGTTTAGTATCAGTGTCTTTTAGGGGTTTATTTTTGAAACGTTATGGTTGTCATTCAGTAATTCCTTCCAAGTCTATAATTTAGCATTGAAAAAAGTTTACGAAAGTTTTAAGAGGTTTCGCTTTAAGTGGAAGTTTTAAGAGGAAACGAAGCGTTTGTCCACCGGAGGGCGCGCGGCGAGATGGGCCGACGATATTGATAAGAGATTATAAGATCGCGGGTTGAACCTGGATCTGATTAGCACAGGACCGAGGCGAAAGGCGTGGTAAAATATCGCAGGTCGAACCTGCATCTGATTGGCACAGGACTGAGCCGAATGGCGTGGTAAAAGATCGCAGATCAAACCTGGATCTGATTGGCACAGGACCGAGGCGAAAAGCGTGGTAAAAGATCGCGGGTCGAACCTGAATCTGATTAGCACAGGACCGAGGTGAATAGCGTGGTAAAAGATCGCGGATCGAACCTGGATCTGATTGGCACAGGACCGAGGCGAATGGCGTGGTAAAAGATCGCGAATCGAACTTGGATCTGATTGGCACAAGACCCAGGCGAATGGCGTGCTAAAAGATCGCGGGTCGAATCTCGATCTAATTAGCACAGGACCGAGGCGAATGGCATGCTAAAAGATCGCGGGTCGAATCTGGATCTCATTGGCACAGGACGAGGCGAATGGCGCGCTAAAAGATCGCGGGTTGAACCTGGATCTGATTGGTACAGGACTGAGATGAATGGTGTGGTGAAAGATCGCGGGTCCAATCTGGATCTGATTGGCACAGGATCGAGGCGAATGGCGTGGTAAAAGATCGTGGATCGAAGCTGGATCTGATTGGCACAGGACCGAGGTAAATGGCGTGGTAAAAGATCACGGATCGAATCTTGGTCTGATTGCCATAGGACCGAGGCGAATGGTGTGGTATAAGATCACTGTTAAGCTTTCAGGACTGAAATTAACATCAAATTTTGTATTATAAATCGTTTAGTAAAACTGAATAATACTAAATAATCAGGCTACCAGAGGGGATTTTATAGAGATGGGGAAAATGCCTACCACTTTTTATAGACGCGTTTACCCCTGGAGAAATCCAGATGTTCTGAACATTTTATTTGAGCAAAGTCATTTAAAATAACCAAAGATAATATCACAAAAATCTATGTTACTATGACCCCAGAACAAAATGAAAGCAAGCGATTAGTTTAAAAGTTTAATCAAAATTTTAGCAATAAATAGTAAAAAGGTGGTAACGAAATTTTATATTTATATTTTAATACTATCCTTACCAATTTATAAAAGTGAAACATTGTCTGTTTGTTTGTTTGTTTGGGGAGCTTTCACACGATAACGGCTAGACGGATTGTAATTAAATTTAGAATGGAGATAGCTTATACCCTGGAATAAAACAGAAGATACTTTTTATCCTGGAAAATTTTAAGTTTCCACGGGAAATCTAGAAAATGTTGATTACTCACTGTAAGGAACGGTTGCCATCACAGAATGGTCTGCGGTTGCCATGGAAACGAAATAACAAGTCTGTCAAAAAACATCCAAGAGCTTAATATATATGTCTATGGCGTTGGTGCCATACCTACTTTTGCATTGGTTTTTAATGTCCTAGAAGAACATAGGATGCTTTTTTTTCGCGATAAACAGTAGTCTGCGTGTACGAAGTTGCGGGCTGGAAAGCTAGTATAAAGATAAAACAGTTAAAATATGTCTAAAATTAAACGAACTTTTATTTTGTCTTTGTTATTTTTATGAGATCCTAGAAGAATGTTACAAAATAGATATATACCAAAAGTTGGTCTGTTTTTTGACAATCCTGGGTAACTCAGCTTAATATACAATACTACACCCTAGCTTACTCGGACAGACCGGCAAAATATCAAGCGCGGTTCATGTTATTAAACCCTAGCCATATGTGCGTGTAATCTGTCTGCGTCTTTTGTAGTTAACATATCGATACAGAATATGTATCTTAGTACCAATGACATTGTAATTATTTTATTCTACTCTGAAAAAATAACGAACTTACCTAACTTATACATTACGACACCAGAAAATAGTCATAATAGAATAATGATATAGGTATATGTTTATTTTATTGTGTATAAAAAATAATTTGTGATAGGTAGGTAATAAAAGTTCTCTGCTGAGAAATGATTGTGATTATAGAAAAATAATTCACAAATAAATTTTAAACCATACATAAATAAAGGTTGATGATCACTGTATTTGGGGGAAATGCGCCATACAGACGCAATATCCCCGAAACAGTAGACGCATTTACCTCAAAAATCATGATGTCGATGTATGATTTTTGCTTGCATGCAGTATAAAATTAAAATGGTAAACCAAGGAAAAATGTGGATTCAACATCACTTACTTTATCACCTTACTCAGCATCACTTGAAAATTAGCACGTGAATTTCAAAATGGCTGATATTTCGATTGGATGACGTACAGCGCCCTCTAATGGTTCTTCATGTAATTAATTTAGTAAAAATAATTATGAAAAGATTTTTGCTTGAATTGACGAAACTGGACTAAGTTTTTTAAGTGTGTACACAAATCTGCTTATGTTACCGTTTACTGCTGTTATTGTTATATAATTATAAATAACAACTGTATTTATGATTAATTAGTAACACTAGAATCCACATTTACCTATTGCAAGTTATAGTTTTAATCATAAACGTTTTATTACTGTCAGCAAGTTGACGTCTATCACAGTTGATAGTGGGGTGACGTCTTTTTATTATATTTAAGACACTTGTAAATGGCCAGGAAATTATTTGTAATTTTAGTTGATATTTTGTTATTATTTACCGAGTTTCGATGAAAGAATTTTTATTCTTTTATCAAAACAAATTTAAGAGATAGTTTTTTTCCTTTTTAGAACCCATTTCGAAAGAAGATTAATTATTCTTTTCTTGAAATTGGTTTCGAATGAGGCCGAAGGGCTGGTAATCAAGACGAATCCAGTGATACCTCATTTATCAAAAACCATCAAGCTGTTTAAGCTATATAACACGCCAAAGAAGGAACAAACAAACAAACAGACATACATACAATACAGTACAATAACACTTTATTGACACACAATTAAACAAATTACAAAATAGAAATAACATTAACAATAGGTACAATGGGCGGTCTTATCGCTCATAGCGATCTCTTCCAGACAACCTTTAGATAGAAAGAAGTTAATTGCTAATAAGGGTCGGTAGTGTGGCAATATTAAATTTATATACAAATTTAATGTAAATAATAAGAAATAAATAAAATATAAAATAAACTACATTGTAATAGTTACTTAAATACTATGTTAAAATATATAGCTATAAGTAATTATAAACATACATACATACAAACCAAACACATAACTCCGTGCAGACCCGTTAAACCTGCCACTAATCCGTCGTGGCGTGCACAGGTGGCCAATTGGCAGGCCGGCCTACGACAATTACCCTAATCAACCATTGATCGCCACTTGAACTGTCTGCTCCTCACTTGCTCCAATTTAGATGTTAATCATTTTTCAGATTCCGTATTCCAACAAGATAACCTTATAATTTCGTCTATCCGTCCATCCCAGTCCGACACAGCACTAGAGCTTTTAGAGTTAATAAACAGAAATGCTTGTAGATCACAATTTATAAAGAGAATATACAATTTTACTTGTAAACATCCCCATTCATGTGTAGTTTGGGTTGGTCCATGTTGAGTAGCTTAATTTTATAAGTCATATTTTATAGGAGCATATTTTTTTGGTATGTTAACATCTAATGGCTCGTCGGCATTTTCCGCCTCATTTCCAAGGGCGGATCCAGCCTTCGAGTCAGGGGAGGAGGGGTGGGGGGGAGGGGGGTTGTGTCACACTGAACGGGTTGTATCAATCGCGTAGCTTATGCCACTCGGAAATACTTTAGCTTTGAATTAATTTTCAAAATCAGGCTAGTGTTAATAATCTCATACAAACAAACACAATTTTTAGCTAAAATTTTGAGCCATTTATATATATTTTGATTGTGTTATGTAAAAAAGAGCGAACGTTTATGATCGATCTTCTATGATTGCGAAACATGCTATAAGTATAACCAAGCAAGTACTACTCATACATTTATTAGTTTAGTTGCCTATGTAAAAAAATTAACGTTTATGATCGACCTTCTATGTGTACAAACATATAATATTATTAAGAAAGCGCGAAAATTTTGAGCTATTTCCGTTATATTATACGAATGAGGAAACAGAATATACCATTTAACAAACGCAAGTGTAGCGTGCGCCAAAATGTTGGGTAAAAATTAGAAATTAATGGAACTCCTCAGCTTGCGAAAATAGGTAATATATCAAAGGCGCGAGCAAAGCAAGCGCAAAAATGTTGAACTTTTTGTGGCCGTGCGTATGACAAAAGAAGAAAAATTACTAAGGATCCACTGAGCAGAAGATATATGAACGCAGCCAATAATAACAAGGCGCGAACGTAGTTAGCGTGATAATTTTAAGTTATATCTTGAAGTGTTTGTTAAAATTGAAGGAAAACAAGATGCGCCTTATCTTTCATTCAACAGGCAATAACAGAATAAGGATGCGAGTATAGAGAGCGTGTAAATTTGGATTTATTTCTAGCAATAGTGTGTTTTTAAAACATAATATTATTATTAAGGCTCGAGCAAAGCGAGCGCGGAGTTTTGAGATATTTCTATTAGTGAAACAATAAATTATTACAAAACATGAAAATAAGAAATGGAACTTAATTTTTTATTTATTTTTTATTACGGACTAGGCAATCGTTTGACCACGATCTCACCTGATGGAAAGCGATGATGTGGTCGAAGGTGTGCACGCTTGCCTAGTAGATACCTATTCACTCTTGACTTGAACACACCGGGGTTATAATTTACCGGAAACACTGACGAGGGCAGGGCATTCCACTCCTTTGCAGTTCTTATAATAAATGAAGAAGCGTAACGCTTCGTTCTTGTGCGAGGTATTTCAACCATGAATGGGTGGCGCTTTGCTGATCGTCTAGTCGTACGGTGATGGAAAGGTGATGGGGGAATCAGGTTGTGCAGTTCTTGTGCACACTAACTTTGGAACTAAAAAAAGCTTTGAAAGCTCCCTGGATCCGTGCTTGCTCAGTTCGGCCATATTTGTTATTTTCACATCTGCCAGGCGTTCCACAACGGCTCATTTATTTATACGCTAATTACACGTAAATTATTTAGGTTTTTTTTTTTTTTTACTTTTCCGTACGGTTGTTTTTCCGTATAATCCATATTAATAGACTAGTTTTCCCGCCCGCGACTTCGTACGCGTAGACTACTGTATATCGCGAAAAATAACATACTATTTTCTTCTAGGATATTAAAAACCAATGCAAAAGTAGGTATATGATGTTTTTTGACAGACTTGTTATTTCGTGTCCATGGCAACCACAGACCATTCTGTGATGGCAACCGTTCCTTACAGTGAATTATCAGCATTTTCCGGTTTTCCCGTGGAAACATACAATTTTGCAGGATAAAAAGTATTCTGTTATATTCCAGGGTATAAGCTATGTTCATTCTAAATTTAATCAAAATCCTTCCAGCCGTTATCGATTGAAAGCTCCCCAAACAAACAAACAGACAACGTTTCACTTTTATATATTGGTATGGATGGATAAAAGTGAAACGTTGTATATTTGTTTGAGATACAAATATACAACGTTTACAGCTACAGCAAATATACAGCTTAAATCCTGGAATAAAACATAGGATAGTTTTTATCCCGGAAAATTGAAAGTTTCCACGGAAAAACTGGAAAATGTTGATAACTCGCTGTAAGGAACGGTTGCCATGGAAACGAAATAACAAGTGTTTCAAAAAACATCAAGAGCGTTGGTGCTCATATATATATATATATATATATATATATATATATATATATATATATATATAGACTCGCCATAACTCTCGCTTCGTCGTCCCTTCGCTTCACTCGCACACTCGACCTGCTTCGCTCACGAGGTCCCCGGTTGGCTCCGCTCGCCACCTCCCCAGCCAAATTTGTGAAACTACATCCAAGTTTATTTAAAACAGCTGTTGATGTATTTCCGAGCAATACAAGGAATCCGGATAGAATTGTTTTGTCACTGAAACCAAAAACTGCAATGTTTTCAAAAAACTGTAATGCTAATGTGTGGACGCATTTACAATTCGATTCCACAAGAATTAAAAAAATTGCCAAGCAGTAGATTTTGTGGAAAACTTAAATTGTGACTAATGGAGAAATGATTTTATTCAGTCTCAGATTTAATAAAATAACTGTTTGACTTTGTTGTGATTGTAATTAATGGTTTTTTTTTAGAATAAGTATTTGACATTGATGATTTATAACTTGACATACCTATTATTCTTCTATTAGCTATACAGATACTTAGATGATTTAATTTTGAATTTAGCATGTTTTAAAACATTTGCACGTTGCAATGCGGCAAAATGTTTCTGGAACTGTATAATAATAACTATTTTATCTGTTGTGTTACCAACATTTTATTTCTTTAACAACATTCTTATTCTTATGCGAAAAAACTATATTATGCCGAACATTTCCGGCCATACAAAATTATGCGTTCAGTAATTATGCAAAACAAGGGGCATCGGTTTGGGTAGGTATCATAATTAAAGCGGTTGTTCATGAGTTTAAAATTAGGTACGCGTTATCGAGTTATCTACTGTTTCCTTACAACATTACATTTTTCATAGCCCGTACAATAATAATAATATATTGTATCTGCCTTTCTATCTAGCGAGAGCGGTTGTAGCCTAGCGGTTTGCGACTTAGAATCCATCTTTACCGGGTTCGGTCCTAGGCTCCGCACCAATGATTTGTCTAAGTTATTTGCGGTTTTCCATCGCTCCGTGCTTCAGAGGGCACGTTAAGCTGTCTTTCCCGGCTGTTATTGATTTATATGTCAGAGGACCTAGGGCGGACAGATAAACTCTGACTCCAGGGGCCAGCACTACCTCATACAACAAGCAAGCAAGCAAGCATCCCCTTTGCAATTTGTAAACTGTTTGACTTATAAACACAATACATGCTGTAGAACTTGGAATCTAGCAATGAAAATTATTTCAGGAAAGCTTTTCATTTGGGTAATCGTGCACAACTTGTTGAGGTCAGGAAGGACAACGGGGATAGCTTGGTTTCTGAGTTACGTGAAGTCACCAGGGGTGTGCCGCAAGGCTCAATTTTGGGGCCGTTATTGTTTATCCTATACAGTGCAGATATAATAAATGTGATCCAGCACTGTAAGTTCCATATTTATGCAGATGACATTCAAATGTATTTATCGTTTAAACCAGAAGATTTTTCTAGTGCTGTAGCAAAATTAAATCAAGATTTGGAAAGAGTTCAGGCCTGGGCTCTATCGAGGTCTTTGTTATTAAATGCAAGTAAGACCAAGTTTATGGTATTAGGCACAAAAACACAAACTCATAAAATAACACTTAGGGATCCGCAAATACACATAGGTGGTGAAAAAATTGAACGTGTGTTGGAAGCGCGTAACCTAGGTTTAATATTTGACGAGCATTTAAGATTTGAACGCCAGGTATCTGAAGCTGTCCAAAACAGTTTTTACAGATTGAAGGTGTTGTATAAAATTAGAAATTACCTTAGTACAGAACTTCGGATAATGCTCGTAGACTCACTCGTGCTCTCAAAATTTAACTATGTCGATTGTGTGTATGGTCCCCGTTTACTCGCCAAAACATCTCGCCGTATTCAAAGAGTTCAGAATGCGTGTGCTCATTTTTGTTTCGATGTACCACCGCGTAGTCATATTACTCCATTTCTCAATCAACACAACATACTGAAAATGAAGAACCGAAGGGATTTGCACCTCGCAATTCTAATGTTTGGGGTTGTCAAGAATCAAAAGCCTTTTTCCAAGTTTGTTTGGGCTCGAGACCATAATCAATATGTAACTCGAGCGTCCTTATATTTATTGCGTACCCCGCGACACGGCACTGCTGCATTTCGTGGTAGTTTCCGATTCTATGCCACCAAGTGCTGGAATTCACTGCCTCCTCCGTTGCGTAAGCTTCAATGTAAAAGTAATTTCAGATTTAAATATAAAAATCACCTTTTAGAAATTCAAAAAACTGTTCAGTGAGGGACGCTCAAATATCTTCTATTATATTATTATTATTTCATATAGCTTCACTTTCTATAAAAACCCTCACTTTCTAGCCTAGTTTTATAAAATTGTACTTTGGCACAGGTAATTAATGTAGGAATTTTGCCGTTTGGCCGTGCCGCACGTATGTAGTCTTTTCTTTCTTGTTATGCCTACCCTCTAAGCAAAATACAAGGATTTCGTGTGATCTTTTAGCTTCCAATAATCGATATATATTATAAATTCAACTATAATTACAAATACATTAAATCTTATATACTTTAATATTATTTATACTGTGCGTGAATTATTGTGATATTTACTTGTATAGTTATATTTATTTTCTATATATTTGTGTACTTACTTTATATTATTAATTTAAAAAAAGTCCGTGCGTCACCAATGGCCTGAGCTGAAAATCAGCGCTGTGGATTTTCTTCACAGCTTTTTTGCTGAGCTCAGACCTTTTCTGGCAGCACTGTACATGGCAGCGATCTTTGTACACAGGTGCTCAGTTGCTTGTTTTTGGTTAAGTTTCTCTGTTGATTTATGTGTTGCTTTGTACAGTTTGTGAGAATAAATTATTTCTTATCTTATCTTATCTTATCTTTTTTCCTGTATGAAAACTTATGAAATGAAGATCTGTGACTAAGACCACGGCATTCTACACCGCAGCCGACGCAGTGGCCAGTTATTTCGGAACTTGTCAGCTGGGATGTGCACTCGGACAAATAAATCAACACTGATTAGCAATCAATTGTATTGGATAGCCTTTGTAATTTTCAATACGACTGTTGCGGATGGACATGTATCTGGTTCACCCTTTTATTGCATAACAGTTTTTGCCACAATCAACTTTTAATCCTCAGAAAATAAAGTACTAAATAAACAAGCATAAATTATTATAAAAAAAAAACAAAAAAACCCGCCAGCGAACAAAACTATTGAATAAAATTTTTAACAACTCACGTACCTACTATGTAAGAAGCTTGAAAGGCAATTGCTACTGTTTAGGCAAAATATTTTTGTATTTTTGGAATGGTCTTTTATAGACCTTCATTTTGATACCTCACTCGATAGGTATTGGTCATTTTTTCAATATGTTAGTTTTCTTGACACTTCATAAATCACCACTCTCGTTATTAAGAATAATCCAATGATACCTAAATCCATCAAGCCGGCTGTAGGATGCGCCTAAGAAACGTACAAAAACACACATAAACGTACATACAACCCAAACACATAACCCTCCTCAATAGGGTAAAAAAATTGAATGCTATTTTATACTTCTCTTCTTCTCTTCTTTTTTTATTCTGTGCTTCTAGCTGAAACTAAACCTATTCGAACAAGCCGTTACCAGTAGGTTACGTTCCAAAATGCTGGCCACATTGCCACGTTGTATGGCAATGCTTAAATGTCTTTTAAGCATTGCCATACATCCCATTGTCCCGGTAGATCTTTATAATATTCGATGGGCTCCTGGTCCCCATGGTCCTATTCTTAACATCTCAAACCCTAGGCAAGAATGAGTCATTTTATTTAAATCCAAGATGCAAGTCGTGGGACTGAAGGGATCATAAAACACCTTCAAACGTGCTTGATGGTCCTCCTTCAGTATCCAGATTCTTCAGATACAGGTGTTATCAGTGGGGGTACGTTTTTTTCAGCTTAATTTTTTACTACGGATTAGGCAATCGTTTGACCACGATCTGACCTGATGGAAAGCGAAAGTGTAGCACAGTTGTATTCGTCGGTTGACCTCTTTGTCGAAGTTGGATTTACATAATTGGATCGTCTGACCTAAGTAGACAAAGTGATCAACAGCTTCGATAATATCGTACTTGGAATGGTGCGACTTAATGTATGGTGGTTTCAAAATATTGGCATTAGGCTACCGATAACATGAAAATATTTAAAAAGTCAACTAATTGCGATAGTAAGCATCGTGCTACATCTTTATGCCTCAGATAAATTACCACATGTGCAAAGCTGCAGGCACAGCTAGTCTACGTATAGAGCTAGTAATAATCAACATTTATTGATCAAAACGAGGAGAACATTACATATTTTTAAGACTTTCTATAACATTTAATAAATAAGTTGACTATTTCTAACTAATAGGTAACATGCAAATAATTTTTGGTAGGTATGCTTTAACAATAAAGTCTAAAAAGCTTTAACCTCCACACTAGGATACCCTGTGCCGTGGAGATCAAGCTAATGTTTGCAGTTAAATTCTAACTCCATGTCTCTTTATTATTCGTTAACGTCATTCAGAATATTAAAACCCACCCGGTACTTAGGTCTACAATTTAAAGAGACATTAGAAGATAAACTTTCCCGCGATTTTCTTAGTTCGCATTGTTTGTTGTTTGTCGTATGAGGTAATGCTGGCCTCTGATGTCAGAGTTTATCAAGCCGCCCGAAGGCCTCTGACATGGCTTAACGACTGCTATTAATCAATAACAGCCGGGACCGACAGCTTAACGTGCACTCCGAAGCACGGAGCGATGGAAAACCGCACATAACTTAGAAAAGTCATTGGTGCGTAGCCTAGGTTTTGAACCCGGTATCGTTGGATTCTAAATTGCACTACAGAACCGTTAGGCCACCATCGCTATATTCATATTCATCATTAGTACTCACTGTATGTTGTACCCTGTCAAGGAGACCTCTTGCTATAATATTGTTTTAGAGATGTGCCAATGAGACATGCCGCAGAACAGGAAATTACTCTATCGCCATGTCGCGCAATCTTATCGTGCAGCAACGTAGGCTGAACAAGTCGTGTTTTTTTCACCACTGCCCGAAAAAAGGAGTGTATTGTTTTTAGCATTCATGTATGTATTTATGTGAGTTTCATTATTCCACCATAACTTTTAAATGCCTGAACAGATTTAGACTTATGGGATATCGTTAGAATCCTTACATCCCCCCGAGTAACGTAGGCTATATATATTTTGAAAACATTCTGTATGGCGGCAGCATGGCTCAATTTTCAAAGGCGCAAAAGAAATATTCTTCTTGTTTTAATTCAACAACAATAAATTCTATTTTCATTATATACATTCAAAGTAAATGCATTATAATATGTTCAGGTTCAAATAAAATTATTTAAATATGTGGCCATTCAAAACAATTATGTACTGCATTAATTAAAAAGAGCAAGTGCTTTTAATAACTAACTACTAAAATACACTCGCGAGCAATGAAATCGACTCAATGCCTCAAGCACGCAATCGTGTTTTTCTAATTCTGAAAATATGTGAAAACAATACAACCAATCGAAACTGAAAACTCACCATCTCACCTTTATAATCTATACTTAAAATAAAACTGTAACAGGTCCAGTTCTGTACATTGAAGATATTTACAAATTATTTTTTTGGAGTGTTCTATCTTTTCTATACTGAAGCCCAAAACTGTTTTTTTTTTCATTTTTGTTATCTGTCTGTACTTTGACCGCGCTGAAACTTGGTATGATTTGAGTATATACTACGAGGTAAGACATTGGATACTTTTCATCCCGAAAATATAATGGGTTCCCGCAGGATATTGGTTGAACGTATCACGCTGAAACTACGGAACGGATGTCATAAATAAATAAATAAAATAAAATAAATATATTCGGGACAATTCCACACCAATTAACTAGCCCCAAACTAGGATACCCTGTACTATGGGTACTAGATAACGGATAAACATACATATATACGAATATTATAACATCCATGACTCGGAAACAAACATTTCTGCTCATCACACAAATGATTGCACCTTGCAGGATTCGAACCCGCGTCCGTTTGATTACGTACCTAGGATCACTAGTCACGAGACCAACCGGTCGTCAAGTCATAGTTTATATGATAGATTAAAATTGAGGATTACTTTTAATCTCGAAAAAATAAAGTGTTCCTGCGGGATAGGGGTCCAAAGTTATGTTAATTTTGAAGTAATAAATATCTATACTTATAATAAAGCATTATGTACGAAAAAGTCTCTGCAAAAGAAATAATTAAAAAAATAAATGATCTAGGGTACTAAAATAAGCTACTGAACCAGAATATTTTATTTCATTTTATTTTTAATTATTGTTGTCGTTCTGTCTGTTTGATCACGCATCACGTAAAAACTACTGAATCGATTGAAATGCAGTTTCACTGTTGAATAGCTTATAATAAACTGGTGTAATTGGTATCTCAATCCGATGAGAAGAAGCCGAGCAATCGATAAAAATCTTTGTGACGGCTGAAGAAACTTTGATCCAAGTTGGTTTATTGGTATGTTTATTCTTGGAATAAATAGCACATAGAGTACTTTTAACCTGGAGAAAGACCACGCGTGCAAAGCCTCACGGCTTTGCACGCGTAGTCTGCACAGCTTGTTATATAATATTAGTCAAAATCAGTTGAGTTTTATTTGAGACTAAAGCTACTAGAGCGGCTTTGCACGCGTGTTCTTTTCTTTAGGTTCAAAGTACCATAATGTGCTATTCCAGGACCAATATACCAACATTTGAACAAAATTTCTGCAGCCGTCAAAAATACTTTATCAATTGCTCGGCTTCTAACTCACCGGATTGAGATACCAATTACACCAGATTGAAATCAAACCCTAAGCTATCTAACAATGAAACTCGCATCGCAGTCGGTTTAGTAGTTTTGCGTGATGCGTGAACAAACAAACATACAGACAAACAGAAAGAAAGAAAATATTAACAAAAAAATATGTTCAATACCTTTTTTAAGCACCCAAGAGCATTTTTTCATTTGAATTCATTTAGTAGTTTGGGTGCGATGCGCGGTCAAGATACGGACAGACAGACAGACAAAATTAAAAAGTAAAACAGTTTGGCTTCAGTAGCGAATATAGAGAACCATCCAAAAAATATTTTTATTACTTAATTATTAACATAACTTTGGACCCATATCCCGTTGAAACCCTTTACTTTTTCGGGATAAAACGTGTCCTCAATTTTAACCCATCATATAACTAAAGACAGTGCCAAGTTGCATCAAAACCCGTCCATTACTTTCAGCGTGGTACGTGTTCTTTCAAATAAGTTTCAACCCCTAAATAATAACCCATATTTTTTTCAATATGTAAAGTATCATATGTCCTACCTCTTAGTACGAACTCAAATCATACCAAGTTTCTTTTGAATTCATCCAGTAGTTCCGGCGGCGTGATGCGTGGCTAAGATATAGACTGACAGACATACAGACAAAAATGAAAAAACATACAGTTTAGGCTTCATAATCGAATATAGAGTAATTTCCAAAAAAACACTATATCTTTAATGTACAGAATTTGGACCCATATCCCACAGGAACCCTTTATTTTTTCGGGACAAAATGTATCCATAATTTTCACCTTTCTTATAAATATGTCTGTGCCAAGTTGCATAAACATCCATCCAATAGTTTTTAGTTTTCCACCCCTATCCTGCAGGAACATTTAATTTTTTCGGGGTGAAAAGTATCCAATGTCCTACCTCGAAGTGTGAACTCAAATCATACCAAATTTAATTTGAATTCATTAAATATTTTCGGCGTGGTGCGCTGCCAAGGTACAGACAGACAGACGGACAGACAAACAGACAGACAAAAAAAACAGTGTTAGCTTTAGTATTGAATATAGAACGGCCCCCAAAAAAAAATACAAAAAATCTATAATTTACAGAATTTGGGACATTATCCCGCAGGAACTCTTTATTTTTTCGGCATAAAAAGTATCCTCAATTTTAACCCATTGTATAAACTATGACTGTGCCAAGTTGCATCAAAATCCGTCAGGTAGTTTCAGAGTGCTAAATTTTTTTATTTTTTTTTTATTACTGACTAGGCAATCGTTTGACCACGATCTCACCTGATGGAAAGCGATGATGTGGTCGAAGGTGTAGCACGCTTGCCTAGAAGATATCTATTCACTCTTAACTTGAACACACCGGGGTTATAATTTACCGGAAACACTGACGAGGGCAGGGCATTCCACTCCTTTGCAGTTCTTATAATAAATGAAGAAGCGTAACGCTTCGTTCTTGTGCAAGGTATTTCAACCATGAAAGGGTGGCGCTTTGCTGATCGTCTAGTCGTACGGAAAAAAACGGTACGGTAAATCTTTTTTGAAATAACTTTCAACCCCAATCCTGCGGGAACCCTTTCATTTTTCGGGATGAAAAGTAGCCTATGTCCTACCTCGTAGTATGAACTCAAATCATACCAAGTTTCATTTAAATTCATTCAGTAGTTTCGGCGTGATGCCTAGTCAAGATACAGACAGACAGACAGACAGACAGACAGACAGACAGACAAAAATGAAAAAAATATAGTTTGGCTTCAGTATCGAATCTAGAGTAAGGTCAAAAAAAAATTCAAAATATCTTCAATGTACAGAATTGGACCCGTTACAGTTTTATTATAAGTATGTAGATATGATTAAATGAATTTATATAATTATAACGAGATTTTCAGAGCAATATTTTCATTGATTAATTCTTACTGTAGGTATTTTAAGTGTCAGATTTTGACGTTTATTTTTCATGAAGACCTAATGATTCCAACTTTCAAATAATTGATTTAATTTTAAATTAAATAATAATAACATAGAAAAAAACCCTTTGATTGCGCGCGTAGGGGCTCTGAGTCGATTTCATTGCTCGCGAGTGTATATAACTAGCTAACTACTACACAAATATTGTGACAATCTATGTACAAGCCATTATTGTCTCACAGAGAGCTCCATATGTTCTAGACCACTTTAGGTAGTAAAATAAATTCCATGTCCATCATAGGCATCATATCATATAACATAATTTGATTATACCTACATTTAATCAGAATTATTACTGTAATCATCAACTGAATAAAAACATCCTTCAAAATTAGAAAACGTTTCAAAAAAAGCTTTTATGCATAATTAAAAATTATATAAAAAATATTTATATATAAATTAAATCTTTTTTAGCATTTCAGTTGAAACTTAGAACGGGCTATCACAATTAAATGCGTACTATACAACATTTCGTGTCTGCGCTGTTAACCATTGAAGAGTTCCCTAGACAGGACCAACCCTGAGTACAGCAAACTTCATGGTAAAACTTAAAACGGGCTATCATAATAAAATGCGTACACAACATTTCGTGTCTGTGCTGTTGACCGTTGAAGAGTTACTGTTAAGAGTTAAGAGTTTCAGGTCCTGGAAGAGCACATGAGTTCTTTTAACCTAGAGAAATGACCACGCGTGCGTAGCCGCGGGCACAGTTAGAACATGATAAGATTGTTTACATTGATTACAATATTAATATCTCTTAATCATAACATGTATGCATAAAATAATCACGAAATTTAAGTCTCTAATCAAGAAGGTGAAAATGAAACGGCGTCAGATCTCCAAGTGATGGGCTCCTGTTTGTTTGTCCAAGTGAAGTTCTATACTATGCTTCTCTTGGAGATGGCCTGAAGATGTACATGTCCAAGACGAAAGTGATGATATATTTCAAGGATGTCATTTCCAAATACTAAGGGTTGGAGTGAGACATTGGAGGTGGTCACTAATTACGTTTATCTTGGGCACTGTTTATCTTTTGGAAGAGAGCATAGACACAAGAAGATCAGCAGACGCATTCAGCTGGGATGGGCTGCGTTCAGAAAACTTGACGACGTATTCAGGGATAAAAATTAAAAGCCGCAGTGCCTGCAGACCCTCTTTATAACAAATATGTCTTGTCCACAATGACGTACGGTGCCGAATCATGGTCGCTCACTAAGGAAACAAGATGCGAGTAGCGCAGCGGGCCATGAAGCGCTCCATGTTAGGCATCAGGTTGAACGACAGAGTTCGAAACATGGAGATCCGAAGGAGAACCAAAGTGAAAGACATCGGATCCCGTATAATTAAACTCAAATGGCGATGGGCAGGACACTTGGCAAGATATGGTGACGGTAGGTGGAGTAGGTCCCGGACAGAATGCTGGCCACGTATAGAACAACGCAGCTGCGGCAAACCTTTGGCACGATGGGTCGATGACATCAAAAAATTGGTAGGGAAGACTTGGCCAAGATTAGCTCAAAACTGGGATGAATTGTGTAAGAGGGAGGAGGCTTATGACCTGCAGTAGGCGTAAATGAGCTGTATATGATGATGATGATGAATCAAGAAGGTTAAATAACAAGCTTAAAAGCTAAAAAAACACGCCTGCCTTTCCAAAAAATAACTTATGCCAATAAATTATATACTGTTGCTTATCAAAGCCTTCAATTTTTTGCATATGAAAATGAAGCCATGCTGCCGCCATATTGAATATTTTCATTAAAATAATAGCCTATGTTACTCGGAGGGATGTAAGGATTCTAACGATAACCCATACGTCTAAATCTGTTCAGGCATTTAAAAGTTATGGTGGAAAAAGAAAAATAAACTCACATGTATACATACATTCATGTCTTTTTTTTTCTTCTTCATCTTCTTCTTCTATACAAACATACATGAATCCTAAAAACATTACACTCTTTTTTAAGGGTAGTCGTGTTAAAAATACGGCTTCTACATCGCCAAACAAACAAGTGAAGCATAGAAAATGGCGATTGCGTATGTGTATGTATGTGGACTCCGTCTTTTTTTAAACCTCCTCACCTTTAATGTACAAAATGCACAATAACGTAAATGAATAACCTAAACCACTTTCATCTCGTTATCTTAATTGCTTCCCGATATAATGAAGGTTAGCAATCTCGTTCAGTGTATGTACGAGTATGTGTTGATACTGATTTGACCGTTTCTCTGAGAGGTTCTTGTCGCGCCGTTATCGCGTGGACTCACACAACGCGTATTGTCAATTTATACCATTAACCGTTATTGACCGCGTGCTCAAACCAAGGAGGCACTAACGTTTGTATCATTTCAATTATTACCCGACTACGGCGAAGCAAGGGAAGGGTAATGAGTTTGACAGCCTATATGTATGTGGGTATGTGGATGTTCTACCTTATAGCGTCGCCCCTTTAGGTTCAATTTTGACAAGCGAGGTATCAATCGATTCGTCTTCATCGTGTCATAAGCTATTTTTTACCCGACCGTAGTCGGATTTTAGTTTTTGAACTTATGTCTTGTTTTTCCTTATAGCATAGTAGGAGAAAGGAAGAAATTACAAGGGTCTAGAAATTGAATTGTCGTGTCACAGGGCCTCTGTCACAGGGCCTCATCAATCTCAGTCAAACAACACACAACTGCCAGTCTTTTTTGTTGTTGTGCAAAAGTACCAAACAAATAATAATTTTTATCTCTTTTTTCAATGTATGAAAGTGTCATTTTATACATATTTAAATTTAAGGTTGTTGTTATATATGTTTAGAGTTATGTACCAAATATTGTAAAAACGGAGCTTTTCGCAGGCCGTCACTCCACCAGCCGCAGGGCATCCTACACTACGTTTGCCTAAACGTGGTCTCCACTCGAGAACTCGTCTACCCCAATTGTTATTGGTTCTTCTGGAAATGTGAACAGCCCCACTTTAGCTTCCTTATCTTAAGAGCTATGTCGGTCACCTTGGTTTTCCGTCGGATATCTTCATTACGAATCTTGTCCTCCTGAGAAACTCCAAGCATAGCTCTCTCCATAGCTCGCTGAGCGACCTTAAATTTTTGGACTAGTTTAACTGTGAGTGTCCACGATTCGGCTCCGTAGGTCAAGACGCACTGATTGAAGACTTTTGTCTTCAGGCACTGTGGTATGGACGACGAGAAGACTTGACATAGCTTGCTGAATGCTGCCCAACCCAGCTGAATTCATCTATTGGCTTCCTTCTCAAAGTTGTTCTTACCTAATTGCAATATTTGTCCAAGGTAGACATAATCTCTTTTCTAACGGGCGTATTTCCGAAGCACCGGTAGAGTCAGAAGGGTATTTCCTATTTCAGTGTGAGATTTAACTCTGTTGGCACATGAAAGGGAACATTCCTTTTCAAACTCAATGAATACTTAGTTTATCTTTTGGATTGATTTGATGTTTATATAATATTTTATGTATTTCTCCTTGTTCATTAGATTTTAATGTTGACTTGTAAAAGTGCTATTATTTTGGACTATTTACAAAAAAATACTTTGACTTTAAACAATAACTTCCAAAGGTAACTGCAACCGGTTCCGGGTCAATAAGATTTAAACTTGATCTTGGTGTTATCTATGTTCATTCCGAGACCGATGCGTCGAGAAGCATCATCTAGGTTGGTCATCATACTTTGCAAGTCTTGCAGCGACTCCGCCATTAGGACGATATCATCGCCAAATTGCAAGTGTGAGATGTTTCCGCCGTTGACATTAATGCCCATTCCTTTCCAATCCAGCGTCTTAATCATATATTCCAGGGCAATAATGAACAGTTTCGGGGATATAACATCCCCCTGTCTCATTCCCCTGCGCAGTTGGATAATATGTTTAGACTGCTTTGCAAGGTACTTACAAGAGGTAATTATCAGGGGTTTATGTGAACAATATAGTAAAAACTAGGTACTTACGAAGAACATTTCATGATTTTTAAACTTTTTAAAGGAAAATTATTTAAAACTAGTTTCCCGCCCGCGACTTCGTCCGCGCGGACTACCGTTTATCGCGAAAAAAAGCATCCTATTTTCTTCTGGGATATTAAAAAAGTAGGTATAGCACCAGTGCCATAGAGTTAAATAATATATATGTCTACTAGCTGATGCCCGCGGCTTCACACGCTTGGTCATTTGTTTAGATTAAAAGTACTCTTTGTGCTATTCCAGGTCCTAAAATACCAATATATCAACATTTGATCAAAGTTCCTTCAGCCGTCAAAAATATTTTTATCGATTGCTCGGCTTCTACTTATCGGATTTAGATATAAAGTACTCCAGTTTTTAAGTCAAAACATAAGCTATCCAACAGTGAAAACCGCATCGCAATCGGTCCAGTAGTTTTTACGTGATGCGCGAACAAACATACAGACAGACAAACAGACAGACACGAATTTTAAAATGTTATATTCTTGTTCAGTACCTAGCTTATTTTATGTACCTTAGACCATTTCTTTTTAATTATTTTCTTTGTACAGACTTTTTCGTGCCTATTGCTTAATGATAAGTATAGATTAGATAGATGACCAATGCTCTTGATGTTTTTTGACAGACTTGTTATTTCGTTTCCATGGCAACCACAGACCATTCTGTGATGACAACCGTTTCTCACAGTAAGTAATCAACATTTTCCAGTTTTCCCGTGGAAACATACAATTTTCCGGGATTTGTTTTATTCCAGGGTATAAGCTATCTCCATTCTAAATTTCATAAAAATCCGTCCATTCGTTATCGCGTGAAAGCTCCCCAAAAAAACAGACAACGTTCCTCTGTTATATATTGGTGTATGGATTGCAAAATTGCTATGTTTACTGTCTGTCTAATTCCAAAATATGGGACCCAGCAGCCGTAGCAGATAAATAGGTGCAAGTGCGACTTGCACTTTCCGTTTTTTTTCATTTGGATCGACAGCTGTACGTTTTGTTTCCTAAACTGGGGACACGAGACTGATGACTCTTGAGAAGATTGAGTATTAATGATGTTTCATATGTGAAACCCAGCATCCAGTTTCATTTCTAATGAACTTGATTGTGGCATTTTTAATTGGTCACAACAACAACAAACGAAACAATCGTTTCGTCGTAGGTTATCTTGTAGGTTTTATTACAGCAGCCATGTGTTGTATTAATTAGTGACGCACAGACTAGATACTTGTACTATTATTTATTCTGTGCTGGAACGTACATGACGGGAAAGTGTAAATCAATTCTCTTCATGTGTCTATCTATCTATACTTATAACAAAGCAATAAGAACGAAAAAGTATGTACAAAGAAGATATTTAAAAAAGAAAAGTCTAGGGTACTTAAAATAAGCTACTGAACAAGAATATAACATTTTTATAAATCGTGTCTGTCTGTTTGTTTAATTGTTTGTTCACGCATCACGTAAAAACTACTTGACCGACTGCGATGTGGTTCTCACTGTTGGATAGCTTAGGGTTTGACTTAAAAACTGGGGTACTAGGTATCACAATCCGATGATTAGATGCCAAGCAATTGACAAAAAACTTTTTGACGGCTGAACGAATTTTGAAGAAATGTTCCTAGTATTTTACAAATGTACTTTATAGCTACTTTTGGTCCTGGAATAACAAGTATTGGTTACTGTTAAATGAAATGACCGCGCGGGCTAGTAAAAACTTATTTTAAACAAAGCAATGCAGGTGACCTTTCTAAACAATTTAGCTGCATATTTGTAGAAGAGGCCTATTGTGTCAGAAGCTGCTTCTATACCTACTCACAATCAATACCCTTGTTGATTCTTAAAAGTATGAGCTCACGCGTTGGGCCAATATTTGACAGGTCAATTTTACGCGCACCGTTGCGCCACGGTATTTAACTATACTGCAGAAAGTACCTTGACTTGGTATTTAGCAATGCAACATTCTGATGGCTCAGCTGGTCCGGTCGCGGGCTCGCAAGCGTGCTGCAAGCGTGGCTTTATTGCCAAATTCGCAAATCTGGTTCTAGAAGGTTTTTGAAAGGGACTATTTTACACGCACGACTTTCACATGTTTGTTTGTTTTTAAAACACCTTGATTCGTCATGCGTCACCAAAAAAGTCGCTAGCATTCTATTGTTATTGAGAAATCTCAACGTCATTTAACACTGATTTGGCAAATGTAGTATAGGACACCCACTGGCCCGGTGAAGTGACGACCTAAGGCGGCTGACAGAAACTGGATGAGGAGAGCTGCAGATCGGGCTCTGCGGCGTGCATTGGGAGAGGCCTATGTTCAGCAGTGGACGAATACAGGCTGATGATGACCCTTAGTACAAAATTTCGTCCGATGATGTTGTACCAACTTTTCGTCTGTTGCAGCAATGCAGAAGTCATACAAGCCAGCGACACTAGGACGCATTTGGCAGGCCAGCAGACGGGCACTGAACTTGGAACATTCTCCTCCACAGCAATTCGCCTGCAGCCAGTGGCAAACAGGTCACAGACCCACCACTTCTTATCTTATTTACAGGTAAGAACAGTTTATTTCTGAACTATCAGCAGTCTTCAAAATTACCTACATTGATCAGGGAATACAATAGTATAACTTATAATGATATGTAGGCATATTATGAGCATACATAAACATTTCTTTACAAACTTCTTCTGTAAAATTGTGAATAAAATTAAAATCTTTGACGGTTAGTTTTTTTTTTTTTTTTTTTTAAACCTTGGGCCTCAGAGTGGGAGTTTTAAACAAAATGAAAAATATTTTCCCGAGAATTTTGTATGTTCCGTAGTTTGTTTGCATCGTTTTTTGTCTGTTTGACCTCGTTTTACAGAGGAGAAGAACGAGGTCAAAATCAAAGGGTATAGAGACAATAAAATAAGTAAATAAATTTCAGCCTATTGTTTCTATGCAGTTGCGCAATTCATGCGTTATTTTGAATTAGCACACTTTTGACGAATGTTCTACATATTTCTTAAAAAGAACAACCACGCAGGTTGTTCTTTTTAAGAAATATGTAGGGCTTATTACCGCAGCGTCGAGTCTCTCTCTGCGTCTACTTTATTGCCTTAGCTCGCAGCCGATAAAAATACTGTTGGAAATAAATTGGATGTTTTAGATTGCGAATTGGAAGTTTATATTCAAATAAATTATTATGCGTTTACAGGTGGCTGTTATTTATCGCGGTAGTTTCAATAGGGATCTCTAGCTTCGTGTGCCAGCGGTTGCCCCGACGGTACGACGGTCCGAAGGTGGAGCTGAACTACTTCAAGTGGTTCATCTACTTCACGAACTGGGGCTACGTGATGATCGCTGTGCAGTCCGGCCTGGCGCTGGCTGTGGTGCATCGCTTCAGGGCAGACAAGACTTACAACATTCGTAAGTATCATACTTACATTGGTTGTCCTATTAACGTGTGAGCAGACCGAGGCAGGCAATTTGCGTTTGAGGTGATGCGATGATCCATAGCAACCCTATGTAGATAACATTATTAAGGTAGATGTGCCTGCTCCGCCCCGGTCTGTTAGTATAGTGCTGTGACCAAACCATTAGTAATTCAAAATCAACAAATAAAAACTACTTGAAATGGATTTACTATAAATGTACTGAACCTATTTTTATGGAATGGGAAAATTTATGACTGAAGGTTCGTTAAATAAAAAGAAAATACATTCCAACCGGTTCATAAATCTTGCAACACGAAGTAACATCTTCGAAATGGAGTTGATTATAAAATCATACAGGCGAATTAGTAAAATATAAATAAACTAGTTGACCACGCAGTTCTTCCCGCCTGCAATCTTTGCCGCCCTGTTCACCCCTTTAGAGATTTAATTTCAAAAAATCCTTCTTAAGTGCACCTCTAGGATACTCAAGGAATATATCCTCCAAATTTCAAATCTCTCCACTGGTTTAGGCTGTGCGCTGACTGTCAGTCAGACAGTATAGAGAGGTATGTAATGCGTGTCAGCTATATACTCGTATATGCAATTGATCTAGGTTTTTAGGGTTTTGTAGTCTAACAAGGAACCCTTATAGTTTCGTCGTGTCTGTCTGTATGTCGCAGCCATTTTATTCAGATACTTTTAACACTACAAGCTTTTAATTTGGAACATGTATAGATAAGTGTATAAAAAATATATTGAAAAACATTATATTTGCCATACTTGAAAAAGTGAAGGATAAAAACATATTTTTGTTCCCTATCGAGTGAGGTCTCATTGGATAGGTCTTTTAATTTTATAAAAAAATTGTAATCGCAGTTTTTTTCTACTTGGGCTCGTATACGAAATATTCGGCTCTAAAGTGACCATTTAGCTTGTGTTGCTTTAAGTACAGAAAAATCTATGGTACTAGCGCATAATACGAATTTACTAACAAAATTATCACGACTAGATAGGGTTGACTAGGACACGAGATATAGCAGACCAACATAACCCATTTTAAGGTCGCGTCAACTCTGAACAAATTCCAGAGTCATAAATAATCCAACCGTAAAAATAATATAAAAATTACTGGACCTATAGCAGTGTGATTTTCACAGTTGGGTAGCTTAGGGTCCTGGCTACGAAACCCTAACTCTATGCGTGTCCGACACGCACTTGACCAGGTTTTATTTTCCTTAATCACTCTCAGGACCACCTGACTTAGGCCTACACTATAAGACAGCCAGGTAGAAGAACTAATTAGATTAGAGGAATTAACTTTCATCCTATTGTGTTAGTCTGTCAAGAAATTGTGTAGAACAAACACAAAATAAAAATAACCCCCCATCCCTCCAATATAGCTAAGAAACATCTCGATTACATCAGCTTTCAAACATAAAAAACCGCATGAAAATCGGTCCATTTGTTTGGGAGCTATAATCCCCCCTCCATCCCCAATTATAGCTAAGAACCATCTCAATCACATCAGCTTTCAAACAGAAAAAAACTGCATCAAAATCAGTTCATTCGTTTGGGAGCTACGATGCCACAGTCTGACATACAGTGATACATACATACAATGATACACACCCTAAACTTATAATAACCCTCTCTTTTGGAGTTCGGGGGTTAAAAATAAATGTTGGTGTCCAAACATCTCCAGCTAAAGGCCGGCTGATATAGACAGAGAAACCCTTACAATGACCCCTCATGTTGGTGTCCAAACATCTCCAGCTAAAGGCCGGCTGATATAGACAGAGAAACCCGTACAATGACCCCTCACTACTTATCTCTATCGCTCGCGTATAAATGTGTATTGCCTTCCCGCACGCACATTGCTTACATTTTGGTTCAAGTACAGTAGTCGCAGTGGAAGTATGTGTCTCGGAAGTTGTCTGCAAGTCGCTGCGCAAACTGATATTTTTCAGGCGCAATTCCAATGTTGAAAGTGAAGACAGCATTGTATAACTGCCTCGCTCACTCGCTTGCCTCGTTTTTCGCATATTCTATCTCGCTCTTACTTTAGGCTGTTTTATCCCCACAGCAGTACCTACGCAATCGTTCACAGAGCCTAACTTCACAAACATATATCGGCTGCGACTACTGTAAGTATTATGAAAACAAAATACAGTTGGGAACCTAAATAAACACTCCCGCGTAATCCGAATAATATCATAACCCTGTGGAAATATGCTCGAATTACAAATGATTTTGGTATTACGTTTGTATGGAAAATTCATCCTCCGCCGGACTCTTAAGATATCTTTGTCATCGTAATTATAATCGTTCGGAAATTTTCGTAATAACGTCACGCGTTTTTGGCAAGGGATTTCGAGTGCCATAGCGAATAAGCGCCCAGCTCGTATAAGGCACATCCGTATCATCATACCACATGAAGCTATCGTCACCGAGCCCCCGTCCGACGCTTGGATGATGAGTTGTGTCCAATTAATCTACCCACTGCTGGATAAATAGGAATACCTCTAGTCACGCAACTCCATAATGGATTATGTATTCCGGTCTGCTGTTTTCCAATGACTTTCGCAGAACTATTGGACCTCATCGGCTTCGTAATACCAACAGCCTGATATTTTGCATTGTGCACAAACGTTTAGCCCATATTGAATAGCCATAGATCAAGTTAAAGAGGGGAAGATATGGCATGCTTTAATATCATCTAAACAAAAACTGGACTAGATACAACTACAGGTAAACCACACAGCTCTTCATTTCCACTGCCGTACTTCATGTGCATCAACAATAAATATAGAGAGACATTCGCGGACTGTAGCGCGTGAATGTATCTGCACACGTGCTACACGAACGAGACTGATTGTGACTAAGGTTGATTAACGGCCAAGTGTGTGCGTTGCACCTAATTTATGCGATCCACGCCTGAGGAGTTAGTCTACCTAATCTTTCCACTGTTAATAAGATCTATTTGAATAGCTATCCAATTTATGTTGCAGTGCGCTTATTCGCTATGCCATTACGATGACGATGCACGAACAATTCAACGAAGATATAGTAACGCGGCGCGTTGCGTGTCTGCATGGTAATAGCAAATAAGGGCCCTGGGTTTTAAGAACTCATACCTACACCACCGCTTTATCAGGCACACATTGCATGTAAAGTAACTCTTATTGCTGGCAGTTAAATATGTATACTTACGTACTAGACTAGTACAATGGGCTGATGGTGTATAGTCAAAACCGTGTAAACATTATTATATGACGTTTTCATATATATTTTTACTGTAAATATACAATAAAAATTGCAGTTTTTTTTAAAAGCTTTTATTTAATTTCACTTATATATCTATGTATCGATGTATGTATGTATTTTATCTGTCCTGGAATCTTGCAATTCAATTTTCGAGCACTTCCTGGTTAGCTATCCGGCTGAAACTTCCAGGGTAGCTCACAAACCGATGACGAAGCAATAAAAAAATATTAAAAAACTTGAAAACGTAAAAACGTAAAAAGTAAACGTAAAAAAGTGTAATTTATTAAAAAAAACCGTTAAAGCTTCTATTTTAATTTTATTCGCTTTTATTTATAAACTCCCGTCGAAAGAGAGGTGTGTTATAAGTTTAGTGTTTATATCCGTGTGTCCGTCTGTGGCATCGTAGCTCCCAAACGAATGTACCAATTCTGATGTGCTTTTTCTGTTTGAAATCTGATATTATCGAAATGGTTCTTAGGTATAATGGGTCAAAAGTTTTTTTTTTTTAATTTTTGCTTGGTTTCATAAAATATATTATAGTTATTTACATCAGTATATATATATATATATATATATATATTCGTTATTTATGCATATATATATATATATATATATATACATATATATGCATAAATAACGAACGAAGTTCTGATGAACTTAAAGTATCTAAGTAATCATTTACTTCAATGTTTCAAGTAAGTACATTCAATTCGATATTAGACGTACACCTTCACTCAACGTCTTTAAACATCATGTTAAAATGTTTTATTTATCGCACTAGCTGATTTCTGTTATTGTTATTTGTGTAGGTATATATATATATATGTGTGTATTTATTGATAGTTGTAAGTATGTTTATTATTTTTTGAATATTGCATTACATTTATATATTTTATTGGTTACTCATTTATTTACTGACTAACTGTGTTCTATTCTTTCTGTTCAAAGTATCATAATGTGCTATTCCAGGACCAATATACCAACATTTGAACAAAATTTCTTCAGCTGTCAAAAATACTTTATCAATTGCTCGGTTTCTAACTCACTGGATTGAGATACCAATTACACCAGATTTAACCCTAAGCTATCTAACGATGAAAACCGCATTGCAATCGGTCCAGTATTTTTTACGTAATGCGTGAATAAACAAACATACAGACAAACAGAAAGAAATACACGATTAACAAAAATAATAATTCAATACCTTTTTTAAGCACCCAAGAGCATATTTTTTCATTTCTATTAATTTAGTAGTTTGGGTGCGATGCGCGGTCAAGATACGGACAAACAGAGAGACAAAATTGAAAAGTAAAATAGTTTGGCTTCAGTATCGAATATAGAGAACCATCCAAAAAATATTTTTTTATTACTTAAATATAAACATAACTTTGGACCCATAACCCTCAGTAAACCTTTACTTATTCGGGATAAAACGTGTCCTCAATTTTAACCCATCATATAACTTACGACAGTGCCAAATTGCATCAAAACCTATCCATTAGTTTCAGCGTGTTCTTTCAAATAAGTTTCAACCCCTATCCTGCGAGAACCCATAAATTTTTCGAGATGTAAAGTATCCTATGTCCTACCTCGTAGTATGAACTCAAATCATACCAAGTTTTATTTGAATTCATCCAATAGTTCCGGCGGCGTGATGCGCGGCTAAGATACAGACTGACAGACATACAAACAATAATGAAAAAAAACATACAGTCTAGGCTTCATAATCGAATATAAAGTAACTTCCAAAAAAACACTATATCTTTAATATACAGAATTTGGACCCATATCCCACAGGAACCCTTTATTTTTTCGGGATAAAATGTATCCATAATTTTCACCTATCTTATAAACTATGTATGTGCCAAGTTGCATCAACATCCGTTCAATAGTTTCAGCGTACTAAGTGTTCTTTTAGATAATTTTCCACCCCTATACTGCAGGAACACTTATTTTTTTCGGGATGAAAAGTAACCAATGTCCTACCTCGAAGTGTGAACGCAAATCAAACCAAATTTCATTTGAATTCATTAAGTATTTTGGGCGTGGTGCGCTGCCAAGGTATAGACAAACAGACGGACAGACAGACAGACAGACAGACAGACAGACAAAAATAAAAAAATATAGGGTTGGCTTTAGCATTGAACATAGAACGGCCTCCAAAAAAATTACATAATACCTTCAATTTACAGAATTTTGGACATTATCCCGAAGGAACACTTTATTTTTCGGGATAAAAAGTATTCTCAATTTTTACCCATTATATAAAGTATGACTGTGCCAAGTTTCAACAAAATCCGCCAAGTTGTTTCAGCGTGATACGTGTTCTTTTAAATAACTTTCAACGCCTATCCTGCAGGAACCCTTTAATTTTTCGGGATGAAAAGTATCCTATGTCCTACCTCGAAGTATGAACTCAAATCATACCAAATTTCATTTGAATTCATTGAGTATTTTCGGCTTGATGCACTTCCAAGGTACAAACAGACAGACGGACAGACAGACAGAAAGACAAAAATTTAAAAAATACTCTTTTGGCTTTAGTATTGAACATAGAGCGGCCCCAAAAAAAAATTACAATATATCTTTAATTTACAGAATTTGAGACATTATCCCGCAGGACATCTTTATTTTTTCGGGATAATAAGTATTCTCAATTTTAACCCAACATATAAACTATAACTGTGCCAAGTTCCATCAAAATCCGTCCAGTAGTTTCAGAGTGGAAAGTGTTTTTTAAATAACTTTCAACCACAATCCTTCGGGAACCCTTTCATTTTTCGGGATGAAAAGTAGCCTATGTCCTACCTCGTAGTATGAACTCAAATCATACCAAGTTTCATTTAAATTCATTCAGTAGTTTCGGCGTGATGCCTAGCCAAGATACAGACAGACAGACAGACAGACAAAAATGAAAAAATAAATACAGTTTTGGCTTCAGTATTGAATCTAGAGTAAAGTCCAAAAAAAATGACAAAATATCTTTAATGTACAGAATTGGACCTGTTACAGTTTTATTATAAGTATAGATAGATAACCACCCTCCCATATTCCTCTCCGTGCACGGTTGTCTGGAAGAAATCGCTCTGAGCGATAAGACCGCCCCTTGTGACACTCATTGTTATACTTTATTTTTAGATATAATATCTTGTTGTGCTTGTGGTGTCCAATAAAGAGTTAATCTATCTATCTATCTATTCAACACAATTGAATGGTTACATCGTATTGAACAAAACTCTCAGCACAAAATATAGCGATGGATGTTAGTCTAACGGTTCAATAGTGTTACTTAGAAACCAACTACCCCCCGGTATGACCGAACCCGTTGTCTTTGGTTTCTAAGTAACACCAATGTCTTTTCTAAGTTATCTGCAGTTTTCCAAAGCTCCGTGCTTTGAAGGGCACTTTAAGCTGTCCTTCCCGACTATTATTGATTAATAACAGTCGTTAAGCCATGTCAGAGGCCCTCGGATGTCCTGACAAACTCTACACCAGAGGCCAGCACACACATACAGTAAAACAAGCACAAAATACCCGTTTGTTCCTAGTAGTTTCGTGAGAGAAGTTCAGTGACGGAACTAGTGGGACTGTTTTTCCCACACAAAGAACATATTAAATGTAGTTATTTTTTATTCCCAGTAGTTCCATACAGTTTCAATGATAACCATGGGGCATTGTCCCCAACACCTAATACTTAAATTGATTTACATTGCTCGATCTTTGCTCGTGGCTGTACGACGTAACATATTTTAAATGTATCTAACTGTCCAGACTGCCGGATTTTTATTATCACTAGGGACTCGCCCCGGCTTCGCACGGGTAGCGCTCACATTTTTACTTTTAGCATTAATATACCCGCAGTAACTTCTAAAAAAAAATACGCCAGTAAGCGTAATTCAAAATCAATAGTTTTTGACTATTAGACAACTGCATTTTTCTTACGTACTTGACGGACTTGTTATTATTTCATTTCCATAGCAACGTGATTCCGTTCTGTATTTTTGATACATACATTATTAAGTAACATTATTGCAACTTTCGCAGAGATCTCTAATTTTCTGAAAAATAAAATATTGCCCATGTTACTCGCAGATAATGTAGCTGCCTATACTCGTAGGTGAAATAAATTTTAAAATCGGTTCTATATTTTTTGAGTTTATGCGTTACAAACAAACATACAAACAAATCTTTTCTCTATATAATATTATTAGCTGATGCCCGCGGCTTCTCACGCGTGTTCATTTTAATTTATAGCCTATGACACTCACAAATAACATGGCTTTCTATTGGTAAGTAAAGGAATTTTCAAAATAGGTTCAGTAGATCCAGAGATTACCGCCTACAACCCCACAAACTCACAAAATTTACCTTTTTATAATATTAGTATAGAATATATATATAATATATATTATAGTGTAGACAAGCAATTATACCTACGTCACCTTAGTCTTGATTGTACAGATTCGCAAGTTCAGTGCCGACGTATAGCAACGCTGCTATCGTCGCCACAACAATGTTGCTATGCTATTATTATTAGCAGGCTCATGCATTACTCGGCGGGCATTGACTGACGGCCGAGGAAATTACTTTCCTGCATGCATTATTCGAAAAACGTGCTAATGTAACGTTTTCCAAACGTAAGTAGGTCATTAGGTCTTCTAAAATTGTAAATAGACTATCTCACTGGCCTTGCACGTTGCTTGTAGCGTTATGTATAGGATAAAGTAATTATTTTCAAAAATGCACTCAATATAATGTTAAACTTGAAAATAAGTGTAACTATATTAGTGGAATTGAGAAAAAAGTACGATACGATAAAAAATACTTTGTTGAATGTACTAACTACCAATTTGATTAAAAAAAGAATTTAGAAAATATTAATATTAAATTTAAGCATATTTTTTTAGTGTTAAAGTTTTTGTGAACCTAATACATAATTTTAAATATCACTACCGGCTATGACTCACGTGTATATAGTCGAAAACATCGACCTAGGTTTCGAACGTACCCGACGCTCTTCTTCAAGAGTTCACGCCGCGAGTACTTGTACTATTATTTATTCTGTGCCGCCAGCTAGAGTTAGTATATTTTTTTGGTTAATTTTAATTACTATGATGAAATAAACTACATATTAAAACTAGCTCCATTTTTATCAGTACCTATAGGTATTTGTTGTTTCGAAAATAAAACGCTATATCAGCCTGGATGGCATGCATCACTATCTATCTGTCGTGGTCATATCGTAGAATTGATCATTTCATGAAATGGTTCTATTTCATGAAATGCCCAGCTAAAACTGACGTTGATGATAAAACATCAACGTTTGGCCATATAACCAATGTAGGGTTTTCATGATATCAAATTTCATGGTTAGTTTCAGATACAAAAACACGTTTTTCAAGGCTAAAAAAACACGTAGACGATGCTCACTAGCTCGCTACGCTTCACTCCCGCCTTCGCCTTCTAACCTATCACGGCCAAGTCGTAATAGTTTACCTTTTCCGCCCTCGCCTTCTATTTTACGATATGATCACTAATGTTTGACCATATCACGAAGTAGCCATGCGTTTAGCTGTTAATATCGTCAAACACTGATCATTCATTCATCTGGCCAAACTATTTCATGATGTCAACTATAATTTCATAAAATATAACTTTTTCACGATGTGGCCACGCATTTCATGCAAGTATCAATTCTATGACATCGCCACGACCTATCTACAAAGTTGATGATATTGTTTGTATGAAAAATATCGAAATTCCGGTCTACTTCACAACAAACTTTAAAAAATGTAAATACATATATAAAAAAAAAAGTAAACAGACTTAATGTATGTCGTTTAAATGAAATGTTATTTTTTCTTTTCATATTTCAAACACAATGTAAATTGTTAATGAATAAAATTATTATGATTAACTTAAATTAAATGTGGTATCTACATATTATATGTTATATTTATATGTATGTTGTATTAATATTTCTAGGTACGCACCATAATTAATTCTAATCCAAATGCAGCCGTAACATAGTAGTTAGCATTTCAAGAATTAATCACGAATCAACCGACTTCGTGCGAGCACTCCGTCTATTACTGTTTCCCTGACGTCGGTAATTAACCATCAAACCCAAAGTACAGCAACAAGTCGTTACTGGTTCAATTTGTCCAATGTCAATGCTGGACGTGGGAGCGTTAACTACCTATCCATAAAGTCCCGTTCACACAGTGATTAGCGCAAGTGCTCTACAAGGCACTGTTACTATGTAAAACTAAAAGCCACCATATACGGACTTCGAATTATATTTAAGTGACGCAAGCCCACCCGCTGTTTGTTGCTAAGTTCAGAGAGGTAATTCGAACAGCATTGCAATGGCGGAAGTCCGGTTGCTATTTGAAGTCAAACGATTTCTATGACATTTTCATTAAAAAAAAAAAGTTAAGTAACAACTTCAAATTGAAACTATCGATTGAAATGCTATGAAAGTGGAGTAAGACAAGTTGCATAATCCCAATACAAACAAAAGTAAACTAATGTTGATTGCAATTGTAGGTTAGAAGTAAGGTAATGCGGGCACTGTAGTAACTTTTTCATATTCTTGACTCTCCCTTAGGGGCTTAACGGAAAATATTATATATTGCCGTCGGCTCCCACGAACGGCCACTGTGTGGAGGCAGACGGTAATACCTACTTATAGCTGTCGGCCATTACGTATAAGAAATGGTGGCAGGCATGTTTCTGTAGGTAAGTCCATGTGATTTTTATAACTGGGCTTGGATGGCCACATCCAAGAACATGAGAGATTCGGAAGATAAAAAACGGAGCGGTAGATACCTAGCTCGTACTGCAAATAAAAACACACATTCTATCTGTACCAACCAATATAGTTTTGCGAAGTAATGTCATCTCTTAACTCATGAGGCAAATGTTAGGAAATCACTTCATTTTTTTGTACCCTCTGTATGAAACTTACCTACCTACAAAGAATGATTCTAAAATTTTACATTTTATAGCAAATCAAATAACCTGATTCATTTCTTATTAAAATTATAGCATTATATGAAAATAACTGCCAAAAACGAACTAAACAAAGTCAAAAACAAGATATAAATAAAATTGACATTACTATTGGGGGACCGTTCTATGAACAGATTTATTCTAAGAGATCCCCCGATTGCAATGACAATTTTATTTTTATTTCATCCTTTTTAGTGACAAGTTTTGAGTTTTGCCAATCTATATACCTACTTATAATAAAGCAATAGGAACGAAAAATGCTGTACAAATAAGATAATTAAAAAAGAAATGGTTTAGGGTACATAAAATAAGCTACTGAACAAGAATATAACATTTTAAAATTCGAGGCTGTCTGTTTGTCTGTTTGTCTGTCTGTATGTTTGTCCGCGCATCACGTAAAAACTACTGGACCGATTGCGATGCGGCTTTCACTGTTGGATAGCTTATGGTTTGACTTAAATACTGGGGTACTTTATATCTCAATCCGATTAGTAGAAGCCGAGCAATTAATAAAAGACGGCTGAAAGAATTTTGATCAAATGTTGGTATATTGGTATTTTAGGTCCTGGAATAGTACATAGCGTACTTTTAACTTACAGAAATGACCACGCGTGCGAAGCCGCGGGCATCAGCTAGTAAATAATATATTGTTGTAATGTACTTACCAAGGCCTTCAATTTGATACCCATACTGTAAAATGAGAAAATATTTATTTCGTATTTCAAAAATTCGGAATGATGGAAGCATCCTAACGATACTTCATACATTAAAATCTGATCAGGCATTTAAAAGTTATGGTGGAATAAAGAAACTCACATATATACAACCATACATGAATCCTAAAAACATTACACTTCTTTTTGGGCAGTCGTATAAAAATAGTTCAGGTGTGTAATAGTTGGAATGGAAATTTAAGAAAATCACCTTTATCCTGTTTCATACCTTTCACTTTCATACAAAATTCAGCCTATAAATACATGGAGGATATGGTATAGGTACAAAGTAAGTAAAATATTTAATTTTATTCTTTGTTAAAGGCACAAAAATAAAATAAAAAAACACTGGGTTAACTATTGGCAGACTTCCCGTGTGGTTCCAGATTATGGCACTTACAATTGAACGTGGATCAAGTTTTCTATTGAAGGTGACAGGACAGACTTAGAAACACTGCTCGCTGAAGCCCTTAACAAAATCATCTTGAGCTTTCTTCTTGAAGAGGTGACATCAAACAGTAGAATACAGTAAACTCTGCTTTGAACAATGTGACCAAGTTTCCTTGAGCATACTCCGCAGTAGGTACACAATATACAGCTTCCCGCGAAACAATTAAATTGAATCAAGAGCTCGCGTGTCGCGCACATCAAAACGACGGTCACCACACAGGTCAGACACGTGTTTCGGTCCATTAACTTTTTCCATTCACCATTTAAAGCCGTTGATGTCTAGACCGACAACAACATCGCCAAGTGGATTCATTTCTTTAAATACAGCCACACGCCAACGACCGCAATCAAAGCGCTGACCTTTATGAGGGACCCCTTGTAAAAGTTACTCAAGGAATGTACTCAGTCAGAAATTGCGATGACCACGATGCGGAAAAAATAATTGTAAACTTAACGAACCTTTGGGCCCGCATATTTCTCAATATTTGAAAACAATTCAAAAATGCAGCGCGAGTAAAGTTTCGCAACACAATTTGGTCTCAACTCTTCGGTCACATTGTCTGACAATAGAATCCATCAAGACGTGGAAATTTTAGCCACCAAATTCATCCTCTAGGCATGTGCTCGTTTATTATCTAGCTGCCTACGAATTCGGCATTCAATCGACCGAATGGGCTTGGGTCACAAACGGTTGATTGGTTACAATTTCGCGTCAATTAAGATATACAAACGGAGCGGTCGTTGTGCATTGTGCCTCAAATTATCCTTATTGGTTCCTCATTCTTGCTAAGTCGGCACAGTGAGCCTTTAGTGTGCTACTGTAGCGCAATTGTTGCCAAGTGGTTGCTATTGTCAGCTTTAACCGGTTGCGGCAGTCATTGTAGTAAAGTGTAGCATCCTCTCGTAAAGTGCCATTACATTGCTCAAACTTGTCGCTATCAGACTTTAGATAGTACAAACTTTAACAAATTGGTAGGTACCTAGGCATAGCAAATTGATCTCAAGTAGGAACCGTAATGTTATGATTAGGTTCACAGGTTAGACCAGCGTAGGAACGTATATTTTCTTCGATAACCTAACCAGCACAAAATATTGTATTTTGTGTCACAAGTCTATAGAGATTTTATGAGAACCTAATTTAAGTACTATTAATAGAGCAATGTAGTCCAGATTGTTCCGATACAATTGCTCTAGAACGTTCCCTGTGGACACTTTTCAATCCCATAAAAACACCACGCCCAATTTTAAAGTGAAAACAATTTTTATCAAAGCATGAAGTGAATATTTTGAATGTTTTGAACATTTTTAAATGAAGACAGATTTTGCGAATGTGGAATAAAAATAAGCAATAACAAAAACAAAATTCCCCTTTTCAGCGTGTGAAGACGATGAAATTCCCATGCCAATGTCACGGAGAACGCGGACTCCGTTCTTATGTCGACTGTACTGGCTAGCGCACAACATCGCGACGGACTTGGCGTTCGTCATCACTCTCGTCTACTGGGGCATGGTGCACGATCCTAGTAAGTAGACCGACATTTGTGGAGTAGGTCAGTGTACGGCTTATTTCCGACTGTACGTATAGTGACCAAGATCGCGACAAATTTAGCGTTAGTCATCACACTCGTCTACTGGAGCATAGTGCACGATCCTAGTGAGTACACCAACATATGTGTTGTAAGGTCAGTGTACGGCTTATTTCCGGATATACTTATGGCGACCAAAATCTCAACGGACTTGACGTTCAACATCACCCTCGTCTACTGGGGCATGGTGCACGATCCTAGTGAGTAGACCAACATATGTGGAGTACGGTCAGTGTACTACTTATTTCTGGTTATACTTCTGGCAACCAAAATCGCATCGGACTTGACGTTCATCATCACTCTCGTCTACTGGGGCATGGTGCACGATCCTAGTGAGTAGAACAACATATGTGGAGTAAGGTCAGTGTATGGTTTATTTCCGGCTTTACTTATGGCAACCAAAATCACAACGGATTTGATGTTCAACATCACCCTCATCTACTGGGGCGTGGTGCACGACCCGAGTGAGTAGACCAACATACGTTGGTCTTGGTAATTACGCGGCACTATATAGTAAACAAAAAACTATAGTTAAACTAGCTTAAAAGCTAAAAAACACACCTGCCTTGCCAAAAAATAATTTATAAATAAATTATATACTTTTGTAATGTGCTTATCAAGGCCTTACATTTGATACCCGTAGTGTAAAATTTGACACTACCTACACTTAATGCAAAAGTCAACGAAATATCATTAGTAATTTAAAAACAATGGCAAAGAATCGTCATACCCCGAGGGATCATCTCGTACACCTTTCTCCTATTATCAAATAATGAATTGCAGCCTGGTCTCTATTAGGAAGTTCAACACCTTTGCCAGACATTCATTTACATAACAGTACCTAGAGCGCAAACATTACATATATTCCATACTTCCGGTTTGAAGGGCAATGTTTCCAGCGCTATAACTGACCTATGAGAATTCAAAAATGTTTGAGAGCGACGAGCGCAGATTAGTGACTCGCAAGACTTTGCAACCCAAAGTTTTGGGCGGCACTGCAACTTTTATGAGCTGAGATTGCGCTAAATATCTTACCATCATCATCATCATTACCAGCCTATATCAGGCCACTGCTGAACGTAGGCCTCTCCCAATGAACGCCACTGAGCCCGATCTTCGGCGGTTCTCATCCAGTCGCTGCCAGCTGTCTTTCGCAAATCGTCTCTTCACATCTCTCTCCATAGCTCGCTGAGAAATTTTTAATACAATACTAACTTTAAAAGAGATGTTCGGATAATTTATGAAAGCTGGTACCTACTAAAATAATTAAAATTTCTAATCAATTAATTAGATATTTGTGAAGAAAGGGAATATTATTCTAAAAATGACAAGCAAATGAAAACAAAAAAATGCCCCCATTTTTTTATATGACTTTTGTTTTTTTGTTTGGTAGAAAGAAAAAACATGCCACACTAGGTACCTTACCTCTAGCAACTCTGATTTGACACTACTGACGACAGTGACATTCAACACGGCAAACTGTAGATCTGGCACTGACAGCTGATGGATGACAGATGACAGGATCTTAAGTTTTTTTTTCTACAGGCTTCACACGGATTCTTTTTTGATTTCTTTATTATTATTTATATTCACATGGTATAATATAATAATTGAAATAGCAAAAGTTATAAAATATATAAATCTGTTTTATTTTATTCCCAGTGCGCGAAAAACGCACTAACTCAATAGAATGGAAAATATTAAAAGTTTTCTTCAAATTTATATGTTGGAAAATATTTTCTCTTTTGTTTAAGAAATGGAGGCTCAATAAAATACAAAATACATATGTTTATGTAGCCCCGTAAATAAGCTTTTAAATGAGGTATATATCATAGCTGCTGGAATTTTCTCAGAATAAAGTACCACTTGTGTACCTTTACCTTTACCAAGTACCTTTGTGGACCAGCCCCACCGTGAGTGTCCACGTTTCGGCTCCGTAGGTAGTGTAACTGGTAGAACTCACGAGTTGAATTTTTAGGCGCTGTGGTATGGACGACGAGAAGACCTGACTTAATTTACCAAATGCTGCCCATCCCAACTGAATCCTCCTGTCGGCTTCCCTTTCGAAGTTTTTACTTTATTTTTCCCATTTTGATTGTTTGATGATTTCATTGACACTTTTACCTTTTTTATCTTTTATATTTGTATTTTACATATGTTTTTTTTATAAATAATGACATTTGTAAAATCTATAAAACTCTAACAAATATGGAAAAAAATAATCCCCGAAGAGTTTCTTGGTGCTCTCTTCTTTAACGGGGCGTATTTCCGAAGCACCTTTTCCTGTGAGAGATTTAACTCGGCTGGCACATGAAAAAGCATACTTATTTTACCTAAATTTTATTGATTTAATCTTATTATAATATTTCTCCTTGTTCATGAGATGTTAATTTTGACTTGTAAAAGTGATATTATTTTGCCTATTTACAATAAAGCTTTGACTTTGACTCTGACTTTGAAGTTGTTTCTACAAAATTGCATAATCTGCCCGAGGTAAACATATTTCTGAACAAATCAAGGGGGACACCGCCAACGACGATCGCTTGTGGAGTAATAAAGTCGTTAAACATAATCTTGGTTTTATCCATGTTCATCCCGAGACCGATACGTCGAGAGGCGTCAGCTAGGTCGGTCAGCATTCGTTCGAGATCCTGCACCGACTCTGCCATATGGACAATATCATCGGCAAATCGTAGGTGTGAGACGTTATGTTTATGCCCGTTCCTTTCCAGTCCAGCGTCTTAAACATATCTTCCAGGGCGTTAGTGAACAGTTTCGGGGATATAACATCCCCCTGTCTCATTGCCCTGCGCAGCTGGATACGTTCGATATTCTGCTGGTTCTGACCTTGAAAGAACATATTCGCGGCGTAATACAAGCTTCTCATTACCTCGATGTGTCGCCAGTCTACTTGGCATCGCTGCAAGGACTCGAGCACAGCCCAGGTTTCGACAGAGTCAAAGGCTTTCTCATAGTTCACAAAAGCAAAACACAGGGGCTGGTTATACTGTTCAGTCTTTTGTATAACCTGCGGCACTGTATGGTCTATGGTGCCATAACCCGATTGAAATCCGGCCTGCTCTGGAAGCTGAAACTCGTAAAGTCTTCTCGCTAGACGATTCAAGACTATCCTCGAAAACAGCTTATAGACGTGACTCGGAAGCGAGATGGGTCTGTAGTTCTTAAGGAGAGTTTTGTCTCCTTTTTTACCAAAGAATAAAACTACCATGCTTCTATTCCACGCCTTTGGAGTTCTCCCATCGTTCAGAACAGAGTTAAACAACTTCTGAAGCTCTCGAAGTACAGGTTTTCCTGAAGTTTTCAAAAGCTCCGAAGTAACTCCGTCGTCCTCGGGGATTTCCCATTTTTATGCTGTTTGAGGGCTATCTCGATCTCGTCCAGGCTGACTTCCATCAGATCATCGGTGTAGTGGCGGATCAATGTGGCTCGGGAATCTTCATTGCTACGTTTGGGTCGTAGAGCATGCGAGTCGAATCATCAATTGCTGAGCGAATACTTTGGTCCCCCAAAATAAATAATAGTGTACGCCATTTACTTAGTTGTATACAAAATAGACATTATTCAAAATGCTATACAATTTCTGTTACACACAGAGATCCATGATATCAACGCCCTCAACCTCCTGGTACACGGTGGCAACTCTCTGGTGATGGTTTGTGAGCTGGCGGTCACGGCGCATCCCATCCGCGCCGCACACGCTCTCTATGGAGCTGGCGCAGGATTCGCTTACGGCGTGTTCAGCGCGTTCTACTGGGCCGTTGGAGGGACGGACAGGGTTGGCCTGCCGGCTATATACCCAGCACTGGATTGGAACAAGCCTGGTACGTAAATGCTGCATCAGTTGAACCATCTGTTAGTTCCAGTGGCGGGGCAAGACCTGAATGAATTGTGTACAGTCAAATAATAGTAAATTTATATATTACATGAAAAATTGTACAAAGAATTTGCGACCCTACCTACCAAACTGGATGCTAGAACATTGGTATATTGGTAGCTTTTCAATGACCTCAATGTCTTTTCAATTCACTTTTCAAGCTATATTATGTAAAGTTTGACTGACGCTGGCATTATATTCACTGCTTGTACAGAGTTAAGTCCATTCCGTTGGGTAGTGGTGGAACCTAACAGATGTTTGTATTTTGAGGGCAAAACACCATCGGTTTTCGCCGTTATGCCCAGCGTTCGGTTAGAACAAGCCTGGCATTTATTAATTCACTATGTATGAACATCTGCTATATCACTCCACTTCCAGCTCGTTCTAAGAGTATTCTCAGATCTGAGGTCAGAATTTCTCTGAAAAATAAGATCAGTAATGAGGTGATCCGACAGATTCAAAGCAACTTGGCAAACTTAGTGTTGAACACCCACCGGCCAGGTGGAGTGATGACCTGCAAAAGACGGCCACTGGATAAGACGCACGGAAACTGAATGAAAAGAGCCAAAGGCCGGGGTTTCTAGTGACTGATCTCGCGATCAGTTCAGCGTAGCAACGGATCGCAGTGATTCGTAGCCACGCTGGCTCTCTGCGTCGTTCATTGGGAGAGTTGTATGCCCAGCAATGGACGAATGCAGGCTAATGATGAACAAAACATTCTTACGTTTTTACAGTGTCTTTCTTTACAAAAATCTGATTTGTGATACCGAATATTGTGTGTAGATGTAAGCGAAAATATTGTGTTTGCCAAATCGCCCTAGGTTTGCACATATGCGTGTGAGCGCTATAGGGTCGCCCGCAACTATTAGTTTTCCGCGTGATGGCTGAGATATCAATTTAAGTACCTGTAAAGCTGTGACCCATGGGAAAATATATTGGCTAATACGCGGTTACACTGTTGTGGGTTAGCCACCACGCTTGCCAAGCGGCTTGATGATCCAGCACTTACTCAGGTGCATGCTGCTGGCCATTCCTTGAGTTCCGTTTGTTGACTCTCAAAGCACCCGCGGAGTGAGAAGTTATGGAACTGGGCCCATGCGGCAAATATAACTTAGGTGAATCTAAATTTTACTATGTTTTTGAGTATTATCTGTCATTTCGTGTTTCAGTTGCGAAGGTTGCGAACATTCAAGCCATACCATAGAATAAATAATAGTACTACACCCATATACTTGGCATTCCATCTTAACTTCCCATCTGCCGTTTGTATCGTCTCGCTCTATACCATTAAAACAGAACCGTGACATACCTACGACTGACAGACATTTGAAATTTGAAATTTGGAGGGAATGTTCCTTGAGTATCCTCGAGGTGCATCAGGGTGTTTATTTGAAATTCAATATATAAAGGGGTAGACGGGGATAACAAAGCTTGCACGTGGGCAAAACTCGCAGCTTGTTGTTGAATTAATACGGATAAGGACTCTATAGTCTATAGTCTTATAGGAGTATAATAAACATTGTTTGTCCATGTTTCAGGTTCAGCGTTCGGGTTCGTGGCGATGTGCGCGGCGGTGCTGGTGTTCGCGCACGCGGTGGCGACGTGCCTGGCGGCGCTGCGGGCGCGCGCGGCGCGGGCGCAGCGCGCCGATTCCCTCGCGCTGCCGACGCACTGATACGCAGGAAAGCGCTGCATAGAGTGAACACTGATCCAAAGTGACAAAAGGATCATCTTAATTAAGTCCCAACATAAGAGACAAAGTGTATGAATGAGGAAAAAAATACCAAGTACCGTAACAGTAGCATTTTATGTGACGTCACAAAAAAATCGTGAGTTAATATAAATACCTACGTTAAACAGCAATAAACTCACGTATAACGAAGGTCGGTCGGAACAACCTTCCGGCATTTTATACAAGAGTAAATTGCCGTTTTTACGTGCAATTATGAATAACTCGCAATTGTTTTCAATATCAAATGTGACTTTATCGAAATTAGGATAAATTAAACAAAAAAAAACAAAAAATGTGACGTCACAGCGAAAGAAGTGGTCAATGACATAATTTGTTCTGTGTCACGAATGTGATAGCTTATGACAATGTTACAACTTGGTCGGGAAGGATCAATTTACGAAGTTGACCATAGTGACGTTTATGGGTTACCCCTTTATATACAGACGTTACTTAACTAGTGTGGTGACTGGTGTATCTAAGCTTTACTACATGGGTACTTTACTGCATACATCTGAACTTTGCAGCGTACTTAGACTATCTGTTCTTGTATCTGTTTCTTTTGCAATATTCTGACAAACAGACGTGGCGTCGTCGACAATGCGTAGGAAAGAGAAGATACAGACTTACCCTATGGAGAAGGGTGGAGTAGAATTAAAACTGGCAAGATATACACTAACGATTCGCCTAGTGACTATCACTGACTGCAAAGGCAAAAGTCGAGGGTTCGAATCTGCAAAGGTGCGAATATTTGTATGATGAGCAGAAATGTTTGTTTCCGAGTCATGGATGTATATTCGTATCTATGTATCCGTTTCTAGTACCCATAGTACTACAGGGGTTAGTTTTAGGCTAGGTGTGGATTGTTCTGAATATTTATCTGGGTTAAAATTATCCTTTGTGTACACGACACGACACGTATCTATATAAAGAAGTATGTACAATATTCCAAATTTCGTTCAGCCGTCAGTTTTTTATCGATTGCTCGGTTTCTACTTATCGGATTCAGATACTAAGTACACCAGATTTTAAGTCAAAACCTAAGCCATCCAAAAATAAAACCACATTTCAAATTGTCCAGTAGTTTTTTACGTGATGCGCGAACATACAGACAGGCAGACACCATTTTTTTCAAAAAGTTAAATTATTTTTCAGTTGCTTATTAAAATTATTAAAAGAAAACTTCCTTGTACGGACTTTTTGATACTTATTACTTATTATATGTATAGATTTATTTATCTATGTCGAATGAAGATCTTTGGTATCAACGTTTCTCTGGCTGCCCTAGGGCTTTGACTTGGCTTTACAACTGATATCTACCTAACCAAGCCCGACGGCTTAGTGCCTTCCGAAGCACAGAGCGATGGCAAAATCGTAATTGGTGCTTGGCTGAGGAACGAACCCAATTTCGTTGAATTGCAAACCGCACAAAATTACTCAGTTATCATTTCCCTGCGTCACTCACGGTGAGATTGGTTCATAAGTTTAAGGTCACTCAGCGAGCTATGGAAAGAGCTATGCTCGCTGTTTTTCTTAGGGACAAGATTCGTAACGAAGTCATCCGACAGAGAACCAAAGTTACCGACATATCTCAAAGAACTAGCAAGCTGAAGTGGCAATGGGCTGGTCACGAAGAACCGACACCCGTTGGGGTAAATGAGTTCTAGAGTGGAGACCACGTTTAGGCAAGCGTAGTGTGGGACGCCCACCGGCCAGGTGGAGTTACGACTTGCGAAAATGCCTGGCAGGAACTGGATGAGGAGAGCCGAAGATTGAGCTCAGTGGCGTTCACTAGAAGATGCCTACGTCCATCAGTGGACGAACACAGGCTGCTGATGATGATGATGATGATGATGATGATGATGATGATGATGATGACTGCGTCTGCGATATTCTTACAGACTTACGTTGTCCATGAACTGATACCGCAGAATAAATAATAGTACAAATATGTAGACAAGTGGAGATTGGAATAGATATACGACCAACCATACATTGTAACCGGACATATAATATACATCACCACAGTGCCTGAAGACGAAAGTCTTCAATCAGTGCATCCTACCGGTCGTGACCTATGGAGCCGAAACGTGGACACTCACGGTCAAACTGGTCCACAAATTTAAGGTTACTCAGCTATGGACAGAGCTATGCTTGGAGTTTCTCTGAAGGACAAGATTCGTAATGAAGATATCCGACGGAAGACCAAGGGAACCGACATAGTTCAAAGGATAAGCAAGCTAAAGTGGCAGTGGGTTGGTCACATTTCCCGAAGAACCGATAACCATTGAGTTCTCGAATGGAGACCACGATTAAGCAAATTAAGTGTAGGATGCCATGTGGCCAGGTGGACTGACGACCTGCGAAAAGCGGCTGGAAGAAAGTAGATGAGGGGAGCTGAAGACGAGAGCTTTGTTGCGTACATTATGAGAGGCCAGCAGTGGACAAATATAGGCTGATGATGATGATGATGATGATAATACACATTATAATATGCAATACAGTGTATGGTATGAGGAATATTTGTTTCATGCTTTGTGGTCACTCCTTACTCTGATAAGTACCACGACACACACCACCACCGTGTCTGACTACGGACATATCAATCATGAATGAATTATTATTGACACCCAACTAAACACAAAGAAAATTGACCAATTAGTACCTACTTAAATAACACAACGCATTTTGATGACAAATCAAAACCTATAATAAAAAGGTGTAAGACCTTGTGTCTTATAAAAAGTACCGAACCAAAACAAAGAAAAGGGCGAACTTTTTAATTTTTAACCGAGTACGGCGAATCAAGGGAAGGGTAATGAGTTTAACTTTAAAAGTCTATGTATGTATTTGGATGTTCCACCCCTAGCGTCGCTCTATTGGTCAAATTTTGACAAGCGAGCCGTACTTTCATTTGTGCCGATTCAAAGCGCCCCACCGAGCGTCCAATAGTATAAATACGTTAGTTCCGTGGACGCTCACTACTGCCAAAGTACTGCTAACAGCGCCAAAATGACGATAATCAAATTTAATTGCGACTTTCGGAGTACTAGTAATGTGCAGTTGTCTATGACACGTGATAATGAAAATCTGATTGCAACAAGATAGGTAATTGCCCTGCAGGCACACAACAAATTGGTACAAGAGCTTGCTGAATGATTCTGTGATGGACGCCTGATGGAATTATCAAGAAGTAGGTGTATTTGTAGTTGCGCTCTTTTGTTCGTCGTCGTAATAAATTGTCAGGCGATTCATTGAATGATTCAACATTCAACTAAATTGACACTATTTCTGCGAGGGATTCATCTGTGGGATTCCATTTGGGTGAATCGGGTACCAGCTACCGCTTTGTCAGATATTCGAACGTAAAGCTGTAGCTATCAGCAGGGTGAATTGTATAATAAGTATAGTCAGTGAAATACTGCAACGGGTTTTTGTGACTTTGTGACTCAGGGTGACAAGCCCTGTGTAACGCCGTCTAAAGCCATTGCAATTGGAAGATCTGGATGACACCAAGTAAGCACCAAGTTTGAGTACTTGGTGCTTACAATACAACAAGATCAATCTATATACTTATAATAAAGCAGTAAGCAATAAAAAGTCTGTACAATTAAGATAATTAAAAAAATTGTTTAGGGGTATAAGCTACTGATAAGAACATCAACATCTTATAAATGTTGTCTGTCTGGGTGTCTGTTTGCGCATAACAAAATATACTGGACCGATTGAAATACGGTTTTCACTGAAGGTTTTTTGAAGGTGTGGCTGCTTGTGTGTGTGTGTGTGTGTGTGTGTGTGTGTGTGTGTGTGTGTGTGTGTGTGTGTGTGTGTGTGTGTGTGTGTGTGTGTGTGTGAGTGGAACTACCGGTCAAAGCCTCATTAGCATCTATCTAAAAGGAAATAATCTTTGGTTAGTAACTGGAATGGGTGATATTAATCTATGGTTTTTTGTTATGGATAAAATTACTTAATCATTTTAAAAACTTCATGGATTTATGTTTAAGCAATAAATGTATTTGTTTTAATTATAGCAAATTCACACCAATTACTTAGACCCAAAATTAGGATACTTTGTACTATGGGTACTAGACAACGGATTAACACACAGATACGAATTAACATCCATGACACGGAAATAAACATTTTCGCTCATCAAACAAATGATTGCACATTGCGGAGTTCGGACCCGCGATCATTGGTTGACTTCGCAGTGAACCGGCCAACCGGTCGTCAGATGTTATTTACAACAGCTAAATTCAACATAATTATAACAACCTAGCCATAAATATCAATATCTTAATCCAATGAGCTGTATGTAAAAGGAATCCAAATCTTGCATTCCTAAGTATTTCCAAAGAATCATATTTTTATTATTTATATATTCTTTAGTACGTAAAGCAATTGCTATCATTTTGTGGCGCATTCGGTGTTACAAATGTTTAAATTGTAGATTGTATATTGTCATATTGGCACATGACTAGATCTTTGCATTGCCAGGGGAGGTGGCGAGGGCGGTGGCAGACTGACAGTCAAAGAAAGATGTCGACTCCTAACCCTATCTACTTTTTTCATACCCCGCACTAGGATTCCTTGTGTCGCGGGCATTAGTAGAGGTATGTAGTATTATATATGTCGTTGGTATATTGTCAAAGCCGTGATATTATAATTTAACTAGTAAAATTATAATTGCACGATATATTGTCAATCGGCTCCATTTACGTGTATAATTGTAACTAAGATTGCAATATTGACATTGGAAAACGGACCAATCAGTGACTACCTCTATAGTTTTCATGGCATGGCGGCGCAATGCTATCAAATACAGTAGTTTGCGAACAGACAATTAAGTAAACATTTTTCATGTTCAACTTAATCAAACTACATATACAGGTTTTTAGGCGCAATTTTATCAAATAATGTAGTTTGCAAACTTATTAAAAAAAAAAGACGAGTTCAAGCTAATGTTTACGCAAAAAAAGTAGTACAATGGAAAAGTATAGTGACAAAAATAATGTGAATTTATCAGGGACTCGTCTGTTTGCAAACTACTGTGTTTGATAGAATTGCGCATAAAAAACTAGGCAAGTGAGTTAGGTTGAACATGAAAACTGTTTATAAACATTTGTCTGTTTGCAAACTACTGTGTTTGATAGAATTGCGCATAAAAAACTAGGCAAGTGAGTTAGGTTGAACATGAAAACTGTTTAAAAACATTTGTCTGTTTGCAAACTACTGTGTTTGATAGAATTGCGCATAAAAAACTAGGCAAGTGAGTTAGGTTGAACATGAAAACTGTTTATAAACATTTGTCTGTTTGCAAACTACTGTGTTTGATAGAATTGCGCATAAAAAACTAGGCAAGTGAGTTAGGTTGAACATGAAAACTGTTTATAAACATTTGTCTGTTCGCAAACTACTGTGTTTGATAGGATTGCGCGTAAAAACTAGGCAGGTGAGTTAGGTTGAACATGAAAACTGTTTATAAACATTTGTCTGTTTGCAAACTACTATATTTTATATACAAACACTACATACGTTACTTTTAACCCAGATAGATGACCACGCGGGCGAAACCGCGGACACAGCTAGTTATTTAATAAATAGCTGATTTATGTATTTATTCGCTTTGATATTCAAGCCTTCAAAAGAACTCTAAAGAGGTCTAAGCATACCTACACTTTATAAAAACAGAATTAGTTATATACTTGTTCAATTAAACATAAAAATTAAATGAATGTATTTATTCGAGTGCGTGTAAAGAGACACAAAAATATATATAGGTAATTCCGCTTAGTGAAATCCTATGCAATATAATATTTTTTCATACAAGCTTTTAACGGTTTTAAACGGTCGCGGGTTCGAATCCTGCAAGGTGCAATCATTTGTGTGATGAGCAGAAATGTTTGTTTCCGAGTCATGGATATGATATTCGTATTTATGTATGTTTATCCGTTATCTAGTGCCCATAGTACAGGGTATCCTAGTTTGGGGCTAGGTAATTGGTGTGGAATTGTCCCGTTTTTTTTTTTTTATTTATCTTAGCTTATTGTGTTAGTATGTACTAAGTATGATTAGGTTCAAAATTGCACGCTAATAATGGACGACTTCTTGATCTATCAAGTTGAAATTTTGTACACATAATGACTATACATTTTGATAGTTATTCTGATGATGCAGCCAGGACTGAGTACATCGTGGGAACTCATGAGGCTCATTTTGCTCAGTTAAGTGACTATTTTAGGCTGTTTTTAAATGCTTGCTTTAAATAAGTATTTTTCAGTAAATAATTAATGTTACGCTCGTTTTACACTTTCAAAACAAATAACGTCTATGCGAAATGTACATTAAAAACAAGATTAATATGTTATATATATTTGACCTGCAAACATTGTGTATTTCAATTTTCATGGTCAGACAAAACATAACGAAGCTTTAGTTTAAGCATTGTCTCATTTAAACTGTAAGGTACTAACAATGACCACTTTATTCGTCCAAAATGTTTGTGACCGTTCGCACTTGTAGAATAGAAAAATGATATATACTCCTATCCTATCTACAAGATAGAAGTATACACTACTATCTACAAGATAGGAGTATATATTCTATCTTGTAGATAAGAGTATATATTCTATCTTGTAGATAAGAGTATATATCATTTTTCTATTCTATGGGGGATATAGGGTAAATACTCAGTAAATCGAGAATGTATATGCCATGACATATAGCCCAGAGAATAAGTAAGCTGAAGTGGCAATGGGCTGGTCACATCTCTCGCAGAACTGACAATAGCTGGGGAAAACGAGTTTTAAGTGGACACAAAGTTTACACACTTACAGACACTAAGTTTGCCTAAACGTGGTCACGTTTAGGCAAACTTAGTGTGGGACGCTCGCCAGCCAGGTGGAGACACGAAAACAAGACAGCTGGCAGTGACTGGATGAGAAGAGCCGAAGATCAGGCTCAGTGGTGTTCATTGGGTGATGCCTTCCAGCAGTGGGCTAGTATAGGGTGATGATGATGATGATGAAATCGAGCTAAACCCCTCCAGAACAAGTTTGATGTAAAAATATTAAATTAAAAGCATTTTTCGATAGGTTCACATGAAATTATTTGAATATTAATTTTAATATTATAATTGCATTACACACTTACCAATCCAGATAATTATTAAATTTAAGCGACAGTGAAATCAATCTCTCAAACTAAATTTAATATTTAATTAATGTATCATTTAATTTAAGCAATGTATGTTAGTAAAGTCAAGCCCATAGTTAACTCATTTGTAAGATATTTTCAGCATTTATTGTTTATATGTAGTTAAAATGTATGGGTGTCATACATAGTGATAATAGATATAATTAATTTAGTTTTATGTATTATATTCTAATAATAATTTAATTTTGTTCCTAGCCGAACATGGCAATAAATCTCAGCTTAGCTATTAAATAGTATTGGTGATATGATTATTTATTTGTGGAAAAATATACTTACATTTAAAATACAATGCTGTGAAAAAGTGAATTAAAATTAATATAATTTCAGTAATTATATAATAACAGTTCTTACACCAGGTAGATCATAGACGTGTACTAATTAACTGATGTAAATGCAGATTTAAAATGCATTCTGTCTAAGATTCATGTTATACAACACAGTCACAGTGTGTGTCTGGTCACAAGACTCAGAGACCTGAGTCTTGTGACCAGACACTGTGCCGTGTAAACACACATTGTGGCGTTTATCACACTGTTAAAGCCTTCTAGAGTGTGTTAAACGCTTCATTTTATCCAACTAATGCTAGATTTTTTACTTCTTCAAGTGTAAAAAATATTTGGTCGTCTTTAATAAATATTATTTGAGGAAGTACAGGCTTCCCAGACTTAATAAAAATAATTAATTATAAAAAAATATATATATATATAAAAAAGACTTCAGAACGTATAAAATTGAAAATAAATAAATATTTTGTTGAGGTCTTTGTTACGCCGAAACCGACTAAAGTAAGTAAGTAAGTAAGTAAGTAAGCACGGCACATAGCTGGAACAAGTATATATAAAAAAAAAACTTTTAATATTAAGTTTTAAAGTTTTGTTTTTATATTAGTTTTTATTTCTTACTTTTTAGTTTCGTTAAAGTAGGCCTAAGAAAATGAAATACTTATTCTGTTCGCTAAGAAAAAAGACATACCTGCTGGAAACAATTAAGAGTCCATATCTTTTAAACTACTGAACGGATTCTGATAAAACTTTAATTATTCCGTAAGTTGAAATATACTGAAATTATTACAAAAATAATTATTACAATCGGACTTACGTGGACAAACATACATACATACCTACATACACGAAATTTGGTATATGTGTTCAGATACTCATATAGACTAAAATATATGAATACTAAGCATTTTTGTCAATATTACATACATACACATCAACTTGAGAACCTAATTTTTGAAGTCGGTTAAAAAGAACAACTACGAACAAAACTAAAATGTGGCAAACATCCTTTAGATTCTCGATTTTAAAATATAAGATGCAGTCGGAGTTTTCTTCGTACATTTTAGTTAAAACTGCTGCTTTTTATCGCGGACTACAGTTTATCGCGAAAAAAGGCATCTTATCTTCTAGGATATTAAAAACCAATGCAAAAGTATAGCACCAACGCTCTTGATTTTATTGACAGACTTGTTATTTCGATTCCATGGCAACCGTTCCTTACAGCGAGTAATCAAAATTTTCCAATTTTGCCGTGGAAACTTTCAATTTTCCGGGATTAAAAGTATCATGTTTATTCCAGGGAATAAGCAATCACCATTCCAAATTTCATCAAAACCCGTCCGGCCGTTATCGCGTGAAAGCTCCACAAACAAACAAACAGACAACTTTTCACTTTTACATATTGGTAGGGATAATTGTTTATCAGATATATGTAAAATTTTTGCAGTTACTGTTTAGATTACGATTTTATTGACACAAATTTTCTCATTAACGATTTTTTTGCAATGATTTGTAAATATTTTTAATATAATATTATTATCATCATATGATAAACATTAGTTTCACTCTTAAAAAAACTATATTTATGTTTGAAAAGTCTGTACTTCCTTACAATGTTTAAGTCTTCGAGTCTTGTGTCCATACACATTGTATAGAAAAACCCTAATAAGAAGAAAAAATTGTTATTATTTTTGTCTGTAACAAAAATTGAGACCAAACCAAACTACACAACAATGATCGCTTAAAGTTACGAGTACCTATATGATCTCTAAGGTGTTTGAACTATTTTTTTCATTGTGATTTGACAGCGAAGTTTCAAAAATCAATGCATTAAGCAATTATTTTTATGAAATTTTTGTAACATATCGTGATTGTTCAAATTATAAGTGTTAGTAACAATATAATCCATTGAAGAGCAATAAAAATATTGACACTGTATTAGACTGCGTTTTTATATCACTTTGTATAATGTATGTAATTGAAATGGTAATATTATGTCATCCTAAGCATTTATGGTCGTAATTGGTGTTAAGTAGAAGTTTGATTACATATAAAACGGTATCCACGAGTACATACAGGTGAGTTTTTAAAACAGGGTTTTTTAACACATCTAGGATAAATATTTTGAAGATAGGACATTTCGCTTATAGAAATCTGTCTTGAATTTTACAATCATGTATTATTTTATTACCTAATACCTATTATTAATGTATTAAAAAGCGTCTAAACATGTTTGTGGGATAAAAAAACTGATTTAAAAAATAACAATGTTATCTTTCTACATAAATAATAACTATTTAGTTGTATTATTTTTGTAAACATGTAACTTTTTTCGCTTATAATAAAAATATTGAGCTAATATATTAAGTTGCTAGCAACTTTAGCTCCGATTTGTGTCGGTACAACTGTTGGACCATTGTACCACAAACTAAATAAAATCAGGATTCTATCACGACTTTGGTTTCTTAAATCCTTAAAATATGCATTTTTAACACATTTGAAAAACTCGAGATCGATTTCTGTAGACAAAATTTATATTTTTAATATTTAGCCCTTCTGATATATGAGTTTCCAGTAAAAAACCTCAAAAAGACAATTTCATGGTTGATGACAAAGCACAGCCTACGCCACTATAGTAGGAAATGATTTCAAAAATCCGCTCCTATGGTGGTGGAACGGGCTGTTAAAATGTAAATAGAAAATGTATGTAGGAATGCGCTAATTCCCTGGTGAGTAACTTCAAAATTGGCGTAAGTAAATGGCTCACAAAATCACCCACGTGGAGGTGCAATGGTGGTTGTTGGCTACGTAAAAATATATTCTCATTTGTTTGTGAACCTGAAAAGATTGTCATAATACCTACCAGTCGCCTGAGATGAATATTTAGCTCAATCAGAAACAATACGGGCCGAGCCGCGTGTTTATATTGTTAAAGGATGAATTATATTTGACAAGGTAGTCCGAAAAATTATGTATTTTATGACTAAGGGTCTTGTCACAATTAGAACCTCGATGTTTCATTCTATGTCATAATTGTGGTTTTGTACTAAGTTTGTATTTACGATAAAATGTGTAAATAACTAGATTCACTGTAAATTTTTTTTTTTTTTTTTTAATTATACATAATTATGTAGAATAAGGTATTTCATTTCTGTTCTTAAATAGTTTCCATTGTTATTGTTTTTCAGTGTCAAAATTGATAACCTTCACCCGTTGTACAACGGTCACAATATCAATTACATGGTTAATATCGGTAGTAATATCGTATTTACATAAATTATTATAACATAATTATTAATGGGCTACTATCACGAATTTGATTTCTTTGTATTAAAACTCAATAATCGTGATAATAAAATGTTTTGACTACTTAAATACGGTTTTATTCTAATACTTACGTAATCTCCTTTAGATAGTCCCATTTTATGCATTGTTCTATAGGTATTTTTGTTTAAGCACGCCAGTAAGCGTAATTCAAGATCTTTGGTTCTTTATTCTGTGATAGAGAGGCATATCACAGAAATATTAATAGTAGGTACTACTATGTGACGGGCGCGCCTCGCGACTGTCTCAATGTACATATTGATGCAAAGCGACAAGCGATCGTTCGTAAAGACGCGTAGAGAAATCATCCGAATAATCCCATAACTAACTAGCTTAAAAGCTAAAAAAACACGCCTGCCCGGCCAAAAAGAGCTTTTGCCAATAAATCATATACTGTTGGAATAGGCTTAACAAGACCTTCAATTTGATACCCATATTGTAAATTTCGAAGTTTTTTTCCTAGTTTGAAAATAGTGCCATACTGCAGCCACATTGAATGTTTTCAAACAAAATATAGCCTATGTTACTCTGGGGGATGCAAGGATTCTAACAATATCCCATAAATCTAAATCTGTTCAGGCATTTAAAAGTTATGGTGGAATAAAGAAACTCACATACATACAAACATACATGAATGCTAAAAACATAACACTCCTTTTTTGGGCAGTCGTGTAATATGCATATTTTTAAGAGTTACTAATGGCTTTTAAAATAGTAATTAATCAATAAACGTGATGAATACGAGAATATTTCAGTGCTTAGAAGACTGTCCATATTTTTTGGAAATATACTGACGTACATTCAACGATTTTGGAAAAAAAACAGTCCGCAAGGAAATGGTTACTACACATAAACTTTATTTGATGTCAATCGATCCTGTTTCTTGTAAGAATCAGTACTAGAAATCCAGATATCGCGGAAAACTTTTTCCACGCACAATGTACGAAATAACACACACAGTTTTTGTAAAACAATTAAGTACAACCATCGAGAAAATGGCAATTTAGACTAAAAATTTTTTTGATGCCAGTCGACCCTGTTTCTTATAAGGATCAAAAGTCTCCATCAGGAACTGAGGTCAGAGTACTAGAGAAAAAAAACTGTGTAGGTATCTGAACGTTTTTTTTCTCTTCTGGCTGCCTTTTTTTTAGTGAATGTAAACTATGAAATGTTTGTATTCCAACGATGTTTGAATATTATTTTATTAATCCACTTTCATTTAAAAAAAAATGTATGGGTAAAGTTTTTAGCGATTTCCGACTTTTTTACCCGCCTCCACGGAGGGTTATGTGTTTGTGTTGTATGTGCGTATGTTTGTACGTTTCTTAAGCGCGTCTTACAGCCTCAACGGCTTAATGGATTTTGATAAATGACATATTATTAAAGGGAAACGTTCATAAGAGATTATCCATAATTTTTGGAAATATTTTCTAGTGCATTCACAGATTTTGGAAAAATAAACAGTAAGCAAGAAAATAAGTGATTTTACACAAAAAAAAATAATGCTTTTTGATCCTGTTAAAAGATTAAAAATCTATCGGACAGACTGAGGTTTGAGTACTTACTAGATATATCAGAAATCACGAAAAACTACTTTAACCGATGGTTCACCTGGGCCCTATTTCATAAAACTATAGTAGACTGACAAATGTCAATCGACAAATATCAGTCAAACTACCGAAATGCGTTTCATAAAAACCCGACAATTCATTCAATGAATTGTCAAAATATTACTAAAAGTGTTTCATAAAACAATAGTAGTGACCGGCAGTCAACGACAATTGTATAACAAATGTCAAGAGAACAACGTTTTATTATTTATTTATTTATTTATTTATTACATAACAAGAAAATGTTCACAATTTGCTTATAGAATCAGTAAACCTAGAATGGTTTGTCTTGGCACTAGGGTCCTCTTAAAACCAACAAAAAATAAATAGTAGGTAACTGTTAACAATATGAAACGGCGGTTGCTTAAAAATTACCACGGTTTCTAGAATTGTCGTGACAATTGTGACAGCCGAAGCTTTACCCATCACACTACTATGACTGGCATTGTGAAATGCAATATGACTGACAATCATCAGTCCTGTCGTGATTGTTTGTTATATGAAACGCAGGTTTGGCGTATTTGACTGACATTTGTAGTTTTATTATGATTTGTCGTTTTATGAAATAGGGCACTGCTCTTACTGCCACATCTAAAAAAAAAAGACTTTATATCTGCGCAATATACAAAATTTAGTTTGCAGCCTTTCGATACCCTCTAAACACGTGGTCCGACAGCTTAGTCCGCTCGATCGGACGACGTGTACTTTTTTCCTGTTGGTCCGATTCATCAGATGTAAAAAGAACAGTCACAATTTCACACAACGCTTTCTAGTAAAAAGCCTAAGCTTTTCACTAGAAAGGAAATACAAAAAAGATATTAAAAATACATAGTTAAGCTTGAAGAGCTTTTTACAAATCTTCCTGATTCCTCATTATAATATTTTCTTTTACCTTCCGACATCGGAAACAAACGTAACAAGCTCTCAACTGCATGCATTTTAAGTGGTCGCGTAATGCATACTACTCTATTACTAGTGGTACATTTTAAAGGTTATTTTTAGGAAATTCAATATATATAAAAAAACATCAAAACCAAAATACATTAATGTGTTGAGCTATTAATAATATTAGTATTTATACAGAAATCTAGACGATTTTGCACGATTTTGTTGGCATTACTTTATATATTCGACACTACTTTTTATGTTTTAGGTTTAATATAAATAATAATGATACTAAAATGCTTTTCAATAAAATCCTATTTCAAATTGGCGAACCAACAGGAAATAAAAATACACGTTGTCCGACAGATAGGTCGACTTGTTCAAAAAAAATATGGTCCTCATGGTTCGACATTCTAATTGGACCAACAGGAAAAAATAAATAACATCGTCCGATACATCGGACTACTTGATCCAAAAAAATATGATCCTCATGGTGTGATATTCTAATCGGACCAACAGGAAAAAAGTTCACGTCGTCCGATAGAGGGGACTAAGCTGTCGGTCCACATGTTCAGAGGGCTTATTATCAAGTACTATCACCACTACTACCACTACTAGAAATCTACTAGTACCAAAAATTTGCTGCTTTGGACCGTAGATTTAGTTAAAGGGAGAGTTAAGATACGACACACATTAATACCTATCACGTAAGCAAAATCTGGACTTGATACAGCTACAGACAAACACACTCACACAGCTATATTCCCGCCTTTCATGCTTCATGTGCATCGATAACACAGGCAGAGAGACATACGCAGAATGTATCGCGAATGAGAATCACTGCTAAGACGTGCTACTTAAATGCCACGCCACTTTAATTGAAAGGCAATTGTGTGTGCGTTGCACCTAATTTATGCGGTTCACGCTTGAGATTATGTACCAGGTCGGTACATAATCTTCCACTTTTAATTAAATCTAACCTTTAAACAAACTGAACGAACATATTTTGAACGTATTTTACGGCTCATCTCTCTTTTTCAGATGAGACTATTTTATTTTTGTATTTTCACATGACAAGAGTCATCTTACTTCATCTATACCTTTAAAACAAGTCTTTGTATAAAATAGTACCGTTACTTCCTGACTGACAGACAACGCACAGCCTAAACCGGTGGACCTAGAGATTTAAATATTCCTTGAGTACCCTAGAGGTGACTAAAGGGCGACCAAGGGGTAGTCTTCCGTTTAGTCACCTCTAGGGTAGGGGGTTTTTCTTGAAACTCCATTCCTAAAGGAGTGAACGGAGGTGGCAAATTTAGCGCGGGAAAAGCCACGGGGTGCCGCTAGTACCATATAAATAATTTATTTCACGGTTCCACTCCTCTTGACTGGGTATTTTAAACATATATTTCGTTAGGTGCGCACTTATTCACTGACGACTAATCCACTTCGTTGCCATGTTCGTCGAAACAAGTTGGATCTTTGCCTTGAGTCTAGTGGGTAAGCGCCGCGAACGCACGCGGCATGCGCAGGCGCAGCATCCAGCTCGGAAAATCAGTCGCGCGAAACTTGCGCGCCAAAACACGCGCTCTTGCATCTACCCGCGGATATTGCACACCGGATTCGAAATTTTAAAGTAGAAAAAAAAAAAAAAAGTTAACGGCACAAAATAATATTAATTACTCTACTATTGTTCCTAAAGTGACACGTTCAAAGCTATTTAAAAGAATAAGACCTATTTGAATCACTAAACAGACTCACATTCAAGAGGAACTAGTGTTATAAATACCTAGAATAAATTCATAAAATTGTTATCTACTTTCTAGCACGTCACTAACTGGCAAATAATAGCCATAATTGTTTTCATACAAGCAATGACGTACAGGATCTACGAGTGAGGTATGTTATTTGTGTTGAATCGTTTATTGTAATGTGTGAAAATCACGTCAATCAAGTTTTTTTGTGACCAAAATGAACACGTCTATCACCAAGATTACTCGTAAGATTGAATTCTTCAAGCAAATATCCAACTCCCCGTTTAAACGAAGTCGGTTGTTTCCTTTGAGATTGAATGAGATATTTCAATACCGTACTGCGTTTATAACTTTTTGGTTGTTGATGGATTAGCATAATTATTACTTTCAGGCAGTGTCAAGTAATTTTCCAAAGCTATATTTAGGCTCGGCTTATTTTGGCCCAATGACCCTACTGTTATTTATTCTGTGTCTTAGAAGTGTTAAATTCAATATTTAAAAAAATATGTCTGAAATAAAACCGAACGATTTCCGTTTTATTTCAGACACATTTTCCATTACATCATTTTGAACAGTGATATTATGTGAACTATTTTCGTAGTCTTTTTCCATAGTAGGTATAACTAGGTATAGGTATAGGTAGGTGGAGCTGGTTTCTTTCAAAATATTCCTTTAACAAGTTGTTCTATCAAAATTCAAATATTCAAACCTTTTACTGCTTTAGTACACCACGCCTAAGTAAGTTAACAGGTTATCTAGTAAAATCTATTAAGCGAAATACCTTCGGTTAACAGGGAAACCTCGACCCGCTCTAGCCATTTTCCGACTATCATTCCAGTCAGCTCAAAAGGGCACGAATATTAAGCGTGACTTATGCCTTAATAAAATACAAATAATTTATAACCATTTGCGATGCATTCCAGCGCGTACTTCACGTAAATAGAGTCGAAGAGTTGGTAGTACATTGCAATAACATACTTGGAAAGTGGCGTTCATTAAAATAATAGTTTTCTTCACGGCATCATTCTAAAAGTAAGTACCTCTGTAGCTTAGACGGTTGGACACGCGAAGCACCTAGACTATAAATACTATGTTTTATGAGAATAGAATGGAGTCGCCAGTGGCAATAAATAAAACATAGGTTCTGAACAATGAACAAGCTATTTTAGTACGCACAATACGTCTGCACTTGCTTTATATCTGAAATCGCCAGCCATCCATGAGTCGGAAATTCATCAAATGCAAAAAAAAAAAAAAAAACAACTGCACAAATGGCTAAATATATATTTTATTTATAGCAAAAGAACCGATTCTTGTATGTATCCGTGTCTAAATAATAAGATTCTGTGTAACATTCATTGTTACATTCAAACTATTCAAAGTCCATGCACGAACGACCAAACGTACCAACAACTAACCGAATCACTCTGATAAGTAAACGTAGTTCTGCGTTTTTTTAATATTTTGGGAGACATTTAATTTTAATTTTAAACAAATTATCTATTTGAAGTTTAAAAAGACTAAAACTTAGTTTTAGTTAGAAGTTGCTTTCCGTTTCTGTCCATATGTCTGTCTGTCTCTCTGTCTGTTTGGCCGCTAACTCCTCCTAAACCACGCAACGGGGTTTGATGCGGTTTTCACCATAAGTTAGATATTTTTTCCGGAAGGTTTATATATATATATATATATATATAAACCTTCTTATGTTTATGTTTATATATATATAATACGAGTATTAAGAGAGACCTGAGGATAGCGAGGGAGGACGTGGTGAGCGAAGCGAGCAGCTGACCCCAAGCGGAGTAAAGTTCGAGTGTGCGAGAACTTCTTTTTTTTTTTTTTAATTACACCCGTGCGAAGCCAAGGCGGGCGCTAGTATCGTATAAGCTTTACTAGTTTACCGGGAATCCGTCTTATTTTAATTTAACTAGACAGGTACATGACAAAACTTGAAAAAAATAGTAGGTATGAAAGTGCAATGGCTATCATTCTGGTGGAGTATTCGCAATTTGTAATTTTGGAGGCATCATTGTTGTTTCTATGCTATTAACAGAAATATCATGGTACTCTGTGAACAAATACTACACAATAACTTAAACCACGCATTAAAACAGGCGCGATGACCACACGATAAGAGATAAACTCAATGATGTAGGTACCTTTTAAAAGTCATAAATGCAAGTGAGGCAAGCCGACACGAGATATAGACATAGATGAAGGGAACCAATCATGCAATTATTACAAACTCTTGCGGCATAACACTAGATTTTCGCACGATCCATTCAATAGTTCAAAAGGCATGCACGAAGCCACGGAACTCGGCGGCCGGATGTGAGGAAACTCAACTATCAGTACGTGTGCAGATATCCTTTATTTTGTACGAATCCAACAACTGACATCCTAAGGGCAGGTTGATCAGCATTTTCCTCGTTTTCTAATACCCTTGGGTAGAATTATAATACGTAATTGCCTATAATTATAGCGATTAATGCAGATGCTTTGATAATAAACTCAATGATTCAACATTCAGATTCGGTCGGATTCACTTAATTATCACACAACTCGTTTGTTTTTTTTCCGTTAGATGGATAAAACTTAGGCTATGTAAAAAAACAGCGAATCAAAAACTCTATTGACACCAAATAACAAATTGAAAACATCAAAAATAGGGACTATGTGCGGTTTTATCGTTCATGGCGATCTCTTCTAGACAACATTAGGGTGGACAGAAGTAAACAAGGATGGTCAAACGGATGTCTTGTTGTTTCTCTAGGCGTACCGATAGTCTATAACACCAAACACTCCAATTCACAATAACATTAGCTAAGCTAGGTATGATTCCGTATAGATATTCTAATATACATTATTTCTTTAATTGGAGTGTATCTATTTATTGTTCTTATTTGTTAATTAAGGTACTTATCCCATGATAAAACAGTGTGTTGAAACTGTGGGATTTAGTGCGTATAGACACAGAATAAATAATAGTACTACGTATAGACAGGCCTTAGCCCTGAAGCTGTCCATTCTGTTTACTTGTGTTTTTGCGTGTACCTATTTACATATACAGTTGTTTATATTCATATAAGTAGGCACATAATTTAATTGTAGGCAGATTATTTATTTTGCGGAAAAGTTAAAGACATAGTAATAAATAAAACAAATCTAAACCTAGACTTTAAAATTAAATGTAATTATTTATGAAATGCTGATACAAACCCAATAACTATGGACTAACGTAAAATTCTAAAATATAGTGGCCTTCAAAACTTTGTAATGTCTGTCTGGTCGCACATCACTTTAAAACTACTAGACTGATTGCGATGCGATTTTCACTATTGCCTTAAAAACTGGTGTGCTCGGTATCTCAATCCGATAAGTAGGAGCAAAGCAATATAATAAAAAAACTAAATCAAAATAATAATAAAATTAAGAGTGTGGTACTATTAAGTCCTGAAGGCCAGTGTTGTATATTAAAATATTCAAAAGGTGTAAAGTTAATAGCAACTTTACAAAATATTAATTGATAAAGGTATATCGAGGTTATATCAACTATTGATATTAATTAAATTGCCCATTGTTACTTTATTTGGTACTTTAATGCTCTTATGTCACGCTAGGTAGGTAGGCATTGGTACTGCACAAGTACCTTTTTAAGACGATTTAATTAGGTACTTGTGCAGTAACAAAAAAATATGCTTATAAAAGACGAAAATTCTCCTTCAAACGTTGTTTTTCCACCCGGATTGCTGAACCGATTTAGATATTTTTGTTTGTGTAAGAATAGGTAAGTAGTGTAAGCAAATAGTATAGGTATTTTAACATTAAATTTTGTATGTTTTTTTTCTATCTAATGTACAATCTTATCCTAATTCATACATATTTTTTGTAACCTATACTGCTGGGCAAAGGTCTTCCCCATATCCTTCCAAGATTCTCTTTCCTGAGCCGCCTCGTACCAGCCCTCTTGGTAGGCGTCTAGGTCATCTCGCCACCTCTTTCTGGGCCGGCCTCGGCAGCGTCGTCCATCTTCAGGCGTCCACTGTGTCATGACCTTTGCCCAACTACTTGTACTATTATTTATTCTGTGCCAACGGTCGGGATACATGTCATACTATATCATACTATATATATATATATACCTATGCAATTCATACTATATCCATTTTAAATTTTGTTGTAAAACTTTTTGCATACATGGGGACTCGTACGAACATGTTAAAAATTCTCTTAGGCAATTGGTATCTGGGTGCCCAAGATACAGGCTTCGCCTAGTTTGGGACCCGTAGCAAATACACATACCTACTTTCTGTTAAGGCAAACTCAATTATTATATTTTCATTGTAACACCCTTAGTTTCTTTTGTTATTCCTAAGTCCTCCAGTGTGGCCCCATATTCTCATCAAAATTGGCAGTTTTTATCAAGTGTATCCATTTAAATAGTTCTTTTTTGTTTTTCAAGAATTAATTTTACCACAGTAATTACTAATTTAATATGTCATCATTAATTCACTGGGTATTATCTACTTTTGGAACCATGCAAAACAAATATTTCTCTAGATAGATAAGGTAGAGTCTCCTCGTATCGTAAATCTTCTCGGCTATTTACCCGAAGGGAAGGTCACGAAGATGCGCTAGGTCAAACTTTCAGGGTCACATACTAAATCGCATCTATTACGTATTCCGCATAACTTTACAGTCATTTAAAATGTTTGTTTACTATTATGGAAAACAACATAACCACCTTGAATATCAGACAGTGATAACAAATATGAATGTCTAATTTGAATTTTATTTGTTCACAGATTTAGCTGCAAATGTAAGAGGGTCACAATAATGAGTGTTTAAGAAGAGCAGTGATAAAACAACAAGAACCGGCAAGATGACGCGGTGGTCTTGGAAGCACGGAGGTTACTGCATCACAGGAATACTGGGGGAAATTGATGTACCACACGAGCATTTCTCAACATCGTGTATCAAAGGTGTCTCTACATTATGGTGGCGAGTGCCCATACTGCTCTGGTCGCTGATCATCTTATTCTGGTCAATGTCCTCTTTCTGGGGACCGACAGAGAAGTTCTTCCTGTATATGACACATTGGGGACTGGTCTTCGTCGTGGTGGAGACAGTTTTCGGCATCATCGTCACTGTGAAGAAACCGCACGGAATACCACCAGGTAAATTCATTGTTCCCTGTTGTTTGACCATGGCCCTTTTAACTTTGGTATCAGTTTTATTGATTCATAAATAACTATTATATCATTCATTATTTTTTACCCGACTATGCGGAGGGTATTGTGTTTATCAGCTTATGTGTGTATGTCTGTAACATTGTAGCACTGAATAGGCCAGACGCGTGGACCGAGTTTGATGATTCTTACGTCAATCGATTTGTCTTAATCTTGCGAGTGTCACAGACATGACATTAGTCAAAATTCAATATGGCGATAGTCAGAAGCCATACAGTGAAAAAAATAACTAAGTTAAGTGAGGTATAATTGAATAGGTATTTGGAAATCATCTTTATGTTTCTCATATGTATCATTTCGAATTACCATTTAGGATCTATAACGATTTTAAGTTGGTTAGCACCCATTCTCAATCGGGTTTTCAATGAAATGCGTAAATTTTCTTGTTAGCTTCCAATATTAGGCTAAAGTGTGTTCTTAATTTTAAACAAGCCGTCCAACTTTAACGTGGTTCATTAACACAGCTAATTAGTTCAACTTCCGTTTATTAATCAACAAGTCCATCGACAATTGCGGCATTAATCACTCTCGTTGCCCCATCTGCCGTTTCACATTGCATCCTGTTCGAGGTATGGATTACTCGTGTGCAAGAAGTACAGCGCACTTACTGCCGGCGACCGGTGACCGCCGATCTGGCTCCGGGCTGCATTCTTGGCGTGCAAATAGACAAGGCATCAACGCCCGTTCCGCTTGTGCGAACACCCGAGTACGTTGCGCAAATCAGGGCGACTACAACACGCCTTCCGATTCAAACGGAACCACACTCTTTCTGATTCTCGGCTAATTTGATTCTTATCTTATTTACCGTCACTTCAACATATTGCAAGTGCTGAAACAAAACAATGGATACAAAATTTACTGAAATACGCCTTGATAAAGACAAGCCATGAGATCCAAATTCATTCATAAAACGCATGTGAATGGTGGGAATATAGCAGATTAACATCAACGCGTGCAATATGATGTAGCATTGAGAATTTTTACCCTAGTACGAGTAAATGTTGGTTTCGTCACAGCAATGTAGGTCAATTCTTTGGAGCCGTAACTAGTGTTGAAGGGCACAAAATTCACACATGCAAAGCCCTCTAAGATAAGGGGCGATCAATAACTGAATACAATTTATCATATTATTGTTGTAGTACTTCAAGCGTGGCTTTGAACTGATTAGGTAAACCGTTAACCTTCGTAAAATAAGGAACAAGTTCAACGTCGTACCCAGTCACGTCATAGATCGCTTTAATGCTCCACTGATTACGAGCCATTTTCACCACTCAGTCTTTAGCAAACGATCTAAAGGATCAGACAGTTTTGCAATACAGTCTTCAGCTGTAAATACTACGCTTTTGATAAAAGAAAGGTTATCTGAGTTATCAACTGATTATGCACACGTCACAAAGGCTTGTTAGAAAGTGATGTTTCGTAGTGATTAGTGTTTGTTTAGTGATTAGATGAAATAAAAGTGTTGTGGTACGATGAAGTGCGTTGACGGTCTGAAGAGGCAATGTGCGTGGCGTATGTGCCTGTTAGAGCACCCGTCACCTTCCAACTTCTACGTGAGCAGTTGGCAGTTGAATCGATCGTCGCTGCCGCTGCTGGCGCTGCGTAGTTTCCTGTTCCTGTACTCGACGTGCGTGCTTCTCACGTCTATGGCCGCGCTGACCTTGGCATTGAACGTCCGTTTCGGATATTGGTTCATTTACCTGTCCCATTGGGGCTTGTTACTAATCGTTCTAACTACGGCCTTCTCTACCGCCGTCTCCGCATACGCTTACTTTAAAAAGCCTATTGGTATGCTTCTTTGTTCTATGCTTCTTTGTTCTTTTAACCTTTTCCGTATATCATTGTATTTGATGCGTACAATGACTATAGTGCAGAAACTGAAGTTAGCGTCGAACTCTGAGCTACTTGGTAACACAGGCCTAAATGTAAGGAGTGAAGCTATCTCATAGTTCATTGTTATTATTATCAAGCTAACCCTGGTTGATGCAACTATTGCAAGTAAACCTCAGATACTCGATTAAATCTGCTTATTGGAAAAACGTTAAGTGACCTCAACATTGACTTTAACTCTAGGTGTGTACAAGTATGTAATGAGTTAACACATTACACAACACCAGCTGCAAAGAGGTTAACGTCCAGTGCCCAGCAAATTCTGAAAAGATACAGACGGACCAATAGAAAAATTGAAAACATACGTAAATTACACTAATTAATTTATTGTATAAACCCTAAAATACTTTAGGTAATATAGCTAAATCTTTTTGAAGTATAGGTGCCTATGTATGGAAATATTGTGAGTACATAGCATACTTGTGATGTGCACAGTTTATCCCGTCCCGTACCGCTATCGTCAACATTGTTATTCTATTGTTATAACAAGACATAAGATCTAAAGCTAAACCCGACTGCCGTCGGCCAAAAAATATAGCCTATGACACTCTTGCGATGAAGATGAATCGAATCGCTTGTCAAAATCGGGCCACTAGCATATGACACTATACCTGAAGACGAATTGACACCTCGCTTGTCAAAATCAGACCAATAGGTGCGTAGACGGGAGTATTATGGTATCCTCCTACGAATAGAGGCGACGCTATAGTGGAACATCCACATAACCACATACACAAACACATTCGCTGTAATCGGTTAAAAATGGCCGGTTTTGGACAGATTACTCTCCAAGTATACCAAAATTAAACAAACACAATCATTCCGTATGCGCGGCTTGTCACCACTGCTGACTCCGGCGGCAAGTCGACCGAAACATGGCGATCACGTCCCGCCGCGGTCGTCTTCCGAACCTTGTGCCGGTTCACAAGTTCTTGTCTCGTCTTCCCAACCTTGTACCGGTAAGCCTCTACTGTTATTGTGATTGTTTATCTCGTCAGTCGACTTAATTCAAATAAATTAAAGTCTTGTACGTATAGCGAATGGGCACTAAAATTTAAAGCCCCTTTGATATCATACTTTGACTTACCTACAATTTAGTGAAAACTGGAAACCGAACCGTGGGATGTCGAATGAGGCTGGTGTCACTTTTTCCGCCGCCAAAGGGCCTCTGAATATTTTTTCAGCAAATATTGCTCCGAAGCAAGGATCGATGACAAATCCCCACACAACTTAATTAATGCCATTGGTGCGTGCCAAGGATCGAACCCGGTGTTATTCGATTGCAAGGCGCACATATTACCTCTTGGCCACAATAACTCTACCTAAGTATTTAACACGCGAAGCGAAAAGAGAGGGTTGCTATAAGCTTAGGGTGTGTATCTGTGTGTGTGTTTCTGTCTGTAGCATCGTAGTTCCCAAACGAATGGACCGATTTTGATGCGTTTTTATTCTAATTGAATGCTGATGCGATCAATATGGTTAATAATGGAATAGAAATGGGAAGATCATAATGGGAGAGAGAGGGTCGGGGTTACTTATTTTGACTTGTGCTTGTTGATAAGTTAGGTTATAAAATCGTGGAAATCATAATGATCACACTCCATTAGTTTCTCACGGTCATATTAAAGTACAAGCCTAGAAAATATGTAGGAGTACTGACTAGAAGTACTAACTCAATTAGGTTCTACTAGTACCTAATTCAGATTATTTCAGATATACACCCACTTACGCAGATCGATCCATTCAATCAATGTCGATTTATTTCGATATTTTTTAATCAAAGTTATCAGACACGTTTGTTCTCACGTATGTTTGATATCACCTTATCACATTACCAAATGTTTCTGACATTGGCTTGTGCACAAACGCAGCACATATACATCCGTCGTGGACAATATGTGTACCGTGACTATGATCACAGTACATACCTATATAGTCCTTTATATGTACTGTGACTATGATCATAGTACATTATAGTCCTTCATAGTATGTACTGTGCTATGATCACTCTGTAATCAATTTGTTCTCACTTTGGGTGTTTTTCCATTTTTACTCGGTGACGGTGATGTAATAGCGTCCTTATTCGCTACTAGCTGTGCCCGCGGCTTTGCCCGCGTGGTCAATTCTCTGGGTTAAAAGTAACCTACGTGTTATTCTAGGATAAAAAGTACGCTATAAAGTACAAAATACTAAATTTTGCTCATCCATCAGATAGATTTCTATCGGTTGTTCTGTTTCTACTCATTGGATCCAGATACCAAGTACCTGCACTAGTTTTTCTATAGCTCCAGTAGTTTTGCGGGATGCGCGAACAGACAAACAGACACGATAAAAAAAAGCTTATAGCCCATATTGTAATATACATTTTTTCGAATTTTAAAATAGTGCCATACTGCTGCCATAATGAATGTTTTCAAAAAAATATATATCCTTTGTTACTCGGGGGATGTAAGGATTCTATCGATACACCATACGTCTAAATCTGTTCAGGCATTTACAAGTTATGGTGGAATAAATAAACTCACATACAAACATACATACATGAATGAATGCGAAAAACAATGCACTCCTTTTTTTGGACAGTCGTGTAAAAATCTGGCAATCGTTTGTCCACGATCTCACTTGATGGAAATCGGAGATGTGCGCTCGAAGGTGTAGCACGCTTGCCTGGTAGATACAGTATTCTTTCTTTAAATTAAATAAAGACAAGAGGACAAGTACTAATAAAATAATGTTATTGATAGTGCAAATCAAAACACACACCTTCAATTGAATAGCGGGTAAATTACGGGCGGAGCTGTAATACAGAAAGTAAACATCTAATCTGTAACAACCTACATGTAGCTCAAAGACGGTTTAACAAAATCGGAGTCCACAACACAGTTTAAGCATAGCAAATGCCAGCTGGTGTGTGCTTGAATGGATAATTTGTGGTGTTTTGTGGTTGTTACACAATTTCATCACAAAAGACTACATTGTTTTTGATTTATCGTTATAACTTGACGGAATTAACACGACTAACAAGGCCGAGATCTTGCTGCGATGTGGCGGCCGGTCGGCATAGCATGGTGCAAGTGTGTGATGAGGCTTGTGCGTACGAGCGTATCAGCATATCTTGGGTGCTTCACTTTCGATTTGGCGACGTGGACTCCGTCTTTTTTTAAGCCTTCTGTGGAGCTCTACCTCAATGCGTGTCCACTGCCTGCGAGGGCAGACGCTCAAGCCAAAGTGGATAATTATCAGTTGATAATTTCTACCAATCCAAGGATGATATCAGGCACTTGAACAATTAACTAACATCATGTACCTATTTGTATTACACTTGTCCATATTTGTAGTAAAGAACCTGAATGACATCATCCATCTATACGTTACGCTGTCAAACCTACCACGCTACCAGTACCTAATCAATCATGTTTGGTTAAGTAGATTGATACTTTACTACAAGTTATCGACCTTACGTCAACCAATATTGAATCCTCCGGTCACGACTTATTGACGCTAGGTGTAAAGAAAAGAAAATATTGACGAAACGACTTGACCGTGGCTTTTTAGCAGGAGCTTACTTTATTACAGGGGCAGCATTCTTTATGAGAGAAACATAATAAGTAAAGTGACGTCATTCTAAATCCAATATGACGGACGTCACAAAATCGCGGTTTTTTAATTTCCATAGTAACCCCTATGATATTGGTATCAAATGAAAGGACTTGATGAGCGAAACACAACTCCTGACATAACATGGCTACTGCATAAAAGCTTTTTCTTATGGAATTATACTTTTTTAATGTATTTATTGTTAGTTTTCATTTATTGTTTAGGAAGTCAACATCTTCTGGGTTGTAAATGTATTTTATTTTATTATTATTGAACAATTTATAATAATTTTGACTTACAATGTGGCGGAAGCAATCTAAATAGTTTTCTTCGTTCATTATAAATATGGATTTCCGCAAAGTAACGCCTGAGTCTATCAACTAAATAAAATGTCTAATGCTGACGCATTCATCACTCATGTCTGTCCTAATGCGCAACATTACCTTGGAGGATGTGGCATGGGAACTAATGTACTCATGGAGTTCACATTAGGCAAATGAGCGTCAACCAGAGCATTACGGAAGGTATGCTGATGTTATGTGTAGGTACCTATATTATGAATATCGTAATAGCACAATGTAAGAATAATTTTACGAGACATTATCTTCGGCCGTGAATAGATCTCCTTATTTTTTTACCCATAATAAGGGCCATCAAAAGTTAAGTATCAAAAAAAGGCAAAAAATATGTCATTTTCATTTAAAATTGGGTTACAATGGGACATAGAATAACTTTCTAAAACTAATTTAAGTGAAAAATATTAATTAGTTATATCTATGCTTATAATAAATCAGTAAAGTCTGTACAATGAAGATAATAAAATATATAGTCTAGGGCTCTTGAAATAAGCTACTGAACAAATGTATATCGTTTTTAAACATCGTGTTTGTCAGTTTACGCATCACGTAAAAAAAACTGGACCGATTGTGATGCGATTATCACAGTTGGATAGCTTAGGCGTAGACTTAAAAACTGGTGTACTTGGATCTCAATTTGATCCGTAGAAGCCGAGCAATCGATTAAAAACTATTGGACAGTTGAACGGGTTTTGAAGAAATGTAGTATATTATTGTACTTTTTAGGTACTTTTGGTCATGTAATAAGTCAAAGCCTACTTACTTAACATTGCAAGTAATCAGATAGATATTTGTTCAGCAATAAAACAGTAGGTAACGACCAACAACACAAACTAATAGAAACCTCATAATATATATCGTGCCGCAAAATAAAATGTCCTCTAATTTGCTCCAAGGAGACAAGTTGTTTGACTTCATCATCCATCATCTTTACAATGAGTTTGTTTGGTTTCAGATGCTACGTTTGGTCTGCCGTGGTACGTGAAAACGTACTGGGTGCTGTACAACATTACAATACCGGTGGCGTTCCTTATAACCGTTTTCTACTGGGGAGTTTTGAAAACCTGTAAGTTACATCAGTCTATCATTTATTTATACCTATAAAACAGTGACTTGACTACCTATTGACTGACTGACAGACAACGTTAATCCGAAACCGGTGGACATGGAGATTAGATATTTGTGACAAATATTCCTTGAGTATCCCAGAGGATATTTCGAAATTCCATCCCTAAGGCATGGAGGTGAACGAGAGTGCAAAATTTGTATGTGGGCAAAACCGCGGGCACAGCTAGTTTAGGAATATAACAATTTTATCTATAAATATAGGTAGAGCGTGCTAGATGATGCGACGGCGACCGACTGCGGAATCAGATCGGTGAGTGTGGTCCAATGATGTTATATATAAGTGTGGTCCACGTTTCCCAAAATGAATTCTTATGAGGTCCTGAAACAATCACTGAATTATGTATTTTCGTAAGGAGCAATTTGAGCCATGAACGTTCTATGTTTTCCGGAATATTATAAAAATAACTAATTGTGAATATAATGTTATGTTCAAAATCATAAAGTACGAGTAACAATTTACTTCTGACAAATTCGTCATCATCATTAACATTATGTCCTTCTATTGGTTAATTATTTTCATTTATATGCATAATCATCGTTTATATCCTTGAACGTAAGTACTTATAGTTCCATTAGTAGGTATCTATTGTTATGGCTATTTCTTTTTCTACTCCAAAAGTTATTATGATAGCCACCTAAGACTCAATGGACCTCACCACCTCACCTTCAGAGGTTTACAACGAAAATCCATACCAATATAGAAAAGTGAAACGTTGTCTGTTTGTTTGTTGGTTTGTTTGTTTGGGAAGCTTTCACGCGATAACGACTGGACGGATATTGATGAAACTTGGAATGGAGATAGCTTATACCTTGGAATAAAACATAGAATATTTTATCCCGGGAAATTGAAAGTTTCCACGGGAAATCTGGTAAAACTGGAAAAATGTTGATACTCGCTGTAAGTTGCCATGGAAACGATATAACAAGTCCGTCAAAAAATATCAAGAGCATTGGTGCTATACCTACTTTTGCATTGGTTTTTAATATCCTAGAAGTGCATAGGATTCTTTTTTTCGCGATAAACAGTAGTCCGCGCGGGCGAAGTCGCGGGCGGGAAAACTAGTTCTTCATAAATCTCACTAAAGTGTGTACTTTCATCTTCAGCCTCATACGCCACACGCATAGACAATTGCACATTACTCCGAACTCTAAGACAGGCTGTTGACGAACGTCGCAATGTGCGCATTTGATTATTTTGGCGCTGATAGCAGTAGTTTGGCGTAGTGAGCATCCACGGAACTAACGTATTTGTACTATTACTTATTCTTTGACTAACGTCAGGAGATGATATACCCATATCATCAGAGCGGAGCATGGGTTGTGTAATTTATGTACTCAACGAGTATCTTCATTTAAATAGTAGGTACCTTTCCTACTCCAGCTTAGTAGCTGGAGTAGTGGAAGTAGTGCCTAGTGGAATAGCAACATAGTGAATTATGCTCCCAACCCGGCGCTCGGCGTAAAGGTGCATGAGTTGAATATAGTAAATTGTAACACTTATTAATAGAAGATGCGACGGACGTCAGATCGGTGGGCGTAGTTTTCAAAAATGAAATCTTGTGAGGTCCTAGAAAACGCTTGACTGAACAATTTTCGTAAAAAGTGGTTTGAGCCACGTTCTACGTTTGAACGTTATTTCCGCTATGAGACTTGTACATGACCAACTAATATGCAACTAACTTCTGACGCAAATTAATCATCATCATTATGTCCTTCTGTCAAAACAAATAATTACAAACACAGGTATGTATTTTTAGGTATTTCGGTCATCAGCCTATTACGCCACGGAGCTTTTGCTCTAAGAGAGTATGGGCGCGTAGTGCATATTTTCTTTAGTATGGGGTCTCAGAGCGAGAGTATGAGTTGTGTACTTTACGAGTACCCGCATATAAATATAACTTTTCCTATTCCAGCTACTAGCAACATAGTGAATTACGCTCCCAACCCAGTGCTCGACGTGATGGTGCACGGCGTGAACTCGCTCGTCATGTTGATGGAGCTGGTCTGCTCCGCGCACCCGAGCCGGCTCCTGCACATCATGCAGCCCCTTTACTTCGCCGGCGCTTACATGCTGTTCACTGTCATATATTACTTCGCTGGAGGCCTGGACCCGTGAGTACCTTGTGGTTTAGTGCTATGCAAGTCATTCCATGGACAGTTACGGGTTTTCAAGTCATGTAGGTACTGCAAAATAAGTTGTCAACAAGAGTTTATTTCTTACTTCGCCATCGCTTACGTGCTTTTAAAATACTTTGTCTTGCTTTGATTTTTTGTCTTGTTTATATTACAGACTATCTGTGCCAGCACACGCATGGTCATTCCTCCAGATTAAAAGTACTCTATGTGCTATTCCAAGAGCAAAAATAGGAATATAGGTGACATTTAATCAAAATTTCATCAGCCGTCAAAAGATTTTAATCTATTGCTTGGCTTCTAGTAACTGGATTGAGATACCAATTACACCAGTTTTTAAGTTAAACCCTGAGCTATCCAACAGTGAATTATATTATTGTTCAGTAGCTTATTTTAAGTACCGAAGACCTCTTTTTTTATCTTCCTTGTACAGACTTTTTCGTACATATTGCTTTATAGATAGCATAGAAATTTATTACTTTAAAATTATCATAACTTGAACCTCTATGCTGCAGAAACGCTTTATTTATTCGGGATAAAATGTATCCTTAATATTAACCCATCATACAAACTTCAACCGTGTGGTCATTTCTATGATAAAAGTACTATAATGTATGTGTTATTTCAGGACCTAAAATACCAATATACTTACTAACATTTGATCAAAATTTTTTCAGCCGTCAAAATGTTTTAATCTATTTCTCGGCTTCTACTCATGTGATAAATATACCAAGGTTTTTAAGTCATACCATAAGCTATCCAATAGTGAAAACTGCATCACAATCGGTCTAGTAGTTTATACGTGATGCACGAACAAACATACAGACAAAAAGAAAAATACAATTTAAAAAAAAAAACATGTTCAGTAGCTTATTTTAGGTCCTAGAATGAGTACATTTAACCTAGAGTAATGACCACGCGTGCGAAGCAGCGGGCACAGCTAGAATGCTTGCCTTTTACTGATGGGATTGAGATACCAAGTACACCAGTTTTTAAGTCAAACCCTACGCTATCTAACATTGAAAACCTCATCGCAATTGGTTCAGCAGTGATTGTGTGATGCGTGAACAAACATACAAACAAACTAGCAAACTAACAAACAGACAAACAGCCAGACACGATTATTAAAAATGTTCTATTCTTGTATAGTAGCTTATTTTAAGTACCAGACAATTTTTCCTTAATTTACTTCATTGTTCAGACTTTTTCGTTCCTATTGCTTTATTATAAGTATAGATATAGATAGATGTTTCTTTGTGAATCCAAAATAGAATATGTACATAAAATCACATTATAAACCATATATGTTCCTTTATAGCATTTTTAGGGAAATCTGTGTTTTACCTCATAGACCGTCCCTACTCCCTTAAAATACATAGTAAGCTGCGCCCGGAGGCTTTGACCGCGTGCTTATTTCTGTGGGTAAAAAGTAACTTATATGGTATCCCAAGACCAAAAGTACCTACAAACTACAATATACCTACTACATTTCATTAAAAAAAATTAAGTCTTAAATAGTTTTTTAATGATGTTCTTTTTATCATCAGTAAAATACTTTTGAGTTTTTTGTTACATTTTTTTTGTAGTTATCAACCAAGTACTTACACCAGTTTTATGTCAAAACCTTAGCTATACATCATTCGCGGCCGGTTGATCTAGTGGCTAGAGACCCTCCTACGAAATCGAACGGTCGTGGGTTACAAACCAGCAAGGTGCAATCATTTGTGTGATGAGCAGAAAAGTTTGTTTCCGAGTCATGGATGTAATATTCGTATCTATGTATGTTTATCCGTTGTCTAGTGCCCACATTACGGGGTATCTTAGTTTGGGGCTAGGTAATTGGTGTGATTTGTCCCGAATATATTTATTTATTTAATGAAAACCGCATTTCAATTTTACGTGATACTCGAAGAGACAGACAGACAAACAGGAAGATAGACAGACACCATTAAAAAAATATGTTATATTCTAGTTCAGCTTATTTTAAGTCCCCTAGACATTTCTTTTTAATTATCTCCGTTGTACAGACTTTTACAGACTCAAAGCGAGCGCTCGTGCAGAAACCGGTTTTTGTACCTTGTTTTGGTAACCACAGCTACTGCTCGTATTGAGCGTTTTAGAACATGTAGATTTTTTATTAGTTTTTCCGTGTTTTACCCATGTGTCGCTCATAAACTATATTTTTTCGAGTGTCAAAGTAATAATAAAGTAATACCTGCGATGACATTAAAATCCGCTGAATTAACATCCTGAAATAACCATGCAAACATTTCAGTAATGATTGTCACTCCAAACCAACAGCGCGTTGCACTTTAAATGCTGTTCTCGATGCTCCTTGAACCAACATTTGACACAACACAAAAGTCAAGAACACGATTTGTTATTATAAAGAGATCTAATTGTGCGAAAGGTTGTCAAGTTGGTTTCGCAAGTCGCGATGACCTGAAGCTTTAGAGGTCAGCTGAGATCCAATGTCGCGGTATGCTACGGAAGGCACCGCGAGGAACTCTAATTTATACATTAAAGTGGTTATTTCGCGTAGTAATTATTAGATTTGCCGTAAGTAACTTCTACAGGTATCAAGGACTGTTGCGAAATCGTTCCACATGTGATTGCGATACGCTAATTATTGATGTTACGATGTGAAATATTTTGCCCTCAGCTTTTTAAGTCGGTATCTACTTAATATGTATTAATATCTTAATATTAATAAATATTTTAATGTTCGGTTGGATTCGATTAATGGAATAATTATTATCTTGCTCTTGGGTGACGGGGTCCGCAATTGTTGGAAATCTCGCAAATATCACTATATACCGGCAAATTATTAGCAACTAAGGTATATCAACACAATCAATAGACAAACACATATACGATATGAATACAATATTAATATCAATTGACAACACGCTAACTATGAAATGAAACGGTCTCGGGTTCGAATCCCGCAAGGTGCAATCATTTGTGTGATGGGCAGAAATGTTTGACTCCGTGTCACGGATGTATATTTGTATATAGGTCTATTTATCCGTTATCTAGTGCCCATAGTATAGGATATCCTATTTTGGGGCTAGGTAATTGGTGTGAATTGTTCCCAAATTTATATATATTGCTTTTTTTTATTATGAATGAAATTAGTTCATGATAATTTCGTTAGAAAGGTTCTCAATAAATAAATAATTTCCTGGCTTTTTCTGCTTGACTTAATGATTTCTCACCTTTATTATCCATATAAATTACTTATATATTAATTATTAAGTATATTATACAGATTGTTTCTAGCCAGTCACAGAATAAATAGTAGTACAGCCAGAATGGGAAAATCCTCATTCTATATCACGTAGGAAAAAATGCTGAAAGAACTATGGGGTCAATTTTAAAGAAAATAAAAGTGTATTTTTTTCAATATGTATTTTCACAGATACGCAATTTTTTTGGTCAAAAGGTGTCAAAAGTATTTTAAAAGTATGTGAAAAGTATGTAAAATGTATGGCAAAAGTATGTTAAAAATATGTCTAATGTATTTCAAAAGTAACATCCCTATCAATGGGGCCGATGGGAGTTTTAATTCCCACCTGCCCCATTACCCACGCCAATGGGGCAGGTGGGAATTTAAATTCCGATCGGCCCCATTGATGTGGACGTTAATGGGGCAGTTGGGAATATATCAATTGTATTCTGCTGCTTAAAGTGAACAAAAAGTTTGTGTGGTATTTTTTTCTAAAGTTGCTACAACTTCATGTTCATTTTATACATTCTACACTCCGTCTTTCCAAAGTGTAACAATACCAATAGGCGACCATTTGGAGCTTTTGGGTGTCGAACTCACATCAAATCTGAATTTTGGGTCTTATATTGAATCCAAAGCCAAGGTAGCTGCAAAAAAACTTGGTATTTTGTCTAAGGTTAGGTGGTACTTCACACCGGGACAGCTTTTGAATCTTTATCAAGCACAGGTCCGATCTTGTATGAAGTACTGCTGCCACCTCTGGGACGGTTCTGCCAAGTATCAGCTCGAGTCTTTGGATTCAACTGAGAGACGTGCTATCAGGCTCATTGGGGATAACACTCTAGTAAGAAAGAAAGAGAGAGAAAGCTTCAAAGTCTGGAGCATCGACGTGAGGTAGCAAGCCTGTCGGTATTCTACAGACTGCACTATGGAGAGTGTGCACAAGAACTGCACAGTCTGATTCCCCCGTCACCTTTCCATCACTGTATGACTAGACGATCGGCAAAGCGCCACCCTTTTATGGTTGAAATACCTCGCACAAGAACGAAGCGTTACGCTTCTTCATTTATTATAAGAACTGCAAAGGAGTGGAATGCCCTGCCCTCGTCAGTGTTTCCGGTAAATTATAACCCAGGTGTCAAGAGTGAATAGGTATCTACTAGGCAAGCGTGCTACACCTTCGACCACATCATCGCTTTCCATCAGGTGAGATCGTGGTCAAACGATTGCCTAGTCCATAATAATAAAAGAAAAAAGCTATTAAAAAATTGGTCTAAGTCTATAATGAACAAGTTTTTTTTTTAAATCATGTTTGTCTATATGTTTGTTCGCGCATCACGTAAAAACTACTGGACCAATTGCGATGCTGTTTTCGACTGCTATTTGTTAGCTTAAGGTTTGACTTAAAAACTGGGATACTTGCTTAATCCGACGACTACATGCCAAGCAATCGATAAATAGTTATTTGAAGGCTGCAAAGTGTTTTTTTTGGCGGGAGTACTTGTATTGAATCCTGAGCGTAGCGAGGGTTTCAAAAGTACGAGATGCAGAATAACTTTGCAGCCGTAATATTAAATTTGTGTTTATATTAATAATAATAATAATAATAATAATAATAAAAAATGAGCCGTCGCAGAACGCCTGGCAGATGTGTAAACATAGAATCGATTAGATTCGATCAAAATCGAATAAAATCGATTGGAATCGATTGACATCTATTAAAATTAAAAAAACGAATAGAATCGATTAGAAGCTAATAGAATCGAATATAATTGATTAGAATCGATTAGAATCAAACAGAATCTATTAGAATCGAATAGAATCTATATAAATCGATAAGAATTGAAAAGAATAGAAAATACTCGGATGGAATCGAATAGAGTCGAAAATAATCAGATAAAAATCGAATAGAATCGATCAGAATCAAATAGAATCGATTAGAAACAAATAGAATCGAATAGAATCGTTTTGAAACGAACAAAATAGAAAATAATCGGATAGAATCGAATAGAATCGAAAATAACCGGATGTAATCTAATAGAATCGATTTGAATCCATTAGACTCGAATGGAATCGATTAGAATCAAATGTTTTCAATTAGAGTCGAATGGAATCGATAAGAACCGATTAACAACGAATAGGATCGAATAAAATTGGTTAGAATCGAATATAATCAAGTAAAATTGATGAAAAATTGATAAGAATCGATTAGAAACGAGTTGAATGGTTGAATGGAATATAATCGTTTAGAATCGATTAGAATCGAATAGAATCGAATAGAATCGAATAGAATCGAATAGAATCGAATAGAATCGAATAGAATCGAATATAATCAAATAGTTTTTTTTTTTCATGTTGTATAATGGTTGAGTATCGAATAAATCTTTTTACCCCTCTTTAGAGGCCTTACAATGATCTACAACGATAGCACCTACTGTAACAAGAAGGTATCTCATAAATTCAAACTGGTTATCCATGAATAGATCCTTGACGTTATTATTTGCTGATAACAACTCCACTATGCATGTACCTAATATGGCCGCAAAGTAGGTATGACAACAAACAATGCCCTTTCGTGCACTTTAAACACGTAACCATGTTCAAATATTGTTTCACTATACATCATTCTGTATTTTAACCTTCGAACACCTACTTAGGTGTACCTACGGACACGCGGGTACCTAAATAATAGGGGTAAACACTTAGGATCGAAAGCTGCGAGCCACATCCATACCAATATATAAAAGTGAAACGTTCTGTTTGTTAGTTTGTTTGGGGAGCTTTCTTGCGATGCGACTGGACGGATTTTGATGAAATTTAGAATGGGGACAGCTTATACCCTAGAATAAAACATAGGATACTTTTTAACCCGGAAAATTGAAAGTTTCCGCGGTAAAACTGGAAAATGTTGATTACTCACTGCAAGGAACGGTTGCCATCACAGAATGGTCTGAGGTAGCCATGGAAACGAAATAAGAAGTCTGTCAAAAAACATCAAGAGCATTGGGTATACCTACTTTTGCATTGGTTTTTAATATCCTAGAAGAACATAGGATGCTTTTTTTCGCGATAATCAGTAGTCTGCGTGTACGAAGTCGCGGGCGGGAAAACTAGTTTTATATGAAAGCTAGTGTCGTCAGTTGCATATTCGAACGATATATTGTCTCAGTTGACGCACGAATTGCACAGATATAATAATTCTCCTATTCGTCAAGTTTATTACTGCCAAGAGAGACTCTTAAGAGCGGCCAACCCGCCATACGTTTCATACAAACGCTCGTACGTGATTATGGCGTTGTAATCCATCTTTCTTTGAAATTTTTGAACTAACAGGTATTTTGTAACTCGAATTTTACCTGAACTTTGGCCATTCATAACAAACTCATAAATTGTAAAAGTAAAGAAAAAAACTTTGTAGAAACCTTGCACATGTAATCTAAATGAAAAACATTTATTTCACAAACTTATAACGATTACTCAAAAACGCGTATTTCCTGGAACAACTTTTATGAAATTTCCGCACACTATTTTTCGTTCAATGTTGTTATTAATGTTATAATACGGAAGTTTCCGAATGCCAACCGAGCGTTCAGACGCTATCTCTCTTTTTTCACTTTGTCTCTTTTTCAAACATTGCGCTGGATGAAACAACATGCTTTTCAACCATGCTCGGGTTCACGATAGACCGACCGGGAAGGGCCCCCTTAAGAATATACCTTATTATGAGATGACAAGCGACCGTTCGTAAAGACACGTAGGGAAATCATCAGTGTATATACTGAAGATTTCCCTACGTGTTTTTACGGTCGCTTGTCGCTTTGCATGAATATGTACATTGAGACTTATCGCGGCGCGCCCGGCACACAGCTCTGACTAAACCAAGACTAAACTGTCTATGGCAATTCATAAATAAACGTGATATACATATCGTACGTATACCTACTTTAGTGTATCTATCTATACTTATATAACAGCAGTAAGTAACAAAACGACTGTACATTGAAGATCTATCTATCTATCTGTACCTACAAATAAATGACAAATGAATTACAGTTCGTCTTCAGTATCAGAGCACGAATTCTATCCAGCTGCAAAAAGGGGTGATTCAGGTAGACGTTATTTCTCCGAAACTGTTCACCTCTGCACTGGAAGATATATTCAAGCTTCTGAACTGGAACGGATTTGGTGTTTACATCAATGTCGAATGCATCGCACACCTTCGATTTGCTGATGATAGTCATCATGGCTGAAACCAGGGAAGACCAAAGCACAATGCTCAGTCACCTCAATATTGTTTCCCAATAGGTGGGTCTTAAAATAAACATGGGCAAGACGAACATTATGTCAAATGCCCATGTCGTACCCATGCCGGTTTATGTTGGGAACGATATTATCGAAGCTGTTGATCACTATGTCTACTTGGGTCAAACGATTGGGTAGATCCAACTTCGACAAAGAGGTCAACCGACGAATCCAACTCGGATGGGCAGCGTTCGGGAAATTACGCCATATCTTCTAGTCGCAGATACCGCAGAGCCTCAAGACGAAAGTTTATAATCAGTGCGTATTGCCAGTGATGACATACGGCACTGAGACGTGGTCGCTAACTATTGGTCTCATACAAAAGCAGAAATGAGGAAATCCGTAGAAGAACGAAGGTTACCGACATAGCTGTCAGAGTTTGCAAGTTGAAGTGGCAATGGGCAGGCCATATAGTTCGCAGAAACGACAACCGCTGGGGAATAAAGGTTCTCGAATGGCGACCACGAACAAGCAAGCGAAGTGTGAGGAGACCCTCCACACGATGGGCCGACGACATTGTAGCCATCGCAGAAAGTCGTTGGATGGAGGTGGCACAAGATCGCTCGTCATGGCGCTCTTAGGGGGAGGCCTATGTTCAGAAGTGGACTTCTGAAGGCTGACATGATGATGAAAAACATTACGCTCCTTTTTTTTGGCAGTCGTATAAAAAGGTCAGTAAAAAGGATAGTGGACCTATGTCAACGAGCTTTTGCTCACTGCTGACCTATCATAAGGGGGCTTTTGCCATAATCACCATGCTTGGCAGGCGACTTGGTGATCGCAGTAGGTTGTACATTAAAGTAAACCTGCTGACCATTTCCTGAATACCCTTAGCTGGTTTTCACAGCACCCGCGTGATGAGAAAGGGTGGTCTTATTACTACGCCGGACACCACAAGGCCGTATTCTACACTTCCATAGAGAGGTGTATTCACAATTCTTTGCAAAAATAGTTCATATTTACACACAGTGTTTTATTTCCTTCCAGATGGGGCAACCCGTTCATCTACCCCGTGGTGGACTGGTCTAAGCCGGACCGGACAATGGTGGTGATCACGCTGACGGCCCTGTTCCTAGCATTGATGCATCTCATCACGGTTGCAGTCGCCACAGCTAGAGACGCTATTGCTAGAAAACGGATACAGGACTCCAGTGGTGTCTATAACAATGGCTTTGGCGCATAAACTACGAACACCTAAAACCTTGATACAGATATAAAATGGTTGCAGTCGCCACAGCTAGAGACGCTATTGCTAGGAAAAGGATAAAGGACTCCAGTAGTGTCTACAACAACGGCTTTGGCGCTTAGACTGCGAATTCCTAAAGCCTGGTTACAAATATAACATGGTTGCAGTCGCCACAGCCAGATACGCTATTGCTAGGAAAAGGATAAAGGACTCCAGTAGTGTCTACAACAATGGCTTTGACGCTTAGACTGCGAATTCCTAAAGCTTGGTTACAAATATAACATGGTTGCAGTCGCCACAGCCAGATACGCTATTGCTAGGAAAAGGATAAAGGACTCCAGTAGTGTCTACAACAATGGCTTTGGCGCTTAGACTGCGAATTCCTAAAGCCTGGTTACAAATATAACATGGTTGCAGTCGCCACAGCCAGATACGCTATTGCTAGGAAAAGGATAAAGGACTCCAGTAGTGTCTATAACAATGGCTTTGGCGCTTTGACTGCGTATTCCTAAAGCCTGGTTCAAAAATATAACATGGTTGCAGTCGCCACAGTCAGAGACGCTATTGCTAGAAAACGGATACAGGACTCCAGTGGTGTCTAAAACAATGGCTTTGGCGCATAGACTACGGACACCTAAACCCTTGATACAGATATAGCATGGTTGCAGTCGCCACAGCTTAAGACGCTATTTTTTAAAAGACTAGTTCGGTTACTTAATTATTATAGTAATAATAGACAAGAAGAAAGTCAAAGTTCTGATAGAACCTTAAAATTGTATACTAATAGGAAAGTGTAGTACGTAAGTTTAAGAGCAACATTATCACGAACGAAGACTATACAGACTATCCAACCACACCAATCCATACCAATACATAAAAGTGAAAACTTTTGTTTGTTTGTTTGGGGAGTTTTAGCGCGATAACGACTGGACGGATTTTGATGAAATTTTGAATGGAGATAGCTCATAAGTACCCCACATGGGATGCTTTTTATCCCAGAAAATAGTACGTTTCCATGGGAAAACTGGAAATTTACGATTACTCGCTGTAAGCAACTGTTGCCTTGTAAACGAAATAATAACAAGTCTGTCAAAAAGCACCAAGAGCGTTGGTGCCAAAGAGAATACAATAATGATGCTAAGCTTTAGCATTGGTTTTTAATATCCTAGAAGAATATAGGATGCTTTTTTCGCGATAAACTGTAGTCCGCGCGGACGAAGTCGCGGGTGAAAGCTAGTACATTTTAAAGTTTATATCTTCATAGTGGTCATACCAAAATGTGTTAAAGTTGATAGTGAAGTTAGGTGTTTTTAATTATTTCTTATGGGCTAGCATTTGAATCTCACTGGTGCCAAGTGATGAGGAGGTCGAATGTGATAAGGATGCTAACTAAGTCTATATGCGGGCTTTGAAGAAAATTGACAAATGTCTAGATATTGATAAAAATAATTAGATTTTATAGTACTTATAATGAAGAATTTGTGAAGTAGCTACGTAATATTTTTTACTTTTGTATCTGCAACTTCGAACTAAGTGAAAGTTATATAGCTTTAAATGTGATAATAAGTTATTAAGTACTTTTGTGTTTAGGTTTATTTAAATTGACTAGGTGTTAACCAAATGTTTACTATTTTTAATTAAAATATTTTTATCAAAAGAAAATAGTGAATGCAATGTAAAATAATAAAAAACCTGTCACATATATTTTTTATAACACCTAATTCCGCACTTCAGTCACGCTTGTCCGTGGCTTAAGTAGTCCAGTTTTTCACCGAAAAATGCAAAATAAACAACAGAAGATACTAAAATGTTCTTTGACACTTAAAGCACGGCCGCGATTGACAAATAAACAGATAGACACATAGACAGATAGCGCCGTCGCTCTCGCACATAATGTGTGAGAGCGATGGCAATACACATGTATGCGCGAGCAATGCTTTAGAATTTCACAAAATGGCAACAGAGGGGTAGGTTAGCATTTCGTCTAAAAACAGTTTCATAATGTAGAAAAAGTTGATAACGCAATTTCAGCCGAAACGCTAGCCTACCCACTTTTAGATTTGGTTTTCAGTTTGTAATATTTTCGCCAGTTCATCGTGGATTGCCATATTATTTCACTGTGACTTTAAAATGAACTATGATAATTTGTGACCAAATTAGTAGTCATTAGTATCAGGAACAACATGATTTGTTTTGGCTGATAGGTATAGAGTCAGAGACAGATCATGTGGCGTCAACTTCTTGAGTTAATAGTACATTTAAATCAGAGGAAAATCAAGCGATAACTCCTGAAACTGCTATAGCCTATGCCACTCGGGAATAGCTTTGAATGGAGAATCAATTTTCAAAACCAAGCTAATTATAATAATCTCATACAAACAACACATTTTTTATCGTGCTATGGTTTAGCAAGGGAATGGTTGTGAGTTTAACCGTCTATGTATGTTTGTATGTATATAGATAGATAGATAGATAATATTTTATTGTACACCAGTTTTAAAAAATTTACTACAAATAGAAACAATCTTATAACTAAAGTACAACGGGCGGACTTATCGCTAAAAGCGATCTCTTCCAGTCAACGTATATATATATTATGGTATGTGGATGTTTCACCGCCCCTATTAGTCCAATTTTGACATGCGAGGTCTCAATCAATTCGTCTTCAGGTTCAGGCTTTTTTTTACCTGACTACTACGAAGCAAAGGAACGGTTATGTGTTCAAACTAAAAACTTGGTCCGATTTTGATAAGCGAGGTATCAATCGATTCGTCTTCATCGCAAGAGTGTTATGGGCTGAACTGGACGTGGGTAAGTGTGTTCGCAGCACTATCCTTATCTTTTTAGTGAGGGGACACAACCTCTCGCAGAACTTAGTTCCATACAGCTTGCTACTTTTGTTGCTAAGAATGTGATAGAAACTCATTGCATGTAGTTCCGGTCATTGAATCTGCCCACGCCACTGCTAGATACACTGGCACAAGTAGATACTTTATTGATCTCGTCGATAACCACACAGGTCTCCCCTGTGTGGTTATGGTTTAATGGTGTGGAATTGTGGATAATTCTCAAGAGCTGAAGGGCATACGCGTAATCATGGAATGTGTAGTTCCTCACTAAGATGTAACTCAAAAACTCATTCCTAAAGACTATAATACCTCCTTCATAATAAACTTCAACTCTTATTATGTGGCTTCTGCGGAAGAGTATTTAATTAATAAAATAATTTATAATGCCCGTATTATTACAATCCGTAAGTTCCAAATGTCAAAGTGACGTTATCTTTAACGATCTTTGGCTCTCTTCCGTTACTCCGTATCTTTGGATCTGTTACGTTACTTTTGACGCAGCAAATATTTAGCGCCAATGAAAAATAATCTGTCGACCCGTTGCTGGACCGTGAATCAGAGGTCCTGAAAAATCTACATTTAATATTTATTACCTTTATGTTTAACACCACGTCTGACGCCACCCGTCTCACTCTGGTGAATTACAACTTAATTTTAGGCCTACTTTTGGGATATCAAAACGAAGACAAAAGACGAATTGATTGAGACCTCGCATGTCAAAATTGGACTAATAGAGGCGGTGAAACATCCACATACCATATATCAGCGTTACAAATAAACATGACTACAAAACATATGAAAATAGCAAATGGAACTAAAAAACCCAGCCCAGAAAATAAGCCCAGGGCGGTCATGCATGACCACCATGACCTCCCTGAATCCGCGCTACACTACATCCATCTTGAAGAAAATCCAGAATTCTAGAATTTCCATTCCATCTACAACAAAGCCAAATCAAGAAGCGAATGTCCTTAATCAATTGAGGATATGAGTTATAATATATCTATTTTTTTATTTTGAGTGGCCTAAGCAAACATCGGAAAGAATATATGCCAAAGAAAATCGTAAACACTCACTCACTTTAGACTCAAAGCGTTGGTAAATTAAAACCAAGGATGAATAAACCTACATATATACAACAACTGAATTAGTTTTGATAAAAAAACTATGATTTCACTGGAATGAAATAGAACTCTTTAAAAAAATGGTTACACATCTCGTAGATATGACGAAACATAAACCCAAAACAAATGGATTTATAAGTTGTAAATGCTGTCATGATGTGTGTCTCCTTTTATAAAGCAATCTTTTACGAGACACCACAAGTACCACTTCACCAATATAATACCTGAGGACTCATCGAGACCAATCAAATAAGCCTAAACTCGAAGGGGTTTCATCATTTGATGTTTGGGTACTGGGTTACTATGACTCCATCTCCATCATCAGACTCTCGATACCTCATTAGATCAGAGAACTTATGAAGGCAAACCCAATGAAACCAAACTCAAAGGGGTTCCATTATTTGATTGTTGAGTTCCTATGACTACCTTCCGGCTGCATCATCAGACCCTAGATACCACATAAAACCAGAGAACTCACCATGACAAACCAAATGAGCCAAAACTCGAAAGGGTTTTATAATTTTGTTGTTGAGTTCCTGTGACTACCTTCCGGCTCCATCATCAGACTGGATACCACATAAAACTAAAGAACTCACCAAGATAAACCAAATGAGCCCGAACTCGAAAGAGTTCCATCATTTTGTTGTTGAGTTCCAGTGACTACCTTCCGGCTCCATCATCAGTCCCTGGATACCACATAAAACCAGATATCTCATCAAGACAAACCAAATGAGTCCAAACTCGAAGGGATTCCATCATCCGATTGTGCAGTTCCTTTTGCTACTACTACTACTACTACTACAACTGTAGTTTTTTAATTGTCATCAGAACTACAGCTATGTGCAAAACTTCAGCATCATTGGAAGTCCCTAAATTGATCAAAATTGACTTGCAATCCAGTCTTAAACATAATAACACAGTGAATTAAATTAAAGCTTGTTTGTTTGTTGGTTTAGTAGCTTTAGCTGCTAAACCAATTTTGATGAAATTTATACAGTACCAGACTAGAGTCTAGACTAGGTCTTCTTATTCAAGTAAAACCAACATCTTATTCGGTTCAGAAATCCCAAGATATTAGAGAACATAAACTATAAAACAAATAGATTTTCTAATAAAACTACAGAACCAATCTTGATGAAGTTTATATGGGACTACACAGAAAGTTTACTCTTTTGAATAAAAAGCAACCATCTAAATCGGTTTAGTAATCTTAGAGATAAACACAAAATCAAGGTAATATAAACACAAAATCAAATGGATTTACTCAAAAAACTATATATTCTCGAAAAACTGCTAAATCAATTTTGATACAATTGATATGGGACCACCTGGAGAGAATACCCTTCCAAACAAAAAAATAATAACCGTCACCTTTTGTGAAGTCGCTTAAAACTGCAGGTAGAAATTTATACCTCTTGATAGTTTATTTAAAGATTCTACATACCTTAAATCTTATTTTTTTATGACTAGCGGCGCCCCACAGACTATCCAATGTTCCAGGACCTAAAATATACGCATTTAAAAAAAAACCTTGTTAGACTCAAGGCATCGTTAATTTGTCTAATTTAAAGATTTAAGGAACGACATTATCTACCTGCAAAAAATATGGATTCAATGGGCATAATCGGACTCACAATTAAAAGTAGGTAATTTGCGGTCGAGTTCCAACCATACCTACATAATTATAAATGTTTTAATATCGTGACGAGTATTTATTCAAGTGGAGTACCTGAATGAACCTCTCAATAGTTACGAATATATCTGACTGTCATTACCTCCAAGCTTCCGATGATATTCAGTTGTGTTAATTTAAAATGTTGTATGTAATATTTAAATTTTGGAACATTACAAGAAATAAACTATGGGCAAGAATGGTTGAAAAATATATCAGCGAGCTCTCGGAGACGTTATTGAATATACCATACGGTCACGTAACAGAAACTTGATAGAAATACCTAGATTTGTTACTATTTTTTTTGCACTATAAGGAAATACTTTTTTTAGTGTTATCTCCGTTGTAGGGATAATCGACAGTAGGTATCTACCTACAATCACAATACAAATCAGAGATAAGTTATTCGACGCGACCGTTTCGAGGCGCGCGCGTGTTACGTTAAAACTGGTGCTAAAATATACAAAAATGGCACGATATTTTAAAAGAGAATTCCAGTTGTCCATGTTCGGTTTGGACCACGAACCTGTGTCTGATTTCTACGTGAGCAGTTGCCAAAGAAACCGTTCTACGGTGCCCTTGCTGGTCCTGAGGTGCTTCCTTTTCCTAGGATGCATTGCAATAGTGCTGGCGTCCCAGATCATGACGACAGGTTCGATAGGATACGGTCTCTGGTGGGTCTTCCTCACACACTGGGGTCTGTTGCTTATAACTGTGACGTCAGGTCTAGCATTCGCAGTGTCACTTATGGCTTATCTTAAAGGACCTATCGGTGAGTAAACTTTAGAACCTTTACTATATCTGTTTCTGCACGTATCTCCTACGTGATTTGATTAGTGACTTGTGTTTTTGATAAGTGAGATAATTATTTAAAATAATTACTCATAGCACACGCAACATGAAGATGTCCTTACATTAATAAGTTCTAATGCTTGCAAATACTTAAAAATCACAAAAAACTGAGATGTAAGCTTGCAATCGAGATACAGGGGAGATGACTTCCAAAACGTAGATAGAGGTTTCAATTGGATTGGATTGGATGGAGTGGATGTACGTTTTTTTGTGTTCTGTTTTAACTCTGGGATTTTAGAATCGATTTGAATAAAAAAATGAACTTCTACAGTCATAGTCATACATTTCTTTAAAATTGATTCAAATATGTATTACTATATATATGTACTTATATAAGTTATATAGGATCAAAGCGAGCACTCTTGCAGAATCGGTTATTTGTATAGTGTAAGGGTAACCAGAGCTACCGCTCGTATTTAGCCTTTATAAGCTATTGCATCCCTATTGGTTTCAGATGGTACGTTCGGTCTCCCATGGTACGTAAAGGCGTATTGGGTGTCCTACAATGTGACCCTTCCTATTGCGTTCTTCATCACACTATTCTACTGGGTTTTCCTCACTGCATTAGGCAAGTACCTTAGCATCATTTAATAACATGTGTAACACTGCATGAATTATGATGTGCGGTTTTCTATCGCTCCTTGCTTCAGAGGGCACGTTAAGCTGTCGGTCCCGGCTGTTATTGATTAATAGCAGTCGTTAAGCCATGTCAGAGGCCCTCGGGCGGCCTGACAAACTCTGACACCAGAGATCAGCACTACCTTATACGATAAATAACAAACGACAAATATACTAACCAACATTTACCCAACTACGAAAAAGGAGAGTATAATTTTAGGAGCGTTTGTCGACTATATTATGTTAGTCTGTTCCTTCTTCCTTCAAAGCGCCTAAAATACTTAAAAGCAATTAACAATATAGGTTAGTTTTTTAGGCCTCATACTTTGTCTGTCCGTCTGTATGTCTCAGCCATTTTATTCAGATACTATTAGCACTACAAGGTAGAAGTTTGGCACATGTATATTTAGATATATATAGCTAACCACTAAGTATGAAAAATTATAAAACAGTTTTTTGGAATGGCATACAATTACATGAAAGTGAAAAAAGAAAAAAAACGGGGGTTAGGTATTCTAAAATCATAATGAAGAATCATTGGCATTAGCATTTGTTTTCGTTTGCGAAATATTCTCTAAAGTGTATATTGTGTCATATTTTTGTCGAGTTTAGTTAAGATTTACGGTTTGCTAATGTAGAAAAGGAAAGAGTCTAATAATAAAAAGACGATCTAATAAACAGAAACACCTGTTATCGCGCATACCTACCTACCTTCGTGATTTTCGCAGAACCGCCAGCAGATGCCTTCCAAGAAACCCCATGGTGTAGATTGCACCTTTAAATCAACCCGTAATATAATTCATTAAAGTTACAGACGAGTATTTCAAAACAAGCTACACAATATACCTACCTATTAACTTGCAATTCGCGATATGCTCGTATTTAGAATTCGAACGCCTTTGAGACAACGGCAGTGAGTTAAAGTCCTAACAAGTACACGCCGTCCAGAGTTTGGGGTACTCGTGGTCATCGTTACCCTGGTGACTCGTGACGATCAGTCGCCAATGAATAAAGTGAACAAAATGGGCAATGATCCGTCCACACTCGCTTCACCCACTAGTGGGTGCACGGAATAACTATAATTGTATTTTGTGAGTTGTTCAGACTGCAGTCTGCACCCACAAATGCATGTGAGGCTCGGTCTTGTTTTTCCACGTGTCTTGTGATACAGAATAAATAATAGTACTTACAAGTCCTTGTAATCAATTACATAAATGTACTTATACAGAAATAATTAACAGATGAAGCAAAAAAAAAACATAGTACTTCAATATCCCATCTTTGAATTAATGACAGTTAAAAAACATCCTCATTTTCCCATTTACAGACGATGAATATGCCATCAACCCGACACTCGACATCTTCATCCACGCTATAAACTCCGTCCTGATGGTGATCCTCCTCGCTACCAACCGCCATCCCTCCAGGATACTGCACTTCTACTTCGCGGTGGTGGTTGGCATCGTCTACCTCATCTTCAGCGTAATATTCCACTTCGCTGGAGGAATTGGACCGTAAGTATAATTACGAGTATGAGAGTTAAAACGATCTGATTCTCCTGGCCCATGGCTCCAGAGGCAGAGAAGGACGTCACCTCTCTCAATGGATCTGATGGATCAGTTAAGATTTAATTGGTTTGTTACATACCTACCTACCTATAGAACAGCGTGGCAAAGTAACCTGGCAGGATTCGGATGTAGGTAGGCCTATTATTTATTTATTTATTCATAGGAAGACCAACAGCTTAAGTAACAAAGTTGAAATTTTATTATACGCGCCAGAGAGCCAATTACAGGTCCTCGCGTTTAGAAACATAATTAAATCAAGACATGAGCATACACTTTAAACTAATGAGATGTAAAATCAAAACAATAGTTCGGGATAAGCACATCCGTAACTACTGCTCCGACCCACACCTTACACCTTATCTACTACCATTAGCACATCCATAACTACTGCTCCGACCCACACCTTACACCTTATCTACTACCATTAGATTAGTAACAAGTTATACCTAAGCTAAGTAACACACACTAATCAAAGAATTGACTGCTCAGCAGCCGCCTCGCCGAGTGTACGCTTGTACAGAATAAGTCAACTGATTGGTTATCCTTACAAAGATTGTTGAATTTCTTGCTCGTCCTGTGCAAAAATTAGTTCTTCCGATACTTAGTATTAACAAGTGGAATGCTTATAGGAGGATTGAATCTAATATTTCTGAGGGGGACATTTAAATTAATTTTACCGACTAAATCCGGACTATCAACTTGATTTGAAGCTATTTTTATTAAAAATGATACGTCGGAAATATCACGTCTGACACTGAGTGGTAAAAAATGGAATTGTTTACATAGTTGAAGATAATTTCCTGACTGATATGGAATACGCAAACGAAAACATAAAAACTTAATAAACTTCATTTGTATTCGTTCAACTCGTAAAATATACCTATTGTACCGTGGATTCCATACCTGAGACGCATATTCCAGTATGCTCCGAACAAAAGTGCAGTAGAGAATCTTAAGTGATATAATTTTCTTAAAACCCTTTGAACTTCTCATAATAAAACCTAATGCCTTAGAAGCCTTGGAAACTATGTGCAAAATATGTTCATCAAATAATAATTTAGAATCGTGTATGACACCTAGATCGCGGATGACCCGCGTTTGTAGTAGGATTTGATTCCTAAGTGAATAAGCAGAATTAACTAGGTTTTTTTTCCGGCTAAAAGTAGTGACAGAACACTTGGATGGATTGAGGTCAAGTTTATTGAGGCGACAATAATCATCCAGTCTAGATAGGTCATCTTGGAGTGCTCGAACATCCGATGGAGTGGATACATTAGTAAAAATCTTCATATCATCAGCAAAACATAATAATTTAGAGCTATGAAAACACTGTGAAATGTCATGTACAAAAATTGCAAATAACAAAGGACCGAGAAGAGATCCCTGTGGAACACCACTAGGGATCTTAACCCAACTAGAAATATAATTATTAATGACAACGGCTTGAGTTCTCATGTTAATATATGAAGAGAACCACCTAAGTAAGTCACCGTGGATGCCTATGAACTGGAGTTTGGCTATTAGGATAGTATGGTGTATTCTGTCAAAAGCTTTGCTATAATCAGTATACACTACATCCACCTGGTCACCAGAGTCCATCACCTTGGTCAAATATTCATTGAGTATTATCAGATTAGAAACCGTTGACCGTCCCGTCGTTGAACGGATAACCCATATGCGAAGGTTTGAGTGATACCTAAGAAAATAAAAATAAATGATCTAAGTGTCCGACAATAAAATAATGTGAATTGTAATAATGAAAAATACCCGGGTGGTAATTTATCTGGGTTATGATTATCCTATGTGCTACTCCAGGACCTAAAATACCATATTCAAAATTCCTTCAGCCGTCTAATAGTTTTTTATTGATTGGTCTGCTTCTACTCATCGGATTGAGATTCCAAGTAAACCAGTTTTAAGTCTGAACCTAACCTATCCAACAGTGAAAACCGCATCACAATCGGTTCAGTAGATTTTACGTGATGCGCGAACAAATATAAATGACAGACAGACACAATTTTTAAAAACGTTATATTCTTATTTAGTGTCCCCTATACCATTTTTTATTCAATTATATTCATTGTACAGACTTTATGGAAATTACTGCTTTAATAAAAGTATACATTATTAATTTTGATATTCCTTTTTTCCTGATGACTAAGACGAATAGGATACGATAAGATATGATTATGAGAAAATATGTTGTATCATATTTTGTTGTAAAATGAAGATACCTATGTATATGAGATATCTTGATAGTATGATTTAAGTGTTATCATAAAGTTGGGATTACGCTTGGAGTGTTATTTCACTTCTGAGTGTTATTTCTGCCCAAAAAAGAAGTGTAATGTTTTCAGGGTTCATGTATATGTTTATGTATGCATATATATAAGTATGTATGTGAGTTTCTTTGTTCCATCATAACTTTGCTCCAAGAGAAACACATAAATACAAACTTAAGAATAGTACAATTGACGACCCTATCGCTAAGCTGCGATCTCTTCCAGGAAACCGCAGGCTAGATAAGCTATCACTTATCATATCAGGTTATAAAAATACCAATTTTCCCCAGGTTTGGCACCAGCGCCATCTACCCCATGCTGGACTGGTCGCGGCCAGGACTGGCGGCGGTCACGGCTGTGGGCTCCGCAGTCTTCATCATTGTGATGCACTTGCTCGTGGTCGGCATGACGGCCGTCAGGAACGCAGCCACCAAGAGACTCCGAGATAACTCCAGCTCGCTCTCAATATCTAACGAACGATATTATTGATTAGCTGTAGAATAAACTTTTAGGGTATTTTAATATAGGTATTATTTATTGATATATGATTTATTGTGTAACTGAACATAACTGTTTTGGTTAGTTCCCAGTTCGTACAATACCCAATTCCTTCTATGTCAATATTTACCCAGTTGATTCAATGGTACAAAAAAAGGTTCATGGATCCTCTTTGGTTAAATATTATATTTATCCTAATTTCTAATTTGTAAAACGATGGAATACCGTTTGATAAACGATACCTATTGTTATAGTATAAGAATATATTAGGTTTTACTTCAAAGGTACCAGGCAAGCATAAATTCAAAGCTAATTAAGGTAGAGAATTTCATTAGTAAGTACTTGTGGTGAGATGGTGTCCATATCAATTTGACTACCGGGAGATGTTGTTCCCACTGTAATGAGATGACTTACGATTTTAAGAGTACCTCCTATTTCGTTACTTATTACACTGCCTGCATCTGTAATTTATTGTAACTGCAGTTTTTCAATAATATGGTCTGCAGTTTGGCCCTCCTTTAAACTTCTGGCCTCCTGGTACTTTACAAATCGTATTAAATTTTATGTTTTAAATTTGACGTGTACGAATGGAAACGACGGCTGGTTGGTCTAGTGGCTAGTAACCCTAGGAACGAAATCAAACGGTCGCGGGTTCAAATCCTGCAAGGGGCAATCATTTGTGTGATGAGCAGAAATGTTTGTTTCCGAGTCATGGATGTTGATATTCGTATCTATGTATGTTTATCCGTTATCTAGTGCCCATATTACAGGGTATCCTAGTTTGGGGCTAGGTAATTGGTGTGGAATCGTCCCGAATATATTTATTTTATTTCTTTAAATTTCTCGTTCAAACCTCACGTTAGACAGTAATAGTGTTCTGTGGCTCAAACTGTCCCGTTGTGATTGTAACCATTACTTATATTATGAAACCAAACCTATACACTAATATTTATTCTGTGCCTATACCTAGTAGTCCATGAACGAATTGGGTATGGGAGAAAAACGAATAATGAGCATTTACTATCGTTGATCGAATTGGGTTGTACATACTGGGAACTAATCACTGTTTTCAACAGTTACGAAGAAGTTTCAGTTGGTAGAGTCTGACCATTCAAGGCATGCGGTGGAAAATCCCGCCAAGTTTTAAAAGACATGATTAAGAAACCCTTTCAAATAATATGACGCTTTGATGGTTCACTACCGCAGCGTCGAGTCTCTCTGTGTCGACTTTATGAGGTCTTTTGTTAATTTAAATTTACTTAGTATACTTGAAATTTATTTTATTTAATATTGCTGGAGGAGTTTATCAGTCTCTCAGAGTAATGTAAATAAATTGTTAAATTTACTCTGAGATCAACCTCAAACACTGTTTTTGGCAATTTGTAACAAGTAAGTCAACTTTTCAATAGTCTAGACAGCGAAAGTAGGCACAGGTTATTAGGTATTCTGTGATATTTCATTAACACCTTCCGCATTTTCTAGATTACTTATCTGTCGACAAAATATGAATTATGAGGTACAAACAATGTGTCAACTCTTGATACTCTCTCTACGGTCTCAACATATAATTTTGAATATGAAGTATCACGTACTAATTTTCCCGCCGCGACTACTGTTTATCGCGAAAAAAAAACATCCTATTTTCTTGTAGGATATTAAAAACCAATACAAAAGTAGGTAAAGCACCAATGCTCTTGATGTTTTTGACAGACTTGTTATTTCGTTTTCATGGCAACCACAGACCTTTCTGTGATGGCAACCGTTCCTTACAGTGAGTAATCAACATTATCCAGTTTTCCCGTGGAAACTTACACAAACTTACAACTTTCCGGGATAAAAAGTATCCTGTTTTATTCTAGGGTATAAGCTGTCTCCATTTTAAATTTCATCAAAATCCGTCCAGCCGTTATTGCTTGAAAGCTCCCCAAACAAACAGACAACGTTTCACTTTTATATATTGGTATGGATAGGTATATTTAACTGGTTTGACATCTAGTCTTAACCTGTTAATCCATTTTGAACCCTATGTCAAAGTCTGGGTATACAAACGCGCCCGACCACGTGACAGCGCTGCGCAAAATGCCGCGAAATATTTTTGTCCCGTCGTTCTTTATTTCCATTCATTCCTCAGTGGATTGGCGCAAAGTATTACAGATTCATGATTGGCGCTTGATTGGCGCAATAGCATAGAATACCTAATAAAATAATAGCAATAGTACAAAACTCGGCCTGTGATTGGCTGAATATATGTAGCCAAAGACTAATTCAACCATGGACTTATGAAATTTTATGTAAGGAGGTACCACGGAAAAATTACGAAGCCAAAAATAGGGAGTAGTTCTGGAAAAAAAATTGTATCTTGGAAATAAAATCGATGACACCGTGTTACTCGTATTTTGTTTTATTTAAATATTACAATATGAACCTATCTAGTTATCTAACAACATTAAAATATAAACATAGTTTAGTAGAAAAAGCGACCAGAATATTTTAGTGAAAAAAGCATATATAAAAAAGCGTCAAAATTACATGTCCTGTCTTAGGTTTTTTACTATTCCATCAAAGGCTATTTCTACTTGTTGGGTATCTTACCATAGAGGAAAAATATCCTAAGAGAAGATAGAGGAAGAAAACACACAGATTGGGTAAGGTACGCGGTATTGCATTTAAATCGGTAAATGAATGTGACAAAAAAGTTACCGCGTGTATTGATGGAATTTGCATGTAGTAAAATCTTCAGCTACTACTTTTGATGGTCCAACTTTCTTTGTAACATTTTCAACTGTTTTAAAATTATATTATTGCAGCAAAAAGTATGATGGCACTAAAAACATTGCACTCATTTTTGGGCAGTAGTGTAAAAACTGAACAAACAGACTATTATGACAATACTGTTAAACTGGATATAACCCAACTGCCCCATTAACGTCCCCATCAATGGGGCCGATGGGAATTTAAATTCCCACCTGCCCCATTGGCGTGGATAATGGGGCCGATGGGTATTTAAATTCCCATCGGCCGCATTAGCGTGAATAATGTGGCCGATGAGAATTTAAATTCCTATCGGCCCCATTGAAGGGGACGTTACTTTTGAAATACTTTTGACATACATTTGACGTACTTTTGACATTACTTTTACATACTTTTGACATACATTTGGCATACTATTGACATACTTTTGTTATTCCTTTCAAATAATTTCGGCATACTATTGACATACTTTTTACATATTTTTGAAATACTTTTGACGTACATTTGCTTTAACATACCTTTGTAATTCTTTTCACATACTTTCGGCGTACTTTTAACATATTTTTCACATATTTTAGATATTATTCTGACGTACTTTTACATACTTTTGTAATTCTTTTTACATACTTTCGGTATACTTTTGAAATAATTTTGACATACTTTTGACACACTTTTGACATACTTTTCACATACCTTTGACATACTTATGTTATATTTCTTTTGAAATACTTTTGACATACATTTGCTTTAACATAATTTTGTAATTCTTTTCACATACTTTCGGTATACTTTAGTCATACTTTTGAAATACTTTTGACATACTTTTGTAATTCTTTCGACATACTTGTGGCATACTTTTGAAATACTTTTGACATACATTTGACGTTCTTTTGACATACTTTTGACATATTTTTGATATACTTTTGATATACCTTAGACATACTTTTGTCACATTTGTTTAGGCTTACCTTTGACGTACTTATGACATACTTATGATATATTTTCGAAATATTTTTGACAGTTTTTTGTCAAATTAGACGTACTGTTGACATATTTTTTATTTTAACATTTTTTTTGACTTTTTCTGCGTACATATTCTTAATTGCCCCATTGGCGTGAAAATTCCCAACGGCCTCATTTTCTTTTTGATAATTTTGTCACTTTACTGTTTTTTTGGTAAATTCCAAACTATCTGACTGTGTATCAGTAGCGAAGGGTTCCTACAACCCGATTCCCATCGGCTTCTCTCACCAGATCTATTGATCATCAATATTGATTAATATTTTTATAATTAAGTACTTCATACAAAACTTTGTTTTAAAAACACGCCTCATATATTTAAATAGTAACAAAATTGTGAACAAAAACAACGTTTTTTGAGTACCTACGTAAAATTAATCCCGGGGGTGAAAGAAAGGTAGTACTTAATGTAAACAGGCGCATTGCGGAGCTCGTATGTACGCAAGCTGTCTACAAGACAAGCCGGTATTATTGTGAGTTACTTGTGCCGTAGATAAAATCACAGTTACATCTAACGAATTTCAATACAAACCGCTATCCCTTTCACTCCCTTAAAAATTTAAATGCAATCTATCTCGCTCGTTCTCACGGGTTCAAAGCGCCAAATAAGCCGGTCTCAGTGTCGAGTTATGAACATACAAAAAATGTATTCATATTATGACAACAAGTTGAAAATAAGATGGCTAAAGGAACTTTGCCAATGATTTTCAAGTCTCCTATTTGGCATCATTAACTTTTCTGTTATTGTTTTGTTTGTGATTGCAATAAATGGCGCGAAAATAATTATGTGCGTGCATGCTTGTCTCGAACTATTATTGAATTGAATTGTGAAAATAGGCTATTGTGAATATCTGCGTTGTAGCTTGTAAATGCCAGTAGACTGTTGTTTAACAGACTTTTTAATTAGGTTTGATACTTCGTTTTTAAAACTTATTATAAGTGCTTCCCTGTATGATGAAGGTGGGTCCTTTCTCTTCAAAGAGCAGTGGAACTGGAATTGTATTTTTTTGCAGTTAATGGTGAGTTTTTTTTTAAACGCTTCCCTTCTTTTAATTTCCTCGCCTCGCCACTGCTGTGTATTTACACTAAAATTGAGTGTTAGTAGGATAAGAAATAAATAAAAGACCAACTAATACTAGCAAATCATTAAAAATTCACTATGCAGTTATTTAAATTAACAATATTTATAATAAGTCATCTCTTTAGGTACTAGAATAAATAAAATTAATCACAGCCATATATTACAATTATTTTTCTAACGAATAATATCTGAAGTAAAATATAAAAGGCAATATAAAGTATAATACCTAGGCTCACCAAGGCACCAATGATTTTTCGAAGTTATGTGCGGTTTTCCTTCGCTCTGTGCTTCGGAGGGCACGTTAAGCTGTTGGTCCCGGCTGTTATTGATTCATAGCAGTCGTTAATCCATATCAGAGGCCCTCGAGCGGCCTGACAAACTCTGACATCAGAGGCCAGCACTACTTCATACGACAAACAAACAATATAAAAGGCTTTTGTATCACAGTAATCATCAAATTTGTACAATAATTCCCTTGATTAAAATTAATGGTGGTACAAGGTGGTATACAGTTTTTTATATTATTTAATTAAGCACCTGATGGTTACTGTAATAAAAAAAGTCTTTCATGTTGTACTAAAAATATTATTCGTTAGAAAACTAATTGTAAAATATACTTTGATTGTTGGGATATTATAATATTTAGAAACTTCTTGTACCTTAGTTTCTATCAAAATAATTATTGTAAAAATGTAATGTTTACTGTGATAAAAAAATACCTTGGTATTATCTGTAAGAAAAATAATTGTAAAATATGGCTGCGATTAATGTTGTTTTATTCTAGTACCTAAAGATATGACCCATTATAAATATTGTTAATTTAAATAACTGCATAGTGATTTTTTAATAAAAAGAGTTATTGTCAGTAAATCTGTATTTTATTTGCTAGAATTAGTTGGCCTTTTATTTTTTTCTTATCCTACTAACACTCAATTTTAGTGTAAATGCACAGTCAGATAGTTTGGAATTAAACAGAAAACAACAAAAAACACTAAAGTGACAAAATTATCAAAAAAAAATGGGGCCGTTGGGAATTTTCATGCCAATGGGGCAGTTGGGAATATGTACGTAAAAAGTAAAAAAAAATATCAAAAATATGTCAAAAGTACGTCAAATTTGTCAAAATTATATCAAAAGTATGTCAAAGGTAAGTCAAAAGAAATATGTCAAAAGTATGTCTAAGGTGTGTCAAAATGAAGTCAAAAGTATGTCAAAAGTATTACAAAAGAAATATATTATAAGTATGTCAAAGGTATGTTAAAAGTAAATCAAAAGTGTGACAAATGTATGTTAAAAGTATTTCAAAAGTATACCGAAAGTATTTAAAAAGAATTACAAAAGTATGTCAAAAATACGTCTGTATAATATCTAAAATATGTGAAAAGTATGTCAAAAGTATGCCGAAATTATGTGAAAAGAATTACAAAAGTATGCCAAAAGTATGCCAAATGTATGTCAAAAGTATGTTAAAGGTATGTCAAAAGTATTTCAAAAGTAACGTCCACATCAATGGGGCCGATGGGAATTTAAATTCTCATCGGCCCCATTGATGGGGACGTTAATGGGGCAGTTGGGAATATATCGTAAACTGTACGTAAGTTTGTATAACAAATTGTAACCTTAATATTGACTTTTAGTGGGTAAGTACATAAATAAGTGAACACATTTTTGGAAATTATTAAAAGCTTTTTTATTGTTTTTATTACAAGTAATATTCGTTTTTGTTTATCCTACTTGTTTATATGGAAATCAGGTACATATTGACACAAATCACACGATGTAAAAAACACATTTTCATATAATAGAGGGTTCTTCTAATAAGTATACTACTTCGAGAGAGATCGTTTTAAGCGATAAGACCGCCAATTGTAACATGTTTTTTGTTAGATTAAGTTTATTAATTGTATATTTGTGTATTGTGGTGTTTCAATAAAGAGTTCAACTATCTATCTACTACTCTCTGCAATTTCATTTAAAGTTCATGTTTTTGTAGGATTCGCTCCACAAATCTCGACTCCGGAAACTGTAAAATGGAAAAGCCCGCTTTTTTGTGTTTTAGTTAGACGACGCCTATCTTCGGACCGTAACTAATACACTAAAATATACTACTAATCGCACATACTCAACGCGATCCCTTTTTGGCAGCACTTTTGTAGATAAGCGAGGTGAATCGACGTGATAATACAATCTGCTATAGGTAGGTACTGACTGAACCATACCTGGTAGTATTAGATAACTTTTGGGCGTGTATTAGTGTCACAAACACAACAATATTGAACATGAGTGTTAAGAAATATTTTAAAGAGGAGTTCAATCCAAACACGCTAGCGTTGGTACATCCGAACCCGCCGGACTTTTATCTCAGTGCTTGGCAGACGACGCGGTCGCCCGTGCCACTTATGATTTGGCGGGCGACACTGTTTCTAACATCGCTAGGAATAGTGCTGTCTTCGATGATAATATACATCCTGAACGGTATATACGGATTCTGGTTCATTTACCTGACGCATTGGGGACTCAGTCTCATCTTGCTTGCTACCGGATTCGGCGCTGCGGTTTCGGCGCGCTGTTACTTTTATGGACCCATAAGTAAGTGCAATATTATTTTCTGTTGTGCTGACATGTCTTGAGAGAAAGTGTTAACTGTCTAAATTAATCGTTTCTGTTTACATTTCATCCCTAAATAAGTATATAGTTTACCTACTGAGTAAATCAAGGGCGAAGCGGAGAGAGGGGTGTTCAACATCTACGTTTTTTTCACGTAGATGTATATCTATCCAAGCGTGAACAATGATAAAAAGTCCTGTGTACGTCATTATTAAAGGACCAGAATCTATATTCCAAGTTTCATCAAAATCGGTTGAGCTTTTACGAAGCATGCATACATACAGACTTTCGTATTTATAGTATCAGTAGAATAACTCACGTAAAGTAGGTAGGTATAAATATCATAGTTAAGGCCAGGTATACCTTTTGCGTTGTAAACTGTGGCAGGCGCTGAGTTCGTGCTGCCGTGGTACGTGAAGACGTTCTGGGTGCTGCAGAATACTGCCGTGCCTGTGGCTTTCCTCATCACCATCTTCTACTGGACCGTGCTGTATGAAGGTTAGTGGTTTGAGATCCATACTTCATCTCATAGACACTTTTATCTTATGTATTTGTCAATTACATGTTTTTACACGACTGCCGATAAAAAGGTATTGTTTTTAGGATAGACGTATGGGGTATCGTTAGAATCCTTATATGCCCCCGAATAACATAGGCTATATATATTTTATAAAACATTCAATATGGCGACAGTATGACTACATTTTCAAAGGTGAAAAATAAAATATTTTTCTTCGAATTTTTCAATATGGGTATCAAATTGAAGGCCTTGATAAGCACATTCCAACAGTATATAATTTAATGGCTTAAGTTCTTTTTTGGCAAGGCAGGCGTGTTTTTTTAGCTTTTAAGCTAGTTATTTACTATAATTTCTGACATTTAAAAATATGTAAGTAAAGAATGAAGAAGGAGAATGTATTTAAATATAAAGTTATCGTTGTTTTTATTTATCTATTTACTTTTTTGTTCCAAAGTAAGTCTCCGACCGCAATATTTATTTTCTATTCCAGTCCATCCAAAGATTACCTGTAAGAAATTGCTAGTTGCGATAAGGCCGCCTATTGTACAACATTGGATTTTATTTATAATTACTGTTATTTTATTTTTTATTGTGATGTGTTCAATAAAGAGTTATTGTATTGCATTGTATTGTATTGTATCTATTCTGAAAGAAAAGTTTTTATTATAACTATAAAAATCAAACTTAGGTAAGTAACAATAAGTGGCACAGTGGGCGCTCTTATCGCTCAGAGTGATCTCTGTTATAAGATCCAGTTTGCGAATCATTCAGTTTTAAAGGACTTTTTACATACCATTTTTGTTAGACTGACAAATTTTTGCATTTATATATCGGTATATCAATTTATCAGACAACACAAAAAAAAACATGTTCCTGATTCACAGCTGGCATTGAGGAAGAACTGAGCCATGGGCTGGACGTGGCCGTGCACGGGATCAACACGCTAGTGATGTTCCTGCTGCTCGTGTCGGCGTCGCAGCCGAGCCGCGTGCTGCACGTGTACCAGCCAATCCTCTTCGCGCTCTGCTATGTCGCTTTCGGACTCGTGTACTACTGGGCGGGAGGAGTCAACACGTGAGTACTCACACAGTATAGACACATTGTCGGAATACTCTATGGTGCCGCTGCTGGGTACATTTGTACCAGTCATCATCATCATCGAACTGTGCTACGTTGCCTTCGATCGAGCTCATATAATCTACTACTCAAAACACTTCATACAAATAGTCTACGACATGAGTATTTTTAATGACTAGTACCTAGAGTTTGTAAAGAGATAGCCTTTCCCGGCTCCACCTTGGTCAGTTCACACGTTTTTATTACGTAACGTATTTTTCTAGAGTTCTAAATAGACACATAATGATGCCTATAGCAAATGTCCTAAAACCTTGAAATACCTTCTTAGTATTGTAACATTGTCCTCATTTCATATGGATACACCTTGGTGATATCTGTGATGCTGTGCTCCTTATTATGTTAATTATGACTGAGCAATATCAAAACGTGTTACAGTGTTAGAAAGAACATTCTTGCTATCATAATGGTACTTAAATAATTCCACCATTTTGTTTCATTCCAGTGACGGCAACCGCTGGGTGTACCCCGTCGTCAACTGGGCGAAGCCCGGCCCCACTATCGGCGTCTGCGCCATCGTCGGAGTCCTGCTTATAATTCTGCACATCCTGACAGTCAGCATTGCCCTGGCTCGTGACACTGTCTCCCGAAAACTGGTGAAGCCATCGGCTCCTGGACGAGTAGAGGAGGGGCTTCCATTGAGCAGGCCTATTCAGACTACGTAGTGTCTAAATGTATGATGAATGATTTGTTGAATATATTAGGGATTTGAGAATAATGTTATGGCACAGAATTAATAATAGTGCTACGGCTTAGGTCTACTGAAATAAATAATTTACGAATATTTCACATTATGTGAGCAGGTGAATGAGCGTAGTGTATTTAGTGACGTGTTGGCTGGAATACACATGCTATGTATGTGTGTATATTTTTTCGTGCTTACCGTTGGCACAGGTGTGGGAGGGGAAAAACTCCAAAGCAAGTCTGAAGCGTTTTGCGAGAAAGCTACTTTATTTGTTGAAGTACATATGAGCAAATGTATACACTCGGCGAGCATGATGTAAATCAGCATACTACTTTGTATCAAACAATCATGATTTTCTCATAGCATGTGTATATTTCAGGCTTTATATTAACAGCTATGTTCAAATAACAATAATTAGGATAACCTTCGCTATTTTGTTAAATAGAAATGAAACCTATTATTTCGGAATACGATTGTAATTCAAACGTTTTGCTACAACCTAGATTTTAGTATCATCATCCTATATCTGTCTACTGCTGGACGTAAGTCTCTCATGCACGCCACTGAGCGATTAATATATATGCTGGATTAATATGTACAGATATATTAATATATTCTGGAGAGAATACCTAACAAGTCTTACTCTGGTTTCTTGGTTCAAAATAGATCAAAACTAACCAGAGTCTTGTGTCCCATTAAACGAGGAGCTTAGAACTAGTTCGGTCGGGTAACACAGCAGCCTATCCACTGCTAGACGTAGGCCTCTCCTAATGCATGTCACTGAGCTCGGTCTTCAGCTCTAATTTAAAATACAAGTAACGTCTTGACTAGCGCAATTGCCTAATATTCCTCGTTGGCAAATGATCCCACCTAAACAACTGATTATTTTGACGGCCCTATAAGTATATAAGTTTTGTATATGTTAGATAGATCTACAAATATATATCCATCCAAAGTAGCTGTAGGAAACTGCTCAGAAATATATTGTACATAATAAATTTTTATTCTGTAATGTTAAGTATGGTTTTGAATAAAGAATTATTGTATTGTATAATATATAGAAGATTATTTACAGCACAAAAAATTACATGTAGGCCAAAACAACAACACAACAACAACTAGGAGACAACTACAAGTAGATAGGTAAGTACTTACCTACATATTATGTATGTAGGTGAGTATGCTACGAGTAGTTAGCATTTACTTCCGGCACAGAATAAATAATAGTACAAGTACTAACCGGCTAACCTTTGTGTAACATGGGTTGAACAGAATCACAGAACAAAATTAAAATAAGAGTAACCGGACAAGTGCGAGTTGAACTCGCGTGGAGAGGGTTCCGTACGATGAATTATTTATTAGATCACAATATTGAGAGATTTACCATGTTATTTTAAGACCATAGACTTCTTATAGGTTTTCCTGTATCTGTAAGTAAAACACAATTAAATGTATTTATTTCAAAATTGTAGGCTTAGTACTTTCGGAGATAAGGTAGGGAATGGTACATTTTTTAAATAATTTTAATTCTATTTTAAAATTAAACAAATTTGTAAGCCACGTAACAATTTTTTTTTAAATTTTCGTATTTTGTCCCCAAAAGTATCCCGCATGTTCAAAATTCATTTATTTACGTAAGACGACCGTGATTGGGTCACAGATATTCATATGTGCACCAAATTTCAACATAAGCGGTCCAGAAGATTCGGAGCAAATTTTCTGAGACGGACAGACAGAAATAGACATGAGTGATTCTATAAGGGTTCCTTTTTCATTTGGACGTACGCAACCCTAAAATGTTCAATGGAAAACACTACTGGTATTTCTCATGGTCATTTAAAAAAAATGTTGTACCATAAATATCTACTGTAGGTACATATTATATGACGTATAAAATATATTTACAAATAGGGTGTTTGACGTAACGTTGAATTGAACATATGAAAATGGGAGGTAGGTGGGGTGGTCTGCTACTTACTTAGCCCCAAAGATTTGACCTACATTTCATTTAATTTTTTTTTCATTTTCATTCGTACATTTAATGAGATGTAAGGGAGTACAACTACCAAGTTACTAAAAGTCAACCTCACCGGCCCGTGGTACATCCTGCTGAACAACGGACGAGGCTCTGACGACCGACAAATGGCGGTATAACCATTATAAATTAATTGGCGCAGTTAAATTCTACCGACCGGTGACGGACAGCAGTCATCGGTGCAAGAAACTGTGGCCGGCGATCGCCAACCTCCCTATCCAGCGTGGCCATTATGGGCACACAAAAGGGCCCCATAATAAGCACACTAAAAGTACGGCCCCCAGTTCCTGGCAGCCCTGCTATTCGTGGCCACGGCGGCGGTCATAGTCATGGCAGGGCAGGGGGTGCTAAGAACCCCCGGGCTACGGAAAGCCGCCAAAACCGACTGACTCTGGCTCGTATAACGGACGCACGTTACGGCTCGACGAACATCTGACGCAATTGGAAGAGGAGCTGGGGCAAATGAAAGGGCTCATTCTGAGGTTATGTGAAATCCGAAGAGAGGGAGTAGATACCGTAACCTTAGAATCGGGCTATTTATGTATTTCAGGGAAGGAGACCAGCAATCCCAAGGCGGTGTCGGGTTCCTAGGCTTGTCAACAAAGTCCTCTCTGACAACAATGCAGAAATCTCCAGTGTTTCGAATAGGGTTGCGTACCTCGAAATGAAATTAACCAAGAGATATAGCCTAAAATGTATTCAGGTATACGCACCGACTTCAAAGCACTCGGATTATGAAGTAGAGGATATGAACGAAGACATATCTAAAGCCTTTTTTTTTTCTTTTTTTTTACGTGGGGAAATCCTCATGGATGCCACCAAGCTGCGGGGGCAGCAAGGTGGTTATGTCGGACTCTTACCGACTAAAACCCCACGGTGTTCCACAGTACGCCTTGTGCCGGGGCTACGGGTACGCTTTGGCACTCGTCCGCGGCCCCGACGGCGCTGGTCCTGTTGAGGACCCCCTCCTGGTTGGGATGGAGCTGAGCCATTCCCCATCCCATGAACGCCATTAAAGGGCGCACAGAACACCGTGCGCGCCACCTCGAGGCCTTATGCTGGGGCAGACACCCCCGTGTCCACCACCTAGGCCTCAGGGGGGTCAGAAGGGAACGAATTCCACCTCCGACTCCCGGCGTTGAGCTCCACATGGCCTCCCACATCCATTGTCACCACCCAGCACCGCACAGCTACAGTCGTCCTCTGTCCAGCGCAGTACCGAGCAGTGAGTCAGGATTTGAAAGACCATGGAGCACGTCACACTCCGAGCACTACTGCAATACAGTAGTGCTGAGAGCGGACCACCTCCTCGAGCCGGCGCCGAGCGCCCGGGCCCCACCTCCTCGAGCCGGTGCCGAGCACCCAAGCCCCACCTCCTCGAGCCGGCGCCAAGCGCCCGGGCCCCCCCTCCTCGAGCCGGTGCCGAGCTCACAAGCCCCACCTCCTCGAGCCGGCGCCGAGCGCCCGGGCCCCACCTCCTCGAGCCGGTGCCGAGCACCCAAGCCCCACCTCCTCGAGCCGATGCCGAGCATCCAAGCCCCACCTCCTCGAGCCTGCACCAAAGTGCCCGGGCCCCCCCTCCTCGAGCCGGTGCCGAGCACCCAAGCCCCACCTCCTCGAGCCTGCGCCGAGCGCCCGGGCCCCACCTCCTCGAGCTTGCACCAAAGTGCCCGGGCCCCCCCTCCTCGAGCCGGTGCCGAGCACCCAAGCCCCACCTCCTCGAGCCTGCGCCAAGCGCCCGGGCCCCACCTCCACGAGCCTGCACCAAAGTGCCCGGGCCCCCCTCCTCGAGCCGGTGCCGAGCACCCGGGCCCCACCTCAGTTGCGATGCCGCAAACACCATACAGCACCGCAACCTACTGTGGCCACTTCAGCGTGGGCTTGTGGAGGAAAGCCCAGTGAAGCGGCCCCTCCTTGGGCCGGCCAGCAGCACCCTGCCAGCGCGGCCCCGGGTTCCTCTTAGCTTCACCGTGGTCCGAGGATACCCACGGCTACTAGAGCCCCCCCGCCACGTCAAGGCGGGAACCCACGGGGGGGACATATCTAAAGCCTAGCACAACACCTCCAAGGCTCACTTCAATTTTGTCATGGAAAATTTCAACGCTAGAGTGGGAGTACAGACATGCAGCGAGTCGGTAGTAGGTCAACAAGGGTTGGGCAACAGATTTAAAAAGTAGCCCCAACGGAAACGGACGCGGCAAAGCCCCGATGGTGTGACGAAAAATGAGATCGACTTCATCATAGCGGACAAAAAGCGCATTTTCAGAGATATCGCTGTGATCACAAGACTTAAAACCAGGAGTGATCACCAACTTGTCCGAGGCACTCTGGATATTGATTGCAAGCTTGAACGTCTCCGTTTGTTGAAGTCCACGCTCTGACCTAACCTGCTCCAAACCGTTGTTTGACCCGAAACATTCCAGTTGAAACTGGAGAACCGCAAAGTTTGAAGCCAGTCTTTAACCAGTGTTTCCTACCTGTTATGACATACGGAGCCGAGTCGTGGACATTCACGATGCGACTAGTCCACCAATTTAAGGTCGCTTAGCGTGCTATTGAAAGGGCTATACTTGGAGTTTCTCTGAATGACTAGATTCGTAATGAAGATATCCGACGGAGAACCAAGGTACCGACATAGCTCAAATGATAAGCTAGCTAAAGTGGCTGTGGGCTGGACACATTTCCCGAAGAACCGATAACCGTTGGGGTAGACGTGTTCATGAATGGAGATCGCGACTCGGTAAACGTAGTGTAGGGCGCCGTCCAGCTAGGTGGAGTGACGATATACGCAAACTGGCTGGCAGCAGTTTTAAAAGAAGAGCCAAAGATCGGGCTCAGTGGCGTGCTTTGGGTAGAGGCCTATGTCCAGCAGTGGACTGATGCGGGCTGATAATGATGATACATTTAAACCCATTTAAATATATTTTTTTATGGACAGATCTGTTATTTATCTGATATTTGTTGCAGGTTATTGCTAGAAACAAAGTTATGGACCATCAAACCTCAAAATTCAAGTTGCATTTAAAAATAAACTAAAAGTGATGGATGACTTCTGATTTTATAAAAACATCTTTAAGGTATGAGCTTTCTAACGGTATGTAATTTGCTTTGATATACTTTTCGATATCAGAGTTATTCCTTCTTTTTTACGTAGCCGGACCATTTCGACGAAATTCTATTTAAGTGGAAAGCTAAATGTTTTGCGAAATTTATGAATGAAAAGGTGAAATTAATGAAACGATCAATTCAAATCTGGTATTCTTTATTTAAAAACATCAGTTACATAATAAAAAACAATTTTCTTTCAACATTTAGTTTGTCTTGGTCAAAATAAAAAAAACTCGGGGCCTTGGTCAAATCTTTGGAACTGAGTAGGTAGCAGACGACCCCACCTACCTCCCATTTTCGTATGTTCAACGTTGCCCCTAACACCCTGTTTTTACACATAGGTAAGTATTATTAATACAACTAGGACTAGTACTAGAGACTACTAGTACTCCACTAACTACTACTTAGTACTAGTAGTACTTTAGGACTCGTGTTTAGTAAGATGTATGTACCTAATTAAAGCGATGGTAGCCGAACGGTTCAATACAGCAAATTTAGAATCCAACTATACGGGTTCGGTCCTAGGCTTTTATAAGTTACCACCAAATGTATGTTTTAAGTTATGTGCGGTTTTCCATCGCTCCGTGCTTCGGAGGGCACTTTAAGCTGTCGGTCAGGCAGTTATTCATTAATAGTCTTTAAGCCATGTCAGAGGTCCTAGGAAGGCCTGACAAACTGACAACAGAGGTGAGCACCTAAAATATCAAACAAACAATACGACTAATGAATAGTAATACAAATAAATTAATTGAAAACGTTTAAAGAAAAAGAAGCTATTATTCAGTAGTCATCATCATCAGCCTATATTTGTCCACTGCTGGACGTAGGCCTCTCCTAATACACGCCACTGAGCTCAGTCTTCAGCACTCCTCATCCACTTTCTTCCGGCTGCTTTTCGCTGATCTTCTCTCCACCCGGCCACAGGGCGTCTTACACTGTGCTTGCCAAAACGTGGTCTCCACTCGAGAACTAGTCTACCTCAACGGTTATCAGTTCTTCGGGAAATATAACCAGCCCACTGACACTTTAGCTTCCTTATCTTGGAGCTATGTCGGTTACCTTCGTTCTCCGTCGGATATCTTCATTACGAATCTTGTCTTTCAGAGAAACTCCAAGCATAGCTCTCTCCATAGCTAAATTTAGTAGACCCTAAATTTGTGTACTAGTTTGACCGTGAGTGTCCACTTATCGGCTCTGTAGGTCATGACTGGTGGGACCTAGTTGTAATATTTGCCCAAGGTAAACATATTGTTGGGCAACTTCAAGAGGACACCATTGGCTGCAATCGGTTCCGGGTCAACAAGATCGTTAAACATGATCTTGGTCTTATCTATGTTCATTCCGAGACCGATGCGTCGAGAAGCATCATCTAGATTGGTCAGCATACTTTGCAAGTCTTGCAACGACTCCGCTATTAGGACGATATCATCGGCAAATCGTAAGCGTGAGATGTTCTCTCCATTGATATTAATGCCCATTCCTTTCCAATCCAGCGTCTTAAACATACCTTCCAAGGCATTAGAGAACAGTTTCAGGGATATATCATCCCCCTGTCTCACTGCCCTGTGCAGTTAGATATATTTAGACTGCTGGTTTTATAATTGGATTCTCATAGTCGCGGCGTCATACAGAAACCTCAGCACTTAGATGTATTCCATTCATATGTTGTTTGAGCGCCATGTCAATCTCGTCTAGGCTGACGTCGGCCAGTTTGTCTGTGTAGTGGCGAGTCATTATTGCGCAGGAATCCTCTGTGCTGGGTTTGGGTGTTGAATTATAGGGTCGTATAATCGGCCATAGAAGTCTTCAATCTCAGAAAGGATCTCCGGCCTAGAGACGACGGTTCTACCATTATTGGTCTTGAGCTTCTCAGATGAGATCTACTCAATTGCTAGGCGAAAACTTCTGGACCTGGATTCACGAAGATTCTCCCCGTCGGAAGTAGATACATTTGAATGTTATTTTGGAGAATAGCCAAAGGTTTATTTTAACCATATGCAATTCACGTTTGCATACTGCATGGGTACACGTAGGCTGCGAATGCATGGCGTGTGCAGCGCGTCTAAACTTGGATTAGCAGCGCGTAAGCAGCGCGTGAGGAAATGTTGTCTGCATAGTCAATATACTTATGTTTGTTCCTCCTGACAACTGTGAGTTAGTTCAATACATGGTATACTTAGAAAAGGAATATTAACACGCGAGCGAAACCGCGGGCAAAAGCTAGAACAAGAATAAAATAAAAGTGTTGAATAGTAAATGTAAATTAAATTATGAAATAAAAAAGTTATAGTTTGGATTTGAAAGTTTCTACTGACGATGCTTTAAGGGCATCACAGACGATTAAGATACTATAACATTTGATGTTACGATATCTGCATATAAAATATTATAGCATCATAAGGTGTCACACACGGTAAAGATATGATAATATATAGAAATTATTCATTCGCTCGCAGGCCGTCCTAGGTGCCACACGTATTTCTTCACCGCTTTCTATATACAATAAAATAAAAATAAAATATGAGTAATACGGTTTCACTGTTAGATTTATTAGATCTGATTTCGAATTTGATATGCATTAGCGCACTGTAAAAGATGATCAATTTGGATAGAAAATCACATTAGATTTAGAAAAAGCCGCGGTGAATTTAATCTTTACGCAGATGTTTCTACAAAAAAATATCAAACTTATTTTAAATAAGTCGATGGAAACTTCTCGAAATTCATAATTTGATTATGTAAGGAAGATATAGTGAAACAAAATACGAACATGCGGGAGAGCATTTGTACAGAACAACGACTTGCAGTATGCTAAGAACCATCTCGTTCATCTCAGCTTTCAAACATAAAAAACCGCAGCTAAATCGGTCCATTCCTTCGAATGCTACGATTCCCCCCCCCCCCCCCCCCTCACCCCTTCACCCTCAAATTATAGCTATGAATCATCTGGTTTACCCCAGCTTTGAAACATCTGGTTTACCCCAGCTTTGAAACATAAAAAACCACAGCTAAATAGGTCCATTTGTTTGGAAGCTACAATTTTCACCCCCCTTTTCTTTCGCACCTCCCCCCTCCCTCTTCCCATATATCTAAGAACCATCTCGATCATATCAGCTTTCGAACAGAAAAACCGCATTAAAATCGGTCCATTCGTTTGGGAGCTACGATGCCACACACACACACACAGTGATACACACCCTAACCTTATAACACCCGTCTCTTTGTTCAGGGGTTAAAAAAAAACGTCACAAATACAAAACAGAGCAACCTGTAGAGCATAATATTACGATATATTTTGTATCTTAAGATAGTATATTAATATATATTTTGTATATTTTACGATATATTTCGTATCTTAAGATGACTTCTTTTCAAAAATTCCATATCGCTCGATATCTTATGATACTGTAAGATGCAAATATATATTATCTTCGCCGTTAGTAATGGTTCATATAAATTGTATGGCGAGCGATATTTTATCTTAAGATAAAATATTATAGTATCTTAGTCGTTTGTGACGCGCTTTACGGATTCCCACTGGTAGAGGGAAATATAGGATGTCATTATTGCGAATGTCTATTCCTCGAAGTCTATTCATCGAAAGCTTACATGTCGGAGGGTCGTTTCTCAAGCCTCCGTTGACGTACAGTTGTATTTATTTAAAATGTTGTATAAATGTAAAAATATTAAAATTTTGGGACCTAATTACAAGAAAAAAATTATGGGCAAGATCGCTTGAAAAACATATCAGTGAGCTCTAGAATCCGTTATCGAATGTATTCGATAACGTCTTCAAGAGGTCATAATACTTAAACTTGATAGAAATACCACAAGGCCGCGCGCGTTTCGTTAAAACTGGTGCAAATAATATACAAAAATGGCAAGATATTTTAAAAGAGAATTCCAGTTATCCATGTTCGGTTTGGACCACGAACCTGTGTCTGATTTCTACGTGAGCAGTTGCCAAAGGAGCCTTTCAACTGTGCCTTTGTTGGTTCTGAGGTGTATCCTTTTCTTAGGATGTATTTCAATAATGCTGGCGTCCCAGATCACGACGACAGGTTGGATAGGATACGAGCTCTGGTGGGTCTTCCTTACACACTGGGGTCTGTTGCTTATAACTGTGACGTCAGGCCTAGCATTCGCAGTGTCACTTATGGCTTATCTTAAAGGATCTATCGGTGAGTAAACTTTAGAACCTTTACTATATTTCTTTCTTCCAGCTGCTACGAAAATTAATTAGTGACTTGTGTTTTTGATATGTGAGATAATTATAATGATAATTATATGATTTCAATTAATTACTCAGAAAGGTATGAGCTTGGGTTTATTCTTAACTGTCTGATAAAAGTGACAAGCACGACACGCAGTATGAAGATATCTTAATTTTAATAAGTTATACTGCTTGCAATAACTTGTCAGTCACAAAAATACTGAGATGTAGAGCTTTCAATCGAGATTGAGGGAGAAGACTTCCAAAACGTTGAAGTTTCAATTCGAATGTACGTTTTTTTTTTCTTTCCTAACTCGTATTACTGAATCGATTCGAAATAACGACATTCTTCAGTCATAGTCGGTCTCGTATAAATTGTAAAAAATGGTTTCGTTATTATTTTACTATTTCATCCCCATTGGTTTCATTTTTTTCAGACGGTACGTTCGGTCTCCCTTGGTACGTAAAGGCGTATTGGGTGTCCTTTAATGTGACCCTTCCTATTGCATTCTTCATCACACTATTCTACTGGGTTTTCCTCGCTGGATTAGGCAAGTAACTTATCATAATTTAATAATATGAGTAACATTGCATTGACCTTTATTTATTGGACTATGAAAAAAGAGTGTTAATTTTAACAGCGTTAGCATGTATGTTCGTCTATACCCGATAGCACCTAAACTACTTTAACCCGATTAACATCGTAGAATTCGTATCGATTGTCCGCTTGATATTGGCTAGTTTTTAAGGTTCATTAAAACGTGGAACAAAAGTCAAAGTCGACCTTGCCGCGCTGCTTGAATAGGCGCCAGCAAAGTTGTATGGAATTTCATTATTGTCGTGTTTTGCGGCCAGCAAAATCCTTTGAAAATCCATTATTGTCGTCTTTTGTCGTAGCACTATTATTTCTTCCGTGGGTTCGTTAACCCCGAACGCGAAAAGAGAGGCGTTGTAGGGTAGCTCCCAGACGAATGGACCGATTTTGTTTTTTTTTTCTGTTTGAAAGCTGATGTGATCGTGATTGTTGTTGTTGTTGTTGTTTCTGTTTCGGTTTCTGTTTCTGTTTCTGTTTCTGTTTCTGTTTCTGTTTCTGTTTCTGTTTCTGTTTCTGTTTCTGTTTCTGTTTCTGTTTCTGTTTCTGTTTCTGTTTATGTTTATGTTTATGCTTATGCTTATGCTTATGCTTATGTTTATGTTTATGCTTATGCTTATGCTTATGCTTATGCTTATGCTTATGCTTATGTTTATGTTTATGTTTCTGTTTCTGTTTCTGTTTCTGTTTCTGTTCCGGCTCCGGCTCCGGCTCCGGCTCCTGCTCCTGCTCCTGCTCCTGCTCCTGCTCCTGCTCCTGCTCCTGCTCCTGCTCCTGCTCCTGCTCCTGCTCCTGCTCCTGCTCCTGCTCCTGCTCCTGCTCCTGCTCCTGCTCCTGCTCCTGCTCCTGCTCCTGCTCCTGCTCCTGCTCCTGCTCCTGCTCCTGCTCCTGCTCCTGTTCCTGTTCCTGTTCCTGTTCCTGTTACTGTTACTGTTACTGTTTCTGTTTCTGTTGTTGTGGTCGTTGTTGTTGTCGTTGTCGTTATTGTTGCATTGTTTGAGACAATTCTTATTATACTAAGCTGGTTTTATTTAAATTCCTCGCATTGTTTGAGTAAAGCACTATACAAGCCTTGGTCCGCAATGACTGCCCTGCTGGCCACGCTATGATGGCCTCGAGTTTTGCGTAGTTAAGTTCTCGGCCTTCAAGCTTGGCCATCATTGCAGCCCTTGCTGTTCGCGCTATAAAGGCCTCGACCTTCGGTCTCGGCCTTCATTCCAACTTGGCCATCAAGGGCTGCAATGCTGACCGCGCTGTGATGGTCTCGAACTTAACTTAGCTACGCTCTCGACCAGACCGCGGCAGTAATGTACTATTAATTATAATAAGGTTCCATTGGTAGTTTTTTCTGTTTGGTCTCGATTACGAATTAATATTCTCTAAAGTATCTATTTTGCTTGAGATGCATGTTTTTCCTCCCAAATTTATTTTAAAAAGGCTATTCTTTATTATGTTGTTTTACGAGATATGTCTGACCAAATAAGACCAACTTTGCTGGCATCTATACTAACATTAAAGCAATAGGAACGAAAAAGTCTGTACTAAGAAGATAATTAAAAAATAAATGGTCTAGAGGGTACATAAAATAAGCTACTGAAAAAGAATATAACATTTTAAAAATTAGTGTCTGTCTGTTTGTCTGTTTATCTGTATGTTTGTTCGCGCATCACGTAAAAACTTCTGGACCGATTGCGATGCGGTTTTCACTGTTGGATAGTTTAGGTGTTGACTTAAAAACTGAAGGTAGAAGAAAACGAGCAATCGATAAAAAAATACTTGACGGATGATATGTAGAGGTTAAGTAAATATATATATATCTATGGTAGAGGTACTTACTTTCAGTCCTAAAAACTTGGTATTTTAATCCGATGAGTAGAAGCCGAGCAATCGATAAAAACTTTTTGACGCCTGAAGTAATTTTGATCAAATGTTGGTATATTGGTATTTTAGGTCCTTGAATAGTAAATAAAGTACTTTTAACCTAGAGAAATAAACACGCGTGCGAAGCGGCAGGTACAGCTAGTAACCAGTATTATGGCACTCGTGGTACTCTATAAAGTTATGGACTAAAAATTAAAATTCATCGGATTCTATCATGATGGGTATAAAATACGATGGGTATATGTAGAATAAATATACTTATTTAATTCAAATCATTGTAAGTCGTAGTCGAGTTTAGTTAATATTTGGTGTTTGCGAATGCCTTAAAAAGGGAAGAATACACTAAGAGTCTAATAATAACAAGACATAAGTTTAAGAACTAAAACCAGACTTGTTGGGTAAAAAATAGCCTATGATACTCTTGCCATGAAGACGAATCGATTGACTCTTTTGTCGAAATCAGACCAAGTTTTTAATTTGAACACATAACCCTTTCTTTGCTTCGCCGTTTTTTGGGTACAAAAAACACCTGCAGACCTGTGTTATCGCGCATACCTAGCAAGACCTTCGGGATTTTCGCAGAACCGACAGCGTTAACTCGCAGATGCCTTCCAAGAAACCCCATGTTGTAGATTGTACCTTTGAATCAATCCGTATAATTCATTAAAGTTACAGACGAGTATTTCAAAACAAGCCACACAATATACCTACTAACATACAGATTACGACAGTCGGTATATCGCGATGAATTCGGTCACCTTTGAGACAACAGCAGTGAGGTAAAGTCCTAAAGTAGAATCATTCAAGTAAAGCTCTAATGAGATCCTGTTTGATGGAACACCGAAAATATATGGATCACAAAAATAATGAGATGTAGGAGTTTAACATCGGCCCAGTTGTATCAAAATACGATTCTTGAGAAGGTGGTTAATTAAGCATTTTAACAACACCATGTTCCATAACCAAGAATGGTTCTTTCGACAAGACTCAGAACCGTGCCAAATAGCTCGATCCTCACAAGCGTGTCTGAAAGGAACGTTTCTGACTTTATCTGGCCGTCATCTAGTCCCCCCGATCTTAATCCGCTTGATTATGATCTATGGTATCTTTTAGAGAGTATGGCCAGCTCTAAACGCCATGATAATTTGGAGTCCCTGAAACATTCCATAAGATTGGCAGTGGCGAATTTTCCCATACAGAAAGTGCGTGTTTCAATCGATAACTGGCCACAACGTTTAAAGGATTGTTTAAAGGCAAATGGAGATCTTTTTTAATGAGCTTAAAATTTAAATAATGCTATTATTTTAATGTATAAAAATACGATGTTTTCCTTGTAACAATATTTATGGCAAGACTGTGCTAAGCAATTATTTGAAACTATGATTTGAAAGGATTTATTGTTTTTCCAAGTGTCTTGTTATCAAACAAATAAATCTACTTATGCCGAAATATTGAATAGTTGAAACCAATCAATTCCTTAGTAGGGTACTTCAATATTCTATAATTTAAGTTAATGACAGTTTAAAAACTAGTAATTTTTTATTCTTATTTTCCCATTTGCAGACGATGTATATGCCATCAATCAGACTCTCAACATATTCATCCACGCTATAAACTCCGTCCTGATGGTGATCCTCCTCGCTACCAACCGCCATCCCTCCAGGATACTGCACTTCTACTTCGCGGTGGTGGTCGGCAACGGCTACCTCCTCTTTAGCGTAATATTTCACTTCGCTGGAGGAATTGGACCGTAAGTATATCACGAGTATGAGAGTTAAAACGATTTGATTCTCCTGGCCCATGGCTCCAGAGGCTCCAGAGCGAGAAGAAACATTTCTTACTGTCGTTGGCGGGAACGCGGATGCACACGTTAACGCTCGCACCATCCGTGATGGACAAGGCCGGTTCCTATACCTTCTATATCTTAAAACGAACCGTTTTCGCTTACTGTCCGTCAGCTTTTGACATAAACCGCATACAAAAAACATTAAAAAGTAACGAGACGTTGGAAAAACGACTCGTTTCATTTTTATAGGAAAGGGGGGGTAAGGTGACAGATAACGCGAGTGAGACCCTAGACCGCATGAAAAGGAGAATGCTGCCTCTATGAACTTTGAAGGGTCTCACTTCGGTGTGGCTAAGAGTTTCGGTGCTACGTGCTTCGGTGCGGAGAGGCTGCGATGAGAGATTCTCGTCCAGGTGAAGGTCGTGGGAAAGAATAATCTCTACGAGGAATCAGTTGAGACTGAGACCAATTCAGAGCTAAGATTATATAACAGTGATCGCTATTAGGTATTTGTCCAAGTCGAGGTGAAATCATGATGAGATTCTGGAATTGAGCCGGAAGCTCAGAGTCTAGGTGCACGGTTGGCGGGGCACCAATTAAAGTAAAGTAATGATCTCTGGGCCGGTCACATTTTCCGATGAACCAATAACCGTTGGGTTAGACGAGTTCTCGAGTGGAGACCACGTTCAGGCAAACGTAGTGTAGGACGCCCTGTGGCAGGGTGGAGTGACGACCTCCGATAAGCGGCTGACAGAAATTAGATAAAGACCGAGCTCAGTGGCGTGCATTAGGAGAGGCCTACGTCCAGCAGTGGACAGATATACGCTCATGATGATGATGATGAATGATACTCAGTAAAATCGGTTAAGGTAATTCCGGTAAAGACATTAAAAAATGGCAGCAGGCGACGTGGAGATCGTAGCTTGCTCATTCCTGAGTAGTGGACTCAGATTCCCGTACGTATGGTTTTCACGTCCTCAAAGAGTCCACGTGGACGGTTCCAATAAGTTGTGCTACATCAACCAGCTCTGAGCATGATCGGGGGAATCTAAAAGGTCCCCGATAGTCTCAGAGACTATCTAAGTGCTCTGGGGTGAAGTGTGGGTCTGAATCTTAGGACGGCGTGGTCCGTAGAGGAGAGGAGACGGAAGATGTTCTGGGTGAGCAAGTTTCATTGAGGGCCACGTTGAAGGCCCCGAGCATCAAGTAGACTGGTACTCAGGGTCCCTGAATATGGTTCTTGGGTACCCGTGATGAACATCGTGACATCGGCCAGAGAAATATCAAACGCTCAAAGCAGAGGTCACAGAGAGCAAAGAAAAGAAGTCCCCGCGAGTCTATACAGTGTTCTCAAGACGTAGCAAAGTAGATTATAGGAATGAAAAGACAACTTATCATTTAACCCAAGCATCAACTTTATTCCTGCTCATTATGGTAATCATAGAACTGTTAAGTATTGCACGAGAAGGACGTGATATGGCTTGCAGGCGAGCAGATGCAGATGAATATTCATCAGGTGATCAAATGCAGACTTACTCGTATCTGTATATATGGGGATCATAGCAGTAAAGAGTCAGACACGGACAGATCAATTTCAGGTGCAGACCAGGTCTCGCGAGGCTTGGGATGGCTATAAGGGGAAGTTGGAGGCTATTGGGATAGTAACCCCCCCAAATGTTGTACTATTATTTATTATGTGACGAGAATAAATAATAGTATTTAGTAGTAATAAATAATAGTAGGCTTGACGAGTGTATAAGCATATATTCGCGGTGTACCAAAGGCCTTATAGTACGCCGCGACAACACCTAAGAAAATAGTTATTTGTTATGCAAGGCTGCAAAGTGATTTTTTGGCGAGAGTACTTGTATTGAATCCTGAGCGTAGCGAGGGTTTCAAAAGTACGAGACGCCAAATAACTTTGCTGCCATGCGCAACACAAAACTTTTTACCTCACTACAGCGAGGAAAATGCTAGGTGCAAGAAAAACAGCTAAAATAATATATTAAGTTAGTGTTTATAATAATAATAAAAAATGGGGATGCCTGGCAGATGTGTAAACATAATAGAATAGAGTCGAACAGAATCGAATAGAATAGAATCGAAAAGAGTCGAATAGAATCAAATAGGGTCGAATAGGGTTGAAAAGAGTCAAATAGAGTGAAATTGAAACGAAAAGAGTCGATAAGAGTCGAGAAGAGTCGAGTAGAGTCGAGAAAAGATGAATAGAGTCAAGTAGAATAGAAAAGAGTAGAACAGAGTAGAAAAGAGTAGAATAGAATTGAAAATGAAAAGAGACAAATAGAGTCGAGAAGAATGGAGTAGAGTCGAATAGAGACGAATAGAGTCAAGTAAAGTAGAATCGAATCGGATAATAATATAATATAAATTAGTAATAAAGTATTTTCAATGAATTGGCGGTATAGAAAATTATAGAATAGAAAGGTTCGAACTTTAAAAACTCTTTCCACGCTAGCGGGTAAAATGCATTTTTGCACTCCGTTTTCGAATGACAAACAGAATCTTTCCGAGCTTGTGAGGTGAAAACAATATTATTGATCTAAGTACTGAACCAAACAAAAACAAAAATAAAGCAGTAAGTAACCAAAAGCCTCAAATAGTACAATTGACGGCCTTATCTCTAAGCTGAGATCTCTTCCAGGCACCCGAAGGCTTGATAAGCATTAAGACCCCTGATAAGATGCTATCACTTACCAAAAATACCAATTTTCCCCAGGTTTGGCACCAGGGCCATCTACCCCATGCTGGATTGGTCGCGGCCAGGTCTGGCGGCGGTCACGGCTGTGGGCTCCGCAGTCTTCATCATTGTGATCCACTTCCTCGTGGTCGGCATGACGGACGCAGCCACCAAGAGATGCCGTGAGAACTCCACCTCGATCTCAATGGAGTCACTTCTCATGTTCAACTCACTAAACTAAACTAAACTCAGTTTAGAGATTCTTAAAAACTATTTTAACTAAATGTAAACATAATTATCAGTGCGACGGAACTAAGGGAGGGGGAGGGGGTGTTGTGTTATTCAAAAGGTTTTTGATAATTTCAACTAAATATTAAATTAGTGCGACAGAACTAAAGGACTTGGAGGGGAGGGGGTATTGTGCATGGCTATGGCCGGAGAAGGGGGTGAGGAGGGGTGCGGGCTGGTGGATATGGTAAATTACCATAATGGTAATGTAAAGTATGGTTTTGAATAAATAATTAAGCATTGTATTTTATAAATAGAAGATTATTTATTGACAAAACAAAGAAATACAAGTAGGTACATTATTATGTAGGTAAGTATGCAGCATTTACTTCCATCTAACCTTTGTGTAACATGGGTTGAACAGAGTCACAGAATAAAATTAAATAAGAGTACAAGTACAGAGAGCTATCATTTATAAAAATACAAGTAGGTACATTATTATGTAGGTAATTATGCAGCATTTACTTCCGTCTAACCTTTGTGTAACATGGGTTGAACAGAGTCACAGAATAAAATTAAATAAGAGTACAAGTACAGAGAGCTATCATTTATAAAAATACAAGTAGGTACATTGTTATGTAGGTAAGTATGCAGCATTTACTTCCGTCTAACCTTTGTGTAACATGGGTTGAACAGAGTCACAGAATAAAATTAAATAAGAGTACAAGTACAGAGAGCTATCATTTATAAAAATACAAGTAGGTACATTATTATGTAGGTAAGTATGCAGCATTTACTTCCGTCTAACCTTTGTGTAACATGGTAAAAAATAAAATTAAATAAGAGTACAAGTACAGAGAGCTATCATTTATAAAAATACAAGTAGGTACATTATTATGTAGGTAAGTATGCAGCATTTACTTCCGTCTAACCTTTGTGTAACATGGGTTGAACAGAGTCACAGAATAAAATTAAATAAGAGTACAAGTACAGAGAGCTATCATTTATAAAAATACAAGTAGGTACATTATTATGTAGGTAAGTATGCAGCATTTACTTCCGTCTAACCTTTGTGTAACATGAGTTGAACAGAGTCACAGAATAAAATTAAATAAGAGTACAAGTACAGAGAGCTATCATTTATAAAAATACAAGTAGGTACATTATTATGTAGGTAAGTATGCAGCATTTACTTCCGTCTAACCTTTGTGTAACATGGGTTGAACAGAGTCACAGAATAAAATTAAATAAGAGTACAAGTACAGAGAGCTATCATTTATAAAAACCGGACAAGTGCGAGTTGAACTCGCGTGGAGAGAATACGATGAATATAATGTATAATCTCACAATATTGAGAGATTCCCCATGCTGTTTTAAGACCAAAGAGTTCTTATAGGTTTTCCTGTAACTTGTAACTAAAGAACTATTTTCTAAAAATAAAAATAAAAAATTGGCTCATTCGTTTTTTTATTTTTTAACTTTTTAAAATTCATCATCATCATTTCAGCCTTTATTACAGCTCTGCTGAACATAGTTCTCCCTCAAAGAGCGCCACGCCACGACGAAAGGTCCTGTGCCGCCTCCATCCACCGAATTCCTGCGATGGCTACAATGTCGTTCGTCCAACGTGTGGGGGCCTCCCTACACTTCGGTTGCATGCTCGTTTATTGTTTTTTAAAATTATAAAACAAAAAACTGACTAAAAACGACTTCAAATCATATCTTTTAAACTACTGAACGGGTTTTCGGACTTTCAGTTTCCGAGAAACGTGGACATAAATACATACATACAATCGCGAAATTTGGTATGTTTGTTCAGATACTAAGAATGCCCGCGTATAATATGAATATTAAGCATTGTCATCATCATCATCATTATCATATTTCACTCTCAAAAGGATGAACGGATTTTGATGAAATTTGGAATGGAGATAGCTTATACCCTGGAATAAAACATAAGATACTTTTCTTCATCATCATCATCCTTCACACTCACACGGCGGAACGGATGTAGACGAAATTTGGATTGGAGATAGCTTATACCCTGGAATAGCACATAGGATACTTTCATCATCATCATCATCATCATCATCATCATCATACTTCTCTCAAACGAATGGACGGATTTAGATGAAATTTGGAATGGAGTTAGCTTTTACCCTGGAATAACACATATCATACTTTTCATCATTATCATCGTTACCATCATCATACTTTACTCTCAGATGGCTGAATGGAGATAGCTTATACCCAGAAATAGGTACATAGGATACTTTTCATCGACATATCATCATCATACTTCACTCTCAAAAGGCTAAACATATTTTGATGAAATTTGGAATGGAGATAGCTTATACCCTGGAATAACACATAGGATACTTTTCATCAACATCATCATCATCATCATCCCTCACGCGGTTGAAACCGCGGGGTGCAGCTAGTCATTTTTATAAGTGATAAAAAATGTTTGGCCCAAAATTCTTCCCTGTGGCACACCAAAAGAGACATTTCTTATGTTACTCCTAACTCCGTCCACTGACACTCATTGTCCTCTACTTTTGAGGTAGCTCTGAAACCAGTTCAAGACGATTCCACGGATTCCAAGGCGCTTCAGCTTTCTTATAAGTTTTTTTGTAGTTACGTGTCAAATGCGCGACCGACTAACCTTCACACTGCTCTGTCACACTGGTGTGATGGTTAGGAAGAAAATTTACTAACCGTCACACTAGTATTAAGGATAGGAATTCACTTTCCTAACCGTAACACCGTTTCTTAGTATTATCTGACGTTCACACTCAGGACTGATCACCACCGACTAACCTTCACACTGCTCTCACACCTAGCTGCACCTCAAAGTGATAAGTGCCAAAGTGACAGGTGTCAAAGTGACAGATGCCAAAGTGACAGGTACCAAAGTGACAGGGGTCAAAGTGACAGGTGACATATGTCAAGTGTCATGTCAAAGACATATATTTTGGTCAGTACCTATCTTCATTTTGGATGACAGCTGTCAAAATTAAAAGGCGTATTACTCTTAAACGGAAGCGAAAGATCTCATCAATATCTTCGTTTTGGATAACTGCTGTCAAACTTTAAAGAGCTATATAATTCTGAAACTATCGATCATAATACTAGTAGTTTATATACATACGGGATAGATCTCATCGAGATCTTCATTTCATATGAGAACTGTCATCCAAAACAAAGATATCGAAAAGATCTATCACTTCTGTAAATAAACTACTAGTCAACCAGAACAGTCTGTCCAGTCAGTCTGGTGGGGATTTCGGGAATAATCCGTATTAAGTGAGGGAAGAGGGGGAAAGGTAAGGGAAGGTGGGGAAAGTAGGGGAAAGTAAAATGTTTAAGTCACATGGCTAATGTCAAAATTCGTATGTTATCTTGTCACACCAAGCAGTGTGACCACGAGTAAAAGTAATTCCTCATGCCTTGGCATAGTCCAAAATATGCCAATGGATTTTGTCGTGTAACGCAGGATTTAAAGGTGGTATCTACGTGTTACGCCGTTGGGTGACGTAACGATTAGGTAGATAGGAGGTTTTAACTCTTTGCGTTATATTATGACGTAACGCTTGGAGGCAAAATCAAAGCTTATCTAGAGTGAGATAGGTCTTACCTCTTTGCTCTACGCTATGACGTAATGCTCAGAGGAGAAATCTATAACCATAGAAGAACGTTATATCCCTCAAGGAAGAACTGGCTGGAGGGGTAAGACAAGATTATGAATTACCTTACTTTCAGTTAAACCTTAGTCTACGACTAATGGACCGTAGAGGTAAGGCACTATCTTACAGTTTGCAAGATTGTGAATTACGCTTACCTCTATGTTAAGGCCACTAGAGGGTATGAATTCCTTTCGTCCTATGTCAATGGTTTTGCCACTCTAGAGGAATAGCCGTAAAATGATGGCGATTTAGGCTTTTTAGGGCATAAAACCTCATGAGCATGAGACATTAACCTGGCTATTGCATACGGTACGACGAACAAAAATTAAAATTAAAGAATAGATATTACGTATATCAATACTCTTTGATTTTAAATTTAATAACAAGACACGAGGGTCTTTATGATATGTTTGACAGCTGTCATCCGAAATGAAGATATCTATGAGATCTATTACTTCTGTAAAGAAACTACTAGTCTAGGATCTTTAGTTTCAGAGTTATAGCTCTTTTAATTTTGACAGCTGTCATCCAAAATGAAGATATTGATGAGATCTATCACTTCTGTGAAGAAACTACTAATCTAGGATCTTTAGTTTTTAGAGTTACAGCCCTTTTAAGTTTGACAGCTGTCATCTAAAATGAAGATATCTATGAGATCTTTCACTTCTGTCAAGAAACTACAAGTCTAGGATCGTTAGTTTCAGAGTTATAGCCCTTTTAAGTTTGACAACTGTCATCCAAAATGAAGATATCTATGAGATCTATCACTTCTGTAAAGAAAAACTATTCAACGAACAATAGTTTCCGAGTAATAGCAGTTTTAAGTTTGACAGCTATCATTCAAAATGAAGACATCGATGAAATCTATCACTTTTATAAAGAAACTACTAGTCTAGGATCGTTAGTTTCAGAGTTATAGCCCTTTTAAGTTTGACAGCTGTCATCCAAAATGAAGATATCTATGAGATCTATCACTTCTGTAAAGAAACAACTATTCAACGATCAATAGTTTCTGAGTAATAGCAGTTTTAAGTTTGACAGCTATCATTCAAAATGAAGACATCGATGAAATCTATCACTTCTATAAAGAAACTACTAGTCTAGGATCGTTAGTTTCAGAGTTATAGCCCTTTTAAGTTTGACAGCTGTCATCCAAAATGAAGATATCTATGAGATCTATCACTTCTGTAAAGAAACAACTATTCAACGATCAATAGTTTCTGAGTAATAGCAGTTTTAAGTTTGACAGCTATCATTCAAAATGAAGACATCGATGAGATCTATCACTTCTGTAAAGAAACTACTAGTCTAGGATCGTTAGTTTCAGAGTTATAGCCCTTTTAAGTTTGACAGCTGTTATCCAAAATGAAGATATCAATGAGATCTATCACTTCTGTAAAGAAACTACTAATCTAGGTCCCCACCGATGCGTACGGTCTGGTGAGGATTTCGGAAATTTTAAGTTGACATTATTGTGGTATTTTTTTTGCGTTGTTTAAAAAAAGTTATTTTGTAGGTGGACCATGGGCAATAGATATTTTTAAATTCCTCTTAATTATCGTTAGGGTGAACAACGGGCAAGAAAAAGTGCCCGTGGTCCACCCAGGTGAACTGAGCAGGTGGACCAGGACCAATGCCCGGATCGCTCGTCATGGCGCTCTTTGGGGGAGGCCAATGTTCAGCAGTGGACTTCAAAGGGCTGACATGATGATTATGATGATCTATCTATCTATATACATGAAACAGTAATATTATACTAGTTAGGTAGTGAAGGACAATGCCACATGTTTAGGTTTGATATCCACCACTGGGGGGCAGTGCAACACATTTCTTACTGACGTCCACCGCTGGGGGACAACGGGAATAGACGCAAATATTTGGTTCCAAATATTTAGTAACGTGGAACCAAATTGGAAATAAAATCGTCTATCGCTATTGCCATCGGCTTAGAGTCATTTTGGCATGATGAGGCATCGATAATATAGTATTATGTTCAAATGTGTTCTAAGTAAAAAGAGTTTGGATTAAAATACGATTGGCTTAAAAATAAATTGTATACTTGACGTGTAGAAGAAATATGTGACTGATGGAATGTAATAAAGTGAAATTAACCATCGATGAAATGTCTTTTGTTAAATTGATGTATAGATAAAATAAGTATTCGATGAGTCGTCATAGATTAAATGAAATTAGGTGAAACGTGTTTCGAAGTAGCGTAGTGAACCCGCCTGTAGCCGTCCTTCAAAAATAATATTAAACTCAAGATAAGAAATATTAAGATAAGAGATATTAAGAATAAGAAAATTCAGGACTATATTTATGATTAAAAATATCATTTTCAAGAATTTTAACAAATTAACTTATAAATCAGGATTTACGCAATAAACTAACAAGTAAGATAAGAATTACAGGGGTTCCCTACGCTACTTCGTAACACGTTACAGACAATATTACCTCTTATATAATTTAAAATCTGACTCTGAACTTAACCAAATTTGGAAACTATTTTACCTACAAAAACTAATAGTATGAACAGATAATATGTTGTTCTATGAAAATTGACATGATGTCAGAATGTTACTCTGCTCCAAGAATTTAAGTCTCTTACTGACGACTCTTTCCAGAATCTTGGAAAAGACTGGAAGTAGCGAGATGTGGCGGAAATTTTAACAATTAAGCTTGGAGCATTGGCTCCATGTTTTTAAATTGGCACCACTGAGGCTATCTTCCAGCAGTCAGTAAATATGCCAGAGATTTAAATTAATTACACTGGTGAGTGGGTCAATCATATAAATAACTAAATAAATATATTCGGGACCAATTACCTAGCCCCAAACTAGGATACCCTGTACTATGGGCACTAGATAACGGATAAACATACATAGATAAGAATATTACATCCAAAACTCGGAAACAAACATTTCTGCTCATCACACAAATGATTGCATCTTGCTGGATTTGAACCCGCAACCGTTCGATTTCGTACCTAGGATATCTAGCCACTATACCAACCGGTCGTCAATAAGGCAATAAGACAATAAGGGCAGATTTTCTTTATAAAAGTATTTTTAAGTCTATACATCCCAGGTGCAGTGCCATCTTTGAATGTTTTAATAATATTTCCAATCTCGAAAACATCGGTAGGTGTGAAAAAAAAGAGATAAGTGAATTTGAGGATACATTTACAAGAGCAGCAAGCTCGTTTTGTGTTTTGCCTAAACTTTGCAGTATAGAATTTGCGAGAGTCGGTCCGACATTCGTAATATACTCATTGCATATATTTAATGACTCTACAGGAGAATGAGAGACGTTTAAGAGTAGTGAATTAGAGTATTTCTTGTTATTCAGCTCACAGACGTTTTTAATCGTTTTGCACAATGTTTTAGGGTTATCTTTATGCTCTAGCAGTTGGCAATTATTATTAACAGATTTAACATTTAGATAGTCACTGATCTGAGAGTTCTCCTGCAAAATATTAATGTTTATACATATGGCCAAATATGAAAAAGGTTGATAAGAGTCCATTCAGTGCAGATAAATGTTGCCACGTCTAGCTCAATAATTATGAATGCAAGAGTGTTTGAGAAGTGTGAGTTTGTTGTGTAAAAATAATGGTTGTGTAATGAGAATGATACAAATAATGTGCGTACTTGCGAATTGTTATGTTTGAATTGGTACAGAAATCGTGCAATATCTGTGTCTAAAACAGTGCATAAAACAGCTGATAGAGACAGAAGATGATCGATATTTAAACTACGACGCAATAAAAAAAAAGTAACATAAATATGCTACTACAACATTTTATGTTACTATGTGACACCTGTTCTTGAAGCGGAGACGCCGAGCTTCTCCGCCAGCTCATCGCAGTTTCTGATCCGTATCGCCGGATTACCTTCTCTAAGCCTTACGTTGACTAAGCCGTTGCTAGTCCAACAGTATTTGAAACCTGCCTGGACTGATCTAGTCCGGGTCTCCCAAAATAAGCTACGGGTTTTTCCGGCTGAAATATAGTCTGACAGGTTGGTCACCAACACCGATGTCCATTGTTGTAATGGGTTTGCGGCTTCTAGTTGCTTTTAACAACTCGTCACGAATACCGCTCCTTGATAAACAAACCACAATAGGCTGATTTTGGGCCTTAGTGATGATAGTTCCTTACAGAGACTTTATCTGAATCGGTTTGCGTCTCACGGAACCCGATCTTTCTTGCCCAATCTATCTGTTCAGTCTTGAAATCGAACCCATTTTTTTTGGCGGTGACCAAGAACAATATGATGCAGGTTTTCGTTCGGTGTTTCCAGCAGTCTAATAATGTTAATTTTTTACGACTAGATGCTTGAGCCTGCAAATTTAAATCAATAATATTTAATTTATGCTCTTCAAGCTTTTCAACTCTGCTCCTGAGCGAAGACTTTCCTTCCTCATATCGCGCTTCCAGGGATGTTAATCTGTCATCAGATGTAGTAAGCCGCTTGGCAACATCATCAAAGCGCTCCTTCATTCTGTTTGCCAAAAAGTCCATCTATTTTCTGAATGAGGACATATCTTCAAGAAGCAAACGAATTTCAAAGGTAAACTCCTGCAAGTCCGACACTGGCAAATTTTTCTTTGCGCTATTTGTTATATTTTGCTCAACAGGTGTCTGCGATGAGCCTCGTACAGATGTGCTTGAATTATCACCACCATCGGCTTCATCGCGCATCTACGCTATATCTTCGCTAACTCGCTCGGTGTTATTCTTCCGATTCAAATGTCTTGTAAAATTGATTCTTGCAAGTTGCGCGAGCGCACGTAATAAGCTCGTGCTGCTGCATGATAACATTAAGGCAGCCAGCGCAGCGGTTTTCAGAATCCGAGGCCATATGTTTTTATTTGTTTATTGTACAAACAAAGTGTACAGAGATGCAATAAGACAGAAGACACTTAATTTTCGGCTGGCGTCGAAGATCACTCTTGGCGCAGAGGTGTCACTACCCAACTCAAGAGCACAATATTACATACCTACACAAAATTTGGTAGGTACATATGCTGCGACACATATATGAATTATTACGCATTTTCAACAATATTACATACATATGCTTGAGAACCTACCTTTTTATAAGTCGGCTAAAAATAGTGACAATTTTAGACAAACAGACAGAGAGACACGAGTGATCCTATGAGAGTTATTTTTTTCATTCGGACGTACAGAACCCCAAAGATGTCGTATGGAAAACAAAAAGTACTAATGTGCTCAATTAAAAATAATAAACATCATGCTAATTAAGGTACCTACTATTTTTTGTATTTTTGTTATACTCAAAAAATACTCAAACTATTGTAAAAAATCTTTCACCGAATTTTATTTACGTTGACGTGGAAACGAAATAACACGTCTGTCAAGTACGTGAGTAATAATGTCTATTGCTGCTGCTAATAATTTTGAATTACGCTTACTGGCGAATATTACTGGTGAGCCGGGCGAAGGGCGAATCACTTGTAATTTATGCTCACAAATAGGTATTATAAATATTATTCGAATAATGAATAGTAATACAAAAGATAAGTATCGCTATTTTGTAAGATATAAAATGTTGCCTATAGTTTGGATTTGAAAGTTTCCATTGACGATGCTTTACAGATTCCCATCGGTATAGGGAGATCCAATAACGAATTCCATGCAGTAACTGCAAATGAACTATAAGTTTTATATTGTGGGATAGTAGTTTAGATAGTATAATACGCACATAAACAACACAATAACTCACACATTATATATGCATACCAACAGACACAGACGGATAAATGGGAAAACAGAGCAGTGTTAAGTAAATAGGGTGTGAATTACAGTATTTGGCAATTACTCATTACTACTTATTGTTTCCTTGTTTTTTAAATAATCTTCAAGCATGCATAGTGTTTATTTTATAGCCCTTGACGGATTATCATGCCTAAGCCTTATCTGGCATACAACGTTTCCGTGTCCGCCTTAGATTACTAGTCAAAGTCATAGTCACAGTAGTAAATAGACAATGATAGCACTAAGTAAGTCAAAACTTATCATGTCATGAAAAAAGAGAAAAACATAAATAGATATTATAAATACTTAGATCAAATCAATAACAAGAAGCAAATGTAGATTAAAAACTAATCTAAAACATGTTTTTATATTTGTATATGCATTGTTATCGACTTGTGAGCTACCCTGAAAGTTTCAGCCGGATAGCTAATCGGGAAGTGCTCGAAATTTGGGTTGCAAGATTCTACCCGGAACAACAAAAAAAAAAGTGTTAAAATTAGTAATACTATGCTTTGAGTTTGAAAAGGAAATTTCCCTTTGACGTCCCGACTCAAGAGTTGAATCTCGCACAGGTACAGGAAAACCTTCTGACTTTGCCGGTGCTTCGGAAATACGCCCGTTAGAGAAGAGAGCATGAAACTCTACGTGGATATCATTTAATCCATTATTGTCTTCTTCTTTATTATGATGACTTCTGGAGAGGCACTTGCCTACTAGCAATTTCGCCAATGTCAAGTTTAGTTTATTTAAGATTCATACAAACCAACGCCTCCAGCTTGCAATCAGGGTGGCGTGCACGGTAGCGATCAGTTACTGCAATTGTACTAGTAGTGCTCAAATCAATTGCTTCGATCGCCGTATCCAGCCGCAGGACGCGTTTGGTTTCAACACTTTCAACGCGTAGTTATTGATCGCTACCGTGCACTCCCCACCCTGATTGCAAGCTAGACGCGTTGGTTTGCACGTACCATAAAAGAAGTATTGTCAAGTCACAGTCTATAATTATCACGAATCAGTAAAACGGTGGAAGTTTTACTTGAAACTTCCTGGAGAGTTTTGAAATTATCACAAAGAGTCACATTTTTTGAATTTTTATGCTTTGCCTACACTCGTACTCGTGTATTCAAGCTGTTAATTTTTATATTTTCCTTATATTTGGGTTTTTTTCGAGTGTTAATTAAGAAGTCAAGCTGTCATGTTGTTATTTTTTTCCTCATACTGGTTTTTTCGAGTGTGTGAATACTTCATTGTGTGTTTGTTAACGTGCACGAGTATGGGCAAGGGATAAAAATTAATAAAACATGACACTTTGTGATATTTTTAAAACTTTCCAGGAAATATTAGTAAAACTTCCACTTTGTGAACTGTCCCGAATATATATATATTTTTTTTTTATTTTTTTTTGGACCCGCCACCACCCTTCTCAACGATTTTAGAGTGAAAGGTGTGATAGGGCTACCACAAGTCAAGACATTTTAGTGTTAGCTTGTACCTGATCCATCGAGAATTTGCTTCGATGATTTTGCTTTTGATTTTTCCAGAATTTATGAACCTAGCTCGACTCCCAAGATAAGACTACTCTACCGTAATCGATTTCTATACCGTCAGGTATTTTATTGAAAATCTTTTAGAGCCGTTTTCCAAAAAAATACTACGAACCAATTTTGTTGACATTGTATAGGCCAAGGTTGCCTATGTCGTACCCCCCCCCCACCCCCCCCCCCCCCCCCCCCAACTAACGAAATAATACTGTTATATTTATTGTAATTAATATGAAACAAAATCTTCTGCGGAACCTGAATCTTTATTTATTTTACTTTTAACTAATATTAATAAAAATCTAAAACCTTTTAATAAAATAGTTAGGCGTTTATAAAAAAAAACACCTTCGTTATGTAAATAGACTGTAACAAGAAATATACTTAACGATTATTTCATCATCATCAGCCCATGTCACTGCTGGACATAGACGTCTCCAAAGAACGCCACTGAGCCCGATCTTCGGCTCTTCTTTTCCATCTGCTGCCAGGCTGCCTGACATTTTGCGTAGGTATTTTGGTAGGTAGGTAGGTATCGTCGCTCTATCTAACCGGAGGGCGCCCCCCTTATAAACTATTACTTAATCTGTGGCCCTACACACGTTTGCCGAGTCGCGGCACCACTCAATAACACTTCTATATACTCTACCCCAACGGTTATCAGTCCTTCGACAAATATGACCGACTATGTGAATAAGGTAAATTCACGTCTTCACGATAATAGAGTAGGTAAATGTTGTCATGTCTTTGTTGTTATTGTTGTTGTTGTTGTTGTTGTGGTTGTTAATAATCCAGAAGGTATTAGGAATCGATCTTTGATTATCTATTATTTTACAGTTGATTATCAAAAGATCCGACAACGTCTTTTCCATTTCTGTTTCTAAACTAAGAAGGCCGCCCTTAGCATATTCATTCAGCGCGACTGCGCAGCTCGAACACGCGCGTGAGGCAGCGCGTTAGCAGCGTCGCGCAAAGGCCCTATAGCAGAATATTTACACAAGTACCTATATCACAAATTCACATACTATGAACATAGTTCCCAAGGTAGATACGCTTGCCCATTATCTGAGACACAATAGTAGATTGTATTACTAGAGAGCGAAATAATATTTAGCCGGCGAGGGTGCTATTTTGAATCCAAGGCGGAGTGAAGGATTCTATAGTAGAATCCCGAGCGAAGCGAGGGATTCAATATACTTCGCCCGAGGGAAAATAATTTTGCACCCGAGTGATACACTCTACTTTTCATCCCCTTCTATGAGAAAAAGAAATAAAATGCGCTTGTAGATACTTTACAGCTCATATATTTATTTACAAGCACAAATAAAAAATGTATATAACCCCCCACCAAGATAATTTACCAGCTTTTTTTTTAAAGCCGGAGATCCGTCTTTAAAATAATAAAAGATCAATTTACTGTGTTATGTTTTAATATGAACAATCAAACGAACCATTGATCATTTTGGACGCAGCAGGCTGATTCCCTAAGGAGTGAGGTTGAGTGATTGCCACCGAGCATCCATTGCGGGTGCGCTTGAAGGTCGTGAAGGTTTGGAATTCACTAAACAGTTAACGCGCACCCGTCAAGCACCTGCAATCAACACTAATACCGGTTTCCCGGTAACTATGCGACAGAATTAAGCTAAACCTAGCCTGCAAATACTCCGCCAACGATCGTCTGAAATTATTTTCTGTATTTTCTCTCTCGCTTTTAATATGTCTAAAATTTTGTTTCCGTGTATTAAGATATAAGTATAATTAAAAGTTAATTAGCATCGTAAGTTTTGTAGTGATCTAAAAATATGGCAATAACCTTTTTGTAGATTGTACGTCTCTGAAAGAAAATCTAAACATTGATATTATTTCTCAGCAATAATGTACTTACCTACCTACTTCAAATAATTATTAGGTACAACTGCCTATTTAAAAATACCATGTTCCTATAGGTATAGTGACTATAGTGCTTCTCAGGTAAAGTTAAACTTCAACTGAAAATAATCTTTGCCGTCGAGTAAAAATGCTGTGAATGAAAACATCCTTGTACTTTTGTGGAAAACAATTAATTCAATAAATAAATAAAACGCAAGAAATAAGAAAGAAATATATATGCGATTTACTTTTCTTATGATTGATTTTATTTCTAGATGAAATCTCTTGCTTTGTACCTATATAGAAGTGTATTGTATCTACCTACGTCTTATGTATCGTTGTAGAATGTTGAATCCTTACTTGATTATACTAATAATATGATACATTTGTTTCAGGTGGATGCACACATAACTGCAGTTCATAAGAATGTATAGATCTCCGCTTTCCGAGCTCATAGGATAGTGCGAATCTCAATTTATGTGAAAATTATAACATTATTACATGATATTTAAAACTTACACTTGATTTTGTTTTGCTTGTATTTGCATTGACCCCTCGTTGTTAGTAGAACTTCACATAATTAGGCTTTGTAAGAAAACTACTAGATTTCACAACCAGTAGGTATTATTCTATTTTAGGGTTAAAATCCTACTCTAGGTATGAAATAGATAGGTAGATTCTATGAAATACCTCATATATACATGTCATTAAACCTACCTTTCACAAAAACAACACAATTTCATGGCACGATAAAACATGAAAAACAGTGTACCTATGTAGGTGTTAGAACTATAAGTTTCATAGTAACTATGCATTATCAATGATCTTCACTAACCAAACACTGCTAGATAGTAAATGCAATGAACGCACCGGGTGCTCTTCGGTTCACGAAAAGTCATTGCTACTGAATTCCTTGTGAATTCTGATTATGAATTCCCGGTTTAGTATTTCCTAGTTTCCGTGCGGTTGAGTGCTCACCGCCTTGATTCACAGGTGATGGAAGGGACACTGACATTAAGAATGTCAGCTTATAAATATATATAATTTTAATGTCTCCACTTTACAAAGCCGCGTCAGCAAAAGTAGAAAGGTAGAGCTTTCAGAAGATATCCCTCGTATATTCCCTTCAAAACATGCCTCCAACCAGATATTTTCAATTGAGGAGGAGATATTTCCATGGTAAACCTAAGTATCCCACTGATGGGGAGCATTCGTACATTTTGTGACATTTTAAAAACTGACATTGTGAAATTTGGACTGTGTTTTACAAACTTTTACGCCAATCCAATAAAAAATCAATTTACTGCTTAATTTTTCTTTTTCGATATTACTTAAAATGCAATGTCCCCAAATGACTTATATTGTTGTGAAGATCATTTGAACAAAAACCGTTCGAATCCTCCACTCCTTTATCTACTGCCGTGAGATCATGACAATGATGTCACGTTGTTTTATACAACGTACTTGTTATAGTTAGAATTTTTACATTATTTTTCCCAGTTTGATTGCTTGATGATTGTGGGACATCTCTATGTCACTTTTATTTGACCCATTTTAGCCCTGTTAACTCCGGAGGTATATTTGTATTTTTTTTAAAAAACTAACTTCTGACGCGAACGAAATAATAATAAAACATATTTTACAAACGGTATTTTACAAACGTATTTTACAACGGTATTTTACAAACGGAGGCGGTACAAATGCGGTCAGCGTTTGGGCCGCCTCTCTTTCACCCAGGTTTAGTTCCGAAGAGCTTGCCAATGTACAATCAGTACCTAAAAAGGGTGGTCGTGCTGATACGGCCAATTATTGCCCTGTCTCGATAACCTCCTTACTTAGTAAGTGTATGGAGCGCGTCATAATCATTAGGCTCTCGGCATACCTTGAGGACAATGAGGAGATCTTCAGTGACCGGCAATACGGATTTCGCCAAAACCGGTCTACTGGGGATCTTCTCGCGAATGCCACTCGCATACTGAGCGAAGTCATCGAGATGCATGGTGAAGCGTTTGCCTTCTCCCTTGATAAATCGAAGGCTTTTGATCGGGTCTGGCACGATGGCCATTTAAACAAGCTTCCCTCATATGGATTACCTAATGGCGTATGCAATTGGATAGCTGATTTTTTGTGGGAACGATCTATTCGAGTAGTCCTAGAGGGCTGCTTGTCTGATCAAATGGTTATCAATGCTGGTGTACCTCAGGGGTCGGTTCTCTCGGTTAAACTGTTTTTACTGCACATGAATGACCTTCTTAAGCCCGGTACCTTTGGGTATGCATATACTACTACTATATGCATGTATGCATATGTACTGTAATTGAGAGATACATTTAGAATGTCGCTGTCCAGCTTCAGAGAGAGTATATATTAGACCGTTTGAATTTAGCCTTAGAAGGCGAGTCCGATTGGGGTGATACTAACCTGGTTAAATTTAATGCTACTAAAACGCAGGCGTGTTTGTTTTCTGCTAAAAAGAGTCCTCTAAATCGATCTCCGTCTTTCCGTAGTGTATCAATATCTTTAGGCGGCCATCTGGAGCTTTTGGGTGTCGAACTCACATCAAGCCTGAATTTTGGGTCTTATATTGAAAACAAAGCAAAGGTAGCTGCAAAAAAACTATGTATTTTGTCTAAGGTGAAGTACTAGGTAGGTACTTCATGCCGCGCCGGGACAGTTTTTGAATCTTTATCAAGCACACGTTCGATCTTCTATGGAATATTGCTGTCACCTCTAGGACGGTTCTGCAAAGTATCAGCTCGAGGCATTGGATTCAATTGAGAGACGTGCTATGAGGCTCATTGGGGATGAAACTCTGGTAAAGAGTACCTAAGCTTCAATGTCTGGCGCATCGATGTGAGATCGCAAGCCTGTCGGTATTCTACAGATTGCACTAAGGAGAGTGTGAACAAAAACTGCACAATCTGATTCCCCCATAACCTTTCCATCACCTTACCACTAGACGATCGGCGAAGCACCACCCTTTTATGGTTGAAATACCTCGCACAAGAACGAAGCGTTTCGCTTCTTCATTCATTATAAGAACTGCAAAGGAGTGAATTGCCCTGCCCTCGTCAGTGTTTTCGATAAAATATAACCCAGGTATGTCCAAGTCAAGAGTGAATAGGTATCTACGAGTACTAGGCAAGCGAGCTACACCTTCAACCACATCATCGCTTTTCACCATGTGAGATCGTGGTCAAACGATTGACTAGACCGTAATAAAATAAATAACACCACTTTGGAATTAAATTGAAGCTAAATCAATTTTCTTCCAAATTTTTTTCTTCGTTCGTTTTTTTTTTTCTTTCTCTAGGATAGTTTAGCCTGTACGTTCCTTGGAAATTATCCTTCCGATAGTTTTTCACTTTTTGGAAAATATTGCTCATCTTTGAATGTCTTCATCTCCGCAACCCACGGACCCAGAAAGCTTGGATTGAGCTCAAATCCTTGTAAATTTGGTTTTTTTTCACAAAAGTAAATACCTGAAAACCCTTCACAAGTGTTTTTTTCTGAAAAAACTAAAGCAAGTGACAGAATTTTAAGAACCACGGGAGTAGCAAAGGATTTTTAGAGTTGAAAACTTAGGTATAAACTTCTCTCAGGGGTACTTAAAAAAACTCAACACATCACATCAAAAATTGTAGATACATGTGCGTTTGTCTTTGTTTTGTCGATTACTCGTATGACTGGCCCCTTCGACTGGATGCAACAGAATTGGTTATTTTCTCGAAACTTAATAAATTGGAAAACTTTATGTACTACTATTATATAACTCCGTTCCAAGAAGCTTTTAATTATATACTATAACACGTTCCGTTCAAAAAGGAGTAGCGGCAAAATATATGAAAAAAACATTTATATTAAAACTCCTTCTCTTTAGCTTTCTGCGAATTCATCAGACATTTCTTACGTACAGTGGTATTCATGTAAATTGTAGATCATGGCGTACTTACTTACTTGATGCGCGGGCACTTTTCCGCAATTAGGCCGTATGTCGGCCCTTTTTGCGTGATGGGTGGTACTGCTAGTCACTGCAGCCACCCGATGTCCTCCAGGAAGGCCAGCAACTCCTGTATCCTGATGCAGGCCTCCTGTAGGGTTCCCGGTGTTCCCAGGAAATGCGCTCTCTGGTACGCTACTGCACTCCAAGAGCACATGCGTGGCCGTTTCTTCAGCTTCCATGCATCCTCTGCACAGGGAGCTGTCTGTAATGCCTATAATAAAAAGGTGTTTATTAAGGGGACAATGACCGGTGATTATTCCGACGACTTGTCGGAGCTTATCCCTTTTAAGGTTTAGGAGTTTACGGGAAAATCTCGGATTTAACTCCGGGAATGCCTCCCTCGACTGCCTGCACATTAATACATCATGGCGTAATATTTATATACTCTTTGGATCATGGTACAATACTTAATGGGTATATTCCCAACGGCCCCATGAACGTTCCCATCAAGGGGGTAGTTGGGAATTTAAATTCCTATCTGCCCCATTGGCGTGAATAAAGTGTAGTCCCGTTGTCCCCTTTGTGTCCACGTCACGTGGGATACTATACTGTGACAAAAGTTATGGTACGGCAGGGTGGCCCTTGGGCTACCCGTAAGCCACGATCATGTTTTATTTACGTAGTGTAGGGCGCCTTCAAGCTAGTTGGAGCGACGATATACGCAAAGTGGCTGGCAGCAGTTGGAAGAGAAGAACCGAAGAACCGAAGATCGGGCTCAGTGGCGTGCTTTGGAAGATCGGGCTCAGTGGCGTGCGTGCCCATGTCCAGCAATGGATGATGATGATGTATCGAAATTGGCACCGATTTTTCGCGCGGTTTCTATGTAACTTTGAATTACCAATTCTTAACAGTGTAACAAAGAAAACATACCATGACAAGTATACCTCTAAACTCTGTACGAACGGAGATTTTGAGGTTTATATATTTGTAGGGCAGGTGGCGCATTCCTATTTTCGCGTGGCCGTCAATGAAACATGGAATTATCAATTTAAGACAATGTAACTAACAAAACATATTATGACAAATATACCTCTAAACTCAGTCCGAACCGAGATAATAATGTTTACATATTTGTAGGGCAGGTGGTGCATTTTTATTTTCACGCGAAATACGTTAGCAGCAGAAGGAGGATCGAAAAAAAAACGAAATATGGTTTACTAATTTAATTAAAATCTAAATTACAATTAATTACTTAAGTTATAAAAGAATGTTTCCACATCGAAGTAGGAATATGGAATGCCTATCATTACAATAATCAAATAACAAGTTCCGTCGGTTGACGACATGCTGTATCGGCTATTTGATGTTTTCCTAATAATAATTGTAAAGTGCAACTGCACCGTCGGCGATCTTCATATGGTAGCGTTACGTAATTCCTCCACCCTTAGAACGGCGACTATTTTAGCACGTTCAGTGAAAATGTTGCCGGGACATTGTCAGGATCTTCTTTCCTCTCCTGAATAGTGATTGGAGGCTGCTGGACGTCCTTCGTGGTTCTGTAACATCGTTCTATGTAGCGCCGGAACATTAGTATGATAATGAGTGCGACTGCACTGGATACTACAGCATAAAATGGATCTGTCGTATAATAAAAGAAATCTGTTTTCAAGTTATCCATTTGTAGAGGGGCCTGGAGCATGATTTTATCTTGGATGCTGTGTAGTCCTTGGAGATCGATGGAGTTCAGTCTGATTTGAGTCGCTACTGTAGATTGTTTCTCAACGTCGCGTCGTAGGGTATCTTCGTCAGTTTGAGAGGTTGACCTTTGATTTCATCATTATCGTTTGCGATAGTGAATTCTTCAGATTTCAAGCGACATCCAACGGGTATCGTGGTGAGGTAGCTTCCTTGAAGCGATTTGTATTCTTTTCGGCTGCAGATGAGTTGTACCTTCGTATGTTGGGGGAAGGACAGGATGTAGTGCTGGTCGTCTAGTTTCTCCATGGCTTCTTTTATGAGGGTGACTTTCGTGAGTTGGCAGGATTCCTGAAGGACTTGATTAATAATTAATTCTTGAATGCAGTCAGATTTGGTGCGAATCTGAAAAGTGATTCCCTTCCCACAGAGATACCAGTTTTTCAACTTCGGGCATTCTGCCTCTATGTACACGAACGACATTTGTAGGCCGCATTTGTCTTCGTGTTTTTTTTAAGCCTTGAATTAAATTTCTGTACCGTTGTCCCCTTTGTGTCCACGTCACGGGGGATACTGTACTATACTGTGACAGTAGGTTAAGGTGCGGCAGGGTGGCCCTTAGGCCACCCGTAAGCCGCGAACATGTTTGTTTTACATAGGTAGGCTGCCTTTGTCTTCGTGTTTTTTTAGCCTTGGTAACCTAAAACACAAACACAATTGAACACACAATAAATCAGTATTTAATTTGACTGAATTAGTTGGTATTTTATTTCTCAAGCCAATGGGGACGTTAATGGGGCCGTTGGGAATATATCACTTAATTTAGATGACATTCTCACTGTCATCTGTCGAGGTCATAGTTTTTTTTATTATGTACATACTCGCGTCTACGTATGTCGGTATCTCATATCTCGTAATAAGTATTCTGTGATCACGTGGCGGCAAGAAGTTGTACGTATGTAAGTAGAACAACATAGAACTTCCTTGCGTGGCGGTTACCAATGAGTATATCCGTACCTCTTATATGGTCTGTGGAATTGTAGTTAGCCCGTATCACAGATTATATTATATAGATACGGCGTAGAGAGACTACGAGATACGGGAAGTATCTATACCAGTATCTCCTTCTTACTTTGTAAAGCAAAGACTACAGTATATTTGTAAAGTATCTCATTAGATTGTGGTGGTTAGTTTTAATGTTTATTTTCAGCAATTCTGTTTTTATTAATTTTTATTTACATGTTATTAGAAATGAAAACGACTGCTTTATTTATGTTAGCAACGTACTTAAGTTTAAATGATGAATACACGTAAGTACAAATAAAATAACAGAAAATGATAATAGGTAGGTACATTAACCTCGTCTTAATAATAATCATGTTCTCAAAAAGATCTATAAAAAAACAATTAATTATCTTTAGAGAATAAAGAAGCTGTAAAATCTTTGACATCTAATAAAAACATAGCTCCAGTTAGGGTTTTATTCGAGGCGATCGAACGCCTAGAATCGCGGTCCGCACCAATCGACTGAATCACGGAGGGTCTTTTAATTGCAAAATATTGACACACAATCTAGCTGTAGTTTGGAAATAAGCGATTACATAAATGTTATAAGTTTACGCAAATCGTGCGCGCTGCGGCTCGACGAGCGGCTGGCGGCTCGCGCGCCAGTCTGGGCCCACGACTCAGCAGCCGCGCCGCGTCGCGAAGCGCTCGGTGCACGCTTGCTCACGCGCACCTCACAATCGTAACATTATCTGACCCGTAAAAGAACAACACCCTTATTTCCGGCAAAATTATAAAACGACGTATCTTATCTCTGAACTCATAAAATTAATAGCCGGTTTTACACACACAATATTAGATCGGATTACGCAGCTACGGTCAGTGATAAATGATAGCGGCTCATCGATAATACCTGTATGATATCCACTCCACCGTGTGTGTAACCTGATTCGCGATACAGTATTTATCTTAAATTTGTCAACTTATCTCGCATTCTCAAACGCCTCGCACAAACTGCTCACTATATCTCAAGCCTGGCGCTAATCTCGAAATTATTTTCGTTATTGTAGTTTTCTCAAAATGGTGAAATGTTATAGGAAAAGTGTCGCTCTGTCGGATTTGTGGGTGTCTTCGAACGAAAAACTAAGCGATTTTTATGCGTCGTCATGGCAGCGAGGAGAGTCGCCGGTTCCGATGCTGGTCATCAGGTTCGTCTTGACGTCCCTGGCGGTGGCTATCCTGGTGTGGTCGGTGGTGGAAGGCCTCAACCCCTTCTGGCCGATTTACCTCACCAACTGGGGCTTAGTCCTAGTCAGCATGACTGTGCTCAGCGGTTCTCTAACTTCAATTATTGCTTTACACAAAAACCCGATTGGTAAGTTCCAAATAATTTCTTTATATTTTTCCTTAACATGAAATCACACTCAAGCAGGATAGGTATTGGTCCTATATTTATTAGAAATTTTAGAGTATCCAACATCCATTCAAATTGTTATTCTCGGATTAAAAGTCATCATCATGTTCGAATTAATATTTGTGATCTATATACTTATATTAAAGCAGTAAGCTAAAAAAAGTCTGTTCAAAGAAAACAAGAGCTACTGAACAAGAACATAACATTTTATTAAATCGTGTCTTATTTCTGGCTGGATGTTTGTCCTCGCATCACGTAAAAACTACTGGTTTGATTGATATGCGATTTTCACTGATATTTAGCTTAGGGTTAGCCTTAAAACTAAACTTTTCATCTCAACCCGATACGTAGAAGTCAAGCAGACTTCTACTTATCAATAAAAATAATTGACGGCTGAACGAATTTAGATGAAATTTTGTATATTTTTATTTTACGTTGACATTGGACAAGGATCTTGAAGTGGTGGGAATCTGGAGGGAAGAAGGAACGAAGTTCTGCGAGATGCGGCATATAGGCACGAAATCAAACTTTCGGTGGAATCTCTGCAGCTCATTGAGAAACGACGCGAAGATCTTGCAGTCACTTCGTCAGATCAGCGGGCTTTGAATAAGCAAATAACAAATCTGAAGAAGCGATAGAGTGAAATCGGGGGTCAAAAGTCTTCGTACAACAGCTTGGTTGAAGCCATCTGACGAAGTTGATCACATCAGAATAAGAATCAGATATATTTTTATTGCATAAAACTGTGTGAAAGTTGTTGTTTCTATGCCGGAGATACTCGCGGAAGTTGAAGAATTCTATGGCCGACTGTACGTGTCACAAGCGTCGTAACCCGAATCCAATATCGAGGATTCCAGGGCCACTCTGACCCACCACTATACCGTAGAGCTGCCAGAAGTCAGACTTGACGAAATCGAGATGGCTCTGAAACAGCTCAAAAATGTAAAAGCCCCGGGTGAGGACGGAATTACTACGGAGCTCCTCAAAGCAGGAGGTACTCCCATGCTTAAAGAGCTTCAGCGTATGTTTAATTCTGTCCTCTTCTCTGGGAGAACTCCAAAGGCATGGAACAAGAGTGTGGTCGTCCTGTTTTTCAAAAAGGGTGACAAGACCTTTTTGAAAAAGTATCAGCCCTTTTCCCTCCTGAGCCATGTCTACAACCTTTTTTTGAGAGTCATCACGAATTGTCTTGCGCGGAGATTTGATGAATTCCAGCCAACAGAGCTGACCGGATTTCGGGGAGGATACGGCACCATAGACTACATCCATACAGTGCGGCAGATTATACAGAAGACAGAAGAGTATAATCAGCCCTTATGCCTGGCGTTTGTGGACTATGAGAAAGCCTTTGACTCTATCGAGACTTGGTCTGTTTTGGAGTCGCTGCAACGATACCTTGTCGACTGGCGGTATATAGACGCGGCGGTGTTAAGATGTATGTATGACGCCGCAACTATGACCGTCCAAGTACAGAACCAGCAGACTAAGCATATCCCCCAGCATCGAGGTGTGAGACATGGGGACATTATTTATCCAAAATTGTTCTCAAATGCATTATAGTATAATAATATATTTACTCCGGACTGGAAAGTATGTGGCATTAACATTAACGGTGAGTCTGAGATTCGCGGATGACATCGTCATTGTGGCAGAAACGTTGCAGGACTTGCAACAAATGTTGGACAGCCTAGCTGATACGTCTCAATGCATTGGTCTCCGGATGAACTTAGACAAAACCAAGGTTATGTTCAACGAACATGTTATTCCGGAACTAATTGCTGTTAACGCAACAGTTAGTTATTAGTTTAGCAGTTGCTCTCGAAGTTGTTCAGGAGTATGTTTATCTGGGGCAAACTCAAACAACTTCGAGAGAAGAAGACTACAGCTGGGTTGGGCAGCATTTGCGTATCTTCGTCGAGTCTTCTCGTCGTCAATACCGCAAAGTTTGAAGACAAAAGTCTTCAACCAGTGTGTCCTACCTGTTATGTCATTAGGAGACGAGTCGTGGACACTCACAGTACGACAGTCCACCAATTTAAGGTTGCTCAGCGGGCTATGGAAAGGGCTATACTCGCAGTTTCTCTGAAAGATCGTATCCGGAATGAGGTGATCCGGCAGAGAACCAAAGTTGTCGACTTAGCCCTTAGGATTAGTAAGCTGAAGCGGCAGTGGGCTGGTCATATCAGTCGAAGGACTGATAACCTTTGGGGTAGAAGTATTCTTGATTGGAGACCGCGACTCGGTAAACGTAGTGTATGGCGCCCTCCAGCTAGGTGTAGCGACGATATTCGCAAAGTGGCTGGCAGCAGTTGGAAGAGAAGAGCCGAAGATCGGGCTCAGTGGCATGCTTTGGGAGAGGCGCTTCTTTTTTTTGTTTCTTTGCATGTCAAGGAGCTGATGATGATATGTCACTTAATACGTACTTGGATACTTTTGTCTCCGAAAAATGACCATCGTGGGCAAAGCAGCTAGTTAAAATATGCAAAAACTGTTATTTATAAAATTGTAAGGTATGCAAAGTATTTTGCATCATAATTAGGTTTAATGATAGTAACATTCCCGTGTTAAAGCTATAAATAAGCTCTACGTTCCGCTCGTGTAGACTTCACCCTCTACAATTGCAAAAACAAACGGCAATGCTAGTATCTGCAGGACGTTTACCCGCAGCGAAACCGGAATATAGGTATCTTCAAGGCCCCTACTGTACTTGGGCTTTAACATCTTGATCATTAAAATAATCTGTTTTTTTTATATATAGGTACTCTAGTTACGCAGTATTTGAAGACGTGGCGGTACCACAGTAAACACTTGTACCTAAAACATAAATAAGTAAGAAACTTATAGGTTAAACGGTTTTATTGTAAAGCAACTTAAGAATGATGCAGATAATGAACTAAAAGCTAAAATATAAAATAAAATCGTGGAGCGAGTCGAATTTCTAATAATCAGGTTACGCTTGTACGCCCCACGATTTTATTTTATTTTTTATCTTTTAGTACATTATCGCCATCATTCGTTTCTTTAAAATAAAAAATAAAAAACTTTTTTCTTTTTTTTATCTTTTTTATATCATCATTACTTTAAAATAACGGTTTTTCACTTTTTTATTCTCAAGCTTTTAGTTTTTTATTTGATGATTCCTAAAGTGTACTGTGTTCTACTTGTCAAGCCCTTTGCATTTGATACCCATAGAGGAATGAAAAAAAAGAAGTAATCCGAAACTGTGGTGGCGGCCATCTTGGATTTACAATGATACTGAATATACATAATTGTATCGTCATCAGAACTAAAGGTGTTTACCAAATTTCAGGTGAATCTGTCGACAGGAAGAGGGTAAAATTTTACCCAAAAAAAAACACCAAAAAACGCCAAAAATGTATTTACCTCGTAGAAGATTTACATAGTTACCAGATCTATTAGCAAAAGTATGTGTATTGTATAGTTTATCATGATTTTAACAGACTTCAAGAAATGAGGAGGTTCTCAATTCGACCCGTATGTTTTTTTTTATGTTTGTCACCTTAAACTTTCTTTTTTTTTCAAGGATATACTTTCAGATTGGTCCCATAGAAATTTTATCAATATCGGTTCAGTAGCTTTTTGTAGTTTTTTAAATTTGGTTCGAGCGTTCGCGAAGTACGAGCGTTTGAAGTCGGTTGTTCACGTTTTTGTCAAAAAATATGTTGTTTCCTCAAAAAAACAAATATTACTTAATTATAATGCCAGTTCAGTACCTAACAAAATAAGGAAATTGTTGAACAGTAGTTACGTAATTTAGAGTAGGTATGGTAGGTACTTCTGTTGTAGTTGCTAGAAACATTTGAATTCTATGGATATAGAACAATACAATTAATTTAGTTGTAGCGATAGCGATCTGATTGTATTTCTAATATCATCATGTCAGCCCTTAGAAGTCCACTGCTAAGGAGCTAAAGGAGTTCATCATAAAGAGTCCCTCCTTCTCCATGAAGTCGACCAATCGCTGACCCCTTTGGTTCCGCTGTCCAAATCAAAACTGCCCCACTCTCAGTTCATCGCCATTCCTCATGCCCAGCCATGCGATGAAGTCCCCCATCACCACTGTGAAGTGTGTTTTCGGGACATGCATGGCATTAGAAATGTCGTCATACATATCCTCCACTTCATCGTCTTCATTTGTAATATAATAATTAACTTTATCTTAAAAATGTACATGATTTTTTATTTATTTATATGCACTTCGTATTTTGCGTACGCCCTAGGGGTGTACTAGGGAGGTATTTTCTGACCCTAAGGGGTTGGCAAAGTTTGCACGCGGGCAAAGCCGCGGTCTAGTAGTAGTCTTACGTATCCACACAAATATATAAAAGTGAAAAGTTTGTTTGTTTGTTTGGAGAGCTTTCACGCGATAGCGGCTGGACGGATTTTGATGAAATTTGAAATCGAGATAGCTTATGCTCTGGAATAAAACATAGGAAACATTTTTCCCGGAAAATTGTAAGTTCCCACGGGAAAACTGGAAAATGTTGACTGCTCGCTTTAAGGAATGGTTGTCAAAAACATCAAGAGCGTTGCTGGTGCAATACTTTTGCATTGGTTTTTTAATGTCCTAAAAGAACATAGGATTTTTTTTTATAATAATGCGATAAACTGTAGTCCGTGCGGAAAAAGTCGCGGGCGAAAGCTGGTAATTTATATATATTGGATAACAACATGGGACTAAAGTGGGTAGTTTGGCTTTTATCGTGATAGAAAGTTCACATAAGTAGTTCCTAAAATTAAGAACATATAGCACGACACATAGTACTATAATGCACATTTAGTATCCGTGGTACTCCCAGTCGTACCACCAGTGGTACCACGGTTACTTATGCTAACCGTGGTACCTCAGTCTACCACCAGTGGTACCACAGTTACTTTTTCATACCTCAATGGAAACACGGTTATTTTTTCCTGTTGTTTTGTAAACTGTTTAGAGAAATTTAGTATATCATTCTTTGTTTATATTTATAAAAAAAAAAAGCGCTATTTCGCTTTACGTCTTCGTATTTATCTCAGCCCAAACAAAGTAGTTTAATTAGTAGTAATGATTAATGTTAAGTGCATTAGGTATACCAACCTAATTAATGTTTTATCTTAGTCATAACAAACGTAGTAAAACAATGTTTGTAAATTGCTTATTGGACAAGTTCTAAGAAGACACATAACAATGTAATTTCAAAAAGAACGTGATTTCCCTTATTTTTTGCAGTTTGCAATACGTAAGGCAAACTATGATTTATTCTGCGCATAAGTATTTGCCTTTTAGCTGAGATATTTGCAAAGGTAGAGGAGATTTTTATGCTTACGTTTTTGTTTTATTCATAACTTGTCCATGTTGGAGAGCTCAATGTTTTTGTTTTATTCATAACTTGTCCATGTTGGAGAGCTCAATGTTTTTGTTTTATTCATAACTTGTTCATGTTCGAGAGCTCAATGTTTTTGTATTATTCATAACTTGTCCATGTTGGAGAGCTCAATGTTTTTGTTTTATTCATAACTTGTCCATGTTGGAGAGCTCAATGTTTTTGTTTTATTGAAGTTTCGGAGTCAATAATCTTATGTCTGCGACACAGAGAGCATTTGCATTTATAATTATAATACAAAAACGTACACAATACGTATATATACTCTTAGCTAAACCGCAAATAAGTTTGTATGTAAATAATTAGAATATAGATATAGATACTTACAAGGAATCTTAAAAAATGCCGCGGCCGTAATATATTGATTTTATATGTTTAACATAAATTGCTCAATAAATATATAATACGGTTCCAAACTACCTAAACAATACATCATGCTGTATACCATCTCTAGCAACGCATACGTAGGTATCTTTTACTGCATACCGGTTCCAAGTTACATCGCCATGTTGGATAACATACAGCTCTTCAAACATTTACTATCTAATAGTAGGTGACCTAAGTCATCACCGCCAGAAATTAAATGTAAACACCCAAACAACCAGTGAATTCAAATTCAAAATGTATATAACCCCTGACTTGCATCTCCCACTATAGCTAAGAAGCATCTCGATCACATTCAAACATAAAAAACCTCATCAAAATCGGTCTATTCGTTTGGTAGCTAGAACCTCACCCCATCCCTCCTTCCTCGCTTCCCCACATTATAGCTAAAAACCATCTCGTTTACCTCAGCTTTCAAACATTAAAAACCGCATCAAAATTGGTCCATTCTTTTGGGAGCTACGATGCCACAGACAGACACACACAAATACACACACACAGTGATATAACACCCGATAAACTTATAAACACCCGTCTCTTTGTACGTGGGTTTAAAATCTGTTAAAACCCGCGAATAAAATTAACACAGGAAAATGAGTATCTAATACTCAATTTCCTATTACTATTATATTCGCAGCCTCGTATTTCCCAGATTACGATTAGACGAGAAGATGCTTTCGGTAACGCCTGATTGATTCCCAACTCTTTTACCACTTGATTGGCCTTTCAAAGTAGATACTCTATATCGTACTTATGTATCATTCGAGCTGAAAGTATTCTCAGCTGAGTTATTCATCTTTTAAATACAAATACAGACATCAATCATAGGATCCGTAAGTGGAACACTGGATACAAATGGAGCCGAATAGCATTCTATACGAAAAAGAGAGCAAACATTTATCGAGAAACACCTACACAGAAATTAGTCGGAGCCGAAAAATATATTGCTTCGATCATTTTGTATTATTATTAGTACATAATACAGGTTTTATTATAGTTGATAAAATCGGGCGTTACTTTGCGGAAATCCATATTTAAAATGAACAAAATAGAAAATATGTAGCTTACTTCCGCCAAAATTGTTAGTCAGACAAATGATAAATGGTAAAAATAAACAATATATCATTTGTCTGACTAACAATTTTGGCGGAAGTAAGCTACATATTTTCTATTTTGTTAATTTTTTACAGCTTTTATTGGTAACTAGCTGCACCCCGAAGTTCTTCCCGCTTGCAAATTTTGCCACCCCCGTTCACCCCTTTGGGATAGAATTTCAAAAAACCCTTCTTAGTGCACCTCTAGAATACTCAACAAATTTTCCTCCAAATTTCCACTTTCAAGGACCACCGGTATAGGCTGTGCGTTATCTATCAGTATGTTAGTCAGGTATAAATAGATAGGAGACTAATTCCGGCTCGCTGGTTTTCCCGTGTATCATGTTACCGGGATTTAGTCTATGTTATTCAAGGAATTAACAAAGAAAAATAAGATAATATATTTCACTAAAGTTCGATGTCTAATAGATTTTATTGCTCGGCTTTTACTCGTCGCATTGAGTTGAAATGCACTGTACATTAGATTTTAAGTCAATCCTAAGTAATCCAACGGTGAAAACCATATTTCAACCGGTCCAGTAGTTTTTACGTGATGCGAAAACAGACAGACGGTTAAAAAAGTCCTGTAGCATATTTTATCTTTGTCTTTTTAGTAGGTAGGTAAACTTTTTATTATAAGAAAGGATAGAAAATAAAATAACTAAATGTACTATTTTAAGTATGACTGATTCCACATAATGATTAAATATTCCGGTCAGTTAGTGACTCAGTAGGTCCCTACGAGCTACGAGGTGGGGTCCAAATCAGGCCAGTGCAATACCATTACATAAGGAGCCTACGAAAGACACAAGCTCGCGTCCTTCTACTAGTGTGCAATACTTGCCTGACTCTCGATTATAGACCCTATCATTTCATCGTTTCCGTCTTGTAATCTAAATGTGTTTCTTATTATAGTTGTTTGGAGTGCAGTGGTGCGATGCGAAACATTGTACAACTAACGTTTTACATTTTGCTAAGACATACCTACATACTTAATAATACTTGTCTTATTATTACACCTTACTTCGATCTTCAATAAATCTGTTTCATCCTAAAGGTCGTCGGAAGAGATCGTTTATAACGATAAGGTTCCGCCAACAATGCAACGATTATTTTAAAATTTTCTTTTTTTCTTTGGTTTGTTGGTAATCTAAATGTGTTTCTTATTATGGTTGTTTGGAGTGCAGTGGTGCGATGCGAAACATTGTACAACTAACGTTTTACATTTTGCTAAGACATACCTGCATACTTAATAATACTTGTCTTATTATTACACCTTACTTCGACCTTCAATAAATCTGTTTCATCCTAGAGGTTGTCGGAAGAGATCGTTTATAACGATAAGGTTCCGCCAACAATGCAACGATTATTTTAAAATCTTCTTTTTTTCTTTGGTTTGTTGGTAATATAAATGTTTATCTATCTTAGTACGTATATAACTTATGTAACTATATGTATGTAGGTATGTATGTCGAATGAGATGCAGACCTCCGGTGTCAATGTTTGTCAGGCCACCCAAGGGCCTCTGGACATGACTTAAGGACTGCTATCAATTGTTAGCAACTGGGACGAAGACGCACGGAGCGATGGCAAATCCCCATTAGGTGCGGAACGTGACAGAGGATTGAACCGGGTGTTGTTGAGTTGAAAGCACATTTATTACCGCTAGGCCTCCACTGCTCTCTTGTAGTTGGTAATGTAATGAAATACATAATATCTAATTTGATTAGGTAAGAATATGTAGGTTAGGGCAAAACTTCGAGCAACAAGCTAAGTCGTAATAAGGAGGCTGGCTGAGATTTAGAGCAAAAAGCGAATGCTCTGAAGTCTGACCGCTATGTTCTGCTATTAAAGTGAGCAAACCTTGACCGACATGGCCAAAACTAAGTCGTTCAATGACATGCAGGCTGGTCGTTACGTTACATAACGCCCGCGCCGCTACAAGCGACATCAACGCGCCTCTACCGCTTGCAGCAATAGATGCAAAGTTCAATCGTGTTGTTTGCAACACTCGTCGCTTGCTCGTATGTTATTACGTACAGTATAATTTATGATGTCCTCTGCAATTTACTGTTTTTTTTTAACTATGATTTAACATTTAGTTATCTAGGTACTCTTTTAATCTATATCTATACTTATAATAAAGCAATAAGCACGAAAAAGTCTGTACAAAGAAGATAATTAAAAAAAAAAGGTCTAGTGTACTTAAAATAACCTATTGAACAAGTTTTTTTTTTAAGTCGTGTCTGTCTGTTTGCTCGATTTTCTGTATGTTTGTTCGCGCATCACGTAAAAAATACTGGACCGACCGCAATGCGATGCGGTTTTCACTGTTGGATAGCTTAGGGTTTGTCTTAAAAACTGGCGTACTTGGGATCTCAATCTGATGTGTAGAAGCCGAACAATCGATTCAAATATTGTTTACGGCTGAAGGAATTTTGATCAAATGTTGGTATATTGTTATTTTAGGTCCTGGAATAGCACATAGGGTACTTTTAACCTACAGAAATCACCACGCGTTTGAAGCCGCGGGCATCACCTAGTACTTATAAAAAGCAATAAGAACAAAAAAGTTTGTACAAAGAAGATAATAAAAAAATGGTGCCTAGGACTTAAAATAAGCTACTGAACAAGAATATAACGTTTAACATATTTAAAAAACATGTCTGTCTGTTTGTCTGTATGTTTGTTCGCGCATCACCAAAAACGTCTGGATCGATTTTAATGCGGTTTTCACTGTTACATAGCTTAGGGCTTGACTTAAAAACTGGAGTACTTGGTATCTCAATCGGATGAGTAGAAGCCGAGCAATCCATAAAAACTTTTTGCAGGCTGAAGGAATTTTGATCAAATGTTGGTATATTAGTATTTTAGGTACTGAAATAGCACATTACTTTTAACCTGGATATATGTCCACGAGTGCGAAGCCGCGGGCACAGCTAGTATATAACAAGTGTCTGCTAAGGATTGGTACGAAACAGGGCAGCCTTTTAGGATACCTAGTTTAAATGATGTATTAGTTACTTACACTAGCTGCGCCCGTGGCTTTGCCCGTGTGGTCATTTATCTGGGTTAAAAGTTACCTATGTGTTAATCCAGGACCAAAAGTACTTATAATGTACAGAATACTATATTTCGTTCGCCGTCAAATAGTTTTTTATTGATTGATCTGCTTCTAATTATCAGATAACAAGTACACTAATTTTTAAGTCAAAACATAAGCTGTACTACAATGAATTGTATCGCAATCGGTCCAGTAGTTTTTACTTGATGCGCGATCAAACAGACAGACACGATTTAAAAAAATGTTATATGCATTTTCAGTAGCTTATTTTACCCTAGACTATTTTTTTAATTTATATTCATTGTACAGACTTTTTGGTACTTAGGTACTGGTTATTATAAGTATAGATTAGCTGCACTCCGCAATTTACCCGCGCGGACAATGATGATGAAGAAAAGTATCCTATGTGTTATTCCAGGACCTAAAAGTACCTATACCAAATTTCATCAAAACCTTTTAAGCCGTTTCAGTGTGAATAAGCCACAAGCTTACACACACCCTCTCACATACACACACACCGGGCCTCCTTCACAAACTTTCGCATAATTATAATATTGGCTACGCACGCGTGGTCATTTCTCCAGGTTAAAAGTACATGTGCTGTTCCATATTTGTAAAATACCAATATACCAACATTCTAAAAGTTTTTTATCGGTTGATCGGCTTCTATACATCAGATTGAGATACCAAGTACACCAGTTTTTAAGTCAAACCCTAAGCTATCCATCGGTAAAATCCGCATCACAATCGGTGCAGTAGTTTTTACGTGAAGCGTGAACAAACAAACAGACACAGATAAACAGACAGACACGATTTAAAAATATGTTATATGTATGGTGTGATACACTGGAAATAAGTCAAATTTATAAATGTGATGTCCTTTTAAAAACATTACAATAGATAACTGTGCTATATTCATAACAATTTACACTTCTTGAAAAATTCGATTTCTTTAATTCTTCGTTTTGTCCAGATTACAGAGGAACTTTTGGTCTTACAAAGTTTCATCGGTTTTTGTGTCTGCGGTGACCTGCCTATATCCATTAATCACATATGATAAAGTGAGAAGGCCAGCTTAATATGAACGAACGGCACGTTCAAACTTTCTTGTACATTTCGGGTTTCAAGTTATTTGAACATAATCCTGAGGGATGTGTTGTCTGTAATTTCTGCACTACAAAACTGATATATAGCCTTTAAATATTTACGTGACAATCTTAAAAATACCTTATTTCTAATAAAACAATAATAAATGAAATCGGACTACGCGTTAATGAATTACAGCTAACACATATTGACTTTCATCCCCTTTCCCAAGGGAACCATGCTAAATATCGGGATGAAAAGTATCCAATCCTCGTAGTATGAACTCAAATCATACCAACTTTCATTTGTTTTCATTCAGTAGTTTCGGCGTGATGTGCTGTCAAGATACAAACAGAATGAAAAAAAAAACAGTTTTGGCTTCAGTAGCGAATATCTACGGTACCATATCCTCCACGAAATCTGGCCTGCTCGGGTGGCTGAAATTCATCAAGTCTACGCGCAAGACGCGTTGGTGATGACCCTTGAAAACAACTTGTAGACGTGGCTCAGGAGTGAGATGGGCATATAATGCTTGAGCAAGGTTTTATCCCCTTTCTTGAAGAATAATACCACCACACTCCTGTTCCACCCCTTTGGAGTGCTCCCACTATGAACGATGGCATTGGAAAGTGTCTGCAGCTGTCTAAGGACAGGAGTACCCCCTGCCTTTAGCAGCTCTGAGGCGTCTTCACCAGGTGCCTTTCCATTTTTTAGTTGTTTCAGGGCAATCTCCAAATCATACAGGCTGATATCTGGCAGCTCATCTGTGAAGTGACGGGTCAGTGTGGCCCTTGAATCCTCACTAGAGTTTTCCGGTCGAGAAGCATGAGAAGCGTATAGTCTATAAGTCTATAGTCATAGAAATCCTCAATCTCAGCGAGAATCTTAGGTTTTGACACAACAGTTGTACCATCAGCTGTTTTTAACTTTGTCAGATGACTTCTCCCAGGTTGTTGCACAAAAACTTTGGACTCTCGGTTTTGCTCAATTGCCGTCTGTATGAGGCGTGTAATGGAGCACTGAAGGTCGCGTCGGGTCAGTTTCGTGATCATTTTGTTGAGTGTCATCTTCTCTGACAAAGAGGCTTGTCTTCCCGCCTTTGTCATAAGCCTAAGAATCTCGTCTGAGAGCTTGGATTTTGGCCCCTTATACTGCAATCTGCAAATTTTTCGGCCTTCTTCCGTGAGAATTCTCACCACGTTGTCAAGTCCCTCGTTAACGTCATTTGTGGTTTCCACAACAGTGAATCGATTATCCAGCTTTTCCTGGAATTTCTCAGACCCTGCCATGATCTGCATCAGATTTGGTCGGAGCATGGACTTTATCATGCGGAGCCTTTCAAGCTTAAAATAATCGTTATTAAGAGTGCCTCAGACCAGTCGATGATCACTGCCGGTATTAAACCTATTGATCACCGAGTCATCTCTGAATATTTGCTTCCTATCCGTCATGACAAAGTCGATCTCATTTTTTGTAACGCCATCCGGGCTTCGCCCAGTCTACTTTCTCTGGGGCTAATTCTTAAAGAAAGAATTCATTAAGAAGAGTCCTTCTCTAGAAAGTTAACTAGCATTTGCTCTCTGGCATTCCTGATGCCAAAGCCATGTGGTCCAATTTTCGACTCGCCGTAAGCCTGTACAAAGTCCCCCATAACAATGTTGAAGTGGGCCCTTCTGGTCGTATGAAGGGCTTTGGATATGTCTTCATACATGTCCTCCAAATCTTCATCAGAGTGTTTCGAGTGTTTCACCTTATGAGAATATCTCTCGGTGAGCTTGATAATAAGGTACGCTACCCTCGTCGACACTGCAGGTTTCTTCAACGTTGTTAGCGAGGACCCAACGCCGTCTTGGGATTGGCGATCTACCTCGTAGTATGAACTCAAATCATCCCAAGTTTTATTTGAATTCATTCAGTAGTGTCGGTGTGATGCACGGTCAAGATACAGACAGACAGACAGAGGGAGAGAAATTAAAAAAATACAGTTTCGGCTTCAGTATCGAATAAAGAGTACCCTCCAAAAAAACCCACTAAGTACTTCAAAATTAGCATAAGTTTGGATCCCTATCCCGCAGGAACCCTTTCCCTTTTTTTCGGGATAAAAAGTATCCTCAACTCAACCCATCATATAAACTATGACACATTTGCGCCATGTTGCATCAAAATCCGTCCAGTAGTTTCAGCGTGGTACGTGTTCTTTTAAATAACTTTCAACTAAGGGAACCCTTTAATTTTTGGGATGAAAAGTGTCTTATGCTCATAGTATGAACTCAAATCACACCAAGTATTATTTGAACTTATTCAGTACTTTCAGCATGATGCGTGGCCAAGATACAGACAGACAAACAGAAAGACAAAAATTACATAAGAACAGTTTTGTCTTCAGAATCGAATAGGACCTTTACAGTTTTATTATAAGTATAAGTAAAGAAGATTAGTGTGATGTGATATGAGAAATTAAAGAAGAAGACTAACCCGCACTGTTTCATAAGACATGTAGTACACTGAAAAATGTATGGGTAGATTATAGTATTTATTGATTACGCCTTTATTTATTTTTAAATGCTTGTACCCGCATCTTTGTCCACGTTGTAATTTTCTGGGATAAAAGTAGGTACCTAAGAAGTACAAAACACGAAATTTAACAAAATACCAATATTTATATTCTGATGTTCCAGAGTCGGAGGCGTTGCCGTGGTACGCCGCCATGTACTGGTTCTTTTTCAACGTGTCAGCGACAATTGCGCTGGTGATCACCGCTCTGTACTGGATCTTACTGTACGATCCTGGTAAGTGCGTCTCTTTTTTTTTATTCCGTTTGTATCCAATTAATTTTGATCTAATCCCAACTGCCCTATTAACTTCCCCGTCAATGGGGCAAATGGTAATTTAAATTCTTACCTGCCCAATGAGGCAGGTAGGAATTCCCATCTGACCCATTGGCGTGAGAAATAAAAGGGCAACTAATTCGAACAAATGAAATACCTACTGATTTTTTGACAATAACACTTTTCATAAAAGAATCACTAAGTCGGTAATCAAAAATATTTTGACCGCCATCCCTGATGGTATGCTACGATGTGACCGAGGGCGGAGCTCGCTTTTCTAGAGAATACCTTTGACTCGTTCGATACCCTGTTACTTTTAGTTTTCCAAAGGGACTGTCCTGTCCCACCGAACGATAACCCTGCGGGACAAGTAAACAAACGGCTCTCCTTATCACACAATAAAGTAAAAAAAAAATAACAATGAAAATGTGCAATTTAGCATGCACGCGATACTGAAAATCTGATTGCAACTGGTTGCATTGACTTGTATAATACGGCTGCAGGTCTTTCGTCTTGTATTATGTGCCACATCTGCCCAAAGTAGTGGTGGCAGTGAAGTGTCCACTTGGCAACATTTGACGAGCAGCACGTTTCATGGAACGTAACAGATCATCATCATCATCATCATCAGCCCGTGTCAGTCCACTGCTAGACATAGGCCTGTCCGTGCTTTGGGACATATGCCACTGAGCCCGACCTTAAGCTCTTCTATTCCAACTGCCCCAAACAGATATGACCAGCCCACTGCCACTTCAGCTTATTAATCCTAGGAGCTATGTCGACAACTTTGGTTCTCTGCCTGGTCACCTCATTCCGGATACGATTTTTCAGAGAAACTCCAAGCATAGCCCTTTCCATAGCCCGATGAGCGACCTCAAATTGGTGGACTAGTCGTACCGTGAGTGTCCACGACTCGGCTCCGTATGTCATAACATGTAAGAAACACTGGCTTCAAACTTTGCTGTATTGGTGACGAGAAGACTCGACGAAGTTTCGCAAATGCTGCCCAACCCAGCTGTACCTATTCTTCTGCGGGTTTCTCTCTCAAAGCTTTTTTACATATTTGCAAAGTTTGCCCTAGATAAACGTACTCCTGAACAACTTCGAGAGCAGTTCCATTAACAGCGTTTGGTTCCGAAATAACATGTACGTTGAACACAACCTTGGTTTTGTCCAAGTTCATCCGGAGACCAATGCGTTGAGACGAATCAGCTAGGCTATCTAACATCTGTTGCAAGTCTTGCAACGTTTCTGCCACAATGACGATGTCATCCGCGAATCTCAAGTGTGAGATGTACTCACTGTTAATGTTATTGCCACATCCTTTCTAGTCCAGAGTCTTTAACATATCCTCCAATGCATTTGAGAACAATTTCGGAGAAATAACGTCCCTTTGTCTCACACCTCGATGTAGGGGGATATGCTTAGTCTGCTGGTTCTGTACTTGGACGGTAATTGTTGCGGCGTCATACAGACATCACAACACTTGGATATACCGCCAGTCACAGACTTGGCATCGTTACAGGGACTCCAAAACAGACCAAGTCTCGATAGAGTCAAAGGCTTTCTCATAGTCCACAAACGCCAGGCACAGGGGTTGATTATACTCTTCTGTCTTCTATATAATATGCCGCACTGTATGGATGTGGTATATGGTGCCATATCCTTCTCGAAACCCAGGCCCTCTATAGGCTGGAATTCGACGAATCTCCGCGCAAGACAATTCGTTATGAGGCTCGAAAACAAAACAGAGAAAACGCGAATATCTGCTTGTCCCCGTTCAACGCGATTCTGATATCTTCAATCACAATCATTCAATACATTATACTGAATCTGACATATGCAATATTTGTGTGCGTAGACTCGCCGCGCGTGGCAACTAATATCAAACACACACAAGCTTTTTATAAAAAACTAGCTTCGGCTCGCGGTTTCACCCGCATGAGGGATGATGATGATGATTTAAAGTATCATATGTGTTACTCCATTCCAAATTTCATCAAAATCCGTTCAGCCGTTTGAGAGTGAAGTATGATGATGATGTGTTACTCATTGTGTTACTCAAAGGTATAAGCTATCTCTATACCAAATTTCATCAACATCGGTTCGCGTGAAAGCTCCCCAAACAAACAGACAACGTTTCACTTTTATATTTATTAGTGGGGATGAGGATAGCTCGAGATTGACACTACGCTCCGTTCCAAGCCGATACTAAGTACTTTAGAACTCGGCGGAGGCAACAGGAGACTATGATTCGAGGCCAGTGTTGCAGCGGTGGCATCTTTCATTTTAGGTAATGTGCTCATACCTACGAATAAGTAATAAGTCTATTTATTCGTAGGCTCATACTCTAAAAGCTACCTTAATAAAGCTATTTCTGTTTGACAAAACAGGCGGGCGCGGGGCGATGCTCGCGGTTAATACATTCATCCATTTTGGACTCGCAGGTATTATTTATTCTGTGTCGTAGGTATCTTAGTACTCGTATTTATATTACATGTACTTGCGGGTTTTGTTATTACTTTTTGGTAAATTTGGATGATGAACCTCCTTGCAACCAAAACTCCTCACCGAGTTTGCTTACGGGATACGTACTCAAAATGCAAGTTTTTGCGAATGTCGAAATCTATTCATAGAATGCTTAACATCCTCGAAAGGTCGTTTCTGCGAATGATCAAAATTGCATTGGTACGTTTGCTGGAATGGTCAATACTGCGAAGGCTTTTTGCCGGAAAGGGTTCGTGCGATCGAATATTTTAATATTCTACCCTACTTAAACAAGCACAAATTAAAAATTTATATAACCCCCGACTTCCCACCTCCCATTATAGCTAGGAAGCATCTCGATCACATCAGTTTTCAAACATAAAAATCGTTCGACCTATTTGAGAGCTACGATTATCACCTCCATTCCCAGGGGTGTAAGACAGGGGGACGTTATATCCCCGAAACTGTTCAGCCTTGGATGATATGTTTAAGACTGTGGACTGGAAAGGGAAAGGCATAAATATAAACGGCGAGTACATCTCACACTTACGATTTGCCCAAGACATAGTCCTTAGGGAGGAATCGGTGCAGGAACTTGAGCAAATGCTAAACAGCCTGTCTGATGCTTTTAGACAGATCGGTCTCGGGATGAACTTAGATTCTTATCATATACTAACTGACCTGGCGAACTTCGTACCGCCTTAGAATCAATAAAAGTTTTTAACTTATTGACTGTTTTTTTCTCATACATTTTGTATGGAACGGCTTATTTAATGATATCTCGAGATTGGATTGACTGATTTCTATGAATTTTGTTGTTCAACTCCTGGTGACGGCTATGCCCACGCACAAATTTTGGTCCCATCCTCCTCCTCCTGGCCCTGTCCCCTCTAAAACCCCTACCAACAACCCTCAACCTCCAACCCCGCACAGTCACTATGACAAAGAAATTGCAAAAAAATATTAATGATGACAAGACAGAGCTCTAACAATCATACACAAACTTTCTCATTTACTCGTATACTCGTAATTTATATGCCACTCAGTCCCCACTATAGGAAAAAAAAAACAAAAAATGCCTCCTAGTTGCACCCCTAGGATTGACACCTGTCACTTTGATGATAAAACAGCGCTCTAACAAACATACTGACATACACAAACTTTCTCATTTACTCGTATACTCGTAATTTATATACCAATCTCTTCACCACTATAGGAAAATAACAAAAAATGCCTCCTAGTTGCACCCCTAGGGTTGACTTTGACACCTCTCACTTGTACACCTGTCACTTGTACACATGTCACTTGGACACCTGTCACTTGGACACCTGTCACTTGGACACCTGTCACTTGGACACCTGTCACTTGGACACCTGTCACTTGGACACCTGTCACTTGGACACCTGTCACTTGGAAATTCCTTTAAAATCTTCAAAAGCTCAAAAACCTTAGGGGTTTTGGTCAAATTTGATTAAAAAGCTTCAAAAGCTCAAAAACCTCAACTAACCAGACTTATTATTTTTTACTAACTCCTGGTTCATTTCAGTTGTCGGTTCTGCAAACTATATGGCCTGCCAATTGCCACTTCAACTTGCAAACTCTGAGAGCTACGAGTATGTCGGTAACCTTCGTTCTTCTACGGATTTCCTCATTTCTGATTCTATCACGTAGTGAAACACCGAACATAGCTCTCTCCATTGCATGCTGCGCAACTCTGAGCTTTTGTATGAGTCCAATAGTTATCGACCACGTCTCAGTGCCGTATGTCATCACTGGCAACCTTAGGGGTTTTGGTCAAATTTGATTAAAAAGCTTCAAAAGCTCAAAAACCTCAACTAACCAGACTTATTATTTTTTACTAACTCCTGGTTCATTTCAGTTGTCGGTTCTGCAAACTATATGGCCTGCCAATTGCCACTTCAACTTGCAAACTCTGAGAGCTACGAGTATGTCGGTAACCTTCGTTCTTCTACGGATTTCCTCATTTCTGATTCTATCACGTAGTGAAACACCGAACATAGCTCTCTCCATTGCATGCTGCGCAACTCTGAGCTTTTGTATGAGTCCAATAGTTATCGACCACGTCTCAGTGCCGTATGTCATCACTGGCAACACGCACTGATTATAAACTTTCGTCTTGAGGCTCTGCGGTATCTGCGACGAGAAGATATGGCGTAATTTCCCGAACGCTGCCCATCCGAGTTGGATTCGTCGGTTGACCTCTTTGTCGAAGTTAGATCTACCCAGTTGGATCGTCTGACCCAAGTAGACATAGTGATCAACAGCTTCGACAATATCGTTCCCAACATAAACCGGCATGGGTACGACATGGGCATTTGACATGATGTTCGTCTTGCCCATGTTCATTCTAAGACCCACCTGTTGGGAAACAATATTGAGGTCACTGAGCATTGTGCTTAGGTCTTCCAGGGTTTCAGCCATGATGACTATATCATCAGCAAATCGAAGGTGAGTGATGTATTCGCCATTGATGTTAACACCATATCCGTTCCAGTTCAGAAGCTTGAATATATCTTCCAGTGCAGAGGTGAACAGTTTCGGAGAAATAACGTCTCCCTGTCTCATCCCTTTTTGCAGCTGGATAGAATTCGTGCTCTGATCCTGAAGACGAACTGTCATGGTGGCCTTGCTGTACAAACACTTCTACACTTCGATGTAACAGTAATCAATCTGGCACCGCTGTAATGACTAGCACTGCCCAGGTCTCGACTGAATCACTACTACTACTGATTTCTCGTAGTCCACAAACGCTAGACATAGTGGCCGATTATACTCTTCGGTCTTCTGTATAATCTGCCGGAGCGTATGGATGTGGTCTATAGTGCTAAAGCCTTTCCAGAATCCAGCTTGTTCGGGAGGCTGAAAGTCGTCAAACCTACGAGCGAGACGGTTTGTAACTACTCTCGAAAACAGCTTATAGACGTGGCTCAGCAGCGAAATGGGCCTATAATTCTTCAAAAGGGTTTTATCACCTTTCTTAAAGAACAAAACCACTACGCTCCTGTGCCACGCCTCTGGCGTAGTACCCTCGAGGATGAAGGAGTTAAACAGCTTCTGAAGGACTTTAAGTACCACCCGCTTTCAGTAGCTCTGTCGTTATTCCGTCCTCCCCTGTTGCCTTGTTGCTCTTAAGCTGTTTGAGAGCCATTCTGATCTCGTATAGGCTGACGTCTGGGATATCTTCGGTATAATGTTGGGTCAAACGGGCTCTTGCATCGCTAGTCCTGCTAGGAGGACTACGCGATGAGGTGTATAATTGTCCATAGAACTTCTCGAGCTCACTCAAATCTCTGACTTCGACGAAACGATGCTGCCACTGTCGGTTTTCAGCTTCGTCAACAGGCTTTGCCCAATAGACAGATCTCTTGCGAACACTTTGGAGCCCTTGTTCCGCTCTATTGCGTTCTTAATACAAGTAATATTATAGGAACGCAAATCGTGTCGCATCGACTTGGAGATCTGTTTATTAAGCAAGCTGTAACTCGACATATCCACTGAAGACTGCAGCCTCATCTCGCCTCGTTCTGCCATAAGTTTGAGTGTATGCTCAGAGAGTTTGTGTTCTTTTTTTGCGGGGGGTCGTAAAGAACTCCGACCCGACCGCGTGGACAATTTCCACCAGCCCATTATTTAGTTCGTCTACTGTATCGCATTCGATAAGGATTTGGAAGCGATTTTGGAGCTCCAACTGAAAGCTCTCGGGGTTTTGGATTTGGGCAAGACTTGGACGAAAAGTAGATCTCATCAAACGAGACCTCTGCAGCTTCACGTTGATATTCAATGAGCCTCTTACCATGCGGTGATCACTGCCGGTCTTAACCCTGTTGATCACAGAGACATCATTGAATATATGCCGATTGGTCGTCAAAATGAAATCTATCTCGTGCTTATGACCGCCGGGGTGCAGCCACGTCCATTTCCTGGAGGGGCGCTTCTTGAAAAAGGAGTTCATCATAAAGAGTCCTTCTCCATGAAGTCAGCCAATCGCTGACCCCTTTGGTTCCGCTGTCCAAATCCAAACTGCCCCACTCTCAGTTCATCGCCATTCCTCGTGCCCAGCCGTGCGTTGAAGTCCCCCATCACCACTGTGAAGTGTGTTTTCGGGGCATGTATGGCATTAGAAATGTCATCATACATAGCCTCCACTTCATCGTCCGGGCGTTTCGAGTGTGGGGCGTACACCTGTATGACCTTCAACGAATACCGTTCGGTAATTCTGAGTATAAGGTATACTACCCTGCTCGAAACGCTTTCGATCTTCACAATGTTGTTGACGAGGGACTTGTGGACGAGAAACCCGACACCATGTTGGGACTGCTGGTCGCCCTCCCGGTAATAAAGTAAGTTGCCAGAATTGAGGGTCATCGTATCTTCTCCCTCTCTTCGGTCTTCTGATAACCCTATAATACCCCAGCGCAACTTACTTACTACTTCTTCCAGCTCTATCAACTTCTCATCGGTCCTCAAGGTGCGTGCGTTATAAGTTGCCAGGTCCAGAGATCGTGGGGGTTGGTAGCTGGGTCTCTGCCGGAGATTCTTAGCACCCCCTGCTCCGCCGTTACCATGGCTGCTACCGGTGCCAGGAATAACGGAGCCACCGGGGACTGGGGGCCGTCTTTTTGGTATCATATTGGGGGGGTTTGACATAGTCACCACGCTTGGCCGGCGGATTGGTGACCGCAGTGTAGCAAATGTGCTCGGGGGACGCTGCTGCCCATCTTCCGGTGTATAATCCCTTATTCGCCTCTTACGACATCCACGGGAGGATTGGGAGGGGTCTTATTCTAAGCCAAGACCGCCACGGCCATAGCATGTGTACAAAATATATTATATTATTAAGAAAACGCGAGCGTAGCGAGCGCGGAAATTTTGAGCTATTTCCATTATATTATACGAATGTGGAAACAGAATATACCATTTAACAAACGCAAGTGTAGCGTATGCGAAAATGTTCGGTAAAAATTAGACATTAATGGAATTCGAAAATAGGTAATATCACAAAGGCGCTAGCAAACATTTTGAACTATTTGTGGTCGTGCGTATGACATAAGATGAAAATTACTATGAATCCACTGAGCAGATAGATATATGAACGTAGCCAATAATAACAAGGCGCGAACGTAATTAGCGCGATAACTTTTAGTTATTCTTGAAATGTTTGTTTAAACTGAAGGAAAACAAGATGTGCTTTATCCTTCATTCAACAGGCAATAAAAGAACAAGGGCGCGAGTATAGAGAGCGCGAAAATTAGGAGGAATTTCTAGTAACTTTGTGTTACATCAAAACATGGTATTATTATAAAGGCGCGAGCGAAGCGAGCGCGGAAATTTGGAGATATTTCTATTAGTGTAACAAATAAACATGATTACAAAACATACGAAATAACAAATGGAACTAAAAAACCTTTGGTTGAAATAAGCGCATCCGCGCTTGGTCCAGCAGTAGACGGATACAGGCTGATGATGATGATGATGATGATGATGATGATGATGATGATGATGATGATGATGAAGAAGACGAAAACACGTCCTTCACGACGACGTTAAAATATGCAAAATGTGACTCGCTTCCATTTCGTTCTGGTAAGTATTTTGGAAACAAACTTATTTGGGAACATAGATAATCACTATCCAACTCCGAATAAGAGTATAATATGATGAAAATATGTTTGAATTACAAATAATGTTGGTATTTCATTTGTTTTTTTATTTTTTCATATTATCATTTTATTTCATTTATTGCAAAATCGCAAAAGTAGTCGCATAAATTCCGTACGGGATAATTAGTGTCCGCGAGTTAATAATAGTAGTTTATGAAACGGTTAAATAACGAGGGCTATTAAAACACGAGAGTGTTTTTTCACTCGCCTATGGCTCGTTTTTTAATTCCCTTCATTATGCAACCGTTTCATAAACTACTATTATCTACACTCATTTCGTAAAATCCGGATTATGAACACAAAAATTGTGGCATAATGACATACTTCACTCACGGCACGTCTCTAATAAGAAAAGAAAAAACATTATAACACTGTTTTTTGAACTAAACAATGTTACCTATAATATATATTTTTTACAAAAAAAAAGTACCGGTTTGGCTCCGTACTATGAGGGTTTTCTCCATTTATTATCCGTTGCACGCGAATTCGCTGTGGACTGGATTTTGGCACCATAATTTACTATTATTTGATTAGTATGTACCTAACCAATTTAATGAGTTACCTATGTGATTTGTTGATCAAAAGCTTTATCCTGATTAAAAATGTCAGACAACAGTGTTTGTGAGGAGAATTTGGCTCTACCTGACATCACGTTTTTTTTCTTATTAGAGACGTGCTATGCTTAAAGTATGTCATTATGCCACCATTTTTGAGTTCATAATCCGGATTTTACGATATCTATGAGTGTAGAAAAAAACATTTAAAAAATTGTGTAAGACATCCTAAAAAGCATTATCAAGTTAAAATCAAATCAAACCAAATAATTTATTTATAAGAATTTTGTAAATACAGGTGTTTAAAGTTCATTAGATCAATATTCAACCATTCCCGGCGTACAAATATTCATAATTATTTTATAACAAACACATGGAAATAAGATTAATCATGCAATTAAAAAAAGCAGAATGTCACAAATACAATTGAAAATAAAATAAAATAATGAATAAAATTGAATTAATAATGTTTGAATAAAATTGGGTAAAATGTCAGACAACTTAAAAATACATTATAATTTATCATCTATGAACTCCCTAACTGAATAATATTTCAAAAAATTTAAGCATTTCTGTTTCAAAAAATTTAAGAGTTGGCATTTAAGCATATTATAATTTAACTCTTTGTAACTGTTGTTATTGTAAAGGCGTATTGCCATACAGAAAACATGGTCACTGTATACCCTGGTTAGGTACATACAATTTATATATATTCCTATTATTAACTGTAGTTAAAACTTCATTATGTGGGCATTATGTGTGGTAACGATGGGCTATACCTACTTCCTTTGTATTTTTTCCCATTGATTGGTAATTGATTAATGACGCCAGTCTCCAGGTATCTGACACCTTGATTTGATAAATTAAAACTTAAAGAGATAATAACAATAGAAAAACATTATCACACGGGTCCATTGTTTTAGTTCTAAACATGCGTATACGAACTCCATCGCGTACGTAGGTCAGTAGTAGGTGCAAGGTTTACTTCGGGTATCAAAACATAAGAGCAAAATAATAAGCATGCGTTCTGAGCACTGACCTGAATAATACTAGTGGGTACACATGATACAGTCATGTAAGTGGTTCTAAGCATGCACTCGATAACTTGAACAAAGAGTTATTTTTTATTAATTCTTGTAATTTTAGCTATTAATTTACAGTTGTAGGTTATGCCGTTTACAAACCCGTAAAAACATATATTAAACTAGCTATCTATCTATACTTATAATAAAGCAGTAAGTATCAAAAAGTCTGTACAATGAAGTAAATTAAAAACAACTGAAAATGGTATGGTACAAAAAACAAAGCCTATACTGAACAAGGATATAACATCTGTTTGTCTGTCTGTCTGCGCATCTCGTAAAAACTACTGGACCGATTGCTATGCGGTTTTCACTGTTGGATAGCTTCGGTTTTGACTTAAAAACTAGAGTAAAAGTTTAATAATGTTTTTGCATGTTTTTTTAATAAATAAAGACTGATTAAGAGATATCACTATTCACAATGCTTAATTAGATATAGTTTGTCACATAAAATAAAAATAATAACATTTACAAGTGTTTTGCATCATTTTTTACATATAAATATTATATGGTTAAGTCTCTCTACATTTGTGGTCATCTCTTCCACAATTTGAACCACAGCCCAAGTTTAAAAAAAGGCATTTGAGCTAATGTTATTGGACTTATCGAAACTTTAAAAGTAAAAAACAGTAGCTATATCCTAATGATTTCTTTACGTTTATGAGTTGTCAAGTTTCAAGTCAGAGTAATAATTTCTCGTTGTCGTTCTAACTCGTTTGAATAAAAAGGAGTTCAAGTCTCCCGGACTCCCACTACTTTTTTTAATCCAGAGAATTGACCACGTGAGCAAAGCCGCGGGCACAGCTAGTTATTCAGTATGTCTTATCTGACTGAAAATTTCCCGATGCATCACTATTTAAGTATGTGTGTGTGTAACATTACGGGATAATATATGTTTACATATATATGTACCTAGTACTTATGTGTGCATAACCAATTTTTAAGTAATTTTGAAAAGTCAAGAAATCGATCGGTCATGGTCTCATATTCGGAAAATAACAAAAACTTGTGAACCACTGTTGGATTCGTGTTGAAATTGTTATCAGCCGTTCTCATAATTGCATTATATGCAATTCGATATAGTTGGCCCAATGCATTGTAGAACCTATTTGTTAATTTTATTAGCATTGTGCTGTTGTTATGTTAAATTGTTGTCAATGTCAAACAAAGGTCTAAAAGTATTAGTTGCTAGTTTATTTTCCATTGGGGTTTAAATATTTTATTTTACTATTAAAGCCCTTAACTATACCTATAAGCACATATTTTGGACGTTTGACTAGCTAGATTACGAAAACACCTCAGGCTGGAGTTCGCCAACATTTGACAGTTAAGGGGTCGGCGGAGGATGAATTTTCCATACAAGTATAATTTGTAATTGGAGCATATTTCCACGGGGTTATGATAGATATTATTTGGATTCGGACAGTGTTTGTCTACGTTTTCAAAAGTAGTTTTGAAATGTTTGTCATGAAAATAAGGAAAATGAAATATTTATATATTGGTGTGGATTTAAAAGCTATGTACTCCATTTGTCTCTTATGAACCTTATTGTAGGGCAATACGGATGGTTTCCTTACGCGATGTTACGGACGTTCCTTTTGATTTGACATGATTAGGAACATTGGAGACACGCGGCGCGCCAGTCACGCTAACATAGTCTCTCTACAATTTTAATACCTCATTTTTCACATCTATCTATCTTCTATACTATAATAAAACTGTAACTGGGCTAAATCTGTACATTAAATATTTTTTGAAAATTTTAATTGAGGGAAACTTCAAAATCGCTATCGAGTTCAAAAAGTTTATTTTTTTATTAAACAAATCACGCTGAAACTACCAGACGGATTTTGATACAACTTGGCACAATCATAGCTGATGTTATGGATTAACATTTAGAATACTTTTTATCCCAAAAAAATAAAGGGTTCCCGCAGGATAAGGGTTGAAAGTTATTTAAAAGAACACGTATCACGCTGAAACTACTGGATGGATTTTGATGTAACTGGGCATAGTCAAATTTTATATTATCTGTTAAAATTTAGAATACTTTTACTCTCGAAAAAATAAAGGATTTTTAAGGGACCCTTAGGTCCAAAGTTTATGTTAAATTAAAGTAATAAACATCCGTTTAAATAACGGTACCAAATTTCGTCATTTGCTTCACGTAACAAGTGGCCACGCGGTAACATACGTGGATTTGTAATCCAGACGTCTGTGGATCGAAACCACGCGCTTCTAGGAATTTTTTGCTCCATAATTAAAAGCATTTACATATCTTATGCGTTATTTTTACATTTTTTAACCCCCGAACAAAGAGACGGGTGTTGAGTTTAGGGTGTGTATCTCTGTATGTGTGTGTGAGTGTGTGTGTGTGTGTGTGTGTGTGCGTGTGTGTGTGTGTGTGTGTTTTCGTTTTGTTTTTGGTTGAAAGCTAATGTGATTGAGATGGTCAACAACTCCAGCGCATAAACCAAACAAATCAAAGTTCTGCCTCCAATTTAACTAGATGGCGCTGATTCACCTTAAAACACGCAAGCATTTCATTCACTGCAACCAAGCGTACCGCTAGATTCAAATCTGCAAACATTTCAAATTCGGCTCACATTACTTTGTTAATTTTTTTACTTTGTAAATTTGTTAGTTCTAGCTGAAGTGCATGTTTAAAAAATAATAGTTTAAAAAAACTAAAAAACACGCTTTATATAGAAAACCACACTAAAAAATAGAAAATAAATTTTGATAGTGTAAATAAGAAAAAAGTTTTATTTAAAAAAAAGCGTGGGGTGCTTCTCATATCTGTCAATGAAATATGTATAATGCACCCCACGATTTTTTTGAAATAAAACTTTTTTTTCTTTCAAAAAATAAACCGATTTAGCTGGGTTTTTTTATGTTTGAAAGCTGGGGTAAACAAGATGGATCACGCATAAATAATCTAAAACGGGTATATATTAGAGTTCGATTATAGCACAATGGAGTATTCTACTTCCTTAACACGGGCGTAAGTATTTTTATTGTAGGACCTCTACACTAGAGAGCGTAGTATCTGTACTTATAATAAAGCATTATGAACAAAAAAGTCTGTACAAAGAAGATAATTAAGGTTTGATTTAAAAACTGGGTAACTTGGTATCTTAGGGCCTGGCGTGCACTGCCTTGATGTGGAATGCGGTGCGTTTATTCTACAGTTTATTTCATATTGTATTATGCGTTTATTTAACCGCAGTACGTGCACTTCTATGACACTCCGTACTTCACAGAATATGCGTTATAAATACTCAAGGCAGTGCGCGCTAGCCTTATGCCGATGATTAGATGCCGAGCAATCGATAAAAAACTACTTGACAGCTGGACGAATTTTCAAGAAATGTACTTAATATAATATTGTACTTTGTAGGTACTTTTGGTCCTGGAATAACACGTGTGGGCTACTTTTAAATGAAAAGACCACGCGGGCAAAACCGCGGGCACAGCTAGTCACCTATAAAATTATTAGAAAATTCCTGAATACAAATGTATTTGAAAACTATTTGTGTGTAAGATTAATTTATTGGTTTCTTTCACAAGTTATAAACAAGACATATTATAACTTTTTTTTTTTTTAAAGCAGTAATTTTAGACTCATTTTTCCGTGACTGGGCAAATGCGACTTTATTGAATAAACTTTAAACTGTTTAGCTTTCAGGACTGCAATTAACATATTTTGCTTTAAATCAAATTTAGTATTATGAATACAACAATACAATACAACAACACTTTATTGCACACCAAGAAGAAGGTATATAGGATAAACTCATGAAATGAAAGGTACAATGGGCGGCCTTATTGCTATATAGCAATCTCTTACAGGCAACTTTTGGATGGAAAGGATTACTTAGATATTAAAGTCATCGGTCAGTGGTGGTAATAAATAAAATAAAATAAAATAAAATACAAAACATTGATAAACTCGAAATTAATAAATCTGAATAATACTAAATAATCAGGCTACCAGAAGGGTTTTTTAAAGAAACGGGCAAAATGCGTACCACTTTTTACATACGCATTTACCCCTTGAGAAATCCAGATGTTCTGAACATTTTATTTGTGAGAGCAAATTTAGTAAAATAACCAATGATAATTTTACAAAAATGTCACTAATCACTATGACCCAAGGACAAAATAAAATCAAGAGATTATTTTCAAAGTTAAATCTAAATTTTAGCAATCTATACTTATAATGAAACTGTAACAGGTCCAATTATGTACATTGAACATATGTAGATATTTTTTGGAGGGTTCTATGTATCATTTTCTGAAGCCAAAACTGTTTTTTTATTTCTTTTTTGTCTCTGTCTGTCTTTCAGTCTGTCTGTATGTCTGTATGTATCTTGGCAGCGCATCACGCCGAAACTACTGAATGAATTCAAATGAGACTTGGTATGATTTGGGTTCATACTACGAGGTAGATGGGAGGAGATGGGAAACTTTTCATTACTAATAATTAAGTGTTCTCGCAATATAGGGGTTGAAAGTTATTTAAAAGAACACGTACCACGATGAAAGTACTGGACGGATTTTGATGTGATTTGGAACAGCCATAGTTTGTATAATGGATTAACTTTGAGGATAATTTTTATCCCGAAGAAATAACGGGTTCCTGCGGGTTAGAGATCCAAAGTTATGTTAATTTTAAAGTCTTAAATAATGTTTTGGGGGTACTCAATATTCATACTACGAGGTAGGACATTAGATACTTTTCATCCCGAAAAAATAAAGGGTTCCTGCAGGATATTGGTTGAAAGTTATTTAAAAGAACAAGTATCACGCTGTAACTAGTGGACGGATTTTGATGCAACTTGACGCAGTCATAGTTGACCGAGCGAGCGCGAAGCGTCTCCGTTTCAGCTTGGGCAAAAATGCTTTCGTATGGCCGTCCGGATGTCAGTCCGGATCTCTGTTCTCCTCTACAGGTCACATTTCTCAACCGATCTAGACGAAACTTGGTATACAGGTAAAGCGAATTTTTAGAATGTTTTAGTCCACGGGGCTGACATTTCGGTTGGATGACGTACAGCGCCCTCTATCGGTTCTTTATGTAATTAATGTAGGAAAAATAATTATGAACAGACGGCAGAAGTTGAATAAGTTTTGAGTAATTTCAAAAAAACGCAATAACCCTGCCCCATAGACGCCAATACCCCGGGGTATTGGCGTCTATGGGGCATATTCGTCGTCTATGAGGATATTGCGCTTTTTTTAAATTGACCCTTTTTTTATTAATTTTAAATTATACTTCTCTTCATTCCAGATCCAGAAGACTACGACCCGCGGCTATTCTGGTTGGACGTGTGCACGCACGGCTTCAATTCTTGCATTATCGTGGTGGAGGTGCTGGCGTCGCGCACTCCCGTGCGGGCGCTGCACTTTTACCAGCCGCTCGCCTTGGGGCTCTGGTACGGCGCCTTCTCCGCGGTCTACTACGCGGCTGGCGGCACTGATGGGTGAGGGTTATAACCTTAATTATTACCTCGACCTTGGCCCTCAGAAACGGGCCATATTTTCTTGGGGTCATGTGAACAAATATGTTTTGACTTTACACAGCCTTTCACAGAGAACACCAGAAAGTTTTCTATTTTATTTCTTCATTCATGTCATGCCTAAGCTTTTACTGAAATTGAGGAATACTGGTAATGAACAAATTCCCTTCCCTTGATCTTGTTACAACTTATGTCAATCAAGATAATGTATCATAAATTAGCAGACGACAATGCAAAATAAAAACATGCAATGTGGGTCGCCATCTCCGTAATTCCTGACCCCTAAGGTGTGGTCAAACAAAGGTCTAAGACGAGGGAGAGTCGATTTTCAAACTCAAATTGTGTTGGGCAGAGCAACGAGCAACGCGGCTAGGAAGAGTGAAAACAGGTGGACCAAAACCTTGAACGAGTGGTGGCCTAGAACGGGCAACAGAAACGTCAGTCGTCCAGTGGCGAGATAGGGCAGAGACATAGTAAAGATCGTGGGTCGGAGACATGGGTGGCACACCACAGGATCAACCACAGTTGGGTAGCGTACAAAGAGAGAGGAGGCATGCTCAGCAGTGGGCGGACACGGGCTGAAAATGATGATGATGATGAAACTATCTTTAGTTGATAATTTGGCCACTAAAATAAAATGTTTATCTCGTCTGCTTAATAACATCTCTTTCATAAAACGTGTTTTATTTATCTAATCGCACTTGAATAATGGTGAACATCAAATGTCAATTATATGGATAACTCTTGAGTAGGTACTAGGTAGGCTACGACTAAATAGCCTGATAAATTATACTTAATTTATTCTGGATTTAGATATCCTACCATAGGGGGTAGGATATCTAAATCCAGATCCAGGTTAACTGTACTGTGGTTTTTTTCCGTATTCCGTTTGACCGGACAACTGAACCGAACTACGGGCAAAGAGTGATAGGTTCTGAAATATATATAAAAAAACATGAACAAAAAAAGACACTCAGGACACATTAAGGAAATGGGGACCCCTAGGGGTCAGGACTTTGGGAAATAGCGACCCACATTACATGCATTTTTTTTAATTCTTTTTATTTTTGAAATTAGCAAATGACAAGAGCCTCTTCCAAACATTTATATTCGATTCAAAAACGTTTGTTTACGTAAACGTTTAACAACTTTACAGAAATGGTAATCCGTTCATCTACGAGGTGCTGGACTGGCGGCAAGGACGGCGCGCGGGCGCCATCGTGTCGGGCGCCGCGGCGGGGCTGCTGATCATCTACGCCACGCTGTGGGGCGTCTCGCTGTGCCGCGACAAGGTGTCGGCGGCGCTCGTGCGGACCATCAGCCACGACCTGGCGCTCGCAGAGCCCGACCGGCACACGAATCACACAGTTTAACCCTTACTATTTAACTATTTTTCGTAGGTATTTTCTACAAGAGAGAAGTAGCCTAGCAGTTCATTAGGTTTCCTAAATTTTGCCGTGAAACTTGCATTTAGGGCGCTTACACATCATCAGTTCGTAGAAGTCCACTGCTGAACATGGGCTTCCCCCACGATAAGGGGGGTGATCCTTCGCCCCCATCCAAATCCATCAGATTCCCCCATCGCAAGGTGTTTGCGATGATCACCACGCTTGGCAGGCTGCTTGGTGATAGGTGTGGATAGTTACACAGGTGCATGCTGCTGGCCATTTCCTGTATAAGAACACACTCACAGCACACGCGGGGTGAGAAGCGGTGGACATATTATTAAACCGGACCAACACAACTAAATTAAATTTTGATCTTATGTCTTAATTTAGGTATAGGTATTTAGTTTTTAATTGACTTCCAAATGGAGGAGGTTCTAATTTGACTGTATAGGTATAGCTTCTCGGGTTCTGTTATTCACAGTTGAAAAGTCCGTCGCTTGCAGTGCCCTTTAGCCAAATTATAGTATTAGATTAGAACCGTAGTATAGGTCTTTACCTACTGTGCTCGATCCGATCAACCGATCTATCGCACATGGAGGGTTTGGATATAACCGGCAATTGGTTACCTACAGAAATGTTACGCGTTCCGAGTACGTCGTCGCCGGGTGATCGGATCGGGTGCAGTGAGTAAAGTCCTATAATATTAGGACAACTCATGTCTCTCCCATGCAAAATAGACGATTGTACGTATGTTAGTGGGAAAAGAGTAGGTACGACGAAATATCTTAGCACAGAAAAAATAATACCTTTTTAATCCGTGGTAGTGTTGATGACATATTCGTTACTTATAGTAATGCTTAGGTACCTCTTCTTCTCTATCTCGAAGAAGTAAGGATCTACCTTTGTTTATGTGATCATTTAAATAATATAGGATGTAGACTTACACATATCGCACGTCGATGGATTTCGCATATTGACAGTGTTAAAAAAGTACATAAGTAGGTAATGTAATGTAATGTTATTATGTTAAAAAATTCACGAGTATAAAGGCCGAATATACCGACTTACTTTGAGCAGGTTTCGGATTAAAACTTCCAGATGAAGGACTTTAAAATAGACCGTAACCTGGCTGGAGTATATCCGGTGTACTTATCTTGCTCGTGAGTTTTCAGCCGTCATACTTTAATATGAATATAACTCGTGTTAGTTTCCATGTTTTTAGTTGCTTTAGATTAGTTAATACCTATTGTTCATTAGCTAGGAATTGCTTTTATATTTTGCAAGACTGAAGAAAAAAATTCCTTAGAATTAGAAATAGGCGAAGAAATAGAAAGACATTCCATATACAGGTGAATTTTTCAAGTGGGCGTGTATGACTAAATCAGAAACTATGAGGAATAGCGAAAAGTACTCAAAGGAGTCTCGGGCCCGATTTTGATGAAAACTAAAACTGCATCTTTGGATTTTTGAAAAAACAATATTCCTAGGCAGGAATCGAACACGTTGATTTTGGAAAAAAACACACACACTGTATTATTACACCATTTGATAGTGTCGATAATAAGGATTGAATTCTGGGAAGAAATGGCAATCCATTGCCATATTTCACTTGAGTTGCCCTTTCTCTGATTATTAGTATTGCTATTATCATACTTAGTATTTAAATTTAGGGAAAAACTATACAGGTAATGGCAATCCATTGCCATATTTCACTTGAGTTGCCCGTTCTCTGATGACTAGTAGTGCTATTATCTATCTTGGTTTCAATCCGATTTTCAATATCGCTATCATTAGTGCGTTGCGATAGTCGAAATTGCTATGAAGAAAGTGACAATCTGATTGAAACCAAGTTCTGTAACCTAGTTATGGCCCTAGCCATGGTTCACATATTGCGAGCTAATTATTATAATGTATTCAAGTAATACGTTTTGTGCCTAACCAGTGGATCAGAAGCCGTGTTACATAAGTCAATGCGGTCAGTTGCAATCACAGGCTAAATTGAACTTAAATGCTGCACATTAGAGTCGATATTACTTTGCACCGTATAACGAAATTCATATTGCAACTGATTGTATAATGACAAGGCAAAGGAATATCAACTTTATTGCGCGTAAATAAACTATATAACTAATGCCTCCTAATTATTTATTTGAGTGTAAATTATTAATTAGGAGGCAATTAAATAAATAATAAAATGGTAAATTATTTCAATAGGTTTACTCGTCATCAAAGTGAAAGTAAAATCTGATTGCAACTGGTCGCATTGACTAATGTAATATGGCTGCAGGTCGAAATAAAAGTTTTAGGTTAGTATTGTCTGTTTAATTCATAAAAATACAGGTTTTTATTTTTCTTATATTAAAAATTATATTTATTTCTTTCAATTATCGATATCGAGGAAACTGTGTCCAGTCTGTTCACTGGTCAGAGTGGTCAGGGGCCCGACCACATAACTTAGCTTCAATCGGATTGTCAATATCCATATCACTAATGCCTTGCGATAGAGTCGAAAATGGTATGAAAAAAGTGATAATCCGATTGTAACCAAGTTCTGTAATCGGGCCGCAGAACTCGCACTGTGTAAACCAACCATAATTACCATAATTCAGAATTTCTTTTGAATTAAAGTGTTACTTAGACGCTACTATTGTATTTTTATTCTATTGTAGCTATTGCAAAATTGCTTTCAATTGTGTTTAGATATTACTTTTTATTGCTGTATTGTTCTATGTAGGTATATAAAAAGCAATTACATTGCTCCGTGCTTAACGTCGCAGTTGCACACATACAGCAGTCGCAGCGGAAGTATGTGTGTCGGAAGTTATCTGCTAATAATCGCTGTGCAAACTGCTATTTTTCAGACGCAATCCCAATGTTGAAGGTGAAGACAGCATTGTATAACTGCCTCGCTCACTCGCTTACGTTTTTCACATATTCTATCTCGCTCTTACTTAATGCTGTTATAATGGCGACATATCGTCAACTTCACGTAAACGAATAATGGCCGGTTCCTATAACCAAAACGGTTCGTTTTATTATATTTACTATATTTAACCACGTCGCCTTTTGACATAAACACCATACAAAAACGTCAAAAAGTAACGAGACTTTGGAAAAAAAACTTGTTTCATTTTAAAAATGTAAAATATATATGTGTATAGGAGGTAAGTAAACACGAATATGGTGCGATTGTGAAATGGTTATGTATTAATTAGAATAATTTAGTGTACCTATATTTGTAGGTACATAATGATAGTATAAGTTTCATTTAACCCAACGGTACTTAACTTTGATTTGATTTTAATTGGCTTGCGTATCTATATGTTTTAATAAATGCACCAAATATTAGTCATAAACTTTCGCGTTTTGAAACAATAACGGAATCATTCGCGCACAGATCAATTTCAAAATAGCATTTTGACTAACCTACGTAGTAATATTACCTACTTATTCTGATGCCTCGGAGGCCTCTCGTGACCACGTGGCCTCTCGTTTTTTTTTTCAATGCAATTCGTATTTTTTACCCGACTACAGCAAAGCAAGGGAAGGGTAATGAGTTGAACAGTCTTTGTATGTATGTATCTATGTATGTGGGTATGTGGATGTTCTATCATAGCGTCGCCCCTATAGGTTCGATTTTAACATGCGAGGTGTCAATCGATTCGTCTTCTGATAATTATAATGTCATAGATATATCTTTTTTACCCGACTACAGCAAGGCAAAGTAAGGATTATATGTTCAAATAAAAACTTGGTTAAATTTTGACAAGCGAGGTGTCAATCGATTCGTAATTTTTAGTGTCACTGGCTATTTTTTACCCGACTACGGCGAAGCAAAGTAAGAGTTATGCGTTCAAACTAAAAACTTGGTTTAACCGATATTAACAAGCGAGGTATCAATCGATTCGTGTACATCGCAAGAGTGTCCTATGCTATTTTTTACCCGACCGTAGTCGGGTGAACATATGTCTTGTTTACAGAAATCTCCACCGGGCAGTCATAGCGAACTTGAAACAACGACGTCAGGTTTGTTTAGTATTTTGTATCTGTGCGCGAATTATACCCATATTGTCTCAAACTCATCAGTTTACGTATAATATAAACCTACTTACCTACTCGTATGTATGATAATGTTTGTCCAAGGATGTCTTTATGAACCAAATAACCTTCATACAGTTTTGATTTGTAAAAATTGTATATAATATGCAAGGTATTTATTTATTTATGTACAAATTATATAGGAACCTTATGTATTTTAGGATACATCTATGTTTTCCTTATTTCTTGCCTTGTGATACAATGTCGGCAGATGTACATAATCTATTTTGTCAGCATAGTATTTGTGTGCTCATATTGTTCTGAATTTAGTACGAGTAACATGTAATTTCATAATGAAATGGCACGTAACTATTTAATCGAGCGACAAACTAATTGCAATATGGGAACTTAATAAAGTGGATACCGAAATTAATAGCTTGGCGACTAATGTCGAGCCTCTACAAACTTAATAATAATCGTTATGGTATATTTTTCATCAATATTTTTTGGGATTACCCCGAAATAACCACGAACGAAGGCGTTTCTCTTAGCTCGCATCTTCTAAACTACCATATCCGAGTCGGGCTCACCGCTCCACCGGAAGTCGCCAAGTCATTAATAACGTAGAATTGAAATATTTGTCTTTTTTAAACTTCTCGCCTAGTTTATCTGTCTGTCTTACCTGCTGGACTGTTTTGAATATTGCTAATTTACATTAATAAACTGGTTTTTAAGTCCCAACTATATTAGTCGCCGTTTGTTTTTAAGTCGCCCAAACAGTAATAAAATTATGATAAATAAAAAATCGTAGCTGCTAAATTACTGAATTTCGTTTGTCTTATTTTACATCAACTGGGGTTGGTTCTGCGTAAAAAAATACACATTTTAGTGGAAAAAACATTTATTAGGTACTATTATATTGTAGCAAAATTCTCATTATAACACAAAGCAAACAATTATAATTATTACGATAAGGCAATAACAAACTAAACAATCGTGATATGTGAATAATTAAATTTGACTTAGCGTAATGTCTACCTACTGTGTGGACATTTGTGATATACAGATTAATATATTACTTAATCAATTCATCCATGTACAATGTATTCTTTAAACTTCATGTTTATTTAACATGCAAAAGTCCTTGCGCAAATGTAATGGTACGGAAGTAAGTGATAGTTTATGAAGAGTAGGTATGTCAATTTCACAATAACGGGACACTTTGTAATTACAGAAATGCTTTTGTTGCCTGGTCCTACTGGATTGTTTTATTGCGCAGTTAGTCTTTCATAAGTCATTACCGCACAAGAAAATCAACTACTCAGATAAAACCAAACGAAAAAATATATATAATGTATTAGCTTTCAAACTGAACACGCAAGACCACAGATTCCATGGCAAGGCAAGACCGTATACAAATGAGTGTCATGCTCTAATCTTTGTGTGAAAGATTAAACAAAATGTAGGCGACTAGAAATTGTAACTTAATCTTTCGCGATTTGAACACGTCGACGTTTCGGTCAAGTTGCATTGATCGTGGTCACGAGAAGACTGAAGTAGCGGGTGCCAGCGTCGAGATGGGCGAGCTTTGTCTCCAACTACCCGCATTTAGTCTTGCAAATGTCCCTTGCATTTGATTAATTTACAAAATTATTGGCGCAATTAAACTTAGATGCGGTCGACTCGACACCCCGCCATTTCTCTTATCAACATGAAACCTAATCGTATGTAGCCCTAAAATAAAAATAAAACAACCGAAATAAACTCATTTATAACAATAATTTTGAAATACATCTCAGAATTAACAATTCAAACAAAATGTACACCATGATCGATCAAAACAATTTTGAAACAACAGTCTCATAAAAATACGCCATAACTATCCCTCGTATATCCAAAAATATATTTTCTTATTTACAGTTTGCATTACATCAAAAGCAACTAGTCTAATTCACGTTTAACTATATAAGCGTCAAACATGTAAATAAAAAATCACATAAAACGGCCAATCCTTTCAATAATTACCAACATTAGAAATATGCAAGTCGCTAGGAAAGGAGTGGAGATTCGTATACTGTAATCCAAATCTAAAATGGCGTATGCCATGGTCATTATTTAAAAAATATTTGTGCGTTTATACAAAGTTTCTCTTTCCAAGCGAGCCGTCGGCCGTTTGATGCGACTTCATAAACATTTGCACTGGCAGTCTGCAGTCTTTCCATTCTCAGATTGGTGTGACTAGTTACCAATCGTGAAGGTTACATATTTGGGTTAATACATCGGAGGATTTCATTAGTTATTTTATAGTAAGTAATAAGTAAGCGTTTATAATTTTCTATCGGTTACTGAATTTCCGTACAGTACATTCGGTATTCGTCCTACAGATGTATTAACTAAAATCGTACCTTCTTCCTTGACATTTCACTTCTAAACAATTTCTGCTGAATGCCCATCCAGCATCCTCGGATATAGCTCTTCAATAAAACAGCGTTATGAATGAAGTATAATAATAACTGAGGAGTGTCTGATCAAAAAACAATATTTCCATTCTGATTAGTTTTACACAAAAAGCAAAATCTTATTACACTGCACAGTATTTCAGACAAACTATTGGCTTTTGTTCCGAATAGGCTTTTTACCATAGAAATATTGTTTTTTGAAACAAACTGAATGAAGAATTTAAAAAAAAACAATAGTTACATCACGATCAGACTTTTTTTTACCAAAAGGTATTATTGGTTTTTGATCAGACACTTCTCAATCATTGTTAGCGAGAAAACTTCTGATGTGACAAATATTCACGATGACCTATTTCTACTGAAGATAATATAGCATGACCGGTTTAACAACACCCAAAACAATATTTTCTACATTATCAATCATTTATCTCTTGCATTCATAATGCTATATTGTTATAATATAAAGTATTGCCATTGTCCTACGTGAGAATCAAACGGGACAATGCGACGCAATGCGACAAAAAAAAAGTAGCATAGATCAGCGATGAGACGTAGACCACGTGTAAGTGGATTATATTTGATATTTTCGCAATGTCGCGTCGAGTCGCGTCAAATCACATTATCGCCTTTATCACCCAGGACAATGTGTAGGTATCTAATCTAAGGGTGGCATTTTTGCGCGCACGACGTAGAAAAGCGTCCTCAAAAATAAACGTTACACTAACTCCTTTAATTAACGGCTACATTCACTTTTTTAAAGGACGCTACGTTGAGATTTATGTCAAAAAGATAAAATAATGGCGTCCGTTGGAAATACTAGCTCCGACATTTGTCGTTGACGCACAATAATGCCACTTTGCCACTTAACTATAACAAAAACACTATTAATAATAATATAAAGTTATAATTATATTATAATTAACAACAACTGCTACAATAAGGTATCACAAACATCCAGAAATTATACTAACTTTTAGTAAACCTTAAATCTAAAAGGCATTTCATTAGAGATCATTTCTTGTTGACGATTTACATTATAAAACTATTTTATATAAGTAAATGTACGTTAAAGATCAAAAACACAAGAGTGATTGCCTAACTAATTCCTGAGAAACTGTATATTATTAACCAAGTATAAGTATTGGTAGGTATCGTAACGGACCATTATAAACAATAATGTAAAGTGCGTCAGAAGATCTAATGGTATAATGACCAGCGCTCATCTAACGACTCTGAAATATAACCTAATCATTGCAATTTTGACTTAATTGTAAATACATAAGGTTCACAGTGGAAGAAACACCTCCGAAACAGTGAAACTACTTAAGTCATCCTAAATGGAGTTACAGCGATGTCGCCATATTTTTGTTTTACTTAATTGTACCTACGTATGTCCGTAGAAGGATAAAATAGTGTGAACGAGGATTTCGAGCAATTTCTCGAGGAGCATGATCATCAAATTTCGCTGGCATTGATAGCGTGTCATTCTTATGTCTACACTTTCGTGATCGAAATATAACCGAAATGCCACCAACAAACTGTAGAGTTGCGGAAAAAAGGAACGAATGACGCTAGTTGCTAGCTCAGTGTTGCTAGTTCCTGGTTGGCTTAAATAACCAATAATATAATTTTTGTAAAGCAGGCACATAAAAATTTCATAAATGAATATTTTTTATTTGCTTCAAATGAGCGTTAATAGATATAAATGGAGGTTATACACCTGAGCCATTTCGCCAATAAAAAAGCATGCTATTTTTGACCTTAAATTATAATTTGATAGGTAGGACATATTGTTATAAATAATAATTTGAATATTTTAATGGATGAAATAAACAGTTTATAGGCAGTTTTTTTATGGTGGCACCCCTGCTCGACTACATATACGTTGGTGACACTTTATACAAGTGGAGGTCACTGATGTTCGATAATACATGCCTGTCAAGCATGTTTGCACGTCTAGAAGTACCGTAAGTGACCTTCAAGCTGGGTATCGACATTGCGAGGCTGTTCGCGAGGCTTGCATCACGAGGCTAGCCTCGCGATGTGGAGACGCGTATGCGTATGCTCGTGTGTGTGAGCCGCTCAGTTGCAAGTCTCCCTCGCGACTAACAGCTCAAACCGAGCATTTGATGCGCAGCCTCGCAATGACGATACCCAGCAAGGCTGGCTGCTCAATATAGCAAAGCAGGTAGCAGAGTGACGAACTTGGAAAAATACCTTACCATCGCTTCACTTTTCAATATCCGGAAAATGAAACTATTGGTGTTTTCCCAGCCCATCCAAAGAAACCCATACAGGGTAAACGGGATTCAGAAATCGATTTAAAGTATGACACAGACATTAAACCGGTGTAGGTAAACGGCGTACAAATCAAAATATAAGCCGGATTGAAATAAGATGTTCCCTATTTAAGAACCACTAAACCAAAACGAGTCTCTTTTCTTTTGCAATAAAAGAATTGGACTAAGGATTCTTTAAATTTTAGCAACCATTGGTTAAATCCGCCATTTGCTACCTTAATGCAGACTCTTACCATTTGATCACGACTGACTACAGATTGCTAAGAAAACCTGAATGTATTTTATTTTGCCAATCATTTTCAAAAATTAAGTTCCCTATTTTATTAAAGGGGGACATCTCTTTTTAGGAGACTGTGAACCAGCGCTTTATAATCTACTCTATTAGAAGTTAGAACAATAACTATGGAAAAAAAACATACACATGTGGATTCGTAAATATTTAAAGTTCTAGAATATCGAATAAAAAATTTAGACTTTTTTTTTTAAATGTTTTATATATTAAACGCAATTAAAAAACTCGTAAAAAAGTTGGAAGACATTGGGCCCTTTAGTATTCTCTCTTAGATACAAATTAAGCTAATAACATGCTACTAGAGTAGGTACAATAAACTAGCTTACAAGAAAATGAGCGTCATAATGCACATGAGAATGGTATTTACAGAAAACAAGGCACCCCTTCTCCTTACCATTTAATTATATTGAAAAAGGTGCTGCCTGTTTAATATTTGCAGTACTTTTTAATATTTGTTTGTTGCAAGCGTCACCGGACATGGCGCAATTCGTCGGACATTTTGCGGAGCGGAAAAGCATGCAATGAGCCGTTTTGTTGTAGGTAAATTAATGTAGTTTCTTTTATCCAAAACAGATGGCGTTGTAAGATGTATCTGTCAAATGTATATTGCCCACAGAGTAATAATGTTAGTTTTGTTTGTTTTTGCCTATGGTTTTTGTGTATATACAAAGAGTAATTGTGTTTCACAAATAAAACTATTATTGTGAAAAATTTCGATTAAAAGTTGTAATAAAAATGCAAAATACGCGTTTGTGCTAGTGATATGTAAAAAAATGTGACACCATACATTCCCAACTGGTTACACTATGGTCACAGTGGATTAAAGTGATTCTGAGTGTAAGTGTACAACGCCATCTGTTATATTTATCCATAACTTTATTTTTACCCACAGAAATCGGAATTTATCCCGAAATTTATTCCGATTTCTGTGTTTCCACCTCTCAAACACGTATAATGTTACCCAGTTAAAAGCTGGGTAGATTGAATTAATTATATATGTGCAGTGAGCGTACGTATTTGTTTTTGTATATATTTTTTTTATTTATACAAGAGGATGTATATTTTGTAGGGTATTTTCTTCAGAGTGTGTCATTTTATGTGATGTATGAACACGCCCCTAGGACGCAACTTACAACTATTGAAATTTTAAATGATAAATATGCTGGGAAGCATACAATGGCAACTGTCCATACAATATTTATCAAACCTTACAAACAAAGTTTGGTCAAAACTTAAAAATAATGTTAATCTACAAATATAGACACTAAAAACACTTAGTAAATACAATTGACTTGTTAAATTTCATATAAATAATAGATTTTTTATTAATAATGTACATAATTATTGCACCGTATAATGAAGCTACACATCATTTTATTCGTTTAAACGCCCGTCCACAAACTAGCCCGTGCATCTTTTTAATATTTTAAACCTTTAATTTCACTTGTATGTATGTATCTATATGTATTTCTGCCTGTCTTCTTGCATCTTGCATTTCAAATTTCGAGTATTTCCCGATTAGCTATCCTGCTGAAACTTTCAGGGTAAATCGCAGAATTGCGCAATAAATTTTAGAAAAAAAATGAATTGGTGCACATCTGAATATCTATCTGAATCAATTTGTAGCACCATATTTTTTTTATGACCAATAGAAATCGACGATAGAATCAATTACACGAATTACACGCCAAAATAATGATCCTGTGTCGTTTTAACACTCGTAATCTTATTACTAAACCTTACAAAGAACTTTAGAATATTTATATGTTGACCACGTAAAAGCCAAAGTAAATTGATATTGGAACGTAAAACTGTTTAAGGCTCTAGAGAAACAATTACGTATGTACTTATATATATATATATATAACTTCAAACTTTATAATTTAATATTGATTTTTCAAATTATTTGTACACAATCCTTTATGCCCACATGTTGGTCTTGTACAGTACAGCGATCAAGAAAAATGTATCTCGCAGAACACAACATAAATCGTCTGCAACAGACGTATGACTCATGTATGTGTGTGCTAACTATACAAGAGCCTTTTGCACAGAACATATATCAGGGCCTTTTGTATCAAAGGGTTACGCTAAATTTCTACAACGACAATGAATTTTGTAAAACCTCTGTAACTATGACATCGAGACTGATAACTATTTGTAGAAAAACTACCAGTAAACTACAAGTTTGGACACGATTTTAAGCTCTATCTGAAAGTGACACAGTACAAATTCAAACTGACGACCAGAACCTATCACTTTGAAATAAAATATCCAAATCATTTAAATAAATTTTGCAATGCAACAACAAAGAATGCAACACTTTCAGTGTAGACTTGCCGCGACCTGAGACCAGATTAAGAAAAATCACTCTAAGGGTTATAAGCTTTATTATTAAAGTGCAAGAAGGACCCTACTCGAGTCCGTTGGTAAATCGTTCCCTATGATTCTTAAAACGTCCGGCTAAACTCGGACAATAAATCGTTCTCTATGATTCTCAAAACGTCCGGCTAAACTCGGACAATAAACATGTTACTACGATGGATGTCTCAACCGTAAACTTTTCTGGGTCCGAGCCAACTGCATCTGGGATCATTTACAGACCTAACCCATAATGGTTGATACATTAAAGAAATACTAGCTGCTGAGAGCTGCAGAGATTGTTTTCTAAAACGGGGTCTTGGTACATGGCTCATAAAGCAAAATTGTCTATTGAGCGAAAACTCAATAAAAATGTATGAAAACATATGCCAGTAATTTTCTACTGACCGGCTGGGTTTTCATATAAAAGACCGGCAGGCATTGCTGGTGGAAACACGCCCATTGAATACGAACTACAAAATTGAAGATAAAAAATTGCGCGTCCTAACCCATTTGGTGCCCCAGCATACCATAATATAACAAGATAAACACTTAACATTAACAACTTTGATTCGCTCATAGCAGCCTTTTGAGTATGCCACAGAAAATAAATCACGGCGAGGAATACAACTAGGTCCAACCTCTTTGCTATTCATGTTACATTTACATTGTCTATTGATATTCGTCCAAGGAATGAGGCTATTTGACTATACTATTACATTTTGAGTTTTTAATTTGAACGTGTTATATTTTCTGAGCAGTATTTGTGCGATTTACGTGAGTTCCTCGCCGTTCATGAGGAAGACTCGGAAAGAAGTCTCGTCCACAGCATCGGCGTACATCAGCTCCTCCTGTATGTAATGTTGTCCATGTTTATAGTATGTTCGTACTACTTTTTACACTGCTATATTCTCTAATACTTTTAAAGTTTTACATTAATGCCACGCCGATTAGAAATTTTGTTAGTCGGTGCGGCATTAAAGTTATTTTTATCCAATGAATTAGACATGCGTCCAAAGACCTTGGGATTATAATACGAAATTATCATTATTTTATAATTTTGAGGATCTTTGTCAGTATGTAATCAGTATGCTAGATAATTATAAAGGTTGAAATAGTAAACATTGATAGAGTCTGTTCAAAAAGAGAGTGGACTTGGCCATAAGGTGAACTAACATATATACTATTAGTATACCCTATTATGTTAACCTATTATAATCAGGAGTTGGTTTCTTTCTGTCAGAGTCTTGACAATGAACTAATAAAAAATGGTAGGAAGATCAAAGTGGATCAAGCGCGCTATTGTATTAAAAAAAAAAAGGTAATTTAGCACAGTTGCGCCCTCAAATCCCAAGTCCACTCTCTTTCTGCACAGACTCTACCTCCAACCTAAGGCTCAGCATTTAATACTAATTAAAATATTAGCTATATTTCATTAATCAAAATGATCCATTTTAAAGACAAATAAAAAAAAATAACATTAGTATTTGAATAAAAATACTTGAATGATAAAATTAGCTGATTTTAGCGAGATGACGGTGAATGAGGTCGTCAACCGCTGGCTGATCTAATGGCTTCGCGGAGGTCAACGAACCCGTCATCGTAAATAGTGCACTAATCAAATAAACAGCCGTACTTTAAAAGGAATACCGATGTTTACGATTTTATCTTGTAAGGTATGTTGGGGTAACATCGGAACGGGGAAATACTTCATAATTACTACTGCTTTACTTGACAATATTTCCTGACACTGGCAACACAGTCAGCGACGCAATTTTATAACGTACTACGGTTGAGTGCCGCCCGGTGTTAGTCTGAGGCAAAAACACGTGTGCAATTTAAAAAAATGGGGGTGTCTCGGGAGCGAAATAACATCTTACTGCTCCAAGCTAACCTCACCTGCACGCGGTCATAACGAACGCTGGATAACGAACGAGGCTATGCCGACCGACAGATGGCGGTATAACCATCCCAAAACAAGCAAAACCAAATGACACAGGCCGGTGACGGGCAGCAGCGTCACCGGTGCGAGAGCTACGCCCTGCGATCGTGGCGATTATGGGCAAACACTCTGATGCGGATGATGAGGTAGAAGATATGTTTGAAGAAATATCTTCAGCTTTACATAACAACACAAGGGCCCACTACAATGTTATCATGGGAGATTTTAACGCCAAAGGTACATACTTGCAGTGAATCGAAAATAGTCTACACGGCTATGGAGACAGGAATCACAGGGGACAACAAGGCGAGATAACTTTTTGAATTCTTTCTTCAAAAAGCAACCCCAGAGGACTTCCTCTGTTTCTTTTCACTGACACTGTGACTAAAAATTAGATTGACTTCATCATTACGGACAATAAGCGCATATTCAGGAATGTCTCAGTGATCAGCAGGATTAAAACCGGTAGTGATCACCGACTTGTCTGAGGCTCCTTGAATATTGACCACAAGCTTGAAAGATGCCGTCTGGTGAAGTCTACGCTCCGACCCAACCTGCTGCAAGCCGCTGTTGGATCAAACCAGTTCCAACTCAAGTTGGAAAATCGATTCGCTGCCTTGGAAACCACAAAAGACGTGGACGAGGAACTAAAATATTGTGGGAATTCATAGGGAGGAAGGCACTAGATTTTGTTAGCTGCAGCGCAAGGTCACGAAGTCTAAAATCTCGGATGCGGCTCTTCGGCTTATGTACGAGCGTCGGGAGCAACAGCAAGCCACACCTTAAAAAAAGGGAGCTCAATCAAAAAATATGTAAGCTGGTGCGACGTGACCTACGATGATACACGCCGAAATTAAAAGGTAAAATCGGGGGTCAAAAGTCTTCGCCCAGCACTTGAGTAGATCCCATGTGACGTAGCTCAAGACCAGTAATGGCACAACCGTCGTCTCTAAGCCCGAGATCATTTCTGAAATCGAAGACTTCTATGGCCGAATGTACGAATCGCATGCTACTAGGCCCGAACCCAGAACAGCGCAATACTGACCCGCCACTAAACTGATGAACTGCCCGACGTCAGCCTAGACGAGATTGAGATGATGCTGGATGATGATGTGGGATAACTGCAGAGGCGTGCAGCAGGAGTTTGTGAGTACTATTCTTCAAAAAAGGGAATAAAACACTTCTAAAGAACTAACAACCTATTTCACTCTTGAGTCACGTCTATAAGTTGTTTTCGAGGGTCATCAAAAAACGTCTCTCAAGAAGACTTGACGAATTTCAGCCTCCTGAACAGGCCGGGTTTCGCGGAGGATTTAGCACAATAGACCACATGCACACAGTGAGGTAGGTTTTACAGAAGTCAGAAGAGTATAAACAGCTTCAGTGTCTTGCTTTTGTGGACTATGAGAAGGCCTTTGACTCCGTTGAAACCTGGGCGGTTCTGGAGTCTTTGCAGCGTTGTCAAGTGGACTGGCGATATACCAAAGTGCTGCGGTTTCTGTATGACGCCGCCACTATGAGTGTCCAAGTTCAAAACCAGCAGTATAAACATATTCAACTGCGCAGGGGAGTGGAGACAGGGGGATGTTATATCCTCGAAACTGTTCACTAATGCCCTTGAATATATGTTTAAGACGCTGGATTGGAAAGGAATGGGCATAAATATCAATGGCGAGAAAACTCACACGATTAGCCGATGAGACTCGTATCGTCTTAATGGCGGAGTCGCTGCAAGACTTGCAAAGTATGCTGTCCAACCTAGATGATGCTTCTCGACGCATCGGTCTCGGAATGAACATAGATAAGACCAAGATCATGTTTAACGATCTTGTTGATCCGGAACCGATTGCAGTCAATGGTGTACCTCTTGAAGTTGTCCAACAATATGTTTACCTTGGGCAAATATTGCAATTAGGTAAGAACAACTTTGAGAAGGAAACAAACAGAAGAATTCAGCTGGGTTGGGCAGCATTCGGCAAGCTTCGCCAGGTCTTCTCGTCGTCCATACCACAGTGCCTGAAGACAAAAGTCTTCAATCAGTGCGTCCTACCAGTCATGACCTACGGAGCCGAAACGTGGACACTCACAGTCAAACTAGATCACAAATTTAAGGTCGCTCAGTGCTATGGAGAGAGCTATTTTTGGAGTTTATCTGAAGGACAAGATTCGTAATGAAGATATCCGACGGAGAACCAAGGTAACCGACATAGCTCAAAGGATAAGCAAGCTAAAGTGGCAGTGGGCTGGTCACATTTCCGAAGAACCGATAACCGTTGGGGTAGACGAGTTCTCGAGTTGAGACCACGTTTAGGCAAACGTATTGTAGAACGCCCTGTGACGACCTGCGAAAAGCGGCGGGAAGAAAGTGGATGAGGAGAGCTGAATACCGACCCAGTGGCGTGCATTAGGAGAGGCCTACGTGTAGCAGTGGACATATATAGGCTGATGATGTTGACGAGGTATTAATACGACGACATTTCACCCCATCCTGAATTTCCCCTGATTACATATCTCAATATCGGAATATTTCCCAGTTTAATCAGTTTTTCAGCTTACTCCTCCTATGTTGTTTTTTAAATGGTTTTATTTAGCTTGCCCTGTTTGTTGTTATAGGCTAGGTTTATGAATTATGTATAGATTAGCCTAGACTAAGAGAAAGTTGAGAACAATTAGTTTGTTGTTTTTATAACCAGGGTAAGCCCAGACTTACGACACTTTAAAAAAACCACTGGCAAACCTACGAAAGAGTTGAGAGAATTTTCGTCATATGTTTTAATTACCGGATTCTATCGATTCAAGGTTCATAAAACCTTATGCGTACGATAATAATAGGCTTTAGGTGTAGTACGATCTTCCCCTGCATAGTCCGAACTTTACCTAGTAAAAAAATAACGAAAGCTTCATTCTGATCAAAAACTGTAGATGAAAAGGAGCTAAATTAAACGTGCTCTAAGACGTAACCTTTCTTAATTCGTATTAAACACAAAACCAAAATCAAATATTTTCAAATTTCAATAGTCCTCCGAGAACAGCAAAAACCCCAACATACCTTATATTATTTGTAATCTTTAGCTCCTTTAGTTGATTTGTAATATTTCTAAGCATTTTTCACCTACCTGCATGAGATCGATAGTGGGATGCGAGTCGATGAGGCTGAGAGAGTCAAGCTGTGCGCCGCGCGCCCCTCCCTCCTCTCCTTCCCCCGCCGCGCCCGCGCCTTCCCCACCCGTCGCCGCTCTTATTATAAACCTTAAACACGTTATAATAGCGCTGACTTTAGGATACATTTACTTTTGCAGAAAAAAGCAAACTGGACTCAAAGTAACGCATTGAAATATGAGGTTTAATTGTGTTAAGATTACAGTGCATTTTACATTTGTGTGGTACTGAAATTGTAATAGAAAGGCGTTGCGCTAACCACCAGCCAAACATTTCGTCATTTGGTCGTCTCATCATTTGGTACTCAGATCAGTAGACAAGCACAAATAAAAAAATAATAAAAAAACCCCCTATTTTGATGCTTTTTTTTCTGTTTGAAAGCTGATGTGAACCATCTCGATGGTTCTTAGCTATAGAGGGGGTGGGAGGTGAGAATCGTACCTCCCAAACGTAAGGTCCAATTTTGATGCGTTTTTTTCTGTTTGAAAACTGATGTGATCGGGATGGTTCTTTGCTATAGAGGGGGTGGGAGGTGAGGATCGTAGCTCCCAAACGAAAAGACCTATTTTAATGCGTTGTTTTTTCTTTTTGAAAGCTGATTTGAGCGAGATGGTTCTTAGCTATAATATAGAGGGGGTGGGAGGTGAGGATCGTAGCTCCCAAACCAAAGGACCTATTTTAACACGTTTTTTTTTGTTTTGTGAAAGCTGCCTTAAACGAGATGTGTCTTAGCTATAATATAGAAGGGGAGGGAGGTGAGGATCGTAGTTCCCAAACCAAAAGACCTATTTTAAACCTTTTTTTTTTTCGTTTTGATAGCTGACGTGATCGAAATGGTTCTTAGCTATAATATAGAGGGGGTGGGAGGTGAGGATCGTAGCTCCCAAACGAAAGGACCGATTTTAACGCGTTTTTATTTCTTTTTGAAAGCTGATCTGATCGATATGGTTCTTAGCTATAAAATAGAGGGTGTGGGAGGTGAGGATCGTAGCTCCCGAACGAAAGGACCTATTTTAACACTTTTTTTTCTGTTTGAAAGCCGATGTGATCGAGATGGTTCTTAGCTAAAATAGAGGGTGTGGGAGGCGAGGATCATAGTTCCCAAACGAAAGGACCTATTTTGACACGGTTTTTTTCGATCGAGATGGTTCTTAGCTATAATTTGGGAGGTTATATAATTTTTTTATTTGTGCTTTATTTCTAATCTGAGACTTGGTAGTAGAAAAAAAAAACGTATACTCACTCGCTATCTTCGTTTATCAGCACGTTTCCGTGCAGGAACAGATCACTGCGCACCGTGTAAATGTTGCTCTCCGAACTCTCCGACTGCTCCACCTACGCACAAAGCGGCAATACGTGTAATCGACAACATTCAAATAAAGTGGGCAAATATTAGATACATTGAAAAAAATATGTATTTTGGAGTTTGAAATTTAATCTTTATTGAAATAATACTGTTACGAGCTCGGGTTGGGATAAAATTTATGTACGCTAATTAAACCAAAAATAAACGCATTCTAAAATTAATGCAATTCGTGTGTCTACAAGTCCTAATTAAAAAAAAAACAATTAACATCAAATCATTTTTAAGCTCGACTGTAAGTGTACACACTAGTCATTTATCACTAAACTCAACTACAGCACTGTGTATCCACTTCGAATCACTTATTTGATCGCAATCGAAGCTTAGCTGAAATTAAACTGACACGCTCAGCCGAAGCGCACTATATTTATACCCCGAGTCGCCGGTCACGCACTTCCAGCGGTTTCTGGAAAGTAATTAAGTACTCGCAAATTGCGTCATCCAGCCACTTTAGCCTCAGCTTCTAGAACGTTATGGTACCAACTGGAGACGTTCAGAACCTTCCACCACGTCCCAATACCATTTAGCAGTTGCTCGAACATGCTAGTTCGATCTCTCTAGAACTTTCCAGTGATTTACTGTTTTTCTAAGATTCGACCGGCGTGACGATACTAGTGACGCCATCTACGCATACTTGCCAACACGCTCGGTTGGTGTCTAAGACTGCGTAACAATACTTGACAATACTTTGATACTTTTGTCGTACTACTATTTATTCTGTGGCTTTGCTGTCTGTCTGTCTGGATAGCTTCGAAAGATTTTCACGTATAATAAAATGTTAAATGAATATCATGTTAATGCATCATGAAGTTAGAAATAATCCATGTATATATAATAAAGCAATAAGAGCGAAAAACTCTGTACAAAAAAGATAATAAAAAAAATGGTCATAGGGAACTTAAAATAAGCTAATGAACAAGTTTTTTTTTAATCCTTTCTGTCTGTTTGTTTGTTCGCGTATCACGTAATAAATATTGAACCGATTGCGATGCGGTTTTCACTGTAGAATAGCTCAAGGTATGACTTAAAAATGGGTGTAATTGGTATATTATTCCGATGATTAGATGCCGAGCAATCAATAAAATATTATTTGACGGCAGAACGAATTTTGGAGAAATGTAGTATAATTGTACTTATTAGGTAATTTTTGTAACGAAATAACACGTATGGGCTACTTTTAAATGAGATTACCACGCGGGCAAAGCCGCGGGCACAGCTAGTATATCAATATTTTAGTAAGACGGAATGTGTGCATTTTTGTCTATTGGAACTTTATAACGCGCTCTGTGGTCGCACATCTAACAATACAAACATCAAACAAGCTCAAATCACAACTGTCACAAGCACGTCAGGTCAGTGATATCATATCATTGTACATAGGAAATGTCTGTATTACAGCGTTTAGTCGATCACTAGTTCGCCCTCCATGTTACTTTCGAGTTTTCATCTAAACATTTATTGAGTGAAACTTACGTTTGAGATAGTGTTTTGGTGTTTAGCGTTGTGGTGCATATACTGTAACTTTTAAATCCCACTATTTAGAGGAATAAAACCGATGGAGTCTTACTGGAAAATGAAAAGCCAACCTAGAAAATCGAATTTGATCGTGACACATGCATTTTCAGCTATTTTCAACCTCTGGGGCAAACAATGTATGAAAAGTGGGCCAAATTCATTTTCACTTAATTTATGTGACATGTTTGCCTCAAAACGTAGTGTGGACACTCAACAAACTGGCAGCGACTGCCCGAAAGGCGAACGCGTCCAGACAATGCCAGTCGCACTGGACTGACTTGAGTGGCTTGGTGGGGGAAGCTACTAGGCCCGAAAATAGACGGGTAAGGTAGTCAACTGGACTGAATTGAGGGCGCGAAGTCAGCAATGGACTGGGTTGAAACTATTATCTACACGAGCCCAGCGCTAACTTGCAGGTAGCGCTGGATTGACTTACTGTACTGTCACGTCACTGGGCTTGTGTAAACCTGCCTATTTTCAAGAATAGATTAATACATAGTATAAAACAAAGTCGCTTTCCGCCGTCTTTCTGTACACGCAATCTTTTAAAATACGCAACGGATTTTAATGCGGTTTTCACCATCAGTTAGATAATGTTTCACGGATTTTTTATATATATAATGTGCCCACGGCTTTGCTCGCGTAGCTAAAAATTCACGGATTTTATTTAAGTTACTCATTATAACATCAGCTATCTGCCAGTGAAAGTCCCGTCAAAATCGGTCCAGCCGCTTCGGTCATTTTATTATTATGGATAATCCGAGCAATACGAGACGTGGACGTAGCGGGGGAAAAATTAAAATAAATTACACCTGAGCGAAGCCGGGCCTACTGTTTTATCCCCACATTAGTACCTGCGCAATGGTTCAGAGCCTAACTTCACAAACATATAGATTGGCTGCGACTACTGTACACCAGTACGTACATTAAATACCTACATTAGCCATATTAATTCATATAGTAACATAACATTTATGGGGATCTATTTGGCCAGTAATTTCTTATGTTTTTTAATGATTGACTACTGTACCTGAACATCCTCCTCTATCGCATAATCTTGTTCGTGCCGTTGCAGCGGCCACGTGCAGTGCGTGCGCGCGCACCGCCCTCCCTCCTCCACGTGCACGAGCGTCTCCTCCGTGCACTCTAACGGTCCCTCGGCGATGTGCTCCGTCGTCTCCACTATGGACTCTTCGAGAAATTCGTACACTGGAGATTGTGTGTCGCCTGGAGGATCCTGTAATGTTACATGAAATAGCCTGTAATTAGTTGTTATTTTTATCATCGAGTCGTTTTTTTACATGACATGAGTTTCTTTATTACACAACTGCCCAACAAAGGAGTGTAATGATTTCAGGGTTTATTTATGTGTATGTGAGTTTCTTTGGTCCACCATAACTTTTAAATGCCTGAACAGATGTGGATGTATGCGTTAGAATATTTACATCATCCCGAGAGACAAAGCTATATTTGTTTGGTTTCAGTATCCAATAAAGAGTACACTCCAAAAAATAATATTTATTACTTCAAAATTAACATGACTATGGACCCTATCCCGGAGAAATCTTTTATTATTTCCAAATAAATAGTATACTTAATTTTAACCCATCTTATAATCTATGACTGAGTCAAGTTGCATCAAAATGTGTACAGCAGTGTCAGCGTGATACGTGTTCTTTTAATTAACTTTTAACCAACATCCTGCGGGAACCCTTTAATGTTTCGGGATGAAAAGATACATTCAGTAGTTTCGGCGTAATGCGCGGCCAAGATACAGATGGATAAACAGACAAAAAAAACAGTTTTGGCTTCAATACCAAACATATAACAGCCTCAAAAAAAACGAAATATCTTCAATATACAGAATTTGGACCCCTATCCCGCATGAACACTTTTTTATCAGGATAAATAGTATCCTCAATTTTTCCCTATCATATAAACTATGACTGTGCCAAGTTGCATCAAAATCCATCCAGTAGTTACAGCGTGATATGTGATCTTTTAAACAACTTTCAACCCCTATCCTGCGGGAACTCTTTAATTTTTCGGGTTGAAAAGTATCTTAAGTCCTACCTCGTAGTATGAACTCATATCAAGCAAAGTTTCATTTGAATTCATTCAGTAGTTTTGGCGTGATGCACAGCCAAGATACATACAGACAGACAGACAGACAGCAGACAGACGAAATTGAAAATAAAAAACATTTTTGCTTCAGTATCGAATACAGTAAAGCCTCCAAAAAAAATTACAAATTATCTTCGATGTACAGAATTGGACCTGTTACAGTTTTATTATAAGTATATATTTTCGCCATTAGCTCCGAAACGAACGGCCTATATATGCGCATTCGTACCGATAGTACTCTGTGACAGTCAAAGAGGATGGTGACAGTGACTGACTTGACTTGATGGCAGTTGGCTACTCGCTTTATATCACTTCATTGTTTGCTGAAGCCATCTATTGGGTCATTTAGTAAACTTTTTTTTTAATATTCTGTCAGGAAATCCTCCATTACGATGTCATCGTCACGGATACAAGGATTATTGACAAAAACTTAATAATTTCACGAAAATGCAAGAGTAGAGAAAATATTATACTACCTACTTACATCTGAAAATACTACGCAATAAATGTGATACAGAAGAAACCTGTATCTATTTTCAAGAATTACTCAAATGTAAGCAACCTTCACACGGTGGCGGCCAGTACTAATGTAAGCAACCTTCACACGGTAGCGGCCAGTACTAATGTAAGCAACCTTCACACGGTGGCCAGTCAGGCGAAACAGCTTAATAAAAAACTGTTCATAACTGTTGTATCAAACGTGAGCTAATTTCTATGGCGGCTATTTTTTCTACTTCACTATATGCATGACCTTCTTGCACGCCTTCGCTATGAATATGTGTTCTGTGGTTTAACTTTGTTTACAAAATTATTAGGCAAGTTGCTTTTGTGATAATTACCGTCTGTTGATGTATTTAACGCCTTGAAGATGTTTGTTTCTACATTAAATAAATAATAGTGTGATTGAGTTTGAAAGTTTTCTATGCAATGAGCTATAAAACTTGCGAAATTTGTGGTTTGCGATCTGTTAGAGCGATGTCGAAAACAAACATTTATGGCTAAATTTCTACTGAATAAAGATAGGTAAGTGGTAAATCTATTAGTTCGGTAATCTATTAGGTACAAGAAATTAATGATTTTTCTTTCTATTCAACAAAAATAACATAACTAGTGCGGTGCCGGTGTTATCGATATTTTTTCTAACCCGTTTTTCGACATTTGGTTCCTAATCTCATTCTAAGTCCTTCTGCATTCTACGCTATATAATAGTATACGTAGTAAAAGTATAAATTTATAATACCTAATGTCGCTTAGCCTAAAACCGTTGAATCATCTAATTTCCATTAAAAAACTTATTTTCAGGTGCAAAAACTGGATACAAATGACCGATAAAGAGGACTTGACATACATACTGGTCGAAAAGCTGAATGAATTAAATATTTCTGTGGCAAACAAAAAGAAACAACCCAATTTAAAAAAAAAATGCTACTCCTTAACTGCTATTAATCACGGACCACTACTAGTTTGTAATATTAAGTAAGGAAGATTAGACATTATTTTAAGGGAAAAAGACACAAATTGTGTTGTGTACTATATAATGTATTATTTTTGTATGTAATAAAAACCACACGCTTACAAAAAAACATATTATTATTATAAATCCCATATAAATTAAAATAGTAGGACTATTTTAATTTATATACGCTTTTTTTCTCAAAATATCGATATCGATAAAAATGTGCTATGTTTGCAGACATCCTTTTCTGTTTGTCATGTTGGCTAACATGCTCGATATAGAGTGTTATTATCTATGGTAATTAGTTTTGTTATGTTGCACGTATTCTCAGCGCTCGTTTTAAAAATTCACAACATCCGTTCCAATATACGTCAGTCCCGTCTCTTCTTACGTAGTATTTATATACTCTTTGACGGTGGCGGCCAGTACTAATAATGACTTTCAATTCGAGATCTACACAAAATTTAGAACACAATATCTGAAGAGACTGTCTGAAGGACGTATAAATCAAAGAAGTACAAAGTGAACACATTTTTTTTGTTAAGTGTTAGTGATTAGGTACCTACTTTATTTTAAGTTGTTTATTTTCAAACGACTTCAAGAGGAGGTTCTCAACTTGACCCGTATGTTTTTTTTGTATGTATGTTACGCGATATCTCCGGCAATTGCGGATCGATTTCAAAAATATTTTTTAATGGACCGCGTTGCCTCAGGGGTCCCATTTAAATTTCATGAAAATATTCCAACTCTAAGGGTGTAAAATTAGGGGATGACTTAATTTTATTAACATTCACCCTCTTTATGACGCGATATCTCGAAAATAGGGATACAAAATAAACTTAAAAAAAAGTAAAAACCGACATCAAAATGAATAAAATAATCTTATGTGGGAAACAGTTAAGGAAGTCTGTGCCGTTGATTTTCATATATTTATTTTTAGCCTTTCATTTATTTTTCTCTTAGAAAAGTAGTAAAAATAATTTTGCGTCCGAGTGATACACTCACTTATTTTCCCCGGGCGAAGTATATTGAATCCCTCGCCGTCAAAATATTATTTTGCTTCCTAATAATATAATCTACAATTTAAAGGAAGTTCGAACTATGTAAGAAAGGAGACTCACCACAAACATTTCTTTCTTCACTTTGTAGTTCTTTTGTGATCTCTTGGGGGCGCACGGTTCGTCTTCGCTCTTCTCGTGTATTTTCTTCATATGCATGTCCAGGTAATCCGCGCTCGAGAATACCAGACCATCACATTCTGGAAACGATTTCAATGGTGACGCATACTATATATTCTGACAACTAAATAAGTTAATTTATAAACATTTAAAAAAAACAGTAGCTAAGTAAGATTTAGAATGACGTTGTGTTGAGCTCATCAAGCCCTTTCATTTGATACACATATCAAAGGAGTTGCTGTGGAAATGATAAATCGCCATTTTGTAACGTCCGCCATATTGGACTAAAGGTGGCGGTATTTATGTAATTACGCATTGTCACGAGAACCGAACGTGTGTGTCAAATTTCAGCCCGATAGCTTCAGTAGAAGAGGGTGAAGTATTGATTGCAATATTTCAGGACATACAAAGAAGTAAGTTAAATAAAAGCTTTTCAAATAATTCTGTGTATCTTTAGGAGTTCAGAAGACTACGCCTCAAGGCGTAGCAAGCTCCCCATAATAATGGCCACCGAGAAAGTGAGAGCATCACTTCCATTTCTTTCTTCTTCAAAGTAGTTTTTCTTAAGCCAATATGGCGTCCGTGGTACTGTTTAGTTATGGACTGAAACAAAAAACGGATTCTATCATGATGGGTATCAAATTCAAAGGGGTTAAAAAGGTCATTTCAAAAATATATTACACTAGTGACTCGCCCCGGCTTCGCACGGGTAGCGCTCACACCGCGGCATATTTCTTACTTTAGCATTTATATACCCATCATAATTGTAAAAAGAAAACCGCCAGTATGCGTAATTTAAAATCTTTGGCCGCAACGCCAAGGAGGTTGAATTACGCATACTATGAGCACACTCGTGGTGCTTTTTGACAGACCTGTTATTTTTCGTTTCCACGGCAACATGACATTTTGTTCCGTTTTTGTAGGCAAATTTTTGATACCTTGGGTTATATTACATTATTGTAATTTTCCTTATTTTTTTTTAAAATAAACTCCGTCCCTTTTAAAATGATACTCGCTGATAATGTAGATTTCTATGGGTGTAAGAATTTAGAAAATGGGTTCATAATTTTTTGACGTTATCCATTACAAACAAACAAAAAATCAAATGTTCCCTTTTTCTTTTGATGCCGTACAAATATTTACATTTCAAGAAGTCGCACGTGCTTACGAAAACTGCAATATTTTTGACGCAGTTGGGTTTTAGTTTGAGAGTATGTCGTGTGTAGATGAGAGTATGTCGTATGTAGATGAGAGTATGTCGTGTGTAAATGTCTAAATCTATAGACAAGGTTTAAAGGATGTCATCTATAACAAACATTTAACATACGTAATCATTATCAAACGTGTACACAATTTTCATGTTCCTAAATTCAAAACACTATAGGCCAATCATTGGGGGAAAATATTAAGCTTTGTCGAGGCTCAAAATGTATTCAGCCTTCAAGTAGTTTTTTATCTGTTGCTCGGCTTCTACTCATCGAATTGAGATATAAAGTACATATTTTAAACTTTTGTTTACCTAAGTTATCCAACAGTGAAAACCCTATCGCAACCGGTTCAGTACTTTTTACGTGATGCGTGAACATACAGACAGACAGACAGACCGTTTAAAAATCTTATATTCTTGTTCAGTAGCTTACTTTAAGTATTGACAATTTTTTTTAAATTATCTTCGTTGTTCAGACGTTTTGATAGTTACTGCTTTATTATTATAAGTACTTATTGTACTACTTAGATAGATCACATGTTACATAGATAGTAACATGTGATTGTGAGGGGTTAACTATAGGTAATTGTAGAGTACAATAAAGAGTTATCCATGTGAGTAAACGTAACCTGCGTGCTTGCAGCGGTGTCCGGCGGCAGACTTAGGTCCGTGGTGCCGCGCGGCGTGGTCGCACACGTGCTCGCGCCGCAGGAAGGAACTGCCGCACGCAGCGCACGTGTGCCGCCTGGGCCCGTGTGCCACCTGCGCCCGTTTGCCGCCACGCGTACCGCTCCACATTGCTCGCCGACCGGAATGTCAGGTTACCTGCGTGCGTGCAGCGGTGTCCGGCGGCAGACTTAGGTCCGTGGTGCCGCGCGGCGTGTTCGCACACGTGCTCGCGCCGCAGGAAGGAACTGCCGCACGCAGCGCACGTGTGCCGCCTGGGCCCGTGTGCCACCTGCACCCGTTAGCCGCCGCGCGTACCGCTCCACATTGCTCGCCGACCGGAATGTCAGGTTACCTGCGTGCGTGCAGCGGTGTCCGGCGGCAGACTTAGGTCCGTGGTGCCGCGCGGCGTGATCGCGCAGGTGCTCGCGCCGCAGGAAGGCGCGGCCGCAAGCGGTGCACGCATGTCTCCGCTCGCCCATGTGCCGCCGCGCGTGCCGCACCAGCTTGCTCGCCGACCGGAATGTCCTGCGTACCTGCGTGCTTGCAGCGGTGTCCGGCGGCAGACTTAGGTCCGTGGTGCCGCGCGGCGTGGTCGCGCAGGTGCTCGCGCCGCAGGAAGGCGCGGCCGCAAGCGGTGCACGCGTGTCTCCGCTCGCCCATGTGCCGCCGCGCGTGCCGCACCAGCTTGCTCGCCGACCGGAATGTCCTGCGTACCTGCGTGCTTGCAGCGGTGTCCGGCGGCAGACTTAGGTCCGTGGTGCCGCGCGGCGTGGTCGCGCAGGTGCTCGCGCCGCAGGAAGGCGCGGCCGCAAGCGGTGCACGCGTGTCTCCGCTCGCCCGTGTGCCGCCGCGCGTGCCGCACCAGCTTGCTCGCCGACCGGAATATCCTGCGTACCTGCGTGCTTGCAGCGGTGTCCGGCGGCAGACTTAGGTCCGTGGTGCCGCGCGGCGTGGTCGCGCAGGTGCTCGCGCCGCAGGAAGGCGCGGCCGCAAGCGGTGCACGCGTGTCTCCGCTCGCCCGTGTGCCGCCGCGCGTGCCGCACCAGCTTGCTCGCCGACCGGAACGCCCAGCCGCAGTTCTGACGAGCACAGTCAAACCTACACTTTAGACTCCACTAAGTCTTGATTGTCTATTTTTACATTTGCTTAGGAATTAAATGGGTCGTCTATTTGTTTTTATAAGTTTAAAATTACAGGTACCCTAAGGTAAAGCGAAGGTTTCGACTGTGTTCGGGACTCCCGCGTAGGTGCGGGGTTCCAGTTGAGAGAAGATGTTCAGGACGGAGTGAAGATGAAGACAAAGATTAAACAAGAATAGAGCTATTTAATCAGTGTTAATAAATAGGCTTATTTCGTAGTAACTTTTCCCTAGTCTTATAATCACGGATATAATCAGTCAGATCAGGGGATTCTGTTCTGTTTGTTTCTGTAGTCGCCTCAATAAATGATTATTCTAGGAACTTTCGCATTTAATAGTTTTTCAGACAAGTCGGCTCATTCATTGATGGATATAGCGGTACGTTGGTAGTGCCCATTGTTCGAAATAAATTCCGCGTTCTCATGGATCGAAAAACAGCGCAAAAAAACAACAACTAGGCTTTAATCTTTACCGCGAAGTGAACCCGATTTTTATGGCTTTGCCCTAAGTGCGACTAGCTAGTCCGATCAACTTGTCTTCGCTAGTAGTCGTAGTAGTCTTAACCTTGGTGAGTGAAATCTTTGTTTACCTTTTCGTATTCCATTCCCACCCTTAGCAGGCCGGTCGCACAAATATTAAACCTACACTTTGAGACCACAATATTCGGGTTAATTCAATGGAGTGTCAAGCGTGCGCTCGGTGAGTCGCGCGCCGTGTGCTTAGCAATAAAGTACCTACATATGTAAAGATTTTGTATTTTTTTTTTTATTATGAGTACCAAAAGGAAACCTAGCAGGTACTGCATAGCATTCGGCTGTTTAAATAATGAAATAAATGACGACTTGTCATTCTTTACGCTTCCAAAGGATATCTAAAGGTAATAATTGTAATAAGTACCTGTACCTGTCCTAGTTATGTAGTTACCTATTGATATTTTTTTATTACGTATAGGTACCTATAGTTTATTACGTAGGTAGAAATTAATTTTTACTCATTATTATGCAAGGAATTCAGACAGGCACCTTTATTCATCAAAGTGCAATACCTATAGGATATAATCATAATCAAACAACGACACATAATACGTAGGTAGGTATCTCACTAAACTTATCGGCGTTCTGAAAACGGGATATTAAAAATGAGGAACTAGTACCTAGGTCTATACTTATCAGAATGTCATTGTATGTAATAGGACTATCAAAATAAATAGTAATAATTAATAATATAATACATTAATACTTATTTTATTTATTCTGTTACAATATCTAACTAAGTCATATCATATCACAGAATAAATCATAGTACAAGAACCTAGTCATATCATAAAACAACCCTACCGTGCGAAAAAGTGACAGAACGATTCTGAAACGGTTAGAGCAATGGAAGCTCTCGCGCGTAGTGATACGATACATTTTAGCCTGCACGCGATGTGCGAGCGCCATCTTGGTAAATATAATTGAAAGCTCGCAGCGCTGTGCGAGTTAAATTGCACTTTATTGCGTTGTAGCGAGGGTCGCTATGTATTTATATGACTTCACTCAGTTATCCTTCTGTACTTGTACTATTATTTATTCTGTGCCCTTAGCTGATTTCAGTTTGTGCCTACAGCTACGAATAAATAATAAGTCTACAGCTATGAGTCATAGATGACTGTAAGTTGAAAGTATGTTTCTTTCAATATAGTGATAACTAGTTTATCAAAGGCTAGCTCAGACGTGATTTACTTATGTACGAGGGGAGTTCAATGTATTCTCGGTATAGGCATGAAAGAATAAGCAGAAAATTCTGAATAAAATTTATTTTTCAATGTGGTCCCCTAGGATCTGAACACACTTATTTGTTCTGGAAAATAACTTTTCAATTCCCTCCAAAAAATATTTTTCTTCCTGGTCTGAAAAATGATTTGCTGCCTTTAACTCATCATCGTCGGAAAAATGCTTGCCTCGAAGTTATTTTTTGAGATTTGGGAAGATGGGTGATGGGTGATTAGCAATCCCGCACAGCAGCATTGGCAATGCGCGCCTTGTGAACAGGCGCGTTGTCGTGCAGAAGCAATACACCTGCGGTCAATTTTCCCCGTCTTTTTTCTTTTATTGCCTCCTTTAAATTGCGCAGGGTGTTAGCGTAAGTTGCGCCAGTAATACTCTCACCTTTTTTTGTGTACTCAATTAATAAGATTCCCTTGGAATCCCAAAACACTGTGGCCATGAGCTTTCCGGCGGATGGGCAGACTTTGAACTTCTTCGGTGGGGCTGTTCCTTTTTTATGCCACTGCATAGACTCCTGCTTGCTCTCAGGATCATAGTGATGAACCCACGTTTCATCACCAGTAACAATCCGATCATAAATACTTTGCGGATTTTCACCACAGAGCTCCAAAAACTCTTTGCAACAATCAACTCGCGCTTGTTTCTGATGCGCTGTGAGCATTCGCGGCACCCATCTTGCACTGACCGTTGACACATTCAGATGGTCATGAAGGATAGTGTGAATGGTACCCACAGATAGCTTGGTTCTTTCTGCTAATATTTTCACTCTCACACGGGGCATCTTCGAGTACAAGTTTCTCAACAATTTTTACGTTTTCATCAGTAGCGGCACTAACCGGCCCACCGGCACGAGGGTCGTCTTCAATACTCTCTCTACCCCGTTTAAATTCACTTGACCACTTCTGAATTGTAGATAATGAAGGGGCAGAATCTTGGTAAACAGACATCATTTCTTCGTGAATTACTTTTTGAGTCTTTCCTTGTTTTGTGAGGAATTTTATCACAGCGCGATGCTCGATATTTTTCAACATTGTCGTATCAGTCATCGTAGTTGCCTTTCCGAAATGATATTTTGAATACTAATGGCGACAATCAAATAAAATTTTGTATTTATACCCTCAATGAGTGTCATAAACTAATGAGATAATTTAATTACCCTCATCATTAGTATATTACCCCGATACCGATAATACATTGAACGCCCCTCGTATGTAAGTACCTCATACGTAGCGTTCACACTGAACCAGCCTGTACCAATCACCATACAATCACGGTCATTGTTGCCCTACCCGTGATCGCATGTCTATATCTCCTAGTACTAAAGAGGAACGGGGCCATCACGTATGCTTCGACGCCATATTACTTATGTTTTCTAATTGTTGCGTTACGTGCCATGTTGCGAGGACGAGGGCTCGGGCGCACGTTAGTTGTATACATTTTCTATAAAAAAGCAGCGCGAATACGCAGTCACTTTATACGATTAGCCGCAGAATGAAAAATAAATATTATCTTTTGTGATCCATACTCTGGATTCCAGGATATTCGAGGGGAGGATTAGGTACGTACCGGGTAGTGGCAGGGGTAGGGTCGGTCGCCGGTGTGCGCGCGCGCGTGCTCGCGCAGGCGGCAGGGCTGGCGGAACACGCGGCCGCATCCGGCGTAGCCACACACGAACACGCGCGCGCACGTGCCCGCTTGGTGCGCCCGCGCGCCGCCCGCCCAGAAGAAACGCCGCCCGCACAACGTGCACCTGCGCAAACATATCATTCATATCAGCGTATTTCCGAAGCACCGGTAGAGTCAAAAGGGTATTTCCTGTTTCCCAGTGTGAGATTTAACTCTGCTGGCACATGAAAGGGAAATTTCCTTTTCAAACTCAAAGAATACTTAGTTTATCTAAATTTGGATTGATTTGATCTTTTTATAATATTTTATGTATATCTCTTTGTTCAGGAGATGTTAATTTTGACTTGTAAAAGTGCTATTATTTTTGCCTATTTACAATAAAATACTTTGACTTTGACTTTATCACGTCCATCTTGATCAATCGCTCCAGCCTGTCCTGCAGTTATTGCAGCTTTTTTGAAAATTTGCGTCTATCTTCAACACTAGCAGTACCCGCGGCTTCGCACGCGTGGTCATTTCTCTAGGTTAAAAGTACCTACTTTATGTACTGTTCCAAGACCTAAAATACCAATATTTACATTTGATATAATATATAATTTTGACATTTGATCAAAACTCCTTCAGCCGACAAAATTATTTTTATCGATTCCTTGGCTTCTACTCATCAGATTGAGATACCAAGTACACCAGTTTTTAAGTCAAACCCTAAGCTATCCAACAGTGAAAACCACATCTCAATCAGTCCAGTATTTTTTTACGTGATGCGCGAACAAACATACATACAAACAGACTGAAAGACACGATTCAATATAATGTTACATTCTTGTTCATTAGCTTTTTTAAGCACCCAAGAGCATTTTTATTCGCTTTATATTAGCTTCACTTGTATGTTTGTATGTTTGTAACCGACTCCTTTGGACGCTATTTTGACCCACTTTAAACGGTCAGATTTCATTCAAATTTTGCACACCTGTCAAAGACCGATGACAATACAATAATTCGAAAAAAAAAGGTATAAAATAAATAATAGTTTAAAAAAACTAAAAAAACACGCTTTATATAGAAAACCAAACTAAAAAATAGAAAATTAATTTTAATAGTGTAAATAAGAAAAAAAAAATTATTTAAAAAAAAGCGTGGGGTGCTTTTTAAGATATTATTGAAATGATAATCCTTCTTCTCATATCTGTCAATGAAATATTTATAACTATTGACCCATGCACCCCACGATTTTTTTGAAGTAAATCATTTTTTTCTTATTTACACTATTAAAATTTATTTTCTATTTTTTAGTTTGGTTTTCTATATAAAGCGTGTTTTTTAGTTTTTTAAACTATTATTTATTTTATATATCTTCTTTGTACAGCCTTTTTCGTACCTATTGCTTTATTAGTATAGATATTTAACTGTGTCAATTTGAATAAAAAAGTCCAGTAGTTTCAGCGTGTTAGTTTCATACGTGTTCTTTTTAATAACTTTCAACTCCTATCTTGCGGAAGCCCTTTAATTTTTCGGGATGAAAAGTATCCAATGTCTTATCTCGTAGTATGAACTCAAATCATTAGTTTCGGCGTGATGCCTAGCCAAGATACAGACCGATAGACAGACAGACTGAAAGGCAGACAGACAAAAATGAAGAAAAAAACAGTTTTGTCTTCAGTATCGAATATAGAGTAATCTCCAAAAAAAAAAAACTTTAATGTACAGAATTGGACCCGTCACAGTTTTATTATAAGTATAGATAATACAATATTTTTATATTCTTATTGGTCAATACATTTCCATGATTTTTCCGAGTCTCTTTTTGTGACGGACGGAATGGCTAACTTTGAAAGATTTTACCTAAACAATGCTTCCTCCGGAGAGTGTTCTTCGTTCAGATGCTTCATCAGCTGATTTCTGACAAGGAACGTCCTGCCGCACTTGGTTTCGACGCCGTCGTCGCCAGTTTTCTTCACGGGACACTCCAATATTGTGGGTTTGTTTGACTTTTCCTTGTTGTGAACATGCTTATGCTTCTGAAGGCGTGCTTCCGTCCAGAACTCTTTGTTGCAGTTTGGCGTGTCACACTGAAAGAGGCATCACTTATTTCATTTTGCATTTAGATAATCTGAATGAAACAATGTTTACATGTAAAATAAATCAACCGACCAAGTGCGTTTCGGACACGCATAGACTCAGGGTTCCGTAGCCAGTATCCTAAGCTACCCAACTGTGAAAACCGCATTGCAATCGGTACAGTACTTTTTACGTGACACGCCAACAAAGTTGCAACTCAAGCAAAAAGGTCATTTTGGAGCCAAATATCTCGTAAACAGAACCATAAAGAAAAAATTGTCAAATAAACCTCATTGTGATTTTAAAATATGTATTCAATGAGACCCCACTCGATGGGGTACAAAAAAAATTATATACAACTTTGTAACAAATATCAATACATACATGTACCCATCACTGTAGTGTAGTTTCTGAATATAATAACTGTGACAGAAGGACGTGACGAAACTATAAGGGTTCCTTGTTTGAATATGGAACCATAAAAAGGGCCTTTATGGTTAAGTATTTTTACATGGATCCTGTGGTGCGGAAGGGCGAAGCTACGATTCCTATGATAGGAAAAATTGTATAAATGTTTTTTTCTCGAAAATTGTTTTTTTATGATTTTTTATAGCAGTTAACGCCTGCGTAGCGTAAATATATAAAGTCCCAATTAGACGGGTTCAAAGAAGCTAGTGGAAAGATTTGGATGACAACGCATAGGTCTCGGGGACCGAATAAAGGCATGTGCCGCGCTGAGGCATAGTATACGAGTTCGAATCTCGTCCGTGACCCGTGATTAGAAAATTATTTTATAAAATTGAATTTGTTGCTTCTAACAAACAAAAAGTTGCAAACACATTTCCAAAGTTGCTACAACTTGTAGAAATACAGCATTTTGATTTTCATACAAGAACACTTTGGATAAAGCAATTTTAGCAGTGTTTATGAGTGATGTGTACTTATAAATCCAACTTAATTTTGAAAAAACTATTTTTGTTTTTTAAATTCGTCTGAAAATTTATAAAATGTTTTACTTTTTTTAAATGAAACATGATCATCGGGTGAACAAATCTTCCTATTATAACGGTTAGCATAGCATTGGGAACCCTGTTTAAAAACTCTGCCTGTATAGCTGGGTAGTTTGCATGCAAACAAGTTAACTTGAGTAACTTATCTCCATAGATAAGTAACTTATCTCCATAGATAAGTTACTTCAATAAACATACCTTTAACTTAACAGCTTTACTCGTAACTTGGTTTAAAGAGTCTACAGCTAGATTTTGTGCAGGTACATTTGTATGTTCTTGTGATGTATTTGTTTCTTGTTTAAGTGAAGACACTACCGCCAGAGGGACGGCTGCAGCGTCTGTACTTATATCGGAACTTTTATCAATATAAATATTACTACTTTGAGATCCATCATCTGTAACACAAAATTATGAAATCCTTAATTTTGTTGTGGTTTCTTACGCCTCAAGGTGAAGGGGGAAGGGGAGCGAAGAGGCCCTTGCAAAGGGACTTTTGTTTGTTTGTCGTGTGAGGTAGTGCGGTTGTCTGGTGTCAGATTTTGTCAAGCCGCCCGAGGGCCTCTAACCTGGCTTAATGACTGCTATTAATCAATAACCGACCGGAGAATCGGGACTGACAGCTTAACGTGCCCTCCGAAGCACGGAGCGATGGAAAACCGCACATAACGGATCAAACGGAAAAGCCATTGGTTGGGAGCCTAGGATTGAACCGTTTGATTCTAAGTTGCACTATAGAACCGTTAGGCTACCAGCGATGGTAGTGAAGGAGGTCGAACGGGGTAAGTACGAAGAACGCCTTAGTTTTTTTGTTGTAAAATATAGAAATAATAAAAATAAACATGCATAGTATACTAGCTGTCCTGTGGCTTCGCAAGTGTGGCCATTTCTCTTGTTTAAAAGTACTCTATGTTAGCACATAGAGTACTTTTAAACAAGGGACATAGCTGTATATTTGGTAGCTTAGGCCCTGGAATAGCTTCCTGGGCCTAATCTACCAATATACCAACAGTGATGACCGCGTCACAATCGGTCCAGAAGATTTTAATGTTGAGAAAACACACAGACATGATTTAAAAAAAATGATCTATTCTTGTTCAGTAGCTTATTTTAAGTATCCTAGACTTTTTTTTTTATTATCTTTGTACAGACTTTCGGTACATATTGCTTTATTACAAGTATAGACTTTTTATTATCTCTAATCAAGAAACAAGAACCTCTTAAAAAAAATGTATTAAATACCTTTTAGTGTTGAGTTCAACAACAAAAAAGTTGAAGTTTAGTTTATTTTTGTGTTAATACACATTCTTTTTTTTATTTTATTATCTTTGTACAGACTTTCGGTACATATTGCTTTATTACAAGTATAGACTTTTTATTATCTCTAATCAAGAAACAAGAACCTCTTAAAAAAAATGTATTAAATACCTTTTAGTGTTGAGTTCAACAACAAAAAAGTTGAAGTTTAGTTTATGTTTGTGTTAATACACATTCTTTTTTTTTTTACTTATCTTTAGTTTAAATATGTTTCCAGTGAGAGTAAGTATGTACTTTTTAGCAGTTACTTACAATAATTAGTTGTGAGAGTGTCCTTTGAATCATTGCTCATAAAATCAAGGCACCATTTGGGTTTAGTTTCAGTCTCCAGCATTGTTGATGACGTGCTGTCAATGTTGTATAGAATATTATTCTGAAACAGATACTTCCACTTTAGTAAAGCGTTAAAAATTAAAAATTTAACAAGTTCATGTTAAAAAAAACATATAATGGTAGTAGTTTGGACATCCCCTGAACTAAACTTAATTTCTTCAAATGTAATTTAAACCTTGTTGGCTTCGTAACAAGGTATTTTTTCCCCTGGCATCTAATCCTCACTCACTAAACTATCACTAAAGCCTGTCAGCGTAAAATCAACTTTATTTCCACGCGATTTGTCCAAACGCTGTCTCAGAAAGCGTCCGAATTTATCCAAGCGCTGTTAGACAGCGTGTTAAAAACCTGGTTTAAGTAGGTTACTTAAAGCAGTGCAGCTTAAATTGACGTTAGTTTCGAACAGATGCCAGGAGCAAAAAGACCTCGTTACAAAGTGTACAAGGTTTAAATTACATTTGAATAAATTTAGTCTAATTTAGTTTAAAGAGTAAAATTACCAAATTGCTGCCATGTTTCAGAAGCTTCATTGTTAACGAGATATAATCGAAAGTGCTAAAATCCTGACTGCGAACAAAACTATTATAAGCAAAAATTTAAGCGAGTTTGATTACTAGCCAACTTTAAATCATTATACAGCCGAAACCGGATATAAAGACAATGAAGGGAACATAATTATGGACTCTATATCTGATAGTTGTTATAAACAATACCTATCCTTTTTTTTGTTTCAATTAACTTTAACTTATATGCATGCATATGGACTGGTTTGCAAATAAAATTACAATAATCAAATATAAAAACATTATATATATATATATATATATATATATATATATACATATATATATACATATATATATATGTATATATGTATTGTAAAATAATCTTCAGCTTATACACTACACTTAGTTTTTGAAATAATCGAAAATGTTGGTCTGTTTCTTTTTCTGCCATGTGATGTGTGATTTTTCTTCACACATACTGTGCGACTTATCTGTGAAGTGGCAAAAAAAAACTACAGCCACCCCAAATAAGGTTCACATTTCTTGTATTTTCTGTTTTTTGATTGGTCTACTTATCAATAGACTGGAACACTCACCACCATTCAGTTCACAGATAAGTTGGTCACACTATAAAACACTTATCTCACATTTTTTTGCAACATGGTGATGCAAAAAAGCACGATCCAAATGAAATTGCAATGATATTATGAAATATCAAGTGTACTTGTACTAGGGCGGCTTGACAAACTCTAACATCAGAGGCCAGCACTACCTCATACGACAAACAAACAAATATCAAGTGTAAAATGTTTAAGGTGAAATGGCAAGCAGCAGGCGGGACAAGCAGACAGAAAGGCAATATCCTTTCTGATTTTTAATATTAATTAACTTATCTATGGTCAAATACACCTGTCTGGGACGCATGTCTTTGCTGTACAGGTATTTTGACCGGGTGGTACAGTGAAAGCATAAAATTACCTGATTAATTGAACCATCAGTTAAGAAGGACTCCACATTTAATGTACTCTGTGCGGCACATGAGTCATTATCTGCAAATTAAAATAAATGCTGCTACAGTACAGTACTACGAAACTTATTACTGAAACAGAATCTGAGATGCAGTACTTCAAACATTGGCCATTTTACCTAAAAAGTTCAAAATTGTAGTTTTAGCTGCCTTCCGAGCAGAATATCAGCTATAATACTCATTCTACAAGGCTAACCTCGGGTTTCTGAAACGTTTGTCAACTTTGACAACAGATTAAATCTATTGCTGTCTTTATGATTTGTTTAGTGCCAGACAAAGGCAGCATTAGAATTAATCTGTTGTTAAAGTTAACAAACGTTTCAGAAACCCGAGGTAAGGATGTAGTAGAGCAGTTATCTAGAAAAATTAAGGAAATCAGATTTTCAAGAAATGTAAATGTTATTGATATTGTACAGTTTTCTGGCAAGGAAAAAGGAAGATGTTGGTCTTTCCAAACAATCATACCTTCTTGACACAGGTACCACTTTTCTCAACCCTAATGCACTCATGAGGAGATAGCCTCTGTTGGCAACAAATGTCTCGTGGCGCTGTATGGTGGAGAAAAATAAGACTCTTCATGCCATGCATTACGAGATATTTGTCCGATCTGCTGCCAACGCCAAAGTCCACCTCGCTCGTCTGCCCCCAACTGAAGAGAGCGCAAACTGCTATTTATCAGGCACAATCACAATGTTGAAGGTTAAGACAGCATTGTATAACTACCTCGCTCACTCCCATACCTTTTTTGCAAATTCTATCTTGCTCTTACTTTATGATGTTTTATCCCCACAGCAGTACCTGCGCTTTCGTTCACAGAGCCTAACTTTACAAACATATAGATTGGCTGCGACTACTGTAACTATCGGATGTTATTAATTTGCCAGACAACTATTCTAAACTGCACTATCTCATAGTTGCACTACTGTACAATAATATTTATTGAACACATATCTCATTCAATATTATTATTATTAAATTTGTTTCTTCTTCTTTGTTTTTTGTTTCTTCTTCTATTTTTGTTTTTATGAAGCTAGTTTATCTAAGTGCAGGCGATTTTATATATATATATATATATATATATATATATATTTACATTTTGTTTCTTACAATTTTTATTATCAAATGACAGTTTCATTTAAGGCCCAGAAAACAAGTTATTTTTCTTAACAAGGCAGAAGTTTACTAATGCCAGGCATACAAAAATGTTAGATGATCTTTGGAGGTCAACAATACAACAAACATACTTACTGTCTTCTTGTGCATAAATAGTTATGCTACCACCATTTACCTCTAATGTCTCTGAGGTATCTAGTTGAGTTTTGATACATAATTCACTTATATCAAAGGCACTGAACTTGGGTGCCTGAACAATTTGAAAAGTCTGGTTACATTCCCCTCTAGTTTGATCTTCGAGGGCTTGTAATGTAGCCACTTGGATGTCACTAGTATCAGGCAATGACATTATCTGAGGTGACTCATTATTTAGTGCGTTTAGCTTTACCACCTTTGATTTCTTTCGTAGAATGTTAGGTTTCTGAAATGGCTTTCGTGGAGCACCTTTTTCTTGAGGTACAAACATCTTGTTCGATTATTTCACTTTATAACATGTTTTAAAGTTTTTTACGTTCCTGCAAACACAAAAAGTAATAACTGATGTATTATAACTGCAATATCAAGAGTAAGTCCCTTATTAAAACAAAGCAAAAGATTTTGAAAGTGGTAAACAGAACATGTTGGAATTATTAATTTCAATCTGTAAGAGATCCCATTTTAACTTCATTTATATGCGGATGACGCTTTATAATCACTTACCACTGGCTGGTGATGGTAGAGTAGAGAATTTATGTTTAATAAGGTTTATGCTGAGACTACAGCATTTCAAAAATGCAATAATATTTTTCGAGTTGAAAAATGGACAAGGGATCAGCAATAAACCCAGGGTCCCTGGCTGACAGTGATCTAGTCTTTGACAGTGATAGAATAGAAAGCAATGAGGGGGCCGTTCGTTTTGTAGCAAATAGCGAAAATAACTGTTAAAAACGCTAAATATGATCACATTTGGCGTTCACTTTGGACATTTGTGGGCTCAGAGAAATTATATTTTTCTCTGAGTTTGTGGGTGAAATTAGCGTTCTGAACGTTTTCGATCACCGTTCGTTTTGATGACATATTGACATAAAAAAATCGACTTTATTCCGTCAACGTTATGGTCGTTTTTCTTTCAGTTCGGAAAGGATCGTTAGTGTCAAAAATGGCAAGTGTTGAAAATATTTACTGACAGCATGGAGAAAGGAAAATCCTTTTGACATTTCATAAGTACAATTGACTGACAGCCACACCTCACACCAGCATTGCCAGAAGGTTACTTTTGTAACCTTTTAGGTGATCCTTCGGGCTACTTCTAGGTTACACGACTCGAAAGGTTACTAGAAATAAATTAAACAAATTCCGCAAAATCACCTTAAGATTTTGCGGAATTTGTAGAATTTATTTCTAGTTTCTGACATGAAATGGAACGAAATGTTCGCTAACACAAAACTTCGATCGTAAGGCAGCGAGTGCAACTACTAAAAACACGTATTTCTCTCTCGCACTAATTTAACCAACCAAATCACAAATCACTGAAGTGACCAAAGCGTCTCGGTTACTCGCTCGTTCAATCGGACAGATTTGTTCGTGTTCGTTTTACCCAATCAAATTTGTCTGCAAATAGAAGACTACTAGAAGAAAGTTTTCAAAATGAAAAACCTTGCAGGGGAGCCTTTATTCACTAATAAAAATAAAATGTAATGCTTACGTTGGTCCTACCATTTTTGAACGTCAAAGGTATTATCAGCCAGCTCAAGCTAGTACAATGTGTCAACAGGAATAAGCTTAGCAATGAAATAATTTAAGCGCTGACGGCTACCAAAGGAGCCATCAAAAATGCAACAACATTTGAGCCAACAAAAGCGATGCTCAAAACCATAATAAAATTATATCAAGGATGGCGAAGGCGAAGGTACTATAAACATTTTAAATAAATTTTGTAAGTTTTTTTCAATCGGAAGGCTAAGTACCTTTTTTAGCTTTTTCCCGAAATCCCCACTGGTGGAGACGGTGGGCGGTGGGCGGTCTGGGGATTTCGGTAAAGATCCTACATTTCTATCCACAGATTAAGTATCAGAATTCTGATACTTAATCTGTGTTTCTATCCTTATTATTTCACTTGCAAATTGCATATGTCTAACGACAACAATTATGTTTCATGTCATTAAAAAAGTAATAAAATAAAGTACTAATAAATGCAAAACTAAAACTTGAAACTAAAAAAAACAACTATTAAAACTTTTGAACATATGTAAGCTAATGAATAAGAATTTGAAAAATTGAAATATTGAATTTGACAGATAAACCTATGACTCCGTTCAGTGAACCCTCGCTAGTTAATTTTTATCCGGTGAAAATTTCGCCGTCTTACTTAGACGCATCCCTGGCGTTGCTTTTTAAGCTCTACCTGGGGTCCGTTCACTTACTACGTTCGAGGACGCACGGATCAACCGCGCGATCACTCGAAATCGTTCACGGCGTCGTCGGGCATTCGCCTGGGTCATCCGAAAAATAATAGGGGAGGGGAGGAATAGTATGAAACTGACACTTGACGGTTGTCAGTTCTATGTGGACTCTAAAGTCTTTCACTAGGTTTTTTTGAAAAAATTCAAAATGTTGTGATGTAGAGTTAGATTTTATTCTCAATCTTGTGTATCTTCGAGTGGTAATGTGTAATATTGGTGGAATATTAACCATTAGGTGTTCGTTAACGTGCACGAGTGCGGGCAAAAGAATCAAACGCAGAAGTAAATGGCATTTTGTGATTTTTCCAAATCTCCCTCGGAAATTTCAGTAAATGTCCACCATTTTACTGATTCGTGACTTTGACAATAATTGACTGTGACGTGACATTACTTTAAACTATAATACACTTGACATTGGCGAAATTGCTAGTAGGCCAGTGCCTCCGCAGAAGCCATCAAATAAAAAAAAAGAAAGAAAAGAAGTCTTTCACTAACTAGTCTGTGATCTCCTTTAAAGTTTGTGATTTTGAGCAAAGAGAATGTAAATTTTAAATACTACCACAGAATAATTAGTAGTCTATAACGTAAAAAAATTGAGGTTACTACACATTTTTAACTTTTATTTCAACTGATCTCAAAAATAAATAATAATGTAAAATAAGCTTTTTCATCTTTCTAACATTTGTTGAATTCTGTGGTTCAATTCAAATGACAATATTTTTGTTTGTGTTTGATTCGATCTATCCTGTAAAGTCATAAAGCTGTAAAGTCGTTAAAATTACATGGTGCTAAATCTTCGACTGCGGTGCAACCGGCACAAACCACTTGCGGTAGTAGATAGTGAAAAGAGTAGGTGCCTACCATCGATCTACGGTAGCTACATAGGTAGTGTAAAAGTAAATAATAGGTTAAAAGTAAACAAACTCAAGTCAAACTCAAAATATGGCATCTAAAATGCTGCAGTTTGAAGAGGATGATAACCCACAGTCAGACTTGGAACGACTTATAGCTGGTGTAGAAGATGTGACAGATCCATCAAGCATGGATAAAGTGCTTGAGTATCTAGAAGAAATTCAAGAGGAAGATGATAACTTTATTGAGGTATTATTAAATTTAGTCATTTGCTTTGTCATACTAATGTTTTTTGCGCTCGCTTTGATCGCGCCTTTTTAATATTACCTATTTTCGCACGCTGAGAAATTCCATTCATGTCTTATTTTTATCAAACTTTTTCCCACTAAGTACGCTCGTGTCTTCTAAATGATATATTATGTTTCCTCATTCGTATGATGTATGCGAAATAGCTCAACATTTTCTTTTGCGCTTTAATAGTTAAGTAGAATAGAATAAAAAAAAAAAAAGTTAAGTAGTATGTGTTTTTTTCTGCTGCTTTTGCATGAAAGTAATTTAAAGATGTTATGTATGGCCCCAAAAACTAGGGTAGGTTAGGGTTGAACATGACTACACATAGCACGCACCGAGCGAGTGAAGAGGATGTGCCGCAGCAGCGGCCGGCAAGTGCCAAAGTCAACTTACGGGTGTCAGCCGATATGTTAGGTTAGCTTACAATTTTGAACAAACTGTGTTACGGCTGTTCCGACCTTCGCGGGGCGGGGGGAGGATACCAGGGGTAACCTTCCTCTTGACAAAAGACAAAAGGAAAAGGTCAGAGTCTGATACTCCTGATGCAAACTCACTATTGCTATCAAAGAAGAGATTGTCAAGCACAAAAATGCATAAAACAGATGCATTCAGGTACATGAGAGCCAGGGCATACTCTGCATCGGAGAAAAATAACTACATGAGAAATCAGATTCTTCCGTCTAGAGGTAAATTATAATAATAAAATGATCGATACAAATAATAGAAGAAATATGAATAAATTATACATAACAACTTTAAATGTAAAGACACTTCTATCCCAAGAGTGCCAAATCAAACTAGAACAAGCATTGGAGAAAATAAAATGGGATATTATAGGAATATGTGAGGTTTGGAGAAAAGGGGAAGAAATCCTTGAGGTCCCTAATAAATATATGCTATACTACAAACTACGAATAAGTAATAAGTCAGGAAACGTAACAGCGTTAATAAAATGACCCAACAATAGTCGTGCCCAAGTAGGTGGGGCTTAAAAATCACACATCATATCTTCGCGTACGTTTTAGTTTTATCATTGTGAACTACAGCTGTGAATCATCATGCCAGCATGTGTTGTGAAGTGGTGCAGGAGCCATACAAGATTAAAATGTCCAGGGATCACTTTTCACTAGAAGTAGTTGCAAAATTATAATTATATTCAAAGACATTCAAATACATTATCAAACCGAGATGGTCAATACTATGCAAAATGAAGTCAGTCAATTTTTGCACTAAACTTTTTTCTTCTCGATGAAATTTTGAAATTAAGCTGTTATTTTTTCATGCAGATTCATACCGAAGAAACGTCAACATATTTAGGAGATAACAAACAAAATGAGAAAATAAAAAATAATGAACGATTACAGTTGGTATGTAATATAGGTTCGGCTTTTTTGACTCACGGGAATAACAATAGCATTAAAAAAACAGTTAATAGTTTGGTCGAATTAAAGCACGTTTAACTTTTCAGGCTAATGAAAATTCACTTTCTGCAAATTTTGAAGTGTTTAATTTACCTGAGTTGCTCAAAAAAACAAATAATGCAAACCCTCAAGCGCATAAGGCACAAAAATCTTGTAAGATTTCACTATTATTTTTTGCACTTAATATTTAGGTTCGATAGGAATTTTTATTTTAGCTGTATATGCATATCTATTTCAATTAGAGATAGTCTTTCATAGATTTGAAACTGATCTTCAATAAGGTTATTTTCAGGAGAATAATATCAACACTGAATGTAAGAACCAAAAAAAAACAAAATTAAAAATTATCTTATTTCAACCGCATTCTATAGTTTTGAAGAAAGAGGATCATGCGTTACGCTGATAAATATGCCATCACCAGATATTGAATCTACTCTGAATACTCCTAAAACACACATTTTAAAGCAAAAACTAAGAAAATAACTATTTTGGCAGTATAACGACTATAACAGATCAGAAATCTACAAAGCCCAAATAAAAGATTAACTATGAAGAATATTTCACTTAAAAATATTTTATCCCAATTGAAGAAAAATGGATTTGGCGATACTACAGAAAATAATGCATTGAATGATTTTTCGGATGAAATAGTTTTAGCCCTTAAAAGGAAAAAGTCAAAAGTTACTTTGATCTTTGATGGCTGTGCATCTAACATCGCTACGGCTAAGACGTTGGGTTGCAATTTTGAAGACACAAACAATTTAAAATCGTTTTTTGACCACCCATCTACCGGAGACCCAGTAGTTGTAATATTAGATCCATTTCATATGGTGAAACTTGTGCGTAACACATTAGAGGCGAAAAAGACACTGGTAGATAAAAAAAAGAAAAAAAATTGAGTGGGCACATTTGCAGAAACTGAGAAATGTTCAAGATATCATTGGATTGCATTTTGGGAATAAGTTGTCAAATCAGCATATAGACTTCCGTAATAATATCATGAACGTGAAACTAGCGATTCAAACCTTAAGTCAAAGTGTAGCTGATGCGATTAAGTTTGGTTCGCAACAGTTAAACATGCGTGTTTTTCAAGAAACAGATGCAACTATTAGGTTTTTAGAAACGTTTAACAACCTTTTCGACATACTAAATTCAAGACCACTTTCTGAACACGGGTTTAAACACCCTTTTTCAGTGGTAGAAAAAGAAAAACTACATTTTGGATCAAAGCGAAAAATATATTAAAGGCCTCTAAATCAATGTGCAGTCAAAAAAAACTTGAACAGTAAATGGACAAAGAGTAACAGTATATACTAACTCCTTGAAACCAGTGACCAAAACTGGACTTCTAGGACTCCTCATATGTATTTCAAGTATTAAATTACTTTTTGAAATATATAGAATTATATAGAAATTTATTTAACCATATTAAGCCAAGATCATATTGAGTTGTTTTTGGAGTGATCCGCAACCACGGCCGTTGCAACAATAACCCAAACGCCTGACAGTTTATGGAAATATATAAAAATAATTTACTGAACTTGAACCTCAGCTCTAAATTCAACAGGCAACAGCATACCATTGGAGGACATTCCGTTTTAAATTTCTCAGAATCCGTCTTCACTACATTGCGAAGAAAGATTCTCTTTTAATGTCTTCTAGACAAAAACTTAATAAATTAATTACATTTTGCGGGAGAAAGAATTCAATGAATTATAAAAAGTGAGCCAAAAAAAAACATTGTACAATAATATTGTTTTATTACTGACTTGGTCCGGTCCACTTATTGCATAACATCGTCAACGCCGCTATGACTCAGCTGTCATAGCAGACATTGCAGCACGCGCGTGAACCAATCCCTGCTTTCGTTCTGATTTTAAACCAATCACCAAGCATGTCTATTTGTAACCTCGGAAGTGATTCGTACTTTGAATCTTACGTCGTTTTGGTTTGAAGAAGGGGCACTTTAAATGTGGCATTTGTTCTGAATTAGAGTTCCTGACTTATTATTTATTCGTAGACTACAAAGGAGAAACAATTGGCATACATTCTGTAGGTTTTTTAGTAAAGTCATACTAAGTAGAAGGAATTGACAAATTCATTGGAAAATCTGATAGAATTACCATATTAAACATACAACTGCCCGGTTTTAATGAGAAATGGTCAATAATCCAAATTTATGCACCACATGAGCTAAAAACAACAGAAGAAAAAGATACATTTTATGAAGAATTAACTTCAGCAATGCAAGATACTTACGAAAAAAATAATTATGGGAGACTTCAATATTCAAATAGGCGAGATGGTCAAGAATGAAGAGAAAGTTAGGGGCAAGTACATATAGTTTTAGGAAAAGAAACTACAATGGACAGAGATTAATTAATTTTGCATCTGAAAATAATCTCATAATTGCAAACAGCATCTTTAAGAAGAAGCCGAGCAGGAAGTGGACTTGGAGATCCCCAGATGGGAAAACACATAACAAAATCAACTTCATACTTACCAACAAGCTAAAAGTTGTACAAGATATTGATGTAGTTAACACATTAAATTTCAGTTCGGATCACCGTACAGTAAAATGTATCAAAGAATGTAAAGAACCCAAAAAAGCAAGGAAACCTATGCAACACCTAAATTGTTGCTGGAAAATTCCCGATGACATACAGAAAGAGAAAGTGTTGTACTTACAGAACTTGATGAGTGAAGTTAATTCAGCATCGCCTCAAGGAAGATATAATGTATTAGAAAGAGAAATTAAAAAGCTAAATGAACAATTTTCAACAAAATCAAAAGAAAGTGACAAAATTGGTGAAGAAGCTAAGATTTTATCAGAATAACGGCAACATTTACTCACAAATACTAAGGACAATAAAAAAGAAATAGCAGAAGTCAGTAAAAGGATAAACGAAAGTATAAGAAAATTCAGGAAAGAAGCTAAAACAAAAACTATATTAGAACATATAAAAAGAACCGGGGGAATAAGAAGAGCTGAAAAAGAATTAAAAGAGAGCAAAAATTGGATCCCAAATATGAAAAACAAGTCAGGTGCATCAACTGCAAAGAGGAAGCCCATGTTAGGAATTGCAACAGAGTACTATAAAGACCTGTACGATTAGGAGAACAAAGAGGAGAGTGAAGCGGAGGAGTTACAGCTAGAAACCAGATCAATGCATGAAGATGCAGTGCCCTAAATCACAACTAGTGAAATCAACCGAGCTATTATAACACAAAACGATAATAAAGCCCCAGGAGATGATAAAATTAACAATGAACTACTTCAAGAAAATAGAAGTATGATACTTGTTCCAATAACCAACATTTTCAACAGTATATTAAAAACAGAATACATACCAAAACAGTGGATGAGGTCAATTATTACATTACTACACAAAAAAGGAGACAAAAACCAAATAGGAAATTATCGGCCCATAAGTTTAACTTCAAATATCTACAAACTATTTTCAAAAATACTTCTCGGCAGAATAACAAAAACATTAGACAAATGTCAACCAAGGGAGCAGGCAGGCTTCAGAAGTAACTTTCTACAATGGTGATCCATTATAAAAGATAAAGACATACACACTATAAAAGAAGTCATTGAGAAATCAAATGAATATGGCAAAATATACTATCTGGGATTTGTCGACTATAATAAAGCATTTGACACAGTTAAACACAAACAACTATGGAAAGCACTCATACAACAAGGAGTGCAGAGCAAGTACATCAGAATAATTAAACAAATAAACTTGGGTAGTACAGCAAAAATACAACTAAAAAAAGAAGGTGAAGAGTTCCTAATCAAGTGCGGAGTGAAGCAGGGTGATCCCTTATCACCAAAACTGTTCTCTGCCATTTTGGAGATGATCTCTCAAGGACTGAACTGGGACCGATTTGGCTTGAACATCAATGGTGCTTAATCACCTAAGGTTTGCTGACGATCTCATCTTGTTAACGGATAACCCTGATACACTCCAGACAATGCTACAACAGCTAGCGGAAGAGAGTTCAAAGGTGGGCTTAGGTATAAATATTCAAAAAACTAAACTGATGACAAATGGTATCCAAAAAGTAGTAAAAATAAACAGCAAAGCAATTGAATATATCAGTGATTATACATCTTGGGCAAGTCATATCACCCGACAATCAAATGTCTTAATAAGTGGATCTAATAGTCACAAATTCTTGGAAACGGTACTGGTCATTGAAAGAGGTGATGAAACATAAGGAGCTTCGAACTGGTGCAAAAAGAAAAGTATTCAATAGCTGTATCTTGCCATGCATGACATATGGTTGCCAAACTTGGTCATTAACGAAAAGCAACATAGGGAAATTGAAGGTATGTCAACATACTATGGAAAGGAGCTCAACATCAAAAGAAAAGACAGAAATAGCTTGAAATCAATAAGAGAAAGAACTAAAGTAAAGGAAGTGAACAACTACATAAAACAATCAAAATGGCAATGGACTGGACCCACGAGAGGGGAAAAGGATCAGAGGACGTCTAAAGAAGAGATGGGAAGATGCCATAAAAGAAATAGGGGGGCCCCACATTGCGGCGACTAGCACAGGACCGGGTGGCGTGGAAGTCTCTGGAGGAGGCCTATGTCGAAAGACAAGCCTGAAATCGACCTGATGTCTGAATAAGGAATTAGATATAATCAATTTAATAATAATAATAATTTTAATGATAATATCAATTTAATTTTGAATGTAATATAAATCAGTAATAAAGGCTATCTTATCAAGGGTGACCAAATAACGACGATCGGTTGCAGGGTAATGAGGTTGTTTTACATAACCTTTGTTTTGTCCATGTTCATCCCGAGACCGATATGTCGAGAGGCGTCAGCTAGATCGGTCAGCATTATTCATTTGAGATCCTGGAGTAACTCTTCCATAAGGACAATATCATCGGCGACTCCTAAGTGTGAGATGTACCATGTATGTTTATGCCCGTTTCTTTCCAGTCCATTCCAGGAATCCTATGCCACCTTGGGACTTATGCCCCTTACATTGCATGTGGTAATTGTATCACGTGCCTATTACCTTGTTTTTACCCAACTACGGCGAAGAAAGAAACGGTTAATGAGTTTAACAGTCTATGAATGTATATTTCACCATTGCCCCTATAAAATCGGACAAATAGGGGCAACGGTGGAATATACAAGAGACAAATCAATCGATTTGTCTTCAACGCAAGAGTGTAGTGAGTGTGTGGGTATATTTTTTACCAGACCGTAGTAGACCATTCTAGTTTTTGAATTTACGTCTTGTTAATTTTCTTTAGTATTTAGCTTATATAAATAATTGGGTGCGTTTCAGGAAATTAAACCATTTTATTATATATTTCAGGTGCTCACACAAAATCTTAAAGATGCAGATATTTATTGGGAACAGCCATGGTACCAGAAAATATCACGCATCGGTCGTCCGCACAAATCTGTGAATGAGAATGAGACTACATCAAATCGCACTGACACCATCTGTAAAGAGGAACATGATGTGATTGTGAAGAACTGGCATAAGTTAAGGAAGGTCAGAAATGTTCATTTCTATTATATTCACTTTTGCACAAGTTCCACAATATCATCAGCCCAAAGAAGTCCACTGCTGACCATGAGCCTCCTCTATAAGATCACAGTAGATGTTAATACTTACACAGCAAAATGCTACAGTTCCTAGTGATAAATTCCACAATGATATGAAGGTATCATTATGATAATAAGGTCCTGGGATTCTAGTCCTTGATATAGCGGTGTTCGGTTGGTCAGAATACTACCAATAGATGGCGTTACTGTCCCCGTAAGCAGAGCGGTTGCATTCCGCAACAAGTACAAATAAATTCGAGGCCGCAATATTCGGGTCCGTTCAGTCGAGTGTCAAGCGTGCGCTCGATGAGTCGCGCGCCATGTGCTTAGCGATAAAGTACCTACTTACGTAAAGTTATTGACAAATTTAACCTAGAAGGTATTGCATAGCATTCGGCTGTTTGAATAGTGATAGAAATGGCGAATTTCACTCATTATATAGCAAGGAATTCAGACACCTTTATTCATCAAAGTGCAATACCTAAAGGATATAATCATAATCAACCAACGACACTTATACATAGGTAGGTATCTCACTAAACTTATCGGCGCTCTGAAAACGGGATAGGTACGTAGTAAAAATGAGGTAGTAGGTCTATTCTGATAAGAATGTCATTGTATGTAATAGAACTATATTCATTTATAGTAATAAGTAATAACATAATACATTATTACTTATTTATTCTGTTACAATATCTAAGTCATAACATATCACAGAATAATTAGTAGTACAAGTACCTAGTCATATCTTAATACAACCCTACCGAGCGAAAAAAGGACAGAGCGATTCTGAAACGGTTAGAGAAATGGAAGTTCTCGCGCGTTGTGATACGGTGCATTCTAGCCTGCACGCGATGGGCGAGCGCCTTCTAGGTAAATATAATTGAAAGCTTGCAGCGCTGTGCGAGTTAAATTGCACTTTATTGCGTTGTAGCGAGAGTCGCTATGTATTTATATGACTTCACTCAGTTATCCTTCTGTTCTTGTACTATTATTTATTCTGTGCCGTAAGACAGATTTATATACTAAGTGGAAAATTTTGATGATGTACTTGTCACGGTAGCCGAATTGGTATAGGCATGTGCCGTGCAGAGGCACGAAATGATGCGGGTTCGAGTCCCGTCCGTGTTTCAAAATTATTAGATAATATTGTGTTCTCGCTAAGCAGGCTTTAATCCTAAAATTATATAAATACTTACAGTACTTTGTAAATGGAATAGTTCATTACAATTAAGGTGCAACATTTCGCTCAGAGCACCAAATTCTAATTTTCTTGCGTTTTTTGTCAATTACAGCTCTATTTCTCATTGTGGGTTCATGAAAACTTATTTTGCGGCAATAAATAGGTTGTATCAAGAAATTACACCAACCAAAAAATCAAGGTGAAAGCTTGTTTAAGTACAATTGCCAATAAACCAAAAACCAAGATTAAAGTCAGCTTATTGATATTTGTAGCTAAACCAATATTATCTAGGTGATCATTTTAACTTTAATTTCTTAAACGCAAGAAAATTTGAATTTGGCGCTCTGAGCGAAACGTTGCACCTTAACCCCGTTTCTCCTTACTTATCTGGTTACCTCATTGTAATTTTAACTTGTGCAGATAATTTACTCATTTATTAAAATATTTTTTCAGAAATATAATTTACCTGACAAGTTGATTTGTCTGGCGCGCTGGAAAAATTATGATAAATCTAAAAATCCTAAAAAATGTCCTGAAGAACAAGCAAGACGTTTTGCTATAGCTTATTTAGCTCGAGGACTGGAAAGGAACAGTTATCAAGTATTCAAACACATATTTTCATATTATGCAGGTCATAGAAGAGGACTTTACAGCACAATTGAACAAAAAATAATTGAAATATGCTTTCACCATAAACCAAAATTTGCTGCGAGTGTATTATCCTCAGTGTTAGGTAGAGAACCTAGAGGCATTTACCAAACGCTTGGATTTAAGCTTGATGGTAAGTGCATCTTCTTGATTTAACCAATCTATACTTATAATAAAGCAGGAAATAATAAAAATTCAGTACAAAGAAGTTAATAAAAAAATTGGTCTAGGAGACTTAAAGGGTCGGCCTGATGCCAAAATCATTTGTAATTGGAGCTATTTCCACAGTGCGATGATATAATTCGGATTCGGGTAGTGTTTATCTAGGTTCCCTACTGTATTTTGTTTTGAAAATACTTTCCTAAAACGAAATATAAGCAAATATTCAATTTTGTATACTATTACGACAAACATACAATTTGCTTATATATCGGTTTAGGTATTTTGAAAACAAAATACAGTTGGGAACAATGAATTACAAGTCAATGGTTGGGAACCTACATAATCCGAATAATATAACACTGGAAATATGCACCGATGTTTGGGAACCTAGATAATCCTAATAATATCATAACACTGTGGAAATATGATAAGATGGTTGGGAACCTTGATAATCCGAATAATATCATAACACTGGTACTGTCAAGAACATTATTTTTTAAATTGTTGTCTGTCTATTCGTGCATCACGTAAAAACTACGAGACCGATTGCGATGCAATTTTCACTGTTGGATAGCTTAGGTTTTGACTTAATATATGGTGTATTTTGTATCTTAACCCCATAAGTGCAAACCTGCAGCGCGCACACTGCGCGTGCGCGTCGCGGTAAGCGACTGGTTATGATACTTTTTCACAAAAAAATGACCACGTGGTCAAAGTACGAGTATTAATAAGAAAGATCTTTTCTTTCTTATTTTTACGCGACTGAGGAGGGTTATGTGTTTGTAATAAGAAAGATCTTTTCTAATAATATGATAACACTGGAAATATAATATTTGTAAATCTTTGTGCAGTATACATTCCTTCTTACATTGCGCATGATACATACGAAATATTTTTAAATAGATGTTCTGTTATGATATTATCATCATCAGTGAACACCAAAACTTTAATTATGGGAGATTTTAATATTCCTAACACTCATTGGGTAAAATACCATACAAGCTCTTTTATCTCGGGTAACACAAGACTCTTTGCTTAGCAGTTTTATGGATTTGGACAGACTTTCAGCAATATAACAATATCCCCAACCATACTAACAATGTGCTTGATCTTATTTTAACTGATATTGGACAGTTTAATGTAACTCGCTCTTTCTCTATTAGTCCAGAAGACCAGTACCACTCTTCTCTTGAGTTTCTAATAAAAGTAGATACGAAAATTCTAAAAGAAGGTAGTATGTTTTTACCCAAATTAAACTTTAGAAAAACTGACTTTGCAAAATGCGCAACAGATATTAATTCTATTGACTGGCATAATCAAGTAGAATTACTAAACTGTAATTACTTTTTACAACTATTCTATAAAGAGCTCTGGACGATTATTAATAAGCAAACTCCAGCCGCTTTAAATAGAAGTAGTCGTTATCCACCATGGTTTTCTAAATCACTTATCAGAACACTGAAAGAGCAAAATAAATATCATCACAGATATAAAATATATAATAATCCTCGTGACTACGATGATTATGTGTATCAACGGACTCGCTGTAAGCTTTTAATGAATTAGCTTGTAATTTTACTTTTGAATGTAGTGGTATTGAATTAACATCACAAAAAATACTCATTATTTGTATCTACAGAACCCCAAAAAGTAATCCTTATATTTTTCTGGAAAAACTAGAGCAACTGTTAAAAATATCTAATAGATCCAAAAAAATAATTTTATGCGGTGATTGGAATTTTGATACTTTACACCCTAGTAAGAGATGTCTTGATCTAATAAATCTGTTAAAAAAATTCAATGTAGAAATGCATATTAAGTCGCCTACTAGACAATTGGCATGCCTTGACCATTTTGCTAGTAATATAAAACCAATTAGAGCTGAAGTTCACCATTTAGGTCTTTCAGACCATGAAACAGGTCAAACATTGACAATAAAAATTAATAAAAAACATGAGTTACTTAGTTGGTTCGAGAAAGCTAGAGATTTTAGTGTACAAAATATGGATAAATTTTATAGTTGCATTTCTGCTATGACATTTTCAGAAGTTTATGAAAAACCTAGTTTGAATGAAGCGTTTAACGAATTTCATGAACTATTTACATTGTTTTTTAATTTATGTTTTCCAATATCTATTTTTTAAAAAACTAACAAAAGTAATAAAAATATATGGTTGACCAAAGGGTTAAGGAAGTGTTGCGTAAAAAACGATATTTGTATTTAAAACATAAGCAAATTGGGTCTAATAAAAGGTATAATAATAATAATGCATACAAAAAATATTCAAGAATCCTGAAGCAATGCCTACATAAATCACAGCAGTTACAAAATAAAAAATATATACTTAAAAATAAAAATAAATGCAAGGCCGTATGGGACGTTATTAAGAGCCATTTCACAAAATTACGTTGCACAAATTTAGGTAAATACCGGCGCTCGCCAGCAAGAGTGAGAGCGCACGACTCCGCGACGACGGGGATAGCGCGACTAGGAATAACATGGTTTGATACTTGCACTCCTTGCGTACAGACATTTTGTAATTTTCGAAAACGATCTTAATTAATTGATTTCTTTTCAATTACTTCTTATCAAATAAATATAGACCGTATATCTATACATATAATAAAACTGTTACAGGTCCAATTCTGTACAATGAAGATATTTAGTAATGAGTTTTTTGGATGTTGTTTTATATTTGATACTGAAGCCAAAACAGTTTTTTTTTTCATTTTCGTCTGTGTCTGTCTATCTTAATGTATCTTGGCTAGGCATCACGCCGAAACTACCGAATGAATTTAAATGAAACTTGGTATGATTTGAGTTCACTCTGAAACTACGCGTACTGAATGAATTCAAATGAAAATTGGCATGATTTGAGTTCATACTACGAAGTAGGACATAGAATACTTTTAATCTGTAAAAGGAAGATACAAAAAAAAAGGTAACTAAAAATAAGCTACTGGAAAAGATTAAAACATTTTTAAAAATCGTGTCTGTCTGTATGTTTGTTCACGCATCACGTTAAAACTACTGGACTGATTGCGATGCGGTTTACTACTGTTGGATAGCTTAGAGTTTGACTTAAAAACTGGTTTACTTATTATATATACACAATCCGACGAGTAGAAGCCGAACAATCGATAAAAACTTTTAGGCGGCGGAAGGAATTTTGTTTAAATGTTGGTATATTGGTATTTTAGGTCTTGAAATAGTAATAGAGTTATTTTAAAATAGAGAAATAGCCACACGTGCGAAGCCGCGGGTACTGCTAGTAAGTCTATATAAATATAGTTTTTTTCTAGTTCAATAAAAGTTATAAAAATACCTTTCAAAATAACTTTATTCAAAAATATTGACTGGCGTCAAATTATCAAATTATATAAATATTTGCCGTAAAGGCATTGATCTCATCTTTCTAGGGTCTATGATTTCTGGGACTAGGCAATCATTGTAGAAACGAACCAATTTCGGAAGCATTTTTTCTTGCCAAAATATGTCATCTCTAACGATCCTTACGACTTTCAGTGGAAAATCAGAACCAGTCCACACAGCAAATAAACATACATTTCTTCTGGTAATGTGGAGCTGGCCTTGTACCTGATAGTACCAATCGTGATTTTGGTTCATGTTGACTTGAGTTTGGTTCAATTTGAAACATTTAAGTTTCTTTTCTTGAATGGCAGTATTAGGATCTATTCCGAAAACGGAGCTAGGACATTTTACTTCCACTAAACCTTCATTGCACAGTCCGTCGGGTGTCGCTCCTAAAAAACAGTGTTCCATGTCAATAAAAAGTCCACACTTTTCTATTACTGTATTTTCTTGTTCACTGAGTTGTTGCAAAGCCTTTGGTTCATTGTCTCTACCGTGTTTTATCGAGGTAATATTATCTAATTTGTATGTATATAGAATTGATTTCACCAGAGGAGCTGAGTTTTGACTTGGACGTCTTTTACAAACCTTTCCAAAGGAAGACGCTGTTAGTATACATCTTCGAAGCTCGAGCCACAAAGCGCTTTCTGCTTGTAGGACAGTAGCTCTCTCAATTTCATGACGATTCGAAGCTTGTTCTTTTAAATTATTTAAAAACAGCGCTTTTCCTCTTTCATAGTCTTCGGCATCCATATCCGGTCGTTCACATTCACTGCCGTAATGACCATCCACGGGATTGAAATTTATTTTTTTACGAGAACTGCTTCCACGGGCCATAACTTCTCGAGCATTTTTAGTACATCTTCTAGCTTCCAGCAGTTTCAGAGATTTTCCCGGACTAGTGTGACAAATCGATTTATACAATGTATACTGTGGCATTCCTGTATTAAACGATACCACTGCAGCATGACATCGGGTAGTGTAAGAGTCCTTTAGAGAAAAATTTACTCTCTTGCCACCTACCATTTTAGCCACAATGCTGTTGAATTGCTCAGCACGATTATTTGTATAGCAATGTAACAGACTTCGGGAATTGAAAGCAAGCTGAGACGCGTTTTTTCGAAGTTTAAGAATCAGAGTAGGTATAAGTGGGTCCAGATTCTGTTCACTTTTTCTTTCCTCTGTACAGTAATAACTGTCACATTCTGAATGGTCCCCAAAAATATGACGGGGACTATTAATTATGTCTTTTTGAAGATTTTCGATTTTATTTGAATTTGATCCGTTGTTCTGTTGTCTGTGCGTCACAGCAGAACGTACAGCGGTTCTTAACCTTTTTAAACGGTCCATATTTAAAAGTTTGCGTTCACTTAGAGGAATGGTGGTATCTTTTTGAAGTTGTAAGTTCTTTCCATTGTAATTTCTCAACAAATGGTTTGTGCACTCAATTTTTTGTATAGGTACATCAGCATAAGGACGACTCTCTAGGATACTTTTATAGGTACTAGAGTCCCCATCTGCAATTAAAGTTTTATATATTAGATTCCGTTCTTTTATAGAATTCTTGAACCCTTCAACCAATATCGCTTGCTCCATGCTGGTAGACGATCCTGAATGATTTTTAGTGCACTTATGAGTTTTTGGGGCCTGTCTTTTTTTGCTCGCACGGGCGCAAATCACACAGTATTTATTGCGAACCCCAATGTGTAAAACTTTACCACTATGCTCTCCTATAATGGCCGCAACACCAGAAAGCGCAGAGTAATTATTTTTGTAGGAGCGTTTTCCCCAACATGCATCCGCTTCGACCGGTATCATTGCAAGACCTGTATTATTAATATCGCCACGTGATTTTGCCGCTTTAATTTCCTCTTTGGCAGCATTTAACATTGTTTCTTCGGCTGCAGTCTTCCACATATCAGAAATAGCATCATGTGTTTTACTATATAACCGAAATGGCATTGTTGGTAAATCTATAGATGCAGTGAGCTCATTTAAGTTCGACAGACCAATTCCCGTAATTATTGCACCTGACACAGCTCCAGCATTAACGTCAAGTCTTGATTGTTCCTCGGAGTCTGAAGTTTTCAATATAAAGCTTGATCCACAAAACATACACTTCAAATTAAATTTAGATATAAGACCTACTTTTTTTTCTTTTTCTATTTTAAGATAGTTTAATTTGCAGCCGAAATTCTCACTGTGCTCACTTATAGCCACCAACTGACTCCAAAAATATTGGAAATCGATTATTCGCCTGCCTTCTACTAGGTAATCTTCCTAAAACAAAAATAATAATATTATGAATATTTAGTAGATACTTAAAAAAATATGGAAATTTAAAAAATATAATAAAATATTTACAATTGGTTGAGAAACTTCCTTTGGTATGTCAGATTCAGTTTCTTCTTCAAGAAACTCTTTGTCCTGTTAAATGAAAGAAAGAAATATTATTATACTGTATTCTACAAGTAAAGCCCTTTCATTCGATACCCATATTGACGGGGTTCTTAAAAATATATATTTCTGATTCGCCATTACGTGGCAGCGGCCATCTTGTATTTAGAATGATACAGCTGTATTCTACTAGTCAAGCTCTTTCATTTGATACCCATATCAAGGGGTTTGTAAAAGAAATCATAATCCGACATTTTGTTGCGGCGGCCATCTTGGATGTATAATATTATTCAATACATGTTACTGTATTGTTATCAGAACTAAATTAATAAATAAAACTTACAATTTCCATTATCGAATTGGATTCCTTTGAACATGTACCCAAAACAGCCTCAGTATTAATGGTAGTATTTTCTTCAGCACGATTTATCCTGTTTCTCATTCTAAAATACAATAAAATATCTGTTATGTTTATATCTTTAACTACAACTATGTATATATTGCAAAATTAGATATTAAAACAAAAAAATCGCCTGTATAAACTAACAAGTACCAAATATTAATTTACTAACAAAAATTATTTATAATAATTTTACGACACTTTATCCCATCAAAATCTAAGTGCTAGTTTGAAAGATCCAAATAATCACGTAAAAATCATGCGCGTTAGCATGCCGCGTAACGCTCTTTCTCAGTTTATGATCGATATATTATTTTAAAATACTGATCCAATTTTTATGAAACTTTCGTGTTAAACCATTACAAAAATAATTTTGTAATCCTACTTTTAGTTTTGAGGAAGTGGACAATAATCATACATAAAAACATTCACACACTTAGAATTTCTGATATCCAAACAGAACATAATAGCTGAACTGAATATTACCCGTTTTTGATGATATTATAGATACAAACAGGTGAACTTGAGAATCTTTTTTTAAAAATAAATTCTTACCTCGCTTCTGTTGCTTTCTGTATGGCTGCATAATTATGACGTTTCCTTTTTTTAACACAGTGATAAATGGCATTTTTTCGTCCCATTGCTAATACTAAAAATACAGAAATATGTTGTTATTGTTATATACAATGCATCAATACTAATATTACTCAACAAAAATAAACACTTAAAAAATACTCACGCGATCAAAACGTTGTGGTCGTACTATGAACTTGCGTTTATGCGTCTCGCGGTCGGAAAATCGGGGCGCAGCAAAACTGACACAGGTCCTACCTCGGTAAGCGCTCGCGCCGTACTGATCGGCGCGCGCCTGTACATCGTAATTTATAGTAAATTTAGAATAATGCTAAATATTTTTTTATGTCTTATCAAACAGAGGGAATTTCAATAAAAAATAAGAATCAGATTCACTTAAGAACATTATTTATTTTAATATAGTATTTTGTTTGAAATTACGCTTTATTTGAAGCAAAAAAACGTGGCAAACTGCCGGTATAATTCGGGGTAATTAGCGGAATTTCTTCTTTTTTTTTAATGATACTGTGATGAAAAAACTATATTCTAATACATTATCTACCTACAGATGTATATGCCTGATGTATAGGTTTTTTTATCAGTCATATTGATGATTTTTTTAAAAGATTTAGGAGTCTGAAGATGACTGTTTGTTTTAATTTTCGTAAAACTAGGTGCGAAAGATTGACCACTACAAAATAAATAAAGTAGTATTTGTAAATGTGGAACATTGAATATCAATGCAATAGATTGTTCTATTTTAAACAATTTTTTAATATTGTCAAAGTCGTTTCTAAGATGGTAAATTAAGCGCTTGAAATATAAGATTATCGCGCGAAAACGTGAAATGGCTCTTAATAGAGAGTTTTAACTAACAATAAAACTTACCTATTATTTTTCCAACGATATCCGGAATCCATCTTGAGTCAAGCACCTGTCTTTTTTACGGTTTTTGGTCTCAGCAACTCCTCCCTTCGGCTTCCGGCGCCACCGTCGCTTTAGTTTTGGCGGGCAAATGGCGGCACTCGGAATGGAGCGCGGCTTTTAGTTCATTATACTTACTCACGATGTACCAGGTAGGCATTGCCTGGATTCCGGATATCGTTGGAAAAATAATAGGTAAGTTTTATTGTTAGTTAAAACTCTCTATTATTTGTTCCGAGCCGATATCCGGAATCCATCTTGAGTGATGTGTTTGTTATCTCCTGGTAGCCAAAAGTTTTGATGCTATAATGTGATATGAAAATAAAAAGCAAGATTAAATCAAGATTTTAATCAATTATTAATAAGAAAACAACGTAAACTAGTCTAGTTGGCATTTGATTATTCACAAAATTATTACCGCACTGGGTCAAAGAAATTTGTCAAGGAAACTGAATTATTACAATCATGATCAGCAGATTGATTAAATATTTCCTTATGATAATATGTTCTAAATGTATGTTCTTGTCTCCAATTACCAGTTGCAAGTATCTGGTCGATAGAAAAATGTTCTAACCAGTTGAGGGATGCTACCGCAGAACGTACCGAGCCTGGCGAGGCGTTGACACCCGCGTCTCTGAGTACGGATTTGATCCAGCCGCCAATCACTGTTCTGGATGCTGGCTTAGGTTCTCCTCTAGCAGTTATAAAAAGTTCTGATAACTTATTGGATTCTCGACGGTCTTGTGACGATCTTATTAGTTGACGAGTCCAATACACGCAGTCGAGATTTTTGTTTGGATGTATCTTAAGTCTCCAACCTGACTGTCGGTAATTTATGTTATCTGTCTTTGATCCGAAGCAAGGCCAAAGTACAATCCCACTTTCTTCGTCTATGTATCTTTCCGAATCGACTCTTAACAGCGTGAGGTCGTGTATTCGGCGTCCCGATGCAAGTAATAATAATATCGCAGTACGACGTGATACATTGTATAAGTTATTCTCATCTGGTGCATTTTCCTCTAAGTACTGTAATAGCATTCTTGCATCCCAGATAGGTGGCTTGGCTTTCTTCTCCTTTGCAACTGAAATAGCCTTAAGCATATGTTTGACGAAAAAGTTAGATGAAAAGTCATTATTTCCTGTGAGATTTGTAAAAGTATTAATTACCGATTTGTGAACTAGTATTGTCCGGTAGGCCAAACCTTCACTGTTGTGTAGATATGCCAGGTAACGTGCTACCTGCTCAGGACTTGGATTTTTGTAGGAGATGTCTTGTGAGATACACCATGTTCTCCATTTATTCCACGCCGGTCTATAGGTGTTCATAGTGGATTTTCGCCAACTTGACATCAACAAGGATCTTTCGTCGTTTGTCCAATCCTTGATCTCATCTATCCACCCGAAATCAGCCAAGCTTCCAGACAAATATTGCGAATCTCTGGTGGATGCATCCCGGTCCTCGTGTCGATTAAAACTTGTGGAAGGTAAGGGATCTGGTAAGGCTCTCGAATGGTGCGGGCTTGTAGGTCTGCTCTCCAAAACACCATCTTCCACTTCGGGGCAATCAGGATGTACTGACCTCTTGCTGTGTTCAGGTGGGATAACACCTGAGGAGTTAGGTTTGGGGGAGGAAACAGCCACGCCAGTTTGTAATCCCACTGTCGTAGGAATGCGTTGTGAAACAGCGCTTTCTGGTCCTGCGTATTTGCTGACACATACCTCGGAACCACGTGAGCCGTTTCCGAGCCAAATAGGTCCACATCTGGCGTGCCCCACATCTTGAAAATTTCGTCCGTCGCCGCAGTAGTCAGGTGCCATTCCGGGCAGGGTTTGCCTCGAGACAAGGCATCGACTTCGCAATTGAATCTGCCCAGAAAATACTGAGCGGTCAAAAATATATTGAACTGATCCATTACTGTCAACAGCCGTTGAGTTAGGTCCAGTAGTTTCTTTGATCTGGTTCCACCTTCCTTGTTTATATAGGCTACGACTGTCCGGTTGTCTGTCTGTAACAATATATGAGCATTGTGCAGCTCTCTGTTTTCTTGTATCGCTGCATATACTGCGTACAGCTCCTTGAGGTTCACATGCCACGAGAATTGCCGTCCTGTCCACTGTCCCGACATCTTCGTGAATCCTATTTGAGCGCCCCAGCCGAAGTCCGACGCATCCGTGGTGAGTAGATGTGTAATCGGTCCTGAATGTATCGGTAGTGAGCCCTGTGCGGCCTCCCACCACCATTTCATTTCGGAAAGTACAGGTTCCGGTAATTCTACCTGCCTGTACAGTACTGTACAGCCGTCAGCTTCCCAAAGCGCACCCCGCTTTGGGAAGCTGACGGCTGTAGTACTGCAGGGTTCGACAGTGTAATCTCCCTCTGCGTACTACGAACGAGGCAAAGTTGAGTCGCCCCAGAAGTGACTGGGCCTGTCTGAGGGACCAACTGCCTTTGGACATCTGACTGTAAAGTACCCTGCGTAGCGTTCGGCACTTTGGTTCCGACAGGGACTTCGTGTTGAGTTTGGTGTCCCATGTAACGCCTAGAAATTCCAGGCGTTGTGTCGGAAACAGAACAGACTTGTCCATATTTACAGTCCACCCGAGTCGTCTCATCAGGTCCACCATGAATGCAATGTGGTCGCGTAAAACATGGTGAGACTGATTCACGAGCAAGAAATCGTCTAGATATACCACGCACCTTATACTGTGGCTCCTTAGGTATTCTGCAATCCAGTTCGTTACAGAGGTGAACGTCCGTGGCGCGGATGAAAGGCCAAAGGGCAGGCAAGTCATCTGCAGTAGCTCGCCTTTGTAGACGAGCCTCAGGAACCTTCGGTGTTCGTTGGCTATAGGAAGATGAAAGTATGCTTGGTTCAAATCTACCTTCACCATCCAATCTGCACTCTGTAAAAAGGTTGGTACTCGAAAGTGACTGAACATTTGAAAATCCTTCAATCTGACAAATTTGTTCAACTGCTTGAGATTGAAGATGGGGCGGAGCGATCCATCCGCTTTCGGAACTAGAAAGAATGTTGAGAGGTAGCTGGGGCCGATCTCTGCTCTTTCTAGTACATGCGTGTCTAACATTTGTTTTATCTGTTGTGTCATATGATAGCTCCGTTTTGTCTCGAAACTTTTCATTAAAGATTGATGTGGGTAAATTAAGGGTGGCTTCATCACGAATGGTATACGTACTCCTTTCAGTAGTTTGCATATATGATTGGGGGCTCCCAGATTCTCCCATACATGTATATATTGCTTTAGACAGCCACCCCGAAATAATTTTGAGTCATGAACTATTATTTCTAATTGGTGAGCGAGATGCTGGTTTCTTACTCTTTGTATAGCGCTTGTTTTTGGCGTTGGATGTTTTGTTGCCAGACGATTTTGCGTGACCTTTGAATTTGTCCTTAGAGGCTGAAGAATTTCTTTGAAAAAAGTTATTGTTTACCTGCTTACTTGTAGATGGCTTCGGTGTTTTATCGTAGACAAGCTTCCGGTCAGTAGTTGCTCTTGTTTGTTGTGTTGTCTGTAAAGTAGCTGTTAGTTTTTCGGCCCCCCCCAATTTTTTGTAGGTAGGCTGCTAGCAAGTCGCCATCAAATAAACTTTCTGCGCTAGGGGGAATCTTTTGTAAAACTCCGCAATGATATTCCTCAGGAATTTGTTTTAGCACAGATTCCCTGCGCATGTGAATGCAGTCAGCCCTCCTGCCACAACATATTTGTAAAATATCATCCGTAACTTTTGTGTAGTTTGACTCTCTACCAAATATTTGTTCAATTTTATCAAAAAGAGACTTTGATGAAAGTGTTGTATCTTTGTCATTTGACCAATCCACTAAACTCTGCAAGGTCGTACGCAATTCGTCTTTCTGTGTCAGAATAGCATTTGATAATGCTGCATAAGTTCTCTCCAATAAGTATAAGCGATCTTCATTACCTCTTGATGCATGAAAACGCCTCAACTCGTCATTTACATTTAGTTCTATAAAACCGGGGGTAGCTACGTATTTTTTCTGTGCCTCCGAAAAACGAATCGCATACCAATCATTGCATTGGAATCGCTGTAGCTGTGACAACTTTGCTAAACGATTCTCGTTTGACTTTGGGAAAGGTGGATCTTTCAGCGTGGTCGATAACTCGGATAATTGCAGTTGCTGTTTATCCAAATTCTCTGTGGCCTGCGGCGGTCGCAAAGCCAGGTCATCATTGGTGCACGGAACGGATTTGCTAACCTCTGAGACGACCGGCAATGCACATGCTTGTGGATCACATTTTTGAGAAATTAAATTGGTTAAGAAGGCCACTTGTTGGGATAAGAATTCAAATTTTAAGTCACTCACGTTTATGCTCCTGGAACTTTTTGATCTCCTCCTTACAGGACTAGAATCCTGCGATGCTGCTTCACTGCTTGAACTTGGAGAAAGACTTCTCTTTCGCGACACACGATCACTAGCACTATCACTTTGTTTCGTGTTATCACAATTTTCGTCCTCCATAATGAAGGGAGGAATATTTCGCGTATTTAAAATTATTATTTTAATTTTAATTCACTTCGTATTTTTTGCTAAGACTTTACCGCAATGAAAAACGACGCTATAATGAACTAAAAGCCGCGCTCCATTGCGAGTGCCGCCATTTGCCCGCCAAAACTAAAGCGACGGTGGCGCCGGAAGCCGAAGGGAGGAGTTGCTGAGACCAAAAACCGTAAAAAGACAGGTGCTTGACTCAAGATGGATTCCGGATATCGGCTCGGAACAAATAATCAGAATATTGGTGACAATAACAAAAATAGAGAAATAGATACTATATTATACGATAATCAATTGTATACAAACTCAGTTGAGATTAGTAAATTATTTAATGATTTTTATATTAATTTGACGAATGACAATGATTTTAAATTTAAAACTGACAATATAAATGAAAGCATAGACTGTAACAATTCTAATACAATATTTTTAAAACCGACAGATCCAATGGAAATATATAAATTGATAAACAATCTTAACAATACTAACTCGGTAGGAGTTGACGAAATAAGTACAAGAATAATTAAATTATGTGCAAAATTTATGTGTCAACCTTTGAGTTTCCTAATTAATATGTCACTTGAGGAAGGCACATTTCCATAGAGTTTGAAGAAATCTATTGTAAAGCCGTTATTCAAGAAAGGTGATAAGACAGACATGAACAATTATCGGCCAGTTACGTTGATACCAGTTCTTTCTAAGGTCTTCGAAAAAGTAATGCTGAAGAGGTTATATGATTTTGTCACGGGACAAGAGGTATTAAAAGAGGAACAATTTGGTTTCCGGAAAAATAGTAGCACTTCACTAGCATGTTTTAATTTATTAAAGATTATCACAGAAGCGATTAATGAAAGTACACCAGTAACGGCTATTTTTCTCGATATGAGTAAAGCTTTTGATTTTGTTCATCACAAATTACTTCTACATAAATTGGAAAAGTACGGCATTAGGGGAGTAGCAAATGATTGGATTAAAAGTTACTTAACTGATCGTTCTCAATGCGTAGAAATAGACAAAGTACAAAAAGATATGAAAGTAACGAGCAGGTCAAACTTTAAACTAAATAAATTTGGAGTTCCACAAGGAAGTGTGCTAGGACCATTTCTATTTTTGATGTACATAAATGATCTTCCTAACATAACTCATCACAAAACGATATTATTTGCGGACGACACTACTCTAATTGTCAAATGTCAAAATATAAACATATACGAGCAAGAAATAAATGATGCACTTAGTAAAATAATTAATTGGCTCAGTAATAATAATTTAAAAATCAATGTTAGTAAAACAAAATTTAGACAATTTCAAAACTATAGGAAACGGGATATGAATCTAAATGTAAATTACAAAACATAAAAATAGAGGAGGTTGACTCTACTAAGTTTTTAGGACTAATAATTGATAGACACTGCGACTGGAAGACGCAAATTGACTATCTCTGCGATAAGTTGGACAGGTTTGTGTTTGCTATAAAAAGGTTAAGGCAAACAGTATCTACTGAAGCAGCACTAAGTGCATGCCATGGATACGTGCCTTCGGTGCTCTCTTACGGTCTCTTGTTATGGGGTAACTCGGTTGTGATTGAAAAAGCATTTAGAGTCCAGAAAAAATGCGTGAGAGCTATTTCTGGCGCCTGGTTTATGGACAGCTGCAAACCACTGTTTAAAAAATTTCGAATTTTACCATTGGTTTGCATGTATATTAGAGAGCTGTGTGTTTTTGTTAAGCAGCATCCACAATACTTCAATTTACATTCGGAAATAGTAAGGAGAAATGTCACTCCAAGAAATAAATTTAAACTTTATATCCCTCGATGCAGATTAAATATATTTAAAAGAAATGCCTACATTAACGCCATTAAGGTGTATAATAAATTACCATGCACATTTAAAGAACTGACGCTTAACATGTTTAAAAGAAGACTGACTGTGTGGCTTTCAGAAAAATGTTTTTATAATCTCAATGAGTACATGACATATAAGGAAAATAATGAAACATAATGTGATTAATTAATGTTAAAATTCTTGATTTAATGCTTGCTAATTGGCAACTATGACTTAATTTTTGATATAATTTGACATTAACTTTAATTTGACATTTTGACATTAATTAAATAATAAACCCTATATTTTACTATTGAATCTTGTTTATTATCGTTGTATTTTTTTTTGTATATATATGTTTGCACACCATTGTTATGGTAGGATGTACTGAACTTTTATAATTGTTATTACCATCTACTTAATTACTACATTCTTGTGAATAAATAATTCTGATTCTGATTCTGATAATCAGTGTTTTAAGTCTTACATTGCACGAATTGAGAGTGACCTTAAAGATAATGTAAAAGCATTTTGGAAATACACTAAAGCTAAACGGATCACATTCCAAGATCAGTTAATTATACAAATTGTGCGGCTAACTCCGGAACGGACATAACAAACCTTTTTGCAACATATTTCTCTTCAGTCTACAGTTCTAATAATCCAACAAGTGGTAAATACATTCCAAATTTTCCTCCTTCAAATTACACATTAAGTAATATCCATCGTTTTTAATAAATCATTGAATCAGTGGAAAATTGCCAAAATCACACCAATTCACAAATCTGGTGATAAATCTGATGTAACTAACTATCGGCCCATTAGTATCTTAAACTGCTTTTCAAAAATCTTTGAAAGCATGGCCTACGATCCATTATACAACCATTTTAAACATAGGCTTAGTTCCAATCAACATGGATTTGTTAGTGGAAGGACAACTGCATCTAATCTTTTAACATACACCAACTACCTATGCAGAGTTTTTAATACAAAATCACAGGTAGACTCAGTTTATACAGATTTTGCCAAAGCATTTGATCACGTGAACCATGATATACTCCTGAATAAATTACAACACCTTGGCATACATGGCAATCTTCATCGCTGGCTCATATCTGAAGAATCGCACTCAATTGGTAGCCTTGTATGGTTTTGAGTCCATACCATTTGAACCATCATCAGGAGTTCCCCAAGGGTCAAATTTAGGTCCTCTCCTTTTTTTGGTGTTTATTAATGATCTTCTGGAAATAATGAGCTGTCAATGTCTAGCATATGCTGATGATATCAAACTTTACACAGAGATCTCTAGCATTGAGGACAGTGATCTCCTTCAAGACAACCTTAATCTTCTTACCCAATGGTGTCATATTGTATGTCTTTGAATATTAATAAGTGTCAATATATCACATTTACAACAAAAAAAACCTTACATTTTAATTACTCGATTAATGATACCAAGTTAGAAGAAGTTAAAGTATTACGAGATTTAGGCATATGGCCAGTAAATGCTAGGCTTTGTAATGCGTACAGCTAAGCCTTTTAAACTGCTTGACTCATTCAAAATTCTGTACAATTCTCTAGTAAGAACGTATATAGAATACTGTTCTTCTATGTGGTCACCTATATATAAAACTGACAAAGTTGAGTCTATTCAGAAGCGTTTTTTTAAGAAAATTAAGCATTAGACATGGCTTGAGACGTACTCTTCCCGAATATGACAATAGTCTTCAGCATTTTAATTTTCATAATCTTGCATTCAGGCGCAAAATCACTGACCTTTGCCTACTCCATAAAATTGTTAACGGCCAGCTAAGTGATGAACTACTAATTCATTTAAATATCAACACTAAAAAACCCCATTATTCAGTATTCCAATTTCAAACAATAAAGTTTCACATAATAATCCACCTCATCGTATGTGTCATCTTTATAATGGTGTTTGTTCCGAACTCGATATTTTTCATCAAAATCTTTGCAGGTTTAAAAGTTCATTATTCAAAATTAATTTTATTTAACAGTATATATATATATATATATATTATAGTTTTGAAGTTGTTTATTTTAAATTAATATTTTTGGTTAATGCTGTGAACTCTGTTTTGGTTATCAAATTTAATAAGTTGTACTTTATAATTAAGTTTAGTTTTTTTAAGTTGTAATTTGATAACTGCTTTTGTACCATTAAATATAAATAAATAAATAAATATGCTCCGATGGTTGGGAACCTAGATAATCCGATTAATATCATAACACTGGAAACATGCTCCGATGGTTGGGAACCTAGATAATCCGAATAATATCATAACACTGGTACTGTCAAGAACATTATTTTTTAAATTGTTGTCTGTCTATTCGTGCATCACGTAAAAACTAAGAGACCGATTGCGATGCAATTTTCACTGTTGGATAGCTTAGGTTTTGACTTAATATATGGTGTATTTTGTATCTTAACCCCATAAGTGCAAACCTGCAGCGCGCATACTGCGCGTGCGCGTCGCGGTAAGCGACTGGTTATGTTACTTTTTCACAAAAAAATTACCACGTGGTCAAAGTACGAGTATTAATAAGAAAGATCTTTTCTTTCTTATTTTTACGCGACTGAGGAGGGTTATGTGTTGTAATAAGAAAGATCTTTTCTGACTTATTTTTACCCGACTGAGGAGGGTTATGTGTTTGGATTGTATGTATGTTTGTTAGTTTGTTTGTACGTTTCTTAGGCGCATCCTACAGCCTAAACGGCTTGATGGATTTAGATAAATGAGCTATCATTGAATTCGTCTCAATCATGAGAGTGCTATAGGATATATGAAATGTCAAGAAAAGTAAAATGGCGGATTACAGACGCCATATTATGGTTTATGGATATGGATTTAGTTAGATGAGGTATCATTGGATTCGTCTCAATCATGACAGTGCTACAGGATATAGGAAATGTCAAGAAAAGTAAAATGGCGCACTACAGGCGCCATATTGTATATCCGACGGAACAAAAAACGATCGAGTGAGGTATCAAAATGAATGGCTATAAAATACAATTCTAAAAATATATAATTCTTATACCTAAACAGTAGCAATTGTTTATCAAGCTTCTTACAATAATTTCAATTTTAGATTATTCAAGTTACGTATCTAAGTGTTGCAATTGCAACTATTAAAGTAAAGTAAGTAAGTACATTTATATTACTATTTTTTGGCGGACGATGCGTCCGACCGTTATCGCGGCTAACAAGCAAATACCCGTGCATAAGTTTGCGTCGTTGTGCGTTCTGTGTCCCACGTCTGGGGTGCGTTCACTTACTGCGCTCGAATCACCCGTGCGAATATCGCTCGATCATCCGGAGTTAGTGAACGGCTTTGGATGTCCACATAGAACTGACAACTGTCAAATGTCAATTTCATACTATTCCTCCCCTTCCCTACTATTTTTCGGATGACCCAGGCGAACGCCCGACGACGCCGTGAACGATTTCGAGTGATCGCGCGGGTGATCCGTGCGTCCTCGAACGTAGTAAGTGAACGCGCCCCTGGGCCCTATTTCTTATAATTATAGTAGACTGACAAATGTCACTCGACAAATGTCAGTAAGTCAAACTACCAAAATGCGTTTCATAAAAACACGACAATTCATTCAATGAATTGTCAAAATATCACATAATGGCTGTGTTCACTTACACGCTCGAATCATCCGTGCGATTATCGCTCGATCATCCGGAGATCGTGAACGACTTTGGACGTCCACATACAACTGACAACTGTCAAGTGTCAGTTTCATACTATTCCTCCCCTCCACTACTATTTTTCGGATGACCCAGGCGAACGCCCGGACGACGCCGTGAACGATTTCGAGTGTACGCGCGGGTGATCCGTGCGTCCTCGAACGTTTATGTGAACGGGCCCATAGTGTTTCATAAAACAATAGTAGTGACCGGCAGTCAACTGACAATTGTCATGAGAAAAACTTGCGGTTGCTTACAAATTACCACGATTTGTAGAATTGTCGTGACCAATGAAAGCTCTACCCATCACTGGTCGGTTAATCAAAATAGTGAAGGTTTTTTTTACTATGACTGTGGCATGACTGGCATTCTGAAATGCAATATGACTGACAATAATCAGTAACGTCGTGTTTGTTTGCTATATGAAACGCAGATTTGGCGTATTTGATTGACATTTGTAGTTTTGTTATGATTTGTCGCTTTATGAAATAGGGCCCTGCACCGCTCTGCGAGTGTACATAGCACGTGAGTTATTTAAAATTGTATTCAATAGTTCTGTTTGCAGTCGGGCTTTTGTATTGTTATAATAATAATAATAAATATATTCGGGACATTTCCACACCAATTATCTAGCCCCAAACTAGGATACCCTGTGCTATGGGCACTAGATAACGGAATAAACATACATAGATAAGAATATTACATCCATGACTTGGAAACAAACATTTCTGCTCATCACGCAAATGATTGCACCTTGCAGGATTCGAACCCGCGACCGTACGATTTCGTACCTAGGATCTCTAGCCACGAGACCAACCAGTCGTAAATTTTTACTTGATCTCTGCAACTCTCTGAGCGATAAGACCGCCCATTGTGGCACTTTATTATTAATTTTGTTTATTTAGTTGTAATATTTTTGTGTGTTTCAATAAAGAGTTATCTATCTATCTCTCTGTACATTCTTCCTACAGCTTCGAGCAAGGAACCAACTTTATGACGGAGTTGGTTGTGTGCTTGAAGACCTACAGCTGTGTTGTTAGACTATCCCACACAATACACAATAAGCGCCCCCGAAAATTGTGGAGTTGTTATGAAGTTCATAGCCAAAAATATCAATCTTCTATCTATACTTGTAATTAAGCAACAACAAAAAGTCTGTACAAAGAAGATAATTAAAAAAATGCATACGTAAAATAAGTTACTGAACATGAATATAACAAACTAGCTGATGCCCGCGGCTTTGCACGCGTGGTCATCTTAATATATAGCCAGGCCAGTCGCACTCCGCAATAAGTACAGATATTATACCTACACTTTGCGGCCGCAATATTGCGGTGAATTCAGTAGAGTGACAAGCGCGCGCGACTCGTCGAGCGCACTCGACGAGTCGCACGCCGTGTGCTTACGATGAAGTACCTACTTACGTAAAGTTTTTGACAAATTTTATTCTTTTCTTAATTATGAGTACCAAGAAGAAACCTAGAATGTACTGAATAGCATTCGGTCTGACAAGTCTCATAAAATACTTACATACTGTCATTTTATTACGTAGGTAGCCATTTCTTTTTCATTCATTATTAAGCATGGAATTCAGACAGTCACCTTTTATTCATCAAAGTGCAAGGTACTAGGTCTTTTCTGATAAGAATATTATTATATGTAGTTAATAAAACTATCAACATTTAATTAATAAAAAAAAATAGAATAAAAAACATTATTACATAATTGTTTATTCTGTTACAATACTAAGTCATATCATATCACAGAATAAGTACTAGTACAAGCACCTAGTTATATCTTGATACAACCCTGCCGAGAGAAAAAGAAAAATGAAAAATGACCAGGAAAATGACCAGGAAATGACCAAGTCGACAAAGCCGTGGGCACAGCTAGTTATAAGTATAGATAGATATCAATATATATCTCTATACGAGAGCCCTATAGATATCAATATAGGGCTCTCGTATAGATGTCATTGAATTTTGAGTTCCAACACTTCCAACTCATCAGTCCTTTCAATATGTTAATTATATTAAAATCATTTTTATAGTGCTTGTTATTGTTGCTTACAGGAAAACGAGAGAAAAAACGATTAAAATGGAATTTACCACTGGCATCAAAGTTGCTACAGCTTTTGCTAAAATATTCAAATCTAGATTTAGAAGAATTAAAAAACAGAAAACTCGAAAAATGGATTTGGCGTAGAGTCGAGGAAGACATGGGTCAAAATGATATGTACTTGCAACGCTTTTGGTACTCTTCTCTGCACGTCCAACTTTTTGTAAAAAGTTACGTAAAGCTGAATAAATTGAGGAAGAAGGTTTTCAAAAAGTAAGATTTAAGTAGGTGTCTGCTATTATTGAATTTTAACCCCTTGTAGAAAGGAATATCATTATTTTTCAGTAATGGCAACATGATGACAATGTTGCATAAAATAGAATAGATAGATCGATTCACGTTCCTTTTGATTTTAAGGTCCAACTTTTCGCTCAGCGCGCCGTGCAAATATTCTTGTGGGTTTTGTCAATTACAGCTCTATTACTCATCGTGCATGAAAACTTATTTTGCGGTCATAAATAATTTTCACCGTCATTTCTATCAAGAAATTACGGTGAAAATGATCACTTAAATAATATTGGTTTAGCTACAAATATCAGTAAGATGATTTTCATCTTGGTTTTTGGTTTATTGATAAATGTACTTACCTATACTAGCATTCAGCTTGATTTTTTGGTTGGTGTAATTTCTAGATACAGCCTATTTATTGCCGCAATAGTACATTACTGCCGCGGTCTGTAATGACTGCGTTGCTGGCAGCGATGATGATGGTCGAGAAATTAACTAAGCAAAGCTCGAGGCCATCATAGCGTGGCCAGCAGGGCAGTCATTGCGGACCAAGGCTTGTATAGTGCTTTACTCAAACAATGCGAGGAATTTAAATAAAACCAGCTTAGTATAATAAGAATTTACTCAAACAATGCAACAACAACGACAACGACAAAGACAACAACAACGACCACAACAACAGAAACAGTAACAGAAACCGAAACAGAATCAGAATCAGAAACCGAAACAGAAACAACAACAATCACGATCACATCAGCTTTCAAACAGAAAAAAAACATCAAAATCGGTCCATTCGTCTGGGAGCTACAACACCTCTCTTTTCGCGTTCGTGGTTAACGAACCCACGGAATAAATAATAGTGCTACGACAAAAGACGACAATAATGGATTTTCAAAGGAAATTGCTGGCCGCAAAACACGACAATAATGAAATTCCATACAACTTTGCTGGCGCCTATTCAAGCAGCGCGGCAAGGTCGACTTTGCCCAAAGAAGGTTGTCGAAATAATGACCACATTACTAGTATTGTTTGAGTAAAATAAGTTTTCATGAACCCACGATGAGTAAATAGAGCTGTAATTGACAAAAACGCAAGTAAATTTGAATTCGGCGCGCCGAACGAAACGTTGCACCTTAAATTAAGTGTTTTTTTTTATTTTTTCATGGACTTGTTTACGTGGTATGAACACGTACACTTCTTATGTTGCAGATTACGAACCAAAGCTAGAGATTCTACATACAAAATATGGAGTGACATCAGATGGAAAGATTTGACGTTAGAATTCCCAGATGGATTTACACCATGGTTCTTGTACAAAATCTGTACCACACTTATGAGGGATTTCAAGGGATACTTAAGGGTTCCACTCGAAACAGCAGTAGATTATGCGCTACAAAAAATGAAGAAGCAAAAACGATTGAAGAATAATAAACGTTTGAAAACTTTGAGTTTAAATAAAGAGGGAGAGCTAGAAGTACTTTATTATAGAGATTGAATTATTACGTACATTATAGATTGTCAATAAATAATTAGGTACTATATTTGTATTAGCATATACATGTTCCTACACCTACGCCATCGGCGTTATAACCCAGACCTACGCACATTTCGTATCCTAACATAACCATCCCAAATCAAGCAAAACCCCATCATGGGAGGATTTGGGATATTAGTAATAGTCTTACCCATTGGTGTTGTAAGTACCAGACGTTTCGACATGGCTGACACGACCAACTAAGTACATAATTTGGATATCGATCAGATGATGTCCGAGCCTAATCACAGAATAAAATGACAGTACTACGTACAGTGCCACCAACTTATATGTGAACTGAATGGTGGTGTGAGTGTTCCAGTCAATCCATAAGTAGATCTTTCAATATACCGAAAATGTGAACCTCATTCGTGGCGGCTGTAGTTTATTTTTTTGCCACTTCACAGATAAGTTGGTAACACTGTAGCGTAATTCACGCCGCATTTGAATGTCGAAGTTATCTGAAACATTTGCGTACCGTAAAATGGGATGAATAGTGGTTGCGCTGATTCAATGTTAATTTCTTCGTGAACTAGAATGTTGTTTTTTGCAATTAATTCCCTATTTATCCATCCCACTCCTGCAAATTCCCTTCTATATTTATGAGAGAGACGGCGACACACACTCGCGAGTATCGCCCTATAACCTGAGTGGGCTTTAATTTTTACCCTGCGTAAACATTTTATGGTCCTTCCGAACCGTATCTAGTGAATCAGTGCTAGCTATAACCCAAATGCTATATCGTTACAAATTAAATAATTCGTCGAACAAATCGCGGTTGGTACGGTATTAAACTATCTACATTTTATTTTCGCATATTCCATCGCTTTGGAATCGTAATTCATTAACTTTAGACAGATTAACCTGTTTATTTGCCCTAACTATTACTTATAGTTATTTCGTTCATCCCGCATCAGGTAGGTAAAGAACTTAGGTATTTAATCTCGTCGTCAAACTCGTAATAATTATCGCTTCGCATCCTAGTTACCTACTTTTACTTGTTTATTCGTAGGCACTTGGCTCATCCCGCTCATTCGTAATTTACGCTTTCGATTCACATACACAAGTACGTAAGTAGGTATTAAAGTCGTTTATTTCGCTTAGGTAAATTCATTATTTACGTTTCGTTCGTCTTGTTACTCGTTGATTATTTGCAACTAAATAAGTTGCAACTTGCGTCTAAAGCAGGGTAGGGCGTAGGTATAGGTAAGTATATCCAGTTGCTTTCGTACTGCACTGAATAGTTATTACATATGTACTAATCCTACTATTAAAATCATCTACACTTGTCTACGTAGGTAAGGAAGTAGGTATTAGGGTCTCCGCCGCTTAGGTAGCTAACTACCTTTTGTTTATATAAATATACCGAGGCATCTAATTGATACGACATATCATAATGCCTCCTGCTGCAGACTTGGGTTTACAGTTGAAGGTAAAATGCCAAAAGAGATAGAATTTTCTCTCGCATGCAAAGTATTTGTAATCGCGTTATATCTTGATCTTGAAAAGAACTCAGTCTGATCATTTTTGTGTGAAATGGAATCCGTGGAGTCATTGCGTGATAATTTCGAAACTTTGTTGGACAAAATAACCAACATTAAGTTAAAAATAGATTCAGACCTACGAATAAGTAATAAGTCAGGAAACGTAACAGCGTTAATAAAATGACCCAACAAAAGTCGTGCCCAAGTAGGTGGGGCTTAAAAGTCGTGTCCAGCGCGTCATCAGTCGTACATTTTTCATGCAAGCGAGCACACGTCATATCTTCGCGTACGTTTTAGTTTTATCATTGTGAACTGCAGCTGTGAATCATCATGCCACCATGTGTTGTGAAGAGGTGCAGGAGCCATACAAGATTAAAATGTCCAGAGATCACTTTTCACTAGAAGTAGTTGCAAAATTATAATTATATTCAAAGACGTTCAAATACATTATCAATCCGCGATGGTCAATACTATGCAAAATGAAGTCAGTCAATTTTTGTACTAAAGTTTTTTTTTCTACTAGATGAAATTTTGAAATTAAGCTGTTATTTTTTCACGCAGATGATTCATACCGAAGAAACGTCAACATATTTAGGCGAATACTAAACAAAATGAGAAAATAAACAATAATGAACGATTACAGTTGGTATGTAATATAGGTTCAGCTTTTTCGACTCATGGGAACAATAGCATTAAAAAAACAGTTCATAGTTTGATCGAATTAAAGCACGTTTAATTTTTCAGGCTAATGTAAATTCACCTTCTGGAAATTTTGAAGTGCTTGATTTACCTGAGTTGCTCAAAAAAACAAATAATGCATACCCTCAAGCGCATAAGGCACAAAAACTTGTAAGATTTCACTATTATTTTTTGCACTTAATATTTAGGTTCGATAGGAATTTTTATTTTAGCTGTATATGTGTATCTATTTCAATTAGAGACAGTCTTTCATAGATTTGAAACTGATCTTCAATAAGGTTATTTTCAGGAGAATAATATCAACACTGAATGTAATGACGGTGTTGAAGAAGAACCAAGAAAAACAAAATTAAAAAATAATCTTATTTCAACCGAAGTCTTTAGTTTTGAAGAAAGAGGATCATGCGTTACGCCGATAAATATACCATCGTCAGATATTGAATCTGCTCTGAATACTCCACACATTTTAAAGCAAAAACTAAGAAAAAAACTATTCTGGCAGTATAACGACTATCACAGATCAGAAATCTACAACGCCCAAATAAAAGATTAACTATGAATAAAAATAAAAACAACACAAAACACTTAAAATATTTTATCCCAATTGAAGAAAAATGGATTTGGCGATACTACAGAAAATACTGCATTGAATGATTTTTCGGACGATATAGTTTTGCCCTTAAAAGGAAAAAGTAAAAAAAAAAGATGTTGGGTTGCAATTTTGAAGACACAAACAACTCAAAATCGTTTTTTGACCACCCATCTACCGGAGACCCAGTAGTTGTAATATTAGATCCATTTCATATGGTGAAACTTGTGCGTAACACATTAGAAGAAAAAGACACTGGTAGATAAAAACAAGAAAAAAAATTGAGTGGGCACATTTGCAGAAACTGAAAAATGTTCAAGATATCGTTGGATTGCATTTTGGGAATAAATTGTCAAATCGGCATCTATGCTTCCGAAATAATATCATGAACGTGAAACTAGCGATTCAAACCTTAAGTCAAAGTGTAGCTGATGCTATTAAGTTTGGTTCGCAACAGTTAAACATGCCTGATTTTCAAGAAACAGATGCAACTGTTAGCTTTTTAAAAACGTTTAACAACCTTTTCGACATACTAAATTCAAGACCGACCGATACGGGTTTAAACACCCTTTTTCAGTGGTGGAAAAAGAAAAACTACATGACGTTTTGGATCAAAGCGAAAAATATATTAAAGGTCTCTAAATCAATGTGCAGTCAAAAAAAAATTGAACAGTAAATGGACATCGTGTCTCTGCTTGTAGGTCACATTCCTTGTGAAAAAAATGCTATTCCAAACACCATACTTTATTGTATTTCCGGGATGCATCCGTAGAGAGTAATAGACCATCTAGGTCAATGAGATTTTACCTATACACCACTATTTTTAAATTACCAAAAAAAAAATTGCGCCGTTTAGTAATGGCATTGCAATCTAAATATGCAGTCAGAACTATTGAAAACTTAACAGTGTAGAATTTAATAAATGTTAAAGTTTTCGGAAATCTTTCCATAAATTATGGACACAAACAAAAAATACTATGCAAAGAATAATTAATGAAATCACATCATGCACGTGAGTAGTGAAAACATATCTTTCGTACTCTTTCTTGACGTTCAATTATTACCTCGTCTATCACGCGACTATTTTATCAGTGAAAAGTTGTAAACAAGACACGCAAATGTACTTGTGGTATTATTTATTCTGTGGCGAAGGCACGTAGGTAGGTGGGTAAGCAAGTACCTACAAACAAAATAAAATAGGAAATGTAATATAAAAATACATTATTTGGTTAATTCAAACTTTTCCTTTATTATTTTAAGGGCTTAGGCAAAATTCCTTTATTTATTAGATAGGTAGGTATTGAATTGTGCGCTGTTTGTTTGTAGTGTCCGATTCACTCACATAAACACACCACTATTTGCTCCATAGAAAGAAGTCCATAGGCGGCGAGAGTGCTAATAGTCCACCACGACCATCCCAACGGTTTCCGATGTGGTCGTTTAAGTAGTTCTGATATTCTGTGTTAGTGTGGTGTTTGGCCGTCCTGCTAAAACCAAACACCTTGCAGATCGCCATTCAGCATTGACGACACCGTCGTCCGAAGAAGTTTTAGATAACTTTCTTCTCGTGTATTCACGAGGTAAAAATTGAAAAGCCATCGCGATGGTAATCAAACAGCGGCGTAGGTACGTACGATCGTAACGAAACACCCGTGACCGTGACCTGACGTGACCTGTGACGTGACCGGCGCGTGCGATGCGACTAATTAATTTATTATAATACATAATTGTTTACTTTCGGAAGAAAGGAATAGATAGACGATGCGGGAGGCGGCGCGGCGGGTGCGGGGCGAAGGTTCGGTGCCTTGAGCCTGGAAGTGTTTATATGATGACAAATCGCGCTTACTTGTACTTAGTATTATTGAATGAAATGCGAGAATTCATTTTTTGTGCGAATTAATGAAGACGTTTGACCAACTATTGTGTTTTTTGTAGGATAATCTTTAAATACAGTCTTTTATTATTTTTTCAGCATGGATGTACTGAGTATCAGCAGTAGACACAGCTGTTTTTTTTTTGGTAATTAAAAAATAGTGGTGTATACTCGTACATCATTGATCTAGGTAGACCAAATAAAACATGACATTTTGCCAGTACAAAATTAGAATAAAGCGAATTCTATTTGACGCCAGTAAGCGTAATTTAAAATCTTTGCATTTTAACACAACAATAGTTTCAAATTAGCATGTAGAAACTTTTTTTATGAATTTATTGCTTATAAGCAAATAAAGTTATTTCTATTTTCATAATCGATTATTATTGTTTCATAGTCTGTGATTAAGATGTCATAATGAAAATGGAACATCCCTTTCCGTCACACCAATAAAGTACGACATTGTCTATGGTACATTTTGCGCTTAGAGGTATACTCTCTCTACGATTTTGCGACATTTTGACTGTCTATAATAAGAAACTTCATGCGCGTTATCTCGATGACAGCCGTCATGGAGATCAAGCTATAAAAATCAAAATAGAGAGATTCAAATCAAAGTACACAAGCGTTCGTGCAACCCGATTTTGAGTTAAAAGAGATTTGACACATTGTCAACTAATTTTTGCTTTGAATAGCCATTGAGAAAGCGGGCGTAAGTGCCATTTTGATCATCGTGAGTGGGGCTGGGTTACATTCCTACAATTTTCGTAGGGATTGATAATTTTTTGTAAAATAAAATACAGACAACAAAAATAAATAAAATAAAATAAACGATGAAATACTCGCTGATAATGTAGCTTTATATAGGTGAAAGAATGTTTAAAATCGGTTCAGTATTTTTTGAGTTTACCCATTATATTTTTGTCACTATAATCGTATTTTACTTTATTCAAACAGATTTGATTTTTGTTTTTCACAAATATTTAAACAAATCAACAATCTGTTTACTCTAAAATGGAAAACACAATCGCTTGCTCGATGAAGGCTCTTACAAAGCAATCTAGCTGGATTCGGGTGAACCAAAATGACAATGCGTTTGCTAGCCGCTGTTTTTTCTGTCTTTTTCATAATTACTAGCCATAATTAATCAATACTTTTTATTAATTGAGGCGAGGCGGAAGCCGGCAAGTAATTATTTATATGGGTCAAGCTTTTCGGCTTAAACCTAAATAACCGTTTTATTACCCTTCGGGGGAAAAACGGGGATATTTAAGTGTTCGAGCCTTCAGGCTTGACCCAATGAGATGTGTTTGATATCTGCCGGCGCTGACACCCATGTACTGCGATAATAATTCGTTAGGTAACAGAAATATCCGGAATACTGGAAGTGCCAATAAAAGCAATATAATGATCAACAATCAACTATATATTTACAATTATAATGCAGTGAAGACTGACACTGATAAATTATAAAAAAAAGTGCGTGGAGTCCCTCCGCGCGGAAGAAGTGAAACTTCGAAATGTGGAAATGAAAACAACAGTGCTTTCATACCCCTCCATGGTAGCGTTAAACGTTTAACGCAACCTTGTTGGAAGTCGCATTAGAAGTTAAACTTCAACAACAATCAACTATATATTTACACTTATAAGCAGTGAAGATTCAACACTGATCAAATATTATATCAACAATCAGCAGCCATTAATTTACCTTTATAATGTGGTGAAGACTTCTGACACTGAATTAATATGAGGACCATGTTTTACTGGTGCTACTTCTTTAAAGTAGTATTTTAAGAAAGTTGAAGAGCTACGCCAGTTACCTTTACGAAGTACTTCATCTAGATCAAGGTTTCTTTGGGACTAATTGTCCGTGGCAACTGCAGATCTGAAAATGCCACTAATGGGTGATTGCCAAGTGATTCGTTTGATGGATTGGAGAAGGTAGCAACTACCGATTTATGAACAAGGATCTTTCTAGGTGCTAGTTTCCAGTCCTCATGGAGGAAAATCAGATATCTTACCAAGTCTTTTGGATGTGCCATAGGTGAGATTTTATTATCCTTGGCCCATTGAAGCCAACATTTCCAAGCCGGTTTCTAAGTCTTTAATGTAGGCTGTCTCCACGCAGACTGCAGAAGTTTGCGTTCAGACTCATTCCAGTGTGTCACCAAATGGGCCCAGCCCGTACTTTCCAGACTTCTAAGTAGAGGTTCTGTATGTCTCGAGGTGGAAGATTCGTGCGAAGATCCCGGAGATGGGGTTTGAGGTTCTTGATCTGAAAGGGAGGTTGCGAGAGGGGAGGGTGTTTACTTCCGGTTTCCAGTGAGCCTTCGCCCATTTTGGTACAATTAATATTTAGCGGTCACGGGAGAGGTTCAGATGATGAAGAACCTGTGGTATCAGAGCTGGAGGTGGGAAGATCCAGCCTAATCTGTGGTACCACGGTTTGCTGAAAGCATTTGTGTATTCACTGTTGGTGTCTTTCAGGTCCTCGCTCACATACCTCGGGACTACTACATATCTATCGACAACTAAGTTATCGAGTCTATTCGTTCTATATAGTGAATGAAAAATGAATTGAATTGAACGATTTCAAACCGAATCCACAGAATAAATAATACCATATCGATCCGCACTGCGATTACGTAATGTTGATCATGACGGTTTCAAGCCGTGAAATTCAATAATGCTTTGCGATAGAGTCGATTTTGCTATGAAAAAAGTGACAATCTGATTGAAGCCAAGTCCTGTAATTGGGCCACTGAGTTATCGACGGGTTCTAAAACGGGGGCTGGCCCGCTTCAGGTTCGTTCGTAAGTAGCCCCTCTTTAAAATGTATTACGGATTTACGGAAGGTGGCAACTGGCAAACACAAACAAAAATATTTGCTATGGTTTAAATTGCACCAATGTGCGCTATGTGTACTGTCAGCGCGCACATAGTCGGATTAAAATGCGCATTTATTCACCACGTCGGACACATGACGTCAGAAGTGACGTAATTTTGGTGTGCACACAACGCTCACTAAAAAGACGTAGAGCAGGGGTGCGTTTAAGCAAGTCGGCGAAATTTTCACCGGATAAAATTTAACCAGCGAGGGTTCGCTGAACGGAGTCATAGGTTTCTCTGTCAAATACAATTGTCGACTTGTCAAATTTATGTTTAGTTAATTTATTTATGTCCCATACATCATTTTTATATTATATCGTTGTACAGAATTTATGTTACTGCATTATTATGAGTATAGATAGTATTTACGAATAAAACAATCAACAAATTGAATCTAACCACGAATCGAATGACAAACAGCTGTCATTCTGACAGCAGACTAAAATTTAGCGACCTCAAAAGCTCGCTAAAATTTATCCTAGCCAGGCGAAAACTTATACCCGCGGACGCCCGTGAACGGGGCAGATTAAATTTTAAACTGTTTAATTTTTCGCCTCGCGGTGTGCTTGAACGGGGTGTTTGACGTTTAGTCAGTTTAAATTTTATACTGGATAATTGTCTTAAACGCACCCCAGCGTATGCGGTAACGTCAAATTCAATTGACATATGTCATTCTGTGTTGATATGTTGTTGGAACTCCCGCCAGACTGCCAGTACATTAATAATGATTATATTAATTTAGCTGAAGCAAACAAATTCAACAGAACTAATGCAATCGTCGGTTTAATTTGTTAGCGTGCTTAAGCTGTCCAACAAAATAAACCAATCGTTAGCAGTGTTTGCAGTCTCAGCACTGTGAGTGCAATTTAAACCACACTAATTATCGTGTTGATTTTGTTTGTATAATTCTGTTTCTGAATAATTATGATTTTAATGAAAAAAGTTTTGGTTCGCTTTACAAATTAATTAGGGATACATACGCAAGATACTTTCTTCATACTACCTTGTGTTCGTGCATATTGGGGAAAATAACCATTGACAGCAAGTCTGAAAAATATCTACAATGAAAGTAAGAGCGACAAGATCTAAGACTAATACAAAAGAAATTTCAGAACTCCTTGAGAGTGATGACGAACTACCAGGTAACCAAGATTGTAAAAAAATACTTTTTGTTACATATTATTTCAATCCGAGTACCTATGTATGCACCTACTTTTTATTTTATTGTGTATAACTTTGTAAAGTTACCTACCAATATCCATCTTGGGCTAGGTAATAAAAATAGCAGAAAATAACTGAACCTGGTCTGTAAACAGTAATAAAAAACTGCTCTTACCTACACAGAAACATCTTACAGGGTTGCTCCTTCTTATCTACTTGATTACTGGTACTTGATCAAATGTCTAATACTTTAAGTTGCATTAGAGTACTTATAACAGTTACAACTTCATAATTTTACTACTTTGTTTCAGATTCATATGATGAGGTTCCTAATATCCCTGCATACCAGAATGACCGCCGGTTTGAGTGCCTTGAGTCTATGGATTTCCAATGGCTTCGTCAAAAGCTAGAAGATGCTAGTACTCGAGCCCAACTTATGAAACAACAAAGCTCCCAACTAGAAGAGCCATGTGCAACAAACAAAATGTTTCCAAAACAACAGAGCTCTCTATGCGAAGAGCCATGTCTGAAGAAAATTATGCCCATAGAAACTACTGAAGTAAAGAAAAACAAAAAAAACATTCTCATTTCAAAAGGTGTATTGTCTAGGAGAGACATATTCTTCATCAAAAGTATTGAAGAATATTCCACAGATACAACTTTACTTTGGTTTATAGATTTTTTAATCCACAAAGCTGTACAACCTCTACAAAGAAGCTGTTTGGTGGCAGATATCACTGCAAATCATTACACGGTTGCAAAAGAACCATTATCTGATTTCAATAAGAGATATTATTTGAAATTGGTTGTTAATTGAAATTTTACATAAAAAAACATTTATTTGAAATCTTGCCGTGTATGTTGGGAATCTAGTTGTTATGAATTTTGTTGTTCTACATTATTAATATGAGTATGACATTTGATTGATTGCTATGCTATTTTGATCAAAATAAAATAAAACAATGTAAGTAAATCATATAATTGTATTTTAATTGTAATTAACAGTCAGTTAACAGGCATAATCTAGTCTATTATTCCTTTTGTAAAGACTCCAAAAATCCTTTGGAGCACCTCACAGATTGGTCGTAACATTTCTCAAACCCTTTTGCATCACTGTCCTGTAAACAAAGTTATTTTGTTTAACTTAATCGAAATATTGATTATTATAGTAGAGCAAGAGGAAGCAGTTTTGTTTGTAGCCTCATCATTGTCAAAAATTAATATTGTGTAATATTCACTATTTATATTTAGGTAAATCCCCACCTATTTGACATTCCCAACCATCACTGTTTTTTTATACTGCATTGTATACATAATTATCCGGCCACAGCAGTAGGTCAAAGTTAGGAATATCCAAATAGCGAAAAAAGAGCCTTTTTTAAAAATTAAATGTTAAAGTGTTTTAATTCAAAGGTAAGCCTAAGCAAATTACTAATGTTATCATTCAAAACATACCCCAAACTGACAATTTCTCCAATAAAACTAAGCGTTGTCACGTGGTTACCAGTGGCCCAATTCCATAACTTGGCTACAATCGGATTATCACTTTTTTCATAGCAAATTCGACTCTATCGCAAGGCATTAGTGGCTGCGATACTGAGAATTCGATTGAAGCCAAGTTATGGAATCGGGCTGCTGGAGGGGTAATTAGAACTCCCCCCAAACTCCTGCAACTCGATTTTATATATATATATATATATTTACCTTGTGATTTTTATGTAAATAATAAGAATAAATATTTGTGTCATTGATATTTTTTTGTTTTCTTGTTCTCTTTAACAGGCTATGAACAGATATGTTGACTTCTTTTTTGTGTTATGTGCAGGGCTACATTGAACCCAGCACGGAAGCTCATCATAACCATCTTTTTAGGATGTTAAGCTTATTAGCCAGGCGTTTATTTGTGTTGAGGTCTACCTAGGATGAAGTGAACTTTTTGTATGATTTCTCTACAAACTCAAGTCAACTTTTAAGTGTAGTTCTGAATTAGAATTCAGCTATCAAACCATAATAAACCATGGAACATTCATTACCCAACATTGAATTCTCTAAATCATGATTTTCTCTGAAAAGATATTTTGAGAAAAGGAAATTTCGACAATAGTCGAATAGTCGAGTTGTCTAAAATATTTAAAAATATAGTACCTACTTGCTAAAATTCACAGAAACGAGATTATCAGAAACAATGGTAATCACCAAAAGCTGTTCAGTGTCATACATTGATATATAGACAGCAATCTTTATTGCATTATTTGTTTGAGACTGCGTGAAGATTGGGCGCCTACTTCTCATGCATCATTCACACTAAACACTCCATCACAATATGTGAATGAAAGTAACATTCTAGTATGTAGTAGTATACTTAATATACCAAAGTACATACATAATAGGGATCCCTGATGATCCTATCGCCTTGAGGATCAAAGTCCCCAAACATAAGTAACTTTGCTTTGCTGCCTTTAGGTGCCCTTTTGTTGAGGTCCTTCATGTTAGCCTCATCCATGCCAAAAATGTAATCGTAGTGATTGAAGTCATCAGATGTTATCTAGAAAAGTAAGCACAAATAGTTAATTATTTAATTAGGACTTATCTATCTAAGAACCTAATTTTTATTTGCCTTGACAATTTGATCAAGTGAGACTTCTCGTAACTATGATCAATGAAACTTGATTGATTGTTACATAAAGGTAAATAAAAGTCCCCACATAAAGGGGAATTGAGGGTGTTTACAATATGTGTGTGCACCACATATGGGGCACTGCTCCACACAAAATTTAAAGGCTTTTAAAATTTTGCATGTGTGATTATCATTTTTATTGATTTGCACAAAAACAATTTTTACAAAATTTTGTTTGGTGTAGATTACATGAAAATAAACAGTTTTTAAGACAGAAATAGGGAATACCCCATATTTGAGTGTACAATAGACACAATATGCGGCTTGGGTATGGCCCCAAGACTGGTTGCTGCATGCTTGCTGGGCTTCGCATTGTGGTCCCCATCAACCAAACCATACCTACCCGGGCCCTATTTCATAAAACTATAGTACACTGACAAATGTCAATTGAACCAACAAATGTCAGTCAAACTATCGAAATGTCGTGAATTGTTTGCTATATGAAATGCAGGTTTGGCGTATTCAAGTGACATTTATAGTTTTATTAAGAATTTGTCACTTTAAGAAACAGGGCCCTGGAGGTGCCATAAAGGGGAATGCCCTATTATTGTGCGTACAACAGAAATATATGCCAATCGCAGCTTGGGTGTGGCGCTGGCAACTTGTGGTATTATTCCACGTTGAAGACAACATTGTTGTTCATTGCATTCAAGCTCAATCACATGGATGCTCTCACACGAGAGTACAAACCACATATTAAGATAGAGCACAAAGATGAATTTTGTGAAAAATATAAAGCTAAAATGACCTAACATGTCGAAAGTTTCGTATTTATGAAATAAAAAAATTAAAAAGAAAACGAATGTACCATTCATATTCTACAGTTGAAACTTTACCTGAAGACATCTTATAATTATAAGCTATAAAATAATACCAGCCCCAACTTGACGTCATGGCTTGTACAGTTGTGCCAGTGTTTTTTCTATAATAGCTGACTTACTTGTCTGGCATGGTTATTGTAGGGTACATTATGTTTTTTCATAGTGTCAATGGCCCTCCAGTCTGGTGGGTTCCCAACATGCCAGCCACCGATAGCGGCACTATCAATTTCCCACTCATCTCCCTTACTCAAGTCATTAACAGTCTTCTGAAACACTCCTTCTGCTATAGGTGACCTGCAAATATTACCTGAACACGAATTTATCTGATTATTGTAAGATCGTGGGAACTTAATAAACCAGTAATTACCAACGTGAAGATAACCCCTGGCTAGATAGAAATACAATAACTTGCAGCAACTATTATTCGTAGATTTACAGAGAATTTGTAAAAGCTTTTACAACTTTATAATACAGAATGTGGCTAAGTATATTGTTCTTTATGTATATTACATTACCAAGGCAGATAAATAGGGCTTTCTTCTTTTCAGCACTCATTATTTATGTTTTGTTTGGTTAGGGTAGGATCTAGGGCCCGTTCACATAAACGTTCGAGGATGCACGGATCACCCGCGCGTACACTCGAAATCGTTCAGGCCGTTCACAGACTACTCAGAGATACTACGTATACGGAGTCGTCCGGGCGTTCGCCTGGGTCATCCGAAAAATAGTAGTGGAGGGGAGGAATAGTATGAAACTGACACTTGACAGTTGTATGTGGACGTCTAAAGTCGTTCACTATCTCCGGATGATCGAGCGATAATCGCACGGATGATTCGAGCGTTTAAGTGAACACAGCCTTAAATCTATACCTATGGATATTTCCGTAGAGTCCATAGATTAGGTACACGGCCAATATTACGCGACTAAATAATGTACAGCCAATAAAACGCGACCAATATTACGTGGATTGGCGTCGTAATATCAGGGTGTACATTATTTGGTTGCGTATTATTGGCCGTGTAATATCACCCCGTGCTGATTTTGTACAGGCGATAATACGAAGCCAAAATATGTACAGGGTGTGCATTATTGGCTGTGTAATATGAGCTGGACACTTTTTGTACAGGCGATAATGTACAGCCCATATTACGTATACATCACAGATTAAAATATAGAAATGACATATTAAAGCTTCGTTTGCACGTTCCAGTTTCCTTTTACCACAGATTATGAATCGCGATTGCTCCGGCGCTGCGGGAAGTGCTGCCCCTCCGCCCATGCGTAACAAAGTGCAGGTACCAGAGTGAGCTAGAGCTGCGGGGGCTGAAATCCCTCCGCGCCTCCGGTTTTTTTAAAAACACTAGTGTTTAGGGCAGACAAGACCACGTGGAGTCGGGGTTGGCCGTTTCTCTTCTGTGTCAGTTTTTTTCTTGTGTAGGTAAGGCCTACACAAACGAGGGATCATTGTGTGATTCTAGCTTTGTCTATGGTTGGCTTCGTAATATTGGCCGTGTAATATTGGTTGTACAAAATCGACACGGGCTGATGTTACGTATCCAGTTGTACACGTAATATTGGTCGCGTAATACTGGCCGTGCATTATCAACCCAGACTGATTTTGTACGGGCAATAATACACGGCCAGTATTAGCCGTCCAAATATTACGAATCCATGTACACGTAATATCTGGCCGTGTAATATTGGCTGTACAATACTGGTCGTACATTATTTTGGTCGTGTATTATCGTCTCCTTTTCCGTATATACATAGTACTCTGTGATATGACCTCTCGTTTTATAATATAAATATATAAAGAAGTTTTTAAGTAGAAATAAGGTGCATTCCGATTCACGATAATATCGAAGTGAGCAGTGAACGCAAAATGTGAGCGATCACAGTGCTAATTTGCGTTCCGATTCAGATATCGCGCTCATGACAGTTGTGAGCTGCAGTTGATTCGGAACGCTCGTGAGCGTGATTACAAGATCACAACAACATAAACAACATAACCTCAAAATTTTCTCAAAATACAAAGTATTACGCGTGGGCAAATTAGACCTATTTTTAGACAAACTACGTCTAAAATAGGTCAATTGTCTGTAGTAATATTTGGAAAACTGTACGAAAAGCACACACAACTGAATTCAAACAATTGTTTTCTTTGCAAACAACCGTCAGTCTGTCACTTTGACAGTAGCGCTCACGGTGATATCTGGTTGGGGCATGGTCAGTGTAATCGCAAAATGGCGGATGTAATGACTTAATCCGTGACGTCATGGGATATCGTTGTCGAGCTCACGGTGATTCGGTACGCGTTTTAGCGCAATAATATCGATTTTAATGATTTTAGCGCGTCTCGGAATACACCCATAGAGTCAATGCTATGCTACTAGCCTGCCAGACTAGTGTAGTGATGTAGTGTTAGTGATAACCCCAAACTGCCAAAACAGCAAAAAATTAATAATTTATTTCTTTTTTGAAACTAAGTATTGATTGTGAAAAATCGAGGAGAAGGGAAACGAGGATTAAAAAAATGCTTTTTTTATATTCTCTACAATTATTTAGGTATTTTAATATTAGTTTCTGACCATGCAAAACAGGCAAAGCAAATTTTTCAGATAATATAATGGTAGCACCAAATTCTAATGGGCGGTTTTTCAAGTGTCATATTATCATTATTTATCTCTCGCTAGATGGCGTTGGCGATAGTTTTGGTATGACCTCAGAGAAATTATTAATTTATCTGAGGGTATGACATTCTGCGTTCCCTTGTTTATGGAAAGTTGTGCGTCAGTTTTTCAACAAATTCTTAAAGTATTCATTTATAATATTTTCTACCTTCTTGATATTCTACATTATAAATAATAGCTATTGATGCAAGGAAAATTTACCATTTTATTTAGTTTTAATTTATTTTCTTTAATAAAGGTTTTTTTTTATTACTTTGACTAGACGGGCAGGACCAATGATGTTATATATAAACTGAGGGAGATACGTTGTACTCCGCTCTGCGTGGTGAAGCTAACACAAGCTAATTAGCTTGTGTCGACTTAGTCCCAAACAGAGTGGCAATGACGCTACACGTAAATACACGCGATTTCCGAAACATGAACAATTAATCAAAAATGCCATCTTGTGTGTTTAGAAAGTACACTACATACACTGGGACGACTGTGAAATGCAGGAAGGATGTGTGTTTTCATTTTTACTAAAATAATAAATTTCATTTTACTCTAAATCAACTGTTGCGATGCTGCCGCTTCACCACTTACACGAACGAGAAAGTAGCGGGTTACGTGTAAGAGTGACAGAGAGAATGCGATAATGGCTCACAGTTTGTATGATGCTAGGGGATGTTGGGGGCTTACCAACGGCTGACGATCGTAAGTCTGCGATCGGAACCGTAAAGGCCACGGCTGACGATCTTCAGTTGTGGAGTCTAGCGGAGTTGCAACCCTATATACCCTTGTATTGAATTAGGATAGGGTATTGTATTTGTTACGTATATTTTAAAACAGCTTGAATCGAGCAATTTTATTGGATCATAAAGTGGTTCCGTCCTAATCGTTATTTTTTTGTGAGTTCATGTTGTCCTAGTGAGATCATCGACCGCGTATTGAGTGATTGTGATTTTTTATTTGTGTTGTTTTTAGTGATTTATAGCTTGTATTTTGTGTTATTACGTCTAATATTTAAATATTTTTTCCCGCGAGTGACGATTGTTTTGAAGCACTATGGTTATGGTTGAGCTGATTCAAAAAGATTGTGTCTTAAACGGCTTGACGTGCTATATAAAATAAGCTTTTAAAGTAATTGTCTACAAAAACTTTATCATTTACTAGATTGCTGTATTCGTGTCAATCGGTTTGTGAACGTGTGAAAGTCAAAATCTGCTTGCGTGAGTGTCTTGTTTTGCCTCTTCTGCGTTTCGTGTTTTGTATGATGGTGCGTCATAGAAAACTGCATATTACTTCGTACGTAGATAGGTATGCATTAATTTTGTAAAGCTAAGATAGATTTTGATAAGATAGATTTAAATGATGCCTGGGTTTGGCACCGCCTTCAAAAAACTCTTTCTTCTCTTTCTTATGTTGTATTTATGCATTATTATTACGTTGGTAATTTCGAAAAAGTGATACTGTTCTGGCTCAATTGTAAATTATTTCATTCTTTTTAATGGTTGTTTACAAAATAACTTTTTTATTAAGTTTTTTTTTTTTAGTGGCCTAAGAAAACATCGGGAAGAATATATGCCATAAAAAATAGTAGATACTCACTCACTTTAGTGAATAAAACCTACATATATAACAACTGAATTAGTTTTGGCCATTTTCCATCATTTTGTTGTTGCGTCCTGTGACTACCTTCCGGCTCCATAATCAGACCCTAAAAACCACATGACACCAGAGAACTCATCAAGACAAACCAAATGAGCCCAAACTCGAAGGGATTCCATCATCCGATTGTGTAGTTCTTTTATATACTACTACTACTACTACTACTACTGCAGTTCAAATATGTCATCAGAACTACGCCCAGATGCATAACTTCAGCATCTTTGGACGTCCCTAAATTGTTCAAAATTGACTTGCAATCCAGTCCTAAACATTATTACATAAAGAATTAAATTAAAGCTTGTTGAAAGCTAATAAAAACAATTTTGATGAAATTTATACAGTTCCACACTAGAGGTCTTCTTACTCAAGTAAAAACAATCATCTAATTCAGTTTAGAAATCCCAAGATATTAGAGAATATCAACTATAAAACAATTTGATTTTATAATAAAACTACGGAACCAATTTTGATGAAATTTGTATGGGACTACACAAAAAGTTTACCCTTTTGAATAAAAAAACAACCATCTAAATCGGTTTAGAAATCTCAGAGATAAACACAAAATAAAAGCAATATAAACACAAAATAGAATGGATTTAAAAAAAAACATACATACAGACGAACATATAACCGTCTCCTTTTGTGAAGTCGATTAAAAAGCCATTGAATTAGAATTTGGTAGAACAAAGCATATTCGTTGCATAGCCCACACATTAAACCTTGTTGTGTAAAATTCAGTCATGGTGAATGAAATAAAAATATTCATTGATAAAGTTCGCAGAATTGTACAATGGTTCCATCCGAGCGGAGTTGGTGCAGACCAATTGAGAAATTCTCAAAAGGCTAAAAATGTACCGGAAGGAAAAATTAAACACCTGGTAGGAGATGTTTCAACGCGGTGGAATTCACAATTGCATATGCTTGAAAGGTTTATAGCTATGAGTGGGACGGTGGGCGACATTTTGTTGAATCACCCTAATGCTCCTCCTATGATTCAAGCTACTGAAATTGCTGTACTGAAAGAGGTCTTAAAAAATCTCAAACCGTTTGAAAAAGTAAGCGAGGAGATGTGTAGTGAAAAATATGTCAGCGCAAGCAAAGCTATTCCCATTATAATGTGCCTGAAACAGTTTTTTTTGGAAAAACAGTTCCATCGCAGGATTTGGCTATTCAATTAAAAAATTGAATAATAAATGAATTTAAGAAAAGATTTGAGCACATACATAAAATTCATTTATTTAATACTGCATCATTTTTAGAACCTCGTTTTAAAAAATTACACCTTGATGACGGAGCATCTTTGGCAAGAGCTATAAACTACATTAGACAATCCATTGAAGAAAACCGGGAACCTGAGCATTGCCCACTGTCAATAACTTCGGCCACTGATGATGTCGATAATGATGACATTTAGAAAACCCACAACAAGCTGTTGTTGGAGATTATGAAAACCAGTCGAAGGTGACTTCGACTGTGACGAAACTGTGACTGTGAAGTCAGACATCCGAATTAAGCTTGTACATAGCTTTGGCTCTAATAGGATTAAAAGAAGACGCTTTAGAATCCTGGAGGAGCAATGAGGGAGCTTATCCCCAACTCACACAGTTGGCATGTAAGCACCTATTGGTACCGACTTCTTCAGCTCCAGCAGAGAGATTGTTCTCGAAAGCTGGTGCCATATTAACAAAGACCAGCAGGCTGATTGCCTATGGAGTGAGGTTGAGTGATTGCCACCGAGCACCCATTGCGGGTGCGCTTGAAAGTGGTGAAGGTTTTGGAATTCACTAAACAGTTAACGCGCACCCGTCAAGCACCCGCAATCAACACTAATACCGGTTTCCCGGTAACTATGCGGCAGAATTAAGCTAAACCTAGCCTACAAATACTTCTACCAGAAATAGGACTTTTTAAATTTTGCCGGGGTTTTATGTTCAAGTGATTATCTGTGGGTGGCGCGCCAGCCAACCAATGGCGGCAATCGCCCTCCAACAATCACCGTCTGACTGAATTTATTTTCTGTTTTTTCTCTCTCGCTTTTAATCTATCTAAAATTGTATTCAAGTTAGATATTAAGTATAATTAAAAGTTAATTAGCACCGTAAGTTTTGTAGTGATCTAATAATATGCCAATAACCTTTTTGTAGATTGTACGTCTCTGAAAGAAAATCTAAACATTGATATTATTTCTCAGCAACAATGTACTTACCTACTTCAAATAATTATTACTTCCTATTTAAAAATACCATATTCCTATAGGTATAGTGACTATAGTGCTTCTCAGGTACAGTTAAACTTCAACTGACAGTAATCTTTGTCGAGTAAAAACTGCAAAACAATTAAATCAATAAATAATTAAAACGCCAAAAAACGAAGAAAGAATAGTTATTTGTCATGCAAGGCTGCAAAGTGATTTTTTGGCGAGAGAACTTGTATTGAAACCAGAGCAAGCGAAGGATTTCAAAAGTACGAGACGCCAAATAACTTTGCTGCCATGCTCAATACAAAACTTATCACCTCACTACAGCGAGGAAAATGCTAGGTGCAAGAAAAACAGCTAAAACAATATATTAAATTAGTGTTTATAATAATAATAAAAAATGGGCCGTCGTGGGATGCCTGGCAGATGTGTAAACATAATAGAATAGAGTCGAACAGAACTGAATAGGGTTGAAAAGTGTCAAATAGTGTCAAATTAAAACGAAAAGAGGCGATTAGAGTCTAGAAAAGTCGAGTAGAGTCGAGTAAAGTTGAATAGAGTCGAGTAAAGTTGAATAGAGTCGAGTAGAGTCGAATAGAGTCGAGTAGAGTAGAAAAGATTAGAAAAGTGTAGAAAAGAGTAGATAGAGTAGAACAGAGTAGAATAGAATAGACTAGAGTAGAACAGAGTAGAACACAGTAGAATACAGTAGAACAGAGTAGAACAAAGTAGAACAGATAAGAACAGAGTAGAACAGAGTAGAACAGAGTAGAACACAGTAGAACAGAGTAGAACAGAGTAGAACATAGTAGAACAGAGTAGAACATAGTAGAACAGAGTAGAACATAGTAGAACATAGTAGAACCGAGTAGAACACAGTATAACAGAGTAGAACACAGTAAAACAGAGTAGAACACCGTAAACACAGTAAAACACAGTAGAACACAGTAAAACACAGTAGAATACAGTAGAATAGAGTAGAATAGAGTAGAATAGAGTAGAATAGAGTAGAATAGAGTAGAATAGAGTAGAATAGAGTAGAATAGAGTAGAAAAGAAATGAAAATGAAAAGAGATGGATAGAGTAGAGTGAAGTAGAGTCGAGTAGAGTCGCGTAGAGTCTAGTAGAGTCGAGTAGAGTCGATTAGAGTCGAGTAGAGTTGATTAGAGTCGAGTAGAATCGAGTAGTGTCGAGTAGAGTCAAAAAGAGGTGAATAGACGGATGGAGTAAGTAGAGTAGAATCGAATCGGATAATAATATAGTATAAATTAGTAATAAAGTATTTTCAGTGGATTTGCGCTATAGAAATTTATTGAATAGAAAGGTTCGAATTTTAAAAACTCTTGCCACGCTAGCTGGTAAAATGCACTTTTGCACTCAGATTTTGAATGACAAACGGTATCTTTCCGAACTTGTGAGCTTCCTATTGTAGGACGTGTCGCTCGATTTACGTACCTAAAACCGGTTCGGGCAGCTCGCACCGCGTGCGATCAAGTGCATTGTTGGTAATGCGCTTATCTTTTTCACAATGAACGAAGATAAGGACAACGATTTAAGCATTTTAATGCACAAATATGGAGAGATGACAAGGAGCTGTGATAATTTGGTTGACATGGACTTGGAGGAAAATATGGAAAGAAGGATGAGTTTAGAAACATTAAAGAAATCGTGCAAAAGACGTCGAGGATTAGATCAGGAAGAGATATGGACTACTGTTATTAGAAACGGGAAACGTTTTGCTCGAGCGTCAGATAAAGAGGGATCAACGAGAATATCGGAAGGACAAATTGAGGTGTCTTTGACTAATACGGAGAAACTACCTAAACAATTTAAGTTAGCAAAGACGCTAAAGGCCGAGAATATTGAAGATATAGTTCGAGTGAAATACATAAACTCCTTCAAAGTTTTAATTCAATTCAGTAAGGAAGGGAGTGCTGATACATTTTTGAACACGAAATGTTTTAATGAAAATGGATTTAAATGCCAAAAAACTTTGGAGGTTAATCAATCTTATGGGGTCATTAAGGGCATGGATTTAGACCTTACTGACGAAGAAATATTAGAAAGTCTAGGTATATAGGGTCATTAAGGACATAGATTTAGACCTTACTGACGAAGAAATATTAGAAAGTCTAGGTAGTGAGACATTAATTATGGGTGTAAAGAGATTGAAACGCAAAAATAGTTTTGACGGCCGGTGGGAAGCGAGTGAATCGGTACGCATCTGTTTTAAAGGTACATCTTTACCAACGCACGTACGCTTGTTTGGCACTAGAATCAATGTCAGCCCGTATGTGTACCCGGTTACGCAGTGCTCTCATTGCTGGAGATTTGGACATACACTTAGAATTTGCTCTGCAATTAAGCCGGTCTGTCCAAAATGTGGAGACAACAACCACGCTAACTGTGAAGTTACTTCATTTACGTGCAACAATTGTGGAGGAAAACATATGGCACTATCAAAAACCTGTCCTATATTTATAAAGGAGAAGAAATTACGTGAACTGATGGCGGAGTATAATTGCTCTTATAAATATGCAAATAACAACCTATATCTACCGACTCCACCTATGCCTGAACACGTTTTCCTGACACATACTACAAGGTCCAAGAACACTACACTGAACGAACCAATCCAGCTTGAAGCAAGCACCAGTCACATACAAATTGAGACATATGCAAACGTGGTAAAAACAAAAGGAGATAAAATTGATAAATCACTGAAAAGGACTAAACAAAAGAGTAAGAAAAAGAGTTATACTAATGAAGACGAAACTTTGGAAGCCAGTGAATATGAAAGTTCCATAAGAGAGCAGCCTACTTGTGAGGAAAGAGAGAGGAATAAAGAGAAAATATCCTGGCAGGTTTTGTTAAACAAGTTGAAAGAGAAGATACTAGAAAAAGACTTATCATGGGAAGAGAAAGTGAAAGACATCGTTATAATAATGTTTGAAGGGCTCATATCATTTGTTGTAAACTACCTTTCTGATTTGTCTTGCTTAAGTCTTCTAAGCAAGTATGGATAGTCACGCCCTACAAATAACTGATGGACATAACGCGCATTCCACTGTAGTGGATATACTGCAGTAGAATGCGCAAAGCCTTCGACCAAAGAGCACTGAATTTGAATCATTATTATATCAAGAGAAGATCCACATTGCAATAATTAGTGAAACATGGTTTGATCCAGGTAGCAATTTTCGCATTAGTGGATACAATATATTTATATCAGATCGTAGTGACGGATATGGTGGAGTAGCAATATTAACACACTGGTCAGTAAAAGCACAGCAATGTAATATGAACATCTCTAACACAGGCATTGAATTAATTCATGTTGTAATTCAGAATTGTGAACATGTACAAAATGTCGTGTCGATATATTGCCCTTCCTCTGTTAGAACCACTGCGAGTGACTGGGACCATATTTTTTCACAACTGACTCGAAAAACAATAATAGCTGGAGATTTCAACGGTCACCATCCCAATTGGTCAACCAAGACAGACACCAGAGGGGGACAGATTGTTACACTTTTTTCTCAGTGTTGGACAATAATTTTATCACTTTAAACGATGGTAGTCATACTCGGATAAAGCTCGTGAATGGTCAGAATCAAAAAACATCCCCTGATATATCAACAGCATCGGTAGATGTTGCTCTTAAATTTAATTGGAGGGTTATTAATGAGAATTTAGGAAGCGACCATTTAGTTATGAAGATTAGTATAGGTTATACCATCTACCTTTTTAAAAAAAAGACGGAATTTTAGGAAAGCAGATTGGACACGGTATAGACTTAAAATAGAAGAGGATTTAAGTAATTACACTGTACCGACAGGAAATCAGAATGCTTACGACAGTCTGATCGAAATTATAAATAGAGCTGCAGATGAATTTATACCGACTACCAGAATTTACAGAAATCCTATAAGATATGATAAATTTTCGCCTAGACCATATTGGTCACAGGATTTGTCTAAATCTGTTGCTCTTCGCCGCAAAGCCCTTGCAGAATTTAGAAGAAACCCTACCCCTGAGAACCTAGTTGTATTGCAGAATAAAGTTGCCGATTCCCAGCGGGTTATTCGTCGAGGTAGAACCAAGTCATTCCAAGCTTTCTGTGATAATATTGACAACGTCACTTCATCCAGTGAAATGTGGCTCCGTATGAAATGGCTCAAAGGATACAAAACAACTAGACCTGTGGTAGATAATGAGAAATTAGTATTATTATTAAGAAGTTTAACTCCAGATTTTGTGTCTCGCGATATACCTACTTTTACTTCAGTTAATCATCAATTGAGTTCTCCAATTTCGGTGCAGGAGCTAGATAACTGTATTAAACGATCAGATACTTGAATAGGTGATAATGACTTATAGGTCAGGTGCTGATAACATATTATACTCGATGATCAATAACCTTCCTAAATTAGGTAAAGTGATACTTGTTTCTATATACAACAGATTTTTAGCCTCGGGGTTCGTTCCTTATCAATGGAAGAAGATAAATATAGTTCCTGTACTGAAACCTGTTTATGAAAACCAATCGGCAGCGGCCATTAGACCTATTGTTTTGCTGTCATGCCCTTGTAAAATATTACATTCAATTATTTCTCGGAGGCTGGATTGGTTTTTAGAGAAAAGTGACTGTTTTTCAAAGGAAACTGTGGGGTTTAGAAAATCACGATCATGTCTAGACAATTTATCTAGAATAGTTACTCGTATACAGATTGGATTTACCAAGAGCTATTCCACTTTAGGGTGTTTTGTTGATATTGACAACGCTTATAATAATGTGAACTTGTATAGTATTACAAGTATTTTGGACGGCCTTGGGGTGGGATCTGCACTTTGCAAATACATATGGCAATTTCTCCATGAGCGCAATCTAGAAATACAATTAAATGATAATGAAACCCTTTGTAGAACAACAGGAATGGGTATAGCACAGGGCGACCCCTTATCCCCAATACTGTTTAACGTTGCCGCAATCAAAATTTGCCATGACATCCAACAAGTATTTATATCCCAGTATGCGGATGATTTTGTTATTTATAGCTCAAACAAGAACATATCCCTTGCAGTAGTAGATATACAAAACGCTTTAGATATTTTCTGCAATATCATGAATGGACTAGGCCTTAGCATTTCACATAGAAAGACTAGAATATGTGTGTTTAGTAAAGGTAGATCAAGGCATAATATAAATATAAATATAGATAACAATATAATTGAACAAGTTGATAGTGTAAAATATTTAGGTATGTGGTTAGATAGGAGTTTGAGGTGGGGTAGACATATTAATGAAATTAGGGACAAAACCCTTAAATTTTTAAATGTTTTCAAAGTGCTTGCTGGAGCGAAGTGGGGAATACATCCTAGACACCTCAGACCACTTTACATTGCAATTATTCGCAGCAGACTTGACTATTGTAGTTTTCTATACGACACTAGTGCTAAAACCCATCTGAATAAACTTAACTTAGTACAAAATCAGGCAATGAGGGTCATAGGAGGTTTCATTAAGAGTACCCCAATCCACGTTATGGAAAGTGAGCTATGCCTTCAACCGTTGTATATCCGTAGGAAGTACTTAGCTGGCAAATTTTGGTTGAGGTCTAAATCTTTTAATGAGAATATAAATATAAATGTTATAGAACAACTTAGCGACTGACTGACTGACTGACTGTAACTACTGGGCAAGAAAAAAAATACCTTTATTATTTACAATAAATACAACCTACAAATACAATCACATTCATTCGGTTAGTAAACTACAAATACATTCCTTAGATACCTGGATAAGTAGCTTCGATTTATCGGAAAATATTGTAGGAGGTATAGATGCAATGAATACGTCTAAAAAACGGAGTAATATATCGGAGCTTCGAAATTTTTGTACCAATTTGATCAATACCAAATATCGTTCATATTACCAACTGTATACCGATGGATCTAAGGATGAAACTGGATCAGGTGCGGCATTCTTTGACCCTCAAATAGGAACATATCCTAAATTCAAAATAGACACTGATATTTCGATAATGCATAGTGAGCTAATAAGCTATCTTGGAAACACTGTCTTACGCTTTTACTATTGGCAGTAGCAAATTTGTCATCCTATCTGATTCAAAAAGTGCACTTTTACACTTGGCTTCGTTAACCTCGAACATTCGAGGTCACCCGATAGCCTATAGCATCCTAGATTCCATTTGCAAACTTCGCGACTTAAATAAAACAATAGTTGTACAGTGGATACCTTCGCATATAGGCATTATGGGTAACGAGGAGGCAGACAGAGCGGCGAAACAGGCCGTTAATGATGGAATTCACTACAGATGCTCACCGTTACACAGTGAACTGTTGGGTAAAGTTAAGGATATGTGTAGACTCAGTTGGCGTGAATATTTTGATAAGCGGTCGTTATTTAAAGGAATATGGTATAAAACAATACAATGTGATCCTCCTCGCTACCCATGGTTCGATATGATACCGATTAGTCGTAAACACGTGGTGGCAATGTTGAGACTCCGTTCCGGAGACATTCCATCTAATAAGTTTAAATTCTTGATGAAGAAGTCAGACTCGCCTAACTGTTCATAATGCGGTATGGTTGAAGACGTACAACATGTTCTGATGGAATGTGTTCGAAACCAGGCGTTGCGTCAGAGCTCATTCGTATTAAGTAATGGGATGGGATTTTGTAACAGTATCTTGGCTTCTCCTTCATCGGAGGGGGCCGGGATACTGCTCAAATTGTACTTGTTTCTTTTTGGTGGTAGATAAATACCTATTTATGGGTTATAGTATACAATATTAGATGATCTGCCATACGGGGGTGACATTATCAGAATGCTGATAAAAATCCCATGCAAAATAAAATTTAAAAAAAACTATATGAAATCTTTTGCTTTGTACCTATATAGAAGTGTATTGTATCTACCTAAGTCTTATGTATCGCTGTAGATTCACAAAAATGATCAAGGACAAATGGGAGCTCGACAGTTGATAATTATAGCCTAGGACTTGATAGACAAGTACCTAACTATGTTGAATCTACTTGATTATACTAATAATATCATAATTTGTTTCAGGTGAACTGCAGTTCTGTGTGCATCACACAGAACTGCAATTCATAGAAATTTATAGATCTCCGCTTTCCGAGCTCATAGTATAGTGTAAATCTCAATTTATGTGAAAATTATAACATGATATTTAATACTTACACTTGATTTCGATTTGCTTATATTTGCATTGACCCCTCGTTATTAGTAGAACTTCACATAATTAGGCTTTGTAAGAAAACTACTAGATTTCAAAACCAGTAGGTATTTTTCTATTTTAGGGTTAAAATCCTTCTCTAGCTATGAAATGGGTAGGTTCTATGAAATACCACATACATACATGTCATTAAACCTAACTTTCACAAAAAACAACACAATTTCACGGCACGATAAAACATGAAACAAAGTGTACCCGGTGTTAGAACTATATGTTTTACAGTAACTATATATTATCAATGATCTTCTCTAACCAAACACTGCTAGATAGTAAATGCAATGAGCGCACCGAGTGCTCTTCTGTTGACGAAAACTCATTGCTACTGAATTCCTTGTGAATTCTGATTTTGAATTACCGGTTTTGTATTTCCTAGTAAAATGACAGTTTCAGTGCGGTTGAGTGCTCATCGCCTTGATGACGTCATTTCACATGCTCACTGGAGCTTAGTGAATTCGAAATGAGTGATCGGTGGCAATGAATGGTCCAAGTGGCATTAACCGAACCTCACTTTAACTCTACGGAATCAGGCCCCAGGACACAGAATAAATAATAGTACAAGAACAGAAGGCTAACTGAGTGAAGTCATTTAAATAAATAGCGACTCTCGCTACAACGCTATAAAGTGCAATTTAACTCGCACGGCGCTGCGAGCTTTCAGTTATATTTACCTAGAAGTCGCTCGCCCACCGCGTGCAGGCTAGAATGCAACGTATCACAACGCGCGAGAACTTCCATTGCTCTAATCGTTTCAGAATCGCTCTGTCCCTTTTTCGCTCGGTAGGGTTGTATTAAGATATGACTAGGTACTTGTACTACTAATTATTCTGTGATATGTTATGACTTAGATATTGTAACAGAATAAATAAGTAATAATGTATTATGTTATTACTTATTATTATAAATTAAAATAGTTACATTTCAATGACCTTCTTATCAGAATAGACCGACTACCTCATTTTTTACTACTTACCTATCCCGTTTTCAGAACGCCGATAAGTTTAGTGAGATACCTACCTACGTGTCGTTGGTTGATTATGATTATATCCTATAGGTATTGCACTTTGATGAATAAAGGTGCCTGTCTGAATTCCATGCTTTTTAATGAGTGAAAAATACCTATCGTAGGCTACCTACGTAATAAAAGTTATTAAAAGTAGGTAGGTATTATACGAGACCTGTCATCCATCACTGGTGCACCAAGACTTGCCACGACTTGCCGAATCTGGGCGCGCAGTGATTGTGACCGTACGACGTGTAGCAACGCGACGCGCGGCAATTATAGTTCGGGAGCAGAGGAGCGATTTTGGCAGTGAAAAATAAATGTAAGTAGGTACTTACCTAGAGTTAGATTGGAAAACAATTATTGTACCCAGATCGAATGTCTATGAAATCAAAAAAATGCGAGTATCATATAATAAATGAACAATAAATAATAAAGTATGTGTATATTATAGTAATAGCACAAAATAGATAATAGGATTAGGTACAGGATATTTTTATAATTATTACTTACAAATGTTTAACTTTTATATATTTTTTGATATCCTTTTTCCCGTCTTTAAATTTTCGATTATTGAATCTTAGAGTGGCGTATATGCGTAACCGAATGAATAATTTTAAAAGGTAATTTAAAGGAAAACAGGCACATGGTGTCTCTGGAAATACGGCTTGCAGCAGTTCGTAAAGTTTTGTACCTGGTTTCTCTTATATTACCTTTTCAAATGTTTTTGTAAAGACGTCTTCCAAATTTTGGATGTACTGGATAAATTCTTTAGGCGGCATTTTCAGTGAGCCATAGAATCCAGTTTTTTTGTTGTAGGCTTTATATTTTGTGAACAAGTTCGTTTCTCCCAATTCTGGAATCGAGTTCAATGCTCCATCAATGTTATGGCATTTGTGTTCACCCATACACTTGAAAAGTAAGTATCCTGAAACATAAGTTAGGGCATTTTCTTCAGGCACATCCATATGGTGATCAGTTTCACCATTTAAGTACACAACTGATATTTCTGCCGATGGAGGAGTAAACAAATTAAACGTTTTCATAACATCCTCGGATTGGAGCAAAATGTCATAAATATCCGTCTCGCAGTTAGCATTTGGTGAACTTTTCAGCATGTTACATACGAATAGCTTTGAAAAAGCTCTTTGAAATTGAATTGGTGTAGGCTCTGTGCAAGAACCGCTTTGCTGCCTAAAAGAACCAAAAAAAAAAACCAAGCTGTCTTGATTCAATCTTCGAGTGAGTATATATTTGAATCCTTCTTTTTTTTAATCTTCATAAAGCATTTGAATGGATTGAATTGATATCTGTGTATTAATGAATGATTTCATGTGAGCCGTATTATTTTTTCCTGTTTTTTTATTAATGGCCTTAATTTTGGAAAATATTTCTAAGGCATCATCGAGCACTTTCTTTTGATAGTCACATTTTCTGAAGGCACTTTGATACTTGTTTTTACAATTTATTCTGCTAGAATTTAAAACGTCAAATAAGTTATTCATGGATTCCACAAAATTAACTGTCGGCCTGGCCTCTTCGGAAATAATTCCCAAGTCTATGTAGGTATGAAGAGCAGCAGAAACTGTGCGACTAAATATTTGCACTGCGTATTTCACTCGCATTTTTTTGAAGTTATTAGGATTTATGTGAGCTTCAGTTATTTTAGGGTTAAGCCTTAAATTTCTGTCTTTTTGGTGGTCGTAAAGTTCTTTTATGAAGTTCCAGCATATTTTTTTGTCATCATAATGAAAGTCACTGGTGATTAGATTATTGCGAATGCACTTGATTAAATGAGGGACGTCGAATATATAAAAGATATTTTGATCATCATATATGAAGTAAGATTTATCTACTGTTACTTTTTTATATCTTTTGCGAATTTGTGAAGTTGAAGTTCGATCCTTGATCAGAAGTAATAGCTTTTGCTTTAATTCCTATTGCAAGAAGTTTGGAAATTACTTCCTCCAACCATAAATCAAGCTCGCCATAATGCTTTGCAGATGCTAGCAAAGCGTAAGCAATCGGTTGTTTCCATTTTATGTGGATACCTTGAAGCATTATGGTATAAGCATTATAGCAATTTCTGGTGATATTTTTCCATTAGTATTGTGAAAACCAATCACTTCATCTATTTTTGTATTGTAATACAAGTTTCTTTTAAGGGTCATCTCATCCACACAAATTGTGCAGTATTTCGCGGCATCAGGGAGAGATTTAATTTTAAATTCCAAACTTTTGATTACTCGATCATCAAATTTTGGTGGAATATCAATTTTAAATCTATTAATAGCAGCTTTATTTGGTAGTTTTAAAATTGTTTGTAATAATCTGTAAGCATGGGGACTTGCATAGTATAAATTTAGTGCACTTTGTATTCTAATTCGTATCGATTGCCTTTAAATCTGCTTTTTAATTTGTTCTGTCACTCAATCAACGTATGGAATCTTTTACTGATTTCGTCATCAGGATGCTCGCTTGTAATGGCTGTATTCTTGCCTTCTAATTCCTTTTGTATTTTTGTTATTTCACGATCTAAACGCCTGCATTTATGTTGAGAACTCCGTAATTCTTCTGAAAGTCTACGTTTCCGCGGAGTTTGAGCTGACAAGAATTTAGATGTCTGTGTTTCCTTTTCTGATTGTTCTATAGATTCTGTCTGAATTTCGGCTGAGGCAGTATATACTTTTTGAAATTGTGCATTGGATATAATTTTGATATTAGGTTTGCTTTGTGCGCTGGTCTGTGCGTCTGTGTTAAATGAGTTTTCTTGCGATTGATCACTTGAAACGTTAACTTTAATTGGAACTGAACCCATTTTAAGGCCTTTTTTTTAGCGATGAATGTTTAAAATGTTCCGAGCATACTGAATAACTGTGGGGTTTCAAATTCTCTTTAATTAATAAATCTTCTCTATCAAATAACGCTAACCACTCACTGCGCCTGAAAATATACAAGAAATCTCAAATTGTATAATAATTATCGAACATCCTTGAAAACGATAATTGAGGACAAAAGGACATTTCTTGGCGTCCATATATAGCTATCCCAGAACCGACAGTATGAATTTACTTCGACATTTTTATGAACTTAAAATAGCATTATTATGATCACCAGTACTACTAGTAATACTTTCTTTTATAATCACTAGAAGTCGAGTATGGTCAACAATTGAAAATCCAGCTTAAAGCAGGTTAAGCACTGTAAAGAAATTTTGAGGTTTGCTGCAAAAAATAAGTAGTAGTTATCTACCTAGTAAACAAGAATAGCTCATAGCACTTCATAATAATTTTACGTCAGCTCTCAGACTATATCACTCGTTTGATTTTTTCATGATAGGTAAATTCCTAATTAGTTGTAGGCTACTTACTAAGTCAGCACAGTAATTCATTTTCCGATCAACAATACCTACTATAATCAATTATAAAATTACGTTGATCGATTTAATAAACACCTTTATTTCTGCGCGGAAAAACCTTAAATATGCGTAGCTTCGGTATGGAACACAAATGAAATAACACAACACTATAGGAACCTACATAATAAAAAAATATCAATATCTAACTAAATAACTAGGACCTTTTATTGGTATTACAATTTATTACCTTTCAATATCCTTTGGAAGCGTAAAGAATGACAATTCGTCTTTTCTATCCCTATTCAAACAGCCGAATGCTATGCAGTGCTTTATAGCTTTCTTCTTGGTACTCATAATTAAAACACGAATAAAGTTTGTTAATAACTTTACGTAAGTAGGTGCTCTATCGCTAAGTAAAAGGCGCGCGACTAATCGAGCGCACGCTTGACACTCGACTGAACGGACCCGAATATTGGGTCCTTGAATTTATTTGTACTTGTTGCGGAGTGCGACCGCCCAGGAGCCGAATATTATCCAAACGCTTACCTAACCTGTTATTCCTGAACTCGTTGCCTACGGATTTCTATATTTTTTTATGTGGATATTGTTTTTTTTTATGTAATGACTTACCACGGGATTGTGGAGCCTCATTAAAATTACAATCTAGCCTTAAGACTAATAAGTAATTTTACTTTAACCTAAGCTGCTAAGTAGAGTATAAACTAAGAATGTGTCCAATAACACTTTTCTTAATGTCACTATTTAAGGGGAAGTCACTTTGTTCTTGTGTTTATTTGATTTGCACCAATTGATACTACATTGTCACTAGCATATCACTAAACTAACTCAAATGGTTTAGTCCGTAGTCTTCTCACGATGACCGTGTTGTCAAGGAACTGGATAGCCTCGACGTTCACATGATGATGAAGCCTTCGTTCGTGAGCTTCGGCAACTTTTTTAATAACCATAGTAACGAGATCCACCTTCAGATCTTGATGGAGGTCGTTACTTCTGATGTACCACGGTGCATTAACGATGCCTCTGAGTACTTTATTTTGGAAACGTTGAATGATCTGTATATTAGTGGATTTGGTACAGCCCCATAGCTGGATACCGTAAGTCCATATTGGCATGAGAACTTGCTTGTATAAAAGTAAAAAAATATATTGCAAACTGACAACGAAGAATGTTTTCCCAGAAGCCAATACATTTTTGTGTAGGGAAGCTCCATATCATCGCGTTTCTTTTTGACATGGGCCTTCCAGCGAAGCTTTGCGTCTAATGTCATACCAAGATACTTGGCCGTATTTTCGTGTGGTATTACTTAATCGTTTATAAATACAGGATGATAATTCGGTTTCTTGTTTGTAAAATCTACATGTGTGGATTTTGATTGGTTAAGTTTTATTCGCCATTTTTTAGTCCAATCGAGGATGGTATTGACGGCTGTTTGCACTTTCTCGACCGCTTCCTGTTGAGTAGCCTTAATCGCCATGATTGCTGTATCATCAGCAAAGGTGGCAATGGTATTATTTTCTAAATCTGGGATATCGCAAGTGTACAATAAGTACAGGAACGGACCTAAGACACTCCCTTGTGGTACTCCAGCTTTTATTTGCTTAAGTTCTGAATACGCATCTTCTTGCCTTACTCTGAACATTCTATGTGTTAGATAAGACTCAAGAATATCTGCAAACTGTTTAGGCAGCATTTTTCTTAATTTGTGCAGTAGACCTTTATGCCAAACTTTATCGAATGCTTGTGCTACATCTAGAAACACAGTTTTACAAACTTTTTTCTCCTAAAGCTTTTTCAATAACATTAGTGATTCTATGCACTTGGTCTATTGTAGAATGCTTTTCTCTAAATCCAAATTGATAATCCGGGATGAATTTATTTTCTTCTATGATGGGCTTCAATCGTCTCAGTAGTAGTTTTTCAAACAATTTCGACATTATCGGCAGCAATGAAATTGAATGAAATTGGCCTATATGATGTTACTTCATGAGGTGGTTTACCAGGTTTGGGTATCATAATGACTTCGGCTACTTTCCATTCACTTGATACATGCTGAAGTCTAATTGATGCATTGATGAGCGTAGTTATTTTAACTAAAGCTTTACGAGGGAGGTTTTGTAGAACTTCGCCAGTAATTAAATCATAACCAGGAGATTTCTTGCAACTTAGATGTTTGATCTCGTTAAAAACCTCTTTTGGTGTAACAGATCTTATGTTTAGCTCAATTTTAGAAGTTTCTTCCTGTATAAAGTCTTCATCATCTGTAAGATCTCCATTTGATTGAAAAACTTGCTCTAAGTGCTGTGCGAACCTATTAGCTTTCTGTTCGTTATTGATTGCCCACTTTCCATTATGTTTTTTATAGGTTGTTGATTTATGTGAAAAACATTTTAATTTGACCTTTTAAAATTTGATTGTTCTAAAACTTTAATTTGTGTTGATTAAGAACACAAATTAAAGTTTTACTATTTCTGTTGTTAATTTTTAATTAATAAATCTATTGATATAATATTTATGGTGTTTATTTTGAAATTAATTGATATATTAGGAAAAAAAACTATTAATATAACAAAATCGATTTTATTTTTAATCGATTTTTCATGCTAAAAAAACGATTAATTAAAAATCGTTTTTTTATGTACAATATCACATCCCTACTTGAAGGGTTGCCGATTAACAAATGATCACAGTGGCCGTATTATAGAACTTGGCTTCAATCAGATTGTCACTTTTTTCATAGGAAAATCGACTCTATCGCAAAGCATTATTGAATTTGACGGCTTGAAACCGTCATGATCAACAATACGTAATCGCACTGCAGACGATGCTTGCACGATGCCGACAGCATTGCTATTACGGAATGTAATACGACCCCAGCTGGACCCCGACCACAGGACTTGGGTTCAATCGGATTGTCACTTTTTCATAGCAAAATCGACTCTATCGCAAAGTATTAATGAATTTGACGGCTTGAAACCGATATGATCAACATTACGTAATCGCACTGCAGACGATCACACGAGTAACTATCATCGCCGATCATGAAGAGGGGCCATGACGGATGACGGTTCAATACAGTATAAGTGCTCTGTGGTTCAACATCAAATAGAACGCAAAAGCGTTCGTAAGAGGTTAAAGACCACCAACAGACGGCACGGCACTGGCAAGCAAAATGTTTTTTTTTATCAGTCACAGAATAGTAAATACTATGTATTAGGTACCTAAATATGTACATAATATACCGTAGATAAACGAAAGTATTGGCACAGCACAGTAGGTACACAACAGAATTATCTTTATGTACTGGTATCTATATAGGTAACATAAGTACCTACTAAGTACTCTTTGCTGCGTAGTGTTTTAATTCCTTGTTGGTAGGAAGGTACCTGAAACGAAAGCGAAATCCTAACTTCGGTACAGTTGGTAAGTACCTACTATTATATATATAGATTTAGGTAGTAGGTAGGTACTTATAATTCAATGGTTGCGCTGCGGTGGTTGCCGCATTGCGATCAATTTAAATATATCTGACATTCGCATTAAAGTTAGAGATTTCGTTGGATGAATACGACATACAATACCTACCTCCTACAGAAACAGATTTCTACCAACAACCTAGTTGGTACTATTATTTATTCTGTGCTACGACTAACATATATTACTGTGTATATATTTACATACACACACACACATATTTAATTGTACCTATTCTTATTTTTATTTAGGTATATTCTTAATTAATATATTTTTTCGCCCAATCTGGACTTTAGCTGAAAATCAGTGCTGCGTGCCTTCGGCAAACAGCCTAATGCCACAGAATAAATAATAGTACAAGCTAATGCTGAGATAAGGCCCTTTCAGCACCACTTTTATTTTCTTCCTTATAATTATTTTTTGTACTTTCTTTTCTTTTGTATTCCTTGATTATTGTAATTATTTGTATCTTTTTTTTATGATTGTTGAATAAATGTATTTTCTTGCTTTAATTGTGATTAATACAAACCTATATATTTTTTACAGTTCCTTGAACATGAACAATATATTTGTGACTTTAAACAAAGTACAGACCCACATCCTAACTTGGGGTGAACCTTATAACTGCAATGGAACCGACGTTATTATCTGCATTTCCGGGAATCCAGGGGTTACCAATTTTTATACAGAATTTGGTTCACATATGCACAAAAAATCTAAATTACCAGTCTGTATTATCGGTGAGTTTGAGTACATACTTATATTAAGTACTAGGTATTTTGTAAAATTAATAACTTGATTAAAAAAAACACTTCTTTTGGTCTGTGTAAAAAAATGGTATCTACCTCGGGAGGATTCACACCAATTACTTAGTCCCAAACTAGGATACTGTATTAAGGCAGTACTATTATTTATTCTGATTACGGTAGGTACTAGATAACGGATAAATTTCATAATATGTTCCCGCAGCGATCTCTAAGTACATAGGTAGTTAAAAAAAACATAACCCTCATTTTCGTAATCGGGACTATTATTAATTCTGTTGTCGGGTAATAATATAGGTCCGGGAGATTCTCAATTCGCAAGTCCTCACTCCACCTATCCAGCGCGCCAAGCTTTACCGAAACGCGGTCTCCATCTCTACTCTAGAACTCGTCGGTTGTTCCGAGTTATAATCTTCGACCAATTATAATATAGGACCGACTTCTTTGAGCTAAGTATGTCGGTTACCATGGTTCTCTGGCGGAACACTTTCGGAACTTACATTTTAAAATACATTTTTACCTTTTTTTGTAGGACAAGCAGGACATGAGAAAGTTCCAGATGAACAGTCAAACGAGTTGAAACATCAAGAACATCTATTTAACCTAGAAGGTCAAATCCAGCATAAACTAGATCTAATTACAAAATACATCGATAAAGACAGCAAGTTGCATCTAATCGGACACTCTATAGGATCATGGCTCATATTAGAGATGCTACAGAAAAATGAAACTTTGTTCGAGAGGGTAGCTTCAGTGAACTTGCTGTTCCCGACCATGCAGAGAATGGCCGAAAGCAACAGCGGCCGTTTCCTAAACAACGTCATCCGGAATATACATACAGTAGTGATCATCATGTCTATGATCTTATATTTACTCCCAAAATCGATATTAACAAGTATCGTGAACTTGTATTTGAAATTCAATAGTATTCCTCAACACTACAATGAGGCAATCTTAGAGATTTTGATACCCAAAGTATTAGAGAAAATTTTATTTTTAGCATACAATGAAATGGACACTGTCAATGTGCTGAACACTGAAACAATTGAAAAGATCAAAGACAAGACTTATGTGTTATACGGTTCAAGAGATGGATGGGCGCCACTTCACTATATGGAGGATTTGAGGAGATTCGAACCTGCACTCAAAATGAACGAAGTGGATATAGATCATGCTTTTGTTTTAAAATCATCAGGGACAGTTGCTGAGTTCGTATCAGACTTTATAAAAATCAAAACCTACGCATCTCCAGATGTTGTAACGTAAATGAATAAAAAGAAAGAAAAATGAATAGCTATTTATTAGAACATCATCTAAATATCGGTGTCTGTTTTCATTTCTTTAAATGTTAAGATCCTAAATTAACAAATCCTTAATTAAAGCCAGGCTGGAGTCTGGCCTTAATTAAGGATTTGTTAATACATTGGGTTACATTTCCCACTCCCCAGCCACCTCCCCTACACTCTGCTACCCGCAATAAGCACTGAAACAAAGATGGGAATCGAAACGACAAAAATAACAAAAGATGAATTCTGTAATTTTATGCCATCAATCGACAGATTCAATGATGAAAACAATTATTATTTACTAGCTGTTCCTGCGGCTTCGCCGAGCATTTTTCCAGATTAAAAGTACCCAATGTGCTATTCCAGAGACTCAAAATACCTATATACCAACATTTGATCAAAATTCCTTCAGCCGGTAAAAATATTTTTATCGTTTGAGATACCAATTACACCAGTTTTTAAGGTAAATCCTAAGCAATCCAACAGTGTCCAGTGATTGCAAACCGCTTGCAATCGGTCCAGTAGTTTTTACGCGATGAGCGAACAAACAAACATACAGACAGACGTTGATTTAAATAAATGTTATAATTCTTGTTCAGTAGCTTATTACGGTAGGTATGTACGTAATAAGCTACTGAACAAGAATTATAACCTAAACCATATTTTTTATTATCTTTGTACAGATTTTTTCGTACTTATTGTTTTATATTAAGTATAGATATTTATTACTTCAAAATTAACATAATTTTGACCCCTATCCCTTTACTTTTTCGGAATAAAAAGTATCCTCAATACCATACCCATCATATAAACTATGACTGTGCCAAGTTGCATCAAAATCCGTCCAGTAGTTTCAGCGAGGTACGTATTTTTTTAAATAACTTTCAAGCCCTATCCTGCGGGAACCCTTTAATTTTTCGAGAGGAAAAGTATGTATGAAAAGTATGTCCTACCTCGTAGAATTAACTCAAATTATACCAAGTTTCAGTTGAATTCATAGACAGACAGACAAAAATGAAATAATAATAGTTTTGGCTTCAGTACCGAAACTAGAGAACCAAAAAAAAAAACTACGGAATTGGACCTGTTACAGTTTAATTAAAGTATAGCTTCTGCGGTTAAAGATCAAAATTATGACACAGAATAAATAATAAATTAAGAAATATTTGTCTGAAATTAAGGGAAGACTATGAAATATAACATTTTATTAATTCAAAAGGGCATCAAAAAACAGGGAATTTACTCTTTTGTAACTGCAAAGACAGGCGTCATGTGTTGCATGCGTCGGAGCTCCAGCAGCAACACGGATATATGTTACTGCAAAGACAGGCGTCATGTGTTGCACGAGTCGGAGGTCCAGCAGCAATACGGATAGACGATACTGCGACTGATATAGGATCATAAAATGTAATTAAGCTGAATTACCAATAATACAATATTGCAAATGGTACGGATTATGGGATTTCGGAAAAAAGTTATACCAAAATCCTTTTTGAAAGCTATCAAATAACATTAGGTAAAAAAATACCTTAAAATTGCTTGTCACAAAAAAACAGATATGAGATATGTGCACTTTAATTTATTAAAATTTATGATACAAGATAGAAATAACATTACCTATACATGTATCTATGTAATTAAACAACATGAGAGGAATTTAACGTGTCCATCCCATTTAGGTAGATACGATTGCCTTCGTATAAAGACTAAGTACATTTAAAATTGAAAAATAAAGAATACAAAATGAGTATATCATTTGAATAGTAAGTAACTGATGGCACTGAAATAAAATAACTGGTATAAAATGTTTTTACATACTTATTAAAATCATAGCCTGAGCTCATTGGTATCTAACTAAAATATTTGAATGAAACAGGTTTATAGCAACATCATTCATTAAAATGATCCCAATTGTATTGAGTGATAATCAAATCAAAGGGAAATATTATTATGACCTCATCCAACACAGTTCAACATTCCCAGGTAGAGTACATATTCATTCATAGTCGAGGGGGGTATAATCCGCTTGGTTCAATCTAACTGGTGCCATAGTGACTATGTTTATCAACGGTATTGATAATACATAGTTATTATGGCAACTCATGGTCAAAATTAAAACGTTATTGATTTTGGAGCATTGTTCACCTCTAGACTATGAATTAGTCAACATATAAACCAATACAATACTTAGAAGACAGATAACTTTAAATGCACTGCTGAACAGTAATTGAAGATAATTAATCAATTAACAAATTTGGAACTGGTCTAAATGAGACCTAACAAACATTACGCAGATTATCACAAACGAGCATGAGTACATAATAATAATAGGAGATGCACCGACATTCGGTAATAACGAAATTCGGCAGCTTTTTCCTTTTTTGTCGATTTCGTTCGAGTTTAATGCCGCCGTACGTCGGATTTGGCCGAATTTAGTACTGCCAAGCTGGCAGGTAGAATAGTAATAGTACAGATGCGAGATCTAGAGAAGCTAGTCAGTTATAATAAAAAAAAAACAAAATTTATGTGTTGCAGAGATGACAAGTTTAAAAGTCACCGGGTGAGTGCGGGTAGCGGATAATATAATGCACTACACTTGTGAAATGGCAACTCACTACTGTAATAACGCGTGAAAATGAACCGGTCTTCGGCTTCGGTACCTAATTTAAATCAAACATTCGGCGCAATTCGAAATTCGGCAGAACCCTCATTCGGTGCACCACTTACATAATCTGAAAATTAGTTTAAAAAAAATTGATGTTATTTAAGAGAAGGTTAAACTAGAACATAAACACATTGGATGATTGATTGGACCATAAAATGTTAAGATGTTGCTTACCAAAATCATTCTAAATCAGGAATACATAAACCCTTGAAAAAAATAGGTTTAAACATGACACACACACACATTAAAAAGGGGACTTTGTACATAAGACATGCCATTTAGGACTAATTTATGATAACAGCAGTTGTGTCCTTCCTTTTATGATTTCATGTTTCGCTACTTCCTTCTTTTTATAATTGTAACCTGCAAATTAAATTATTTTAAAAAATCAGACCTTTTTGTGGTGAAATTAAGTTTGTGATAACACTGATATAACCTAAATAAAATATGAAAGTACAACATAAAATGTAATCAAAAATATCTACACATGCAAACCAAAATTAAAGGAGCGACAGAAACCTACAATCAAATCAACTCATAATAAAATGGAAAATTTATTTCCTCCTTTCCCCATAAGATACTTCAATTTACAGTTGGGTTAACATCATTTGTAATTCAGTAGCCCCATCTATTTATCAACGCAAATAGATGGGCCGCACACCAGTTAATCAAGGAGCAAATAGATGGGGCTGCACACCAGTTAATCAAGGAGCAAATGTTTTTAGAATGTATAGATATTAATATACATAAGTGCACAAGTCATGCTCGTGAACGGGTGCTGCTTGTGGGGACTGGTTAAGCCTGGTTTCTTATTAGTCACTATTATTTTATTATTTTTGACTTTTGTATTTGTCATTTACATGTGTATTATTATACTTTAAGACATTAAAAAAATATGTCCCTAATAGAGAAAATTACATCTTCGTAGAGTTTATTGGTGCTCTCTTTTCTAACGGGAGTATTTCCGAAGCACCGGTAGTCAGAAGGGTACTTCCTTTTCCTGTGTGAGATTATCTTTGAGTCGGCACATAAAAAAATGAGGAAATTTCCATTTCAAACTCAATGCATATTTAGTTTACCTAATAGTATTAATGTCATCTATTTATAGTAATTTATGTTTTTCTCTTTGTTCGTGAGATGTTAAGTGTTGATTTAAATGCTATTATTTTGTCTATTTACAATAAATACTTTGGACTTTGATATCTTTTTTTTTCCGGAACTTGGCTTGTAATATTAAAAAGTAAAAACTACCATATTTTTATACGGCGTATTATAACTCTGGGTTCATACTTGCTGTATGATTATGTGGTGTGCAGCCTCATCAACACACACGTTTAGTATCCGCAGTGCCAACAACAAAGGAACATAACTCGACGCATCAGGTAATGATCACTTTTCTTGGTTTTGTAAATAAATTCGCAATTAATATTAGCCATTAAACAGAATACAATCTCCACTTGCGGTTATTTTCGCGTGACAGACAACACAATTCAATAACATAACTATAGAGATGAAATATATATAGTAATTATTTTTATAACTAGAACTCTGTACAATTTGGTTATTTTCATGTAGATTATTACTCTAACATAGTAACATTTTTTAGAAAGGTCACAGTACATATTAGAAAGGTCACAGTACATATTAGAAAGGTCACAGTACATATTAGAAAGGTCACAGTACATATTAGAAAGGTAGTATAAGTAACATTATAAATGAAATGTTCACTGGTAGATATTTCATTAACAAAACTCAAAAAGATGTATTTATCTGGAAGAGTCAAAGTCATATCCACAGCAAATCAGTCTGCCTAGGTTTTTTTTCTTAATTTTTTAGGTATTATAAATGACACAATGACATGATTTTTATATGGTTTTAAAAAATATCTTGGTCAATATTTTGTTATGGGACTCCAAAATAACTGAACAAAATGAAATATAAGTTCAAGAAAGGAAATAAGTTTGAAGAAATGAGATTCATTTCAGAATTCTTGAAGGATCAAGTCTAAATATTATTATTAATTAAACATTTACACAATGCGAGCGGATTCCGCGCCGCGGCCCGAGACACCGCGGGGGCCGGGGACTGCCACTGGAATGTAATGTCAGCACTCTAATAATGATTATGTTTTATAATGTGTAATCGTAAATTAGAGTTCATATTACTGTTTTGAATGTAACCATAAAACGATTTTCCATTTCATACATCTCTAAGAATTATTTATATTATTTGGTAGTATTTATTATTAATTTTGAAATGCAAATTAATTTAAAATAAACTATTCCATTTACCCACATCAGTTATTGTGCGTTATTTTTCGTATGAGATATTATATGTATAGATAGATCGTCGGGAAAACGACTCCCCGAGCTCAGACGTCGGAAAACAGACTTCCTAAAATTACAAAAACGATAAACCAAAATCTACAACTCCGTCCTCGAACGATACGGTATCCCTATTTATGCACAACCTCCTGAAGTAAAGATAATTAAATTACATCATAAACGGAGAACATCCATATCCTAACGCGAGCGTACTCATTATAATAATCGAATATGATACAATCGTAATTTTGAAATCTTACACTAAACGGATACAAAATTCGCACTAATAATACTCATACATCGAAAGGGGACAAACGAAGGTCTCGCTTCAGCACGTGGTCTCGAGCAGCGGGTCCGGCGCCGGCGCCGCGCTCGGCGGCACCGCCTCCAGCCGGCGCGGCGCCGGCGCCTCCTCCGAGGGCGCGCGCGTCGCCGCCAGCCGCGCCGGCGACACGCGCGGCGAGCACGTGCACTGCGCGCTGAGAGCGGCGCGCGGCGCGCGGCACTCGCACGCCGCGGCGCCGCACGCCTCGCACACGGGCGCGCGCCGCTCCAGGCGGGCGCGGCGCGGCTCCGCGCGCACCCACGGGTCGCGCGCCTCTGCAGCGCTCATCTTGCGCCACGGGTCCGCCGGCGCCGGCGATGCATCGGGCGAGGAGCGCTCGCTGCGCGCCAGGCGCGGCGACAGCGCCGCCGCGGGCCGCGCGGGTGACGCCAGCGACGCGCTGGCCGGCGAGGCGGGCGCGGCGCGCGCGGCCGAGGCGCGCGGCCGCTCCGAGTGCGAGCGCGCGCGCGGCGTGCCCGCGCGGCTTGCGGGCGTCACGTCGCTCAGCGAGCGCAGGTGCAGGCGGCGGCGCGCGCCGGCGCCGGCGGGTGAGCCGCCCCGCGGCGACTCCGGCGGGTCGGCTTCAGTCACGCTTATACTAATGCTGATTTTTTGCAGGAGAGACCTCTTGAGTTCGGCGGCTCCGGCCTCATCGCGCTCGGTCTTGCCGTCGTTCTCCTTGGGGCTACCCGAGCCCTCTACTTTGGCAGAGTTTTTGGCGGGGCCGGCCCGGCTGGGCCCGGCCCCCGCTAGCTAGAGCAGCCTCTCCGCCGCCGAACTCGAAGTGCCGGAGCTCAGGGTCGATGCGGGGTTTTGGTCGTCTCCTGGAATGTAAGCACGTCTCATGCTGCGATTTTGCGATGGTTGTTTTGATTGAGGTAACTTTTTTGAATGAATAATTTCAAGTAATTATGTTTAATGCCGATTTAATAATAAGCTACCTTGAATAGTCTGGCCAGAGGCCGGCAGTCTATGTCAGTTGAGCAGTTCCACTGAAACGAACCGTTTCAGCCTCTCCAAGTATTGGTTGAACAACTCGACGTCGTTGTGACCGGCACCCTGCAATTGAATACATTAACATTTGAATCCTATGCGCGCACACGGACTGTGTGTGCACATCAAAAATAAGATCAAGTGATTCCGGTGCAAGTTAAATGTTGATTTGTATGTAGGCAGCAGCTCTATCGAAAGACTTCATTGATCTATAGAACTTAGGTTAGGGTTAATGTTGATTGTATTGCTGTCAGTGGAAAACGTATCCAATGACATGATTTATGATATTATAATAAAATGCTTGGTAATTAGTATATTTTGTGCGGATTCGGCCAGCTATTCACTAAAGTAAACTTCAACAGTCTGTACTTGTCTACTGCCCCCTCCCCTAATGCACAGTAAAATTCCTTATCAATGGAACACACCATACAGTGATCTTCTGATCTGTTTCATTCAGCGATGAATGCAACGAAATTCGGCAGCTTTTACTGAACTACAGGTTTGGCCAGAAATTATTTTAGTGCTGCCGAATTTATTGCTGGCAAGCTTTAGTAGGTTAACTTGCCATGAGGCTTAGATCAGAGATCTACCTACAGAGCCTTGATCTAGAGAGAACCTAAATTAAACAACTAAACATTATTTAGTATATATTAAAAAAACATTTTAATATATACTAAATACTTTTACGAGGTTTTTGTACGCTTTATATTAGCTTCACTTGTATGTTTGTAACCGACTCCTTTGGACGCTATTTTGACCCACTTTAAACGGTCAGATTTCATTCAAATTTTGCACACCTGTCAAAGACCGATGACAATGCAATAATTCGAAAAAAAAAACAAAAAAAATCGCTCTTATAAATAAACCAAACTAAAAAGTACAAAATAAATAATTGTTTAAAAAAACTAAAAAACACGCTTTATATAGAAAACCAAACTAAAAAATAGAAAAGAAATTTTAATAGTGTAAATAAGAAAAAAAGTTTTGTTTAAAAAAAAAGCGTGGGGTGCTTCTCATATCTGTCAATGAAATATTTATAACTATTGACCCATGCACACCACGATTTTTTTGAAATAAAACATTTTTTTCTTATTTACACTATTAAAATTTATTTTTAGTTTTTTAAACTAATATTTATTTTTAAATGTGTTACTTCTTTTTTTCTTTTTCGTTTTGCATTGTCACTTTACGTTTTTAAGTTTTTATTTTTTATTGGATTTTCTTTATTAACTTCCTCTTTTTTTTTTACTTTTTTCGTTTTTTATGTTTTGTAATCAGTTTGTGAGCTACCCTGAAAGTTTCAGCCGGATTGCTAATCGGGAAGTGCTCGAAATTTGAATTGCAAGATTCCAGGACAGACAGAAATACATAGATACATACGAGTACATACTCGTACAAGTGAAGTTAAATAAAAGCTGTATAAAACTAATTGTACACGTTACAAATAATAACAAACAAATGAACGTGTCGCAGAAATGACACAATGTGAAGTTACAAACCGCGGTGGTGCCGCTACCACCGCGGTTTGTAACTTCACATTGCGGCAGATGCTTGTGAAAAATAAATAAAATGAAAGGAATAATAATTAATACGTGTTGCTTTCCACTGTCGTAATACCGCGCGAGACCTCTTACGCAAAAGTCCGCCTGGGCACAGAATAAATAATAGTACAAGTACAGAAGGATAACTGAGTGAAGTCTATTTATATGACGTATTAATTATTATTCCTTTCATTTTATTTATTTTTCACAAGCATCTGCCGCAATGTGAAGTTACAAACCGCGGTGGTAGCGGCACCACCGCGGTTTGTAACTTAGCGACTCTCGCTACAACGCAATAAAGTGCAATTTAACTCGCACAGCGCTGCGAGCTTTCAATTATATTTACCTAGAAGGCGCCCGCCCATCGCGTGCAGGCTAGAATGCACCGTATCACAACGCGCGAGAACTTCCATTTCTCTAACCGTTTCAGAATCGCTCTGTCCTTTTTTCGCTCGGTAGGGTTGTATTAAGATATGGTACTTGTAGTACTAATTATTCTGTGATATGTTATGACTTAGATGTTGTAACAGAATAAAAAAGTAATAATGTATTATGTTATTACTTATTACTATAAATTAAAATAGTTCTATTACATACAATGACATTCTTATCAGAATAGACCTACTACCTCATTTTTACTACCTACCTATCCCGTTTTCAGAACGCCGATAAAATTAATGAGATACCTACCTACGTATAAGTGTTTATGATTATATTCTATAGAATAAAGAAAAAATCTTTGATGAATAAAGGTGTCTGAATTCCTTATAATGAGTGAAAGTCGTCATTTGTATCACTATTCAAATAGCCGAATGCTATGCAGTACCTTCTAGGTTATTTCTTGGTACTCATAATTAAAAAAAGAATAAAATTTGTCAATAACTTTACGTAAGTAGGTACTTTATCGCTAAGTACAAGGCGCGCAAATCATCGAGCGCACGCTTGCCACTCAACTGAACTGACCCGAATATTGCGCCTTCGAAGTGTAGGTAAAACATTTGTACTTGTTGCGGAGTACGACCGGCCTGGCCTGGGGAAGTACCACACCTTTGTCAGATATTCAACCGCCAAGCAGTAGTGTGTAAACACTTCTGTGTTTCGATTTGAAGGGCAATGTTTCCAGCGAAATTGCTGGGCAATTAGACTTAACAACCAAAGTCTCAGGGTGACGAGCGCAGTGCAGTGACGCGCAAGATTTTACATACATAATTCTGAGTGGCACTGCAACTGTTAAGGGCAGCGACCTGGCTGTCTCGTCACTCAAAGAAATAAAAAAAAACTAAACCAACTTCGGCTTCGACACATTCCGAATTCTAAATTATGCAGATTCCAGTAGCTATTAATATTAGTTTTATCCTCAAATCTGGCTCCACCTAACATTGATCTGTGACTGTATTCATTGCTGTGTTCATTCCTGTCGTCGAGCACTTGTCTCGCAAAGCAATCACCAGAAGTATTAAGTTTTTATTTTTGTGAAACTTGTATGTACTGGCTAATAACAAGTTTTTATAAAAATATTAGCTATACCCGCGGTTTCGCACGCGTCCTTATTTCTAGGTTAAAAGTACTCTATGTATTATTCCAAGACCTAAAATACCAATATACCAACATTTGATCAAAATTCCTACAGGCGTCGAAAAGTTTTTAACGATTTCTCGGCTTCTACTCATCGGATTGAGATACCAGGACACCAGGGGGTCTAGTACGAGTTTTATAGTTTAAAAAACGATATGTAGTGTCGTTTAGTTCCATACAACATTACCGTGTCCATACTTTTACTGGCAGCGCCTCTAGCGGAAACTTGCAGGAACTGCAGTGAATGTATGGAACTAAACGAAACTACATTTCGTTTTCGAAAACTAGAAACTCGTACTAGGGGTACAGTTTTTAAGTCAAACCCTAAGCTATCCAACCGCATCGCAATCGGTCCAGTAGATTTTACGTGATGCGCGAACAAACACGACGAACGCGAAAACACGAATTTTTAAAATGTTATATTCTTGTTCAGTAGCTTATTTTATGTACACTAGAACATTTTCTTAATGATCTTCGTTTGTACAAACTTTTTCGTAATTATTGCTTTATTATAAGTATAGACAGTTTTTTTTATATAAACCAACCACGTTTTTAAAACAGACTAACAGAGAAAGCTATTTAATATTGCATTGACCTTCAGTTCTGAGCTTATAATTTATCTATGAGCTACGAGTATGTTTATGTTTCAAGTCTCTAGCTAATGAGAAGTTAGTTTAAAATCAATTACAAATTTTGTACCAAACAGACAACAGAGACAAGAAAGCGGGCAGTAGAAACGTGGTAAAATATACTTTTGTTAATTATGTTGATCTCCTGGTACAGTACACTGTATCATACAAGTGAGTTAACCTATTAAATAAAGCTATGTCTATGTCTATTAATTATGTTGATCTCCTGGTACAGTACACTGTATCATACAAGTGAGTTAACCCATTAATTATGTTGATCTCCTGGTACAGTACACTGTATCATACAAGTGAGTTAACCCATTAAGAAGAGTCTATAGCGCTCTTGTCCACACAAAAAGATATAACACTTATTTATCCTTAAATATTATCGCTTATACATACATTATATATCAATATCCATGTTTTTCTATAACTTCAAAACTATAAGCATCTAACTGGCGGTTCTGTGGGTGGAACTATGACAAATTGTAAATGCTCTATTTCAAAAACAAAAAGCTTTCTTTAAAAAAATGAAACATGCTATGCTTATGTTTCATTTTTTTAAAGAAAGCTTTTTGTTATATTCTATTGAGGCGATTGACAATTGACACTAATAAAAAAGATTTGACCACTATTTAGGGGGTGGAAAACACCAATCCATTCAAAAGCTGTACTACTAAAATTCAAAAACCAGAAAAATCTCTCATCACTAGTATCTCGTATAGGAGATCGGGAGGGAGGGGGACGACGACGACGACGACATAGCAATCATCATCAGCCTATTTCTGTCCACTGCTGGACACAGGCACCAAATGCACGCCACTGAGCTCAGCCTCCAGCTCTCCTTAACCATGTTCTTCCAGCCGCTTTTCGCATTTCGACCTGACCACAGGGCGTCCGGGAGATAGCAATACATTTACTAAACACCTAGTTAGCGAAGATTACGTCAAGCAACTATTCTCTTAAGATTTATGTACACACCTCCACCCACAAGGGTTCGACGGCGCGCGGACAGCGCTCGTATATGGCCAGCCCGTGTGAGAAGTCGATCACCTCATCCTCAGTTCCATGAATCACCAGAACCGGTGAGGTCACCTTCGGGATTTTGTCGATGCTGCAATTACACATTGAACCATTTCAAATATATGTTTTAAGACTTTCAGTAGCATTAGTGGTAAGGCCTTATACATTCGAAATATTCCGCCTTATTTATAAAAAGTTAATAAACGTCAATTAGTACTGCGCAGTACAATATTGTAGTGTGCAGTATTACTAATCATTGCTTAACTTTATAAATAAGGCGGATTATGTTCGCGCTTCACGTAAAAACTACTGGACCGATTGAAATGCTGTTTTCACTGTTGGGAAGTTTAGGTTTTTGGCCTAACATCTGGTGCACTTTGTGTCCCAATCCGATAGGTAGAACCTGATCAATCAATAAAAATCTATTTTGCGTCTGAACTTTTTGTTTAATTTTGATGAAATGTAGTATATTGTACTTTTGGTTCTAGAATAACAAATAGGTTACTTTTAATCTCTAAAAATTACGACGTGGGCACAGCTAGTCTTAAAATACTTGAAATAGACCAAATCAATATATTGTAAATTAAGTACTTTAAGTTTGAAGAGGAAATTTCCTTTTCATGAGCGGATTCAGAGTTGAATCACGCACAGGGAAAGGAAAAACCTTTCTGACTCTACCCGTTCTTCGGACCCATTAGTGAAGACAGCACCAAGAAATTTTACGAGAAGGTTTTTTTCATATTCTCATTAGAGTAATTATTTTTTACATACATACTACTGGCTCTGTGAGCTGTAGATCTTGTGAGTACAAACTTTTTTGCAAACAATCTAGTGGTGCATAGTAGCGCCATCTAGTTACCTTATTGTAAAACTAACATTAAAAACCAAGGTGCTCCATCAATCCCTACCTAATGGTAGTGGGCAAAGGGCTGATTCCACTGGTGAGACATTTACTGCATTTTGAGGAGCTATTCTGCTCATCATGCCGAAGATTCTCATCAGAACTTCACCAAATTTTTATGAGACCAATTTAAAGTTAAAATAAATAAAAAAAAAATACCAAAAAAATCAAAAAAACTATAAAAGTAAAAGAACCATCGAAATCGGATCTAATAAGATGGAGATTTTTGATTTGGGGGGATCCCAATCAAATATCCCCAAAGACTATTCTAAAAAAAACATTTAACCTATATACCAAGTTTCGTCTAGATCGGTTGAGAAATACGACCTGTAGAGGAGAATCTGTTCTCCTCTGTTCGGATCTCTGGATCCAGACGTATGAAAGCATTTTAGACCAAGCTGGAACGGAGACGCTTCGCTCACACTTTGTTCGGTCAACAATAATAATAGAAGTTTTGAATTAAATGGTGTTATTGAGATAAGAGAGGGGGGGGGGGGGGAATGTTTTGTCTCACTTTGAGGATCCCCTCGACAAAACAATCAGAAGGGTGCCATATGAAGTGGCTTTGTTTAAATACATTACAACAATAATATGAAAAGTTGCTTTCACCTAAAGGAGGTGAGCTTGCTTGCATGGTAATTAATCCAGTTAATGTTGTAATAACATGTCTCTGGCAAGTGAGCATGCACTACTGGCATTATAAGGCCCAATAAATATCTGGGCCTTGTTTGTTAGCAATCGAATTTAAAATATGAATGTTACGTAGATGGAGAACACTGAAACATCAACAGCCTGCATAAGTCCACTGCTGGACATAGGCCTCTCCTAATGCGCGCCACAGAGCCCGATCTTGGGCACTTGTCATGTAAATGCTGCCAGCTATTTTGCGCAGATCATTGCTGGTAAGAACCATCTCAATCACATCAGCTTTCAAACAGAAAAACAGCATCAAAATTGGTCTATTTATTTGGGAGCTACAATGCCACAGACAGACATACACATACATACACACCCTAAACTTATAACACACCTCTCTTTTCACGTTCTGGGGTTAATAAACAAATGTCGAAAGATTATTTTATTGATTGCTATGAATATCCCGCCACATGAGTGTATTATTCCTAAACTTATAAGTACACCATTTTGCTCCATTATCTATACAAATAATTCATTTTTCAAAAAAAGTGTTTATGAAAACCAGTAAAGTAACAAGGGCAGTCTAATATCAATAATAGCAATCTCTTTCAGACAACCTTGGGAAAGAAGGTTAAGATAATTAAAACGGTTGGTTTAGCAGTACATGCTATCCAAAGAAATATAACATGTATTACGTATGTTAGCATAAATCTGATCTTTTATTTCACCTTATATCATAAACTAGCTTTCCCGCCCGCGACTTCGCGCGGACTATAGCTTATCGCAAAAAAAAGCATCCTATGTTCTTCTAGGATATTAAAAACCAATGCTCTTGAAGTTTTTTGACAGACTTGTTATTTCGTTTCCATGGCAACCGTTCCTTACAGCGATTAATCAACATTTTCCAGTTTTCCCGTGAAAAATTACAATTTCCCGGGATAAAAAGTATCCTATGTTTTATTCTAGCGTTTAAGATATCTCCATTACAAATTTAATTAAAATCAGTCCCGCCGTTATCGCGTGAAAAAGCTCCCCAAACAAACAAACAGACAAAGTTTCACTTTTATATATTGGCATGGATACATTTTCTTTCCACTACACAGTAATATCACAATTGTTCACATAAGAACGTAAGCAGAAAGCAACTTATCCATAAAAACAGTGCAGAAAGTAAGAATGGAAATCCATTACTGCAGTATTTTAAATGTTTTTTTTTTCGTATTGATTGAATGCTTTCGTCCAATAGAGATTTACAAATAGAATGTACTATTTATTAAATACTAGTTTACCCGCCCGCGACTTCGTTTGCACGGACTACTGTTTATCGCGAAATAAAGCATCCTCTTTTCTTTTAGGATATTCAAAACCAATGCAAAAGTAGGTATAGCACCACTCTTAATGTTTTTGACAGACTTGTTATTTCGTTTCCATGGCAACCACAGACCATTCTGTGATGGCAACTGTTACTTACAGTGAGTAATCAATGACCGTGGAAACTTAAAATTTTCCGGGATAAAAAGTATCCTAAGTTTTATTCCAGGGTTTAAACTACCTCCATTCTAAATTTCATCAAAATCCGTCCAGCCTTTATCGCGTGAAAGCTCCCCAAACAAACAAACAAACAGACAACGTTTCACTTTTATATATTGGTATGGATGAGCGTGACAGAATTGGCGTGAATTTAAAAGTTAATGTGACTTAAAATTGTACTGCTTACATTTAGGTGGAAAATTGCAATATTACTTTGTAGTGGAATAAAAGATAGAATACTGACACTCGCACAAGTGACTTCTTGATGCTATCTAGAGTATTTAGAGCCTTCGCTAACACTCGCTGCAGCAATGATGACTTTCCTCTCGATGCATGAATGTACTATTATTAACCTATAGGAAATTTATAACAGTAAAATTGCCGTGGAAGGAAAGCAAGTTGTAGATATATCTTTTATACTAGCTGCGCCTCACAGATTTGCCCGTGAACATAATATCCTTCTGCACAATGCACACTATTTCCTTCTCAAATTTCGGCCGTTTTGTCATCAAAAGTTACTTTTGCATTCGTAAAATTAGTGTGATGTTATACCTATGATAATAAAGCTGTGTCGCCTTTGAAAATGAAGCCATATTGTTTTTTCTTCAATCATATAGCCTATGTTACTCGGGCAGGGGGATGTAAGGATTCTAACAATACCCCACACGTCTAAATCTGTTCAGGCATTTAAAAGTTATGGTGGAATGAATAAACTCACATACATACAAACATACATGAATCCTAAAAACATTACACTCCTTTTTTTGGGCAGTTGTGTAAAATCTGATGAGTGTAGAAACCAAGCAATCCAGTATAACTATAAAATGATAGCTGAATGAAAACTTGGTTTGAAGGTACTGTAAGTCCTGGAGTAACACACTATGTTGATACTTTTATACCAGAAAGATGACCATAACAATAATCCTCTACATCCAAAGGTTGCCTGTAAGAGATTGCTTATAGCGATAAGGCCCCCCATTGTAACACTTCTTCTACTATTGTTTTTTATTTTATTTTGTATCTATCTACCATGAAGGCAAAGCCGCGGGTTGCAGTTAGTGTATTCATAATAATGTTATTTTTTTACATAAACTCAAAACCATCACTGTTGCTATAATTTATCATTTACTGACCTTAACAATTTGTGATAAGACGCAGTAGAGCACAGTGGCAATCAGAGCTGTACATTAGCATTACTCCAAGATAAACAATAACACTTTGATAATGAGGAAAATTTAATACCAACATTAATAATGACTCACTGTTAGGGATGTTTATTTAGAGGTAGATTTGTGCATATTATGTTTAAACTATTTTGTTGTGGTTTATGAAATAACTATTGGGTAGTTTTTACTTTTTTTCATAACGATACACCATCACTAAAATATCTTGACTTGCAGCGGCTCTATGTACCGGGTAAAATGAAAAAAAATAGTTGAAGGGTTGACCCATTGAGTCAGAAGGGTATTTCCTTTTCAAACTCAATCTGGATGAGCCTCTCTCAGATGCAGACAGAATGCTGTACAAACTAGTTATCAACCTGTGGATGAGTGTGTTTTTGGAGTTCCTGGGCAATTTTTTAAATATAGAATGTTTAAAAGGTTTGCCATACACTGAATATGTATTTGAGGAAGGTAAATGAACCAAAAACATATATATATATATATATTTAAGCATTTTTTGATTTAATTTTTTGCAAAATTTGCAAGGTTACTCATGTAACAATAGCGTATGGGATAACAATAGCTGATACATCAAAGATTAGTTTTAATAGGTTTGTTAATGCCACCAGAGCTGTATATTCGAAGTGTGTGAAAAGCCCTTTAAAAGTGGAAAAAAAACAATGTTTACCTAATTTTATTGATTTGATTTATTTACAATATTTTATGTTAGCTACAATAATATTTTATGTTTTTACAAGTCAAAATGTAGTATTATTTTGCCTATTTACAATAAAATACTTTGACTTTGTTTATACCTATAAAACTGTACAGTGACGTACCTACTGACTGAAAGACAATGCACAGCCTAAACCAGTAGATCTAGAGAAATTTGGAGGATGTATTCCTTGAGTATCCTAGTGCATTAATTCCATCCCTAAGGGGATAAATGCACACATAGTTTGCATGCAGCTGCAGGATGCAATAGTTATCAATAGTTTGTCATCCAAAAATGATTTTAAAACTATTTATGTACATAAATTATCGAAACAAAGCAATGTTGCTGGTTACAATATATAATTTAACTCTTTGCAGGCCGTTTGGGAGTATACTCCCCACCATCGCAGGCAAGCGCAGAACAGCAGCGAAGCCGTGGCCCGCCAAGGATTAAACCATTATACCTATTCATTCATCAATTATATTAAGTTGCTTACCTGGGAAAAGCATCGAAAAACCATGTTCTTTTAGTGTTGGGAAAGGCAACTCGCATCCCAGACATGAGTGGTGAGTGTAGAACCACTGCTCCCACCTCATACCGCGCAGCCAGGTCCACTGTGGGTACTGTGCCGATACTCTGACCGTACAATATTATGTTCTCTGGACTGATTCCATAGCGAGTCCGAAGAGCCTGCCACGCAGCGTCAATGTCAGCGTACAAATTCTTCTCTGACGGCTTTCCGCCACTGACACCATATCCAGAGTAGTCATAACTGAATATATTACAGTTTATTCTAGTTCCTAAACCTAAGTAAAAACTGCTCATCTGTCCGAGATCCACTGCGTTTCCATGTGAGAATAGTATTGTGAAACGAGCGTTCGGGCTGCACCGAACAAAGAGGCAAGCTATTCTGTTGCCTCTTGATGTTCTGGAGTAAAACCCTTCAATGTTCTCCTTCTCTCGTTCCGAGTACTGCCATTCAGCGCGCTCCGTAAGTGTTAAAGAGAATTTAGATCCTGTCTCGTCAGGTGTGAATGCATACGTTGGATCAGGAGGCAGAAATGCGAGCTTAGCCGCAATTTTCCCTGGGCATGGCGGACAACAAAACAAGCAACAAAGTTCACCGAAACTTAACCCGTTCATGGCGATGTATTTTAATTATTCATTAAAAAAATACGAAACACTGCCCATTACAAAATCACAACTTACAAATTACAGATCATGGCGAATGAAAATAAGATTTCACAAAGTTGACAGTTCGTCAACAATTTCATTTTCATTCAGCCATGACGGCACGCGAGATTGCCATAACAAAAAAACGTTTGCTGGATAAACTTCAAAAGCCACGTCACGCACGTCACGTTAAATATTTTAACTGTAGAAAGAAAATACCAATGGAAATGATATGAGCGTATAGGTAAGGGGTGCGTTCACTTACAACGCTCGAATCACCCATGCGCTGGATCATCCGGAGTTAGTGAACGATTTTGGGCAATTTGGGCGTCTATAGAACTGACAACTGTCAAGTGTCAGTTTCATACTATACTTTCCCCCCCCCCTACTATTTTTTGGCTCGTGCGTACGCTCGACGACGACGTGAATGATTTCGAGTGATCGCGTGGGTGATCCGTGCGTCCTCGAGCGTAGTAGGTGAACGCACCCAAGGGATAGTGTTAATAAATGCTAGTAATAAATAATAATAAATGAGTTGCTAGGCAAGATATTTTACCCATATTGTTGATGGTTATTTTGACAAAACCAAATGCGGGTAGCTGGAGACAACGCTCACCCTTCTCGGCGCTGACACCCGTTACTTCAGTCTTCTCGTGACCACGATCAATGCAACTTGATCGAAACGTCGAGGTAAATATATATTACATTTTCAGCGCGACTATGTCCCGTTTAAATATATAACTATATTGTTGGGTAAAAAGCATCCATCACCAGCCTTACAGCTTACGCACATCGCTATATGTATATTTATATGCAAATATATCGCCCTCTATTTAAGGTCGTCTTAGTTAAGTAAATAAAATAACTTTATTAAGCGTAGTTAATTTATTATTTATTATTGTTATTTTTAAGCCATAATCGGCCCCTCTCTAGGGCATGCAAAATCGAATGGGTTTCGATCCTGAAACTTGAGTTCCGACTCCCGATACTGGACACCTATTTCCGGAACTATCAACTTTTAAATGGTTTTTGATTTCTAGGAAAAGAAAAATTTCTACGAATGAACCAAGTCGTGATCTATCATTCTTTTAATCAATATAAAAATGCCACGGACAATGTGTGGATTTTCTTCTTTTCAAGAAAGTGTACCTTCCAGTTTATTCGAAAAAATACAAGTCGAATCGAAACATAGATTGAACTGGGCAATATCTAGCAAAGATTTGCAGCGTTTTATTTTTTTGCAACAAGAAAATGTAACAAAATGGGAGCATTTTTTTTAGTTCACTTCTTTTTGTCCATAATCAATTTAATGTAACGTCACATAGCCTAAAACCAGCGGACGATGCAGACGATTCCTACAATACCATTTTTTTTTAATTATGATAAGTAGTTCAGAAATTATGAGGGAACAGATGAACATACATACATACATACCCACATACATACCGTTTTAAATCATAACCCTCCTTTTTGATTCGCCATAGTCGGGTAAAAATAAAGTAATATAACGAAGAAGCTACAATAACTTCAATTTGATGGTGACGGATATATTTGTAATATATTTGTAAAGTTTAAGTTCTACAAATGGTAGTAATCACTATCCTATATTAATGACAATCAAAAAAAAAACAAATCCTATATATATATATATATATACATATATATATATATATTATATTTTATATATATATATATATATATATATATATATATATATATATATATCTATACCATGAATACGAAATGTCGTGCTTTTTTGTTATATGAAACGCAGGTTTGGCGTATTCGGCTGACATTTGTAGTTTTATTATGATTTGTCACTTTATGAAATAGGGCCTAGTCAGTCAAAAGTTTAGTCAAAGTGTTTGTTGTAGGATCAACACTTTTTTTTTTACTTTTGGAGTAATTTTGTGGAAAATACCTAATATAGGGGTTTTTTGGTAATAAGTCCATCTTTTCGTCACTGTAACTAATTAGTTGTCGGACTTACCAAAAAAAAAGTGTTTGTACAAAGTTTTTCTTCTTTTTTTTTTTAATTACTAAATTATTTTCATTTTTGTATTCATTTTTGTACGTAAAATGAACCGTTGGTGAATTATATTGATTAAACAATATTTTCACACCTTTAAACCAAGATGGAGGCTTACGCTCCCCCCACATAAAGGTAAAAAACTTGGATTTTTCATCAGAGTCTAGACCTAAACAACATATGTGAAAATCATGACTACACGACCTTTTGCAAGGCAAAGGCCTTTTTACCTCTCTACTTACAGGCGTAAGTAGGATAATATTGGGAATTCTACGGCCTTACATTCGCTTCGCTCACTGCAGGACGTTCGCTTACGCTCTCTCCTGGGAGTAGAATTCCCAAAATTACCGCTGTGCGTTCAATCGACCTATGATAATATTTTGGATATAAAATATCTCGTTGAAATTGAATTTAGTCAAATAACTCTAACATGTTGTTCGTTAAACAACCTTGTACTTTGAATTTAAACCAAATCTGTACATCAATTACTACTGGAAAGACTCACAAACATAGTAAGCTTCTTCCTAATTCTATTCACTGCATTGTCTGTGGCCCCTCAAACTGCGGCAAAACCAATTTATTGATTGGTCTTCTTTTACATGAAAACGGATTAAAATTCTTAAATTTGTATATATTCTCAAAAACTTTATTTCAACCGATTTATATATTCTTAGACAATGTTCTCAAATTAGTACCTGCGATTAATTACTGTAAATTTAAAGAAAATGATGAAGTGTTGAGTCCAATAGACGCAAAGACAGACTCAGTGATAATATTTGATGACGTGGCTTGTGAAAAATAGAATAATATACGTGATTATTTTGCTACAGGGCGACACAAACAAATTGATTGTTTTTACTTAAATCAAACATATAGTAAAATACCGAAACAACTTATTAGAGACAATGCAAATGTTATTGTTCTTTTTAAGCAAGATGAAATTAACCTTAGACATGCTTATGATGAACATGTTAATACAGATATGTCATGGAATCAGTTTCGTGAGATGTGTAAAGAAATTTGGAGTTCCCATATAATTATTTAGTAATTAATAAAGATTGTGAAAAAAACAAAGGAGGTTACAGAAAAAACTTTGACACTTTTGTTATTATCGATTAGCCGGTAGTGTATATATAAATGCGTTATATATTAATATAAACTTCATTCAACAGTCCGACATTGGAAGATATAGGTCTTATTACAGTCATTATGGAAAATTTAGAAAAGACGTTAAAACAACAAATTGTGAAATCTGCAGATATTGTTAAAAGAAAGGTAAAGTTAATGCGAAGTTTAAAATCAGATGCTAAGATGGCAATCGAATCTGCATTAAAACCAATAACAGATCCTCTTAATAAAATGGTTACAAAAAGAATTTCATTGAATGATGATCAAGAATTAAAAAAAGTTAAATACAATAATGTAGATGATGAATTAAATAAGGATTTTATATTCACTGCCAAAGATAGTATGTCTGATGCAAGTGTTATTGATAAATTAACTGAAGATGAATCTGAGGGTGAAGATGAAAGTAAAACTCTTGATAAGAGTAGTTCATCCTTTCAATCTTTCGAACCGGATGATATTTCATGGAATTTATCAGAGGATGTATTTCAAGACGTTCCTTTTGGTGTTAGATTAGAAAAAGGAAAATTAAAAATGGGATCATTACATGTGTCTATAAATGAAAATGAAATTAGTATAAGAGGACGATTGTATGTTAAGACATCTGGGCTTAATGAGTTACTGTTTAAAAAAAAACCTAATTTATCTATAATAACTGAAGATGATAAGCGCAACTATAAACAAATGTTGTTAGATACAAATGTACATCGTCGTGATCATGATCCAAAAAAAACAATCAAAACGAATAAAGGCGTAAAATACTTAAATATTATAAAACCACTTTTTAAACTGGGTAAATAAATTACAACAAGTACTGAAAGTCATGTACAAGGATCAGGATTGCCAGTCTTAAAAAAGGTAAAACCGAACGTGGACTATATTTACTGGGATGACCCCAATGAATTGGTTGAGAGATTAAAGCTATTGATCGCATCTCGTGATGCTGGAAATACTAGTTTAGATAATGAAATTATATCAATAATTGAAGAACTTCACGAATACGGTATAATTAGTTAGATATAAACTATATTGTATCGATAGAATACTCAGTTTAATGTTGAAAGTCCATCAATCAATACCTTTGCTGCTATGAATATAGATAAGTTTGGCCATCACGTTCATACACGCTTACGTTTACTGGATGAGTTTAATAAATCTCAAACAGAATTTAATGAGCAGCTCATTAAAAAAAGTTGCTACACCAAGCAAGAAATAGATAAAAAATTGAAAGAAATACAGAGTCAAATTGAAGCGTATATAAGTCAACACCAAAGTGAAATTAAACATCCAATAAATCACATTAATTAACCGCTCGCTATAAAATGACACAAGTAGAAATTGTTAATGAAATTCATAAGCAACCAAGTAGAAATTGTACTCGTCGCTGTGTTGTAATAAAAGATATCGATGAATTGTGGCAAGCTGATTTAATAGATATAAAAAACTTAAGCCAGTTTAATTCAGGTTATAAGTATATTCTAGTTATAATTTATGCTTTTTCTAAATTTGGATGGACAGTTCCCGTTAAAAGTAAATCTATGTGTGAAATAGCGAATGCTTTCGAAAATGTTATAAAAAGACGAACACCTATAAATTTGCAAACAGATTTAGGAACAGAATTTTATAACATTGCTTTAAAAAAAATATTGAGTGAATATAATATTAATCATTACTCTACTTTTTCTACTAAAAAAGCATCTATAGTAGAACGGTTCATTAGAACAATAAAGAACAAACTTTATAAGTATATTGATTTAGTTGGAAATTATGTATGGAATGGAAAGCCCTTACAAAAAATTATTAGTAAATATAATAACACTTTGCATCGTACAATTAAATTAAAACCTTAAATTAAAAGACGTTAATCCATCGAACAAAAGTATTGTATTAAATAATATTATAAAGTCACAAAAACGTGTTTTAAAAAACGAAGGGCATTTTCTAGTGGGAGACCAAGTTCGCATCAGTAAGTATAAGGAATGTTTTCAAAAGGGTTATACACCGAATTGGTCAACTGAGCTGTTTACAGTAGTAAAAGTAAATAACACAATCCCTGTAACGTATAATTTAGAAGATCAATACAAACAAATGATATTAGGTTCGTTTTATAAACAAGAACTTCAAAAAACTAAACATCCTGATATATATTTGGTTGAAAAAGTGTTGAAAAGAAAAGGTAACAAGTTGTTTATTAAATGGTTAGGTTTTAGTGAAAGTGAAAATTCATGGATTAATAAAAATGAAATGTTATAATCTATAAAAAGTTATGGCACATAAAATATAATCATTTACATATAACCGATGGAAGGAAGTGGACTCATTAATAAAGTAATAAATAATTTACCGTTTGAGTTACATTTACCTGGTTATAATTGCAATGAGCGAAGCGAACGTAAGGCCTGGAGTAGAATTCCCAATATTATGGCGTATGACTGCAAAACTAAAATACATATGAAGGTAGTGGAAGACTTGTTGAATGACCTAGATGCTACGTTACTTTTTAGTGCCCCCAACACTGGCTCTACTGGATTTAAGTGGCACAGGGTCCTTTGCTGGAAGGCTCACTGCCAGCTTCTTAGACTCCGGCGTCTTCAGTGCAATCTTCTGAAGCTCCTCGATGGTGCTTATACGGTGGCGATGGTTGAAAGGCTAGAGAATATTGATGTAGCCATTTCTCGTCCAACTTTTAGCCAGTCTAAACTGCTGCCATGCTGCCATGAATTTCTCGTGTCTAGGCTTCGTCAAGAATTCAGAAAGGGTGGTTTCAGTACTCGTAGTACCTTTAATGTTGGTTTTGGCAAACTAGACCTCATCCCGCACAGCTAGATCTAGAAACTTGACAAGCAGAGGCCAGGGTTTGTCCTATGAGGCACAACCCATTCTTTGGCTACGATTAATGCACTTCACATCAAAATTTGTGATCTTTAATTGACCTGTGATAAGAAAATAAATAAATAAATATATTCGGGACAATTCCTTACCAATTACCAAGCCCCAAACTAGGATACCCTGTACTATGGGCACTAGATAACGGATAAACATACAAGATACGAATATTACATCCATGACTCGGAAAAAACATTTCTGTTCATCACACAAATGATTGCAACTTGCAGGATTCGAACTCGCAACTATTCGATTTTGTACCTAGGGTCTGTAGCCACTATACCAACCGATTGTCTAATTTTAGCAAAATTCATGTTCCAAATTCAAAACTCATTACTGCCTTTTCTGAAAGTCTTAAACAGAAAAGACCTACTTTGCTCCCATCATAGATAATACACTATATATAAGGCTCCCACTTTTGGAGGAACCAATGAGAGTTTTTCGAATAGATGGGATGAAAAATAATAAGAATATTTTGTTATTTACTGTAATAATGTATAATTACAAAATAATGAGATGATGTTTTATTTTCATCTAGTTTCATCCAGCGGAAATATGGCCATGTTTTTTTTTCGTTTCCTTTTCGATATTTCACTAGAATTTTTGTTCATATTAATTTATGTTCTTTATGTTACACTTTGTTTCCACTCACTTTGTCATTATATTAATGAAATAGAATTTTTAATAATAATTTTAATAATAATAATAAATATATTCGGGACATTTCCACACCAATTACCTAGCCCCAAACTAGGATACCCTGTAATATGTGCACTAGATTACGGATAAACATACATAGATACGAATATCAACATCCAATACTCGGAAATAAACATTTCTGCTCATCACACAAATAATTGCACCTTGCAGGATTCAGGGCCCTTGCAGGCCATTTCAGGGGATATAAACCAATAAAATTTACTATAACTAAACTACTATATTTTAGAAACTTCTTTTGACATTAGAATAGTTGTCAACTTGACATGACAGCTACCTGAGTGAGAGAGAGGTAACGACACATGGCGTATTATTATTAGGTATTCTGTGACATGGCGGCGAAGTATAATCCGCATAAGTTCAAAGGAGGACAGTTGTTTTAATTTACAGTGGATTTAACTCTATGATTTACCTTGAGCGCTACTGTTAAAATGACAGACTGACGGTTGTTTGCAAAAAAAACTGTTGTATGAATTTTGTTGTGTGTGATTTTCTTTCGTTTTTACAAATATTTGACCAATTTTTGATAGACTACTTTTCCCATTGTCTAATACTTTCTATTTTGAGCTAATTTAGAGGTTATGTTGTTGTAATATTTTATCACGCCCACGAGCGTTCCGAATTATCTGCAGCACTCAACTGTCATGAGCACGATATCTGAATCGGAACGCAACTTAGCACTGCACTGCTATTACCTACGCAATATTGATCATATTGGTTTAAATCCGTCAAATTCATTAATGTGTTGCGATAGAGTCAAAATTGCTATGAAGAAGGTGACAATGTGATTGAAATAAGTGTCAATTTGATTGAAACCAAAATACGGAATCACACTGCAGTGATTGCTCACATCGATTTTAGCGTGAATCGGAATGCACCCAAACAATCCCTGCTGCATTCGAGATAAAGCAGTGGCGTTTTGGACAGTTATAATTGTCATTTTTAGTAGTGAGAGTATCAAGCACTACGGCATTTTTGTAAACGATCCTTTCTAAATCGAACGAAAATTGAACGATAAAGTCGCTATTCCGATGACAAAATTAACTGTCAAGCCCAAAACGAACGGTGCTCGAAACATAATATTTAGCTTTTTAATCTAATAACATTCGCTCAATTTCGCTTCAACACGAACCGATCGGCCCCACCCACCCCAATGCACGTTTCACAATCGATTCTAATCGATTCGATCCAGTGCTGCCAACCCGTACGATTATTATGGGGTGTACGATACTTTAGCCATTGGTACGATATACGATAGCGAATAACACAATGAGAATAATAATAATATAATATATATTCGGGACAATTCCACACCAATTACCTAGCCCCAAACTAAGATACCCTGTAATATGGGCACTAGATAACGGATAAACATACATAATACTAATATGAACATCCATGACTCGGGAACAAACATTTCTGCTCATCACACAAATGATTGCACCTTGCAGGATTCGAACCCGCGACCGTTTGATTTCGTTCCCAGGGTTACTAGCCACTAGACCAACCGGCCAAGTTTTCCGTAAGGCAATTAAAAAAATAAAATAGTTCATATAAATGTGATAGATGGCGCTGACGAGACGACTTGACGAAGCTTACCGAATGCTGCCTAACCCAACTGAATTCTTCTGTTGGCTTCCTTCTCAAAGTTGTTTTATACCCAATTGCAATATTTGCCCAAGGTAAACATATTGTTGGACAACTTTAAGAGGCACACCATTAACTGCAATCGGTTCCGGGTCAATAAGATCGTTGAACATGATCTTGGTCTTATCTATGTTTATTCCGAGACCGATCCGTCGAAAAGCATCATCTAGGTTGGTCAGCATACTTTGCAAGTCTTGCAGCGACTCCGCCATTAGGACGATATCATCGGCAAATCGTAAGTGTGAGAGATTCTCGCCATCGATATTTATGCCCATTCCTATCCAATCCAGGGTCTTAAACATATCTTCCAGGGCATTACTCGTAGTGAACAGTTTTAGGGATATAACATCCCTGTGTCACTCCCCTGCGCAGTTGGATATGTTTAGACTGGTTTTGTAATTGGACACTCATAGTCGCAGCGTTATACAGAAAACTAAGCACTTCGATGTATTGCCAGTCCACTTGACAGCGCTGCAAAGACTCCAGAACCACCCAGGTTTCAACGGAGTCAAAGGCCTTCTCATAGTCCACAAAAGCAAGACACAGGGGCTGGTTATACTCTTCAGACTTCTGTATAACCTGCCTCACTGCTCAAGGGGCTGGAATTTGTCAAGTCTTCTTGCGAGACGATTTGAGAAGACCCTCGAAAACAACTTATAGACGTGGCTCAAGAGTGTTATAGGTTTGTAGTTCTTTAAAAGGGTTTTATCCCCTTTGTTAAAGAAGAGTACTACCAAACACAAAAGCATTCATGCAAGCGTGCTACACCTTCGACCACATCATCGCTTTCCATCAGGTGAGATCGTGGTCAAACGATTGCTAGTCCGTAATAAAAAAAAAAAAAAAAAAAAAAAACTTCTGCTCCACGACTCTGGAGTTCTCCCACTGTTAAGGACGGTGCTAAATAACCCTTGAAGCTCCCGAAGTACGGGTTTCCCCCCTGCTTTCAAGAGCTCCAAAGTTATACCATCCTCACCGGGGGCCTTTCCATTCTTAAGTTGTTTGAGTGCCATCTCAATCTCGTCTAGGCTGACGTCGGGCAGATCATCAGTATAGTGGCCGGTCAGTATTGCGAGGGAATCCTCTGTGCTGGGTTCGGGTCTAGAAGCATGCGAGTCGTACAATTGGCTTTAGAAGTCTTTATTTTCAGAAAAGATCTCCGGCTTAGAGACGACGGTTGTACCATTATTGGTCTTGAGCTTCATCAGATGGGATCTACTCAATTGCTGGGTGAAGACTTTTGACCCCCGATTTTGCTCAATTGCCTTTTCTATTCGGTGTGTATTTGAGCATCGGAGGTCACGTCGCACCAGCTTGCTGATCTTTTTATTGAGCTTCCTTTTCTGTGACGGTGTGGCTTGCTGTTGCTCCCGTCTCTCGTCCATAAGCCCTTCAGCCTCATCCAAGATTTTAGACTTCGTGCCCGTACACTGCAGCTGACAAAATCTAGTGCCTTCCTCCCTAAGGATTCCCACAATTTTTTGGAGTTCCTCGTCAACGTCATTTGTCGTTTCCGAGGCAGCGAATCGATTTTCCAACATGAGTTGAAACTGTTCTTATCCAACATCTATGAACTTGTTGTACTAGAATAGTTACATTCCTTGGCGTAAACAGATAAGTTAATCTGTCTACGGCTTTTGGAGACTTTTGTATATACCCTAATTAACGGTGAGTTGTGTGTAACCTTGTAAATTTATAAGCACGCATGAGAGAATGCCTAAATACATTAAGCCGTGGCCAGTGCAACCGACTCACGTTTGTAGGGATGGAGAACAGAATATAATTAAAAAAAAGAAGGAAATAGACCTATTGTATTCATTATGTCCAATTTTAACTCTTGATGATTAAGGCTGTTTGTTTTTCATAAGTGTAAAATAAAATAATGTCGATTATATCCTTGAGTTAGGTAAAAATGAGTTTTTTTTACAATACCAAGCATGTTGTTTGTAAAAAACACAGTAAAAATAAAATTCTACAAATATCATTGCAGCACTCATCGATGTCCCGCCAAAAAGCGTTTCAAAAGTGGTGTAGTTTTTTTATCTGGCATCAATATATCCGAAATTGTATGATTATTTTGTCGTCGAACGATAATTTCAATGTGGAATGCGATTATTTGAACTTTTGGTGTTGGCAACACTGATTTGATCGCTGGTTCACTTAAGGGGTCCATTCACATAAACGTTCGAGGACGCACGGATCACCCGCGCGTACACTCGAAATAGTTCACGGCGTCGTCCGGGCGTTCGCCTGGGTCATCCGAAAAATAGTAGTGGAGGGGAGGAATAGTATGAAACTGACACTTGACAGTTGTCAGTTGTATGTGGACGTCCAAAGTCGTTCACGATCTCCGGATGATCGAGCGATAATCGCACGGATGATTCGAGCGTGTTAGTGAACACAGCCAAATGCTTGGCTGTGTTCACTTACACTTACCCGGATTATCCGTGCGATTATCACTCGATCATCCGGAGATAGTGAACGACTTTGGACGTCCACATACAACTGACAACTGTCAAGTGTCAGTTTCATACTATTCCTCCCCTCCACTACTATTTTTCGGATAATCGCACGATAATCGCACGGATGATTCGAGCGTGTAAGTGAACACAGCCAAGCATTTGGCTGTGTTCACTTACACTTACACGGATTATCCGTGCGATTATCGCTCGATCATCCGGAGATAGTGAACGACTTTGGACGTCCACATACAACTGACAACTGTCAAGTGTCAGTTTCATACTATTCCTCCCCTCCACTACTATTTTTCGGATGACCCAGGCGAACGCCCGGACGACGCCTTGAACGATTTCGAGTTTACGCGCGGGTGATCAGTGGCCCAATTACAGAACTTGGTTACAATCGGATTATCACTTTTTTCATAGCAATTTCGACTCTATCGCAAGGCATTAGTGGTTGCGATATTGAGAATTCGATTGAAGCCAAGTTATGTGGTCGGGCCGCCGAGCGTCCTCGAACGTTTATGTGAACGGGCCCATTATGATCGTAGTATCTCTAAGTAGTCTGTGGTGATTATATTCTATTCTCTTGTGTAAGTCAATTTTGCATGGCGTGTTAGCAAGTCAGTATCATTAAATGTGTGTTAGCCCCCAACGCATCCAATGCAATAACGTTAATGCACCTTTCACGCGCATGGAGGTCATATTGTGTGGACACTGCAGCGGTTAGTAGTTATTTTTTGTCATTTTCCCGTGCTTTTGAGGTATCATTCTCCATGTCACACATTTTAAGCATTTGTAAATGCGTGGAAGTAGGCAGTTTTGATGACGATTTGCAAAAGCTGAGTTTACTGTAGGGTCATTCCATGTAAATGGTGTATCTTTTTTAGCTTTTTCCCGAAATCCCCACTGGTGGGGACGTTCTGGTGGGGATTTCGGTAATAATCCGTATCAGGTTGTACACTTCTTAAAATATATTTCATTTCTAAAACATTTTGAAAAAAAAAATACAAACTAACGTGGTGTAACGCAATTTGATTAGCGAAATTATCATAACTTATTAAGTTCAGTATTAAATCTAAGAGATGTTTGCAAACATAACCTTACTTTCCCAAAGCCGCAAAGCTATAAGTGCAATAAGTAAGCTACAGATTAAACTTTTCCCTTTTTTTGTAACCAGTGTAACATGCGATGTCCCCTATAAAAAAGTACTATAAACAAAGGAAAACTTATTGATTTACAGCTTAGTCAATTAACGTCATGTTAGTTTTACAGTGTTTGCTAATTTTAGCTCTAAAATCTCTACTACGGGACGATTATTTTCTCATATTTCAACACAAGAAAAAAATTGGTACAAGTATTTTTTTTAGAATTTTCGGTCAATTCATATGATTCAATGTAATTAGGCTTACTAATGCATAATTTTTTATTTTTTTTTGCCTTGGTTGCTTTTGTCTTGGAATGACCTGTAGCCATTGGTACTTTGAAAATCTTCCTCAAGGGCTTCCCCAACATAACCTGTAACCTACGAATAAATAATAAGTCAGGAACTCCATAATTCAGAACAAATGTCACAATAAAAGTGCCCCTACTTCAAACCAAAACGACGTAAGATTCAAAGTATGAATCACTTCCGAAGTTACAAATAGACATGCTTGGTGATTGGTTTAAATTCAGAACGAAAGCAGGGATTGGTTCACGCACGTAATGCAATGTCTGCTATGACAGCTGAGTCATAGCGGCGTGGACGATGTTATGCAATAAGTGGACCGGACCAAGTCAGTAATAAAACAATATTACTGTACAATGTTTTTTTTTTGGCTCACTTTTTACAATTCATTAAATTCTTTGTCCCACGAAATATAATTAATTTATTAAGTTTTTGTCCAGAAGACATTAAAAAAGAATCTTTCTTCGCAATGTAGTGAAGACGGATTCTGAGAAATTTAAAATGGAATGTCCTCCTGTCAGCCTGTGAATTTAAAGCTGAGGTTCAAGTTCAGTAAATTATTTTTATATATTTCCATAAACTGTCAGGCGTTTGGGTTATTGTTGCAACGGCCGTGGTTGCGGATCACTCCAAAAACAACTCAATATGATCTTGGCTTAATATGGTTAAATAAATTCATATATTTGTAACTCTACTAGCCGTGCAAAAAGTAATTTAAAACTAGAAATACATATGAAGAGTCCTAGAAGTCCAGTTTTGGACTGAGTTTTGGTCACTGGTTTCAAAGAGTTAGTATATACTGTTACTCTTTGTCCATTTACTGTTCGAGTTTTTTTTGACTGCACATTGATTTAGAGACCTTTAATATATTTTTCGCTTTGATCCAAAACGTTATGTAGTTTTTCTTTTTCTACCACTGAAAAAGGGTGTTTAAACCCGTATCGGTCGGTCTTGAATTTAGTATGTCGAAAAGGTTGTTAAACGTTTCTAAAAAGCTAACAGTTGCATCTGTTTCTTGAAAATCAGGCATGTTTAACTGTTGCGAACCAAACTTAATCGCATCAGCTACACTTTGACTTAAGGTTTGAATCGCTAGTTTCACGTTCATGATATTATTTCGGAAGTATAGATGCCGATTTGACAATTTATTCCCAAAATGCAATCCAACGATATCTTGAACATTTTTCAGTTTCTGCAAATGTATTTTTTTCTTGTTTTTATCTACGAGTGTTTTTTTCCTCGAATGTGTTACGCACAAGTTTCACCATATGAAATGGATCTAATATTACAACTACTGGGTCTCCGGTAGATGGGTGGTCAAAAAACGATTTTGAATTGTTTGTGTCTTCAAAATTGCAACCCAACATCTTAGCCGTAGCGATGTTAGATGCACAGCCATCAAAGATCAAAGTAACTTTTGACTTTTTCCTTTTAATTAAGGGCTAAAACTATATCGTCCGAAAAATCATTCAATGTATTATTTTCTGTAGTATCGCCAAATCCATTTTTCTTCAATTGGGATAAAATATTTTAAGTGAAATATTCTTCATGGTTAATCTTTTATTTGGACGTTGTAGATTTCTGATCTGTGATAGTCGTTATACTGCCAAAATAGTTTTTTTCTTAGTTTTTGCTTTAAAATGTGTGTTTTAGGATTATTCAGAGCAGATTCAATATCTGACGATGGTATATTTATCGGCGTAACGCATGATCCTCTTTCTTCAAAACTAAAGACTTCGGATGAAATAAGATTATTTTTTAATTTTGTTTTCCTTGGTTCTTTTTCTTGGTTGGTAAGGTTATTTTCAGGAGAATATTACCAACACTGAATGTAATGACGGTGTTGTTTTCAGGAGAACAATATCAACACTGAATGTAATGACGGTGTTGAAGACAACACCGTCATTACATTCAGTGTTGATATTATTCTCCTGAAAATAACCTTATTGAAGATCAGTTTCAAATATATGAAAGACTGTCTCTAATTGAAATAGATACACATATACAGCTAAAATAAAAATTCCTATCAAACCTAAATATTAAGTGCAAAAAATAATAGTGAAATCTTACAAGTTTTTGTGCCTTATTCCTTGAGGGTTTGCATTATTTGTTTTTTTGAGCAACTCAGGTAAATCAAACACTTCAAAATTTCCAGAAGGTGAATTTTCAGTAGCCTGAAAAATTAAATGTGCTTTAATTCGATCAAACTATGAACTGTTTTTTTAATGCTATTGTTATTCCCATGAGTCGAAAAAGCCGAACCTATATTACATACCAACTGTAATCGTTCATTATTGTTTATTTGATCATTTTGTTTAGTATTCTCCTAAATATGTTGACGTTTCTTAGGTATGAAAAAAAAAACAGCTTAATTTCAAAATTTCATCGAGTAGAAATTAAACTTTAGTGCAAAAATTGACTGACTTCATTTTGCATAGTATTGACCATCGCGGTTTGATAATGTATTTGAACGTCTTTGAATATAATTATAATTTTGCAACTACTACTAGTGAAAAGTGATCCTTGGACATTTTAATCTTGTATGGCTCCTGCACCACTTCACAACACATGCTGGCATGATGATTCACAGCTGTAGTTCACAATGATAAAATTAAAACGTACGCGAAGATATGACGTGTGCTCGCTTGCATGAAAAATGTACGACTGATGACGCGCTGGACTTTACGCGTTTGGATTTACGACTTTTAAGCCCCACCTACTTGGGCACGACTTTTGTTGGGTCATTTTATTAACGCTGTTACGTTTCCTGACTTATTACTTATTCGTAGCCTGTAACACTGTAACCTAATACAGTATGGGAAAATTGAAAATATAGTCTATATAATATGTGGGACATAATAACGGGCAACAGCTAGTTTATTCATATATCAGTATTAGAGCTGGAAAGGCCAGGCCCTTCTCAGCTCCAACACTGAGCTAAAATATATGAACTGGTGCTACATGTCCTATGGGCGGCCAAGACTGTTAGTCTGCCTCTGATTGGAGTTGATCAACCTGTTCCATACAGTCACAATTGCACGGGACCTTAGTAGAACTTGCAGGAATTCTTCCACAACAGTGAATTTAAATACACAGGTTGCTCAAGGGCTTATAATAAGAAAGTAAGAGAGTAAGAGGTTTTATAGAAGTTAATAAAAGGATTTTTAGTGCTGTTTGTGAAAGGGTCTGTTTAGGTATTATTTCTAGTTTAGCACTCTGAGGAAGGTGCGGTTCAAACAACAATCATTAACGGAATGAGAGGAAGTTTCCCTAACTATATTTGCTAATAGTGTAGTGTAATGAGTGGACTCATTTTTATCTCTTACTGCAGCACTAAACTGGTGCTCTTAAAAGTGTATAAAATGTAATGCCCATTCAACAGCAACCATCAATCAATTACAGCATATTATTTTGTTTTAGGAACACACACTGAAGTGAAACTTCTTTAAGAACTCTTGAAGACACGGACTGACAATGAACACATCAAGACATGCAATATTTGCAATGCACACATAAACACATAATTTAACACAGATGAAATGTATAAAGGGGCACATATGCACATGCACAAACTGGTGAGAAAACTGAAAAGTTATTTAAAGTTACTTATCAGTCCACAAACTGGAGTAAAACATTATGCATGCATTTTTTGTGATGTTTAATTTACACATTCAAGTAATTTAATAGAAATAGAACACTTATAAGACACACTAGACATAAATTGTATTCATGCAACATGGGGGACCTTAAATGTGCACAAGCTGGTATTTTAAAACAACAGAAAATTATACACACAGAAGAGAAACCTTATGAATGTGAAATGTGTGACTTTAAATGTGCAAGAGCTGGTAACTTAAAAACACACAAAATAATAATACACACAGGAGAGAAACCATATGAATGTGAAATGTGTGAGTTTAAATGTGCAACTGCTGGTAATTTAAAAACACACAAAAAGACACACATAGGAGAGAAACAATATGAATGTAACATGTGTGACTATAAATTTACACGAGCAAATGATTTAAAACGACACAAAATGATACACACAGGAGAGAAACCATATGAATGCAACATGTGTGACTATAAATGTGCACAAGCTGGTACTTTAAAACGTCACAAAATTATACACAGAGAAGATAAACTATATGAATGCAACATGTGTAACTTTAAATGTACCCAAGCCGGTACTATAAAACGTCACAAAATTATACACATAGGAGAGAAACCATATGAATGCAAAATGTGTGACTATAAATTTACACGAGCAAATGATTTAAAACGACACAAAATGATACACACAGGAGAGAAACCATATGAATGCAACATGTGTGACTATAAATGTGCACATGCTGGTTCTTTAAAACGTCACAATATTATACACACAGAAGAGAAACCATATGAATGCGACATGTGTGATTTTAAATGTACACAAGCTGGTACTTTAAAACGTCACAAAATGATACACACAGGAGAGAAACCATATGAATGCGACATCTGTGACTTTAAATGTACACAAGCTGGTGATTTAAAACGACACAAAATGATACACATAAGAGAGAAACCATATGAATGCAACATATGTGACTATAAATGTGCAATTGCTGGTACTTTAAAACAACACATAATGAAACACACAGGAGAGAAACCATACCAATGCAACATGTGTGACCATAAATTTACAAGTGCTGGTACATTAAAACAACACAAAATTATACACACAGAAGAGAAACCATATGAATGCGACATGTGTGACTTTAAATGTAAACAAGCTGGTACTTTAAAACGTCACAAAATGATACACACAGGAGAGAAACCATATGAATGCGACATCTGTGACTTTAAATGTACACAAGCTGGTGATTTAAAACGACACAAAATGATACACACAAGAGAGAAACCATATGAATGCAACATATGTGACTATAAATGTGCAATTGCAGGTACTTTAAAACGACACAAAATGAAACACACAGGAGAGAAACCATACCAATGCAACATGTGTGACTATAAATTTACAAGTGCTGGTACATTAAAACAACACAAAATTATACACACAGGAGACAAACCATATGAATGCAACATGTGTGACTATAAATCCACAAGTGCTGGTATGCTAAAACAACACAAAATTACACACACAGGAGAGAAACCATATGAATGTAATATGTGTGACTATAAATGTACACGAGCTAATGATTTAAAACGACACAAACTGATACACACAGGAGAGAAACCATATGAATGCAACATTTGTGACTATAAATGTGCAACTGCTGGTACTTTAAAACGACACAAAATTACACACAAAGGAGAGAAACCATATGAATGCCACATGTGTGACTATAAATGTACAAGTGGTTGTAATTTAAAACGACACAAAATGATACACTCAGGAAGAAAACCATATGAATGCTACATGTGTGACTATAAATGTGAATGAGCTGTTCATTTATTTATAATGATACATACCAGAGAAAAACGATATATGAGTGCAAGCTGTGCAACATCAAATGTAAGATAAGATAAGATCATAAACTATCTCTAAAAAATCCCATAACTACTACCTTGAAGCGCACGCGCAGTATGTGCACAATGAGACGTGTTGGCAATATATCGCAACTCGATCACCGAATTAATCGTTGACGGTCGCCGTTGAGACTGATTGCTTTTGCTTGCCTAGAGACGGCTTAGGACATGTGGGTTGAGGTACATTTGCTTTTGTTTTTAGAATTCACTGGCGCAGCAGGTTGGTTTGGTTTCGATTAAAAGTTGTATCAAAAAATATAAATACGTGTTTGTGCCGTCGTGACATGGGATGCCATACATTCCCAACTAGTGACATTTATAATGATCTCAGAGGATTAAAGTGACTTGCAGCAAATAATAAATAAGTACCTTGCAGTTTTTAGAGTATAATTATTTAAACTCACTCCACCTAACCCCCTCCCCTTTCCCTCCCCTCCATTCTCCACCTCTTAAGGGTTTCTGCTCTCCTGGTAATTTGTGAAAATTTGAAATATTATAATAGCTTGATATTAGACTCATGTTGTGGTGTGACCACGAGGAATAGTTATTACTTGTACTCACACCAATGTGACCACGAGTAAATAAAATTCCTCGTTTTCACACTAGTATGACAAAAGGGTGACCACGAGTTCGTCGCCTAAAAAAAATGCGGTTGTTCCTTGTGGGTTCTTGTTTGGGTATAACAATCACAGTTGAAGAAGAGAAAAATGTAATTGAGGGACATAGTAGTACTATTATTTATTATGTGTCGATGGAATCAAATTTCATAGTTTTACCGCTCACATGTTGCGCACGCACATTTAATATATGTTTCCATTCAAGACTTGTTTATCGAAGCCTAAGTCACATACCCACATACAACTTTGTTTTTAATGTGTAAACATCTAATGGCGCGGTACCGGGGTAACGACAACAGTAACTCTTGGCGCAGCGACGCGCCGCTCGTCGGTTCTTTCCGCCTCAGCTCGGCCATTTACCATTACACATATGGCTCGGCTATATTCATGTTATAAGTAATCACATATATTTTTATGTGAATAATGTAAACTCCAGTTGGGAATTGAACTCCAGTACCTACTGCAGACTGGCGGTCTAACGGTCTCCGTTGCCCCAACCAGACTTGTAGAGTTGCTGATTCACAGTTGATCAATGAGAGTGCGCGGTGCAAAACGTTGCTCGTTGTTTTTTATTTTTTACTAGCTGTACCCGCGGCTTCGCACGCGTGGGTTTTTTCTTTAGGTTCAAAGTACCATAATGTGCTTTTCGAGGACCAATATACCAACATTTGATCAAAATTTCTTTAGCCGTCAAAAATACTTTTATCAATTGCTCGGCTTCTAACTCACCAGATTGAGATACCAATTACAACAGTATTTAAATCAAACCCTAAGCTATCTAATATTGAAAACCGCATTGCAATCGGTCCAATAGTTTTTAAGTGATGCGTGAATAAACAAACAGACAGAGCGATACTTTTTTTTATATTCGCGTTCAATTCCCTTTTTAAGCACCCAAGAGCATTTTCTTTATTTATCTTCTTTTTACAGCCTTTTTCGTACCTATTGCATTATTATAAGTAAGTATAGATATATGACTGTGTCAATTTGCATTAAAAAACTGTCTAGTAGTTTCAGCGTGATACGTGTTATTTTTAATAACTTTTCAATACAGTATTGCGGAAACCCTTTAATTTTTCGGGATGAAAAGTATTCAATGTCCTACCTCGTAGTATAAACACAAATCTTACCAAGTTTCATTTGAATTCATTCAGTAGTTTCTGTGCGATGCGCGGTCAAGATACGGACAAACAGACACAGACACACTAAAATAAAAAGTAAAACATTTTTGGCTTCAGTATCGAATATAGAGAACCATCCAAAAAATATTGTTGATAACTTAAATATTAACATAGGACCCATATCCCGCAGAAGCCCTTTAATTTTTCGGGATAAAAAGTGTCCTCAATTTTAACCCATATAAATTAAGACGGTGGCAAGTTGCATCAAAACCCGTCCATTAGTTTCAGCGTGGTACGTGTTTTTTTAAATAATTTTCAACTCCTATCCTGCGAGAACCTATTAATTTTTCGGGATGTAAAGTATTCTATGTCCTACCTCGTAGTATGAACTCAAATCATACCAAGTTTCATTTGAATTCATCCAGTAGTTCCGGCGGCGTGATGCGCGGCCAAGATACAGACAGACAGACATACAGACAGAAATGAAAAAACATACACTTAAAGCTTCATTATCGAATATATAGTAACATAAAAAAAAACAATATCTTTAATGTACTGAATTTGGACCCATATCCGGTATGAACCCTTTATTTTTTCGGGACAAAGTATCCATAATTTTCACCCATCTTATAAATTATGTCTATGTCAAGTTGCATCAACATCCGTCCAATAGTTTCAGCGTGCTACGTGTTCTTTTAAGGGGCAGAAATAGGCAAATGACACAAAGTAATCCCGATCCTGTTCAAAAACTACTCACTGTACCTTACTGAAATTAAAATATATGATACTCGAGGATATAAGTAATAATATCTTTGTCCCAAAAACATGAATGCAATTTTTTTCATCGAGCAATTATTTTGCTCGATGAAAAAAAATGCCAAACACACATCTGAAAATAAACAATTCCGTAAATATATACTACATTTAATGGTATTTCGATATGATATTGTACTTAAATATAACTTGTATATTAAGAAATCGTGTCTTTGTCCTATTTTTTGGAAAGACTATCTATTTATGTGTAATTGGGATTTTTCTAGAATGTCGCTTACGCTCTTTAATTCGGAGCGATATCAATTTCGTGCCGCACTACTCTTTCACGGCAATCTACGTATTTTGCATCGCTGTCTCTGCCAATCAGCGTTGCAAGACGTACGAGAAACAGCAGTCTCAGTACGAGATACGAGGAAAATGAAAATCTCGTACACTTTTTTACGAGATTTTAATAATGTAGACTGCCTGCCTGCGTTATTTATAAAATCAAAACATAGATAGTAAAAATGTAACGATCCGTGCCAGAAACAATCGACTTACCGGGGAATACCAACATAGATATAAATTTTATTACTTCCATATTGCACTTAAAAATGAGTACAATACAATACAATAACACAGTTAAACAAATTACAAAATAGAAATAACATAAACAATAGGTACAATGTCTTAGTATTTGATTTCTTATCTCTTTTACACTAGCTGAAACATGTGGGGCTTAGTATTTTGTCGCCAATGTATTTGAAGTTCCAGTTCTCTAATTATTCAGTCGTTAATTTTACATAATTACAATTCTTTTTACAATTCTGCCATTCCGCGCCACGGCGAGCCGCGTTGCTAGGTGGACCTGCGCTACTATTGTCCGTTTTGACTTGGAGCTTGTAAATGAATGAAAAAATGGGTAAACCAAAAGAAAAACACCCCAGATCTAGAAAGAAGCTTTACAAATATCGCCACAAGCGTATGATCGCTAAAATAAGTACGTAACACAATAGTTGCTGTTATTGACGATTATGTATTTTTTAAATGAATATACCTATTGTGAGCTTTATCCCAATTTCGGTACAAATTCATGTGTGAACTTCTGAAAATGTACAATTTAAATTATATTACTTTTGTCGAACAAAAACAAGGAATCAGTTTACAGGACTGTGGCATTTTTTAGAGTCACAGTACAGAGTAGAAACAGTAGGCAAACACGCTACCCAAATCACACGCTTTACCTAGGCTAAAATTGGTAACACAACCACACATGCTCAACTAGTCGAGAATAAAATACTATTATATTATCGTTTCTTTCAGTAATAATTTCAATATCTTTTACAACGCATTACCAAGTACTAAGCCTAATCATGGAGTTGGTGATAAAAATGTTCAAATCGTTGAAACGTAAATATATTTGTCTATAGGTAGAAATAAACTTTAAAAAATATATGTGTTCGCAATATTCGCATTAGATACTTACTAACTGCATATACAATTTAAGGTACCTAGATACGTGCTAAATAAAAATCACGTATGCATGAGTGTGTGTTTGTGTGTTTTAATTTAAATGTTCAAATACACTAAGTCTATCATATTTTTAGATCTGACCCTACATTGCTTGACAATATCGTGCCATGTACAAGTATTGTAGAAGAAGACTGTGACACTTTGCTGTGTCACACTCCAACTTTCGAAAGGTTAATAAGTACAAATATCAATCAAACACCTAAATCCGTTTTTTTTATTAGCCGTTCTATTGAGATTTACTCAATCTATAAATTAACTCACGTTAGTTTTAAAATCAAATAGGTTAGTTAGTATTTGGTGTTATTGTTATAGATTGGGTGTGAATTGAATGTGTATATAGATGTTTTGACAAGTTTTGTCTGTCTGTCAGTATCTTGGCCGCGCATCACGTGGATACTACTGAATGAATACACATGAAACTTGGTGTGATTTGAGTTCATACTACGAGGTAGGACATAGAATACTTTTCATCCCGAAATATTAAAGGGTTCCCACAGGATAGGGCTTGAAAGTTATTTACAAGAACACGTATCACATTAAAAATACTCTCGCCCCCGTGGCCACACATTACCGAGGCAGTAAACCGTCTACGATTATCACGATATCGCCCGTTGTTACGTTCTCGACGTCCTTTCTAACATGACCGCGCGGTACCAACGTAGGTAGGTATTCCTTGAGCCATCGCGACCAAAATGTGTTAGCTATAAAGCCTGAGCCGTTCTCCAAGTGCGTCTGTCCGCGACATCGCACTCTCCTACGAGCGGCATTCCTACTGACGTTCCTAATAATAAACTTTTGCATATATCGCCAATCTATTCGCTTCGTCAGCGCGTAATCCCTAAGTTCTGGAAGCCACTCCTGGAAAGCGCGGTTGAGTTCTACGTCCGAGCCTTTGAAGTTCGTTACATTATCTGTGGTGTAGATCTCTGGCCAGCCCCTACGGGCAGCCATTCGCCGAAGGGCCATTATGGCCGAATCCGTACTAAGACTCGGAATCAGTTCAATGTGTATCGCTCTTACCACGAGACAAGTAAACAACATTCCCCAACGCTTTTCCTTTCGCCGTCCTACGGTTACCCACATAGGACCGAAACACTCAATTCCGCAGCGCGAGAATGGTCTGGTGTAAGCTTCCAATCTAACCTTCGGTAAATATCCTTTTACTGGGATTAAAGGCTTCGCCCACCTTATTCTGCACTGAATGCACCCCTGTACTATCTTCCTTACAGTGGGTCTCAAGCGAAGTATCCAATACTTTTGTCTCAAATTATTCACGAGTAGTTCGCGCCCCGCGTGACTTTGTGTCTCATGCTCCGACTTAATGATAAGGTGTGTGAGTGGATGCGCTCCATCTAAAACGGGAGGACTTTTCATTTCGTCCGGTACGTTCGCTGCGTTTATGCGCCCGTTTTGACGTATCATATGATCCGTTCCGTATAGCGTGTCCAACTTGTACAGCCTGCTTAAGCGATCGACGTTCTTGCCGTCTCAACCGAGATAAGTCGTTAGCGAAACTCTCCTTTTGCGATTCCCTTATAAGTAAGCGTTCGGCCTCTTGTAGATGTCTTAACTCGAGCTTGTCTGTGCGTCGTCGACACTTATTGATGAAGGCGAGGGCATACCCGAGCGCTCGAGCTAGTCTTTCGAACGATGAAAATCGTCCGACGTCAATCAAAGTTGACTGCTCGCTTCCACTCGTATGCGTTACGATCTCCTCGTTGTCTTCGTCGGTTGTTAAGTCCTGCGGCCAGTGATCTTCTGTCTCGTACAAGAAAGCTGGACCCGTGAACCATTGGTCGTTGACGTTTAGACGCGTATTCCCAGCTCTTGTCGCGTAATCGGACGGATTGTTTTTAGTGTCGGTCCAACGCCATTGTTCTACGCGAGTGAGTTCGGCTATCTCGCTTAGGCGATGAGAGACGTACGGCGTGTATCGTGCTGAGTCGTTTCTTATCCAATGTAACGCTGTCTTCGAATCGCTCCATAGTGTCCGTTTCCAAGTGATGTTCCCTCACTATAGTGTCGGCGAGGCTAACAGACACGCTTGTAACTCGAGTTGCGGAATGCTCTGCGTTTTCATAGGCGTTACTTTGGCTTTCCCAGCCACTAATACGACGTTGATACTTCCGTCTTCTCGTTCAAATCGCCAATACGCCGCGGTTGCTATCGCGCATTACTGAATATATGCAGCTGTCTCTTTCTCACATGTCCGCTGACGTCATAGCATCGTGGTAGCCTTAGTGTCGTGGTAGCCTTAGGATCGTACGTAAATCCGATTGCCATTCCTGAAATACTGCGGCTTCTTCGTGCGGGAGAGGGTCGTCCCATCCGACTTTCTTCTTCCACAATTCTTGCAGCATTATCCTGGTGCTGATCGTGTACGGTGAGAGCAAACCAGATGGGTCGAATAGAGACATGACCATTCCCAGTGCTTCCCGTTTAGTCGGTGTGCGTGCGCCGTTCCTTATGTCCTCGGGAACGCGATGCATGGCAGTATTGAATGCGAGTTCGTCGGTCTGTGACATCCATAATATCCCTAATGTCTTTCCATAGGGATTAGCATTTGCCCCTAGCTCTCTGGGCACGTTCGCTAGGTTCGCGTTAGGTACTTGTTCTAGTATGTGCGGGCGATTCGTACTCCAACCCTCTAGCTCGAAACCTGCCTTTTTGTGTATTTCAGTCACTTCTCGTATTGCGCTTTCGGCGATTTCCTCTGTGTCGAAGATGTCCATCCAATCATCCATGTAATGATTGTGTTATGGCGTCGTAGGCGCGCGGGTGAGTCTCTAAAGTCACTCGCGTTCCTATCTCGCACGCAGGTGGTCAGAAGCGCCGATGTACTAACAAAAGGGGGTGTCTTCCGTCGAACAGTCAGTCGTCTTATCATCCTGCCGATAGAGAAGGGAGGCTGCGAAGATCTACGCCGAGGGGAGGTTGTTACGGACGAAAAGAAAATCTAAGTCGCAATTGGTTAATTCAAATCTACGTACTCCTACTACTTAGATTTGAATTAACCAACTAGACGATAAGATATACCTATGACCAGTAGGTATATCTTATCGTCTAGTATTTTTAATGTGATACGTGTTCTTGTAAATAACTTTCAAGCCCTATCCTGTGGGAACCCTTTAATATTTCGGGATGAAAAGTATTCTATGTCCTACCTCGTAGTATGAACTCAAATCACACCAAGTTTCATGTGTATTCATTCAGTAGTATCCACGTGATGCGCGGCCAAGATACTGACAGACAGACAAAACTTGTCAAAACATCTAGATACACATTCAATTCACACCCAATCTATAACAATAACACCAAACACTAACTAACCTATTTGATTTTAAAACTAACGTGAGTTAATTCATAGTACAAATCTCAATAGAACGGCTAATAAAAAAAACGGATTTAGGTGTTTGATTGATATTTGTACTTATTAACCTTTCGAAAGTTGGAGTGTGACACAGCAAAGTGTCACAGTCTTCTTCTACAATACTTGTACATGGCACGATATTGTCAAGCAATGTAGGGTCAGATCTAAAAATATGATAGACTTAGTGTATTTGAACCTTTAAATTAAAACACACACTCATGCATACGTGATTTTTATTTAGCACGTATCTAGGTACCTTAAATTGTATATGCAGTTAGTAAGTATCTAATGCGAATATTGCGAACACATATTTTTTTTAAAGTTTATTTCTACCTATAGACAAATATATTTACGTTTCAACGATTTGAACATTTTTATCACCAACTCCATGATTAGGCTTAGTACTTGGTAATGCATTGTAAAAGATATTGAAATTATTACTGAAAGAAACGATAATATAATAGTATTTTATTCTCGACTAGTTGAGCATGTGTGGTTGTGTTACCAATTTTAGCCTAGGTAAAGCGTGTGATTTGGGTAGCGTGTTTGCCTACTGTTTCTACTCTGTACTGTGACTCTAAAAAATGCCACAGTCCTATAAACTGATTCCTTGTTTTTGTTCGACAAAAGTAATATAATTTAAATTGTACATTTTCAGAAGTTCACACATGAATTTGTACCGAAATTGGGATAAAGCTCACAATAGGTATATTCATTTAAAAAATACATAATCGTCAATAACAGCAACTATTGTGTTACGTACTTATTTTAGCGATCATACGCTTGTGGCGATATTTGTAAAGCTTCTTTCTAGATGTGGGGTGTTTTTCTTTTGCATCATCGGATACCAGCGCGGCCGGTATTCCAAAAGTAGAAAAAATACCTTTTAATTTCATTATCAACATTATTATTATTATTATTTCATTAGCGCTCGTTGAAATTCTATTATGCATGTATAAGCACTCCATCCATTTACTATGTGAATCTATAACCACCAAGCCCTTTGTTTACCCTTTGTTCTACGGTCATGTAGTCGATATGCACGCGTTGCCAGGTCTGCGCGGCGGCGGGCCAAGGCGCTGGCGGAACTCGCGGCGGCGCCGCGCGCGCCATAGCACATGTCTCGCACGAGCCGATCCAACGTTCGATGTCGCCATCGATGCCCGGCCTAGATATACCTAGATGGGAATCGTGCAGTTCCCGTAACATTCTTTCCTTCAGCACCGACGGTATGCCCCCTAAATAAGCTACCCTTTTCGAATTGTAAATCCGATTTGCATTGAAAATATGACAATATCGATTTACATTTAACATTACGCGGCCAGCCACGTTGTAAATACTTATTGACGGTCTTTAGGGTCTTGTCGCGTTCGGTCATCAGCAGCCCGATTACATAACTTGGCTTCAATCGAATTCTCAATATCGCAACCACTAATGCCTTGCGATAGAGTCGAAATTGCTATGAAAAAAGTGATAATCCGATTGTAGCCAAGTTCTGTAATTGGGCCACTGTACAATATCGGTAGTTGTAATCGCCAGTGATACCTCGTCGAGAAACCTGCAGCCCGATTCCATAACTTGGCTACAATCGGATTATCACTTTTTTCATAGCAAATTCGACTCTATCGCAAGGCATTAGTGGCTGCGATACTGAGAATTCGATTGAAGCCAAGTTATGAAATCGGGCTGCTGAGTGCATAGTACTAGGTATCTATATCGCTATCTGTTTGATCTGACATCTTATTACATTGTAACGGGGCACGAGAAAAATAATCCGTTATCACGTTATTTTCGCTGGACACGTACCTACTGCACTATATAATTATACGCGGATAATATAATAGCATACCTTTGTAGCCTCAGCGCTGTTGTTACCGGTATGTATGTATTACTATCAAAAATTGAAACCAAAGGCCTATGGTCGGTTTTTAAAATAATGGTTTTTATATACTAGCTGCGCCCCGCGGCTTTGCCCGCGTGCAATCTTCTTCCGCATCCTATTTAAAAATTATATATATATATAGAATGCGTTATAACAGTTACATTTATTTTTTTAATTAATAAATTACTAATTTACTATAAATAATTAGCTTAATTTCGCTGCGCGTTTTACAACTGAAGTCGACTTATTCTATCAAAAAACACAAAAAACATCTCAATACGTTTTAAGAGCCTCTAAGGACCATAAAGTAAAAAAAGAAGAAAACGTGTTGCTCGAGTTCATTCAACGTTCAAACCACTTCGTAACAAACCGCTTGCGTGTTTTAAGGGTAGACAACGCCATCTAGTTTAAATGAAGTAACTTGTTATCATGACCGTCTTGTTATTGAGTAGAGAAAAATATCTCCGAAGGTAAGGTGGCACAGATTAGAGAGTAATTAAGGTGGTGAGGTAAATTGGATGGGGTATCAAGGGTAGGTCATTATTGTGAGGTCCATACGAACAAATTTTAATGCAACGAAACATTGTGTTCTTAGTACAAATTATTTTTTATGTTTCACAGAACGACGTACCTACTTACTGGCTCTTAATAATTACCTACCCTACCTACTTTTTGAGCTTTTTCAACACGATATGAGGATTGATTTGAAAAAATAAAAGTTTTCTATACTTTCTCTGTGAAGAGCAATACATGTACCTACCTCTGTATGTACACATTTCAATACCGACAACTAACCATTTTGCCAGTAAGACATTATGAAGAAACCTCCGATATAATTATATAATTATGTAGGTACGTAGGTAGTAAATTATAATAACTCAATGGAAGAAACATAATAAAAAAACGTAGTACATATAATGTTTATACATACTCAGAAAACTTGCAACGCTTCGAAGTATTTTTTACGCAAAAGCAATTGTGGTCTTTATTTATGCATACCCACGGATTAATTTCCTATGCAAGTATTTTTTTACTTTCATTTCAAAAGAGCGATGGTGGCCTAATGGTTCTATAGTACAATTTAGAATCCAACGACACGGGTTCAAAACCTAGGCTCCCGCACCAATGACTTTTCGAAGTTACGTGCGGTTATCCATCGCTCCATGCTTCGGAGGGCACGTTAAGCTGTCGGTCCCTGCTGTTATTGGTTAATAGCAGTCGTTAAGCCATGTCAGAGGCCCTCGGGCGGCCTGACAAACTCTGACATCAGAAGCCAGCACTACCTCATACGACAAACAAACAAACAATTTCAAGACTTCAGAGTACTTTTTCACACACGCGATAGTGCTCCTTTTATATATAGAGACAAAGATCAATTTGCTATGCAAGTATTTTCTACTTTCAAGGCTTCCAAGTACTTTTATTTTGCAAACACGATTGTTCTCCTTATTTATATGACGGCAAAAATCAATTTCCTATGCAAGTATTTTCTACTTTCAAGGCTTTAATCTGTTTCTACAGAAAGCACTTGAAAGTATTTTGAACCCTGGTTTTTCGCCCTGGTGTTTGAAGATAGACGTACTTGAAAGCCCTGGTGCAGGATATTGCGAAAATGACCCATGCCTACGTGGAATTTGTTCGTGATTGATTCCAATTTCCCCGCAGGCAGCGAAAAATTGGCGTCTTAAAATTAGAGAATTAGGCCCCTGGAGGTCGTGCTAGTGCTAGTGTGAGCCGGATCCCAAAAACCTGATAAATTTGAATTTACCGGCACCCTTGGTTGCAGGAATGAAATGATTGCGTGTTTTAAGGTCAATCAGCGCCATCTAGTTAAATCGGAGGGAGAACTTTGATGCCTTTGGTTTATTCGCTTGAGTTGTTGATGCCATTGTGCTATCTTTACTCGTACTATACCATCTCGATTACCTCAGCTTGCAAACATAAAAAACCGCACCTAAGTCGGACCATTCGTTTGGATAGATCCCATTATATATATTGTTTTCAAACAAAACTTGACGGTTTACTTCAGGAAATTACATAAGCCTTAAAAAAATCAAAGAAAATGTAAAAAAAGGCACAAAATATGTAAATGCTTATAAATATTGAGGCAAAACATTCATAGCAGCGCGTGGATTCGATCCATGTGCCTCTGGGTTGCAAGGCGGACACCGCTTCTACTGTGCCACTCTGACTTGTGGCATAGGAGCCGAATTCACGGTACCATTTTATAAACGGATGTGCAATTATTATTCCTTTCAAATTGACATAACTTTAGACTCATATCCCGCAGGAATCTCGTATTTATTCGTGATTAAAAGTATCATTCATTTTAACACATACTATAAACTTTGACTGTGCCAAGTTACTTGAAAATCCGTACGGTAGTTTCAGCGTGATATGTGTTTTTTTTAAATAACTTTCATCCCCTATCCTGCGGGAACCATTGTTTTTTTCGGGATAAAAAGTATTCTAAATGTTAATCCATAACATAAGCTATGATTGTGCCAAATTGCATCAAAATCCGTCGGGTAGTTTCTGCGTGATGCGTGTTCAAAGAGACAGACAGACAAAAAATATAAAAAAAACCTTTTTGCACTCCATATCGATTTTGAAGTTCATCTCAATTAAAATTTTCTAAAAATATTTAATGTACAGATTTAGCCTAGTTACAGTTTTATTATAGTATAGATATGTGTATCTTCGAACGAAATTACAGCCAAATACAAAAAGAAGCGACTGCTATTATATTCGGGGTTAGACGTTTCCATCAGTATCTGTATACATACGGGAAGATACATATAATATATGTATCTTCCCGTATGTATACAGATAATATATGTAATATTATTTTACAGCCAAATACAACAAGAAGCGACTGCTATTATATTCGGGGTTAGACGTTTCCATCAGTATCTGTATACATACGGGAAGATACATATATTACATATATTATCTGTATACATACGGGAAGATACATATATTATATGTATCTTCCCGTATGTATACATATACTGATGGAAACGTCTAACCCCGAATATAATAGCAGTCGCTTCTTTTTGTATTTGGCTGTAATTTCGTTCACTAACTGTGAGCGAACGAGAAGCATAGGCGGGCGGGCGTTCCGCGCCGTGGCTGGCGCGCTGCGAGAGCACGGCGCCGTGGCCGGCCGGCCTCGCGTCCACCGCTAGTGTCAGCTGCGCTGCGGGCTCGAAGTGTGCGAGTACGCGCTCCGACGCCACCCAACGCTAACTAGCGCAGCACGGCGGCCATGCTACGCCGCTGTCGCTCGCCCCACTCCCATACTGCTTCGCTACGTAATAGCTCGTGAAGTGGGCTGAGTACGGATGATGAGTTCGGAATAAAACTCCTGTAATAATTTACTACGCCCAAAAACCTTTTTACTTCGGTGACGTTAGTGGGCTCCGATGCATCAATTATAGCGTGAACTTTATCTGGAGAAGTCGTTAATCCTTCTTTACTGATAACGTAACCCAAATAGCTTCTTAAAAAAACTCGCATTTGTCCTTATGCAGACGCAACCCTGCCTCACATAGTCTACCTAGAACGTTCCCTAGTCTTTCCATATGGACAGTCCTATTAATCCCCGTAATACAGATATCGTCAAGCCATATGCTCACCCCATCTATCCCCGAAAGAAGTGTTTCCATAGATTTTTGGAAAATTGCAGGAGCGTTGGTTAGAATATATACTAATCTAGTATATTTAAATAGACCCATATGTGTATTAATCGCCGTAAGCTCCTGAGATGATTCTTCCAAGCAAAATTGATTATAGGCATTTTTTAAATCAATTTTACTGTATCGCTCACCTCCTCCAATTTTTGCGAACACCTCTTCAATTCGAGGTAGGGGATATTTAACTATTATAAGATCCGTATTCAATGTAACTGAGAAATCACCGGCTATTTTCACCTGACCATTCTCTTTCAACACGGGCACTATAGGGGTGGCATAAAGTGAATGATTAATAGGAACTAAAATACCTAAACCTACTAATCGACTTAACTCTTGTTCGACCTTATCTCTAAGGGCAAAAGGTACAGTTCGTGGTTTAAAAAATTTGGGACTGAGTTATCTTTTAACTGTAAGCTAACTGTAAATTTATTAAACGTACCCAATTCATCAAGCCACAAATCCGAAAACTTTTCCAACAAACTATGTAATTCTGTGTCACTATTATTTAGAGAGTTAATACGAGTATCCGTCGTTATAATTAATTTAAATGTAGACATGAAATCTCTTCCCAGTAATGGCGGCCCTCCATTTTGAACAACAAATATTTTTAAAAGTTTCCTTGTGTTGTTAAAAACAGCTTTTATGTGGCCGTTGTACAAACACATTTTAACTAAGCTTCTTTGTAACTGGTAATTTATAAATTTCCGTTTGTACAATATTTCTGAAATTACACAGCTGCCAGAACCTGAATCGAGTTCCATCGTCATTTCCTGATCCCCTAATTTAAGCTCAATTTGGACGGCCTTATTAGTGACATACCTTAAATTAAAGTTTTGGCATTCCTCACAAGACGTGTCCTTGACCTGGTTATCTTTGCATTCCTTTTCCGCGACGACAACATTATGATACGTGCGTATCATAATGTTGTCTTCCTATCATTAACACAAACTTTTAAAGATGTCCTTTTTCACCACATTTTAGACACTTATAAGACCTGTACCGGCACTTGTCACTTATATGATTTTTCAGTCCACAAACCGAACAACGTGACGAATTTGAATAACCAGCGCCAGCGGCGCGGTAACGTCGCGAATCTACACCACGGCCATTTTGATCTTGGAATTTCGCTCGATATACCGGCTCCTCCTTGATAGGGCCAGCTTCACTGGCGCTCATCATGACCTTCGCCTGCTTGGCACAAGCCGCTTGCTCTGCCAACTCAATAGCCCGTGTCAACGTTAGCGTAGACGGGCTCTGTTCAAACAACTTGTCGCGTTCCGGGCCTGAGCCCAGGCCGAGGACGAAACGATCCCTCAGGTTCGTTTCCAAAGCGGTGCCGAAGTTGCAATAGCTTGCAAAACCTCTTAGTCGCGCCGCCCAGTCTCCTAACGATTCGCCTGGAATTCTGTTCGCTCCATGAAAATTCGCCTTGTCCACAAATGAGCACTGTTTCGTCTTGAAATGGCTATCGAGCAAATTGACCAGGTCCTTAAAACCTAACGTCTCCAAATCATTAGGAAAGGCTAAGTTACGTGCTAAGCGGTACGTCTCATCGGTAAGATATGTAAGAATAATTCCACTCTTTTTCTCTTCATTAACACTGTTGATTTTCAAAAACTGCAACAACTTGCCTTTAAATATTGCCCATTCGCTTGATTTATGATCGAAGACTTGTAAATGTTATTTTTAATAATTAAATGACAGCGTGGGTAGCTCCAACGACGTCCGCCAATGAAGTGTATGAGGGCAAGAGAAACAACCGCTTAGTAGGAACACTGGTTTATTACTGGTCGACGGTTACCGCGCGCCAGGATACTATGTAGGTAGGTACAAACAGATGAGTAGGCGCATATACATCAATATCTCTGTGTGCTATCGTGTGTTTCGAGTTCTCTGAACTCCCCCCGTTGTTGACTCTGCTGCAGCCAATCTTTCACGCGAAGCTGCGTCTCCACAGGATCTTCTGCTGCTATTACACTTTGTCCGTTTCGTCCCGAATTGTAGCCACTTCGGCGGCCAGATTCTTCGTGATCAGCATAACTTCCAACTGCATCTCCTTGCGTTGGATCTCGGCGATTCTCTGCTCCACTTCGTATTCGGCATTCACGAGATATATAACAGAGAAGGAATAGAACAGCGGCTTACCATGCCATATACCTCTGAACAAAATGGGCGTGCGGAGAGAGAAAATAGAAAACCTGTAGAAACTGATAGGTCCATACATGCACTCAGGAGAGGAATTTCCACAAGCACTGAGGGCAGAACTTATCCACACAGCTGCTTACGTCTTGAATTGTACAAGACCCACAAGAGTAGAACGGAAAGTACCCTACGAACTATGGCATAACAAGAAGCCTAAGATCTCGCACTTGCGTGTAATAGGTAGTGAATGTTACTCGTACTTCCACATTCCTAAACAGAAAAGGAAGAAGCTGAATAAAAAAGCTGTTAAAGGAAGACTTATCGGATATGACAACGATGATGGATATCGTATCTGGGACGGAAAACAGACTGCTAGATCTAGAGATGTCACATTCTGTCCTAGACTGGAATTAAGAATCTCAACTAAGATACCTGATCTTCCGGGGGAGATCACTCAACAGCTTAGGACCCAAGAGGCAGAGATCATTCCAGAAATGATAAGCCAAGATGCAGAGGGAGAGATCATTCCAGAATATGATATTCTGTGGGAAACCGATTCTCAAAGACAGTTAGAAGAACAACAAAACTGTGAGACTGAATGTGCTCTGAAAGGAGAATGTGCAGTATCGGATAATGAACCTGCTGTGACATCAGATCACGTTAGTGACTTTGAAGAATGTATAGCAACTGATGTTGTTCCTACTATGACATCAGATCATGTTGATGACTTCGAAGATGAACCGTTTTTAGACGCTCAAGAATATGAGACCAGAAAACCTGATGTAGAACCCAGATACAATTTGAGAGACAGAGGTACACTTAAACCACCGCAACATCTCAAAGATTTTGTCTGCTTGTAAGATGCTGATAAATTTCTAGAAACATATCTAGAAGGAGAGAGAAGACGAGGACGAGTGGCTCAAAGCAATGCAAAGTGAGATGAACTCCTTGCGAAAAAATGATGTTTGGACTCTCTGTCAGCTACCACTAGGGCTTCCAAATTTACAATTACGGATATGTTAATTACGTAACTGATTAAGAATCTTGGTGTTCCAATTACCTAACTATGTAATTTCTAAGATATGTTTGAAATCGAGAGTTTTCTTTCACATTATCATCATCAGACACAGTCAGTCCACTACTGGGCATTTGCCTCTCCCAAAGCACGCAACCTTCGGCTCTTGTTTTCCAACTGTTGCATGCTGTTTTGCTTATATCGTCGTCTCACCTAGCCGGAGAGCGCCCTACACTACGTTTGCCGAGTCGGGGTCTCCACTCATGAACATGTCTACCATAACGGTATCAGTACTTCGACAAATTTGACCAGCCCACTCAGCCACTTCAGCTTGCTAATCCTCAGGGTTATGTTGATAATCTTGGATCTATCGGATTACCTCGTTTCGGATACGGTCTTTCAGTGAAACTCCGAGTATATATATAGCCCTTTCCATAGTCCGCTGAGCGACTTTAAATTTGTGGACTAGTCGTACCATAAGTGTATTCAAACTTTGCGGTATTGGCGAAGACAAGACTCAAAGAATCTTCCCAAATGCTGTTTAGCCCAGCTGTATTCTTCTGGTCTCTCTCCCGAAGTTATTTTTACATAGTTGCAAAGTTTTCCCCAAGCAAACATACTCCTGAATAACTTTGAGAGTAGTTTCGCTGAACATAACCGGCGACGGAGTCGTGGTCACACCATTTTGTCACAAGTGTGACCACGAGGAATTATTTTTACTCATGGTCACAAAGCCAAAAGACCAATTACTTGACGACATAATTATAGCCAATAATTAATTAATTCGTGTCAAAGTGACCAGTGTCAAAGTGGTAGGTATCATAAAAGTGTCAGGTGTCATTAAAGTGACGGGTGTCGTCAAAAATACAGGTGTCGGCAAAGTGACAGATATCAAAGTGACAGCTGTCAAACTTAAAACAGCTATTACTCGGAAACTATTGATCGTTGACTAGTAGTTTATTTAAAGGGCTGTGTTCACTTACACGCTCGAATCATCCGTGCGATTATCGCTCGATCATCCGGAGTTAGTGAACGACTTTGGACGTCCACATAGAACTGACAACTGTCAAGTGTCAGTTTCATACTATTCCTCCCCTCCCCTACTATTTTACGGATGACCCAGGCGAACGCCCGACGACGCCGTGAACGATTTCGAGTGTACACGCGGGTGATCCGTGCGTCTTCGAACGTCTAAGTGAACGGGCCCCAGAAGTGATAGATCTCATCGATATCTTCGTTTTAGATGACAGCTGTCAAATTTAAAAGGGCTATAACTCTGAAACTAATGATCCTAGACTAGTAGTTTCTTGACAGAAGTGATAGATCTCATCAATATCTTCGTTTTGGATGACAGCTGTCAAACTAAAAACACATATTAGTTGGAAACTATTGATCGTTGATTATTAGTTTCTTTACAGAAATAAGAGATCTCATCGGTATCTTCGTTTTGGATGACAGCTGTCAAACTTAAAAGGGCTACAACTCTGAAACTAATGATGCTAGACTAGTAATTTCTTGACAGAAGTGATAGATCTCATAAATATCATCGTTTTAGATGACAGTTGTCAAACTTAAAACAGATATTATCCGGAAACTATTGATCGTTGACTAGTAGTTTCATTACAGAAATAATAGATCTTATCTTCTTATCGGAATACAGGTGCTACGCCTCGCCCCTAACAGACGTTTTATCTTTGCTCGCAGTGTTTAAATAGCTCATATATCTTTAAAGTTGTTTTTGGTGTAAACCACATACTAATATTCAAAGAACAGTGTGCAAGTGAAACATTACTGATATGTGCCAATTGATTTTTAACTTCGGATAAAAGTTATCATCAAATCAATTTTGATTTTGACGGTTATTTCCTCAAACGGTCGAGCACTGTGTCGCCTGAGGTCTAGTTGGAAAGAGTCGGTATCTGTGTAGCCCCGCGAACGCAAACGCCTGCAGTACTCTTACTCTAATCTGTGGCAGCGAACGCGGTTGGCTGCAGTACTGCAGGCCAATTGCGCTATTTCTCAACGTATTTACCGTTGGAACGAAACGTTTTTGGTTGTGGTTTGGATTTGGTTCAGCCGATGTAAAAAATGGTATCGCGCTATTTTCACTGAACGACAAAATCGTTTATGTTATGCAAACGTTACCAAAGGAAAACCAAACTCAAAACGTTTAGGGATTGCCATTAGTACTATAAAATACTACGTACTACTTTTGCAATCGATGATCGATTGCAAAAGTTACTACGGTGCATCACTATTTAAAGATGTCAATTGTCATTGTCAAGTATTTCAACAATATTTTCGGAAGTTGTTTACTCGGAAGAAGAAAGAAAACAAATATAGTTTTTACCTATCTTTCTGTGCTTTGTTTCATAGTTGGAAGTGCTATTTGAAGGAATCAAATAAAACAAGTAGGTAAGTATTGTTTAGTTGTATAATTAAATAATCAACGTTGTTAATGCAGCTACAGCTAGCTAAGTTCTATGATTTGTATATTTGTAGATAATATGGACGGAGGGCGCCATACTTCAACAGTAAGACAGCTGCAACTTTTAGTCGAGTTTGCCGAGGCCAATAGGGATTTGGCCCTCGGTAGACTACGCTCAAAAGAGGCGCGGGCGCTTTCGACGCGCCTCTGGCTTGAATGCGCTAACAACTTAAATAGCGAGGGCCCAGCAAGGCTTCCCAAAGAATGGACCAAAGTAAGTACCTACTTACGTGTGTTGAAATGTACTCATCTCTCAATCTCATCTCATGCACAGAGAGTAGGGAATTGTTTATTCAAAACTGAAAATGAATCTTTTGAACAGCTTAGCTTGTAACATATAAACATACATGTATACTCAGCAGTTTTATTTTATTTAAGGAGGCAATTAAACAATTATTTTGCAGGTTTGGAATGACTTGAAGAGTAGGGTAAGGTCTAAATTGACTAGTCTTACCCTCTCACAGCGTGGCACAGGAGGTGGGCCACTTGTAAATGTTGCCCTCTCTGCATTGGAGGAGAGGGTAGCTAACATTATTGGGCGGGACATAGGGCCCATTCCAAATGTTGCCCAGGATCCGTTTTTACACTCATTACTATTTTAAATTTACAATATTTATTTCGTTTGCACTAACTAACCTTGCTCACTTTCTCATTTAGTGGGAACACTTTTTATTTGTTTGTTATATTGTTTTGTTTATGCTTGGCTATGCTTACTAACAGGCATTACCTGAGGAAAATGAAGTTGTGGTGGTGGAGTTGCTGACTGATAACCAGCATGAGTAAGTTTGTCAAACTAAATGCATTTTTGAAACAAAAAACATTGTTGTGTGTTTTGTATGGTGAGATGTTTTTATTTATGATCGTGGAGGGAGTGTCTAGTGGGGATGCAAGGGGTTTCAATCCTCTTTGAAGATTATTTCACCCAATTCCTGGATGAACACAACTAGTGAATTTTCTTTCCTTCATTTATCTCTTCCGTAAGTGCTGTAATTTTGTTAATACATATTATGAATGTTTCAGATCAAATGAAATTGATGAGCAGCAGATGCCTAGTAGTAGACTGTCTGTAACACCACAGCCATCATCGCCGCCGCCCCTCCCGCCATCACAGTTTCCCCAGCTGCCATCGCTGCCGCCCCAGCCGGCATCACAGTCGTCCACGCCGCGTCGCCGGCGGCAGAGACAGCAACAGAGGCCTCGCCAATTGACTGACAGGGTGGCTCTTCACACACAAGCTCAAAGTAAGTTGCAGAATATAAAGTAATAATTATGCTTGTTGTTCACTTAAATAGACGACTAGTCAGAACATAATATAAGGGATACTCAATACTCCCTTATTCCTCACTAATAATATTTATAATGCAAAAGTGATTCTTCTGTTTCTTTTTCTCACATGTTTTATTAAACAGTACCGGGTTTGGTCCTAGGCTCCACCAATGACTTTTCGAAGTAATGTGCGGTTTTCCATCGCTCCGTGCTTCGGAGGACACGTTAAACTTTCGGTCCTGACTGTTATTGATTAATAGCAGTCGTTAAGCCATATCAGAGGCCCTCGGGCGGACTGACAAACTCTGACACCAGAGGCCAGCACTAACTACCTCATAATATAAACAAACATGTTATATTTTGCCAACAGCAAGTCGTGCTGTGCTTGAAGAGAGCCGTGCTGTCATGATGCGCAACATGACAACATGCTTGCCCAGTCATCTCTCAGACAAGCTGAAGCCGCAAAAGCTCAGGCTGAGGCGGCTGTAATAGCAGCAGAAGCCAGCAGACTGCAGGCCCAAACAATGGCAAAGTTTTGCGAGTCAGTCAACAGTTTGGTGCCTGCAGTTCAGCTATTATTGCGTAGACACGCAAGCAGGGGGGCACAAAGGGTAAGACTTTTGTGTTTATTTAAGTAAGAGTTTCGTTTTTGTAAGAGAGATATCTTCCTACAAAAAACATTTTAACAATTATTTTGTTTCAGGTATCGTTGTCCGAAGAAAACAATTAAAAGTACCAAATGTCCACCTCAGGGCTCAAAATATATCCACAAATTTCAACAAGATCGGTTCAGCTGTTTAATCGTGAAAACGTAACAAAAATTACTTTCAGTTTTATAATATAAGTATGTCAGTCTATAATTGTTAGTGTATAATATAAGTATAGATTAAAAGGATGGTAATATAGTTTTTAGTATTAGGTATTTATAATAATTCAGACTGTTATTTAAGTTTTAAAGTTGTTTTAATTTTCATAGTCCTTAGTATTATTAGATAAAAAGTAATAATAATTATTATTGTTTTTCACTGTGTTTTAAAGTTGTTTTAATTTTCATAGTCCTTAGTATTATTAGATAAAAAGTAATAATAATTATTATTGTTTTTCACTGTGTTTAATATTTCTTATCTTTATCTGCCTTGTGGGCTGTGATTTAACTTTTATACAACATTATTTGTATAAAAGTCCTGTTATTAAAATTGTTATTTTGATTTGTTACATGATACACATTAGTTTTAAGTGTAAAACAACAATTTAGTTGTTTTCAAATTTATTGGATCATAATCAAATAAAATTGTAATTACAAAGCATAGTGTCCACTAAGTCCCCCTAAAATAAAATCAGTCAAATGCGAGTCAAGGAAAAATGACTCCCTATGTTTTACATTTCTGCATTGTTATATTATTAAAAATTACAATACCTCCTATCTACCTATCAAGAGGTAACCATGACCGCCGTTATGTGGTAACTAAAAAAGATCGGCTAAGGGTTAACTAATATAGTTACGCTTATCACCGACTGACTGACTGAATGAATGAATGACTAACGCTATGACGCCAAGACAAGTCAGCACCTAGTAATACATTAATTAATTCGCATTTATAATCATAGATGTAATTAAAAGTGGAAAAATTATGCACCAGAACCACGGGCGTGGGCCGCATAAATTAGGTGCAACGCACACAATTGGCCTTCTTTGGCCGATCTTACTCCGATTGTAAGGAGTGGCGTTTGTGTAACTTGTGACTCATTCACGCTACAATCTGCGAGTGTCTCTCTATCTTTGTTGATGCACATGAAGCACAACGGTGGGAATTTATCTGTTTGGGTGTGTTTGCCCATAGTTGTATGTAGTCAAGTTTTTGTTTACATGATATTAAAGAGTGCTGTATCTTCCTCCTTTGTCTAGACCTATGCAATTTAAACACATAGTTATGCAGGTTGAATATTTCTTTGGCGCCAAAGTTGGCGCACGAGTGCATCGCGGCGTTCGCGGCCGGCACTAAGATCAAGCGCGCGGGCTGCGCGGCCCGCAGCGTCCTCGCGCGGTGCTCGGAAAAATGCGCGCTCGGTGAGCTGGCGCTCACGGCGGAGCTGCTCGTCCGAGAGGGGTTCATATTCGACGCCGGCAGCATGCGCGATGTTGTGGAGAACGCAGCAGGCATTCGTGATTCTAGCTGCTGTCGCCGGCGCATAATGCAGCCTTCGGTCAGCCAGAAGACACCTATCAATAAAATCTATAATTTATATCATGATAAGGAGGTATTAGTTAATAATACCCAATACAATCATCATCAGTTTACTTTGCAAATTTTTGTAAATAAAGGTATTTTTTAACTAAATACATGTTTTTTTTGGGTTTTTGCACATAATATCATCCAAGCAAGATGATCATTTGAAAACTCAGGATTGTAAGAGCAGGATGCTTGCTTTGTTTATATCTAGCCTTTATAGCTTTTAGGGCCAAGTAACATTTGAAATATCTACCTGAACCAAGCCTTAAGCACTCCTATGCAACGTTCTACTACAGAACGTGCAGACACTTGAAGGTCTGTATAGTAGGCCTCTGGGGACCCTGGCTCAGCATTTAATATTGGAGTCATCATAGTTGCTCTTAGGGGATATCCTGAATCTCCTGCAACAGTACAATAAGGTAGATAAATATAGTTTATAGGTTAAAATATTAATCAAACTACATTATGAAAAAAAGCAATTACCTAAGATGTAAATGTCTTCTTGGTTCTCCTCGAAGAGCTTCTCAATATACCCCTTCAATGGGTTGCCCTCCCAGACCTTGCTATCGTGCATGGACCCAGGATAACTTGAGTCCACTGCCATGATATTTAAATCTGCATCGCACATCTAAAAAATAAAAACAAAGTAGATTTAACAATTATCTACATACATAGTCACTTAGATTGCATTCATATTATATTCAATATTGATGGAATTGTGATTAATACTTACTATTAAAACATTCAGAGAATGATAGCCCTTTCTGTTTATGTAGCGCTCCTCGTGTTCTTCTGGCTTTACGATGGCAACATGGGTTCCATCAACGCAACTCAGAATCCCCGGCATCCTTGTAGTTCTGTAGAAACTGAAATAAGAATTAGGAGGGAAATAAGACACGCCCAATGAAGATAACTAAATAAATGATGTTCTGAAACATATTTTCTCACCGTCTTTTACTATTCTCCCTATCACTTTGCCTAAATGGGAATGCCACATGTCCATTCAGAACCACAGGTTTATTGAGCGCCGCTGTCACTTGCTTGATAGCTTTGCTCACACTTGCTTGAGAGACTGGGTGATATTTACTGTCTCCAACTGGCGTCTGGTATGAACCCGTCGCGTAAAATGACAAGGCTATCAAAATCTGAAACATGCAATAAACGATATCTTCAGTTGTAAATAACACACATATTTTGTTTGTGGTGTGTACAATAAAGAATTTATCTATCTATCTAGCTATTGAAACAACGAAGGGTATGACTTCGGAAGCATGACCCACGCTTTTAGGGGGGGACGGGTAGGGGGGAGGGAGTACTACACCCCCCCCCCCCCCCGAGAGTGGAGCGGCTAGATCTTCCCCCCTTCTTAGATAAGTAATTTTTTATTTATTTATTATTTTTGCAATTTAGTCAACTAAGTGTCTCCGCGGAAGGGGAGCGGTACCAAGGGGTACCCCTCCACCTCCCGGGGGGGGGGGGATCTAGCCTCACACTCCCTCCCCCTCTACCCGTTCCCCCCACTCCCCCCTAAAATCGTGGGTCAAGCTTCCGAAGTTGTGCCCAACGAAGTATTGGGTTGGAAGCGCTATGGAAAAAGGTACTCTGACCAATAATTCAAACACATTGGAACACTTACCTTCGTCTCCACATCTAGACCATCTGAACGCAGAGAGGCCGGTATATGTGGCCTTAGTTCCTCCACCAACCCGGCAAACAGCTCGGTCGAGAGACTATCTTTTCCTGAACTTGATTTCTGTTAATGGAATCAATGACCGTCTCATCGAGCCTGCGGGTCGATGCTCTTTCTTCAGCCACATCCACCTCATAAGCACTTTCCAAAACGTGGAGATAAAGCCCGAGCATATTGTTTTATCCTGGATATGTGATCTAGCTTGATTTCAGTATTTTGAACGTTTTCACGACCTCAAAACTACCGCGAAAGTTGCTCGTCACAAACCAAAACAAAAACGTTCGTTTGACAGCGGCAAAGACGTTACCAACGAAACTCTTTTGGTTTTATACGCTGTCAAAAAATAGGGCAATACCAACTCCAACGTATTTTCCCGAAAAAAGCTAAATCGTTTCCGTTAAAATGTTTAGCGCGATACGAAATGTGTCTAACGTAACGTTTTTGGCTGAGGTTTTATTTTGGCATTAACGTTCAAAATTAGCGCGATTGGCCTGCTGTTGGCCTACACTGTGGCGCACGCAGCATCAAGTAAATATAGTTACAGAATAGCATTTTTTGAACAACTATTTGTATATTTAATATGAATTTTCTAGAGAACATTACTTTTCGGCGTCAACGAACATCTTCAGATTCAAATACAGCTAATGAAAGTCAGATCACGACAGAAAGTGTAAATACTACTACAAATAGCTTACCGGACATATCCGATGATGAAGACGAGCAATTAAAAGAGCTAAAAGTTCAATTAGATAGTGCACATAAGGAAATAGAGGCACTTTCATTAGAAAATACTAAACTCAAGCGCATAAACGATGACTTAATGAAGAAAAATGATCTGTACAAAAAAAACACGCAAAGCACTGTAAAACAGAAAATACCAACACCAAAGAAGCGAAACACACCACGAAATATAAGTCAGCAAACCCAGACAGAAGCATTAGATAACACAGAAAGTCTTAGTGAAAAAGTACAGACAGAAACTTTACAAAAATTAGAAAATAAATGTGTTGACAAACCGATAGAAGTAAAATTACTAAATGCTAAAGATGCAAAAATGGTAAATATAGACTTAATCAATATTGAAAAGATAAATACAAGGTACAAAAATAAAATTCAAGTACACATCACAGAAAGAACAGAAAACCCACAGAATCCAACCAATAATATTATTTTAATCAGTTCTAATAAGCAAAATAGTGTGCTGCAAATAGCCGAAAATACTTTGAATGGATACATAAATCTACGTCACTACCTCACACCCCATGGGGGCATACATGAGTTAATGAAGGGAATAGAAACCAAAGTTTCGAACCTTACGATAAATGACTATTGCGTCATATTCATTGGTGAAGAAGACTTTAAAGTGGCTAGCGATCATATCAAACTTATATATCACATAAGAGAAGCCCTTCATAAATTAAAACACACGAACTTCGTTATCTGCTTACCGACTTATAAATATACCGAACAACCTAATTCAATTAATTACCTCAATTTATTTAATAGTAGTATTGACACATTTAATAAATTACTGTATTTAGACAATATGGCATACAAATACGCAGTTATTTTGGACTCTAATTTAAGTTTATCATATGATAGTAGCATGTTTTTCACACGCTCACAATGTTGGTTTACGGACTGTTTTCAAAAACTTGTCAACGGTTATTCAGAACATTAAAAGCTCTCAAAATAGCTCTCAAAATAGTTCAGACAAACATTTCTCTGAGCAATTAATGAACTGCAATGATTTTGAGGGAAATTATTGTAATAATATAAAAACGCAATCATCAGGCACAGATTTTTTTCGTGAATAAATTGATGTATATTATGCATCAAAACATCGCGGGATTGTTGAATAAAGCCGATGCTCTTACCATTTGCATTGATGAACTATCAGAAAGAAAAAATAATGTTGACGTAATTTGTATTTCTGAGCATTTTATTATGTCAGGGCTTGAAAACAATCTCGTGATACCTAATTATCGGTTAGCTGCATGTTTCTGTAGACAGAATAGTAAGAGAGGCGGAGCATGTATTTTAATTAAGTATGGACATGAATGCCGAGAACTGCCACATATAGCAACTTTATCCGTAACTGGCATTTTTGAATGTTGTGCCATAGAATTAACCTGCAATAAAATAGTTGTTGTATGTATTTATAGGGTACCCAAAGCGAGTAATTTAAATGTAAGTTTTGACATTTTAGAGAAAATCTTGACTAATCTGTGTAAACAGCAATATAAACATATTGTAGTTGCTGGTGACTACAATATTGATTTGTTGAAAAATAACAATGCATCGCAACAGTTAGAATGTCTACTACTAAATTTTAATCTTAAATTGTCTCTTAGACAGCCAACGCGAATGCAGAGCCGAACATGCCTTGACAATTTTGCGCATAACTTCAAAACTAACTGCAAAGCCGAAGTAGTAGAATTTGCACTTTCCGACCACACAGCACAATTACTGAAATGCCCCGTGGAAAAGAAATGCATAGTTAACTACTGGCGTAAAAAACGTCGTGATTATAACTTTGATAATATAATTAAATTTAAATCGTGTTTAAAGAATCTTTCATTTTCTGAACTGTACACCTTTGACGATCCCAATGACGCATACAACTACTTTATTGACATTTTTAAACTTTTTTATGACTTATGTTTCCCATATGAATACAAAACTATTAATACAATTAGAAAGCCTAAGTGGATATCACGTGGAGTCAAACTATGTAGTAAAAAGAAACGCCAAATGTTGTGGCAGTACAGACTGAAACGTAATATTACAAATAAAATAAAATTAGTAAAGTACTCGAAACTATTTAAAAAAATTACAAAGCTTACTCAACGTGCACAAAATGACTACGCGATAAAAACTTCAACTAACAAGTCAAAATCTACTTGGAACATAATCAATAGCTAAAAATTCAATGTACCAAAAGATTCCATTGGTCAAATTAAAATTAATGATGACATTATTAATGATCCAATGAATATTTCTATTGCATTTAATAATCACTTTATTGATAAAATCAAACCGATTGAAAATTCAGGACATAAAGTGAATTCCTTGATATCAAATAGAAATAATTCCATGTTTCTTGCTCCTTGCTTGGCGTATGACATTTTTAAGATAATAAATGCATTAAAAAATACGAATAGTGTAGGCTATGACGGTATTTCGTCAAAAATCATCAAACATGTTGCAGAATACATATGTAGTCATATAAGTCACATTATTAATTTGTGTATTAGTACAGGTACTTACCCTGAAGCACTTAAAGTATCAGTTATTAAACCTTTACATAAAAAAAAAGATAAAGAATGCTTAGACAACTATAGGCCCATTTCACTTATCCCTATAATGTCGAAAGTTTTTGAAAAATATATTTACTTTCAACTGTACAACTATTTAGAGAAAACTAAAATACTTTGTAGCGAACAAAAAGGATTTAGAAAAAACAGAATAGTAAATATGGCCATATATGAGTTTTTATATAATGTAGATAAGACTTCGCCTGTCTGTGCCATATTCTACGATATGACACAAGCATTTGATTATGTTAACCATGAAACACTTCTACAAAAAATTGAAGCTTATGGTATAAGAGGTAATGTTTTGGATCTTATTCAGTCTTACTTGACCAACAGGAAACAATACACGGAAATTGCAAAAATAAACATTCGCAAGAAACAGGAAGAAGTTTTTAGATCCGGAGAAAGAACTCCTACTTATGGAGTGCCGCAGGGCAGTGTTCTAGGCCCTCTCCTATTTATATTGTATATAAATGATTTACCTAAAACTATTAATTATCCGACAACTCTCTTTGCAGATGATAGCACAATAACAATTAATTGTAAGAATAAGGACTTATATGAATCTGACATAAATAATACATTAAAATCGGTGATTGCGTGGTTAGATAACAATAATTTAAAAATAAATTTGGACAAGACAAATTTAATTCATTTCAGCCAGCGTGCAAATTTAAGGACATTAATTATCAATACAATGAGAGAATTATAAATGAAGTTGAATCAACAACATTTTTAGGTTTGACCATAGATAAACGACTTAACTGGAAAGCTCACATAGAGATTCTAAATAAAAGAATAAGCTCGTCAGCCTATGCACTATATAAATTGTCATCGTTGATAAATAAAAATGCATTAATAACGGCATACCATGGATTAGTGGCGTCCGTGTTACGCTATGGAATTATTATTTGGGGAAATTCTACTGATAAAGATGCTGCTTTTAAATCCCAAAAAAGATGCATCAGAGCAATGTTTCATCTAAATCAGACTGATAGTTGTAAGCCCTATTTTAAGGAACATAAAATATTAACACTTCCAGCGCTGTACATTTTAGAAATTGCAACGTTTGTAAAAACAAATCCAGAACTTTTTCGTCGTCTGTCTGATGTTGTTGTACGTAACAGGCGCGATAAAACCAGACTTTGTGTTCTACGATCTAAGACGACATTAGTGCGGAAAAGTGCCTTCGGCATGGCTCCTACTATTTACAATAAAATACCTAAAGCTTTTAAAGTATTAAATAGTAATTTGTTTAAAAAGAAATTAAGAAATTTACTGGCGGAAAAATGCTATTATGATATCAATGAATTCCTAGCTGATAAAATCTGAATGAATAGTAGAATCACTTGATAGATAGACTTTACCTCCAATAATCACCTTCCGCCATGCAAAGAAGACGCATAGGGGATTTCTGGACAATATGTCAAAAAAAACCCCTTCGCAGGGAATTGTGGAAAGGCATTTATGGAATAAGCCTTTTAAACGACTAATTTAATTAATTGACATATTTTTATATTATTTGATTTATAAATTGCATTTTGTTTTTTTTCATTAATAACGACTGATTTAATTAATTGACATATTATTATATTATTTGATTTATAAATTGCATGTTTTTTTTTTTTCATTAATTTGTATTTTAATATTTGTATGCCCTAAAGGCAAAAACATGTGAACAACTTATTATAATAAGATCTTGCACATCTTGCTGATTTGTATGTATACCATGTTTTAATGAATAAATTATCTTTATCTTCTTTATCTTTATCGATATCTTCGTTTTATGTCACAGCTGTCAAACTTAAAAGAGCTATAACGAATCTCTGAAACGAATGATGCTAGACCAGTAGTTTTTTGACAGAAGTGATAGATCTCATCAATATCTTCGTTTTAGATGACAGCTGTCAAACTTAAAACAGATATTACTCGGAAACTATTGATCATTGACTAGTAGTTTCATTACAGAAGTAATAGATCTTATCGATATCTTCGTTTTATGTCACAACTGTCAAACTTAAAAAGGCTATAACTCTGAAACTAATGATGCTAGACTAGTAGTTTCTCTACAGAAGTAATAGACCTCATTGATATCTTCGTTTTGGATGACAGCTGTCAAATTTAAAAGGGCTATAACTCTGAAACTAATGATGCTAGACTAGTAATTTCTTGACAGAAATGATAGATCTCATAAATATCTTCGTTTTGGATGACCGTTGTCAAACTTAAAACTGATATTACTCGGAAACTATTGATCGTTGACTAGTAGTTTCTTTACAGAAGTAATATATCCCATCGATATCGTCGTTTTGGATAAAAGCTGTCAAACTTAAAAGGGCTATAACTCTCAAACTTATGATGCTAGACTAGTAGTTTCTTAACAGAAGAGATAGATCTCATCAAATCTTCGTTTTGGATGACAGCTGTCAAACTTAAAACAGATGTTACTCGGAAACTATTGATTGTTGACTAGTAGTTTCTTTACAGAAGTAATAGATCTAATTGATATCTTCGTTTTGGATGACAGCTGTCAAATTTAAAAGGGCTATAACTCAGAAGCTAATGATGCTAGACTAGTAATTTCTTGACAGAAGTGATAGATCTCATCTTAAAGAAACGGCAGTTCCTCATGGCACTACTAGCATCGTTTGGTTGTGTCATTGGTATAATATATTCCCCTTTGGCACAACTGGTTGTGCCTAAGGGAATAGCAGCAATTCCCCGTGGCACAACTGGTAGTGCCAAACAGTTGTGCCACGGGTAAGTCACGGTTCTTTTATGGCTATAGATCTTTCCTCTGAGCATTACGACACTGCTTAGAGCAAAGAGGTGAGACCTCCTATCTCACTCTAGATATCCTTCAATATTACCTCCAAGCGTTACGTCATAATATAACGTAAAGAGGTAAAACCTCCTATCTACCTAGTCGTTACGTCACACAACGACGTAACACATAGATACCTCCTCTTACTCCCATTTAAGAGAGATCCATCTCTCTTTTTCCTCATCCCTCACATGCGTTACGTCACACTACGTCCTGCAGTGGACAGATAATGGCTGATGATGAGCATACGAGATTCCATCCACGGACCTATGGATTATAGCCAAGCATTCTCACATTGTGCCACTCTGCTTCGTGAAGGGAAGGTCGAAGGTGCCCTTTTATAAACAATGTATTATTATTTCCAAATTAACACAACTTCACCAATCCGCCTGCCAAGCGTGATGACTATGACAAACCGGCTCCGTTATTCCTGGCACCGGTAGCAGCCATGGTAACGGCGGAGCAGGGGGTGCTAAGAATCCCCGGCAGAGACCCAGCTACCAACCCCCACGATCTCTGGACCTGGCAACTTATAACGCACGCACCTTGAGGACCGATGAGAAATTGATAGAGCTGGAAGAAGTAGTAAGTAAGTTGCGCTGGGGTATTATAGGGTTATCAGAAGCCCGAATAGAGGGAGAGGATACGATGACCCTCAATTCCGGCAACTTACTCTATTACCGGGAGGGCGACCAGCAGTCCCAACATGGTGTCGGGTTTCTCGTCCACAAGTCCCTCGTCAACAACATTGTGAAGATCGAAAGCATTTCGAGCAGGGTGGCATACCTTGTACTCAGAATTACCGTACGGTATTCGTTGAAGGTCATACAGGTGTACGCCCCACACTCGAAACGCCCGGACGATGAAGTGGAGGCTATGTATGACGACATTTCTAATGCCATACATGCCCCGAAAACACACTTCACACTGGTGATGGGGCACTTCAACGCACGGCTGGGCATGAGGAATGGCGATGAACTGAGAGTGGGGCAGTTTGGATTTGGAACCAAAGTGGTCAGCGATTGGCCGACTTCATGGAGAAGGAGGGACTCTTTTGGAATGATGAACTTGATTGTCATCTTTAATTGTAATGGCATTAGGCGAGTGTTATTTTTGTTTTAATTTTCTCAACGATGTATTAATGTGCATTATGTAGATGGCCAAATAAATAAATAAATAACTCCTATTTCAAGAAGCGCCCGCCCAAGAAATGGACGTGGCTGCACCCCGGCGGTCATAAGCACGAGATAGATTTCATTTTGACGACCAATAAGCATATATTCAATGATGTATCTGTGATCAACAGGGTTAAGACCGGCAGTGATCATCGCACGGTAAGAGGCTCATTGAATATCAACGTAAAGCTGGAGAGGTCTCGCTTGATGAGATCTACTCTTCGCCCAAGTCCTGCCCAAATCCAAAACCCCGAAAGCTTTCAGTTGGAGCTCCAAAATCGCTTCCAAATACTTACCGAATGCGATACAGTGGACGAACTAAATAACGGGCTGGTGGAAATTGTCCACGCGGTCGAGTCGGAGTTCTTTAAGGCCCCCCGCAAAAAAGAACACAGAAACTCTCTGAGCATACACTCAAACTTATGGCAGAACGAGGCGAGATGAGGCTGCAGGCTTCAGTGGATATGTCGAGTTACAGCTTGCTTAATAAACAGATCTCCAAGTCAATGCGACACGATTTGCGTTCCTATAATACTACTTGTATTAAAAACGCAATACAGCGGAACAAGGGCTCCAAAGTGTTCGCAATAGATGTGTCTATTGGGCAAAGCCTGTTGACGAAGCTGTAAACCGACAGTGGCAGCGTCGTTTCGTCGAAGCCAGAGATTTTGAGTGAACTCGAGATTTTCTATGGACAATTTACACCTCATCGCGTAGTCCTCCTAGCAGGACTAGCGATACAAGAGCCCATTTGACCCGACATTATACCGAAGATATCCCGGACGTCAGCCTATACGAGATCAGATTGGCTCTCAAACAGCTTAAGAGCAAAAAGGCACCAGGGGAGGACGGAATAACGACAGAGCTACTGAAAGCGGGTGGAACACCGGTACTTAAAGTCCTTCAGAAGCTGTTTAACTCTGTCATCCTCGAGGGTACTACGCCAGAGGCGTGGCACAGGAGCGTAGTGGTTTTGTTCTTTAAGAAAGGTGATAAAACCATCTTGAAGAATTATAGGCCCATTTCGCTGCTGAGCCACATCCATACGCTCCGGCAGATTATACAGAAGACCGAAGAGTATAATCGGCCACTATGTCTAGCGTTTGTGGACTACGAGAAAGCCTTTGATTCAGTCGAGACCTGGGCAGTGCTACAGTCATTACAGCGGTGCCAGATTGATTACCGGTACATCGAAGTGTTGAAGTGTTTGTACAGCAAGGCCACCATGACAGTTCGTCTTCAGGATCAGAGCACGAATTTTATCCAGCTGCAAAAAGGGGTGAGACAGGGAGACGTTATTTCTCCGAAACTGTTCACCTCTGCACTGGAAGATATATTCAAGCTTCTGAACTGGAACGGATTTGGTGTTAACATCAATGGCGAATACTTCACTCACCTTCGATTTGCTGATGATATAGTCATCATGGCTGAAACCCTGGAAGACCTAAGCACAACGCTCATTGCCTTCAATATTGTTTCCCAACAGGTGGGTCTTAAAATGAACATGGGCAAGACGAACATCATGTCAAATGCCCATGTCGTACCCATGCCGGTTTATGTTGGGAACGATATTATCCAAGCTGTTGATCACTATGTCTACTTGGGTCAGACGATCCAATTAGGTAGATCGCAACTTCGACAAAGAGGTCAACCGACGAATCCAACTCGGATGGGTAGCGTTCGGGAAATTACGCCATAACTTCTCGTCGCAGACACCGCAGAGCCTCAAGACGATAGTTTATAATTAGTACGTGTTGCCAATGATGACATACGGCACTGAGACGTGGTCGCTAACTATTGGTCTCATACAAGAGTTGCGCAGCGTGCAATGGAGAGCTATGCTAGGTGTTTCACTACGTGATAGAATCAGAAATGAGGAAATCCGTAGAAGAACGAAGGTTACCGACATACCTCTCAGAGTTTGCAAGTTGAAGTGGCAATGGGCAGGCCATATAGTTCGCAGAACCGACAACCGCTGGGGAATAAAGGTTCTCGAATGGCGACCACGAACAAGCAAGCGAAGTGTGGGGAGACCCCGTACACGTTGGACCGACGACATTGTAGCCATCGCAGGAAGTCGATGGATGGAGGTGGCACAAGATCGCTCGTCATGGCGCTCTTTGGGGGAGGCCTATGTTCAGCAGTGGACTTCTAAAGGCTGACATGATGAACACAACTTTGGACCCCTATCCCGCTGGAAACCTTGTTTTTTTTCGGGATAAAAGTATCCTTAATTTTAACACACAATATAAACTTTGACTATGCCAAGTTACATCCGTCCGGTAGTTTCAGCGTGATATGTGTTCTTTTAAATATTTTTCAACCCCTATCCTGCTAAAAACAAGGGTTCCCCTTGTTTTTTTCGGCATAAAATGTATTCTAAATGTTTTTCCATAACACCAGCTAAGATTGTGCCAAGTAGCATCAAAATTCGTCTGGTAGCATCAGCGTGATGCGAGTTCAAAGAGATAAAGAGACAAAAAATAAAAAAATACCTTTTTGCACTATATATCGATTATGTAGTTTATCTCAATTATAATTTTCAAAAAATATTTTATGTCTAGATTTTTTAGTAATTACACTTTTATTATAGTATAGAATAGATATATTTTTATTAAAACAATTAGAAAGGCTGCCATATTTTTTTAATCATGTTTTTAGATTATATACTTACTAAGATTTTTACAATAAGCCTGCCATCTACAAAGATGGCAGCCTATAAAATCATTCTGAATAAATACGTACAAAGTCATAGTACTTTCTCACTAGTGAGAGTTGATTTTTGATACAACCTAGCAATAGGAAGCAAGCTGGTTGTTTTCTTGGTGGTAAGATGCACCACAGAATAAGGGATACTAATATGCTTCCGAGAACAATATCAGTGCCCGTAGACCTTATTATTCTACAAATCCTTCTGCAACATTAGCCTAATATCCTTGTTTGTCAATTTGTTTCATAAAACTATGATAATAAAAGCATTTTCATAGAAATGTTGATGTTAGCATTAATATACTTGTTTATTAATATTAATAGCTTTGCGTTTGACCACAATCTCTCCTGGTGGTAAACATTGATGCAAAAATAATTAATTATTTTTAGTTTACAATTTTTCTGGATATTAAATGGTTGATCATGGACAGGAATAATTATATTTATCGTTTGGCACCCAAAATTCCAAGGCAGAGTCGCAGGTGCTGATGGCCAATGTGCCATTCTGGTAACATAACTGCAACAATAAAAAAACACAAATAAAATATATTCTGAAAACTATAAAACAGTAGTGAGATACCGTTGAGATACCTACAGACTGACAGCCTAAACCGGTGGAGATAGAAAAACAGTAGTGAGATACCGTTGAGATACCTACAGACTGACAGCCTAAACCGGTGGAGATAGAAAAACAGTAGTGAGATACCGTTGAGATACCTACAGACTGACAGCCTAAACCGGTGGAGATAGAAAAACAGTAGTGAGATACCGTTGAGATACCTACAGACTGACAGCCTAAACCGGTGGAGATAGAAAAACAGTAGTGAGATACCGTTGAGATACCTACAGACTGACAGCCTAAACCGGTGGAGATAGAAAAACAGTAGTGAGATACCGTTGAGATACCTACAGACTGACAGCCTAAACCGGTGGAGATAGAAAAACAGTAGTGAGATACCGTTGAGATACCTACAGACTGACAGCCTAAACCGGTGGAGATAGAAAAACAGTAGTGAGATACCGTTGAGATACCTACAGACTGACAGCCTAAACCGGTGGAGATAGAAAAACAGTAGTGAGATACCGTTGAGATACCTACAGACTGACAGCCTAAACCGGTGAAGATAGAAAAACAGTAGTGAGATACTGTTGAGATACCTACAGACTGACAGCCTAAACCGGTGAAGATAGAAAAACAGTAGTGAGATACCGTTGAGATACCTACAGACTGACAGCCTAAACCGGTGAAGATAGAAAAACAGTAGTGAGATACCGTTGAGATACCTACAGACTGACAGCCTAAACCGGTGAAGATAGAAAAACAGTAGTGAGATACCGTTGAGATACCTACAGACTGACAGCCTAAACCGGTGAAGATAGAAAAACAGTAGTGAGATACCGTTGAGATACCTACAGACTGACAGCCTAAACCGGTGAAGATAGAAAAACAGTAGTGAGATACCGTTGAGATACCTACAGACTGACAGCCTAAACCGGTGAAGATAGAAAAACAGTAGTGAGATACCGTTGAGATACCTACAGACTGACAGCCTAAACCGGTGAAGATAGAAAAACAGTAGTGAGATACCGTTGAGATACCTACAGACTGACAGCCTAAACCGGTGGAGATAGAAAACATTTTTTTTCTTGATTTATAAATTGGGCGGAAATATTCCTTACTGTGCACTAAGGAGGGATTTTTTGAAATTCTATCTAAAGGGGTGACCCGCATGCAAAGCAAACTTTACCATCCTTGGATAAAACCGCGGGCGCAGCTGGTTCTTTTTTATTTTATTTCATTGAGTTTATAGAGTTAGTCTATGGACCTCTAGTATTGTTGCAAATACCTCAGTTATATCAATGGTGGAGCTTCCAATAGATGAAAATTCTGTTGGTGGGTAGCTGTTGTAGAAGAATTTTATTTCACCTCTATCTGAACACACAATCATGGTTCCATCACTTTGGCAAACACATTTTGTCTTGATTTGAGGACTTGTGATGGCAGGTTGCTCCCAGAGCTCGGTAGATCCTATTAAAACATGATCCTCTGGATTGAATAAGTTAAGGTGTCCCCTGGAGTCCCCAACATATAAACCATATGGGCTCCAACTGATGCATACAGGATATGCTTTGCCTTCGACATCTTTTGGAACTAGAATGTCACTTTTTAGTATTTTACCAGCTACTCTATCATATATGGTCATAGTTTTGTCATCGCTGATAGATGCAATCAAGTTGCCCGATTTACGAAGGTCTAATACTGCTCCTTTATGTGCTTTGTAGGATTGTATAGCATTATTTCCAGAGCGTTGGTCGAAAATTAGCACCTTCCTGGAATATAGACCTGCCATCACTTCTTTGCCGTCACCGATAAGTGACAAGACCGACAATCCGCAACTGGAACAAGAAAATTTGGGCAATCAATAGGCTGATTGTGTGGAGTGAGATAATGAATAAATGTAAATCTTATTATGGTTAGAAAATACATACCCAAATTTTTCTAAGCATTCAAAAGTCTCCAAATCCCATGCCTTGACACTGTTGTCCCAAGAGGCCGAGTACACAGTAGTGGCTGAATCAGGGTAATCCGGTGCCAGGTCCCAGACCCAACCAGAATGAGCGTCATTTCGCATTTTTAATGGTTTGCCTTCACAAAATACTGGATTGGTGTCATCATCTATGGTTGAAACAACGTCAGACACTTTCAATAATGCCATACTTCGGTCTCTTGAGCCTGATATACATAATTCACCTTTCTGCAGAAAGAAGTTAATTATATAAGGCAACAATGAGATGGAACTCAATATCGCTTTTGTTAATGCCAGCTTTACTACTGTTAACTGTTGTACAATTGTTATAAATGCATAGACCTAGTTATAGGAGGGAAGATATAGCATGCTTTAATCCTTTGAGTACCACACATTTTTATAACAATTTAAAACAATACGATCTGACGATCGTCAGTCACGGTACGGGACGAGTCAATCCTTCAAGTAATGTGCGATAGCATGCGCAGTGCCCGATGGATTAGGGGTTGCTTTAGACCACAGTCGCATGAATTGAGGGGGAAGGATGGGGGGCCTACCATGGGGTTGGACAAATTATCTTTTCCCCGTATTTATCCACTTCTCATTGGAAATAATTCTCTTCTCTACCTTACATAGCACGGCAATCGAGAAAAGGGATAAAATCAAAGGAGAAAATGTTTCTATTGACGTTTGTTATAGACATTATATATTGATGCGAAAAACGCAAACAATGGAAGAAAATTTCTCCGGTTTGGGCGGTACATCCGAGATGCCCGTGACTTGTTGAATTTTCGGACAACAAATTTCGATAAATCTTATTATTTTACAATTTCCTTGTACGAGTAGTTTTTTTTAGGGAATTATTCGTGTAATACCTACTTCTTTTCTTCGAAAATTGTTCATTAAATTACACTTAATGCACACAATTTTTTTCTCAAACTTTGCTCACGTATCTGGCACTGGCTTTACACATTACATCCAGGGCAGCGTTTTTAAAGTTTGTTTTGTACACGTAATCTACGTGTCACTAACTGTACACACCATGTCGCGGGATTCAAACCAAAGGGGCATATCAACAAACCCCCTACTTTTCAGGCGAGACAAATAACTGAATAACTTTTTTTGGGGTAAACCTAGCGTACTATAAATTTGTATGTGGCGTTATAAACGCATTCCCCATAAAGGGATACGTAGTCACCTGCGAATGTCGTTTTAGCGAATATCTATTCCTCGAAGTTTATTCATCGAATGCTTACATCATCGAAGGGTCGTTACTGCAAATGATCAAAATTGCGAAGGTACGTTTACTCAAATGGTCAAAACTGCGAATGGTCTTATGATCGAATATACTAATATTCTACCAATTTTTAAACCAATAAAAGAAGAGTTTTTCACGCGTACCTACATATGTAATACTGTTGAACATGCGTAATACTCATATACAAAATGGATAGCTCGAACGGGACCTGGAAGGAAAGTACCCTCAATATTGCAGCCACACTGTAAATTAAAAAAAAAAATACTCGGGATGACGTAAGGCTTCTAACGATACCCCATACATCCAAATCTGTTCAAGCGTTTAAAAGTTATGGTGGAATAAATAAACTCACATAGATACAAACATACATGAATCCTGAAAACATTACACTCCTTTTTTGGGCAGTAGTGTAATAAACAGGAATAAAATATGGGGATGTGTGTTAGCTCGTTTATTAGAATATTCTAACAAACGACCCTTCGCAGAATAAACCTTCGCAATTTTGACCAACCGAGCAAACGTACTTTTCGAAATTTTCACCATTCGCAGAAAATACCCTTCGAGGATGTAAGCATTCGATGAATAGACATTCGCAAAACTTCGAGGAATAGACATTCGCAAAAACGATATTCGAAATTACGTACGTATCCCTATAAATTATACGTATATAATGCTTGATTATAATTAAGTGGTTCTATAACATGCGTTTTTTGTTCTTACATCTCTTTCGCTTGGCGACAATATCATGAAACTTAGTCAATTTTTCACAAAAAGCCATAGGATTTGAGGACGAAAAAAGTTTTTTTTTGTCTTTTAAAAATTGAATAAGGAATAGTTCCAACTAAGTTGATGATTGGTGTTTTGATAATTTCAGAGTAAAAAATAATGTATTTACCCCAACGTGGTCTCCACTCAAGAACACGTCTATCCGACTTTTGTTATTGCCGGATCACCTCATTCTGGATAAGATCTTTCAGAGAAACTCTGAGCAATGCTATTTCCATTGCCCGCAGAGCGACTTTAAATTGGTGGACTAGTCGTACCGTGAGTCGGCTTAAATTTATTAATTATTATTAAAGTCAAATGCATCGGAGATATCTCCAATGCATTTGAGAACAATTTCGGAGAAATAATTTTCCCTTGTCTCTCACCTCGATGCTGGTTCTGTACTTGGAGAAACATTGGTGCGGCGTCATACAGACATCTCAACACTTGGATATAGCGCCAGTTGACTGGGCATCGTTGCAGAGACTCCAAAACAAACAAAGTCTCGATAGAGTCAAAGGCTTCCTCATAGTCCACAAACGCTAGGCACAGGGGCTGATTATACTCTTCTATCTTCTTTATAATCTGCCGCACGGATGCCTGCCGTATGGATATGGTCTATTCATATCCTCCCCGAAACCCGGCTTGCTCTAATACGTCGAAATCCGCGCAAGACGATTCGTGATGACTCTCGAAAACAGCTTGTAGACATGACTCAGGTTCAGGAGTGAAATGGGCCGATAGTTTTTCAAAAGGGTCTTTTCACCCTTTTTGAATAATAGGACGACCACACTCTTGTTCCATACCTTTGGAGTTCTCCCAGAGAAGAGAACAGAATCAAATATACACTGAAGTTATTTAAGCGTGGGAGTACCTCCTGCCATCTGGAGCTCCGTTGTAATTCCGTCTATACCCGGGGCTTTTCCATTTTTGAGTTGTTTCGAAGCCATCTCTATTTCGTCAAGGCTGAATTTTGTTAGCTCTTCAGCGTAGTGGCGGGTTAGAGTGGTCCCCGGTCCTGGAATCCTCGATGTCGGGTTTGGGTTGCAAGCGTTTGACATTTACAGTCTGCCATAGATATCTACAACTTTCGCCAGAATCTCCGGCTTAGAAACGACAACTTTCCCGCTTCATGTGGTCAACTCCGTCAGTTGGCTTCGACCAAGCACGAAGAATTTCGACCCCTTATTTCTCTTAATCGCTTCTTCGTCCAATGAATAAGGAGTGTAAAAAAACGGCCATGTGCAAGTTGGACTCGCACTTGGCCGTTTTTTCCGTAGGGTTCCATACCGCCAAGCAAAAAACGCATAAAAAAACACGTTTCTTGTATGGCGACCCCATTTAATTTTTAACTTTATTTTATTTTTATTATTTGTTGTTAAAGCGGCCATAGTACCTATAGCCGCTAGTATGCACAATATGTAAAAATTTCAAGTGTCTACCTATGACGGTTCAAAAGATACAGCCTTTTAACAGATGGACGCACGGAGAGCGGAGCTTTAGTATTAGGGTCCCGTTTTGGCACCCTTTGGGTACAGAACCCTAACAAAGTCACGGGCATCGGCCAGGCATCAAATATTAGTTATTTTGTTAAATGACCTAAAATAATATTTCTTCAAAAAGCAACATAATGTAGCTTTTGAGACCTACAAAATGTATAAAAAAAAACAGCAAATTATTATAATCACACAATATTACTTTACTTTAACGAATTTAAAAAACATATAATCAATAAGGAGCTAAGCATTATCTATGTAAATTGTTGGCATGACAATTCCTTAAGCCTTTCTTTAAATGAATAGGCACATAAGCATACGTCTAGTCTATATGGCATGTTTATTATGCTTGAATATAATAAAATATTGCTCATAAGCCTCATCATGCAAAAAGGGCTGACATACGGCCTAATTGTGGAAAAAAGCCCACGCATCAAGTATAGTAGTGCTCATACGCCTAACATTCGCCTTTTAGGTTTGATAATAATTTCTGAGTACAAATCATACGCCAAAATGTTTTTCATTAATTTCATAAAAATACTTAACAAGAAATTACTAAAAAAATTGAGCTTACGTGTTGCTAGTACAGGAATTCAATGGCACTGAAAATAATAATCGAATATTTGTTCATACGCCTCTTTGGTATGAGCCTTTGGTATTTCCTACATCAATGGTACATATGAACATTTTTGGAAATATAATCTATAAAAACACCAAAAGATCGAATGATTCCTGAAAATATGTTGGATTTTTTAAAATATTAAAGACTAAAAAGTAACATTCAAACGCATTCAATGGTACTGAACCATAGAGAATGCTACTCCCGCTACCAATTTTTATAGTTCCCAGGGGAAAAATGTCCACCCCCGTGCTAGGCCTGTAGTTAGCTGGTACATAATCTGCTTATTTTTTATTAGACCTATGTATAAATATTATTTAACACACTTACATTGACTAGCAGTAATGTATCCACTGAAGCATAATGCATGTCTTTTACAATGACATGCTTCATGGTTTCTTTCACGTTGGACCATCTACAAAATTCAAAGTCCATCTCAACACAAACTTCCACCCAGTTGATAGGTTTCTCATCCCAAATCTTTAATTGGGGAATAGGTGGGAAGTAGCCCCTGATTCTGCTGTGGATCCAGTTCTTCCATAGGGTCTCATCCGACAGTATATCTTCCAACCTTTGACAGACATTTCTAAACGTGTTTTTTAAAAATACTGGATCTATGAAGGAGCATATTTTTAATATTATCTGTAAAATACAATGTAAATACAATAAAAACACAGTTAGTAAAGCATCATCAAATCCAGCTTCTTTGTAAAATATGGTTAGAAATAATCCATGGAATGGATACTCTTTTGATTATTATAAATTTTAAGGGACTTCTTGTCTCTATGAATAGATCCTCTGTACCAGTAGGCCTAGCATGGGGGGGGGACAAATTATCTTTCCCCCTTTTTTATCCCCTTCTCACACATAAGGATACAAGTGGGGATAAAAACAGGGGAAAGATAATTTGTCCACGCCCATGCTAGGACTGCAGAACACTTAGGTATGTAGGTACCTGGTACCAATCATAAAATTATGCCTACTTTATTCTTTGTGCAATACCTACTACATCAAAGTTGAATTTACCTCAACAGGCATATCCAGTAATGAGGTCTCAGAGTATCCACAGTCATCAGTTGTACAGGGTCTTAGACCATTCTCGATTTCAGCCAGCTGCTCTCCCACTGATTGCATTGTGTCACACATAATATTTTTATTGGTTCTTCACCTAAAACAGTTACCTTTTAATAAGTCATATAGATGACAAAAGGATATTACTAAACTATTATCTAACACGGTCACAGAGCAAATGCAAGATGAAGTAAACACCTATTTGCATTTTGCTTAGTCAAGAGCCTTGTATGGTCGTAACATAAGGATACATTCAAGAATGTTTATTACTTTCTTGGATACATTCAAGGTTATTGTAATTGTCTTATGTACAGTAATAACACAACAACCACTAATATTTTCACTATCTAGCACACATGAGATATGATCCAGCCCTCATATGATCCAGCAATCAAAACGTTATTTAACTCGTAGTTTTTTAAAACGCACATCAAAAATAAACGACCATGTAAAAAATAGATCAGTACATAAAATCGCGACTAGAGCTGCTTGCCTTTGGCGTATTTGTTTCAGAATTATGATAGCAGTATAGCATCGGATCGGAGATATGTTGAGAAATAAATAATTCAACTTATGCGGGCAGACCAAACCAGACCAAACAAAACAACAAAGTGCAAGCAGCAAACACAAACAGCTTGACGTCAATGACGGACATACGTCATTCTTTAGTTTGTCATGTCAGTGTCACCCTGTCACCACAGAGCACAAACAGGGGCTGTGTTCACTTACACGCTCGAATCATCCATGCGATTATCGCTCGATCATCCGCAGCCCGACCACATAACTTGGCTTCAATCGAATTCTTAATATCGCAATTACTAATGCCTTGCGATAGAGTCGAAATTGCAATGAAAAAGCGATAATCCGATTGTAACCAAGTTCTGTAATTGGGCCACCGGTGGCCTTATTACAGGAGCCCGATTCCATAACTTGGCTTCAATCGAATTCTCAGTATCGCAACCACTAATGCCTTGCGATAGAGTCGAATTTGCTATGAAAAAAGTGATAATCCCATTGTAGCCAAGTTATGGAATTGGGCCACAGAACTTGGTTACAATCGGATTATCAGTTTCTTCATAGCAATTTCGACTCTACCGCAAGGCATTAGTGGTTGCGATATTGATAATCCGATTCTAACCAAGTCCTGTAATTGGGCCACAGAGTTAGTGAACGACTTTGGACGTCCACATAAAACTGACAACTGTCAAGTGTCAGTTTCATACTATTCCTCCCCTCCCCTACTATTTTTCGGATGACCCAGGCGAACGCCCGACGACACCGTGAACGATTTCGAGTGATCCGTGCATCCTCGAACGTCTAAGTGAAGTAGAGTCGAAATTGCTATGAAAAAAGTGATAATCCGATTGTAACCAAGTTCTGCAATAGGGCCACTGTTGCTATGTTGCATTGCAGTCAACAACCATTTAAATATTCAAAAATTGACTGGTTGTAGTTTGTTTACATATAAATTTTACGAATATTTCGGAAAAATAACATTATTAAATAACATCCTAGTAATATCATAAGTATAATAAATCTTAATAGTGAGTCAACTCGGCCGCTTGACCAAGCAACGATGAGGTGCGATGTGAAGGAGAGCGGAGTCCCCCTCCTGCCCCCGACGCCTGCGGGGCGTACTGGCAGACGTATATTGAAAACCGGTAAAGCGTATTAGGTGTGTCAGGTACACGAAATCGCTCGCACGTGTTTGCCAGAGTACATAACTTATCGTGTCTTTAGTGTTCACGGAACGAAGCAATTTATTTATTTGTTTTAAATATGCATACCACCTACTTATGTGGTAATTAGTCGTGACGACTTTATTGGTAGACTATCTAGGTGTGGCGGCAAGTATGGCCCAACAGCGTTACCCGTCTGCTCAATTGGTGTTTTTGAGGGATTTTAACGCCCACCACAAAGAGTGGCTTGTCCCGTACCAAAAACCGGTACGCTGGTAGAGAGACGCGGAAGCTTGCTCTGGCGTCTGTAGCTCTTAAGCGTGCGGCATATCTAGACTGGGCTGATGCTCGAAAGCGCAAATCTTCTCATATTCGGGCTAAGAAAAGAAAATTCAACGTTGCCGCTAAGACCTGCAAGAAGATATTTAGGAAGGCTCATTTTGATCACGTAAGTCGAATTGGGGCCAAACTGGCTTCATACCCCGCGGGTAGCAAATCTTTTTGGTCCCTGGCCAAGTCGGTCGAAGTGAACTTCTGCCGCCTCTCAATGCCACCATTGCTAAAACCTGATGGGTCACTGGCTCACACTGCTGGAGACAAAGCGAATTTATTTGCTTCTCTTTTTGCAGAAGCTTCGCATCTAGACATCTCTTCCGGAAAGATACCTTCCTGCATTCCTCATTGCGGGGTTTTATGCTCGAAATTCGCATTCGCCAGAAGGAGGTTCTGAGAACGCTTCGAGCTCTAGATGTGAACAAGGCCAGTGGTCCTGATGGCATTACAGAGATTGTGTTGAAAAACTATGCGCCTGAACTGTCTTCCATCTTAACGCGTTTGTACCGCCTATACCTCGCACAAGAACGAAGCGTAACGCTTCTTCATTTATTATAAAACTGCAAAGGAGTGGAATGCCCTGCCCTCTTCAGTGTTTCTGATAAATTATATATAAGTGTGTTCAAGTCAAGAGTGAATAGGTATCTACTAGGCAAGCGCGCTGCACCTTCGACCACATCATCATCGCTTTCCATCAGGTGCGATCGTGGTCAAACGATTGCCTAGCCCGTAATAAAAAAAAAACACTATGAGGTCCGGCATTTTAAATTTCATGCTATGCGTCTTATAGTGGTTGACATCTGGATTTACTGTCGTATAGTCATTTCTTACTGTCGTTGCACCCACCACATTAGGTATTATGTGCCATTACAGCCCCCAAGCACAGCTACAGCTAACAAACCGGGGTGCGTTCGCTAACTACGCTCGACGACGCAAAGATCACCCGTGTGATCACTCGAAATCGTTCACGGCATCGTCGGGCGTACGCACGAGTCACTTTGAAAAATATTAGGGGAGGGGAGGTATAGTATGAAACTGACAGTCAAAGAGTATATAAATACTACGTAAGACTGACAGTTGTCCTGCGTCCGACCGACAATGACATACTCGTCCGTAGCATTTGCTCACGCCTCCCGCATCTCCCTAGAGAAACTTCAGATTTTACAAAATAAATTCGTTCGCGGTGCATTAGATGCCCCCTGGTATCAGAGGAACATCGACCTGCACAGTGATCTCGAGCTTCCCTCGATTGTTCAATATATGAAAAATGCCTCTCGCCGCTACTTTGACGCGGCACTTCATCACCCCAACCCTCTAGTAGTTCAGGCCTCTGACTACACGACAGACGCGACAACAGACGCACGGCCCCTTCGTAGACGCCCTAGAGACATCTTGAGCGATCCGGACGATGAAATCGCTGCCGCAGTGCAGGCAGCGATTGATTCGCCCACTCCGTCATCTTCACCATCTTTCAACACAATTAGACACAGACACCGACCTCGCCGGATGCGAGGTCGAAGGTCCCGTAATTAATTTCGACTTTATTCGCCTTCGAGTTTCTTGCCGATTCTTCTCGAAGGTGTATTCCGAATCGGTGGTCAGTTATGCAATTCATTTAAAGGGCTCCAGCCATTTCATGAGGGCCCTCTCGATCACTACCTAACAGTAGAGATCGAGGGGTGTTTAGTTCGATACTCCCCAAGTAATCAATGGCAACTGTCCAAGCCGAGGTTCGTACCCCCTGGGTGCCCTTGAGCAAGTGGCCAAAAACTTAACCTTGGCGTGCGCCTTCTGCGTCACGCATTGCGGCGGAGCGCTTTTGCGCCCGCCCCACCGTCCGGTGACGCTGTAGAGGTCAGTTATAGACCAACAGCACATATCCTTTCTAAAAAAAAAAAAAAAAAAAAAAAAAAAAAAAATGACAGTTGTCAGTTCTATGTGGACGTTCAAAGTCGTTCACTAACATCTCAGAGACATTATAACATGTGACAACAAGCCACAGAGGCCATAACCAAGAAGTCAAGTCAAGACATTATAACCGGAGATGCCAAGCGTACACGTTCCCCTCTGCTGAGGGACATGAACGTTTTGTTCGTGTCCGTTTACATAAACTAGTTTCCATGATCGTTCGCCATTTCACAATTATCGCTATACGGAGCTCACTAAAAATAATTGTTTACGTTGTAATTTCGTGTCAAAGATGATAGGAAACATCAAATTTAAGTAAAGACAAAGTTTCTTATCTCGCGTAAGTAATTTGCTACACAAATGAGATATTAATTTAACCGTAAATTTCATTTTGTTACTACAAGCTTACGACAGACAGAAATAACGATACGTAATTTCTTAATACGGGGACTAGTACGAGTATTGTGACAACAAGGAACGAATGAATGAATGTACGGATGACAAGGGTATTTTTATTTTATTTATTAGAGTACTGAATAATAATGTTACTCCCAAAACCATTCCTTATATTAGGTGACTTCAATAGTCACCATAGATTGTGGGGTAGTATAGAATCCAATTATAATGGAGAACAAATAGTAGATCTATTAGATTAGCACAATCTTTGCATATTAAATACAGGTGTTCCAACAAGTCGTACAGGTCCTACTGAAAAACCTAGTGCCGTCGACCTGTCTATAGTCACTTCATCATTAGCATCATCACTTTCTTGGCATACCCTTTCATCTTCTTTTGGTAGTGATCATTTTCCTATCCTTATAACCTTCCCTAGAAATAAAATTAAAAAAATGCTTCCTAAACATCGTATGAAATATAGAATAATCACTGATAATTGGGCTAAATATAGGGAACATGTTGAAAATAATCTTCATAACCTACCAGACACAACAAGCAATAACCAACAACGGTCTTCAGCATTAACAAAACTAATGTTAGATGCTGCTGATGTCTTCTTTCCAATTAAAAATGCTTTCAATGGAAAACTACCTTCTGCACCCTGGTGGGACAGTGAATGTACAGATGCTATTAAAAAAAGGAAAGTGGCAGAGGTAAATTATAACATAAATATGTCTGAAGAAAACTTCAAAAATTTATTAGATTTAATAGCTAACACAAAAAAATATTTAAAGAAAAAAGATTCCTAAAATGGAGACAGTACTGCACTACCATTGCTCCAAGAACACCATCCTCAGTGATGTGGACTAACATCAAACGATTCCGATTAGGTATTTCTGTAGGCCAATCACGAATATTTGCGAGAAAGTGTTCGTATCGTTAGCTTAACCATTTTGTATGAGATTTGATAAGCGCCTCTACCGGGCGTTAATCAGCCTTAATTTCGGCAACAGAAATACTATCGTGTCGCCTGCGTATCGCCTTCGTATCGCATGCCTAGCGTAACCTAGTACATTTTGTATCAAAACAGCGATCACAAATATTTTTTTGACATGAGCACGCAGGCTGGCTCACGTCAAGCTACGGTGAACGTACGCAAATTTATTCTCGTAGATTTTGTCAGTGAAAATACTTGCAAGGTACATATTGAATTACAATAATATTGTTTAATTCTAGTATTTTATAGTTTTTTTATGTAGGCACCTAAGTTAAATAACATTTTTTGTGGCCCTATGTTTCTAATATGAACATATTAATGACCATGTTACTGAGCAAAAGTCGAGGTTATGCTACTAGAAAACTTGTGTGTTTTAAACGTATAAAAACTGTTTTATATGCTCAAAATGGAATGGGGGGCCTCTTATTATTTAATTTGCTACAAGATAAATTGAAAACAGGAAGAAGAAAGCGGTAAAATGTGAAGATAAATATATTTTTAGTAAGTACCTAGGTACCAAGAATGTTATATACCTACAAGACAATAATATTGTTTAATTCTAGTATTTTATAGTTTGTTATGTAGGTACCTAAGTTAAATAACATTTTTTGTAGCCCTATGTTTCAACTAAGTAGATATTGATCATATGTTGAGGTTATGTTATTGCCTATAAAACTTGTGTATATTATATGCATAAAAACTGTTTTAGATGCTGAAAACGGAATGGGGGGCGACTTATTATTTAAATTGCTACAAGATAAACTGAAAACAAGAAGAAGAAAGTGAAAGAATGAAAACAAAAAATTTTTTTTTTCAGTTTAAATTCTAGGTACCAAGAATGTTTAAAACAAGACGGATTCCACACCGCTAAACAAACGAGTGAAGCATAGCAAATGGCTGCTGTGTATAATATATAATTCAAGATCTTTGTGTAGGGCATCGTGTTTTTATCAATACAAAAACGGTCACTCAAGATATGCCAGTACTCATAATCATTTCTCTAAGCTCAAGATAGTTGTCTACGATAAATATAGGAAACCTTATCACCTCATACAAAGATATTGAATTATGCTTACTGCTTTATACTACCTCTACGGGTTCATATCTGCTGACCGAGCAGGTCATTAAATTATATGTCAACTTTAAAATTAACCCGTCAAATGTTGCAGCATGCGGTGCGTTTAAATTTAAGAGTTTTATCATCAAAAAGTTATTAACACTCTTTTAGTTGAATCAATGCTACACTATTAAAAAGTAACAAGTACCTAAACATAGCAATTTAGGTGTTAATGCACACAGTGTGCTACATATGATTTTTTGACTGCGATAGTACCTAGCCTAACTACTTATGTATCTACTTTCAGAGATATTAGCTATGATATTAGTCAAAAGGTCTGAACATGTTCATGGATTTTAACATAACCGAATCAGAAGAACAAGCAAACTAATCAGTCTCATCACCTCCTAACATTTTAAAAGAAAACGGTAATGAGGTACAAGAAATAATCTAAATCAGTTTTGCACTGCACTGTTACAAGTGAAAGGGCCTTCGCTTCGCCTACTTGTCACTGCTACCTAAATTATCACTTGTACATGACTATAGAACACTAGAGAAATAAAACCATTGATTTAATAAAGAATATATGTATTAAATCAGAACTATTATTGAAATCCCATCCCACCTTTTCTGTGCATGACGACATCAGACAAGCGGCAGGAGTGATGTGGAACAGAGTGGCTCAGGAAAGACCTTTGCCGATTGGCAAACAGATCTACAGAAAAGAAGCAAATAGTAGATATACAACAACATACTTAATTCTCATCTATTATAATCTTTATACTATGTAAATAATAGATCTGAATAAAAGGCTATATTATTATTATTTAAATAAAAAAAATTATTGAAAAGAAACTTCCAATCTCTTTCATTCTTTTTTCTAGGTACAATAAGGCAAATAAATCTAGTTACTGGTACATTTGTTGTAGGTACCTATTTAATAATAATTGGTGCTTGGAGAAAGGGATGGGCTTTCTCCCTTTGACTAATTTCTCCAAAAGTAGGGAAATAGCTAGTTAGGTACTTATTAGTGGTATGGTTTAACTTTAAAAGACTCACCGTACCACCAGGGGTACAGTTTTGTTGTCCATTTATTTTAGTGGATTTTTAGTTGTCCAATGAATATGTCAGTCTCATAGTATACACACTAGTTTCTAACCGCTTTGACCAAACTATATGTGGACTGATAGAGCATCCCTGCTGTGCCAGATGTTTGCGCAGCTAAGATGCTCTGGAACAGACACACATCAACTTGGTTTACATTTACAACCTTAAATAATTCCTCTCTCATAGGTGTGCTCCAGACTTATTCATTCCATCAGAAAATGGTACACATCTTTCGAAATACTACTTAGATCACAGTTGGGGCTGTTGTTTTTCTTCGTTAAGTGTTTAAAGGCATATGTCGAGTGCAATCTATGAGAAATCACAATTAGTTTCCTACTCAACTTCATATCGGCACACCATGGTATACGAGGAGGCTCACTTTGCATTGTTCTGTACCATATTCATTTTCTCGAGAGACAATATCAAAATACTCATTCTAATGGGATGTAACTTTTGTATTGGATAAGTACTTCGGATTATCTGCCTCCTCATTACCATGTGTGCCTACATGTGAGAAATCCTGCAATCCCAGGGTCGACCCCCCCCCCCCCCCCCTCCCCCCCGCGCTACCAGCACTAGAACACAGCACTGCACTGACTAGAGCTACAGATACTTCAATAAAACCACTGTTACATAAATAACAAGATTTATTAAAACTTCTTTCAACAAACAAGTGCATCATCATTCTTCTTTCTATTGTTTGAAAAGGCTTCCATTCATTGTTCATCAGGGATTTCCACCACTGGCTTGTCCCCAGGTGTGCCGATCTGAAACATTAAATAGGGAGGAATAAATAAGAGATACCTATTCAAAACTACTGGGCCAACAGCTTGTGACAATGTCTTCCTCATCAAAATTATAACCTCTTTCATATTTTATCACCGTCTCGGTAGAGAGTAACTATATTCTTTATATTTTCTATTTTTTTTTTTCTATTTTCTATTTTTTTTATCACCCCACACATATACTTTTATGTCATTCAGACATTGTCTTTAATTGGCAAAACTATGTTTTTACCTATCCTTGTACAAACTTTAATAAAACAGAATTTAAATGAAATGAATACCCGCCTATAATACATTTAATTTTAAAATCAAAGTTTACTGCACGTAGTTGAAGGAAATGTGTCTAAAATAGTATACAATAGACAGAAGCTGTGCCATGTAGCAATGCAGGTGTTCGTATGAAGACTTGCAGCTGAGAAGCCTCCACTGCCCATTGAAGGAAGAGCCGGCACAGAACTTGGTGCTGTTTGTGCACTAGGTGTTTATTGCTTTGTTTGGTAGACTCCTCCGTGTTCCTGTACCGTATTATTGTTTGCTGACAGTCGCCCCCTTGAGTTAGTAAGCCATACCCATCGGAGAACCACCTTGCAACAAGCTCAGTAGGCCATACCCTCGGAGGACCACCTTGCGACAAGCTCAGTGCAGTGCTGTGCAAAACTTTACAGCTTGATATCCTAAGTGAAAATACAACCATCATTGGCAGGTGTGATGCTTAGCATCAGGTGAATGACTTGCTTGTCACATTACTTACTTTTTGTGGTGGAGCTTGTTCATCATATGCCATTTTTCCTCTGAACTGTCCCCGGTGCCGTCACTTATGTTAGCATGGTTTTATTAGTGTATTCTATGCTATGGCTGTCAGCTCCTTTCACTTCTCTTGGAGGATGTGTCGGCCATGCGATTCCAAAGGGGACTTGGATAAATCTCCATTTCTAGAACATAAATTCAAATAAGTAATTACATTTAGGAAACACAAGTACCTTTTCTATATTATCTACATATGGGAACTTTACTTACTTTTCTATGATTCCAATCCAATAATATCACGTTTGGGAGTGGTTAAAAACAACGAGATCCTCAAAAAAGGGAATGAATTCGTATTTGTGAAATAAATTCCAAATCGAAACCAAATGATATGTCAACCAGTGTTGCCAGTGGCCGATAGTCAAAAGTAACACGAGACAGTTCAAAAAGTAACATTTTCACGAGAAAAGTAACATTATCTTATTTTATGAAGAAAACGTCTTTGTCACAGTAAAATAAAAAATAACCATTGAACCATTGAAATCAGATCTAATAAGGTGGAGACATTCAGTAGCCCTCTTTTTGGAGGAAGTACCCCCCCCCCCGCCTTCCCCAATCAAAAATCCCAAAAAAAAACATATGTTAAACCTGTATACCAAGTTTTGTCTAGATTGGTTGAGAAATTTTACCTGTAGTGGAAAACAGCCGGACAGTCGGAAACACATACGAAAGCATTTTTGCCCAAGCTGACACGGAGGCGTACGCTAGCGCTTTGCACTTGCTCGGTCAAAAAGTCTTCACAGCTACAGTTCATAGCAACAATTCAACTTATACGCGATTGGTCCATTTCGCGTTTCGTCGAATTCGAGACGATGATGGCTCAAAATCAAATGCGCCAAAACGATGAACGAAAACTTCCTTTGATGCATTCCATTTCACGCTTTTTTTATTACTGAATAAAAGGGGACGGCCTGGTTTGCTAGCGCTCTCTGCCTAGATATTAAAAGTCAATGTACATCAATAATTTAAAGTTATTCGTGTTCAATATTACCCTATTACTAATTGCAAATAAGCAATATCTCTCAAGAACTTCTAGCTTTAAAGATAACAACGTGCTTTTTTACTAACTGAAACGCATTTTAAATAACTATACTGGCGCTTTTGGTCAAAAAACCTATCAGGCACTCCATTTGAATTTGTTTTGAGAAAAGCTTTTGAACTATAGAGTGTATCATTGAAAAATAACTATTATTAGACACAATCTTTACATAGCCCAATTAAAATTCATTTTCACATGGTTACCTCCATTGATAGCCATCGTTTAAGTATCATCAGAAAATGCGTTGATAGTGAGAACGCATTATTATGCCTTTACAAACGTGTGGATGTGCTGCAGTTGATACACCTCATAATCAAATCAATTGTATAAATATTTATCCAAAACGTGAGCAAAACTGAGTCCGTAGTATAATAACAAGCGAAATATTATATTATTATTTTTTATTACGGACTATGCAATCGTTTGACCACGATCTCACCTGATGGAAAGCAATGATGTGGTCGAAGGTGTAGCACGCTTGCCTATTAGATACCTAATCACTCTCGAATAGTAAATAATAATATCTCTTGATATTTTTAGATATTTACCCTTTTTTCTTACCCTTGATATTTTTAGTGATTTGCCATTCCTTAGACCAAGCCTTCGACATTTGTGGATTAACTGTAGTACAAAGATCGTGACACAGGATTTTGAAATGATCAGTGGACCCAATATGAATAGCTTGCCGTGCGCAAGAATCCACAGTCTCATTACCAGAGATACCAGAGTGACCTGGGATCCAGTTCAATGTTGATTCCTAGTCGATGGCATATAAACAAAGCTTCTCTTATTTTTTAAATATAAGGGAATCTGGTTTTGGAGCGAAATGGGTTTGAATTGATGGACTGGAGACAGCTTTTTGAATCAGAAAAGATAATAGATTTGTTTAAGTTATGAGATTTAACGTACAATATTGCTTCTAGGATAGCTAAAGCTTCCCCAGAAAATACAGAGGTTACTGAAGGGCACTTATAACTAAGGATAATCCTGGAAGAAGGAATCCATACTGCTGCACCTACCAAACTATCCTCTGATAATTTAGAAGCATCTGTAAATATAGTGGTCCAACCTTCATATTCACTATCTATTTTGGAGGAGAATAGTCTATTAGCTTCAGTACAGCCTTTTTGCAAAACAAAATCATGAGTAACAGGAGGCTGAAAAATCAATGCGTCGTAGGGTAATAGAAAAATTGGATTCGAAGGTAACTGAAAGATTGGGTTTGGTAAAGAAGAGAATTTGATAAACCTACGGAGTAAACAAGGCAGTTTATGTAAGGATTGAACTCCTTGCAAGTTGACTATGGATGATAGGTGATTAAGTTTAGGGATAAGTAAATGGCAGGAATTTTGAACTAACTTATAGAAAAATCGGTCTGCAATCAACTGACGTCTCAGATGAGGAGGAGGATCTACACATTCCACCTGCATCGCGTTAATGGGAGACGACTTCATTGCACCTAGGATTATTCGTAAACACTTGGATTTAATTTTATTGAATTTTTCAAGGGCAGATTTATTACAGGGATCTAACAGGAATGAACCATAGTCCATATGACTACGGACAATTGCATTATAGAGAAGTTTTTGGGTATATGGGTGGGATCCCCACCAAACTCCTGAGAGTGAACGGAGAATATTGATATTCTTTTCACATTTTTTTAAAATGTAGTCAGAATGAATGACGCCATTCATTCGGGAATCAAACCAGAACCAAACAACCAAATGTCTAGGAAATTAACACTATTTTTTTGGGGGATTATCTCATCATGTACTAACAGCTCAATGTGGGGGATTATCCTTTTTTTTGTGAACACTACAACGCAACACTTTGAAGCTGATAATGAAAGACCATGAAAATTTAGCCAACCATTTAAATGAAAAAGTGTAGAATTTAGACGAGAAGAAGCTTCCGCTACAGTTTTAGCAGATGTATAGAGAGCGATATAATCAGCGTATTGTAATATCTGTGAGAAGGGCAGAACCGTACGATCAAGGTCATAAGTGTACAAACTATAAAGTAGTGTACTGAGCCTTGGGGCAGACCTTTCCAGACAACTCTAGGGGGCAAAAATGAATCTTCATTTTGAATTTTGATTAAAACGTGTCTTTCCATAAAAATGTTACAGATAAACCGAACAATCTTCTCAGGGATGGTCAGCTTGATTAATTTATCTCTGAGCACCGGAAGATTGACATTGTCATAGGCCGAAACTATATCCAAAAAAGCTCCCGCAAGAATTTCTTTATTTCTTAAGGAAATATTAATATCAGTGGATAAAATTCCTAAGCTGTCGAAAGTACTCATGCCTTTCCTAAAACCATACTGTGTTTGAGAGAGAATATTTTTGCTCTCTACTATCCACTCAAGTCTATGCTTAATCATATGTTCCGTTACCTTTACCAATACAGATGATAAAGCAATAGGCCTCCTGCTATTGGGATGTGACGGGTTTTTGCCTGGTTTTAAAATAGGGATAATAATTTGTGTTTTCCATTGTTTTGGAATAATTATAAAATGAATTAACAAGGCTTAGGTAAAACTTTTTAGTATCATCAGAAGAGTTTATAATGAAAGAGTAGGGAACACCATCAACGCCTGGGGATGAATCAGTTAGGCCATCTAAAGCAAGTTGTAATTCAATGAAAGAAAACTCAGAATCTAATAAGGAGTAAGATGGGAGAAGTTGAGGAAGAGAAGGGAAAGAATCTGCAGTGGGAGCTGAAGGTGGCGCCAGTTTATCACTAAAAGAGTCAAGCCAAGACATAGGGTCGTTAGGTCGTTAGGTAACTTAGGAGATTTTTTCAATGGGATGTATTCATTAGCACTATCAATTATAGACTCTAAAAACATTGAGTAAGCCTCTAAAGGATTACTAAGAGCGTGGTCATGAGTCAGGTGTATTTTTCTGTCAAGAGTTGAAGAATATGACGACCAATCAGCACTAGAAAGTCTATATTTTAAAGAAGGGGACGGATTGTATGAAGGTAATGTTCTATCTGAAATAGTTATTAATATAGGATAGTGATCACTACCATGAGTAGAACTTAAAATTTTCCAATAAATAAGAGAACACAGAGCAGGAGAGCATATAGTTAAATCGACAGCACTTTTAGGATCTTGGTTAGGTCGAATTCTACGAGTAGGAGAGCCATCATTTAGGTTAGCCTCATCAAAGATCTCTAATAATAAAAGTGAAAATGAATCACAGTGGCTAGAGCCCCATGAAGTATTGTGGGCGTTAAAATCACCTAGAATAATTACTGGGGAGGGAACTGAGGAAATAACTAACATGATGTCAGATATTAAAGATGGATTGGGATAAGGAACATAAATGGATAAAAAGGAAATGTCAAAAACTCTTACGGCAACAATGTTGATATCAGGATTAAAAGGAGGGAGAGGAAGTTGAGAAAACGGGAGGGTACGCCTTATGAGTAGGGCACTACCTGCATACCCATCAGCCCTGTCGTCCCGGAGGCATGAGTAACCAGAGACTCGAATACGAGACCCCGGTACCAACCATGTCTCAGACACGCCAATGACAGACGGGGAAAATTTAGAAATTAGAAATAATATTTCATGTTTCTTGGGACGAAGACTTTGACTGTTCCACTGTAGAACAGTGACTTGATCCATATTGACCGAGTAAAGAAATGATTGATGAAAGTTTAGAGGCACCGTCGGACGGTAAAGAGGAATTATTTTGGGATATAATACTAATAATGAGAGAGATAAGAATCTCTAGAAGATTGTTATTGATAGAGGGTGGAGGATTTTGTAAAGCGCAGCCGTTAGGCATTGTCGAAGGCTCAGGGGCAATAATTGCCTGATGAGCTGTTTTGTCGTAAGATTTTCCTAAAGTAGCTTTAGGACGGGGAGAGGAATATACTGTTTTGGCATAGGAATAAGTGGCTGAAGAGTTTCCTAGGGAGCTAGAATGCTGAGAAATGGGGGGTTGGGAAGGCTCTTGAGCGACCTCAGTCTAACGTTTATAAACTTGTGGGAATCTATACGAGGCTTCTTCATATGAAATACCATCCTGAGCCATAACCATTTTGACTGACTTCTGTCTGTCCTGCTCCGGGCAGCACTTATCTATGGAAAAATGTTTGCCTGAGAAATACAGGCAGCAGATAGGTTCAGTTCCTTCACAAACATCACCTGAGTGAGGGTGAGTACATTTAAAGCACCGGGGCTTCGATCTACACTGAGCTTTTATATGTCCGAATCTGCAACAGTTTAGACATTGTATCGTGGGGTAGGCAGTGCGATTACGTAGTGTTGATCATGACGGTTTCAAGCCGTCAAATTCAATAATGCTTTGCGATAGAGTCGATTTTGCTATGAAAAAAGTGACAATCTGATTGAAGCCAAGTTCTGTGGTCGGGCCCCTGATATGTCTCAACACGCATAGATGTATGGAAAGAAAATATCCTGTCAGGCAACAATTGTCCGTGGAAAGTTAAAACTATGGTCTGAGTAGGTAACCAAGTAATTTTCCCATCGTCATTTATAGATTTTCGGTTCAGTCGTCAAGCTTTTAAAACTTCCCCACATCCGCGAGGAAGATCCAAACTCTCAACGAATTCATCCATTGAGAAGTCGACTGGGACATCTCGAACCAATCCCATTCGAGTAATGTTATATATCGGTATCACAGCATTATATTTGTGTTGTTCTAGAAGAGGGTTTTCCTTAAAATTTATTGGCGTCAGGAGCTGTTTTAAATTCAATTGAAAGTTTATTTCGACCTACCCGCTTAACTCCGTCTACACATATGTTACATATTTTATTTTAGTGTAAGAATTGACCAAACTTAATCGGTCGGATCGAAGTACCCGCTGCCGGGTCAGGTTCAGATCGAGATACTTGGACCACGAACGGCTCTTTATCAGTGGAATTGTAGGCATGAATACCAACAACCAACAAAGGGTGGGTATATATAGTTTGGATGGAAGCTGCGGCCATCTCAGTATTAGTTATGTTTTTTTTCGGGTTAGTATCATTAGAGGAGTCATCTAATCGCCGTTTAGTGGCAGATTGTTGTAAATTGTTAGGTGGATCCGGTGGAACTGGAGGAATTACCTCCATCTCCATTCTCCCAATAAATCGAAGAGTTAATTGAATCAATCAATAAATAAGTGTCGTAAAATACTAAAAATCTACTTAGAGAGACAATCAACCCACAAACATAAAAAAATAAAAGGTTTTCTCACTGACAGATGTTTCGGCTACGACAGGCGACGAGAGAAAATAGTTTACGTTACTATTTGGAGGTTATAAATTCTGTAATAGTGACAGGAGACATTCCGTTGTCATGGAAATCTCAGATAGTGTTGCCTGTTTTAAAAGCAACCAAAAATCCGTCAGAAGTTACTTCTTACCGTCCCATAGCATAATCACCCGTGGTTACAAAAATCGCCGAACATTTAGTGAAAAATAGATTGGAATGGATTCTAGAAAGCAGAAATTTACTGGCTGGGTCACAATATGGATTCCGAAAAGGTAAAAGCACCTTAGACAGTATTGGCATATTGATTTCTGACGTAAGACTGGCTTTTTAAAACAAAAAGTCAGTTGTAGCAGCATTCTTAGACATAAGTTTAGCAATTTTAAGAAATAAGTTACAATTATTGGAAGTACCAGATAACCTAGTAAGATTTATTTTAAATTTAATGTCCGGATGCTCGATTAAATTGGATTCATTAAATAGGATAATCTAGAGAGGACTCCCGCAGGGCTCAGTACTAAGTCCAATTCTATACAATGTCTACACTTACGACCTAGAAAGTGCATTAAACGGAACTTCAAGTATTTTACAATATGCAGATGATGTTGTCATTTATAGTTCAAATCAAGTGTCGATAAAGCCTGCTCTTCACTTTCAAATGCTCTAAAACACCTTAAAATCTGGTTGGACCACAGATTAAGTATCAGAATACTGATACTTAATCTGTGGGTTGGACACTAATGGTCTAGAACTGTCAGTGTCCAAGAGTTGTACACTTTTGTTTACCAGACTACTTATGCCCCCACCTATAACTGTATTATACAACGGAGAGCCCATTTCTATTAAAACTCAAACTAAATTTTTAGGGTTAATTCTAGACTCAAAATTAACTGGATTACCACATTGTGAATATATTGCTGGTAAGTGTGAACGCTCACTTAATATCCTTAGGTGCCTGTCGGGTGTTTGGTGGGGCGCACATCCCTTCTCTTTAAAGTTGGTCAACAATGCTCTGATTAGAAGTGGTCTTGATTATGGAACTTTCTTGTTAGAGCCCTGTAGCATGGCTGCGAAGAAGAGATTGGATGCCATCCAGACTAAAGCCCTTAGGATCATAGCCGGTGCCATGAAAAATAGTCCTATAAACGCTTTACAGGTTGAATGTGTTGAACCACCTCTGCAATTACGACGACAGTTTCTGGCAGATAGATTCTTTTTCCTTATTTTACAGTTTTCAGAACACATTATAAAACTAAATCGAATTTCACAACATATTAACACTTCTCAATATTGGACTCACAAATCTTCATCTCATTTGATTACTAGTTACATTAAATTTAATACAATAAGTGTTCCAACTCACCGTACACCCAATCTTGCACTATTTGAAACTAACTATAAAGCTCTTATAATTTCGCCAGATATTCATTTTAACATAGGTATTGTAAAGGGTGATCCATATGCAAACACGTATTTTAATTCGGTAATTGAAGAACGTTGGCAAAATTGGCATCATATTTATAGTGATGCTTCGAAACATTCCGATAGTGATTGTGTTGGTGTAGGTCTGTTTCATCAACAGTATAACATAGTCGAAAAAATAAAATTTCCTTCACAAACCTCAATTTTCACAGCTGAGTGCTACGGAATATATAAAGCCTTAGAATACATCGTTATAATGAAACTTAAAAATTCTGTAATTTTCTCTGACTCCATGAGTGCATTACAAGCCCTTTCTAAATTTCCCTTCAAAAGGAATACTGTCATTTCTCCTGTAATTGTTATGGCTCAAGAAAATCTTTTCAGCTGCTTAAGCGAGGGTTATTCGGTTTTGTTTGCCTGGATTCCGAGCCATTCTGAAATTAAAGGCAACGAAAAAGCAGATCAACTTCTAATGAGGCGATAGAGTGTAGAGACTTGTTTCCTTTCAAAAATTATACCCACGACCTCGCTGCTCTTCCTAAACTTCATCTCCAATAATCTTGGAGTGAAACATGGAAGAGTAGCGCTTAAAAGGAAAATATTATTGTACCATACAACCCGAAATTCAAGTGAAGCCTTGGTTCTCCAAGGTAAGACTTAGTAAGAGAGCCACATCCGTGCTTATACGTATGCGTTTGGGTCACATGTGCAGTCCGGCACATCTTTGTCGAATTCGAATTATTGACTCTCCAAAATGTGAATGTGGAGAAGATGTTGGGGATATTAACCACATCATATTTAAGTGACCCTTGTACGATACGACTACGTTTTACAAAGACCTGGCAAAACTTGAAATTCCTTTTCCTACAAATATACAATGTTTACTCCATAACAACTATATTCCTATATATAAAATCTTAGCATCATTTATTGAAGCTAACGACATAAAATTATAATTTTGCATTATGTATGTATAATATGTTTTATTTTTATACTATGTTCTATTATTATTACTCACGTATCCTCTCCTTGCTCCTCTGACCATCCTTTCCTTTCTCCGATATTCCGTTCTCCAATTTGTTAATTTTGTAAATAGTTACTTTGTTTCCCTCGTTTTAATAATTTAAAAATGAAAAAAAAAAAGAAAAGAAAGCAAAAGAAAAAAAGAACTCTAATTAGAAAATTGAAGAAAACTGGCAAGAAAATTAAAAACCTGACACTGGCACACGAGAAGTGTGACGCCAAATCCTAGAACGAGGAAAAAAAAAAAAACTTAGCTTTAACTTTGCGAAGACACTATTATTACGTCATATTTTTTTTTACTATTTCATCGGTTTGACAGTTACAATACTGTAATTTGTAGGTTTTTTGTATATGCTTTGCAGTTATCATTGCCAACAGAATAGAGATATTTTGTTATCATGTAGGATCGTGTGTATTCAGCCTTTCACCTTGCGTCATTCCCAAACATATTTATCTGCCGCCTCTTAATATTCAGTATTACTGCGAAGCAAGGCAAGTTGTTTTACTTGCCTTTTTCAATCCGATGAGCAGCCGAGCAATCGATAAAAACTTTTTGACGGCTGAAGGAATTTTGATCAAATGTTGGTATATAGGTATTTTAGGTCTTGGAATAGTACATGTAATGTTTAGTGCAATCCATGGGGTTGGTATTTAGAAAACATACAATAGGGCGTTTAATATCTTTATAATAATATCGATTTAAAAAAAAAAACATATGGGTTTCCCGCTCAAACTTCGTCCCAAAGATCTCTACACAGCCACAGAATACACAATAGTACAAACAAACGAAATAAATCATACGCAAAAACTCTAAAGAAATATTAAGGAGATTACGAGTGAAAGCGTGTGCGTGAACTAGTAAAGCTGTTTTAATTTAATGTAGTAGAAAATACAAGTACTATTTTTAAAAGATATTTTTCTCACACACAGACAACATATTATAAACTTCATATCGCCTAGCAACCAACCATAGACTTAGGCGCAGTATTTATACAAACTCTATTGAGTGGTATAGATACTTCACATCCTAGCACATTTTTAAGAATTTATAGTTAAATTCATCAGTCCCATTCTGGAACTCAAATCTAGCAGTCTAGGGCCAAATAGTGGCTTAGTCAGCATGTCGGTCAACTGCAACTCTGATGGGACATGCTGGACTTTAAAATCTCCGTTGCTTACACATTCACGAACAAAGAAATGTTTCAGCTTGATGTGCTTAGTTCGTTTATGGTATTCATACTTTGGATTGTGTGCAAGTTTTATAGTTGATTCATTGTCTAGGTGTTTCTGTGTTGATCAAATTATTTAGTAGGCTATTCAACCATAAAATCTCTTGCGCAGACTCACTAGCTGCTATAATCTCCGCTTCGGTCGAAGAGATGGAGACTGTTGTTTGTTTCTGGCTTCTCCAGCTAATAGCAGCTAATAGAATAAACACACCATTCCAGATGTCGATCTTCCAGTAGTCTGATCTCCTGCATGATCTGAGTCACTGTAGTAGACCAAGTATGGAGGCGCCTTATTCGTAAAGGTCAGACCTTTCTGTTGGGTTCCTTTCAAGTATCGAAAGATGCGTTTGACCAACATGACGTCTTTCTTAGTAGGTGCTCCGAGGTTTCTAGATGCGACACCTACAGCATATGAAATATCAGATCTTGTGCCAACTGACAAATATGCCAAAGCACCCACGGCTTGTCTGTACGGGAAATTCATGTTCACATTATCTTCCTCTGCCATCTCATTTTCTTTAATGATGGGCGTTGGAGCTGATTTGCAATTGGACATTCCATATTTTTCTAGAACTTTTTTTATGTAGGCCTTTTGACTTAAAGTAATGGTCTTGTCTTTGCGCATGTTAATTTCCAATCCAAGGAAGTATGAGGCAGGTTTGGTAGTGATCTTGAATCTTTGTTTTAATTCGTTGACGAACTCATCTCCAGCTTTGGTTGTGTTGTACGCTACAAGTCCGTCGTCAACGTAAAGACCAATAAAGACTTTAGATTGCCCTTTGACTCGAACATACAAGCATGGATCCGCTACGCTCTGTTGAAAGTCAGATTTTTTCAAGAAGTCGGCAATGCAGGTGTTCCAGCAAAGCGGTGCTTGCTTCAATCCATTAAGGCTGCGTTTTAGCTTGCAGACTCGTTTTGTGCCATCTTGAAAGCCATTAGGCTGTTTCATATAGATATCTTCTTCCAACGTGCCGTTAAGGAATGCGGTTGACACATCGAACTGACATAGTTTAAGATTTTCTCTGGCAGCTATGGCAAGAAGTGCTCGTACAGTGCTCAGACGAACCACTGCACTGAACGTTTTATCAAAATCCACTCCAGGTTCTTGAGAGTAGCCCTTGATAACCACTCTGGCTTTATACCTTTCAACGGAACCATCAGGATTCATTTTTATTTTATATACCCATTTGCAAGGCAGGGCTTTTCGTCCTTTAGGTAGATCAACCAGATCCCAGGTTTCACTTTCATTCAAAGATGACATTTCATTTTTCATAGCTTCTTGCCATTTTTATTTTTCAGGAGATTCTATCGCTTCTTTGAAAGTAATAGGTTCTTTTGGCTTGTGAAAATTTTCAATTTCTTCAACAGCTGCCAAAATAAAATCATCATAACGCTTAGGAGCTGTGATATTTGACCTATCTCTCAAAGATCTTGTTTGAATAACGTTTTCTTCAGCATCAGCATTATGACCAGGTTCATCATCATCATCATCGACATCATTGGATAAACCGGAAAGAGATTCATAGTCGCTTCCATTATTTTCTGGTTCAATTCGTTGAACAGTGCTCTCTATAGTAGTTCGTTGCAACGTTCCATTGTCGTCTTGATCATCTGTGTTTGAGTCACTGTGCTGAATATTATCTGATTCTCCATCTGTTTTATCGTCAAACGTAATAGCCACTTGCTTGCGTGGTGTTTGTTCCGATGACATTTGCTTTGGTTGTTGATACTCTAGACCGTTGAAAAGTCTCGAGAGGTCATTTTTATTTTGTTCATCATAGAACATGTTCTTCATCACTCGAATATCTTTTGAAGTAACAATACTGTTCTTCGAGGGAATGAAGATTCTAAAAGCTTTGCTCGTTTCAGAATATCCCGCAAACATGCCAGGAATTGCCTTTGGTGCAAATTTGTGACCGTTGGTGCCTTTCTTTAGAACAAAAGTCTTGCAACCAAACACGTACAAATGATTAATACATGGATTTCTGCCAACCCATCGTTCAAATGGCGTTTGATTTTGAATGGCGCTATTAATGCTCCTGTTTGATAGGTAGTTTGCAGTGAACACTGCTTCGCCCCAAAATTTGAATGGTGCATGTGCATCAATCATCATTGCGGTGAGCCTTCGCTGTATCCCGCAACGTTTTAGGTAAGCATCAAACTCTTTATTGACGTATTCAGAACCGTTATCTGACTGTAAAAATGAAATTCTTTTCCCAGTTTGTGTTTCAGATAGCTCGTTGAACTCTTTGAACTTCTCTAGTACTTCGGTCTTGTTCTTAATCATATAAACTCGACTGTATCTGCTATAGTCATCTATAAAAGTGACGAAGTATTTATTTCCGCCTACTGTGGGCGTTTGAATAGGTCCACATACGTCACTATGAACAACGTAATCTCCTTAATTTTCATCGAAATATTAAGGAGATTACGTGTGAAAGCGTGTGCGTGAACTAGTAAAGCTGTTTTAATTTAATGTAGTAGAAAATACAAGTACTATTTTTAAAAGATATTTTTTCACACACAGACAACATATTATAAACTTCATATCGCCTAGCAACCAACCATAGACTTAGGCGCAGTATTTATACAAACTCTATTGAGTGGTATAGATACTTCACAAAAACGTTAACTTTTGCTACTTTAAAGTACAATATTAAACTCTATCTCCATTGCAAAAGGTTCTATAGCTACATACAAAAGGGTGTAAGTTTGTGCTGTAAAGTTATCTACACAGCCTCTTATAATGTACCTACACAGCACACAAAGAAACAAATCTCACGCAAAAGCTTTATCTTTTGCTGCTATAGAGTACAATATTAAACTCTATCTACATGGTAGAAGGTTCACTAACTACATACAAAAAAACGTGTAAGCTTGTGCTGTAAGAATAATGTCAACAAACCATTATAAACGTCAAAAATGTTACACACATAGATCAAATATACAACACATGCATATTACAAACTCACACATAAACATTATATACTTGCAACCACAGATTCAACAAGTGAGTTGTCACTAACGTAGATAACAAATTTACCTCAAATTTAAAGATAGATACTATTACTTATTTAATTTCTATGTTTTCACCCTAATAATACAATAGAATGTTAATATTTCAAACCCTGTTCTTCTAAAGTGTGATTATTTTGCCGTAAAATAAATATGTTTGGGAATGACGCAAGGAGAAAGGCTGAATACACACGATCCTACATGGTAACAAAATATCTCTATTCTGTTGGCAATGATAACGGCAAAGCATAGACAAAAAACCTACAAATTACAGTATTGTAACTGTCAAACCGACGAAATAGTAAAAAAATATGACGTATTATTAGCCGCTCGATTGATTCTATACGCTACAGTCTCTTTTTTTGTTTTCATTGATCATCGCAACTAACGCTACAGTCACATTTTTTGTTATCATCGATCATCGGACCACTCGATAGCGACGTAAATTTTGCCACTCGATTTTGAACATTATTGACCTCAATAATCATTCAAATCTAAGCGTGTTTAGATAATTATTTTGCTTCGAAACCCACAACATAAACACTTGAAATATGTGCCGTACCTATAAAGCTCCATAAATCACCAGTTTGTTTATCTAAGCGCTCAATGAAGTGGTCATAAAAACTGTTTGTTTACGCAAAGTCGACGCGGCCAGATGTGTCGCGTAGACCTTCTTTTTTTTGTGGGTTGACAATCAGATACCTGTGATCTCGGCACGTACCCAATAAATCCCCAGTTTGGGGCCAGATGTGTCGCGTCGACCTTCTTTTTTTTGTGGGTTGACCATCAAGTACTAGTGGCCCAATTACAGAACTTGGCTTCAATCAGATTGTCACTTTTTTCATAGCAAAATCGACTCTATCTCAAAGCATTATTGAATTTCACGGCTTGAAACCGTCATGATCAACATTACTTAATCGCAGTGCTGTAGTCTCAACGCATATACAATCAATTACCAGTTTGAGGTTAGATGTGTCGCGTCGGCCATTTTTTTTTTGGGTTATCAGTTTGGTCCTGCGGTCTTCAGCGCGTGGACAACCGAGCGGATAGTTGGCCCAATTACAGAACTTGGTTACAATCGGATTATCACTTTTTTCATAGCAATTTCGACTCTATCGCAAGGCATTAGTGGTTGCGATATTGAGAATTCGATTGAAGCCAAGTTATGTGGTCGGGCCGAGTGTCTTCGCAAAGGTAAAGCTAAGTTTTTTTTCCCTCGTTCGAGGATTTGGCGTCACACTTCTCGTGTATTTGCCAGTGTCAGGTTTTTCATTTTCTTGCCAGTTTTCTTCATTTTTCTAATTAGAGTTCTTTTTTTCTTTTGCTTTCTTTTCTTTTTTTTTTCATTTTTAAATTATTAAAACGAGGGAAACAAAGTAACTATTTACAAAATTAACAAATTGGAGAACGGAATATCGGAGAAAGGAAAGGATGGTCAAAAAGTTTTTTGGTTTGGGGTTTGGTACTTTGTGACACAGATCATAGATATGGTTTGTTATGTTATCCACAAAATGCGTATGTCCAGCAGTGGATTGACACGGGCTGATCATGACGATGATGATGATACCTCCCCATGAACGTTAAATAGTGTGATTATATTTTAAAATAAGTATTTCAAATTACCAGCAGAATTTATCATCATTAATATATTTTTGCAAATTCTTTGTCAAAGTGACATGGCGGGAGTGGGGGTTGAGGGTTGTTGGTAGAGGATTTAAAGGGGACGGGCCAGGGGGAGGAGGATGGGACCAAAATAAGAAAGAAAATGGAAGCTTTGAAGGAATTTTTAAAATGATAAGTGTCAAAGTCACAGGTGTCAAAGTCACAGGTGTCAAAGTGACAGGTGTCAAAGTGACATCCTAGGGATGCAAAAAGGAGGGTTTTTTTTTAATGTATATTCTAACGTGGCGGGAGTGGCAAAGATTGACCGCGATTGTGTGTGTGTGTGTGTGTTGTTGCTTCTTCACGCTCGAACAGTTGAACGGATTTGGATGAAATTTGGTACCAGGATAGCTTAAGTTAGAGATACAAAATTGACAAATAAAGTTGTTAGATTATACCTCCATATCAACATTAAATGCTGTGATTATATTTTAAAAAGTATGGACTATGACGCTGCGTTTATAATAGAATGTTTGTAATAGAAATACAAATATATATAATCACTATTAGTTTATCAAAACTTTTTCTTTAATTGATAACGTCTTGCAATTGGCAATGCATTTTGTATTCAGCAGAGCTTTTGTGTGTTTAAATAAACAAAGTAGATATATGAGATTATATTATTATTTCTCTTAAAAAAAGTGTTTTCATTCAAAATTAATGATTCCCTGAGTATCCAAGAAGGTTACTTAGGAAGGTTTTATTGAAATTCCAGCCTTATGGGAGTGACTCCCATTTGCAATTACTAAACAAGGCGCAGGGGTAATCACTACAAGTTTAAGGATTAAATTTGGAAAATACATGCTCCTCACATGGTCCATTGTTATGTGCCGTGCTCATGTGTTGGGAAACCGTCAGACCTATTCGTGTAACTACTCACAAGACGGAAAATATTTGTTTATCAAAAAAACTTCAATATAAAGAATATATACCACCAAAACTCTTTTAAATTATGTGACATGATTGTAACGCTAACTGTATTATTTTTAAATAGGATGGGGGAGAAGATTTCACGCGGGCAAAGCCGCGGGGCGCAGCTAGTTATTCATATAAAAGTAGTTTTTATTTGAATGCTCGAGACTCAGCTGTCTATTCACGAGCTAGCACACAGACTTTACATAAAGAAAAAAAAAAAAAAAAAAAAAAAAAAGGGTATAAAAAAAAAAAATTGTATGAATAACGGCGGCCTTAACTTTGGACTTCCTACAGTTCCACAAATTAAACTTCCTCCGTAGTATCTCTACCTAGTCTTTGACTTCAGTGTGACCATATTTAGCAGGTTCCTGCGATTTCAGCAGGATTTGACTCTCATTTTAGCTCCTTGCAGGTTTTTTAGCATTTTATTGAAATCTAGCATTATTTAGCAGAATCCAATGATGCATCCAATAATAGCATCCAATAATAGCAATAATCTGGCAGGATTTATTGAACGCGTTTCAAAATGCCCCAAAAGTGAACACAGTACGCTCAAGCATTTATATTTGAGTTTATTAGCTTCTAGAAGCAGCTCTGATGCCAAACCAACAGATACCGAAAATTTCTGAAGACAAATTGAAACGATTAATTTTATTTTATTTAAATGGTAATGGTAATGGTGTTGGTAAACCCAACATTGTGAATCTTGCGGGGGCTATTATGATTTTACTAATGCCACACACTTATTGTGAACCAATAATTTCACTTATTAACAATATAAAAATCCAGCTTAGAAATCGGTTCAAAAATAAACAAGACGATTCTGTAATTTTGCATGCCAAAAAGGCAAAAAGGAAATATATGAGAAAATGGGTGTGTGAATTTCGAGCCGACAAAAATATGTTAAAATTATCTCTTAACTCATCATCATTATACAAAGGATTTACTAAGGACAGTGATAGTGATGAGTGAATTGTGTTGTAAATAGAAATGAACTGGCCAAGTGCGAGTTGGGCCGCGCACTAAGGGTTCCTTACCACACCACTTTTATTTTTCTTATTATAGTTTTACTTTAGAGTGTGTAATCATGCCAAGTTTGACTTTTACGCTTGTACTTATCACCGCTTAGAGCAAAGTCAAAATACGTAATAAGTACTTTTGTTGTATAGGGATCCCCCTTTTTTATTATTATTATTTCTTAATTAATCCGCCATAACATTACAGTCATATTCTATAAACATTTTAATATCTATTACAGTTCAAAAGATCATCGTTATCAGTTCCCGCTGCTGGGACACGGGCCTTGAGAGAGAGAGAATGGGCCATAATCCGTCAGATTGTAAAGCGCGACATGATACCATTCGGATACTATTTTCTCCAAAGATACAGTATCGGTTCAAAAGATACAGTCGTTAAAAGGTAGGACGGACAAACAGACAGACAGCGTAGGCTTAAAAATATTATAGTTGACCGTTGACACTCTTTGGGTACGGAACCCTAATAAAAATGACATTCTAATCGTACAAATTGGCATTTTTTTCATATTTTCTAATGTTTAAGCAATATCTGTGAAAGCAGTAATTTAGCATTATATGAAAAATGTCTAGCATGTCTTAGCAGTTTTTGTCATTCAGGCTAGCAGAATTTGACATTTGAATCTGGTCACACTGTTTGACTTCCTCGCAGCCGCGCCGCGCCGCGCTGTTTGTATTTATGAAACAGTTTACAGCGACAAAAAATAAAATCATCAGTGAGTACAATACCTAAATTTTTGTCTACCGGTGTACACTTCCGAAACAATGAATACATTTTTGTAGGCAATTTATATTCTATGTACAAATAAATAACATCAGAATGGATGAGAATATAAAAGATCTCCCTGCTGAGAACAAGGAAAAAGACCTGGAAAAGAAAATAAAAATAACCAAATTTCTGAGTGGGGAATTGTCTTTTGCTGATTATTCAAGCGAATGGTACACGAACGAAGACGTGGAAGACAATGAAGATGCAATAAGAAAAAACGACGATGAGCCTCAACAGTCATCTGTGCAATCGGAAAAGGCGAGGCGCGTTCGTCGCTTCACCAAACTTCCACCAACCCTTTTAGCACTAATGGGTGAAGCTAACCTACGGTTTGCGCGAGGGGAGGTACAACGTACAGTGAGCATATGCCATGAGATTATAGCTCAATTCCCTACGGCCTCAGAGCCATACAAAACTTTAGCGCAAATATATGAGAATGACAAAGAGAAAAACACACAATTTGCTTTACTAGCAGCACATTTAGGCCCGGCTGATTCAGACGAGTGGTTGCGTCTTGCAGCTATATCCAAAGAAATGAAGAAAATCAGACAGGAAATGTTATGCTACACGCGAGCAATAAATGCACAGCCCTATAACTTGGATATGCACTTGATAAGGATTGATGCATTGACTAAACTGGAAGAAATGAAATATCCTACAAATACATTAGGTATAACTCGGGTAAAATGTTATCATAGAGTGGTCAATTGCCTTCCCCAGAGTGAAGCAGTTAATATTATGAAGTATGCAAGATTAGCTGCCACCATGTACCATAACAACAATGAAATTGAGCGCGCTCTTGAAGTGTTGTTTACAGCATATAAGAAATGTTCTTCAAATTTTAGTTATGAAGATTTGAATATACTTCTAGAACTGCTTATTATACAGAAACAGTTTCAGACATGCATAGAAATATTTGTCGCGAACGCCGGGGTCGAGATTGAGGCAGATATATTGACTGTGGAAAATTCTAATGCAGAAATTGAGGAGCAGACTAATTACATAAACTGTTCCATTCCAGATGACCTACCCATTGATCTCAGGAGTAAACTTTTAGTTTGTTTCATTAATCTGGGGGCAATTAATTTGGTCAGGACACTATTGAATGAGTTTTTACTCAATGATGTGCAGAGAGCTGGAGATCTTTTTATGGATATAGAGGAAGCGCTGTCTTCACTTGGACATTATGATTTAGCATTGCAAATGATAGAACCTTTGGTCACAAATGTTAACTTTGACCTTGGTGCTGTGTGGCTGAAACACGCAGAGTGCTTACACAATTTAGAAAGGGACGATGATGCCATTGCTTCCTATTACAAAGTGTTAAAACATGCGCCGCAGCACCCTGATGCTCGAAAGAGATTGTTTGCACTCCTTGAGAAAAAAGGACGCATAGATGAAGCACTTGACATTATTCAACAAAATTACAAATTTGTTGTCAGTGCAGCTCTACTTTATGAACAATGTGAAGCATTGAAAAAATATAACAGAAAGTTGAATTATTTAGAAGTTGGAGAGGCCCTGCTATCAAAGACATTTGTTAAATACAGACACTCAGAGGAATTGAACATAGCATTCAAATTGAGGGGAGGAATTGATCAGATCCTCACATTCCGCTCTTCTCGAGGAGAACACCCTTACAATCAGGATGATATCCACTTTGATGAGGACGAGACATTCAAATTATCCTCACAGGAAGAATGGGATCTGTTCACTGATTTACTGAATGTTGCAAATGAACTTGAAATGTACTATGTCATGCAAAGATTAGCATTTGGTGCAGTTGGGTCCAAGAATTTAAATTCTGAACATCGTTCAGAAATAGAATTCTTCTGCTTGCAATCAAGTCTCTTAAACAATGACCCCCAAAAAGCATTCAGGTTCATAAGAGAATTTGCCATTAGGACCCCAAGTCCTCGCACTTGGAATATTTTAAATCTAGTTGTCAGCTCATTAGAAGAAAATACTCATTCAAAATTTTTGTCCCGACTATTTCAAAAAGAAAACAACGTTATTAAAAATCTTTTCCTGGGGAACAATTTTTTAATATCTGGGCGATACTTAGTTGCTTTGAAGTATTTTTTGGAATACCATGAACAGTTCCAGGAACCCCTGTCGGCCCTTTTGATTGCAATCACTATTTTAGTGATGGCTTCACAGAGAACTGTAGATAAGCACCACAACCTGGTGGCTCAAGGGATGGCCTATTTGTTAACCTATCAGAATCTAAGACAGTGTGACCAGGAAACTTATTACAATATCGGGAGAGCCTATCACATGCTGAGCATCAATAATTTGGCTGTGGAATATTATGAAAAAGCATTGGCTTGCAAAAACATAAGTCATTGTGACAATCACGGTGTGGTCAGCTTGACCAGAGAAACTGCATACAACCTCTATCTGTTATATAAAGAACATTCACCTCTCACATCCAGGAAATATTTGTTGAAATATCTTGTTATTGAGTAAAGAAATAAATTGGTTACAAACTATTTCCATTGTTTTTTTTAGGTCCATACAACATCGGCGTAGTCAGCAATGATGGACAATATAACCCCAGAACCCATAAACGTGCCTGCGAATGCACCTGCAAATGACATCCTATTCAGCGATTTAAGCAACATACTGGAACAGTTGTGTAAAAAAAAGATGAATGTACAGGAGAAAGAGAGGATATTGAATAACTACATAATCGCTGTGAAACTCCAAATCAATGCTGCAAACCAAAAAGGGCAAAACAAGGTTAAAATGTTTTGTCATTTTTAATTATAACTAGCTACACCCCGCGGCTTCACCTGCGTGAGGGATGAAGATGATGATGATGAAAAGTATCCTATGTGTTATCCCAGGGTACAAGCTATCTCCATTCCAAATTTCATCAAAATCCGTTCAGCCGTTTGAAACTGAAGTCTCATGATGATAACGAATAGTATCCTATGTTCTATTCCAGGGTATAAGCTATCTCCGTTTCAAATATCATTAAAAAAAAACAAATTGTCATAAGAACGGTGAGGCCAATTAAACATTATTACACAATAATTTACCAAAAAATTCGTAAACGAAAATTATAACATGAAGTATTACAAATAAAATAATCAAATGTCAAAAACCTTAAAAATCAAATATAAATTATAAATTACATGTCGGCAGATGTCAGGTCAAAATTAAAATATATAAACAATAATACAATGATCAGTCATGGATTAAATCAATGATGGTAAAATTCATCAAAATCTGTGCAGCCTTTATCACGTTAAAATTCCCCAAACAAACAGACAATGTTTTACTTTAATTGTAGCAATTACAACGTTAAATTTATATAACTATTAGCTACGCCCCGTGGTTTTACCCACGTGGATTATGATGATGATGAAAAGTAACCTAGATGATAATCCAGGATATAAGCTATCCTGGTACCAAGTTTTATCCAAATTAGTTCAGCCGTTTGAGCGTGAAGGATTAACAAACTTATACTTTCGCCTTTATACGAGTAGCTCGCATTGCGTCCGGCACATCTGCACTGCTCTGCTCTGCGAATCTAGAGGCAGGAACCGTGGAAGTCGGGTGCAGAGGGGGCCAAATGCCCCTCTAAAATTAAACGGGCGGTGTTGCGATTCAGACCTCGGCTCATGACAGTTGAGTGCTGCAGTTGATTCGGAACGCTCGTGAGCGTGATTACAAGATCACAACAACATAACCTCAAAATTTGCTCAAAATACAAAATTTTATTCGTGGGGAAAGAAGTCTATATAAAAATAGGTATTTGGAAATATGTACGAAAATCACATACAACTGAATTCAAACAATCGTTTTTTTGCAAACAGTCACTTTGACAGTAGCGCTCACGGTGATATCGGATTGGGGCATGGTCGGTGTAATCGCCAAATGGCGGATGTAATGACAGAATCAGTGACGTCTCAAGGGATATCGTTGTCGCTCTCACGGTGACTTGGTACGCGTGTTAGCGCGATAATATCGATTTTAGCGTGTCTCGGAATGCGCCCTAGATGTTTGTTTGTACGACAAACCAAATACCGTGGCGGTCTCTGCTTAAAATAAGACCCCTCCCAATCCTCCCGTGGATGTCGTAAGAGGCGACCAAGGGATTACACACCGGAAGATGGGCAGCAGCGTCCTCCGAGCACATATTTGCTACACTGCGGTCACCAATCCGCCTGCCAAGCGTGGTGACTATGGCAAACCCCTCCCAATATGATAGACACACCAAAAAGACGGCCCCCAGTCCCCGGCGGCTCCGTTATTCCTGGCACCGGTAGCAGCCATGGTAACGGCGGAGCAGGGGGTGCTAAGAATCCCCGGCAGAGACCCAGCTACCAACCCCCACGATCTCTGGACCTGGCAAAATATAACGCACGCACCTTGAGAACCGTTGAGAAGTTGATAGAGCTGGAAGAAGTAGTAAGTAAGTTGCGCTGGGGTATTACAGGGTTATCAGACCACAAGTTTTTCGTGATCAACATTGTGAAGACCGAAAGCGTTTCGAGCAGGGTGGTATACCTTATACTCAGAATTACTGAACGGTATCCGTTGAAGGTCATACAGGTGTACGCCCCACACTCGAAACGCCCGGACGATGAAGTGGAGGCTATGTATGACGACATTTCTAATGCCATACATGCCCCGAAAACACACTTCACACTGGTGATGGGGGACTTCAACGCACGGCTGGGCATGAGGAATGGCGATGAACTGAGAGTGGGGCAATTTGGAATTAGACCGCGGAACCAAAGGGGTCAGCGATTGGCCGACTTCATGGAGAAGGAGGGGCTCTTTATGATGAACTCCTTTTTCAAGAAGCGCCCGTCCAGGAAATGGACGTGGCTGCACCCCGGCGGTCATAAGCACGAGATAGATTTCATTTTGACGACCAATAAGCATATATTCAATTATTTCTCTGTGATCAACAGGGTTAAGACCGGCAGTGATCACCGCATGGTAAGAGGCTCATTGAATATCAACCTATTGGGCAAAGCCTGTTGACGAAGCTGAAAACCGACAGTGGCAGCATCGTTTCATTGAAGCCAGAGATTTTGAGTGAGTTTGAGAAGTTCTATGGACAGTTATACACCTCATCGCGTAGTCCTCCTAACAGGACTAGCGATACAAGAGCCCGTTTGACCCGACATTATACCGAAGATATCCTGGACGTCAGCCTATACGAGATCAGAATGGCTCTCAAACAGCTTAAGAGCAACAATGCACCAGGGCAGGACCGAATAACGACAGAGCTACTGAAAGCGGGTGGAACACCGGTACTTAAAGTCCTTCAGAAGCTGTTTAACTCCGTCATCCTCGAGGGTACTACGCCAGAGGCGTGTCACAGGAGCGTAGTAGTTATGTTCTTTAAGAAAGGTGATAAAACCCTCTTGAAGAATTATAGGCCCATTACGCTGCTGAGCCATGTCTATAAGCTGTTTTCGAGAGTAGTTACAAACCGTCTCGCTCGTAGGTTTGATGACTTTCAGCCTCCCGAACAAGCTGGATTCCGGAAAGGCTTTAGCACCGTAGACCACATCCATACGCTCCGGCAGATTATACAGAAGACCGAAGAGTATAATCGGCCACTATGTCTAGCGTTTGTGGACTACGCCTAAAGCCTTTGATTCAGTCGAGACCTGGGCAGTGCCAGAGTCATTACAGCGGTGCAAGATTGATTACCGGTACATCGAAGTGTTGAAGTGTTTGTACAACAAGGCCACCATGACAGTTCGTCTTCAGGATCAGACCACGAATTCTATCCAGCTGCAAAAAGGGGTGAGACAGGGAGACGTTATTTCTCCGAAACTGTTCACCTCTGCACTGGAAGATATAGTCAAGCTTCTGAACTGGAACGGATTTGGTGTTAACATCAATGGCGAATACTTCTCTCACCTTCGATTTGCTGATGATATAGTTATCATGGCTGAAACCCTAGAAGACCTAAGCCCAATGCTCAGTGACTTCAATATTGTTTCCCAACAGGTGGGTCTTAAAATGAACATGGGCAAGACGAACATCATGTCAAATGCCCATGTCGTACCCATGCCGGTTTATGTTGGGAACGATATTATCGAAGCTGTTGATCACTATGTCTACTTGGGTCAGACGATCCAATTGGGTAGAACCAACTTCGACAAAGAGGTCAACCGACGAATCCAACTCGGATGGGCAGCGTTCGGGAAATTACGCCATATCTTCTCGTCGCAGATATCGCAGAGCAGCGTGCAATGGAGAGAGCTATGCTCGGTGTTTCACTACGTGATAGAATCAGAAATGAGGAAATCCGTAGAAGAACGAAGGTTGCCGACATAGCTCTAGGAGTTTGCAAGTTGAAGTGGCAATAGGCAGGCCATATAGTTCCCAGAACCGACAACCGCTGGGGAATAACGGTTCTCGAATGGCGACCACGAACAAGCAAGCGAAGTGTGGAGAGACCCCCCACACGATGGACCGACGACATTGTAGCCATCGCAGGAAGTCTGTGGATGGAGGTGGCACAAGATCGCTCGTCATGGCGCTCTTTGGGGGAGGCCTATGTTCAGCAGTGGACTTCTAAAGGCTGACATGATGATGATGATGATGATGATGATGATGTAGTGCTGGCCTCTAGTGTCAGAGTTTGTCAGGCCGCCTGAGGGCCTCTGACATGGCTGAACGACTACTATTAAATCAATAACGGCCAGGACCGACAGCTTAACGTGCCCTCCGATGGATAAAAATAGTATAGCGGGCGGTCAGCACGCATGGCGCGTCCGTCCGCTATCCATTTCCATTCCCCGTGCGTACGTTTACGTCGTGCCTCCCGCGCCCAGCACCTGCACCGCTCTGCAAATCTACATAGCACGTGGGTTGTTTAAAATTGTATTCAATAGTTTTATAAAATTATATATATATATCTAAGGGTCCTATGTGTTAACCTACAACCACAATTACCAATATCATCAAACTTCGTCCAGACGTCAAATGGATTCTTATCGATTGCTCGGCTTCTACTCATCGGATTGAGATACCAAGTACATCAGTTTTTAAGCCAAATCCTAAGCTATGCATTTTCCAATTTTTTTTATTTTTTTTTGTTACTTACTGCTTTATTTATTTATTTATACTTTATTGCACAATTAAAAGTGTACAAATGGCGGACTTAATACTAAAAGCATTATCTACCAGTCAATCAAACAATGCAATGAGAGAGAGGTTGTAGGCGTGCAAAAAATAAAATTATAAGAGTTAATAAAAATTGCAAAATATTTATAAGAATACAACATACAAAATATATATTTATATATATATTGAATAAAATAAACTAATACATATAATAACATAATACATATAATTTCTATCTATATAATTTAAGTACTACTTTATTTAAGTACTAGCTGTACCCGCGGCTTCGCACGCGTGGTCTTTTCTTTAGTTCAAAGTACCATAATGTGCTATTCCAGGACCAATATGCCAACATTTGATCAACATTTCTTCAGCCATTAAAAATACTTTTATCAATTGCTCGACTAACGGACCGAGATACCAATAATCGGATTGAGATACCAATTACACCAGATTTTAAATCAAACCCTTAGCTATCTATCTATGAAAACCGCATCGTAATCGGTCCAGTAGTTTTTACGTGTTGCGTGAACAAACAAACAGACAGAAAGACACGATTCAAATAATGTTATATTCTTGTTCAATAGATTTTTAAGCACCCAACAGCATTTTTTTATTTATCTTCTTTGTACAGCCTTTTTCGTATCTATTGCTTTATTATAAGTATAGATATAGGTATTCAATTTGCATAAAAAAAACGTCCAGTAGTTTCAGCGTGATACGTGTACATTTTAATAATTTTCAACCCCTATCTTGCGGAAACCCTTTTATTTTTCGGGATGAATAGTATCTAATGTCATACCTCCGTAGCCTGAACTCAAATCATACTAAGTTTCATTTGAATTCATTCAGTAGTTTCGGTCCGATGCGTGGCAACAGATACAGAGCAACAGACAGATAGACAAAAATAAAAAATAAAACAGTAACAGTTCAGTATTGAATTTAGAGAACCCTCCAAAAAATATTATTTATTACTTCAATATTAACATAACTTTGGACCCATATCCTACAGGAACCCTTTAATTTTTCGGGATTAAAAGTACCTAATATCCTACCTCGAAGTATGAACTCAAATCATACCAAGTTTCATTTGAATTCATTGAGTATTTTCGGCGTGATGCGCTGCCAAGATACAGACAGACAGACGGACAGACAGACAGAGACACAAATAAAAAAAAAACAGTTTTGGCTTCAGTTTTGAATATAGAACAGCCTCCAAATATATATATATATATATAAAATATTATAAATTTACAGAATTTGGGACATTATCCCGCAGGAACTCTTTATTTTTTCGGGATAAAAAGTATCCTCAACTTTTACCCATTATACAAACTATGACTGTGACAAGTTGCAACAAAATCCGTCTAGTAGTTTCAGGGTGATACGTTTTCCTATAAATAAATTTAACCCCTATCCTGCGGGAACACTTTTATTTTTCGGGATGAAAAGTATCCTATGTCCTACCTCGTAGTATGAACTCAAATCATACTAAGTTTCATATAAATTCATTCAGTAGTTTCTGCGTGATGCCTAGCCAAGATACAGACAGACAGACAGATAGACAGACAAAAATGAAAAAATACAGTTTTGGCTTCAGTATCGAATATAGAGTGTCCTCCATTTTTTTTTTCATAATATCTTCAATGTACAGAATTGGACCCGTTACAGTTTTATTATAAACTAGCTGTGCCCGCGGCTTCGCTCGCGTGGTCATTTCTCTAGGTTAAAAGTACTCTATGTGCTATTCCAAGACCTAAAATAAAGATTTGATCAAAATTCCTTCAGCCATTAAAAAGTTATTTATCGATTGCTCGGCATCTAATCATTGGATTACGATACCAAGTACCCCAGGTCTTGGTCAAACCCTAAGCTATCCAACACTGAAACGTGATGCGCGAACAAACATACAGACAACAAACAGACAGACACGTTTTTTTTTTTATTCTTGTTCAGTAGCTCAGTCCAATTTTTTTAAATTATCTTCTTTGTACAGACTTTTACGTTATTATTGCCTATAGCTGTGCCCGCAGCCTTGCTCGCGTGGTAGTTTTTCTGGGATATAATGATCCTTTGAGTTATTCCAGTACCAAAAGTACCAATATAGGTACCTACCTACCTGTGTTAACAACCTTCGATTTGACGGTTTACTTCAGGAAACAAAAAACAATTTAAAAAATCAAAGAAATTGTAAAAATAACGCATAAAATATGTAAATGCATAAAAATATGAAACAAAACATTTCAAGAAGTGCGTGATTTCGATCCACGCACGTCTGGGTTGGCAGGCAGAAATGGTCCCGCTAAACCAGACAGCATAGTGGTCGAGAGGGTCGAAATTATGATACCCTTTTAATGTTTTATTTATATTACATTTAAATTACCATATCTTTGAATACCTATCCGGCAGGAACCCTATATTTTTTGAGGATAAAAAGAATCAATAATTTTAATACATAATATGTACTTTGACTGTGCCAAGTTACATCAAACTCCGTCCAGTAGTTTCAGCGTAATATGTGTTCTTTTAAATAACTTTCAACCCCTATCCTGCGGGAACTCATGTTTTTTTCGGGATATAAAGTATTCTAAATGTTAATCCATAACATAAGCTATGATTGTGCCAAGTTGCATCAACATCCGTTCGGTAGTTTCAGCATGATGCGTGTTCAAAGAGACAGACAGACAGACAGACAAAAATTAAAAAAATATCCTTTTTGCACTCTATATCGATTTTGAAGTTTATCTCAATTATAATTTTCAAAAAATATTTAATGTACAGATTTAGCCCAGTTACAGTTTTATTATAGTATAGATAGATAGATAGATAGATAGATAGATATAGATAATATAGATAGATTAAGATTCAAAATGTTAGTTGTGAAAAGGGCACCTCAGGCAAGTATTGGACGACCAAATCCCATGTCTCTACCTTCAGTACGAACAGATCCGTAGACAAAGATTATAATAATCTTTGTCCATAGGCATTAAGCATCTTAAATTAGACCCCTTTAGTAGGAACTGAGGTCCTTAGGCATTAGGCTCTCCACACATGTCATGACTTGATCTTCCATCAGACCTTCAAAATGTTGTTTGTAAAAAGAGCTCCAAAAGCAAGTACTGGAGGACAAAATTCCATGTCTCTACCTTTGGTAGGAACTGAGATTCCTAGGTTCATGACCTGGTCAGCCACCACATCCTCGCACTACTTACTCAAAACCTTCAGGGCATTAAAAAAACCGCTTTGTAAGTTTTCATATACGAGGCGGCCAAAGAGACTTATGACTAAGCTTCCCCATTCTGTGGGTAATTTTATAAGTACCTACCTCAGAACAACTAGGTACCTACTACTTAAATAATTTAATTTGTAAATATAAAACTTATTATAAATTCATTACAAATAAAAACAGACAACAAGACAAGCAGGTCGTTCTTACGATGGTAAGCGCAAACCTACAATACCTCCCAGAACATCAGTAATTGCAAACTCCCCACAACACCGCTCCCCCCCTCTGTACAACTTAGTGACGAGACGAGCAGGTTGTTTTTGTGATAGTAAGCGCCACGCTTGCAGTATGTAGCCCTAAACTTTAATTGCTAAATTACACCGCCGGGCGGTGCAACCTCCTTTCTTTGCAAATTTAATGACGCATAACGGCACGAGCAGGTCGTCGCCTGACGTAAGCGCCACGCCTTTAGTGCCCTCGACCTAGATCCTCGAAGCAGGTACCTTGTTCCCATTAAAAATATTTTCCAAAAAAAAAACACGTAATGCACTTTGAAATTGTTCTACCTGCAAGACTATTATAATTCTTAAACCAGACAATTGTAATTTAATCGAAATTCAATTGATAATTTAGCAGACTCCCAACTTCAATAAAAAAAATAATTGAATTAAAATTGCATTGCTTATGAATTGTTTTCCTAAGAAATAAGAGATTTGAGAAAGTTGTTATTACCTAACTTCAGCGTTTGCCCAAAGTAACCATACTCTTGAACAACTTCCGGAGGAGATTCATGAACAGCGATCGGTTCCTGAATGATATGTTTATTGAACATAATCTTGTTTTTGTCCAAGTTCATCCAAGATCTGAAAGTTCGAATACGGAATAAGGTGATACGGTAGAGAACCAAAGTTATCGATAGCCTGTAGGGTTAGCAAGTTGAAGTGCCAGAGGGCTGGTCATATCTGCCGAAGCACCGATTACCGTTGGGGTAGACGTGTTATTGAGTGAAGACCACGACTCGGCAAACGTAGTGTTGGATGCCTTGGGCTAGGTGGAGCTTCGGTATACGCAAGGTGACTGGCAGCATTTAGAAAGGAAGAGCCGAAGATCGAGCTCCAGTGTCTTCATGGCTCTCTTTGGGAGAGGGCTATGCCCAGCAGTGAAATAATACAAGCTGATAATGATTATAATTCTGTCTAAATGAAAGTCTGTATGATGACTGGTTGGTCTCGTGGCTAGAGATCCTAGGTACGAAATCGTACGATCGCGGGTTCGAATCCTGCAAGGTGCAATCATTTGTGTGATGAGCAGAAATGTTTGTTTCCGAGTCATGGATGTAATATTCTTATCTATGTATGTTTATCCGTTATCTAGTGCCCATAGCACAGGGTATCCTAGTTTGGGGCTAGATAATTGGTGTGGAAATGTCCCAAATATATTTATTTATAAAAAAAAAAAAAAATGGGCGGTAACGTAATGGACTGATGATGATGATGATGATGATTAACTCGCGGTTCTGATGAATTTGCAACTCATTAAATAATTCAGTATGATATTGATTTGATCTCGGTAGACTTAGTCAAATAGCTTTGGGCAATTTCAACACCGTACTTAGTGCCGATGCTGACTTTGGGAAATTTCAACACCATACCTAATGGCGATGCTGACTTTGGGCAATTTCAACACCGTACCTAATGGCGATGCTGACTTTGGGCAATTTCAACACCGTACCTAATGGCGATGCTGACTTTGTTGTACTTTGCAGATACATAAATGTAAGTAGGTATACTGAACACTGTATTATTTTCAGAATACCACCTTTTACCCTGTTCTGAGGCTGTTAGTGCCGAGCTTAGATAGAGGCAGAGGAGCTTATAACATGAAGGAAACGAAGCTGGGGGCCCTCCTTGTAAAAGTGGTGCCTTTGAATAAACAATCTTCTGAAGCACAGAAGCTGCAGAATCGTACTCTCAATAATGTGGACGCTGATTTTGGGACGATTGCCTACTTTATTCTGAAGAACAGGGTTGCTCAAAAAAATTGTACACTGACAGTGGGAGATGTCAATGAAATCCTTGACAAAATAGCGTCTGCAGAGGTGGGAAATAAAGGACGTAAGTCAAATAAAACAGACAATATGTAGCTTAAAGATCTGCGCACACCTCACGAACGCGTCACCGTAACGGCATTGCGTCACCTCTTGAAAAGTTTGTGGCGCGTGGTCAACTCGCCGTCGGCGACGCTTACGTCGCTCGGGTCGTCGCGACGCCGTACTTACGTCTCGCGGCCTGCTCACCAATTTGTAGGTATTCCCTGTTGTCCCTTGAAGACGAGACTACTGGAATTTCTCTTCCCAGAGGTTCAGTGGCACTTAATACTTACATTACAAGCCCGTATTTATTTTTCTTGGTTCCTACATGATATTGGACTATGACATGAAACTTAATAATACTGAAAATGCGGATTTCATTCGACGTTTTCTCGTGGACCTACTTAATTTTTCCTAGTAGTTGGATCTCTAGGAACACGAGAAAGACCTATTTTTGTTGGACAACTTGGTACTTATGTTTTGATTCAAAAGTGTGCCTCCTGTGTAAAGTATGTACCACTTGCATTTTTTCCCGTGGTCGACCTGGAAAATGTGTGATCTTTTTATCATAATTTATTTTCATTTAGAATCATAACCTCTACAGTTAGAAATAAAAGTGTTATATTTTTTTCAATTTATACAGGCAAGCAGAAGCCCTTAAGATTTTACCCAAATAAAGAAACCAGAAAGAAATAAAATCACACAAAAGAAAAGAGAATAATTAAAAGAGGATTTATATATCAATTTACCTATTGTTATTCAATTACACGTTTGTCCATCTTTATATCATCTATGAGGCACACAGGACTTCAGGGAATTAAAATCCCAGTAGTCCAGCTAATAGAACCTCTGGGAAGAAAAACCCCAGTAGTCCCGTAACGCAATAACCATAGCGGGACTACTGGGAATACACCAAGTCTAGACGTCAACTAGGCCGCCTAGCTGTAAGCGAGGCATCGCACCGCCGTTCTCGGGTGGACGCTTAGTCGTTAACCAGCCGTCGTCACACAGCTGTAAGTGCGCGGCATAGCCGGGTAAACACCGCGGCAATCCGTTGCCAATATCCGGTGTTGGAAAGATAAGTCTGCGCTAACGTTTAAATACGTAGATCTAAGTAGAAATCCCTTTATCACAGTACATATATAGTCAGGACTATATTGTACTGTGCCTTTATTAATAAAGGGCAGGGGTATTAATAATAATAATAATAATAAAATATATTTATTGCAAACAAACAAACAAAAAACAATCAACACAATCAAAAAAAACATAGATATTCCACGATAACATGACTCGCGACAATTAGTAACATTAAATTTACCGTGCCGCGCGTCATGTTAGCTGCATATCTGATGTTTTTTTTTACAATAATGAGCTTGTTTGACAATTGGGGTATGCTCAGCACTGTACTGCAAGACTAAGAGTCTACGCAGGGCTGGTTTTCAGCATACCCCGTTGCTTGAACTCTGGTGTTAGTCAAGCGCAAATAAAGTGTTAAGCGAGCAGTAATCAAAAAATAATAAATATCCATTTATTATTTTGTACACAAAAAAAAACAAAAACATAACTGCAAAACAGCACTCATGATGGACTTTACAAAATTAATTTACTAAAGGCCGTAAGCTCTGTGATTCAAAAAGTTTCACCATTGACTACAATATGCGGGAGATGAGTGTAAGGGGATGGGGGTCGGTGTGTATGTGTATAAGTGTGTAATTTGAAGGAAAAAGGGTGTGTGCGTGTGTGTTTTGTTGTTTTGTTAAAGTTACCCCTGCCCCTGTCTAAACTAACATTTAATAAAAGTATTAACAATATCATTTTAATTGAGATGAGAGCCTCTCGTGCCAGCTCTCAATTGATCAGCAGTTCCCAAGGAAGCCAGGAAAAGAAGATCGAAAAATGAAAATACAAAGAAAATACTGAAAAAAAAAAAAACAATATTTATTTTTTTCATGAGAATACTTATCGTTATTCTACCATAAGTAGGTATAGCTAGCGGCACGTAGGTCTAGCGGTGAACAAAAGGTGGCGGGGATCTTGGCACAGTCAGTTTTCGGGATTTAAAGTATTCAGCATTTTAACACATTATATAAACTTTGACTGTGCCAAGATCCCCGCCACGTTTCGTTCACCGCTAGACTTACGTGCCGCTAGCTATAGTAGATCTGTGGTGGCACAGAATGAATAGGTATTGGTTAGGAGCTTAGCCGCTCGATTGATTCTATGCGCTACAGTCACTTTTTTTGTTTTCATTGATCATCGCAACTAACGCTACAGTGACATTTTTTGTTTTCATCGATCATCGGACCACTCGATGGCGGCGTAAATTTTGCCACTCGATTTTGAACATTATTGACCTCAATAATCATTCAAATCTAAGCGTGTTTATATAATTATTTTGCTTCGAAACCCACAACATAAACACTTGAAATATGTGCCGTACCTATTTAGCTCCATAAATCACCAGTTTGTTTATCTAAGCGCTCAATGAAGTGGTCATAAAAACTGTTTGTTTACGCAAAGTCGGCGCGGCCAGATGTGTCGCGTAGACCTTATTTTTTTTGTGGGTTGACAATCAGATACCTGTGATCTCGGCTCGTATCCAATAAATCCCCAGTTTGCAGCCAGATGTGTCGCGTCGACCTTATTTTTTTTGTGGGTTGACCATCAAGTACCTGTAGTCTCAACGCATATCCAATCAATTACCAGTTTGAGGTTAGATGTGTCGCGTCGGCCATATTTTTTTGGGTTATCAGTTTGGTCCTGCGGTCTTCAGCGCGTGGACAACCGAGCGGCTAAATTACAGTGTTTTTTCTGCAATTTAGTATTCTGACTACAAAATATAGATAATTAGTTTTTGTCCGCGACTTCGTCTGCGCAGGCTACAGTTTATCTTGATAACAAGTATATCTTATGTACTTCCCCACAAAATATCTCCACACCAAATTTCATCAAGATCGGTTCAGCCGTTTAGACAAAAGCTAACAAACAAATAGTTTTTTTTATTTTTTTGTTCTTACTGACTAGGCAATCGTTTGACCACGATCTCACCTGATGGAAAGCGATGATGTGGTGTAGCACGCTTGCCTAGTAGATACCTATTCACCATTGACTTGATAGAGTTACTTTCGCTTTTATAATAAGGGCGGAGACAAATCCAACAAATCAAAGATCATAAAAATCGGTCCAGTCGTTCTTGAATAAATGGTGTAGCTACCCGACTTAGTTTTAAGTAATGATACCTATGGCCATATGCCTATTTTGCCTTAGGCACTTACAAATTTTTAATTACTTATAAATTATGCGTGGTTTATGTAAGAAGGCGCAAGTAGAGCATAACTTGTGGAATTAATGATTATTACAGCTATTTTGGAAGACCTATTCAGTCAAGTTATAAGAAACATGGCCGCGGAGCACATCAAATGGTTCCTTCGGATGATTCTGAAGGATTTGAAGCTGGGAATGTCTGCAAAAAGGATCCTTTCATGTTACCACCCTGACGCTCCTGAATATTATGACACGTGCCAAAACCTCGCTAAGGTATGTATAACTTACATTTACTCGCCATTCACAAGGGCAAAAGATATCATGGGACAAAAACTCAGAAGCTTATCTTTAAAGTGTTTAACTTTCGACTTGCAATTCAAAATCTCGGTTCTGCATCAACTAATTATTACATAGATCTTGTAAATGGGCGTAGATACGGCACGCTTTAATATCACGCAAACAAAAACTGGACTAGGGAGTCTAAGGGGACTAAGGGGAGGATTGTGCAACGCACATAATTGGGCATCAGGCATAATCGTAGTGGCGTTGGTGTAACACGTGCGTGTACTTATCACATATTATTCAAAATTTGCTGCAAAAATGCGTTCCTTTGCTTTTATAAGGTGCACAAATAGCTCAAGAACCAAGTTCTACGCCATTACTTTTCACTTGTAAGTACTTTAAATCTTAACTTACTTTAAACTTCTACTGATTGATATTGTTTGTAAATCGCCATTTGCAGAGAGGGACAGAAATATACGATTTGTAAGAGTGCGACAAGACAAGCGGCGTATAAGTACCGCCGAATATTTTGTTCGAGAACGGCTGCGCAGCAATTATTGTTATCTCATTCGCGCTACTGTCTGCGTATGTCTCTCTATCTTTGTTGTTGATGCATATGAAGTACAACATTGCAAATGTAGCTGTGAGGGTGTGTCTGGCTATAGTTATATCTAGTACTGGTGTAGCTTACGTGATGTGATAGGTTGCCCTATCTCCCTCCTTTTTATACATAAATGGACTAAGGTCAATAATGTGCTTTGCGCTGCACCTAATTTATACGGTCAATGCTCGAGGAGCTAGTACATAATCTTCCCACCATTTAATGATTTCTATGAAATAAATAGAAAGTTTTGTTTTTGAGGAAGACCAATAAAGCTTGTGTGGTGTGGTGTGAGAGATGACAAGTATAGAAGGGAGTGAATACTGAGATGACGGCTGATAGACAGAAATTGAAGAAAAGTACATTTTGTACCGACCCCACGTAATAGTCGGAGAAGAGTAGGGAGATGATGAAGAAAGTTGTGTCAGGAAATCCGATGCAATCGGTCAAAAACGGTGGAGGTAAAACATCTCGAAGAACCGGCACTTGCTGTCCAAAAATCCAAGAATCTCTAAAATTCAAGGTACGTGACCTCTGCTAACGCTACACTTAGCGTTAGCAGAGGTCACGTACCTTGAATTTTAACCAGCGTGACGGATATTTATTTATAAGTACAACTGTAACATCACAGAATCATCCAATGCGACACATTATTTAGTGAAAAAAATGTACCTAAGTACAAAAAAAAACTTTAAAAAACAAATAATACAACTATAAAAAATAATATCTAAATGTTTGTTTGTTTGTTTGTTTGTCGTATGAGGTAGTGCTGGCCTCTGATGTCAGAGTTTGTCAGGCCGCCCGAAGGCCTCTGACATGGCTTAACGACTGCTATTAATCAATAACAGCCGGGACCGACAGCTTAACGTGACCTCCGAAGCACGGAGCGATGGAAAACCGCACATAACTTAAAAAAGTCATTGGTGCGGAGCGTAGGTTTTGAACCCGGTGTCGTTGGATTCTAAATTGCACTATAGAACCACCATATACTTATAATAAAGCAGTAAGTAACAAAAAGTCTATAAAATGAAGATAATGAAAATAATCTCATTGGTCTAGAGGTCTTAAAAAGCCAGTGCTGAAAAAGTTTGTTTTTAAATGGTGTCTGTTTTTTGGTTTGTTTGTTCTCGTACCACGTAAAAACTACTGGACTGATTGCGATGTGGTTTTCAATGTTAGATATCTTAACGTTTGACTTAAAAACTGGTGTACTTGGTATCTCAATCTTATGTGTAGAAGCCGAGCAATCGATGACGGCAGATGGAATTATGATATATTGGTATATTAGGTCCTGGAATATCACATAGAGTACTTTTATGCTAGAGAAATGACCACGAGTGTGAAGTCGTATAACTAAAAGGCTATTCAAGAGCGCAAATCATGAAATCATGTACCTACTACATATTAACTTGCTCATCTATGGCCCTCACTCTCGAAAGTAAGGACTGAAGATTAATTTTAGACATTTTTTATTGTAATACCTGCCTATTATAAATTGCAGACGTGTGCGGAGCTCGAGGATGGCAACGTCCGTCCGCTAGAGATGGGCATCGAGATATTCTACGCAGTCAGCCCCATGCTCTCCGAGCGGCTCGATGTCGCCGAGATCGCCCAGCTGCATGCCGGGACCTTCCAGGTCGAGGAGAAGTTCGATGGCGAGAGATTCCAGGTATAGTCCCCTTTTTCCACGGAAACTTAATGATAAACAAGACATAAGTTCAAAAACTAAAACCCGACTACGGTTGAGTATAAAATAGCTTGATCACGTTGATATTGTTACGAGCTGGGGTTCGGATAAAATTAATGTACGTTAATTACACCAAAAATTAACAGCTTTATTCGAAAAACCACAAAAAGAAATTAATCCAACAAATAACTCTATTGTATACTCTTATCTCTTATCACTGAATACTCGCTTCGAATCACTTTAATCGTATCGTTCCAAAAGCCAAGTCAATACTGTCCCAGGAAGTCGATGCGCGCTCTATTTATACCGCGACGGACGTTTCCAGAAGGTACTCGTAACTACTAGTATGTACTAACAGTAGTCGGTAGGTATTTGAACTTTCAAGGTCGGCTGCGCCTTTGAGTTGCCGCGCCGCGCCGTACCCGTAGGTACCTACCGTCGGCGGCGCCTTTGATGTTGCCGCGCCCGTAGGTATATACCTACCGCGCGCTCTGGAAACTTCTGTGGGTACCTACGCTCTACTAGTGTGTTCCAGAATGTTCCTTTAAATGTAGGTATATGTATATCCACCTTATTTGGTTAATAAACTTATTATTATATATTATTATTATAGGTATTGCGTCATTTTAGTACCTACTGTTTTTCTAAGAATCGACCGGCGTAACACGCCCCCTCCTAAGACATGCTCGTCCCGAGCAGTGTTAGTCCCGTAATATTGGGCCAGTCGATCAACATGAACAATTTTAGGAGCATTTCTCTGCCCCATTTGAATCCGGTAAGTGACGTCGTTTATCTTGGTCACAACGCGGTATGGTCCGTCCCATTTCGCCTGCAATTTCGGAGACTTTCCTTTGCTGCATACTGGATAATGTAACCAAACAAGTGAACCTTCTTCAAATCCCAGATTATTCAATTTCCGGTCGTATCGGGTCTTCATCCTTTCAGACATTTGTTGTCCCGATTCTCTGACTTGTTGGTAAACTTCATCCATCTTACAGCGCAAGTCAATTGCGTAATCTGTAATGTTGCGTGGAGAATCCGGTGGAATGCCAGTTATCAGGTCTGCAGGCAACCGCAATTCTCTTCCGGAATTCGCGAAGGCAGGAGTGACTGTTGTTCTCTCATGAACTGCACTTCGGTATGACAAAATTTTCCCCCTCCCCGTATAGATAAGAACCATCTCGATCACATCGGCTTATACAAACTGTTAGATTCCTGCGGGAGCCGTAAATAAGAGAAGACACGTATTTGAAACACCAAGCTATATTTTAGACTGACTCGATACCCTCCACCAAGAAACTTAATAACTAACTTATATCTACCCCCCCCCCCCCCCCTCTTTCTAAGAAGCCTACCCACATATACCACATTCCTCCACACTAATTTCCAGCCTTAGGTACGTAACTAGAAGAATGTAGGTACCTACCTTTTTACATATTAGAATAGCGTCTTATCACTAAGCAACAGCTAGTGGTACTGGCACTGATTATAATGCAGCTTATACAATTATACAATCATTGTAAGAGGGACGAGTTTCCTGCTACCTACACTTATTTAATTGTTAGGTTTATACAATTTATAATACATAAAATCTTATCTCTATATCTCATGGAGGAATGTTTTATTACATTTTATAGTTAGGCCTGTTTAGTCGGCACTGTCTTAACTGCCGAGAATCAGGTGGTACGTGATCACGTCGGGAATCATGGGTAGGTTCACGGGGTTGAGGCGCACCAGTTCCGAGTGGAGACTCGACCTGCTGCGACTGCTCCGACTGGTGCGGTGGGCTCAATGTATGCGGTTGCAGAATAGGTATTGCAGGTGGATCGTCTGCGTTCACTCCTTCCTCCACCACTATCGCTCCCGACAAGTCTGGCGATATTTGCTGGAAAGATCGATCAGGGTCTGGGCACACCAGAGAACTTCTACTCCTTCGTTTCAATTGGTCGACATGGCGATGTACTTGAGCATCTCCCCCTATCTTGGTAACCTTAAAGTTAGACGGCCCTAATCTACATCCTACTTTACCTGGTAGCCACTTTTCCCCTTTTAAATATTGGCGGTACCAAACGTCGTCACCGGGGTTGAAGTCCCGGTCAGCGCCTGGTGGAGCGGCAGGCTTTGCACTCGAACAACTCCTTAAACTCCTTATACCTGTTTAATAAAAGATTTATTTCACTGTCAATATTTCCAATATGGTTACAATGAAAATCTGGCACTGATATTTCTAACTCTGTTAACCACTGTCTTCCTAAAAGCGAGGTAGTACCCCCCTCAATCACAAACAATTCGAGCCGCTTGACTTTATCGCTGTATTTGACAATCGGCTCTATCACCCCTAGTGGTTGAATTTTTGAACCATCATAAAAATTTAAGTACAACTTCTATGGTAATATATTATTATTTTTAAAATGTTTTTCGTGCGTCCCTTACTTATACACGATATAGCGGTTCCCGTGTCTATTTCCATTGGAATGAATTTATTGTCAATGGATATCGGTAGACTCACCGCCTTGTAGTCTCTCAAACAGAGTTGATGAAAGTCAATACGGTCATCCGCAGACTCCGCCTCGCGTGCCTCCGACTCGTCATCGCCGTTCCCGAAATGGAACCCGTGGTCTCCAGTGCCGTTCCTCACCGGGTTCTCGTTCGTTATCCGTCGCGGCGCACTCCGGCCGAGCACACCCGCCGCAAATGTCCCCGACGTTTGCACAAGCTGCAAACATAATCACGGAACCTACAGTTCCCGTTTCAGTTCCCGTTTCAGGGAGCTGTAGGTTCCGTGATTATGTTTGCAGCTTGTGCAAACGTTTTGTGTAAACTGTAGGTACTTCCCGCGGACACCGCCCGCGTTTGTCCCGGCGCCGGCGCAGCCCCGTGTCGACCACCACCGTGCCCGCGCTCTCGGCGCGTTTATTCCGTGCGCCCGCTCTTCCGCAGAGCATGCACCGCCTCCGTGTTCGGCACGACCTGTGCCTCCACCGCAGCCGCATCCCGCTCCGCTGCTTCCAGCGATGTCGCAATTTTCACCGCTCCAGCAAAAATTAAACTGTCATCCTCGGTGAATAACCGTTGGCGGATGACGTCACTTTTCAAACCGCACACAAATTGGTCACGTAAATTCTCGCTGAGGCCCGCGTTGAATTTACAGTTCCGTGCCAATCTATTCAGTTCTGCCACGTACTCACAGATCTTTTCTTCCGTCTTCTGCCTCCTCTGCCAGAACCGATATCACTCAGCTAGCACTGACGGGGTCGGTTGAAGGTGATGACGTAATAGGTCGTTGGCCTCCGTGTACGTCAATTCCGACGGATTCTTGGGGCTCGCCAGATTGAGAAGCAGTTCATAAGCTTCTTCGCCCATCAATGCAATTAACGTTGGAAGCTTAAGGCCCTCTTCGATATCATTGGCCTTAAAATACATCTCCAACCGATCCGCGAATGACGACCACGCACCATTTTTCGCGTCGAATTTGCTTATCTTTCTGATCGGCATAATAAACGATGCACGCGCGAACTCAGCACTCGCCAATGTAAGATTCCTGCGGGAGCCGTAAATAAACGATGCACGCGCGAACTCAGCACTCGCCAATGTAAGATTCCTGCGGGAGCCGTAAATAAACGATGCACGCGCGAACTCAGCACTCGCCAATGTAAGATTCCTGCGGGAGCCGTAAATAAGAGAAGACACGTATTTGAAACACCAAGCTATATTTTAGACTGACTCGATACCCTCCACCAAGAAACTTAATAACTAACTTATATCTACCCCCCCCCCCCCCCCCTCCCCCCTTTCTAAGAAGCCTACCCACATATACCACACAAACAGAAAAAGCCGCTTCAAGATAGGTCCATTCGTTTGGGAGCTACGATGCTACAGAAAGACAGACGCCCACACACACACACACACTGTGATACACACCAGTCTCTTTGTTCGGGGCTTAAAAATGGTCTAGGGCAGGGGTTCCTAAACTTTTAAGGTAACGGAACACTCATTAAATCCTTTCTATTTTGTGGAACCCCACACCAAATGGGATACGTACGAAATGTAGTGTCCTCGAAGCCTCGAAGTCTATTCATCGAATGGTTACATCCTCGACGGGTCGTTTCTGTGAATGGTCGTTTGCTCGAACAAGTTATACAAGTTACAATATCTGCATATTTTATTCCTGATTATATTTTTACTGTTCTTACATTCTGGCTTTTAGATTATATTTACAAAAACAACAAAATGTCTGGTACATTTATAGCATATATTGCTTGCAGGAGTCGTCATTTTTTTCATGTCAAGACTCACTTGGTGGCAAATCAAAGAGTAACTTGGAATCGAGGACAACAAAAGCGTTATTTAATTACTTTTTCACTGACCCTTTTTTGAGTGAAGATTGCGACTTGGCAAATTCGTACACTTACTGGTTCTCAGTAGTGCTGACTTTAACGTAGTAGAGATGTAACGAAGTCGTCGCTCAGCCGCTTCCAGAGTCGAAACAGTACTGCGGGGGCATCTCTTTGTCATCTCGGTCCACTGGAAACTTGTAATCTTGCTTACCGGTAAATTGATAGCCAGCTTGTTATGTACAAGTACTGCTTGTAATCTGGGCTCAATGCGAGAGGATGTCTTGTTGATAATATTCAGACTAAGCAGACATTGCATTATAAGTGATCCAGCTTCTTGGTTCGGCTTTACCTGCTCTTCCTTAAATGATTTGCGGCGCCCTCCGGCTAGGTGGAGCGAAAATAAGAAACAAAATGACTGGTAATAAACCTTTCGCAGTATTGACCATTCGAGAAAACGTACCTTCGCAATTTTGATCATTCGCAGAAACGACCCTTCGATTATGTAAGCATTCGATGAATAGACTTCGAGGAATAGACCTTCGCAATATCGGCATTCGGGGTAATCATTTTTACGTACGTATCCCACATCAAAATGATAACATATGACACTGCAATTTAAATACGAACAAAATTTATTTCTCTACTATATATATTATTGTGAGAATTAAATTGTTTTACTGTTTTATTAATAATTGCTTTATAGGACGGTATTATGTCCGACAGTTCACACTCACGTCCGAGTGAGCATCCAATATCGACCTGAATTAGTTTTTTGTATAAGTTTACCTAAGCTAAAAAACCTATTTCATAATGATACGTTGTGACAAAATGGGGCAAAGTTAAGACAGCTTTTTCGGCTACTTCAGGGTATTCACTCCCAACACCAATCTAAAACTCTTTCAGAGACACAGACTTAAATGTGTGTTGCTAATGTGTAGGTAGATGAAAATCAAATGTCAAAAGTGTGCATGAACTCTGAAGTACCATCTGAAGATCTATGAATGCTTCGTAATCCAGGACAGTTAGTTGCGCAGGTTGACATCTGATGATAAATGGATTTTATACCCATTCGATATCAATATCACGATCCGGAAAGTAATTGACAAAGATTTCATGAAATTTACCAAGAGACGCAACCGCCGCACCTGCCAGTAGAATAGGCCGGATTCTCGCTACTTATGGGTTCTTCTCATCACATATTTTGAAAATATTTTTACTTTATCAAAATAATATTTGTAATTGTAGAATTAATAAAAATAAAAAAAAAACGGCTAAAAACTCACTCTCAGAACTGGTCTCCACGCCGAAGGAAAAACTCACTCTCAGAACTGGTCTCCACGCCGAAGGCATAATCCACCATTCGATTATGGATTATTCCTTCGGCGTGGGGACCAGTTCTTGATGCGACTGACACTGGGTTCACAGTGTGGGGTCATGAGCCTGACACAACGAGCGCAGTGTGCCAACAATCAAAGTTAACGGAAGTGAGTGACAGTGATGACTCCTCGACAGACAACGAAGTGACTGTGCAGGCCGAACATAGTCGAGCGCCGCAATCGCCGCCCACTGTTCCGCCCGCGCCACGCACGCGTCGTCAGTTGCGTGCTGACGTTCGTAGCGCTCGTCGCGCCTTGTCGGCATAACACTCCCAGATGAAGGACATCAAAATAGTCCGAAACTGGTCGGAGTATTTCCGATCTTCTTTTTCGTGAGTTTTTAGCCGTTTTATTTATATTAATATCAATATCACTCGCGTTAGTTTTCAAAATCAAATTGTAGAATTATTTATCAGCCAAAAATAAATAATTTCGCGGAACCCTTGTGACTTTTCCACGGAACCCCTAGGTTCCGCGGAACCCACTTTAGGAATCGCTGGTCTAGGGTACCTAAAATAAGATACTGAACAAGAATATAACATTTGTAAAATTCGTGTGTCTGTTTGTCTGTAAGTATGTTTGTTCGCGCATCACGTAACAACTACTGGATTGCGATTGCGATGCGGTTTTCACTGCTGGATAGCTTAGGGTTTGACTACTTGGTATCTCAATCCGATGAGCAGAGGCCGAGCAATCGATAAAAAAACTTAGTTCAGGGCGGCCTAGTTACAGCCGTACCTACTGTATATTTCTATAATAAATTTCCAGATCCACATGGACATCCAATCTGGTGAAGAGCCGGTGTTCGAGTACTTCTCAAGGAAGGGTTTCTCGTACTCCGCTATCTACGGAAAGTCGTACGACAGCGGGTTGCTGACGCCTCACCTGAAGCACTGCTTCAGCTCTCACGTCACCAGCTTCATACTGGACGGTGAGATGATGGGCTGGGACAAGTCACGTCAGATCTTTGGATCTAAAGGTTTGTAAACTACCTTCTTAAATACATAGGGATTCGCACGAACTGGTATACCAACATTGCGATGTAACTAGGTTTAACATTTTTGTCTGAATTTGAAATCTACACTAATATTTTAAAGAGAAAAGTTTTTTTTTGTATTATGGATTAACTCAAAAAGTACTGAACCTATAGATATCTACATTATCAGCTAATAACCATGGACATCACTTTATTTTGCAAAAAATTGCCTATAAATGTAATTAATTGGCGTGTGCTGCGAAAATTATTGATGGTACCTATAATAATGTAACTAAACGTTTATATAACAAATCATTACCCACAAAAAAGTCCGGGAGGCTTTAAGTCTAACTATTATAGTTAGTCACAATGGCAGAAATTCAGTCATACTCAATACTATAATAATTACTCCTTAAACTAAACCAGACTAATTTCTTCAAATTTAATATAAACCTCGTGGACTTAGTAACAAGGTCTTTTTGCCCCTGGCATCTATTCTAAACTTACGTCAATTTAAGCTGCACCGCTTAAAATAACGTAATTAAAACAGGTTTTTAACACGCTGTCTAACAGCGTTTGGATAAATTCGTACACGTTCTGAGACAGCGTTTGCACAAATCGGGACTCTCGCTGCGTGGAAACAAAGTTGATTTTACGCTGGCAGGCTTTAGTGATAGTTTAGTGAGTAAGGCATAGATGCCAGGGGAAAACCTTGTTACGAAGTCAACAAGGTTTAAATTACATTTAAAGAAATTAAGTTTTTTTTTTTATGTTTGTTTTTTTAAGTTTAGTTTAGGGGATGTCCAAATCGCTATCATTAACCGTTTTTTGTTCAAATTAGTCCATAAAAACACGGGTAGAATTGAAATTTTGTATAAATTTATATTAGAGAAACCCTTAGCTACCCGTGCGAAACCTGGGCGAGTCGCTAGTGTACGACTAAATAAATTTCATATAATTTAACAGCGTTCTTCACCTGATCGACTGATATTTTTGTACAAAGTATAACAAACATACATAGCTAATATACCATACCAATTTGTACATAGATAACAAACATATTTAACTAATATACCATACCAATTTGTACATAGATAACAAACATATTTAACTAATATACCATACCAATTTGTACATTGTATAACAAACAAGCATAGCTAATATACCATACCAATTTGTACATAGATAACAAACATATTTAACTAATATACCATACCAATTTGTACATAGTATAACAAACAAGCATAGCTAATATACCATACCAATTTGTACATAGATAACAAACATATTTAACTAATATACCATACCAATTTGTACATAGTATAACAAACAAGCATAGCTAATATACCATACCAATTTGTACATAGATAACAAACATATTTAACTAATATACCATACCAATTTGTACATAGTATAACAAACAAGCATAGCTAATATACCATACCAATTTGTACATAGATAACAAACATATTTAACTAATATACCATACCAATTTGTACATAGTATAACAAACAAGCATAGCTAATATACCATACCAATTTGTACATAGATAACAAACATATTTTATTAATATACTTACCATACCAATTTGTACATAGATAACAAACATATTTAACTAATATACCATACCAATTTGTACATAGTATAACAAACATATTTAACTAATATACCATACCGATTTGTACATAGTATAACAAACAAGCATAGATAATATACTATACCAATTTGTACATAGATAACAAACATATTTAACTAATATACCATACCAATTTGTACATAGATAACAAACATAATTAACTAATATACCATACCAATTTGTACATAGATAACAAACATATTTAACTAATATACCATACCAATTTGTACATAGTATAACAAACAAGCATAGCTAATATACCATACCAATTTGTCCAAGTTGATGAGGAAACCTCACTTCTGATCTGTAGACCCTCGCACGTCAGTCGTTCATTTTATGAATGGAAAACAATAACAAAGCATGCGATGTTCATAAATGCGAACAAGAAAAGGTTTACCGCACGGGAGAGAAACGTAGTCTGTAGACGAGCTAATCCTATTTTGATAAAATTTTGGACACGAGAACTACAATTACTACTACAAGAGACCAACACATTTCACTTTTACAGGGATGGCATTCGACGTGAAGAAGCTAACGCCTAATTCAAGGTTCCAGCCGTGTTTCTGTGCGTTCGACGTCCTCTACTTCAACGGGAGGAGCCTGGTGGGCCCCGAAGACAAAGGGGGCATGAAACTCAGCGAGAGGCTCAAACTACTGGACGCTATGTTCATTGACGTCAAGGGAGTCATTCAGCATAGCAAAAGGAAAATCGTTGCGAACAAGTAAACGAGATTCAGTTTTATACCCACAAACTTTTGCCCGCGACTTCTTCCGCGCGGACTACAGTTATCGCGTTAAAAAGTTGGTTCTTCTTCATGTCGATAGTAATTTTTTTATGGTTTCGTACCTCAAAAGGAACCCTTGTAGGATTACTTCGTTGTCCGTTTGAACACGTGGAAGTATCAAGTTGAAATTAATATAAAACACTCAGGCCTGCAATCCCTTGGAGCTGAGAAAAAACAAACTTCTAAGTGTGGCGTTACGGGTTTTAGGCACCCGACCCGCAAATAGATAGATAGATAGTTAGGTCGTGGGAAATAAAAACCGTGTTACAGCAACACAACTTTTATTAACGTCCCTGATGTTACACAGCCGCCCAGTCCCCGCACTCCCCTAATATTATGTAGCACTCAATCCTTAGCACTCGCGATCACGCACGCAGCTGTTCTCCGCCCGTACTCCTTATATTGCAGTAGGCAGTGCTCTGATGATGGTACACCAGTAGGTGGTACGGTCAGATTCCTGAAGCTGGAATGATGTCTGTACAGCGGTCGTAGGACCGGTGATGAAGAGACAGGACGAACTCCAGTAGGAGAATCCTAGAACAAGGAACAGCATTAGGCTCATCCTTTAGACCAGCTGTTAGCCAACACGCGGTGGTAACGAACGCGTCAAGTGCTCAATGATCAGCAATTCGAAAGAATGATTTGAAATAACCGCAGTTAGCTTGTTATGATGCGAGGCAGAACAGCTTACAGTGAGAAATTACAAGAGAATAGATTATATATGCGCTGAGATAGTCGGCAGTGTGTAGATAAATAATGGTAACTCACCCTAGAGGGATTCCGATCACAATTAAATCAATATTTGTTAAATTGTAGTGTACGTCCGCTCTCTCAAACAGTAGAATGCGTGGCGATGCGCGAGTCGAAGTCTCGAAAACAGGTTTTTTGTTATCGTTCCGTATCGGTGCGTGCGCAGCATTTGAGTGTTAGGGAACCATATCGACGGTAGCTAAGAATCGACGGGTACTGCTTAATTATTATTTATACTTTAGTATTATTATAGAATTATAAGAGTTTGGAACTAGTTCTGGTTAGCGTAGTACATATAAAATGTATAATTTTGATTGTTTATATTTTAGATTTGAGTTTTACGTATTAAGGTTTTAGTACTAAGATCTCATTATTTGTTAGAAAGCTAGACGCAACGTTATTATTCATATTTAGACACTCGCAAGGGATTCAAAACCTATATGGTACTTTCCATTCCGGACCCAAGGCACCTTTGGAGGACACCCCTGGGGGTGCCACGGGAACTTGGATTCGGACCCGTGGCAACCCCAGGTCATAATTGACCTGGGGTTGCCACGGGTCCGAAAAACACTGCTGTCCGGGTGCAGTGCTTTCAAATTTATATACTTGGTATTAAAACTAAGTAGGTATGTACATACCTACAAATATATGATTTCATTTTTATCTCTATATATGTGATGTAAATTTTAGTTATTTATTGCAATTTCTGAACAGAGAAATAACATTAGATCACGCATTGGAGAAATTACGTTTAATTAATATTAAAATTAGACTGTTGAAATTATTTTGTCACTGTTGTCCATCTGTCCCATCACTATTCGATTGGTGGATTCATGGGAAATAGTAATTAGATCCCGCGATAATATACCACTGGTACACCATTGTATGAATTTGAGGACCTGGGGGTGCCACGGGTCCGAATTCAAGTTCCCGTGGCACCCTCAGGTGTGTCCTACAGGGGTACCTTGGGTCTGGAATGGTACTTCCCGTTGACCTAGAATCATGAAAATTTGGCAAGAAGCAATGTCTAAGAGCACAAGTAAAGGGAAAATACCGAAAACCGTAAATTTGTAGCAACACCACCAAAAAATATTTTTTTTTCGAAATATTTGGGTAACATTTTCTAGGCTCGATTCCCGTGACGAAAGAACTATTTACATACCTCCAAGTATGTACGGAACCTCGGTGCGTGATCCCATCTCGCACTTGGCCGGTAGCGTTTCTATGACATTACCAGTACACTGGTAAAGTTCATCCAGTGTGCAGCGGTAGGGACATGAAAGACACTCCAGCAAGTGTTTGCGTGGGTGCACCACAGTCACAGTGCATTCTAAACTGCTATGTGGCCAGGGTTCAAACTATCTCTATACCAAATTTCATCAAGATTGGTCCAGCCGTTTGGTCGTGAAAAGGTAACAGAGACAGACTTACTTTCGCTATTATAGTATGAACTTTAATACACCGCTTAAACGGTGATGACGGTTTTTTGTGGCAGGCATTGTGATAAAGTCTGATATGGGAAGGAACTCACTTTGCCCAGTAGATATCTGTCATGCTTACAGCAAACATTAGGTTCAAATTTAGGTTAACTGCGTTCCGTTTGATGGACGCTGTTCCGAGCGAAATTGAAGAGACTTCCATTCAGAGGCCGACTAACAGCCGCCCTAAAGGCCGAGTAGCACCAGCCACACACTTCAACTCCAATGTTGAGTTAAAATATTTACTAGGTGTTGCCTTGTGACATGTATGTACCTATGCTTAAGTTGTCATGGAGTCCAGATGTAGTAACATTAAGTAATATCTGTCAAGTTTAGCGGCCAAAGATAGAAACTTCGCTCACTCACTCATTCTACAATGTATGAACGAACACATACTGTTGCGCGATTATTTTTTCGTAGTAGCCGCCCCTAGACGGACGTAACCATAGACTATATAGGACCATATAGTCCCTAGGCAAATCCGCCCCCGCTTCCATTACAAACTGTGTCTCAGGGTGACGAGCGTAATGCAGTGTCACACTATTATTTATTCTGTGGTGCCACGAAGATTTTGCAATCCTAATTTCAGGGTGGCGCATTGCCAAGCATGCGATTACCATCATGGGATCGATTTGATCCTCTCGTCACTTTGTAGTAATGGCCAAGTGCGAGTCGGACTCGAGGGTTCCTTACCACCACACAATATATTAGTGTTATGTATTTACCAAAATAAAAATTAAGTATCATTACAAGAAACGTCTGCGAACAAAACTAAATAGAGTAAAACAAGATTTGGATTATTGATTTTGAAATAAATAAATTATGATTGATTATTGATATTTTATATTTGGTTGCAGTGGAGAAATATTGGCCGCCCTGAACAATGCCATAGACAACCAAGACGAAGGCATAGTGATTAAAGACATCAACTCTTATTACATCGCTAGCAAACGGAACGCTGGATGGTACAAAATTAAACCTGAGGTAATTTCCATCTATCTTATATTTATCTATACTTATAACCAGCTGTACCCGCGGCTTCGCACGCGTGGTCATTTCTGTAGGTTATAAATACTCTAGGTACTATTCCAAGATCTAAAATATCAATATACCAACACTTGACCAAAATTCCTCCTGCCATCAAAAAGTTTTCATCGATTGCCCGAAACCGCATAAAGCTTTCATATATATTTCCAGGGATTTAGTTGGTAATAGATTCGGTATTACATTTATAGCGTAGTATTTTCAGATGTAAGTAGGTAATATAATATTTTCGCTATTCTTGCATTTTCGTGAAATTATTTAGTTTTTGCAGTGTCAATATATCTTGTCTCTATGATGATGATATCGTTATTCGCGTGCTCTTAATTTCTTCCTCTTCCCCGTACATTTACATAATATTTTTTTTAAATACACACAGCGCGCCACGCCACTCAGTGAATAAAAAGCAGATAGCAGATGTATAAAAAAAAAAAACTAAAGCAACCGTTTTGCACCGTGCGCTCTCATTGGTCAACTGTGAATCAGCAACCCTTCGTCTGATCTATAAGTACTAAATTTTCGGTCTAGTATAATAAGTCTAGATGGCTCAAAAGAGACATCATTCCTATCTTTAGTACTGGAGTTCAATTCCCAGCTGGAGTGTTTATATATTGCACATAAAAAAATATGTTATGGCTTATAACTTGAATATGGCCGAGCCGAGCCACGAGCGCTAGCGTCGCCAAAATAAATCTCGTTCCAAATTGAAAAACTTGGTACTGAAAGTGTTAAACAGAAAATACCTACTTTGCTCCCTCTTTACGAGGAACCAATTAGCGTTTTTTGAAAAGATGGGATGAATAAACTAACGGCTGAACGAAGTTTTATTAAATTTACTTTTTGTTCTCGGATAACTCGTAGAATATTTTTATTCTAGAAAAAATACCACACGGGCATCGCCGCGGACACAGCTTATTACAATAATATAACAATAATTTTAACTTTTTTGTCTTGTGCCCGTCTTGCCTGTTAAAAAAAGTAAAATTTTAAATTGTATTGGCATCAATATATATATATATATATATATATATATATATATATATATATATATATATATATATATATATATATATATATTTTATTTCTTCGTTCACATATTTTATATGCATTTGTATATTGCTACACCACCTGCACCATCGGACAGAAATTTATGTCCTCCAAAAGTTGTCTCGACGAGAAAGCTTCAAGGGATAAGTCCTCCCACTTCTATTTTTCCTGACTAAAATTATATCTCTCATTTTCAAACCATATAGCAATTTAGAAACAAAAGGGATCTATACTTAGAACTGTAATTTCGTTTAGTGCACAGACAATCAAGACCCAGTTTATATAATGCGCACGTGGAATTGATCTAGGTACAGTGGAGAGCCGCGAGGATGTGGAAAGTATTCTCTATGATATAAAAAATTATGTGGTCAAGGCAATGGACATTGTTACGAGCCAGGGGTTCAGATAAAATAAATGTATACTAATTAAACAAAAATTAACACTTTTATTCAAAAGATCCAGAAAACTAAACTAAACCAACAAATAACACTAAATCACTGTTTACCCGATTACGGCGAAGCAAGTAGGTAATGAGTTTAACTATGTATGTATGTATGTATGTATCCATGTGGGTATGTATGTGGATGTTCCACCATTGCATCGCCCCTGTTGGTCCGATTTTGACAAGCGTGGTATCAATCGATTCGTCTTTAGGTATAGAATGTCATATGCTATTATTATTTTTACTTGACTACGGCTGAGCATAGAAAGGGTTAAGTATTCAAACTAAAAACTTGGTCCCATTTTGACAAGCGAGGTATCAATTAGTTCGTCTTCATCGCAAGAGTGTCACAGGCTATTTTGTAACCGAGCGTAGTCTTGTTTTGTTTTTGAACTTGTCTTGTTAGCTCTACTGTACCCACTAGTCACCTATCACTGAACTAAATTATAGCACTGATATTCGCTTCAAATCACTTCGATCGCACTTGTAGCTTAGCCGAAATAAAACTGTCTCACACAGCCGATGCGTGCCATATTTATACCCCAACGTTCACGTCCCGTGCTTTCTGGAAAGCAAATGTAACCAAAGAGAATATAATCACTATGTCATGTAACTACTTGCACATAGCGTCATCCAGTAGCTAGCCGAATATTCCAAATCGACCGGTGTTACCTCATACTAGTGGCGCCATTTATTATGGAGTAGCTACAAGTTCCCATGTAGAAGTTATGCCACTCAACATAAGGTGGTGTTGTAGGTATCGACTGGCATAACAATATTATATTACTAGCTTTGCCTACGTGGTCATTTAATTTAAAAGTAGCTCATACCTTATACTATTATTTATTCTATGACCAAAATTACCTATAATGTACAACATACTACATTTCTTCAAAATTTGTTCAGCCGTCAAATAGTTTTTTATCGATTGCTCGGCATCTAATCATCCTAAAATACCAAGTACCTACCCCAGTTTTTAAGTCAAACCCTAACTATTCAACAGTAAAAACCGCATTGCAATCGGTCCAGTAGTTTTTACGTGATGCGCGAACAAACATACAGACAAACAAACTAACTAACAAACAAACAGACAGACACGATTTAAAAAGAAAACTATTCATGTTCAGTAGCTTGTTTTAAGTACCCTAGACCATTTTTTTTATTATCTTCATTATACAAACTTTTTCGTTCTTATTAAGTTTAATTATAAGTAAGTATAGATAACAGTAAGTACGTACGTACTAGTAATAAGATATGTTGCAGTATACGGAGGGTGTGATGGACGACTTGGACCTCGTGGTGATCGGAGCAGACGCCGCCGACCTATCGCGGCACGGCATGGCCAAGAGCTTCCTCGTCGCGGTCGCGGACACAGCCTTGGGTGAGCTCAGCTGCAGCATTGTACAACGAAAATTACCTATTATTTTTAATTCTAACTGACCTTAGGCTGGTTTCATAGTCACGCTAACGGCAGCTCAGGCCGTAAGTGGCGCTATCATTATGCTATCAACCATCCCATCCATTAGTAACAAACCTTCGTTTTATAGGAACAGTTTTATCTTAATTCTGGTAGAAAATGTTACTAAAATTTGTCATTCCATAGCAACTGGGCATTAATCTGGTGGTTTCGCCCTCCCTATTAGAGGGAATATATTGTGTCTAGTGGTAAGTGTGAATAAGAATCTGGTCCAACAAACGCACGATCTAATCACGTTTCGCACATTCAGAGTTATGCCGACAATCCGCGCGCTTGTGAACCGCACGCCTACCACCTGCAAAAGTGTAAGTCTGAGTGTGAAACCAGCCTTGATATAACATTCATACAATACAATAACATTTTATTGACACACAGTTAAACAAATTACAAAATAGAAATAACATAAACAATAGGTACAATGGGCGGTCTTATCGCTCATAGCGATAAGACCAGACATAATTAAGAAACTATAAAAAATTTATCATAGATCCAGACCTAATTAAGGAACTAGAATTTCCCGTATCATTATCTTATTGGAACTTACTACCGAAGGAATCAGAAATTATGAAAGCCATAAATAACTAATAAGAAAAAATAAGTTGTTAGGATTTATGTCATCTACAGGAGTGCCGCCAACCCGCTGGGTGTGCGTGGGTCGAGTAGCGATCGGCCTGACGTACGACCAGCGCGACTCGATCTGCTCGCTCCTGCGCCGCAACTGGCAGCTGACGCGCCTCTCGCCGCCGCCGCCCGCACTCTTCTTCAATAAAATCAAAGCAGACTTCTGGATCTTGCCAGAACATTCTATAGTGCTGCAGGTTGGTCTAAAATAAAGACAAAACAGGTCTGACGTACGACCAGCGCGACTCGATCTGCTCGCTCCTGTGCCGCAACTGGCAGCTGACGCGCCTCTCGCCGCCGCCGCCCGCACTCTTCTTCAATAAAATCAAAGCAGACTTCTGGATCTTGCCAGAACATTCTATAGTGCTGCAGGTTGGTCTAAAATAAAGACAAAACAGGTCTGACGTACGACCAGCGCGACTCGATCTGCTCGCTTCTGCGCCGCAACTGGCAGCTGACGCGCCTCTTGCCGCCGCCGCTCGCGCTCTTCTTGAATAAAATCAAAGCAGCCTTCTGGATCTTGCCATAACATTCCGTAGAGCTGCAGGTTGGTCTAAAATAAAGACAAAACTGGTCTGACGTACGACCAGCGCAACTCGATCTGCTTGCTTCTGCGCCGCCACTGGCAGCTGACGCGCCTCTCGCCGCCGCCGCTCGCGCTCTTGAATAAAATCAAAGCAGACTTCTGGATCTTGCGAGAACATTCCATAGTGCTGCAGGTTAGTCTAAAATAAAAATAAAATATATGAAGTTCGACCAGCGCGACTCGATATGCTCGCTGCTGCGCCGCAGCTCAGGCATGCTAACTAACACCTAATGGTTAATTTTTCTCCAATATTACTCATTCAACACTCGAAGTTTGAGAAAAAATTCAATGCTAAACAACCGTCTCGATTTCGTTTCCCGCCGTAAGTCCAATGTTCATGTTATCTGCGCGACAGGTCCGCGCAACTGAACTGATCCGCAGCAGCGATTTCGGCACCCTGTACACGCTGCGGTTCCCTCGCGTCAAGCGCGTGCGTGACGACAAGCCCGTCCATGACGCCATGACGCTCGCAGACTTCAACAAGCTCATTGAGGTAGGTCTCGTGCCATTTAATATTGTTGAAAATGTATAATGTGGGTATCTATACAAATTTATCAAATTTTGTGAATGTATGTATGTTAGTTCACGTATTTAACAAGAACTATATATAGGAATAGTTTCGGTATCTTTCGACGTAGGTAGTTCAAGTTTCATCAATCGGTTCAGTAGTTTAAAATACTGTTAACTGATTCCAGTAGACTTTTTTCAGCGAACGGAATTAAGAAGGGTCTGTGCGAAGCCGCGACGACTAAATGTACTTGACGCAGACCACAAAAAAACTTTATTTTGACATTTATACTATTAGAAGTCGTTTTAATTTGTTTTTAATTGACATCAACTAGACGCCTGTCCTGCCAAAAAAAGAGCTTTTGCCAATAAATTATATACAGTCGGAATGCAGTTATCAAGGCCTTCAATTTGATACCCATATTGTAAAATTAGATAATATCTAATTTTTTTAATTTGAAGATGTAGCCATACTGCCGCAATATTGAATGTTTTAAAAAAAATATGCCTATGTGACTCGGGGGGATGTAAGGATTCTAACGATACCCCATACGTCTAAATCTGTTCAGGCATTTAAAGTTATGGTGCAATAAACTCACATACATACAAACATACATACAATAATGCTAAAAACATTACGCTCCTTTTTTTTGGGCAATCGTGTAATAAAAAGAAGGTAGACTATCTTTTGCTCGGCCTCATTCATGCCCTACTAGCACGCAACCAACTCCGAAGCTCATGCTGCACTAGCAAGTTGCCATGCATAAGCAAGTCCAGACTCACGGTTGTCTTTGCTTTGCTCGGGGATTTCTTCCCCCAAAAAGAGGCAAAAGGGGGGCTATTGAATATCTCCGCCATATTAGATGTGATTTCGTTGATTCTTTTTTATTTGAAAGGTACTTACTTAAAATTAGTTGGTTTTACTTTAAATTGGTCTCATAAAAATTTGGTGAAGATCTGATGAGGATCTTCGGCGTGATGAGCAGAATAACTCCTCAAAATGCAGTAAATTTCTCACTTAGGTTTCTACCAGTGGAATCATACCCACTAGGTAGGGATTGATGGAGCACCTTGGTTATTAATGTTATTTTTACAATAAGGTAAAACTAACATCAATAATCTAGCGGTGCACAGTAGAGATGGCGCTACTGTGCACCGCTAGATTGTTTGCAAAAAAGTTTGTGCGCGTGAGGTTTACAGCTCACAGAGCCACTAGTATAGATGCCTCAACTAGATCTTTGTCGACAGTACCCGCGCGCAGTCATCAAACTGGGCACTAAGAGGATAGGCGACGATAAAATCTGTGAGGTCGAGGCTAAAACCCGAAAGAAGAAGATCGGGAATCCGCCTCAAGTTCCAGAGGAACTCAGAAAGACCACCGCTGGGGATGTGGATGTTGTATCCCAAGCTTTAAAGGGCAGAAAGATCTTCATTCTGTCTGATGATGAAGACTGCAAGAGAGAAGACCTCATTAGGATTGTAGAGTCGCACGGAGGAAAAGTTGTCGCTAATCTGGGTAAGACTAGTCCAATTAGAAGGTTGTTAGTGGTACTGTACAGGGCCAGGGTGATTTGTAAACTTATTTGACCCCGCGGCTATGCCCGTGTGAACATTTTCCTGGGATAAAAGTACCTTTAAAATACAAAATGCCAAATTTCATCAAAATTCGTTCAGCGAACATATAGGTGTTTTTACTCAGCTTCAACTCATCCCGTCGATATCCTAAGTTCATTAAGTCAAATCGGAAATCCTAAGCTATCCAACAGTTAAAACCGCATTTCAATCAGTCCAGTAGTTTTTACATGACGCGCGAACAAACATTCAGGCAGACAGACACGACTTAAAAAAAACTTGTTGTGTACCACATTGCTCCATTGTCCACGAGACTATTTTGCTAATATTATTGTTGTACAGTTTTTTGTTGTTACCTATCTACTACTACTACTTACTACTACTTTACTCTTAGTATAGATAAGTAGAGGTACCTATGTAGATACCAAAAATTTCTCAGACTAAAATTACTATAATTAATTATAAATTTGTCCTACGCCTTTTTTTCTAATTTATGTTCTATTAATTGAAAGAAAATGAATAGAAAATAAAAAAGATCAATTTATTGAATGTCAAGGGTCGGACACATGGTGCACCGTAGTCGGTCGGCGCACGGTGCGCGCGCGCAACCTCATGTTCAACCAAGACGCCGACGTCGCGCCCACGTCCTGGCTGCGCTCGCTGCCCCTCTCGCAGGCGCCCTGCACCCTCACTCCGCTGGACCTGGTGACCATGAGGAGCGACACCAGGCTGCAGTGCGCGAGGGAGTACGACGCCTTTGGAGACAACTATTTGAAGCTCACCACGGAAGACACTTTGAAACGGTGCTTTAAGAAGATGGATGAGAATGTAAGTACAGAATTATGCTCATTTAGGTATAACTCTTAAACAAATAACTTTCCAGTATGTCATGGCACTTTTTACACGACATCTACGTTTCTCGGCTACTTTTTCGGCAAGCTTCGTCAAGTCTTCTCGTCGTCCTGAAGACAAAAGTCTTTAATCAGTGCGTCCTACCAGTCATGACTTGCGGAGCAGAAATGTTGACACTCAGAGTAGTCCACAAATTTATTTATTTATCAGACACAGAACCGTATGTGTAATAAATCGTAATAGTGAGTCAACTCCTTTGTCGCGGCCCAAAATGCCGACAAGCATCTAGTAGCTAAAACTATGCTAGGGTTGGCACAAAAAATATAAAAATAATATTATGTTATGTCAAAGTTTATAATCCTCATAATATATTTTTGTATACTTACTAGCTGCACTCCGTGGCTTCGCCCGATTCACAGTGATTGCATAACAAAGGAACATCTAAAGTTTTGCATTTAAAATATGAGATAGTAGGACAGAAAAAGCACAAATTAAAAATTTATATAACTCCCAACCACATTATTATAGCTATGAAGCACATCGATCACATCAGTTTTGTAACATAAAAACCCCATCAAAATCGGTCCATCCTATCAATCGCAGCTAAACTTTTTCATTCGTTTGAAAAGATACAATTCTCACCCCCCTTTTCTTGACCCCCCACTTTTCTCTACCCCCCCCCCCCCCTTTTCTCTACCCCCCCCCCCCCCATATAGCTAAGAACCATCTCGATCACATCAGTTTAACAAAAAAAAAACGCATCAAAATCGGTCCATTCATTTAGGAGCTACGATCCTCACCCCCATTCCCCCCTTCCCGCCTCCGCCTTTATAGCTAAGAACCATCTCGTTTACCTCAGCTTTCAACTATAAAAAACCGCAGCTAAATTGGTCCATTTTTTTGAAAGATTCGATTCTCGCCCCCTTTTCTCAACGATAGCTAATGTAAAGAATAATCTCCGCGTGTGGCAAAAATATAATAGCATCTATAATAATACCTCACCTATAATAGCTAGGTAGGTACCTAACATAGCTACAAAAAATTCCCGCTGCATTAAACAGAAATGAACTTTCTATGGGTATACCAGGTACCCAGTCTTTAAAATCATCCTCAGTTGAGGCTTCTTGTATGCTCTCAAGCAACGTTGAAAAGTGTGATGTTACATTTAAATTTAAACATATTAATGTTAATTCGATTGTTAAGGCATTTAAATTGCTTAGCATTAAAAATACAGAGGATCTCTGGGGAATATCTACTAAAATTTTAAGTTCCATTATTGGTATAGTTGCTCCATACTTAGTAATTATTTTTAATAATTGTGTTGATGAAGGAGTTTTTCCCGACATAATGAAAAATAGTAAACTTATTCCCTTATTCAAGTTTGGCAGTAAAAATGATCCGACTAACTACAGACCCATTTCTATACTTCCCGCTCTAAGTAAAATTTTTGAGAAAGTAATATTAAATCAGTTATTAACACATTTCAATCTCAATGGTCTGTTTCATAATGAACAATATGGCTTCACTAAAGGCCGTTCAACGACAGACGCAGGCACAGGGCTCTTAAAGCATATATTCAGTGCTTGGGAGGAGTCACAGGACGCAATTGGCGTTTTCTGTGATTTATCCAAAGCATTTGACTGCGTTTGCCACGAAACATTAATTTTTAAATTGAATCATTACGGAGTTAATGGGAAAGCTCTCGATGTTTTATCCTCGTATCTTAGCAATAGAATCCAAAAAGTAGTTGTAAATGGTACGAGGTTATCAGGATCTCTCATTACAATGGGAGTCCCACAAGGTTCAATACTTGGGCCATTCTTCTTCTTGGTTTACATTAACGATCTTCCCTTTTTCATAAAGGACTTATGTGATATAGTTTTGTTTGCAGATGATACTTCTCTAATTTTTAAGATTGACAGATTCTTGAATAATTTTGACGACGTTAACAAGGCAATCGCGCTAGTTCTTAGTTGGTTTACAACTAACAATTTAATGTTAAATCCTAAGAAAACTAAATGTATCAAATTTTCACTACCCAATGTCAGAGGGGTTCCTACGAATTCAAGTATTTCAATAAATAGTGAGCCTGTAGACCTTGTGCAGTCAACCACATTTTTGGGTATTACTGTAGATTCAAAATTACAGTGGGGTCCTCACATATCGTTGTTAGCTGGTAGATTGAGCTCTGCAGCCTATGCAGTACGTAAAATTAGACAGTTTACCGATATAGCTACTGCAAGATTAGTATATTTTAGTTACTGTATTATGTCATATGGCATTTTGCTGTGGGGTAAGGCCGCGGAAATTCAATCAATATTTGTGCTACAGAAGAGAGCAATTCGTTCAATATACAATATGTAATCCCGAGATTCTCTTAGGGAACGTTTTAAAGAGATCAATATTCTTACAGTGGCTTGTCAATATATATATGAAAATATAATGTATGTTCGGAAGAATATCAATACCTTTGTTAAAAATAGGGATGTTCATAATTTTAATACTAGAAATAAAAATAAACTAAAAGTGTCTGGATTTCGGTTAAAGAAAGTTAGTGGTTCATATATGGGGAACTGTATACGATTTTTTAATAAGTTACCTGACGGCATTGATCAATTACCAATGCATAGGTTTAAAACTTTTGTTAAAGTTGTGACGAGGTCCAAACCTCTTTAATAATAATACTCTTTTGATCTCTTATTTCTTTCATAATCCATTTCTTTTCATTTTGATAGTTCATTATTCATTCTATATACAAATAACCTGTAATTCGGACATTGATTGCATTAGCAAAACCGTAATTTTCGAAAGAATATTATAAAATACATAAATAAGTTAATTACAACTGGAGACTTGTAAATATATATAATAATTCCGTCGTTAGTGTTCGTTTTGTTTGAAGCCACTGTTTATGGAAATCACCAAATGCTCCAATAGTTCCTGACCTTTTATGTTGTCCACTGAGGCTTAGTCCCGGGGCTAGTGGAACAAACCCACACCCTGGGACCGCCTCGTGACAAAGTAAATCTCATAAAGAAAGCGTATTATAATGTAAATGATTATATTAATGACAGAAATGCATGGCCTGATGTCTCCAAGCTCCATGATAATAATAAGTGATAGCTTCGATGTTAAGGTTAAGTAAATGAAATGTTCAAAGTACTTTGTGAGATGTCTCAAACAAACCATGAGATCACGTTGTTTTATGCAACATAATTATCGAGTTAGAAGTGTTTACCTTATTTTTTCCAGTATGATTGTTTAATGTTTGTGGGATATCTCATGGTCACTTTTACCTTTTATATTTGTAGTTTACATGTTTTGTTATAATTGTGACATTTGAAAAAAATATAAAGAATGAACAAATATGGAAAAAATACATCCCCGTAGAGTTTCTTGGTGCTCTCTTCTCTAACGGGCGTATTTCCGAAGCACCGGTAGAGTCAGAAGGGTATTTCCTTTCCCAGTGTGAGATTTAACTCTGCTGGCACATGAAAGGGAAATTTCCTTTTCAAACTCAAAGAATACTTAGTTTATCTAAATTTGGATTGATTTGATCTTTTTATAATATTTTATGTATATCTCTTTGTTCAGGAGATGTTAATTTTGACTTGTAAAAGTGCTATTATTTTTGCATATTTACAATAAATACTTTGACTTTGACTTTATAATTGTCCTTTGGAAATTTATGTAATTGCAATTATCCGTTATTATTATATGATATTGACGCACAACTAATTATCACATAGGTGGTGCGCATATTTAAAACAAATAAATAAATCGCCTCGTTGCGTGAATACTAAAGATACGATATATTATGTACTTTGGCAAACACGTGCGAGCGATTCGTGATTCGTGTACCTGACACACCTAATACGTTGTAGCGATTTTTAATAGACGCCTGCCGATACGCCCCGCAGGCGTCGGGGCAGGAGGGGGACTCCGCTCTCCTTCACACCGCGTTGCTCTGTCAAGCGGCCGAGTTGACTCACTATTAGGATTTATTACACATATGACAGAACCAAGGTAACGACATAGGTCTAAGGATAAGTAAGCTAAAGTGGCAGTGAGCTGGTCACATTTCCCGAAGAACCGATAACCGTCGGGGTAGATGAGTTCTCGAGTGGAGACCACGTTTAGGAAAACGTAGTGTAGGACGCCCGGTGGCCAGTTGGAGGGTCGATCTGCGAAAAGTGTATGGAAGAAAATTGATGAAGAGAGCTGAAGACCGAGCTCAGTGGCGTGCATTAGGAGATGATGATTATGATCTGTTTCTCTCCCTCATAGTTTCTCAGAAACGGGCTAGATAATTGCCACAATTTTACACCTTGCCAAAAAGCTACTGCAACGTAGAGCAACTATGTTTGCGCGTAACATAGTTGCGTAACACACTCTGCTTAACCTATTGCACTGGCTATACAATTGCGGCAAAAATTGCCGAATACTATAGCCCGTTTCTTAGAGAGCTTTTCTGGGTAGGACTCTTTTGCGATAGTCCTCATGAGGATTTTACCAGATGTTCAGCCTAGCAGTGGAATGAATAAACATTACTGTTCCAAATTACACACACCATCAGACACAGACACCGACCTCGCCGGCGAAGTCGAAGGTCCCACGCAATTAGTTCGTCACCTTCGAGTTTCTTGCCGAATTCTTCTCGAAGGTTGTATCCCGAATCGGTGGTCAAGGTTCGATCACTAGTAACACTAGCGGGTGTTGAATCCGACCCTTTAATCTAGGCGACGGACCAAGCTGAGGTTCGTACACTCTGGGTGAGCTAGTCGCCAAAATTTAAGTAATATATATACATTTGGCGTGCGCCTTTTGCGCCGCCACCAGCCCGGTGACGCTGTCAAGATCGGCTAGATACCAACAGTAAGTACCACTCCTAAAAAAATGCCATATTGAAGAGCACTGTCTCCGGCTTTTTCAAATTTCTGATTATATTACTCATCATCATTAGCCTATATCTGTCCACTGCTAGACGTAGGCCTCTCCTAATGCACGCCACTGAGCTCGGTCTTCAGCTCTCTTCCACTTTCTTCCAGCCGCTTTTCGCAGGTCGGCCACCTGGCCACAGGACGTCCTACACTACGTTTGCCTAAACGTGGTCTCCACTCGAAAACTCGTCTACCCCAACAGATATCGGTTCTTCGGGAAATGTGACCAGCTCACTGCCACTTCAGTTTGCTTATCTTTTGAGCTATGTCGGTTACCTTAGTTCTCCGTCGGATATCTTCATTACGAATATTGTCCTTCAGAGAAGCTCCACGCATAGCTCTCTCCATAGCTCGCTGAGCGACCTTAAATTTGTGGACTAGTTTGACCGTGAGTGTCCACGTTTCGGCACCGTAGGTCATGACTGGTATAGGACGAACTGATTGAAGACTTTTGTCTTCAGGCAATGTAGTATGGACGACGAGAAGACTTGACGAAGCTTGCTGAATGCTGCCCAACCCAGCTGAATTCTTCTGTTGGCTTCCTTCTCAAAGTTGTTGCAATATTTGCCCAGGTAAACATATTGTTGGACAACTTCAAGAGGCACACCATTAACTGCAATCGGTTCCGGGTCTATAAGATCGTTGAACATGATCTTGGTCTTGTGTATGTTCATTCCGAGACCGATCCGTCGAGAAGTATCATCTAAGTTGGTCAGCATACTTTTTTTAAGTCTTGCAGCGACTCCGCCATTAGGACGATATCATCAGCAAATCGTAAGTGTGAGATGTTCTCGCCATCGATATTAATGCCCATTCCTTTCCAATCTAGCGTCTTAAACATATCTTCCAGGGCATTAGTGAACAGTTTCGAGGATATAAAATCCCCCTGGCTCACTCCCCTGCGCAGTTGGATATGTTTAGACTACTGGTTAAAGGGTGTTTTTTTAGAGGTATTGAACTTTGAAATGGAATAAAACAAAGATGTTTTTTTTAAATTGACATGAAATTTACTGTATTCGAAAGATAATCTTCTGGCATTACAAGTATAATTTAAATATGACTTCTGGCGTATGACCGCCACGGCTGGCTCGGACGTAGTCCAATCTGGAGGTCCAATTTTCGATGAACTTTTTCCAACATTTGTGGCCGTGTATCGGCAATAACGCGATGAATGTTGTCCTCCAAGTGGTCAATCGTTTCGGGCTTATCGGCGTAGACTAGCGACTTCACATATCCCCACAGAAAATAGTCAAGTGGCGTTAAATCGCAGGATCTTGGAGGCCAATTCACGGGTCCGAAACGTGAAACTATGCGGTTACCAAACGTTTCCTTCAATAAATCAATTGTGGCACGAGCTGTATGACATGTTGCCCCGTCTTGTTGAAACCCCAGCTCCTGCACATCATGATTGTTCAATTGATGAACGAAAAATTCAGTAATCATGGCTCTATAGCGATCACTATTGACTGTGACGTTCTGGGCAGCATCGTTTTTAAAGAAGTACGGACCTATTATTCCACCAGCCCATAAAGCACACCAAACAGTCAGTTTTTCAGGATGTAACGGTATCTCAACATAAGCTTGAGGATAATCATCACTCCAAATACGGCAGTTTTGTTTATTGACGTATCCATTTAACCAAAAGTGAGCTTCATCGCTAAACAAAATTCGCTTATGAAAATCGGGATCAACGGCAATTTGGTTTAGCGCCCATTCACCGAATCTACGTCTTTTTTAGGTGATCGTGTGGCTTCAATACTTGCACGAGTTGTATTTTGTAAGCACGCAAACCGAGATCTTTCCGCAAAATCTTACATAAAGTGGATGGACATATGTCCAACTCCTGTGCATGATGGCGGATAGACTGATTCGGGTCTTCCTCTACTCTACGCTCTACAGCAGCAATGACTTCTTCTGTACGCACTATACGACGTCTCTGTGGATGCGTATTATCATTTAGAGTAAACGTGGTCCGAAAACGTTCCATAGTTAATCGAATTAATTGCTCTGATGGACGATTATGTTTACCGTAAAATGGACGTAGTGCGCGATACGTATTTCGAACAGAACCATGACTTTCAAAATAAATTTGCACTATTTGGAAGCGTTGTTCAGGCGTCAGTCTATTCATGTTGAAATGCCAAACCAAACTTAAATCACTTGACAGCTGACAAAATGGCCGCCAGTTAAAACAGTGTTGCCAACTTAAAGTTACCTTTAAAAAAAACACCCGTTACTTGGACACTCATAGTCGCGCGAATAGGCGTCATACAGAAACCTAAGCACTTCGATGTATCGCCAGTCCACTTGACAACGCTGCAAAGACTCCAAAACCGCCCAGGTTTCAACGGAGTCAGAGGCCTTCTCATAGTCCACAAAAGCAAGACACAGGGGCTGGTTATACTTTTCAGACTTCTGTATAACCTGCCTCACTGTGTGTATGTGGTGTATTGGTGCTAAATCATCCGTAAAAGCCGGCCTGCTCAAGAGGCTGGAATTCGTCAAGTCTTTTTGCGAGACGATTTGAGATGACCCTCGAAAACAACTTATAGACGTGGCTCAAGAGTGATATAGGTCGGTAGTTCTTTAAAAGGATTTTATCCCCTTTTTTTAAAGGACAGTACTACCAAACTCCTGTTCCACGCCTCTGGAGTTCTCCCACTGTTAAGGACTAAATAAATAACCCTTGAAGGTCCCGAAGTACGGATTTCCCCCTGCTTTCAAGAGATCCGATGTTATACCATCCTCACCTTTCCATTATTAAGTTGTTTAAGTGCCATCTCAATCTCGTCTAGGCTGACGTCGGGCAGTTCGTCAGTGTAGTGGTGGGTCAGTATTGCGCAGGAATCCTCTGTGCTGGGTTCGGGTCTAGAAGCAAGCGAGTCGTACAATCGGCCATAGAAGTCTTCAATCTCAGAAAGGATATCCGGCTTATAGACGACGATTGTGCCATTATTGGTCTTGAGCTTCGTCAGATGGGATCTACTCAATTGCTGGGCGAAGACTTTTGACCCCCGATTTTGCTCAATTGCTTTTTCTATTTGGCGTGTATTTAAGCATCGGAGCAGCTTACTGATTTTTCGATTGAGTTCTCTTTTTTCTGACGGTGTGGCTTGCTGTTACTCCCGTTGCTCGTCCATAAGTCGAAGAGCTTCATTCGAGATTTTAGACTTCGTGCCCGTACGATGCAGCTGACAAAATCTAGTGCCTTCCTTCTTAAGGATTCCCACAACTTTTTGGAGTTCCTCATTCACGTCATTGGTGGTTTCCAAGGCAGCGAATCGATTTCCTAACTTGAGTTGAAACTGTTCTGATCCAACAGCGGCCTGGAGCAGGTTGGGTCGGAGCGTAGACTTCACCAGACGGCATCTTTCAAGCTTGTGGTTGATATTCAAGGAGCCTCGGACAAGTCGGTGATCACTACCGGTATTAAACTTTGCGATCACTGAGACATCCCTGAATATTTGCTTATTGTCCGTTATGATGAAGTCAGTCTCATTTATAGTCACACCATCGGGACTTTGCCAAGTCCACTTCCTCTGGGGTTGCTTTTTGAAGAAAGAGTTCATCAAAAAGAACCCCTCTTTTTCCAAAAAGTGAACTAGCATTTGCCCCCTGTGATTCCTGTCTCCATAGCCATGTGGACCTATTTTCGATTCACTGCAAATCTCTACTCCCACTTTGGCGTTAAAGTCTCCCATGATAACGTTGTAGTGGGCCCTTGTGGTGTTATGTAGGGCTGAAGATATATCATCAAACATATCTTCTACCTCCTCATCCGATTGTGCCGAGGTCGGTGCGTAAACCTGTACGATCTTAAGGCTATACTTTCGACCAGCTTAAGAACCAGGTACGCTACCCTGGTCGACACATATTTCTACAACATAATCAATGAGGATTTTGTTGAGGAGGAACCCTACGCCACCCTGAGACTGCTGATCGCCCTCTCGGAAGTAGAGTAGGTGGCCCGATTCCAGGGCTACTGTATCCTCCCCCCTCTCTTCGGACTTTACTTAACCCTAAGATTTGCCACCTTATCTTGGTAAGCTTGGTCTCGAGTAGCGCCATGTGATCGTCAAGCCTAATCGTTCGTCCGTTGTTCGTTGTTTTTGTTTCGGGTGGCCTACGGTAGCCCGGGGATTCTTCGCACCCCCTGCCCTGCCATTTCCTTGACCGCTTTTTTTCCTCTGCTAGTCCGCTTGGTCAGGACTAGCAAAGCAACCGGGAACTGGGGCCATTTCTTGTTTGTGCCGTTCATAAGGAGGGTTTCCCCATAATTGCCACGCTGGGCATGCGGGTTGGCGATCGCAGGGCGTAGCTTCTCGCACCGGTGACGCTGCTGCCCGTCACCGGCCTGTATCATTTGGCTACGCTTGTTTTTGGGATGGTTATGCCGCCATATGTCGGTCGCCAGGATCTCGTTCGTTATCCAGCAGGATGACCGCGTGCAGGTGAGGTTGGCTTGGAGCATTGAGATTATATTCGCTCCCATACATCCCTTATACTACTATCAGTATTTACTGTAAAACAAAGTCACGCGAATGAATATCTTCTAGGCTGTCGTGTCGCATTCTAAACCGCATAATAGCTTACCATCAGGAGATATAGTGTTCATAACAAACGCATGCTTATCGACAATATTATTACATACAATACAAGCACAAATTGAAAATTTATATAACCCGACCGCCCACCCCTCCATTATAGAAGCTTCTTGATCACATCAGCTTTCAAATATTAAAAACCGCATCAAAGTCGGTCCATTCGTTTGGGAGCTACGATGCCACAGACACACAGTGATACACACCCTAAACCCTAAACTTATAACACCCGTGTCGTGGAAGCTACGATTCTCACCCTCCTTTTCTCAACCCTCCTCCTTCTCAATCCCCCCCCTTCTCAATCCTCCCCCTTCTCAATCCCCCCCTTCTCAATCCCCCCTCCGCCCTTTTCTCAACTCCCCCCTTCCCCATATAGCTAAGAACCGTCTCGATCACATCAGTTTTCAAACATAAAAAACCGCATCAAAATCGGCCCATTCGTTTGGAAGCTACCATCATCACCCCCGCCCCACTCATAGCTAAGAACCTTCCTGTTTACCTCAGCTTTCAAACATAAAAAACCTTTCTCAAAATTTAAATAATTTGTAAATTAGCCCACCTAGGTTGTTAGGGACAACATATTGTTAGGGACCGTCCCTAACAATATGTTGTCCCTAACAATGTTGAAATATCAAACAACGGCCGCAAAATGTTTATTTTTATACTTACGCTGCATAATTTGTCAAAGCTAATAATAATCACGAGATTGTTCCTCAAAAAGATCGACAAAATGAAACCCCGACAGCATTTAGTTAGCTACACATATAAAGCTCAAAATAAAATAAAACGATATAAAAACATTTACAATGCAATTTTTCTTTTATCCTTTAGTTCCCCGTGCTAAGCTGGGTCTCTAGTTATGCTATAAACTGTATCTGCTTCGTCCGCAGGAGCCCGAGGTATTCCTCACCACACAAGAGATCCTGGACATAGACCGGGAGCTGTTCGAAGACAACAACCCTCACTCGTTCCTCCGTCCATGCACCTTCCACATCACGGGCGGCAAGAACAGCCTCCTCGCCATCCGCGCCATGATGTACGGCGCAACTCTATGCGAAGAACTAAACCTGACTGACTTGACAAACCTAACTCATGTCGTCGTCTCAAAAACTATGGACTCGAGGGACGTGCAGGATATAAAAGACAAGCTCGTGGGCAGAAAAACTGAAGTCGTGAATGAGGAGTGGCTTGAAAAATGTTTCCAGCAGGAGAAACTGGTCTCTGTTACGTTATTTACCATGTGAGCAAGCTTCGATGACTGGTTAAATTTTAATTATTGTTATACGTTTCACCATTGCAAGTATGAGGTATGAAATTTGGTCAAATGGTAGGAGTTAATAAGGACAGTTCAGAGATGTATAGCTTGACAAGGTCTAGTAGTACTAGTGGCTCTGTGAGCTGTAGACCTCGCGAGCACAAACTTTTTTGCAAACAATCTAGCGGTGCACAGTATCGCCATCTCGTTACGTTAATGTACAACTAACATTAATAACCAAGGTGCTCTATCAATCCTTACTTAGTGGAAATTGGGCTGATTCCACTGGTAGAAAACTAAAAATGAGGATTTTACTGCATTGTGAGGAGCTATTCTGCTCATCACGCCGAAGATCCTCATCAGATCTTCACCAAATTTTAATAAGACAAAAATTAAAGTTGCTACCTTTCAAATAAAAAAGGAACTCGAATTTGAATCTATTCGGAGATATTCAGTAGCCCCCTTTTTGCCCCTTTTTGAAGGAAGTAACCCAATCAAAAAAAAACCCGACGACTAAAAAATTCTAAAAATTGTAGATTTTGTATACCAAGTTTCGTCTATATCGGTTGAGAAATGCGACCTGTAGAGGAGAACAGCCGGACATCCAGACATTCGGACAGCGCATAACATACGAAAGCATTTTTACCCAAGCTAAAACGGAGAAGCTTCGCGCTCGCTCGGTCAAAAATGCTCGCTTTTCATGTGAAAGAAAATTGGTACAGGCACAATATTAAAATATTTTACACAGACAAAGGCTAAAGGCATTGGTATCCTATATCAATAACTAAAGGATAGTAATCCAATTCGATTCTTATTTAGTGTCTTTGTGGAGGGGATACGTCAACTTCGCCAATGTCACGTGGTAAGATAGACCATTGAACAATGAAGATTGTTCAGTGAAAGTAAAGATGATTTGAATTTCATAATATATTTTCCGCCAGATCTTTTGAAAAAGCTAAAACAAAAAGGTTTCTAACTTTAAAAAATACATAGTAAAGTAAATAGGTAGGTACATAGGCATTAACAAAATATGCTAGGAATTGTACTTACTTTACGTACTTTAAAAATTAAATTAAAATATTAAAACAGTGTGGTCGGCTACAGACTACTGATATTTTAGGCGATGTAATACAATGAATTAGTCGACAAATACGTCTCAGCTCATGATGGTCTTTACTCGAAATGTCCGTTTCTCAAAATGTGTATTTCTTAAAATCTCCTTCCTCAAGATAATGTTATATGATGTGGAATGATTTACTCTCAGTAGCGCAAATATAGATTTAATTAATGCGGTTTGACCTCACGGCAAAATGCCATATGACATAACACTGAAAGTAACTGAAATATACTAATGTTGCAGTGGTTACATCGGTAAACTGTAAACTAATTTTACGTACTGCAAAGGCTGCAGAGCTCAATCTACCAGCTATTAACGAAATGTGAGGATTCCATTGTAACTTTTAATCTAAATTTATACCCAATAATGTAACTGACTGCACAAGGTAAGGGGTTCAGTATTTATTACAATACTTGAATTTGTTGGAACCCCTCTGACATTGCCTCTCTATAATGGGGGATTTACTGACAGCTCAAAAACACATTACTAAAATATTGTAATATGATGGCGTTGACAAATAATGAAGTCAGTGTGACCCTTCGAGCATTTAATTTATCCTATTCGGTACCTATCTTTTTGACGTGAGTTACGTTTACAATAACTTTTAGATACATTAGACAAGATGGTCTAATGTCACAGTCAAAATAAAGATCCACAGTAAAAAAACATTACAATGACAAATGTCATTAATGATCATTTTACTAATAAATAAACTGTTTGGAATTGGCTCCACTTCCATGTGTTGTAGCTTTCTCCACTAAAATAGGAACGCTTACTTTCCCTAAAGCTGAAACTCGTCGAGCAGAGTGGATTCAAGCAATTGAACATGTGAAGCCTGGATGACGATTAGAAAACATTCTAGAATATGCTAAGAACAATAGGCTAGGTACAGACCTAGCCAATTGTTCTTAGCATATGCTAGAATGTTTACATCACAGGATGGTAACTACGAGTGTATGCGCATTCGTACCAATAGTACTCTGTGACAGACAAAGAGGATGGTGACAGTGACTGACTTGACGGCAGTTGGCTACTAGCTTTTTATCACTTCATTATTTGCTTACGCCATCTATTGGGTCATTTTGTAAACTTTTTTTTTTTAATCGGCTGTCGGAACATCTCCCATTATGCATCTCCGCGGCGAGAGAGGGAGAGGTAGCATGGTCTCCTAACTCCCAAAAACGCGTAGACTATTATATATTCTGTGGCAGGATTGTAAAAGTACTTACCCTAGCTGCAGGTTGTATTATTTAGTAAGTATCTTTACTTTAATTAATATATTATGAATCTTTTTATACTAATTGATTAAAATTATCATAATATATTTTAGTATTTTATTGTTCTACTACCTACTCAGTGTATTACAATATAATATATCAAAGTATTATAAGTATCTATCGATTAGGTACCGTAGGGGTGAGTGGGTACACAACCAATAGTAGGTATCCATTTATTGTCTTGAAATAGATACAATGCTTTTGTTTATGTAATCACGCACCACGCTTGGGGTTCCTCATTAAAATTAGAATCTAATCCTAAGACTAATAAGTAATTTAACTTGAACCTAAACTGCCAAGTAGATAGAGTAAAATACTAAGAACGTCTCCAATAACACTTTTCTTACTGTATCTATTTATGAGCACTTTTTTTTATTACGGTCTAGGCAATCGTTTGACCACGATCTCACCTGATGGAAAGCGAGTCCCTATATTACACGGCCAGTATTACGCGACCAAATAATGTACAGCCAATAATACGCGACCAATATTACGTGGATTGGCGTCGTAATATCAGGGTGTACATTATTTGGTTGCGTAATATTGGCCGTGTAATATCACCCCGCTGGTGCTGATTTTTTACAGGCGATAATACGCAGCCAGGATTACGAAGCCAAAATATGTACATGTAATAACAGGGTGTGCATTATTGGCTGTGTAATACGGGCCGTACACTTTTTGTACGGGCGATAATGTACAGCCAATATTACGTGTACATCACAGATTAAATTATAGAAATGACATGGTCAAAGCCTCGTTTGCACGTTCCAGTTTCCTTTTACCACAGATTATGAATCGCAATTGCTCCGGCGCAGCGGGAAGTGCTGCCCCTCCGCCCTTGCGTAACAAAGCACAGGTACCAACGCTCGCCTCCGCAGCTTCGGCTCACCCTGGTACCTGCACTTTGTCACAGCGGACGGGGGCTGCACTCCCTCCGCGCCTCCGGCTTTTTAAAAACACTCTAGTGTAGGGCAGACAAGACCAAGTGGAGTCGGGGTTGGCCGATTCGGTTCTGTGACAGTTTTTTTTCATCTTGACACTCGCCTATACAAACGAGGCATCAAGGAGTGATTCTAGCTTTGTCTATGGTTGGCTTCGTATTATTGGCCGTGTAATATTGGTCGTAAAAAATCGGCACGGGCTGATATTACGTATCCAGTTGTACACGTAACATTGGTCGCGTAATACTGGCCGTGCATTATCAACCCGGACCGATTTTGTACGGGCAATAATACACGGCCAGTATTAGCCGTCCAAATATTACGAATCCATGTACACGTAATATCTGGCCGTGTAATATTGGCCGTACAATACTGATCGTACATTATTTTGGTCGTGTATTATCGTCTCGCATGGAAAGCGATCATGTGGTCGAAGGTGCAGCACGCATGCCTAGTAGATACCTATTCACTCTTGACTTGAACACACCAGGGTTATATTTTACCGGAAACACTGACGAGGGCAGGGCATTCCACTCCTTAGAAGTTCTTATAATAAATGAAGAAGCGTAATAACGCTTCGTTCTTGTGCGAGGTATTTCAACCGTAAAAGGATGGCGCTTTGCCGATCGTCGAGTCGTACGGTAATAGAAAGGTGATGGGGGAATCAGATTGTGCAATTCTTGTGCACACTCTCCATAGTGCAATCTGTAGAATACCGACAGGCTTGCGACCTCACGTCGATGCGCCAGACTTTGAAGCTTACTCTTTACCAGAGTGTCATCTCCAATTAGCCTCATAGCACGTCTCTCAAATGAATCCAAAGCCTCGAGCTGATACTTGGCAGAACCGTCCCAGAGGTGGCAGCAGTACTCCATACAAGATCGGACCTGTGCTTGATAAAGATTCAAAAGCTGTCCCGGTGTGAAGTACCGTCTAACCTTAGACAAAATGCCAAGTTTCTTTGCAGCTACCTTGGCTTTGGATTCAATGTAAGACCCAAAATTCAGGTTTGATGTGAGTTCGACACCCAAAAGCTCTAGATGGTCGCCTAATGGTATTGTTACACTACGGAAAGACGGAGATCGGTTAAGAGGACTCTTTTTTAACAGAGAACAAACACGCCTGCGTCTTAGTAGCATTAATCTTAACCAGGTTAGCATCGCCCCAATCGGACACGGCTTCTAAGGCTAAATTCAAACGGTCCACCATAGCCTCTCAAGTGAACAATTGGCTTGCCAGTATCACATCACTAAACTAACTGAAAGGGTTCTTTCTCACTATGTCCGTGTTGTTAAGGAGCTGGATAGCCTCGACATTCACATGGTGATGAAGTCTTCGTTCGTGAGCTTCGGCGTAATTTTTAATAATGTTAGCAACGAGATCTACTTCCAGGTCTCGGTGAAGGTTGTTACTTATAATGTACCTCGGCGTATTTTAACCGTTAGATAATCTGTATGTTCCTGGTTTTGTACAGCCCCATATTTGGATACCGTAAGTCCATATTGGCATGAGGACTTGCTTGTATAACAGTATCTTATTGTGAACTGCCAGCCAACGTAGTATATTTTCCCAGAAGCCAATACATTTTTTTATAGCGAAGTTCGAGTTCATCGCTTTTTTTATATGGTCTTTCATCTAATGTCATTTGTCTAATTCATTCTAAGGTTGATTATTTGTTTTTTGATAGTAAAATATATAAGAGTTGATTTTGATTCGTTAGTGTTATTCGGCATTTTTTGTCCAACAGAACATGGTATTGACGGCCGTTTGAATTTTCTCGACGGTTTCCTCTTGAGTACCTAACAACCATGATAGCTTTATCATGTGCAAATGTGGCAAAGAAGCTATTTTTTTATATCTGGGATATCGCAAGTGTACTATAAGTACAGCAGCGGACCTTGCGGAAGACACCCCCTTGCGGTACTCCGGCTTTTATTTGCTAAAGTTCTGAATACGCATCTTCTAGTCTCACTCTGAAAATTCTATGCAAACTGCTGCAAACTGCTTAGGGAGCATATTTGTTAATTTATACAGCAGACCTTTATGCCAAACTTTGTCGAATGCTTGTGCTACATCCAGAAACACAGTAGAACAAACTTTTTTCTCCTCAATTTTTTTTTCAATAACGTTAGTGATTCTGTGCACTTGGTCTATTGTAGAATGCTTTTCTCTAAATCAAAATTGATAATCCGGGATGAATTTCTTTTCTTCTATGATGGGCTTCAATCTTCTCTGGAGTAGTTTTTTCAAATAACTTCGACATTATCGGGAGCAATGAAATTGGTCTAAATGTGCATTGATGAAAGTAGTAAGTTTAACTAAAGCTTTACTTGGGATGTTTTATAGAACTTCGTTAGTAGTTAAGACATAACTAGGAGATTTCTTGTGAATTTGTTTTTTGTTCGCGTTACAGACTTCTTTTGGTGTAACGAGTAAATTTTTTTGCTCATTTAGTGATGTTTTTTCCTGTATGAAGTTAACATCTTCAGGAAGATCTTAATTCGATTGGAAAACTTGCTCTGAGTGCTGTGCGAACCTATGAGCTTTCGGTTCGTTATTAATTGCCCACCTTCCATTGTTTCCCAAAGCTAGTAATCTGTTGTCCGGTCACTTGTGAGCTGACTTAGGTTAGAAATAAATAATTTCATCACTTAAGTTTTGTATTTCCCTTTTAAGTATTTTTGAGTGATTGTATTACTTACTCTTTGATGTTAACCGGATCACTCGTGACAAATAATCAACATTTCGGACGTAAGCTCACACAAATACTACCACAGAAAACCTACAAGTTTTACACATAATTACAAGTGTTCTACTAGTATCAGCTAGCCTCTACCACTTTGGTAGCGAACCAAATATTCTGGCGGCATTGCCCCTTTGAATTGCAATACTAATTTGATGAGCCAAAATAACTTAAGGTCCCGCTTTGTTAGAGACCCACGGTCCCGAAGTCTCAATCTCAACCCGAAACAGCCGCTGTACTTTCGCCGCTCGAGCCACGAAAGTAAATATTTACGTACTATGTATGGTGCAGATTGCACATGATTGCATATATTGTACAGGAGGCTTTAATTAAATCATTATAAGGCCATATATCGGATTGTTGGCACTGCCACTGCACATTGCACAATCGCGTGTACTCACCCGCTAAATGAAGGAAACCCGACCCGCCTGCCGCCGGGCTGGCCGCGCCTCGTGACCCTTCTCAACAGCTCCTTGTGTTATAATAGCTATTAATTAGGGATGAAACAGTGATCTGTTGTGGTTTCATTTATCCAATCCACTGCGATTATCCGGCTCATAGATTTTAATTGATTTTGTAGGTGTTCTGATTACTTCTTTATTCAGTCAGACATATATAATAGCTACTTGTAGCGTTGTGAATTTTCTCCCAGAACGATTGTCCATACCATTATCAACTTAATATCACCCTATCAATCGGTCCAGTATTTTTTTAATAAAATAAAAGTTTTGTACCTTTCGATGGGGTACAAAACATGTTTTTTCTTCTTTCTAGGAGGATAGAAATCCATACCAATATATAAAAGTGTAACGTTTTCTGTTTGTTTGCTTGGGGAGCTTTCACGCGATAACGGCTGGACGGATTTTGATCAAATTTGGAATAGAGATAGCGTATACCCTGGAATAAAACATAGGATACTTTTTATTGCGGAAAATTGAAAGTTTCCACGGGAAAACTGGAAAATGTTAATTACTCGCTGTAAGGAACTGTTGCCATGGAAACGAAATAGCAAGTCTGTCAAAAACATCAAGAGCGTTGGTGCTATATCTACTTTTGCAATGGTTTTTAATATCGTATAAGAACATAGGATGTCTTTTTTTCGCGATAAACTGTAAACCGCGCGGACGTAGTCGCGGGCGGGTAAGCTAGTATTAAATAATGAATCGTAACAAACCTATATATTAGTCCACTGCTGGAGACATAGGCCTCTCCCAAGGCGCGCCACTGAGCCCGATCTTCGGCTCTTCTTCTTTCTATCTAGCCGGAGGGCGTCCTACACTACATTTGACGATTCGCAGTCTCCACTCTAGAACTCGTTTACCCCAAGCAACGGTTATCGGTTCTATGACAAATGTGACCAGCCCATAGCCACTTCAGCTCACTCATTCTCTGCGCTATGTCGGTTACCTTAGTTCTCTGCCGAATCACCTCATTTCGGATTCGATCTCAAAGAAACTCCGAGCATAGCTCGTTCCATAGCTCGCTGAGCGACCCTAAGCTTGTGGACCAGTTTCACAGTCAGATGTCCACGTTTCCGAGATGATGCGATGATTCCGAGATCATCGATATGACTCCGTATGTCATTATGGGGAGGACGCACTGGTTGAAGACTTTTGTCTTCAAGCATTGTGGAAAGGGCGACGAGAAGACTTGACGAAATTTTATAAAAACTGCCCAGCCCAGCTGAATCCTCCTACTGGCTTCCTTCTCAAAACTGATCCTACCCAGTTTAACAGTTTGACCCTGGTAAATATACTCCTGTACAATTTCGAGAGGCATGACATTGGTTATACTTACTATTGGTTCCGGTTTAATAGTCATTGGCCATGATTTTGTTTTTGTGCAGACACCAATTTGTCGTGAGGCATCATCTAGGCTAGTCAGCATCTGTCGCACCTCTTGTAGTGACTCTGCCTTAAGGATGATATCATCTGCGAATCGCAAGTGTGATATGTACTTGCCGTTAATGTTGATGCCCGCCCCTTTCCAGTCCAGCGTCCTAAACATAGCGGTCGTAAACAGTTTCGGAGATATAAAATTCTCCTGTCTTACACCTCTAAGCAATGGGATAGGCTCAGTACTCAGGTCATGTACTTGCACTGTCATCTTAGCAGCGTCATACAGACATCTCAGCACTTCAATATATCTCCAATTCACTTGGCAGCGCTGCAAGGAGTCCAGAACAGACCCGGCCTCGATTGAGTCAAAGGCTTTCTCGTTGTCCACAAACGCTAAGCACAGTGGCCGATTATACTTTTCGGCCTTCTGTATAATCTGGCGCACTTTGTGGAATCCTCCTAGAAACCCAGCCTGCGCGGGAGACTGAAACAGGTAGCACAGGCTTTGTCAGGTGTCTGCTACCAAGGCGCTATAAGAACACTTCAGCTTCTTAATCTTTTTGTTAAGAGCCACCTGTTCTGACAAAGGGGCTTGTGTACTTTCTGGTTTTTGTGTCATGAGCTGGAGAGTCTCATCTGAGAGCTTGGATTGTTTGCCCTTACGCTGCAAACTGCAGAACTTTTAGCCCTCATCCGTGAGTATTCTCACCACCTTGTCCAGTTCTCCGTTGACGTCGCATGTAGTTTCCTCGGCATGGAAATGTCTTGCCAGATTTTCCTGGAACTTTTCGGACCCAGACATAATTTGGAGCAGGTTTGGTCAAAGCGTGGACTTTATCAGGCGGATTCGTTCAAGCTGAAAGTTAATATTCAGAGTGCCTCAAAACAAATCGGTAATCGCTGCCGGTATTAAACCTATTGATCATTGAGACATCTCTGAAGAGATGAAGAGGTGAAGAGGCACATCTCTTGTCTGCCATATTAAAGTCGATCTCATTTTAGGTAACATCATCCGGGCTTCGCCACGTCCACTTCCTTTGGGAGAATGTATATACCGCCATTTGTCGGTCGCCAGAGCCTCGTTTGTTGTTCGGCAGGGTGCACCACGAGCAGGTGAGGTTGGCTTAGGGCACAGAGATGATAAATTTGCCCCCATGCCCATACCCAAACAAACAAAACTAAAAAAAAAACTTTGTTGTGTTAACTGTAATGGCTCTTGCTTGACTACGAAACTATAAAAGAATCATCCAACCAAATTGATTCAGATATCCCGGTACCTATATGAGGAAACTATACAAGACAACATAATCAAATTGAGAACCAAAAAAAAAAAAAAAAGTGAAAAAAGTGTTCCAGCATTTTAAAGTCGGCTAACATCGTCGAACGCCGTCGTTCGAAGATGTGTCATAAGAATTGAACTGTTATCTTTTGTGAAAGCTTAAACCCAGAAGTAGGTACATGTAGGTGTAGGTACAAAGTGATACAAGTAAATGAAAAGAGACAACCGAAGGTATCTAAACGTGATACCACGGAACACTATAATAAAGAAATTAATTGTGAAATAGCAATAGATACGACTTGGTGGTCTTTACTGAAACCCGAGAGATAATTGGCAATCGCCCTTCGAGATTGGATTAGTCTTGCCCACCTATTTCGTATTTTGTTACTCAGCAAGGCGATCTTATATATTTGACATACTTTACAAACACGACTGGAGCCACAGAAACCAATTATTTCCGATTTAGCGATACTTGGTTTGATTATATATTGTCAACTTCGATTCGGTTATTATGTGCGGATTTCTTTGGCGTTTCTCAAAAACGGTACAGGAAAACACCGTGTGGAAACTGGCATGAACTTCAAAACTTAAGGACATGTGACATCCGCACTGGGTCAGGGTGATGCATTATGATTTATGATCTCTTAGTGAGGACCTGTGTCCCAGCTGTGGTAATGTAAAGGCCGCTGATAATGATGAAATATTCTGCTAGGATAGCCGAAGAGCTGATGCACAAGCATACTCGTGAATGGCAGCTGCTTGTGGAGACTGGCCCAGCGTGGGTTATTAACATTTATTAGTTACTAACTAACAAATGTTTTTTTTTTTTTTTTAATTTGCTTGATTGTGGATTGTGGGGCATTTCTCTGTCACTTTTATTTATCTATACTTATCTATACTTATAATAAAGCAATATCAACGAAAAAGTCTGTACAAAGAAGATAATTAAAAAATAAATGGTCTAGGGTAGGTACTTAAAATAAGCTACTGAACAAGAATATAACATTTTAAAAATTCGTGTCTGTCTGTTTGTCGGTATGTTTGTTCGCGCATCACGTAAATACTACTTTACCGATTGCGTTGCGGTTTTCACTGTTGGATAGCTTATGTTTTGACTTAAAAACTGGAGTACTTTATATCTCAATCCGATGAGTAGAAGCCGAGCAATTGATAAAAATATTTTTGACGGCTGTAGGAATTTTGATCAAATCTTGATATATTGGTGTTTTAGGTCCTGGAATAGCACAAAGACTACTTTTAACCTACAGAAATGACCATGCGTGCGAAGCCGCGGGTACAGCTAGTACTTATAATAAAACTGTAACAGGTCCAATTCTGTACATTGGACATATTTGGTAATATTTTTTTGGAGGCTTTTCTGTTTTACATACTGAAGCAAAACCTGTATTATTTTTTCATGTCTGTCTGTCTGTCTGTATCTCGGCTAGGCATCACGCCGAAATTACTGAATGAATTTAAATGAAACTTAGTATAATTTGAGTTCATATACTTTGTGGTAAGTAGGACATAGGATACTTTTCATCCCGAAAAATTAAACGGTTCCCGCAGGATACGGATTGAAAGTTATTTAAATAAATACTTGCCACTCTGAAACTACTGGACGGATTTTGATGCACCTTGGCACAGTCATAGTTTATATGATAGGTGAAAATTGAGGATACTTTTTATCCCGATAAAATAATGGGTTCCTGCGGGATAGGGGTCCAAGTTCTGTATATTAAAGATATTTTGTAATTTTTTTTGGAGACTACTGAAGCCAAAACTGTTTTTTTTTAATTATTGTTTTTCTGTCTGTTATATATTGAATACTGAAGCCAAAACTGTGTTTTTTTAATTTTTGTGTTTCTGTCTGTCTGTATCTTGGCCGCGCATCACGCCGAAACCACTGAATAAATTCAAATTAAACTTGGCATAATTTGAGATCATACTACGAGGTAGGACATTGCATACTTTTCATCCCGATAAAATAAAGGGTTCCCGCAGGATAGGGATTGAAAGTTATTAGCACACGTAACACGCTGAAACTACTGCACGGATTTTGATGCAATTTGGCACAGTCGTAGTTTATATGATGAGTGAAAATTGAGGATACTTTTATACCGATAAAATAAAAAGTTCCTGTGGAAATCGGCCCAAATTCTGTACATTGAAGATAATTAGTTTTTTTTTGAGGCTGTTTTATTATTCGTACCGAAGCCAAAACTGTTATTTTTTTCATTTTTGTCTATTGTATGTCTGTCTATATCTTGGACGCGCATCACGCCGAAATTACTGAATAAATTCAAATGAAACTTGGCATGATTTGAGTTCATACTACGAGGTAGGACGTTGGATACTTTTCATACCGGTAAATTAAACGGTCCCTGCAGGATAGGGGTATTTTATTTGGAGTTGATATCCATGTTTTACGGTTTATAGTTACTTCCGTAGTTCATCTCTAGGATACTCAAGGAATATTCCTCCAAATTTCAAATACCTAGGTTCACCGGTTTAGGCTGGGCGTTGTCTGTCAGTCTGTCAGTCAGTCAGTTAGTCAGTAGGTATGTCATGGTACTGTATTATAGGCTTGACTAACATAATGGAATAAAACAAATATTTTTATTATTCTGCACAAAAGTACTATTTTCTGTGGGGCTATACGTGAATTCTCTGATCTATGCTGACAAACCACAGACGATTGCCGTCCTGAAGGCCAACTCGCGTTCTTCATCTATGCGAAGATTTCATCCAAAATTGGTTCACTAGGATGCGCCACCTACAGCAGAGCCGCGGTGGCCATTTGCCCGAAATTATACACATACCTAATGTCATCGGATGCATAATAAAATAAAAAAACAACCGTAGCAATATCACTTACACTTTTATTTATTTAATTTTAAAGTTCGAGCGTTTTAATGAATAACTCTGTATTAATAATTGGTTCCCTCGTCTGTAATATAGTATTTCCGAAGCACCGGTAGAGTCAGCAGGGTATTTCCTTTTCCCGTGTGAGATTAAACTCTGTCGGCACATGAAAGGGAAATTTCCTTATCAAACTAATTTTATTGATTTGATCTATCTATTCATGTTTTCTCCGTGTCAATGAGAAAAACAAATTAACTTGTAAAAATACTATTATTTTGCCCATGTATAAAATACTTAATACATTACTTTTACTTTGCACCATCCTAATATCCAGTAGCCAGGTTCAAAAGGGCTGTTAGATTTCGTATACAGGATGGATTTTTGAGATGGGACAGTAAGGGCAGGTAGTCAGGTACCTTAACCATAATAGTTACAGGAAAACGTTCCTCGGAGATCATCCATAACTTTTGAGATATTCTGAACTGCATTCACAGATTTTGGAAAAAAATACGTTAAGGACAGTCCCATAATGAATGTTTTCCTGTGCTACAACAGTTAAGATAATATCGTACATAATGTTTGGAAAAAGTTTTTCGCAATTCCTGACATTTCTAGTACTCCAACCTCAGACGGTCCTGAAGAGACTTTGGTCCTTATAGGAAACAGGATCGATTGGTATTAAAAAAAAAATTGTGTTACCATTTTCTTGCTGACTGTACATTTTTTGTGTTCAATGCCGTTCAGAATATCTCAAAATGTTATGGATAGTCTCCGAGGAACGTTTTACTGGAACTATAACGGTTAAGGTAGTACCTGCCCTTACTGTCCCGTGTCAAACATCCACCCGTATAACCCAGTGACTTTTCATTTGCGTGTTAAATAATATTTATGTGAATTCTTGGGTATTTATTAAACGTCGTCAAATGGGGCCGCATCAAAATAACAAATCCTTGGCAAACTTCACGAAACAAAAAGTATTTTTTAATCGTCATCATGATTTATCGTGCTTTGAAGATATCAAAAGACAAACAATAAAATAACATAATAGAAACTTATAAATCTTGGACATGAAATGTATCATTTTACTATGAAAATTAAGACTTTTCTCGAGGCGAGAGATTTGGTGCAGCCGCACGCCCATTGGGACTCTCGGCCAATCGCGGGCCGGACAGGGCGGGGCGATCCGCGCCGCTGAACATTTTAAACTTGAAACTGGCAGAGCGGCCGTTAATCTCTGAAGCGATATTTCAGCGTGAACATGCGGCGACGTCGCGTGTTCCGGCGCGTAGTTTGCGTGAATAAAGTGTAGAATACAAGATGCAAAGTGAGGGTTGTGAGGAAGGAGGACGCAAGGCGCTGCGGACGCCGAAATGCGCCCGGTGCCGCAACCACGGCGTCATCTCCTGCCTGAAGGGCCACAAGCGGATGTGCCGCTGGCGCGACTGTCGCTGTCCAGGGTGTCTGCTGGTCCTCGAACGACAACGGGTTATGGCTGCGCAGGTAGGAACTAAATCTCTATATAAATATTTTGTGCATTTCGAAACAAACATTTTATAAATAAGTTTCTAACAGAACTGTTTGATACGAGTACAACCGAGATCGTAACAATCCTAGTAATATTAGAAAAGCGAAAGTAATTCTGTCTGTTACTTTTCCACGACTAAACGGTTGAACCGATCTTGAAATTTGGTGTGGAGATAGTTTAAACCTTGGGGAAGGACAGGATACTTTATCGAGATCAAACTGTAGTCCCGAGGACGAAGTCGCGGGCAAAAGCTAGTTACTACTAAACTACTGTTTAAATTAAAGGAGCGGTTTCACTCCTCCTGTGTTTATGAAGTTGGAGAGGATTGATTTTCCCTTCCATCATTAGGGTGGGAGACCCTGTTGTATTCATCTCACCTTTGACATCTTACGAAATTGAGTTCACGTTAGATACCTACTTATTGTATTCATTTTATTTGTTGTTTTGGGCAGGTAGCGCTCCGCAGACAGCAAGGCGCTGGCGGGGCGGAGGCTCGAGACGGCGAGGCGGCCGCGCTGGCGGCTCGCAAGCGCGCCTACCGCGCGCGCCTCCGGTGCATGCAGATGACCAGAACCTATCCGGTGCAGTCACAAAACATTTACGCGGGTATGTTAAGTTTTTGGAATTTGATTTCGCAGGCAGCACTAAAATACGTAAAATACGCCAATTTTCAAGTTGTGGCTTTGGCATAATCTCCACCCGGATAAAATATAGGTAATGCCAAACGATTTTATGTTCCATCCATCCTAATGTTTGATAAAGTCTGCTGATCTTTTAGGTAGGTACACCTGCTCAAACATAAAACGATATTGGACTGCATTAACTACCATGTCATTATATGGTATTACTCGTATACGTCATTATACGTAGGACGTAGGTGCCCGTGCAAGTGGTGCAAGGAGAAAATAAGGGGTGTTAAAGTTACTTGGCTACGTACAGGAACCTTCAGATCTTTCTTACGCAGCAGGTTTTAACAACCATGACTTTTACGGTATACGTAGATAAGTCCTATGAAAAGCAGGTACTTGACCAATCATATACTTAGTTCTGAAATTTCCGTTTTAAAAGGCATCTCAGCTCAGCTCATTATGTGCTTTTTGTCAAAATCGGTGTACATTAACCCCCAAGCTGAGCCACGGGGAAGACCAAGGTATAACCTTAAGGTATTACACTGTTTTACCTTATACTGTTAACCTACAATTGCAATCAACATTAGTTACTTAGTTAATTGCGATTACGAATTAGTTTAATGGGATTACACAAATTGTCTTGACCCAATTTCATGCCTTTTCAACGATAGTAAGTAATAATTAAAATCTCATAGCAATTGGAATAAGAAAATAGCGGCACAGATATTAAGACTTTAAACGAAGAGCTGCGTATGACAGTGGAAGCCGATCCGTCTCAAAGACATATCAATAACACTGAACTAGAAGTCGTACGTACTGACACATACTGGTACATAATAATTATGAGCACTAAGGAATTATCACCATGATTTGACGTTAGCATACCCACAAGGGCTCATTTGCGCCAATATGCGCGGCTAACCGATTTGCAGCGAGAAGCACGCGTTGAAGCTTGCTTTGCGTTGATGAATCGACAAACGAGTGTTGAGTTTTGAAGGGATTTAGATCACTACATGTTTGTTTATTTGTCGTATGAGGTAGTGCTGGCCTCTGATGTCAGAGTTTGTCAAGCCGCCCGAGGGCATCTGACACGGCTTAACGACAATCAATAACAGCCGGGACCGACAGCTTAACGTGCCCTCCGAAGCACGGAGCGATGAAAAACCGCACATTACTTAGAAAATTGGACCGAACCCGAAAATTGAAATTGTGTTAAATATATGGTCCAAATAATAATGGGATTCTATTAAAACCGCTATCACTCGCCAGCTCATAGCACGTGTGTCCAGACAACAACACCCGTGTTATTTTTGCTGCAAGCACGCTGACAGCGCGCGGGGTGCGCTCCGCGCCACTCGCGTCGTGTTGTCTTTGTAACGGACCCCGGACTCCGGCCGACAGAGTGTTTCGTTTCTTCTCACTGAAACGCTAAATGCGAATTAGCTGGATAAATATTTGTTTTGGAACATTGGGAGCGAGTTAAAATCGTTGTCGAAAGTTCACATATTTTTAGGTGGGCATTTGTTTTGTAAAGTTACTAAGTCTAGAAAAATGAATGAAGGAAAAGAATTGTAATATGTTCCTACATTCTCTTTTGAACCAGCCTGGCTTAGATTTGCCATGTGGACTGCATGCTTAAATACCTCAGTAATATTTATTCGTATGCTGCAAGTGTGCGACGCCTCTAGAGACTTTAGCGGAGTCTATAGACAGTATAAATAGGTAGGTACTTAGCCCGTTTGGATTCGGGAGAACCGGCGCATATTTTTTAATATACGTATTATCTTTATTGCTATAGAAACTAACGTGAGAGTGATTCATTATTTTAAAGCTTATGCATAAACGCAACATACGACGTGCGCGAACCCGCTGAGAACCCGCGAGCTCTCCTCGCTGCGCAAACTCGTGAATAAGGCCGTCTTGGTAGGCTCTCAATTGTTTGTCCTGTTCGTCCAGGTGCAGTGTGAGCGTGAGAGGTGATGCAGCTCGAGAGTCGATTTTAGTTATTTTTTATGCTTTATATTAATATCTCAATATAATATAACTCAATTAAAAAAGTGTTCGGTTATTTGTCTAGTTTAGTAAGTAAGGTAACACAAATAATTATTAAAAAAAATATGTTGCCGTCGCTGAAAGTAAAGAGAACAGCGATGCAAGAAGTTATTTTCATGTGGTAGTTCCTGTTTTTTTTCCAAGGATACCAAGCCATTTCTGAAATGTCTATGCAGTTATTTGTTTAGGCAGTATACTTTTCTATCCACAGTATTTTTTGATTTGCATAATATTGTTTCATTACGTCATTCTCGACGTTTTCCTATTCGTCCTTTTGCTGATTTCGGGACTGAGTCAAAATAACCCGTGAGTGGTAGTCGTCATAAGTTTTAAATACAGGAAGGATAGGTACTTGTCTGCCTACATAATTATACTAATAGGTAGGTAAAAAGGTATAATACAAACTATAATTGGATTATAGGAGGTTGCTCCTTATGTAAGTAGGTATATATAACTACTTGCTGACTGCGTGAGTGAGAATGACATGACTTTAGTTAACCTTATGATGCTCGTTGTTTAACCCTTATTACTGTAGTCGTGGGTCCAGTGGACCCATGTTCAATCTTTGAACGCGTGTAAAAAACGCGGCATAAGCTGCATAAGCCCCAGCGGCTCCTGCTCCTAGGTACCTTCCGACAACATAATAAACAAATTTTATTTTTATTTTGTCTAATTTTTGTATTTGTGTCATTACGTCAGCTTGGGTCATCAGTTCATGATGTCAAAAAAATATTAGATCTTTTTTAGGTTTTGCTTTAAAATATATTTATTTGTTTATGAATAATGTTACATTTACTTTTTAATTTATTGTTTTTTTTCGAAAGCATGTTTTTGGTATGTAAATATAAATAACGACTGATTACAAGTGCCATTATAGATGAAAATAAAAGTTTCTATTGTTGATATTGTTTAATTCTACGATTGTTCATGTTTAAATGTACCTAAAGATTAATAAAACAGAGTAAAAATTGAAGATCTGTTGATGTTTTATTTTAAATCAAAAATAGGCGGGACCCGTGGACCCACGACTATAGAAGTGAGACTATTTTTCACCACTACAGTGACGGGTTAAGAGTAGACCTCATTTATAAAAGACCAAGCGGGTAATAGAGCGGAATCAAATTAAATTCTAACACTGCTACTAGGACTTTCAAGAGATTTGGTAAAATACTATGAAAAATAAAATGAAGCAGTTTCAAACCGAGTTTTATTTGATGGATAGACATTTAACAGCTGCCTCTCACAACTACGACACGCTCAATTTGTAATATTCACGTCGAACAGAAATAGAACGGGCGCAATAAAAAATGTGAACGTTGTTTGAAAGTGTCCCCGCTTCATTACAGAACAAAAGCTGTCATCCAACACTCGGCAACATTTCACTGTCTATTAAAACAAAAACTAGAATCTCTTTTAACTATTTTTATGGGTTGTAAAAAAGTGTGAAGATTGTTTTACAAGAGAGTGTGGAGGCGGCTCTTTGTGGCGTGTCGGGTTGCAATACTGTTGACTGTAAACATGTCTTTCCGCCCCGCTGGATGCGCAGCGCCCGCGCAGCGGGTGCCAAACATCTCATACATTTTATTACACATTCTCGTTTTTGTATCTTCTTAGAAAGATGCACACTATTAGATGTTTTTTCCTCAGTATTTTAGTGAACATAATTTGGGATTCCATCTGTTTGCCTATGGGCTGTCAAATGATCAACGCAACATTTGCTACCGAATCAATCAAAATCCACATACACATGGGCCCCGAGACGATTCTCGTTAAAGTTAAGAGTCATTATCGCGTTTCGTTAAGATTACTATTCGTCGTAAATCTGTATGTCTTTAACGTTTATATAAAAATAAATTTGATAGGAATAATCTATCTATCTATACTTACTTACTTACATACTTATTAGTGGCTGTGTGAGCTGTAGACCTCACGCGTACAAACTTTTTTGCAAACAATTTAGCGGTGCACAGTAGCGCTATCTATTTACCTTATTGTAACACTAACATTAATAACCAAGGTCACATGTGCCAAGGTGCTCCATCAATCCCTACCTAGTATGTAAAGGGTTGATTCCGCTGGTAGAAACCTAGGCTAAAAGTAAGAAATTTACTGCATTTCGAGGAGCTATTCTGCTCATCACGCCGAAGATCCTCATCACATCTTCACCAAATTTTTACGAGACTGAGTTACAGCCTTTCAAATAAAAAATAGCCCATCGAAATCGGATTTAATATAGCGGAAATATTCAGTAGCCCCCTTTTTACCCTTTTTTGGGAGAAGGATTTTTGATTGGAGGGTGGTCCCAATCAAAAATCTTCGATGACTAAAAAACCTGTATACAAAGTTTCGTCTAGATCGGTTGAGAAATGCGACCAGTAGAGGAGAACAGCCGGAAATTCGGACAGACATACTAAAGAATTTTTGCCGAAGCTGAAACAGAGACGCTTCGCGCTCGCTCGGTCAATAATAAAGCAGTTAGTACCAAAAAGTCTGTACAATAAAGATAATTAAAAAAAAGCGGCCAAATGCGATTGGGACTCTGCTCGCGCTCTGAGGGTTCTGTACAAACTTGTAGGTATGTACCTAAATACAAACTTAAAAAAAACTGCTTTCCTCGATTCCCGTGATGGACGAACATCACGATAAGTTTTTTTGTAATCTAAAACGGTTTTCCTCTTTACTTGTGCTACATATAAGACATAGCTTCTTGCCAAATAATATGGCGATTTGTTTTAAGCTATTTTGTTTAACCGACTAGGTCGAAGCAAAGGAAGGGTTATGTATTCAAATTAAACTGTGCGAGAAGACCTTAAACCCGGGCTCTGTGGCGTTCATTAGGAGAGGCCTATGTCCAGCAGTGGACGAATACAGGCTGATAATGAATCTGAACGAAACTCGCTTACCAACGGAGTCAATTATTTGAGAAGAACCTCGTTTATTCTTTCACTCGTACATGTCTTCTGAATAGACTCGGATGTTTTTCTTTTATTTGAAAAGTCCTAACAGTGTAGTTCTATACAAATTTCATCAAAATCTGTTAAGTAGTTTAGTCGAACGAGCGCGAAGCGTCCCTGTTTCAGCTTCTGCAAAAATTCTTTCGTATGTCCGGATGTCTATCCGGAAATATGGCTGTTCTCCTTTACAGGTCGCAATTCTCAACTCAAAGGTAGTAAAATAGTCTTTTAAAAAATTGGTGAAGATTTGATGAGGATCTTGGGCGTGATGAGCAGAATAGCTCCAAAAAAGCAGTAATAATATACCAGTGGAATCAGCCCTTTACCTACAAGGTAGGGATTGAGTATTAATGTTAGTGTTACAATATGGTAACTAGATGGCGCTTCAGTGCACCGCTAGACTGCAAACATATTTGTACGCGCGAGGTGTACAGCTCACAGAGCCACTAGTTAAGAAAATCCGTTTTATGTCGATGTTTTGATTTAGAGATTTTGGTAACAGGTAACGAGCGCCTGTTCGCCGAGGATCCAGCGTGGTGCGAGCGCGTGCGCCGGCGACGAGCGTTCGCGGACGTCGAGCTGGAGCGAACGTTCGCGCCCGCCCCGCCGCCCGCGCCCGCGCCGCCCGCCGCCCTACTCTGCAGAAACCTGCTGGCGGCGCTTCTCACCACGTACGCGCCGATGCCGGCGCAGCCGCAACGACAGAAACTCTCGTTCTCGATAGAATCCATCATTGGCGTACAGTAACAAACGATCGGGATCAAACGGAGAACACTTTCGAGAAAGTATCATTTAGCAAATGTTTCATGGATTGATATTTATCTCTGATGGTTGTTCCCGACCCCGTGCCTCCCAGCGGTAGATTACATGAATGAATGCTCCATCAATTCATCAATTGAATGTAGATTATATGGTAGTATTTCGACAGGCTTTGTTTTGAAGTCTACTATAAGGTTAGGTAACTTCGCTTTAATAGGAAGTTTTTTTTTTCTCCCTCGGTAGTTGTTAAGGTAATCATGTCATTTTTGAAGAAGGTCCTTCAAGTGATGCAACCGGTATCGGTCTCACGTGTTTTCTATATGGGTCTCACTCAAGATAGTTCCGTAACAGGAACTGTTGACGCGCTGATTAAATAATCTTTCACTGGGAAATGCCAATAGGTAATGATGCCAGACTAATACAGTACACGGTGCGTAACCGTAAATGCAGTATTTATTCTGTGGCAATTTCTTCCGTCACTTTTATTTAGACACCTTTACTCCGAGCCTAGAGCGAGAAAATTCCTAAAATACCAATATATATTATTTTTAATCAAGATTCCTTCAGCCGCTAAAAATACTATTATTGATTGCTCGGCTTCTACTCATCGGATTGAGATACCAAGTACCTACCCCAGTTTTTAAGTCAAACCCTAAGCTATCCAACTGTGAAAATTGCATCGCATCGGTTCAGTAGTTTTTACGTTATGCGCGAACAAACATACGGACAAACTAACAAAGAGGCACGATTTATAAGAATGAACATTCTTAAATATCGTGTCTCTGTAAGTTTCTTGTTAAGTAGCTTAGTTTAAGTACCCTAGACCATTTTTTTTATTGTACAGACTTTTTCGTATTGCTTTAATATAAGTATAGATCAATCATCATTTGTAATGGGGCTTAAATAAAACTATTGTTTGTCGAACAATGAGTGCTTTTATTAACGAAATGTGGTAAAAGAATGTCTATTGTGAGGTCTTTCTTTTATAACCAGTACTTATTGTATAAATTATTATAAACTGCACACTGTTTAAACTTTTGACACCCAATTATTGTAATGCGATTGCAATAAAATGAGTACAGAAAGTTTTCAAAAATTTGTATATAAAATTCCAAATACACTTACAAAATTATACATTATTTGTTTAAATTGAACAACGGTGTCAGAGCCGAATAGGCCAAAGAGGTAGCGCCTACTGTAATGCTCAACAAGGGTCTGTACTCACCTTACCGGATACATTCATTATTATAATATAATTAATTCACACCTTTAATTTAAACATTGCAACAATTTCTAGTTTATATTATGATATATGGACACTACTGATGATCAATTTAAATATGTTTCAAATAATACTATTACACTTTTTATATGCAATTATGAACGATATAGAATTGGTCACATAAATTGTTTCGCATAAAATACGTAAATAAACTCACAGGGCAGAAAAAATAAAGTGCTTTGAATGTTTTTTAAGATGTTAAAATAAATTAATGTTTAAGTTCATGTTTTAATTAATAAATTTAATTAATATATAAGTTGCTAAAACTTTAGGAAATTGGCGATACTTAAACATTACATAATATGATAAAAATATATAAATATACATATATTCACATTGTCGTTATACAATGATCAAATCTGGTATTTTGATTGTAGATAGAAATTCCATTATATTAGAATATTTCTAATGCTAGCACAGATTATATTTTGTGCCAATTAATTAATGACAGCGCGGCGAAATACACTCGTTGTGGAGCGATCGCAGAAACGTTTCAACAATAGCAAAACGAATAAAAGCATTCAATCTATCCATCAAATGAACGCATGCCGACAATGAGATTGTCTAATATAAATTTATAGTTTATGCCTAATTAATATTTCATTTTTTAAATATAATACAAAATATAATGCCTAGTACATACCATATAAATATATATTTCATAGATAAAACACGATAACTAATATCATATACGACGCAAACAACCTACAAAAATATCGACAATCACAAAATGTTCGTCCGTTCAATACGACTAATTGCACACGACTATGCCTCAAGGAAGGGAGTGCCCCACGATGCCGCCACGTTCACTCGACCACGCACCACGCACGCAAATACTTACTCAACTATTATCACTGTTTCTTTTTTTTTAAGGAAAACAAGAACTACTACAATTAAAGATCTGACGATAAACCTACTAGCCTTAAAAATAAATTACGAGGTAGCCCGTAACATTTATATAAAATGGATTCTACTTAAAAATAATGTTTCTCAAATTTGTAATCAGTGATTGTTACACGGGTACCGAGGTATGGAGCGGCCGAAATGTTGTTGCGATGGCCACATTGGCGCGTCAGAAGGTCAACTTCTCAAGGTCCGCTTCTGCTTGAGGCGACCATCGTTCAAGATGTTGTTCTAACAGTGTTTGATGAAGTTGGAGGCGAGCTGCCAACCGGTACCAAATGTATCGCGACTGTTTGAATAGAGACGCAGGCGAAGAGCATACATCCGCACAATGTCGGGCTTCGTTGGCATATGACAAGGAAAAGGACTAGACAGGACTCGGGATAGGAACATAATGGGACTCAGGAGAGTTAGGGATATAATACCTACCTACTCGACGAATTACATTTAAAAGGGTATCGATTTTGAAATTAATAAAATATACTATGTAAAAATAATAACACACAATAGTGACATTCAAAGAAAACGTATGACAAGCCAAAAATATGAATTTCGATCCGACGGAATGTTATTTGCATTTATCCCCGAAATATGTTACGTAAGTCCACTGCTCCCTAACTACGCTTGCAAATTTGTAAATATATTATCGTTCACACCAACTACAACATTTCAGATCCTGTTGTATCTGAAACAACTACATGACATCTAACAAGTGTTTTAAGTCAGACTTTTTAGCTTTTATAAAACATAATAAAAATAACAATTTTACTTGAATATAATAATAATATAGGTACATCGCAATATGTATTTACATATACATAATATTCATTTCACTAAAATATATGCACATCAATATTACATTTATATCAAGATAATGGTGCCCGTGATGGTATGACAGCGTTCCTGACGACACGTTGTTACCAAATGAATGAGGAACTGACCGTTTCTAAAAACAATGCGTAATGTGAGTGACAGCACTGCAGTGCAGTGACAACACTGCGCCGGGTCACGAGTGTCGACCGCACTGCAGTGCATTGACAACACTGCACCGGCTCACGAGTGTCGACCGCACTGCAGTGCAGTGACAACACTGCGCCGGGTCACGAGTGTCGACCGCACTGCAGTGCAGTGACAACACTGCACCGGCTCACGAGTGTCGACCGCACTGCAGTGCAGTGACAACACTGCACCGGCTCACGAGTGTCGACCGCACTGCAGTGCAGTGACAACACTGCACCGGCTCACGAGTGTCGACCGCAACGGGCAACTTGAACATACAAATAGGGTAAACAATATACAACGTAAAATACTATTTGGTATATTATATAGCAGAAAATCTAGCCATCATAAAACTTACCAAAGCGGTATAAATATATATCTACACTGACTGACAGACGTTATAATCGTACACATATATTAGTCAAAAAAAAAACAGTCACAAATCACAGTTGACATAAATTCACGATTTCACTAAGTCTTGTAATTTATACAAAATAATAGTAACATACAATTTTTAAAATACCTACTAAAATATAATATGTATGAAAGCTCTCGGAGTCGTAGATAAATGCTTTTTGAAAAAATATTTTGCTGTTTATTTTATGATACTGTTCCTCTTAGAGACTTTAGTGAAACAAACGGTTAGTGAAGAGACTGAATGACGAAGGCGCGGTTCGTTGAGCAGGGAACAAGTTAACTATAACCTAAGTAAACTAGCATTCGTCGCCGGCGCGGCGCGCTGTCCACAAACAATATTGCACATCGACAGAACCGAGCGAATCAAATGCGCATAAACCAAATATTACAAGCAATTTCAATCTTTTACTAATCAAAGATATCTTTCACAAAACGATGCGAGCGAAATTAAACCGACATTTTACCACTTCGATAACACGGTTCCACGCTAAACAAGAAACGACAAAAAACTAAACAATTTCGCACGAAAAACAAAACGATCCAAAGTAACGTTACTAAACGATTTAGTACAAATTACAGTAGCTGTCTCATCCGAGTTCTAAACTACGAACTATCACTAAGGTTCATGCAAGTACATAATATGACCGCGGCTCGATGTTACCGCGCGTCGGCGGGCGACAGTTAGCAGCTGCGACGTGTACAGCGAGCCGGCCCGCCGCCGACACCGGCGCACCGCCGCGGCCGCAGCTTCTCTACAATCTGCGCCCCGACCCTCCTCGCCAACTCCGTGCGATTGTCGCCGCTTCTACATTAAAGTTTCAGGTACGAACGGAATTGAACAGAAATGTGTGTAGTCTCCGGCGATGCCGGAGTGGTGTTGGCACACGGCGGCAGAAGCGGCGGCGGCCGCGGGCGTGTCCCTACGCGCTCGGGGGGGCCCCCGCCCTCACCCGCAATGTCTTCCCGACCCGTGCTGACATTGGTTCCCCTGGAAACACAAACAAGGAAGTTTTAAACTGTCACTAACACTAAAGTCAACATTGGAAACGGGATATTTATAATTTGTAAACATCTATACATAAAATAAAGCAGTTAGTACAAAAAAAAGGCTGGGAAGAAAGAAAATTAAAAAAATCAGGTGACTTAAAATAAGTAGTGATGCAACGAATACGAATACGAATATTCGTATTCGCCGAATAGTAGACATTGACCGAATATTCGTATTCGGCGAATACTAATACGAATATTTAAAAACTAATACTTTACGTACAAACGCAACTCTAATTACTGGCAGACTTGTAAAACGCGCGTGTAAAAATAGGCTGAAATGGAAGAGCCAATTTCAATATTTTCTGGTGAGTATGAAAAAAGTTAGAAAAGTTATTAATAGGTAATAGGTACATAGTCATCATAGGTGGTGTCATCTACATAGTATACTAAAAGTTAAATTTAATTTCAAAATGTCTTTTTACAGGGGATTCGCAAACTAAAAACGAAATAGATGCTTATCTAAAGCTCCCAAATTTATCGCCGACTGCTGATCCACTGGCCTTTTGGCGAGAAGATGTCCATTTTCCAAGTCTGAAAAAACTTGCCCAAAAATATTTTTCACTGAAGCCATGTACAGTCGCCTCAGAAAGTCTTTTTTCAACGGCTGGGAACATTCAGACTGAAATAAGAAATCGCCTTAAACCAGAAAATCTACAAATTTTATGTTTTTTAAATAAATATTTGCCTGTTGTAAATTTTAATTATTAGAAGAATAGAAATTTATCAAATAAATTAGTCTTTTATTACCATGGCGAGATATTCGTATTCGCCAAATAGTAGGTTTGATATCCGTATTCGTATTCGTAAAAGTACTATTTGTTGCATCACTAAAAATAAGTACTGAACAGTAATACTGATCAATCCACACCAATATATAAAAGTGAAACGTTGTCTGATTGTTTGTATGTTTGGGGAGCTTTCACGCGATGAAGGCTGGATGGATTTTGATGCAATTTGGAATGGAGCTAGCTTATACCCTGGAATAAAACATAGGATACTTTTTATTTTACGGGAAAATTATAAGTTTCTTACGTCATTTAGTTCCGAGCCAAATTGTGTGTTCAAACAGCGCTCGCGATATTCAACCTTGTAACGCATGCACCTCGGTGCTTGTTGCGGGTGGCAGAGTGTAGAGGGGGGAGTAAGAAAATGTAATAATGGAGCCTGGCCTTAAGTCACGGTTAATACTCACCATAACGAAGTAGTAATGTCTATATTCCGCACATGGCCGAGAGCCTCGCGCTGAGCTGCACGGGGAACTGGTCCGTGAAGCGGCGCCAATTCTCCTCGCCGACCTGGTTCTTGAACCCGTGCAGGATCTTGGTGAACATCTCCTTCAGGTCGTCCTTGGGGTGGGACCAGGACGCAACCGCGTCGCAGAAGAACATGAAGTCCGGCACGACCCCGCCCGGGTTCACTTGGATCATCTGACAGATGCCGCGGAAGGCGGAATCCTTCTCGTCGTTGTCGCGAATGTTTCGCAACGACGTGCACCTACAAAGCACACGGTTCACTCTCCGAATGGTCGACCGCTCTCGGCGGCGAACACTGGTTCGAACGGTATACAAGAGGTTGGACATGAAACTTGAAATAAAATGAGAATAAATTGTAAGTTTTTTATTTTTATTTATTTCATTATCATCGATTTGTGAGCTACTCTGAAAGTTTCGAAAGTCGAAAAGAAGTGCTCGAAATTTGAATTGCAAGATTCCATGACGGATATAAATACACAGATACATACAAGTTAAATAAAAGCTTTTAATAAAAATCAAAATACTAAATATACCACCGCATCCCTCCATTCTAAGTCAACGGAAAGTACCCTAAGTGTCAAAATATGCGGTATAAACGGCCGTATCTTTTGATTGTGTTGATTTAGAAATGTGTTTTTTTCACACCTCCAAGGGATTGCAGACCTGAGTATTTGGTATTAATTTCAACTTGATACCTCCCGCGTTCCTGAGAAAAAGGGTCTAGACAGACAGACGGACGGACAACGAAGTGATCCTATAAGGGTTCCTTTTCTTCCAGTCGAGGTACGGAACCCTAAAAATAACACATAATTATCGATATCTCATGATTCTCTACATGTATCTAATTATTATATGCCATAGATTATCAAAAAGAGTTGCAACAAAGGTGCACTTTAAATGTATAATGAAAGACGGCAATATATAAAAAACTAGTCTACAGGATAACGATAACGAGGATTTCATGAAGATAATGGCAGCAATTCGATCATTTTACTCCTTAAACTAAACTAGAATTAATTTCTGAAATGTAATTTACACCTTGACGACGTCGTAATAAGGTCTTTTTGCCCCTGGCATCTATTCTAAACTCACGTCGATTTAAGCTGCACCGCTTAAAATAACTTAATTGAAACAGGTTTTTAATACGCTGTCTTACATCGTTTGGATAAATTCGGACATGTTCTGTTCTGTCAGGCTTTAGTGTTAGTTTAGGGAGTGAGGTATATATGCCAGGGGACAAATACTTTGTTACGAAGCCAACGAGCATTAAATTACATTTGAAGAAATTAAGTTTAGTTTAGGGGATATCCGAATCGCTACCACTAGCTGTTTTGAGGGTTCTGTACCCGTACTGTCCAAACGAACCCCTATAGCTTAGGGGTATTTATAATAAATTTTCATTTTTATTGTTTTAAAGCTATGTCCAACCTCTTGTATGGGATCGAACCACTGTGCGACGCCGCGGTTGATACTCCGACCCGTCTTTGTATTTAATACTGTGTCGTTAAAGCGTTCGTACGTTCGACGGGAACTCGGAGTAGCAACCGACGGCGCCACTCTAAGTCTCAGAATCAAAAACTTATTAAAGCTAATATATATCTTTGGATTGAAATGGTTAATTTAATTCAAAGTGAAAAATATATATCGAAAGTGATTGGCACACAAAAATATTCATAAGGAAACTGATAGTCATGAGTAGATAGTCCCAAACTGTAAGCAAACGAACATCAATTTCATTGAAATGACGATTGATGAATAGATTTCATTGGTACATACTTCTTTTAAGGTGCAACGTTTCGATCAGCGCGCTGAAGTCAATTACTCTTGCGTTTTTGTCAATTACAGCTCTATTACTCATCGTGGGTTCCTGAAAACCTATTTTGAGGCAATAAATAGGTTGTGTCAAGAAATTACACAAACCAAAGAATCAAGGTGAAACCTAGTTTAAGTACATTTTTCAATAAACCAAAAACCATAGATAAAAATCAGCTATTGAAATTTTTAGCTAAACCAATATTATATAATAATTTTAACCGTAATTTCTTGACACAACCTATTTATTGTCGCAAAATAAGTTTTCATGAACCCTCGATGAGTAATAGAGCTGTAATTGACAAAAAAAAAACCAAGAAAATTTGATTTTCGTGCGCTGAGCGAAACGTTGCACCTTAAACTTTAACTGCCGCACTTGTGGCAAGCATTAAATCGTCTGTTTAGTATGGATGACCAATTTAATGCTTGATTAGCGTTAATTGACGATTATGAGTGAGTTAGTTTGCCTACAGTTCGGAGTAAAAAATAATACTCTAACAGTTTAGCGGTAAATAGTTTAGAAAGCGGATGGTGTTCAACACATATAAAGTACAGCACTGAAAACAACATGATCAAAATATGCCACCCCATAAGTCAGTGAGCCCCTCAGTGTGGCCCTGCGGTATAGAAATATAATTTCGTCATGCTTGGTTCAACTCAAATTACAACAACATAATTATCGTAATAAAGAATATTAATAATAAGGCACGAACAAACACCATCCACAATCGAAATAATATAGGTTAATAACTTATTTAATATTAAACGTAATAGTAATAATATAAAGTAATAATAAAAAAAATGACTACAGACCACTGGCGTACAAATTGATGTAATACGGGTGCGACGTCGTGGGGGCACACATAACCTAGCCGACCGATAGTAATCGCTACACGCGTCACCACGACAACCGAGAACAAAACCAAGAAAACAAATCAACAAACCATTCAAAACATATGCTCCGTACCAACAGATCGACAGCAACGAATTAGTGTTACAAATGGAAAAATGTGAAACAATTTTATGCTAATATAAATCTAGGAAACTTAAATATGGCAATATATCATAGAAAGATGGCCCAGGGAGTTCCTTTACTACATGTCATTGGACAAACTTCATCATTATTGTGTATATACACCTCCTTTACAAGTACGCTAGACTGGTGGGAGGATGATAATTTTGGTGTGTAATAGAATCTCGTCATCGCGGCGCTGTAAACAGTACTCAGAATAGCGGGAGATATTGGAACTAAAATTAGTACCAGCCCGGCGGCGATAATATCCAAAGAGTATATAAATAGGTACTATAATATCGTTTCCTCTGTTGTTGAGTATAACTCTCGTTAGGCAGGGCTTCAAATTAATTTAGATATCAGTAATTATGGAAGTTACACCCAATCCAACATACTTGTATTAAGTGGTCAGTGTACTGAGATTTTACAACAACATACTGAACGCTATTGTCAAGGCCATCTTTCAAGGCACACTTTGGTGGCGCTACTTTGGTGGCAAAAGGGATAATATTTACATCGACCCCAGAAAGTAAAATAACTCTGCAATAAGCCATGGCAATTACTTCTACTTCTGTGTTTCAATCTGTCGTCTTTGTAAGGCTGATATAATACTGATGTGTAAATACTATTATCAGATTAATACTAATATAAAACAATTTAGTATTAGGTAGGGCACACAATATGTAAGTAAACATTTTTCAGGTTAGCATAAGTCAAAGTAAATAAGAAACCATAGAGATGATTAACATTGACCACAGGATATAAATATGAAGCAGTGAAGGGGTATACATAGAAATACATATTTTCATAAAATATTCACAGCACATAACTGCCACCAAGGAATAATATTATTTTAGCAAATAATAGACAAAATCAAACATTGTTATGATAGCTCAGTCTTACTAACCCTGTCTGAGATAGGTTAACTAACATAAAGATATCTTCACATGATTGGCTATCTACATTACGACTTTTATTTCGATTCAGTAAACTGGCAGCACCAAATTTAATTTCTGGAAATAATGATACCATACCAAAACCAATAGTGCTGTTTGATTTAAGAACGAGTCATTAAAACAACTATTGGATACTCACTTGTTATTCAAAAATAAACCTTCTTTTTTTTGAACACTATAATTTTTTTTTAGAGGAAAATGAGAATATTCTTTATGAATAAAAAAAACAAGCTTATTTATGTAAATCTACACTATATTATAAAGAGGAAAGATTTGATTGTTTGTTTGTTTGTTTGTAATGGATAAACTCAAAAAAACACACCCGATTTTAAAAATTCTTTCACATAAAGAAAGCTAAATTATCAGCGAGTAACACTAGCAGGATTTTATTTTTCAAAAAATTAGAGTTCCCTTCGAAAATTGCAATAATGAAACCCGAGGTATTAAATTTTGCAAAAAAACTCGATTACTTTGTACACAAACCAAAGAGTATATAAATACTACGTAAGATCACTAACTAAGAAGGAGATACGGGTATTTGTATATGGAGCGTTGCCATGGAAACGAAATCACAGAACATCTAATAATCATTGACGTAGGAAATGCTCTATGCTAATAATACACGAAATAGTAACCGTAATTCAACCTCCTTGCGTTAAACAGAATAATACTATAGACGAAATGGTACGTGAGTACACATAGGTAAACATTTTGTGTAAGAAATTATTGTTGTACTATTTGTCCAAATTAAGTACCTACTAATTTTATCTTTCTATATATATCTACCCGGGCGAAGCCGGGCGGGTCGCTAGTATTATATAAATTAACAAACAATATCAATCAATGTCATCCACCACCCGATCGAAATGATTATAGTATGATCATAAATGAACCCATAATTAGAGTGAACAAATCACTCAAAGAATAAGTTAATTTAATTTTTCACATCACTATATTTCGCTAAAAGCCATGAATTGCCAGTTTACTGGATCGAAAAAAGACAGATTATCGTACGTCACTAATATTGACCTAATAATTACTTATTTTGGATAATATATCTGTTATCTAAGAAAGGGTCAATAGGCCCGGCCGTAAGTTCGGTTCGGTTCGGTTAATTATTATTTATACGTAAGTATTCAATGTTCATAGTGAAATATAATAATAAACGAAACATACCTGTGTTTTCGAGGAGTGTTTTAGGGGTGTTGGGCCTATTTATTATTTCAACTAGTTGATTGAGAAATAGGGGTATATATTTTGATGTTTCTTGACCTGAAACAGAACATAACATTATGTTAAACGTCACATAATTATTTTACTAAAATATACTTAAACAGAAAACCTAATGAGGCAAATATCGTAGCATGTCTGAAGTAACATATTAACAATGAAACGGCTGTCGTCTCGAGAATGTCGTCAAATACTACCCTACAAATTCTGTTACGCGTCAAAGTGGGTGCACGACATGATGCGCAATAACGCTCAACATAGTCTGTCTATATCTGATCTTCTTATCGTGTCATTGGTTTGACTCTAATTGTTCAGTCTAAGTTGGCAGGTCTACAGCTTCTTGGGTTGCCTCTTTTAAGTCTTCCGCCGTGCAGGCAGTGAGCACGACGGGTACGACAGCAGATGGTCCATAGCCTTAAGTCTTCCGCCGTGCAGGCAGTGAGCACGACGGGTACGACAGCAGATGGTCCATAGCCTTAAGTCTGCATAGACATGGCATACTGTTTGGAACACTTATTTTATGCCCAATTTGGTTATATTATGCCTACAAGGGCGGACATTGATCCTGACGATTCAAGGATTTCCAAACCGGCCATTGCCGGTTATGATCATTTCTTCTGCTAGTGGTATGTAGTTGGTGGGAACGGGATGCTCATCTGCCCACAGGCTAACCATCGCGTTGTGCAGGTCCAGACTCTCCAAAACTTGTCAGTGTAGATTTCATCAGTTGTCAACACGTCGCTAAACAACTAGTATTGTAATTCGCAGTTCGCGTCAAGCCCTCGTTGCGTACTCCTAATTACTACAATGCCGCGTGCGCACGAGCAGTATGCGCGCAATGAGGCGTGTTGGCGATATATCGCCACCCGATCATCGATGATCTCTTACGTCCAAACACCAATCGAATTGTTCGACGAAATAGCTCCTGAATTACAGTAGTAATATATTTTTGAACTATTGTTGATATCATTTCTTTTAAATGTTACATGTTATTATTATTTTTTTTAAAAAGAAAAAGTGTTGCTGGTTTTGAAATTATATTCCTTGCGCGGGCGAATCTAGACATCTCTATTATTATATTCCTTGCGCGGGCGAATCTAGACATCTCTATTATTATATTCCATGCGCGGGCGTATCTAGACATCTCTATTATTATATTCCTTGCGCGGGCGAATCTAGACATCTCTATTATTATATTCCTTGCGCGGGCGAATCTACACATCTCTATTATTATATTCCTTGCGCGGCCGAATCTAGACATCTCTATTATTATATTCCTTGCGCGGGCGAATCTAGACATCTCTATTATTATATTCCTTGCGCGGGCGAATCTTGACATCTCTATTATTATACCAACACAGGTTGTAGTGTAAAATGTTGGGTGTTGCGCGTCATTCTTACTGATTGAATACAAGGCTTAAGCATTTTTTGTGTGGAAGATTAGGGTCTTCTAAATATAATAGTACAAGACCCTCCTCGATTTCTTCACTTTTTTATTCACTGGACAGTTTATAGTTATTAACAAACTTTACCAGCTTGGTCAAAATAGTACAAAATACCAAATCTCTTTGAGCTGTCAGATTTTTTTATCGATTACTTTGCTTTAATAATCGGATTGAGATACCAAGCATCCCAGTTTTTTAAGTCTAGCAGAAAAACCACATCGCAATCGGTCCAGTAATTTTAAGCAATGCACGAACAGACAGACAGATAAACGGACAGACACCACGTCTTAAAATGTTATTATTCTTGTTCTGTAGCTTATGTTAAGTACTCTAGGCCAGTTTTTTATCATCTTCGTTGTACAGACTTTTTGATACTGTACTGCTTTATTATAAGTATAGATACAGTAGTTGCAGAAGATCCTTGTGGCTCGGAAGTTGTCCGCAGGTCGCTGCACAAACTGCTATTTTTCAGGCGCAATCGCAGTGTTGCATGTGAGGACAGCAATGTATAACAGCCTCGCTCACTCGCTTACATTTTTCGCATATTCTATCTCGCTCTTAATTTATGCTGTTTTTATCGTCACAGCAGTACCTGCGCAATCGTTCACAGAGCCTAACTCAAAGATCCGCTGCGACTACTATACGAGGCTGTAAAACATAGCGACATAGGATGCTTACCTAACTTAATGCTGATTTCTCCGATTGCCCACGTGGCGTTATTGCACACAGATATAAGCTCTGGGTTGAGGTTCATGCCCAGTATGGGAAGGAACTCTGGTATGTACGGATGGACATGCTGGAAACACGCCTTCGTCAAGTCTCCGAGCAAAGCGAACGACGACTGACGTACCTGTATACAACATATTACTCTAAAAATTATAGCCGAGAGTAAATAATTTACCCATCACCCATTGTTAGTCAGTGAATAGCTGCGGTTGTCACAAAGAATATTAAATTGATGACTAAAACAAGGAGGGAAGAAAATGTTTGTTCTACTTGTGTGTCTCGCCACAATAGTTTACTTATGATTTATAATATATAAATAATAATTGACCATTTGTTAATAGTATTGTTATGAAGAAAAAGAAAATAGTAATAATAATAGTATTGTTAGAAAAGAATGAATGTGACCTGATAAGACATGTTTATTTTTAGTTTGCTATAATTTATTATACATAAAACATAATATTGACTAATCTAAGCACGATGTTAACTTCTGGCCTCAGTTATCAGGTGATCTTGGACAATACATATGTTTTTTTTTCTATTAATTGGCACATCAAATTGGAATTGCAATTCAGCGGAGCAATGCCGCCAGCATGTTGGGTATGCTGCCATTTGGGCTTTCTGAGCCAGTAATGGCTTGTAGGTTTCTACTAGGCAAGCGTGCTACACGCCGCCTGCGTGGAATTTGTTTGTGATTCCACGCAGGCAGCGTGGAATCGAGAATTCGCGTGGAATTGGAGTGAGTGGTCATACAGAATCCAGGCCCAGGTGAGATTGTGGTCAAACGTTTGCCTAGTCCATAATAAAAAAAGGTTGCAATGTTTCATATAGTTGTTAGTTTTTTATTTTGGTAGATAGATAGATAGATAAATAATTTATTTGTCTCTCCGAAACACACACGTAGTACATGCAACAGACAAGCAGATAAAAAGGTTGGGAATAATTTTTAGTATTTATTTATCAATTTAATATCCTTTTGTTTGACTGGTCAAAATTGCACTTACATTATAGTTTGTAATTTTAGTACGTAGATACGAGATAGATACAGATGATGATATGAATATGATTGGATTATTACTTCAATGAGTGTACTTATTCACTATGTTAGTTATCTTATTTTTCGACGCATGCAAGGAACTATATATTCAATCGAATAATTATTAATATGGTAGTGAACATCTCCTATATGTTATTAAAATACAGTATCTATTTTTGGAAGATACAACAGTTAACTACTATTGAGTTGCCACTTGTCATTGTGCGAAACATGCGTAACTCAATCAAAATAATACAAAAATACTGAACAAATAATTTAAACCAAATCCATATAAGTACTGGTTATTTAAGGAGCAAAATCTTATCCGATTTGTTCAATAGAGTGCTGTCACAGATGTTCAAGTATTAAGTTGGCTCATAATTTTCTTTTCAGTAATATCTAAATAGTTATATTAAATTTTTGATTATTAAATGACTTTCAAACTTAGACAAGTACTTCAAAAACTCCACAAACTCCTTCCAATCACTCAGTACAAACTCATTTATAACAATATGCAAATGAACTTTGACCAATAAAGCAGCGACGTTAAGGAAAACTAATTGCAAAATCACCAGGACACTGTACCTTTGTCAAAATAAAAGTTCCCTATGCACTGAGTGTCCTGCGAGTAAATAAGCAAAGGTTACATACAAGGTATACCTCTGGCATGGGATCCTGCATGCACTGGTACAGGAGCTGCATCAGGTTAGAGTTGAGGACCAGGTGGTCGATGTGTCCGTCCAAGCCTTCTGCAAGGCCACTTAGCAGATCCAGCGCTACGATCATGAAATCCTTGTCTGGCGCTTCAAACTGCTCGGGGCTTTGACTGTTGGCCTACAATACAAAGATTGATTTAAATAAGACATAGTCCTCTTTTAAAATAAATACAATTCTATTTTAAAAGCTTTTATTTAACTTGTATGAATCTATGTATTTCTGACTATCTTGGAATCTTGCAATTCAAATTTTGAGCACTTCCCGATTAGCTATCCGGCTGAAACTTGCAGGGTAGCTCACAAACCGATAACAAAGCAATAAAAAAATGCACCAATGCATTAAAAAATAAACTATTCATAGTTTTTTTTATTGTTCTTATTGGGATTACCTTGTAGGCACATTATTGTTCTTATTGGGATTACCTTGTAGGCACATTATTTTATTAAACTCACCACATCATGAACGGTAGATATGTGATAATCAAATGTAAACATGAAGAGAATAATTTGTAAAAAAATAATCATACACTCACAATGTTCTGATTTAAGGTCTGCTCTATTAAAGACACACATCTCCTGAAGACCGGTTCGCAATAGGGCAGGAATCCTGACTGTAATGCTGTAGCCACAGATGATAAGCACTGTGGAATAAAACAACACATAGAAAAAATGCTAAAAAAAAAACACGCCTGCCCTGCCAAAAAAGAACTTATGCCAATAAATTATATAGTATCTAATAATTTTCTTAACGAAAAATTTGAATCACGGAAGGGTTTCGAACCCGCATCATTCCGTGCCTCTGCGCGGCACATGCCTTTACCAAGTTCGGCTACCGTGACAGGAACTCCATGCTTCAAATTTCTCGTAAAGGTTGTAAGCCCGTCTTACGGGGGACGGTAACGCCATCTATTGGCAGTATTCAGACCAACCAAACACGGCTAATATTGAAATTTAGTCGTTTTTTTAAGGTGTTGAGGATATATTTCCAACGGCCCCATTATCGTCCCCATCAATGGGACCGATGGTAATTTAAATTCCCATCTGCCCCATTGGCGTGAATAATGGGGCCGATGAGAATTTAAATTTCCATCGGCCCCATTGATGGGGACGTTACTTTTGAAATACTTTTGACATACATTTAACGTACTTTTGACATACATTTGTAATTATTTTCACATAATTTCGGCATACTTTTGAAATACTTTTCACATACTATTGACGTACATTTGCTTTAACAAACCTTTGTAATTCTTTTCACATACTTTCGGCGAACTTAAGTTATACTTTTCACATATTTTAGATATTATTTTGACGTAATTTTGATATACTTTTGTAATTATTTTTACATACTTTCGTTATACTTTTGAAAACCTTTGGACATACTTTAACGTACTTTTGACATACTTATGATATATTTATTTTGAAATACTTTTGACATACATTTGCTCTAACATAATTTTGTAATTCTTTTCACATACTTTCGGCATACTTTAGTAATTATTTTGACATACTTTCGGCATACTTTTGACATACATTTGACGTTTTTTTGTAATACTATTGACATATTTCTTTTGACTTACCTTTGAAATACTTATGACATACTTTTGATATATTTTTGACAAATTTGACGTACTTTTGAATTTAATATTTTTGTCATATCATTTGTATTTATTTTTTAATATTTTTTTCTTTATACGTACATATTCCCAACTGCCCCATTGGCGTGAAAATTCACGACGGCCCTATTTTCTTTTTAATAATTTTGTCGCTTTAGTGTTTTTTGTTGCATATTTATATTCCAAACTTTCTGACGGTGTATTTACACTAAAATTGAGTGTTAGTGGAATAAGAAAAAAATAAAAGGCCAACTTATTCTAGCAAATCAAATACTCGTTTATTGACAATAACTCTTTTTATTAAAAATTCACTATGCAGTTATTTAAATTAACAATATTTATAATTGGTCATATCTTTAGGTACTAGAATAAAACAACATTAATCACAGCCATAGTTTACAATTATTTTTCATACATAGTTTACAATTATTTTTCAGATAATATCAAGGTATTTTTTATCACAGTAATCATCACATTTTTACAGTAATTCTTTTGATAGAAACTAAAGTACAAGAAGATTAACTAAATATTAAAATATCGCAACAATCACAGCATATTTTACAATTATTTTTCTAACGAATAATATCTTAAGTACAACATGAAAGGTTTTTTATCACAGTAATCATCAGGTGCTTAATGAAATAATATAAAAAACTGTATACCACCTTGTACCGCCTTTAATTTTTATAAAATGAATTAATGTACAAATTTAATGATTACTGTGATATAAAAGCCTTTTATATAGTACTTTAGATATTATTCGTTAGAAACATAATTGTAAAATAAGCCGTGATTGTTGCGATATTATAATATTTAGTTAAACTTCTTGTACCTTAGATTCCATCAAAATAATTATTGAAAAATTTAATGATTACTGTGATAAAAAATACCTTGATATTAACTGTAAGAAAAATAATTGCAAACTATGTCTGTGATTAATGTTGTTTTATTCTAATACCTAAAGATATGACCCTTTATAAATATTGACAATTTAAATGCCTGCATAATGATTTTTTAATGAAAAGTGTTATAGTTAATAAATCAGTATTTGATTTGATCGAATTATTTGGCCTTTTATTTCTTTCTATTCCTACTAACACTCAATTTTAGTATACTTACAGTCAGAAAGTTTGAAATTTAAATATTTATTTATTTTATTTTTATTTATTCAGAAAACATACTGTGTTTTATAAACCAAGCCTAAAATTAAAAATATAACTAATTACTATTTAACAGTTTTCGCATATTGCATCTAATTAGCAAGTTTGCTCCAAAAGAAAAAATGAACAGATATATTCACTAACGAAACTCGACAACAAAAACAAAAACCACTAATGCGACCCAATTATAAAAAGAAAATGAGGCCGTTCGGAACTATCACGCCAATAGGGCAGGGAATACGTATATCAAAAGTAAAAAAAAAGTCAACATTAAAAAATCAGTCAAAAGTACGTCAAATGTGCCAAAAATATGTCAAAGGTATGTCGAAAGTATTTCAAAAGTATGTCAAAAGTATGCCGAAAGTATGTGAAAAGAATTACAAAATTATGTTAAAACAAATGTATGTCAAAAGTATTTCAAAAGAAATATATCATAAGTATGTCAAAGGTATGTCAAAAGTATTTCAAAAGAAATATATCATAAGTGTGCCAATGGTATGTCAAAAGTATTTCAATAGAAATACTAATTTTCATTAGTATGTCAAAGGTATATCAAAAGTATGCCAAAAATATACCAAAAGTATGTAAAAAGAATTACAAAAGTATGTCAAAAGTACGTCAAAATAATATCTAAAATATGTGAAAAGTATGTCTAAAGTTCGCCGAAAGTATGTGAAAAGTATTATAAAAGTATGTTAAAGCAAATGTATGTATTAAGTATTTCAAACGTATGTGAAAAGTATGTCAAAAGTATGCCGAAATTATATGAAAAGAATTACAAAAGTATGTCAAAAGTGTATAAGCCACTTTTGTCACCCAGCGCCGTTCAATAGATTTTACTCAAGCTGTTTCCGAACATGCAAAAAGGTTCACATCTCTGCCGCTAGATGACTAATTTTGATGATTTGTTCACGGTTATTAGCGTGTCAACAGTTAAGTCAACTAAAGGTACACTTAAGCACTTAAATTTCATTATATAAATAAAAAAATACGGTATTTTTAGGCAAAGAAGTATTTTTAAAAACATTTTAATAGATTGTTTTTAAATAAAAACATAGTGTTTTTTTTACATTTTGTTGATACATCTGTTAACAAATGTTTTATATCTATTTTTTTACACGGACTGTGGCACATTTCTTCGCATTAAAATTGCTGTAGAAAAATACTTTTCAAACTCTTAAGAGTTAAACTCCCGTCCTTGATCGGACAATACTTCAATGGGCATACCGTAGTTATCAATTTGTATCACGCTTTTACCAATTCTGAGAAATCTCAAGTTAGATGGACCAGAGCTCTAATTTCGTACAGTGGCTCAGAATAGGTAGTAACCATTGAACCCAAGACAGGGTAATGAGTTATAAACCGTTAACCGTCCAGAGGTTTATGAGGTGTAAAGTATTTGATGTAGGAATATTTTTCTGGTGTGTAGTTAATAATTCCCCTTCTAAAAACTGCCCTAATTAATGACATGACGAGGCTCAACAGTAAACATTCAATTTACTGAAAAAAATATGTCTATTGCTACATACAATGTTACAATGAGATCATACCTCAAGCAGCGGAAATAGGTCCTTGTCTTCATCCTTCAGCACATTCCACTTGTTGATGAGAGGTGGCATCAACAAGTTTATGTACTCGGGCTTGTTCAGGTGGTGGCCCACAGAGTCTGCGAGCGTTCCGATGGCATCGTACAGGATGAGCAGGTTCTTGTGCTGGTATTTGCTGAACGCGTACACTAGAGTCTGTAGGATGTAGCCGAGGTATGGCACAAGCTCCGTGCAAGCCTCCTCCTCTAGCGTCGCGAACGCGGAGCACGCGGCTTCTTGCACGCGCTTGTTGTTGTCTAACACTCGTTTTAAAAGCTGGAAAAGAGTGGTTTATCTATACTGGAGGTTAGAAAAATGTGTAGCTTGTATGCCAGAGTAAACTCAAAAGTTACTGAGGCGATTCCGAAAATTCTTACATTGACGGATAATGAATGAAAGGAAAGAGATAAACATACTAAATTTAAACAAATGCATCACCTCAGTCAAGTCTTTTTTTTTCTTTTCATACATATATACTACTCTAGCTTAGCCGCCCGCGACTTCGTCCACGCGGACTACAGTTTATCGCGAAAAAAGCATCCTACTTACGTTCTTCTAGGCTATTAAAAACAAATGCAAAAGTAGACTTCTTGGTTATGGCCTCCGTGGCGTGTTGACTTAATCTGTGGCTCTTGATGATTTTTGACGGACTTGTTATTGCGTTTCCATGGCAACCGTTCCTTACAGCGAGTATTCAACATGTTCTAGTTTTCCCGTGGAAACTTCCACGGAATTCGTGGAATTTTCCGGGATAAAAAGTATCCATGTTTTATTCTAGGGTATAAGCTATCTCCATTACAAATAAACAAACAAACAGACAACGTTTCACTTTTATATATTGGTATGGATACTGGTGTGGTGATGCTTTCTTAAGATAAGACATAAATATGAAAGATCTTACAAGTTCGACACAAGAGAAGAAAACGAAAACCGTTCTTAAAGTGAATCACCTCAGTCATGACGGGTCTAAGGTAGAGGTCGTGGCTCTGGCTGACGATCCAGTGCGAGTAGCGCGACAGCGTCCAGCACGTGATGGCGCGCACCAGCGCCTTGCGCTCCGCCAGGCAGCATACCAGGTACGGCACCAGGTCCGGCAGGTGCGGCACCATACCGCCCATGCACCCGTCGGCCACTGCGCCCAGCGCCAGGATGCCGCTCTCCTGCAACATGAGCTCAAGTGTAACTGTTTGCCCTGCAACATGAGCTCAAATGTAACTGTTTGCCCTGCACATGAACTCAAGTTAACTGTTTGCGCCGCTCGATATGTGTAGTACCAAGCGGCGCTGCACTTGCGCAGGTTTCAGTATAGAGACTGAGACAACTACGCTACCTTTATGACCCAGTCGTGGAACAGCGTGTCCTTCAGGATGGGGAAGAGCACGGGCAGCAGGTCAGCGCCGAACACGTTGGTAAGCACGTCGAGCGCGGCGGCGCTGCATTTGTGCAGGTTCCAGTATAGAGACTGAGACAACTACGCTACCTTGATAACCCATTCGTGGAACAGCGTGTCCATCAGGATGTGGAAGAGCACGGGCAGCAGGTCGGCGCCGAACACGTTGGTAAGCACGTCGAGCGCGGCGGCGCTGCACTTGCGCAGGTTCCAGTATAGAGACTGAGACAACTACGCTACCTTGATGACCCATTCGTGGAACAGCGTGTCCTTCAGGATGTGGAAGAGCACGGGCAGCAGGTCGGCGCCGAATACGATGGCGAGCACGTCGAACGCGGCGGCGCTGCACTTGCGCCGGTTCCAGTACAGAGACTGAGACAACTACGCTACCTTGATGACCCACTCGTCGTGGAACAGCGTCTCCTTCAGGATGGGGAAGAGCACGGGCAGCAGGTCGGCGCCGAACACGTTTGCGAGCACGTCGAGCGCGGCGGCGCTGCACTTGCGCAGGTTCCAGTCAGAGAGCGGTCCGTCGTCGCCGTCGCCACCGTCCTCATCGTCGTCGGACTCGCCGCCGCCGGACATGTTGCTGTCGCCTGCGCCTGCTGGTACAAATGTCGACAAATCAAACGGACAGTTACCTGTCTGTTGATTCAAATGTTTTTTGTTGTTTGATCTGACGCTGCGTGCTATAAGAACCATCTTAATGTTATAGTTATTCTTGGGCCTGTTCAGACGCGCCACAACCACACCGCAGCGGCAAAATGTGAGGGATTAGTATCCACTGCTTGAAGTTGCGTTGTGGTAGCCACAAACACGCGTGGTTGCGTTTATGCATTAGCAAAAGTCGGAAAATGGGAAAAGCTTCTTACTGGAATGACGGGCGGGTGGAGGAAAGGGGAAGCAAGGGGAGGCGGTCGTCGCGTTGTGATCGGCCGCTTGCACGCACGATAGCAGTTGAACGCGAATGCGAAATATCGTAGGTATGTATGAATGGAACACATGTATCGTTGCAAAACGTAGTATGGCAAACACATAGTTAAAATAAAATACTAGCTGCTGTCTCTGACAATGTTAACAGTTCAATTTACAAACATTGGATATCAGTCTGTCCACGTGAACGAGAAATGACTCAACACGATATTGACTAGTATTTAAGGCCTACTGTCCACGAACGCGTAGCTTCATAAACGCGTATTCGGCATTATACGCTTGGTGTACGCCTGCTCACAGCTTAGTGTCACTAACCACGGAGGCGTAGCTTCATAGACGCGTATTCGTCTTTATACGCTTGGTGTACGCCTGCTCACCGCTTAGTGTCACTGTCCACGGAGGCGTAGCTTCATAGACGCGTATTCGTCATTATACGCTTGGTGTACGCCTGCTCACAGATTAGTGTCACTGTCCACGGAGGCGTAGCTTCATAGACGCTTCAAAATATGCCAAACAGTTTGAGCAGCCCAGCGTACTGAACCCTGTCCACGAGGCGTATTACACGCGTATGACGCGTACGTTTTCAATCATTTGTGACAATGCCATCGGACGATGAAGACGTTATTTTGGCATATTACTACATTCGAGTCACCGAAGACGACAATTATATTGGACGCATCCGTATATAGAAAAAAGTATCAACTGTAGATTGTTCGTAACGGCAAGAGAAGCGGCCTTTTCAGTTATATCTTTTCTAGCATATTCAGCAAGATTATGTTGTACAAACACGAATATTTTTCAATATATGAACAAATTTCGCAGCCGTTCCCGCTATTTTTACAAAAAATAAACAGTGTTTTCGCTCGATGTACGCCTTCGGCGTATGACATGCAGTACGGCAGGCGTCATGAATCCTGCATGCAGCGACGCGAGCGCGACTTTGCCGCACTGTCGACAGAGTTACATAGTTTTTTTAACTCTTTTGCAGTTCTTATAATAAATGAAGAAGCGAAACGCTTCGTTCTTGTGCGAGGTATTTCAACCATAAAAGGGTGGCGCTTTGCTGATCGTCTAGTGGTACGGTGAAGGTGATGGGGGAATCAGGTTGTGCAGTTCTTGTGCACACTCTCCATAGTGCAATCTGTAGAACAGGCTTACTGACAGGCTTGCTACCTCACCTCGATACTTTGAAGCTTACTCTTTACTAGTGTCATCCCCAATGAGCCTGATAGCACGTCTCTCAATTGAATCCAAAGACTCGAGCTGATACTTGGCAGAATCGTTCCAGAGGTGGCAGCAGTACTCCAATACAAGATCGGACCTGTGCTTGATAAAGATTCGAAAGCTGTCCCGGTGTGAAGTACCACCTGACCTTAGACAAAATACCAAGTTTTTTTGCAGCTACCTTGGCTTAGGATTCAATATAAGACCTTTTGATTCAATATGAGAGGTTTGATGTGAGTTCAATACCCAAAAGCTAAATGTAAGAAAAATGCCGCAGTGTGAGTGCTACCCGTGCGAAGCCGGAGCGACTCATTAGTTTTCTATACAGGAAGCGCAGATACGGCTACAATGTTTGATGTTTATATTGTAAAGGAAGGGGGGGGGGGAGCGGTTTTTTATGTTTGAAAGCTGGGGTAAACGAAAACGTTCTTAGCTATAATGGGGGAAGGAGGGTGTGGGGGAGATATGTCGGAAGGCATGGGGGGGGGGGGGGGTTGAGAATAGTAGCGCCCAAACGAATGGACCGATTTTGATGCGGTTTTTTATGTTTCGAAGCTGAGGTTATCGAGATGTTCTAAGCTACAATGAGGGGAAGAAGGGAAGGAGAGGGGGGGGGGGGAATAGTAGCTTCCAATCGAATGGACCGATTTAGCTGCGGTTTTTTTATGTTTGAAAGCTGAGGTAAAGGAGATGGTTCTTAGCTATAATAGGGTGGTGGGGGGCCAGGGGTTATATACATTTTTAATTTGTGCTTGTATTTGTAACAACTATTCTCAGTGTTGTTTTCTTTGCCCCTAAAGGTGTGAGCAAATTATCGAACGCGTGCCGTACGATTGAACTGGCAGCACATTTTATACTAAACTGAGCATACTATCGGATGTAAGTCGCGGACTTGACCTTGGGCCTTCGGACGTCCGATAGACTACTTTGATCAGCCGCGATCCGTCTGCCGCGACCGACATGGTTCGGTCGGACGTGTCCGAGCGTCAGAAGGACATAAACTGTTTGCGAGTTCGATTTGATGACTTGTTTTTCAATATAATTTTCAATTAAACTAAACAGAAAATTAAATAGATTTTCATTCATTCTAATATATATTTTGTAACGTTTCTCATCCCGTAACAAATCTGGATACAATGTGTGGAATTCACCAAACGTTTTTTATTTATTTAATAACCCAAACACTTCTTTTTCTTTATTTTCCTTGGTGGACAACATAGAGAAGCCGCCACTAATTCGGAAAAATGGTCCTCACTATCGCTGCTGGTTATGTTTCCCGTCGAAAGTTATTTGTAGAAACTGAGAGACGTTCGGCCGTCAAACACTCAGGAAGGCAACCAGCCGCAGCTGTGGTCGTCGGACGGCGTCCGCGGACGTCGCGGCATCCGCGTCCTGTACCTCTATTATAAGTTCAATCAAACGCTCAAATCTGTACTCGCTATCGAGTATCGTAACATTTTTCTATAAAATGCAGCGCAGCGCAACTAGCGGAACTATTCGTCACTATAAATCTACTATTAAGTTTGTCTTTATTAACTCTACTTCAACACAAATAGACAATACGTGAGAAACTGTAGATAGCCGTCATGCTGGCGCCTTCTTAGCATTTGTCTGTTACTAAAAATGTATGAAAAAAAAAACAGCGGCTAGCAAACGCATTGTCATTTTGGTTCACCCAAATCCAGATAGATGGCGTTGTAAGAACCTTCATCGAGCAAGCGATTGTGTTTTCCATTTTAGAGTAAACAGTTTTTTTTTGTTTGTTTGAATGTTTGTCAAAAACAAAAAATCTAATCTGTTTAAATAAAGCTGTGGCCGGAGCCCCCCCCGAGGGTGTCTACCAGCTCAAAGGGACTCCTTGCTCACAATAATTTAATTGTACTTAGTAGTGCGAGCCTTTTTTTTTCAACGGGCAGCGGAGGCTTCGTAGCTGCTAGTCTTCATACGTACACGTTTCCTTCAGCTATATTCAGCAAACTTAGGTTTTGAAATGAAATATATTTAGTTTAGTACATATGGCGTGTGTATTCTGTTTCTTTAAAAGTTAGGTCCAAGAACACCGACTTGAGCGAATCAATGACAATTTAATAATGACAGGTTATTTGTATTTAGAATGAATAATGAACTATCAAAATGAAAAGAAATGAATTATGAAAGAATTAAGATATCAAAAGAGTATTATTATTAAAGAGGTTTGGACCTCGTCACAAAGCAAAATACGATTATAGTGACAAAAATATCGGTTCAGTATTTTTTGGGTAAACTCAAAAAATACTGAACCGATTTTAAACATTATTTCAGCTATATAAAGCTACATTATCAGCCAGTAACATGGGTGTCTATTATTTTATTTTACAAAATATTATCAATCCCTACGAAAATTAATAATATAACCCAGCCCCACTCACTCACGATGATAAATGGCAGAGTGACTTAGCTACTGCAGCAGCGTTAACTGACGATAGCCATTGTCGAAATAGTGATCCATAATACAAAAAACATGCAAACTGACAATCCGTCTCACGAAAGAAGTTGCGGCGATAAGAGGAACTAACGTTGAACGCTTAAACATTTTTCGCTTTTACAAGGAAACTAGCGCCGCGTCTATGAGACTTCTTTCGTAAGTCGGACTCTACCCACTGTACTGTCTTACCGGTCAGTCACGTAGATACTTTTACTTGACTTGTAACTACTACTGCAACTCATAATAGTGGTATTGAAAGCCGCGGCTGATGGACGCGTCCGATAATTTGCTCACGGCTTAAATGCCCTTGTTCGGGTTAGGACAGATTTGTGTAAGGGCAGAAATTGTACAGTCACATCCTGATGTGTTTTCTCACTATTGTGCTAGTGCAAGCTTATTAGCTTAGAGCATTAAATAACTGCATTAAGGGCCAACATGCAGGAAATCATTAGAAAATCTATTTGTTGGTGATAAATTTTAATAAAGTTACCTGGTGGGCCGGGCCTACTACGATTTATCAATAAAATATTTAATTAAAAATTCCACATCCAGTTAAATGTGGGAATTAAATAGTACTGTTAGTTGATTAAGGTACAATATAATCGACTCTGCGAATATGGCGGGGATGCAAAACTACAACCTGTATAAAAGTGAAACGTTGTGTGTCTGTTTGTTTGGGGAGCTTTCACGCGATAACGGCTGGAAGGATTTAAATGAAATTTGGAATGGAGATAGCTTAGCCCTGTATTAAAATATAGGAAGGAACGGTTTCCATGCAAACGAAATAACAAGTCTGTCAATAAACATAAAGAGCGTTGGTGCTAAACCTACTTATGCATTAGTTTATTTGCATATCCTAGAAGAATATAGGATGCTTTTTTTAGCGATAAACTATAGTCCGCGCGGGCGAAGTCGCGGGCGGGAAAACTAGTTTTATATATTTTCGAACGCTGAGGAAATCATAATATAGGTACCCGAAATAGCTCAAAAATTTCGCGCTCACCTTTTCTGCAATACCGATTCATATTTTTTGCACGCTCATAATTATGATCGACCATAAACTGTTTCACATTATTACACTTTTACACAGAATAAATAATAGTACAAGTACAGAAGTTGCAATACTTTGATGTTGAAGAAAGCCGCCGATTTAATAGCCTACAAACGTAGGTACGTATTACCATAGATAAATCATGATTTATCTATGGTATTACGTAAGTATTCATACATCGAGCGTGTATGCTAAATTGCACTTAGTAGTCGCGCGTTAGAGTTGATATTACTATGTACCGATTCTCATCCATATCATACCTACGCCGACCGCTCGAGTGATAGGGTTGTCTGCATAGTAAAATGAAATACCGTACAATACATTTATTTAATCTATAATGTGACTGTGACTGTATGTAAACTGTGTCTATGGGCAATAGATTCGTGTCCCCCCCCCCCCCCCCCGCGTACGTCCCGTTCGTATATCCATGCATCACAGAAAAAACGTCACAGCCGTAACGCGGAGGCGCCACGTTACTAAAGTGCGATTGGTTTACCCTATGTAAATAACTTGCCACAAAAACAAACTTTTAAAAAAAAGTAGGCAATTAGTACGGAAATTAAACATGCTAAGAAAAAAAACAATTACAAATCATTCATGGCATTTTTCTTAGCGAACGGAATAAGTACTTCATTTTTTTAGGCCGTCTTTAACGAAACTGACAAGAGAGAAACAAAAACATAATTTAAAAAAACCCACTTCAAATCATATAAAACTTAAATTAACGAAACTAACAAGAGAGAAACAAAAACATAATTTAAAAAAAACCCACTTCAAATCATATAAAACTTAAGTTAACGAAACTAACAAGAGAGAAACAAAAACATAATTTAAAAAAAACCCACTTCAAATCATATAAAACTTAAATTAACGAAACTGACAAGAGAGAAACAAAAACATAATTTAAAAAAACCCACTTCAAATCATATAAAACTTAAATTAACGAAACTGACAAGAGAGAAACAAAAACATAATTTAAAAAAACCCACTTCAAATCATATAAAACTTAAATTAACGAAACTAACAAGAGAGAAACAAAAACATAATTTAAAAAAAACCCACTTCAAATCATATAAAACTTAAGTTAACGAAACTAACAAGAGAGAAACAAAAACATAATTTAAAAAAAACCCACTTCAAATCATATAAAACTTAAATTAACGAAACTGACAAGAGAGAAACAAAAACATAATTTAAAAAAACCCACTTCAAATCATATAAAACTTAAATTAACGAAACTAACAAGAGAGAAACAAAAACATAATTTAAAAAAACCCACTTCAAATCATATAAAACTTAAATTAACGAAACTAACAAGAGAGAAACAAAAACATAATTTAAAAAAAAACCCACTTCAAATCATATAAAACTTAAATTAACGAAACTAACAAGAGAGAAACAAAAACATAATTTTAAAAAAACCCACTTCAAATCATATAAAACTTAAAAGAAATGAACAATAATACAAAAAAATGAGAACACTCTGTGCTACGCCCAAACCGACTAAAGTAAGTAGGCACTTACCTGAATATTAATTATTTCTTTCTTTTAAGTTTTATACTGGAAACAGTTAACCATCCACATACTTTAAACTACTGAACGGATTTTGATGAAACTTAAACTATTCCCTAAGTTGAAAGATACTGAATACTATTACATAAATAATTATTGCAATCGGACTTCTAGTTTCCGAGAAATACGTGGAACATATATACACACATTCGAGAAATTTGGTTTTTGTTCAGACACTTGTAGAGTAAAATTTGGTTTTTGTTTAGACACTCGTAGAGTAAAATTTGGTTTTTGTTCAGACACTTGTAGATTAAAATTTATGAATTACATACATACACATCAACATGAGAAGCTATTTTTTTTGAAGTGGTTAATAATACAAATCTAGTGGTCAAAAGCCACATAAAAAAACAATGTAGGTACAAATTAACGGACTCTGCAAGCAAAGTCGCGGTTAAAATATGTCCTATAGATTTTTTTAAATCCGTTTAGTAGATTTTTATGAGATAACTTTATAATGTTAGTGTGATAATGATAAAAAACAAAAAGACTAGGTCTCTTTACCTACTAAGGCATCCCTCCACACAACAATTGTTATTATTGTTACGTTTCACCAATACTAGCGAAAGTTGAAACAAGCGACACGTCTGAATGCAACCGCGCGGCGGCCTCGCTTGATTTGTAACGCGCGCGGTGTCGTGAGCAGTACCACTATTACGAGCTGCAGTAGTAAACGCTCTTGACGTTACAACTCTAGCAAAAATATCTACGTGACTGACCGGTAAGACAATACAGTGGGTAGAGTCCGACTTACGAAAAAAGTCTCATAGACGCGGCGCTAGTTTCCTTGTAAAAGCGAAAAATGTTAAGCGTTCAACGTTAGTTCCTCTTATCGCCGCTACTTCTTTCGTGAGACGGATTCACAGTTTGCATGTTTTTGGTATTATGGGTCACTATTTCTACAATGGCTATCGTCAGTTAACGCTGCTGCAGTAGTTATGTCACTCACTGCCATTTATCATCGTGAGTGAGTGGCGCGGGGTTACATTATTACAATTTTCGTAGGGATTGATAACTTTTTGTAAAATAAAATATAGACCACCCAAGTAACTAGTTAATAATGTAGCTTTATATAGGTGAAAGAATGTTTAAAATCGGTTCAGTATTTTTTGAGTTTACCCATTATATTTTTGTCACTATAATCGTATTTTACTTATTTAAACAGATTAGATTTTAAGTTTTTGAGAAACATTCAAACAAACAAATAAGTTTGTTAGCCACTGTCTTTTTCATATATTTAGAAAAAGACGAATGCTAAGAAGGCGCCAGCATGACGGTGTAAAATCTACAGTTCTTCACGTATTGTCTATTTCTATTGAAGTTGAGTTAGCCAAACTCTTAATAGAGCTATAGATTTATAGTGACAAATAGTTCCGCTAGTTGCGCTGCGCTGGATTTTATACAAAAATGTTACGATACTCGATAGCGAGTACAGATTTGAGCGTTTGATTGAACTCATAATAGAGGTACTGTAGGTTATTAACACTCTTAAGTAGAGTGACGGATGCCTGACTTTGATCTGTAATTTGCTACGAATATACTTATTATTATTTGTAAGTGAATACACCAATAAAAATATGAGTAGCTCAATATTTTCACGCTGGCTTCGCTCACGCAATGTTCAATACTCATTTCCTTCAATTTTCTAAACTATAATGACATTTTATCTGATGAGCTAGCTAGATCTGGTGGTGGTTTTGAGCTAAGTAGTGCAAGGATCTGGTGTTGACCATTATTCAGTAGTAATCTTATTTTAAGTAAACTTTTTTTTAAACTCAATTTCTTCATTGTACAGACTTTTTGTTACTATTTTATTATAGATATATATACATACCACCTATAGCCCTTACCCTCCCTAACTCCTGTCCCTCAGTTCTATAGCCAACCCAGTAATTTTCCTGAGCCAGAACTTGAACTGGCCAAATGATATAATACGTTATTAGTATTTATGGTACCCATCGAAAGGATCATTGATTCCATAATAACATAGTATCACAAATTAAAGGGATCACCCATGACATAACCAAGCCAACTAAACTCCTCTATGTAGCAGAGCATGGCTTTAGGTCACTGCTATAGTTGTACTTACCATTGTGTTTGATGGTGTGCGAGCGCGGCTTGTGGAACCGCGGACGGATGTCAGACTCGCGGTCGGGCTCCTCCTCATCAGCATCGTCATCTCGGTCTCCACGGAGCAGGATCACGTCCATCTCCGAGTACCGCATGCCTCGCACCAGCACAGGGAGCAGAGTGGCCAGCCGCGGGCCTAGCACCTGGAAACAATTTATAATATCTTCAATGTGCTGATTAAGAAATTTTCTTGTTTAGGTGGATGACCTATTGCAGTGAAAATGTTTAAGAACACCTTAAATATTACATTCTTTCCACAGCTGATGCACAAGGTTTCCTTATTGACAGACTGGCTGCCTGGCCTGGCTGGCTGACTGGCTTGTGCCTCCTTAGTAAACACTTTAAAAACATGAAAAATGGCTACAAACTAATAAATCATTGTACCTAAAAAAAATGAATATTCATGAGAAGTAGAGGTTGAAGCAGGCCACTTTGAAGTTTAGGTAGGATATTTATTGGTGTACCTATAGACAGCCCGCACGCTGTCGAGACATGTCAACCCTAGCAGTGCTGGTGCGCCCGCCCGTTTATTCTGTGATTGATGTAGAAACTGAACACTACGTATATGCATTCAAGCTTTTGTTCAAATTGCTTCTGTTTTTGTGATTAAAATATTGATACAAAAACTCACCCTGTGTATTTCTAACTTAATCATAATGACACTGACCGAAAATGTCGCATATTAGAAAATATAATAAATAATTAAGAAAATTACCTCACGGCAAACATTTTGTTCCGCAAGTGACAGCCAAAACTCACAAGCTTCTAACGCCACCTTCTCCTCCGAGTCTTGTGTGCGCACCAACATGTACTAAACAAAAAGAACATTAACTCATCAACATGAACAATATTTTCTCTAAAATAGAGACTATGAATTATAAACTTACATCGATAATGTTAGGCAGATGAGGTATGAGCCTGTCCAATCGTACTTCTAAGAGCAGCACAATAGCATGACAAACATTTTTCCTCACATCTGGGTCTTCGTCTACTGCTAGATGGAATAAGTTCTAGGAACAAAAGAATTATATCAAAATTTGATCCACAAGTACAGGGAGCTTGTATAATATAAATAGATTCTCACCTCTATAAATGAATCAATGTGCACCATAAGCGCTTGTGTCCTACCCATAATGAAGTAGTTAACACAAGCTATGGCATGACATCGAATCTTAGGTGACGAATGCCTGAAAAACTGTAAGAACTTAGGAATCAAGATATTCAAGGGCCTGTTGAGTGCATCGCTGTCCAGCATCTCAGCTGTGTCTTCGCATATTTTTTGTAGAGCTCCAAATGCTCCCTGTAAGAAAAATTGATTGTACAGTTTACTGAAGCTTGTGAATAACAATGCCCAGAGGTTATTTGGGGGTTATAGTTTATATGAGAAGGTATAGAGAACAGTTGCCTTTTGTGTATTCACTGATAAAAGGACAATGGAGCTTTGGTTAATATTGATCATTGTATCATACCTCACAAACATTGTAATCCTGAGAGTCAAGCATCTGGCATAGAGCTGGTAGGAGTTCTGGCCAAGATGTAAGCTCACCCTTGCTTGCAATGGTGGTAATGATAATGCCTACAGTTGCACGGATTAATGGGGACGGATCCCCGACTGCTGACAGACATTCTCTCTTTATAAACTCTGCCACCTCCGGCATAAAGTTGTTGTAGTGGGCCTTCACATTGTTTTTCAAAATCAAACCACTCAGGGACCTTGTAGGCTCTTCCTCAGTAGTTAATTTAGTCAAAACAAAAATCAGGTAGTTATTGAAGTCCGGATATTTGTTCAGCTCTTCAAGTTTCTGAGATTACAATGTAAGGAAAATTAAAGGCTGTCAATGACTGTCATGTCGGAAAAATCGATTTTATCGCAAGCGTCCAGATGAAACGTGACTCGCGTTTACGGCTAAGGAAACGAAGTATATTGATTTAATATATCAAATTAAAGAGAAACTATTAGCCAATAGCCTACAAATACAAAGTAAAGCGGTAAAAGTAATAAAAAATATCCACGCCGATAGAAGCATCGATGTGAAAATTATGAAAAGGATACTTGTTGTACGGCTCTCTGAGTTGCTGTGTCTGGAGATTGAGACTCCTTCAGGAGCGTTAGTATCTGTCGTAGCCCTTCTTGTTCAGGTTTCCACTCCATTTTCATAATAATTTCACAAAACGGTTTTATTCACTCGGTTCCGTAAAGATCAACCATGCCAAAATTTGAAGTAAAGTTGCCAGAAACAAAATCAAACAATACGAAAGGTTTTGAAACGATGACGTTTTGATTTTGCAAATATCGGTAGAGTAGACGAGAATGTTAGCTTAGCTAGCCCTGCGTTCGAGATTGCAGTGGTGTTTGGGAGTTTAGATTGTCATTTTTACCAATAACGATCATTCCCAAACCGAACGAAAAATGACTTACGGACGTAGTATTATTAAATGTGTAATGTGTAGGTATTGTGTAATGTTGTGTTATATTTCTGATGGAGTGTAATGTTTAAATATAATATATCCTTAGAATAACAAGTAGAATTGTAACGCAATGGATGTTTCTATAATGTTGCAATTGTGTAAATAATAAATATAGGTTAATAGGATTAATAATAATAATAATAAGATTTTATTGAAATAAGCTCCAGTTACAAAACATTACCATCGTTTGTCCCCAAACTAGGTTAACCTGTATCTTGGGAACCTCCATGTATTCATGTCTAATTGTTTGTATATATGTGAGTTTCTTTATTCCACCATAACTTTTAAATGCCTAAACAGATAGACGTGGCTCCATTATCAAATGCAAAAAAATTACATTACACATTTGGCAGGGCAGGCATATTCACAATATCGAATCGAATCGATTTGCTTCGTTATCGAAAGGTTCTGAATCGCAACGTGATCGCTGCACTGCAACGCGATCGTTACCTTTCGTTGTGGCCATACTCAGATATATAAAAACTGGGGAAATAATGGGGAATTAAGGTTTGGCGAAATTAGGGAAGCTGGGGGAAAGTGAGGGGAGGGTAGGGGGAAGTGCACATCGGCGTGATGACCAGATTTCCTCCTCAAAATACAGTAAATTTCTCACTTTTAGGTATCTACCATTCGAATCAACCCTTTAGCAGTGGATAAAGGGTTGATAGAGCACCTTGGTTATTAATATTAGTTTTACAATAAGGTAACTAGATGGCGCTACTGTGCACTGCTAAATTGTTTGCAAAAAAGTTTGTAGCCGCGAGCCACTAGTTGTAATAGTTTTAGTATCTTTTAACTTAGGGAATAGTTTTAACAAAATTAGTTCAGTATTTTAAAAGATATGGACTGTTAACTCTTTCCAGTATGGCTATTTTCTTAGCGAACGGAATAAGTAGGTATTTTATTTTTTTAGGCCAATAATAACGAATCTGAAAAGTAAGAAATACAACTAATTAAAAAAAACGACTTCAAATCATATAGAACGTAAGGAAAGAAATAGTACTTTTGAGATTTTTGTGTATCAGCAGCTCAATAAACAAAAAGATATTGGGATTTATGTGGTTAAATATGAGCTAAAGCATGTAAAAATAAATAAATACGTATTTAGAGCGTGTTTATAGATAGAAGTTTTATTTTGAAGTAAAGAAAAATATTGCCAGGTCACATTATTAAAGAAAAATAAAAAAGTTCCTAAAATTTTACACTATACAAAAAGTTTATGACCAAAGAGCATTGGTACTACAATTGAACTAACGAGACTAACAAGGCTCAGTAGTTCAACCAATTCTACTGTTAATTGAATAACTGAAATTTTTGAGTATCAGTAGTTCAGTCAAATTATTTAAATTAATTAGTGAGACTAAAAACTCTGAGTTGTTCGATTAATTGAACAGTAGAGTGCGCACATTCCAGGCATCGCATGTGATCTTCTTGTATTTGTTGATTTTATTAAAGTTTTCACTTTATTAAATAAGTTTGTATAAGTTTAAACTTGACTATGCCAAAAAGCGCGAGCGAAGCAAGCGCAAACAATTTAGAGTTATCACAGCAAAAGCAAATAAAAAAAAACGATTTTAATGATAGCGAACAAAAATTTGAAAACGTGAGCACAGTGTGCTTGGTCGAAAAGTTTGCACCATTTCAATCAGTGCAGAAAGAGATTATTTACAAATTTTATGAAACTCGGCAATTTAGTCAAGTAATAATCGGCCATCAATCTTTCATCCAAATCCGTCCAGCGGTTCTTGAGTTATAAATAAGTGTTCGAACAAACACCAAACCCGACTTTGTTTTATATATATATATATATATATATATATATATATATATATAACAAAGTCGGATCAAAGATAGATAATATATATAGATTGATAATATATATGCACCATAAATAAATATACCTCGATCCAATTACCAAACGTCTGACATCAATACGACACGTGTTTCGCCTCTGCACGAGGCATCTTCTGGAGATGTTGACTCGTCGAGTGCTGGTGTCTCAGTTCAGGGTTTGTTTAGCATGGGTTTTTTTATTGTGTATATATATTTATATAAATTATATGTAATTATATTTATATAAGTTATAGGCCTCCACGCCTTTTCTTTCATTTCATTTATATTTTACAATAGTTCAATTTGGGTAGGGTTTGTTTAGCGTGGGGTTTTACTTTTGTTATAATTTAATTTTACCATTTATCATTTGTCTAAATTACAGTTTTGGCGGAAGTAAGCTACATATTTTTAATTTTATCATTTTAAATATGGATTTCCGCAAAGTAACGCCTGAATCTATCAACTATATAAAAAATATTTACTCAAGTCTTCTTTGACTTTGTCATAAGTCGCATCATTGTGATAAAATAAGAGTATTACATCAACATAGCTAATAAGACTGTTTCAGACGACTTCAGACGGACCTAAAAGTTTCATCTAACTTCTTTTTCCATTGCCTTGAAGTTTGAAAAGACTTCTTCAGCAAACCGACTTTGTTTTCTCCTTTTGACAAATCAGGAGGCTGTTCCATATATACCTCCTCCTCTAGGTCACTATTCAGAAATGCAGTGTCTACGTCTAAATGTTTAATTTTGTAATCTTTCTCCGCTGCAACCTTTAATAACATACGGAGAGAAGAATTCCTGACTAACATAGATAAAGTTTCAGTGTATTTAACTCCAGCTTGTTGAGTAGGTAAAACCTTTGGCTACTAATCTGGCTTTAAACTTCGTAACGTTTCCTTCAGCATCCCTTTTGAGTTTATGGGTGTACATTTGCACTTTATAATTTCTTATTATTTGGTCCTTCCACTAAAATCCAAGTATTTCTTTTCATTAACGATGCATACTCGCTATTCATGGCATAAATTCAATCACCTTTTTTGTCTATGTGTAAAGCTTCTGAAAAACATGGAGGTTCATCTCCTTCACCTTCAAAAGCATCTACACAGGTTTAGTACAAAACAAAATCTAAATCAAAATAAAATCTCTTGGTTTTCGTTCACGAAGTGGATAGCGTCTGCTAGACTCAGAACTATTAACGTTTACTTCAGCTTGATCTTCCACTTCTGAGTCTTCAACAATTGGAGTAGTTTCAGGTTGAACGACCGTTTGATTAATGTCTTCTTCCTCATCAACTGCATCATCAAATTCCTCAAGTGAAACATTGTGTATTTCAGGTAAGAGGCAATCATGAACCGTAGGAACAGTGTCTGCTAGATCATCTTTTAATTCCACACTTTCGCTTTCAATTAGTTGTTCCTCAGCTCTTGCTTGATTGATCGTACTAACAGGATCAGCTCTAAAATTACACGCACCAGAGTTTAATATGAAAGGTGCATTCACTGGTCCGTTATTTGAAGTACCAACATCTTCATATTTTAAGCTTGAGAAAATATTCTCGAAAAACATCACATATATATTGTACAACGTCTCGGATAAAGAGCACTTCGAAAAAGATAACTATTTGGGTCATCCGTATACCGTATATGTAACCCTACTAAAATCTGTTCATTTTCTTTTAAATACTTACAACTTTTTTCTGTGACAGTCAGATACGTGCTCTACATCCGAATATAGGGTATTCGGATGTGACAAGTTCGATTAGTGACCTTTTCATCTAAAATAGGGAGTTTCATTGTTAAGAGCACTATGGGATCGATTCTTTAAATACACTGCAGTCTCAACCGCATCCTGCCAGTAAACTTATGAAAGCTTACTCTCAGCAAGCATGCTACGCGCCTTTTCAATTATAGAACGGTTTGTGCGTTTTTGATATTTTATTACTATGCTATTTTCTTAAGGCGAGTACGGAACTGTAGGTTCATGTTTAATACCCTTAGAATTTAAATATTCCTTAAGATCTCTATTCACAAATTCTGTTCCGTTATCTGTCTTTAACCTCTTTACATGTACTACTTTTCCCGCTCTACTGCCGTCTGAAATTCACGAAACTTTTGAGTAACTTCCGTTTTTGATGATATATAAAAGCTCTTGAAAAATCATCTACAAACATCAAGAGATATTTGTTTCCTTGAAACGGATCTTGGACACACAAATCAGCGTGAATCAATTCTAATAAATTATTTGCTCTCCCGTTAACTATTTTCTTAAACGGTTTTCGTGCTTGTTTCCCTTCTATGCACGAAATACATGACACGAAATACCGTATAAGCAAAACAAACCGCTTCGTATAAGCAACATAATCGTTTATGCCATAGCTGGAAGACAGATGTGTCAAGGTGCACACTAGAAGCGACCAACGGAGTATCACAATCTAAAGTATACAGGCCCTCTTTCACTGAACCGCTCAGTACCACCTTACCTTTACACGAAAAATCTTTATAAAATTTACAGCCAGTATTATTAAAAACAATATGTAAACCTTTGTCAGCTGCCTTTTCACAGAAAGTAAGTTGCAGTTTAAATTAGACACTATCTGATATAGTTCCGTCACCACCTTTTGAAACAAACGACGTATCTCCAACACCTGTACAACGTAGTTTATCACCATTAGCAACAGTTACCGAGTCAACTTTGTTGTATAATCTGACGTTCTCCAGTATATCCACGTTAGACGTCACATGGTTTGTCGCTCCTGAGTCAATGAACCACTCAATCCCAGTACCAGCAACTGGTTGGAGTGTAGTTAAGGCCGACTTTGTTGTCTTTGCCTTCCTATGAGGACAGTCGGGCCGTTTATGTCCTGCCTATTGACATTCATAACATACTATCTGCTTCTTTGTTTTTATCCTCATTAATTAACTTAGACTTTGAAGCATTTCTGATATGTTTTCAACGCTGGTGTTGCAGGTTCAGGCTCCATCCTAAAAAAATACATTCAGCAATTTACCTTTTATCAGCTCACTAGTGATGTTCACATTTGAATTTTCCAAAGCCATTACAAGGGGATCAAACCATGGTCCCAAACCACCAAGAAGTATTGCAGCGACATTTGCGTCTTCAATCTCTTTCCCAATGTCTGCTAGATTCTAGGTAGTACTAATTATAGCATTATTATATACACAGCTAAAATAATATATTAAATTAGTGTTTATAATAATAATAAAAAATGAGCCGTCACGGGATGCCTGGCAGATGTGTAAACATAATAGAATAGAGTCGAACAGAATCGAATAGAATAGATTCGAAAAGAGTCGAATAGAGTCGAATAGAGTCGAATAGAGTCGAATAGGATCGAATAGGGTTGAAAAGAGTCAAATAGAGTTAAATTGAAACGAAAAGAGTCGATTAGAGTCGAGAAGAGTCGAGTAGAGAAGAGTAGAGTCGAGTAAAGTTGAAAAGAGTAAAGTAGAGACGACTAGAGTAGAATAGAGTAGAATACAGTAGAACAGAGTAGAACACAGTAGAACAGAGTAGAATAGAGTAGAACAGAGTAGAACAGAGTAGCATAGAGTAGAAAAGAGTAGAAAAGAGTAGACTAGAGTAGAATAGAGTAGAATAGAGTAGAACAGAGTAGAACAGAGTAGAATAGAGTAGAACACAGTAGAATAGAGTAGAACACAGTAGAACAGAGTATAACAGAGTAGAACAGAGTAGAACAGAGTAGAACAGAGTAGAACAGAGTAGAACAGAGTAGAACAGAGTAGAACAGAGTAGAATAGAGTAGAATAGAGTAGAACATAGTAGAACAGATTAGAATAGAGTAGAACAGAGTAGAACAGAGTAGAACAGAGTAGAACAGAGTAGAACACAGTAGAATAGAGTAGAACAGAGTAGAATAGAGTAGAACAGAGTAGAACACAGTAGAATAGAGTAGAACAGAGTAGAAAAGAGTAGAATAGAGTAGTATAGAGTAGAATAGAGTAGAATATAGTAGAACAGAGTAGAATAGAGTAGAACAGAGTAGAACAGAGTATAACAGAGTAGAACAGAGTAGAACAGAGTAGAATAGAGTAGAACAGAGTAGAATAGAATTGAAAATAAAAATAGATGAATAGAGTCGAGTAGAGTGGAGTAGAGGCGAGTAGAGCCGATTAGAGTCGAGTAGAGTCGATTAGAGTCGAGTAGAGTCGAGTAGAGTCGAGTAGTGTCGAGTAGAGTCGAGTAGAGTCGAGTAGAGTCGAGTAAAGTCGAGTAGTGTCGAGTAGAGTCAAAAAGAGGCGAATAGAGATGAATAGAGTCAAGTAGAGTAGAATCGAATCGGATAATAATATAATATAAATTAGTAATAAAGTGTTTTCAGTGAATTGTGGGTATATAAAATTATTGAATAGAAAGGTTCGAATTTTAAAAACTCTTTCCACGCTAGAGGGTAAAATGCAATTTTGCACTCAGATTTCGAATGAAAAACAGAATCTTTCCGAGCTTGTGAGGTGAAAAGGTTTTTATTTATTGCTCGGCTTCTACTTATCGGATTTAGATACCAAGTAGCCCAGTTCTTAAGTCAAACCTTAAGCTATCCAACACTGAAACATCCAAAACTGCATCGCAATCGGTCGGTTCGGATGCGCGAACAAACATACAGATAAACAAACAGACAGACACGAATTTTAAAAATGTTCTATTCTTGTTACCTTATTTTAAGTACCATATACATTTATTTTTAATTTAGCTTCTTTGTACAGACTTTTAAGTTCTTATTACCTTATAGCTGTGCCCGCAGCGTTGCTCGCGTGGTAGTTTTTCTGGGATATAAGGATCCTATGAGTTATTCCAGTACCAAAAGTATATAGGTACCTACCTACCTACCTACCTACCTACCCACCTACCTACCTACCTGTGTTAACAACCTTCAGTGGCGATCCGACATGGTCGTGATAGGTTAGAAGACGAAGGCAAGAGCGTAGCGAGCACCCGCCTTCGTCCCCCCCATTATAGCTAAGAACCATCTTGTTTACCTCAGCTTTGAAACATTCGATTCGTTTGAAAGATACGATTCTCATCCCCCCATTTTTTCAACCATATTGCTAAGAACCATGATGAACCATCTCGATCACATCAGTTTTCGAACATAAAAAACTGCGTCAAAATCAGTCCATTCGTTTAGGTGCTGCGATCCTCCCCCCCCTCCCCCTTCCCCTCCCCTCCCCCTCCCCCTTCCCCTCCCCCTCCCCCCATTATAGCTAAGAACCATCTTGTTTACCTCAGCTTTGAAAAATAAGAACCGCAGTTAAATTGGACCATTCGTTTGAAAGATACGATTCTCACCCCCCCTTTTTTCAAACTCTTCCCATATAGCTAAGAACCATGATGAACCATCTCGATCACATCCGTTTTCAAACATAAAAAACTGCATCAAAATTTCGTTTGGGAGCTACGAACTTCACCATATTCCCCCTTCCCCCCCCCCCCCCCCCCCCCCAATTATAGCTAAGACAATTCTTGTTTATTTGATTTTGAAAACTAACGCGATTGATATTCATATTAATATAAATAAAACGGCTTAAAACCCACGAAAAAGAAGATCGGAAATACTCCGACCAGTTTCGGACTATTTTGAAGTCCTTCATCTGGGAGTGTTAGGCCGACAAGCCGCGACGAGCGCTACGAACGTCAGCACGCAACTGACGACGCGTGCGTGGCGCGGGCGGCCCAGTGGGCGGCGATTGCGGCGCTCGACTATGTGCGGCCTGCACAGTCACTTCGTTGTCTGTCGAGGAGTCATCACTTTCACTCACTTTCGTTAACTTTGATTGTTGGCACACTGCGCTTGTTGTGTCCGTCTCATGACCCCACATTGTAAACCCAGTGTCAGTCGCATCAAGAACTGGTCTCCACGCCGAAGGAATAATCCACCCACGATCCCGGTTAAAGTTGGAATGGCGACTAATTTCGATAGACCTTCGATTTACCTTTCGAGGAACAAAAAACTCCCTCGCTAGCACCGAAACCCTATCAAAACGCAAATAATGGCCAGAGTCCGGGATCTGGGCGAGTTCCGCGACAGCTGAACGATTGGTATCCATATTCTTGACGCTTCTGATGTGTTCAGCTATTCTGGTTGAAATGTTCCTACGTGTCTCGCCAATGTAGCTTTCACCGCAATCGCAAGGAATCCTGTACACACCTGGTCCACTCAACAACTCCTTATCCTTAGGTGAACGCAGAAAACGTCGGAGTTGTGATGGTGATCGGAACCACGTTCTTATACCAAACCTCCGCCGCAGGTGATGACTAATCCTGTCAGTAACCCCTTTAATGAAAGGCAGATAAATTGGGGATCTATCCACTACGTCCGGTCGCTTACGTACAGTAGTACTAGCCCAGCGGCAATACTGACGCCAATGGTAGCCATTGTCTTCCAGCACTCCTCTGACATGCTTCAGTTCAGCGCTGACATGCTGAGGGTCACATAATTGCAAAACCCTGTTAATCAGTGTCCTCGGTAGGGAAGCCAGATGTGACGGATGATGGTGAGAATCTACCTGCAGGTACTTATCCGTGTGTGTCGACTTCCGATACACGGTATGAGCCAACGTCATCCACATACCGCCACCAGTATCGTGGTTTCACAGGAGCGTCTGTCAGTGCTATACTTTCGAACAACTCCATGAAAATATTCCAAAACGGGTCGGAGTATTTCTCTTCTTTTTCGTGAGTTTATAGCCGTTTTATTTATATTAAATCTTGTTTACCTCAGCTTTGAAACCTTTTGAAACATAAAAACCGCAGCTAAATTGGTCGATTCGTTTGAAAGGTACGATTCTCATCCTCTTTTTCTCAACCCCCCCCCCCCTCCCCCTCCCCACTCCCTCCTCTTTCCCCCCGCCCCACTCCCTCCTCTTTCCCCCCGCCCCACTCCCTCCTCTTTCCCTCCGCCCCTCCCCATAATAGCTAAGAACCATCTCGATCACATTAGCTTTCAAACAAAAAAAAAACCGCATAAAAATCGGTCCATTCGTTTGGGAGCTACAATGCCACAGACAGACACACCCTCACACCCCCTCACACACAGTGATATACACCCTAAACTTATAACACCCGTCTCTTTGTTCGGGGGTTAAAAATGTAAAACAGTAAGCAGTTTAGTTACCAATAAAAACAGCCGCAAGAGGGCGCTTTTTAAAAGGGATTGTAAATTATAAATGATAATTTATTTCTTTTTTAAACATGCACTTCAGCTAAAACTATGTTATCTATGTTTATGTATGTTTATCTTATCCGTTATCTAGTGTCCATAGCACAGTGTATCCTAGTTTGGGGCTAGATAATTGGTGTGGAAATGTCCCGAATATATTATTATTATTAAAAAAAACAAAGTAAATTGACACAATTCTTTTCTGTTTTTGAGATTTTTATAAATTATCCGAATTGGAATTATTGTGAACTATTTTGTTGTAACGATTTGACGGTTTACTTCAGGAAATGACAAAAGCCTTAAAACTATCAATGAAAATGTAAAAAATAACGCATAAAATATGTAAATGCTTAAAACATTCTCCGGCTTCGCCACAGAGCTTCATGGCGAGATGGTCGAAATTATAAAACCGTTTTAATGTCATATATTTATTACATTCAAATACATAACTTGGAACACCTATCCCGCAGAAACTCTATATTTTTTGGGGATGAAAAGAATCCGTAATTTTAATACATAATATGAACTTTGACTGTGCCAAGTTACATCAAACTCCGTCCAGTAGTTTCAGCGTAATAGGTGTTCTTTCAAAATAACTTTTAACCCCTATCCTATTACTCATGATTTTTTCGGGATAAAATTAGAGTTTTATTAGAGAATAGAAGATTACATATGACTACCCAAAAATATTTGTTTAAGTATATTGGGTTGGAAAATTATGATTTTACACAATTATGATTCATGACCTATTGACACAAAATTGATATTGGCAAGCATATTTAAAGTTATTTTAGTCATTCGTGTTGACAGCTAACAGTAATAAAAAAACTTTTGTCAGAAAACCTGGATTAACTTCTAGTTATATACAATATATAACATTTCTTTATTTTTACTAATAAATTGTATACGTTTTTATCATATACAATATATATATATATATATATATATATAGTCTATATGACTATTAAAAAGTATATAAAAATAAAACAAACATTGATTACTAACAGCCAGGGTTTGTTCATAACTTATGCGCCTTCATTTACCTACTTTACATTGTGCAAAGACCGAAAGAAGACATTGCTTCAAACGTAGTGATTATATTATCTTTGGTTGCATCCTTTTCTACTGCATAGTCGTCCACAAAGAGATCGTCCATTTTGACAACAGCGTGCAGCGGTGCGGTATTACTCTACTGGCTTCCAACACACGATCGCCCTCATGTCGTCAGGGGCCTTGCCGAAGATGCGGTCACCGTTGGAATCCACGTACTGGTTGATTTGGTAGTCTAGCAGTGTTTGGTAGCCGAGCACGTCTGTAGCGAGTTGCTGAAAGGATGGTTAAAAGAGTTTAGGTTTTAGTTTTTATTAGGTACGATTGTCAAAACTTCGTTGACTGAGACCTCGTTGGTCGATCATCTGCCCATAAAAATTGCAGAAACTTTTGACTGGTAACGAAAAGTGGAGACGGTTCTTTTGCTTAGAATTTTTATCTCAAACTTGTCTTTCTTGGAGTGTTAATGTGTAATATTAACACATTATTGAATATAACAAACATCTCGTTATATATATTTACTTGACACTGGTTAAATGCACTAATCGTGCGGAACCAAGCAATAAAATAAAAATAAAATGCAATAGGGCTTGTATCCAAAACTTTTGAATGGGCAACACTGTACTTCAGGAAATATCATCATTATTCTACTGCACTGTACTGAGCTCATCACCTTCACCATATATTTTAGTAAAGGCACTAAAATATATGGTGAAGGTGACGAGCTCAGTACATCCGAACTACCAGGAGGTTAAACGGTTAAACCACAGTGTGAGACGAAGAAATCTTGAACCACCTGTGCCACACTCATTAACGTGTTCTCCGGAATAGGGTACTTGACGAATTTTTATAATTGAATCTTTAGGTTTTTACAAAATAAGTAATACAATAGGTATGAAGAAATCAAAGAAAATCTTTACCTATAACTTTTGCACTTTTGAGAGTTGTTAAATTGAATCGTCCAAAACAACCATAGCTGTCACGTCACGACTACATGACGACAATTGCTCAAACATCGAAAAAAATAAGAAAGAAAACTGTTAATCGTACGGATGTTAGGATTCTTACGATACCCCATACGTCTAAATCTGATCAGGCATTTAAAAGTTATGGTGGAATAAAGAAACTCACATACATGCTACATACAAACATACATGAATCCTAAAAACATTAAACTCCTTTTTTTGGGCAGTCGTGTATAAAGGATGCTCAAAGGTGTACAAAAACGCAAGCTACACAAAAACAAGCACAAATTAAAAATGTAAGTAGGTATATAACCCGACTCCCCCACCCCCGATTATAGCTAAGAAGCATCTCGATCAGATCAGCTTTCAAACATAAAGAACCACATCAAAATAGGTCCATTCATTTGGGAGCTACTATCCCGACCCCCCTATTATAGCTAAAAACCATCTCGATCACATCAGCTTTCAAACAGAAAAAAACCGCATGAAAATCAATCCACGCGTTTGGGCCGGAATGATCTCACAAGGTCGGATAAAATCGCAAACTTGCTTATTTACCATTACAAAGATGACGCAGATTGTTATTAGTTCGAAACGCTACATGAACGTTGTTTTCCTAAGCAAGTTTGCGATTTTATCCGACCTTGTGAGATCATTCCGGCTCAGACTGGTACGCGTCGATGCAGTAGTGCAGACGCACTGGCTCAGGCGCGTTGCCTATATAAGGGATTTTTTCACCATTGCTGAGTCACTCTCAGTTCAGCACTCGACGAGTCAACATCACCTGAAGATTTCTCGTGCAGAGGCGAAACACGTGACTGATGTCAGACGTTTGGTATTTGGATTGAAGTATATATTTTTTGTTGTGTATTTATAATATATGTATATAAATATATAAGTGTTACGATACTTGTATTTAGCGTGGGGTTTTATATTGTGTATTATATCGTTTTTTTTTTTTTTTGTCCAGGCCTTAGCTTTCATTTCATTTATATTTTACAATAGTTCAATTTGGGTAGGTTTTGTTAAGCGTGGGCTTTTACTTTTGTTTATTTTTACCGTTTATCATTTGTCTGACTTACAGTTTTGGCGGAAGTAAGCTACATATTTTTTATTTTGTTCATTTTAAATATGGATTTCCGCAAAGTAACGCCTGATTCTATCAACTTGGTTTCTTGTACACTTGTCTCTTCTAGTCCGGGAGTTAAAGTCTAGCAATCGATAAAAACTATTTAACAGCTGAAGGAGTTTTCAGTATTGGTATTTTAGGTCCTGGAATAGTATTTAAACTAATCATAACCCAGAATGACCACGCGGGCATAGCTAGTACAAAATATTTAGCAAGCTGCAGTTCGCGTGCCGTCACGCGTACTGCGCAGTGTCTTGAGACAAATGTCGAAAAGTTCTATTACCTATACGTGATCTATAGTCTATACCCTATCCTAGAGCAATATGAACGAAAAAGTCTGTACAACGAAGCAAATAAAAAAAAGTCCAGGGTGCCTAATTATAATAAGCAAATTAACAAGAATATAACATTTTTTTAAATCGTGTCTGTCCATTTGTTAGTTTGTCTGTATGTTTGTTCGTGCATCACGTAAAAATTACTAGACCGATTGCAATGTGGTTTTCACTGTTGGATAGCTTAGGGCTTGACTTAAAAACTAGGGTACTTGGCATCTTAATCCAATGAGTAGAAGCCGGGCAATCGATAAAAGCTTTTCGACGGCTGAAGGAATTTTGATCAATTGTTGGTACCTATTGGTATTTTAGAGTTTGGAATAGTACATATACTTAAACCTACCTAGACCTAGACCTTACCTAGAGAAATGACCACGCGTGCGAAGCCGCGGGTACAGCTAGTTTTTAATACTTGTTTTTATTTATTGGGTAATGAATAAAGTTAAACATAATGAACTAACATGGTCACAAACACAACGGGATGACAGCTAGAACAGTGCCATGGATACTATTTTTACTTATTGCAATAATGATAACCAGATATTTCAGCACTATTGCAAGCGCCATAATCATGGCTAACACATTCATGGATCCATGGTAAATATCCCGTTTCTTCTGTTTACCTATACTTCTAGTATAATATTCGGAAATATTATTGCAAAGAATCGTTTTTTTTATTGTACTCGTATACAGTCAAGTACCATATTCAGGTGACCGCAACCACAGCCTGCAACGTTCCCGAGGCTAAGAGATAATGTGGCCTGTCTCACCTGCGTGAGAGGACTGTGTTGGTGGTGAACACTCCCAGGAACCGCCTCTCCTTCGCCACTCACATGGACGCGGTCGCCAGGACTCGGATAGCCGCACCGCTGTCTCGGGGTGACAGATAATGTCGTCAGTCTCACCTGCGTGAGAGGACTAATGTTGGTGGTGAACACTCCCAGGAACCGTCTCTCCTTCGCCACTCTCATGGTCGTGGTCTCCAGGACTCGGATAGCCACACCGCTGTCTAGGGGTGAGAGATAATGACGTCAGTCTCACCTGCGTGAGAGGACTAGTGTTGGTTGCGAACACTCTCAGGAACCACCTCTCCTTCGCCACTCTCACGGACGTGGTCTCCAGGACTCGGATGGCCACGACGTTGCCTCGGGCTGACAGAGAATGAGTCTCACCTGCGGTGAGAGGACTAGTGTTGGTGGTGAACACTCCCAGAAACCGCCTCCCCTTCGCCACTCTCATGGACGCGGTCTCCAGGACTAGGATGGCCGCGACGTTGTCTCGGGCTGACACAAAATGAGTCTCACCTGCGTGAGAGGACTAGTGTTGGTGGTGAACACTCCCAGGAACCGCCTCTCCTTCGCCACTCTCATGGTCGCTGTCTCCAGGGCTCGGATGGCCGCGACATTGTCTCGGGCTGACAGAGAAGGTGAAGTCGCCACCATGGAGGAATGTAGAACCGTTCCTGAAAAAGTATAATCAAATTGGTGGGTTTTGCAGTGTTTAAAAAGAAATACACGCCAAAAAAGTCATCCCGTTAATAGAACATAATTATTCTGTTATTAGCTGTGCCCGCGGGTTTTCTCGCGATATCATTTTTCTGGAATAAAGTATCCTATACGTTATTCCAGGACCAAAAGTAACTATAAAGGTACAATATACCAAATTTCGTTCAGCCGCCTATAGTTTTTTATCGGCTTCGTCTCATCGGATTAAGATACCAAGTACACCAGTTTTTAAGTCATACCCTAAGTTATCTATCGTTTAAAACCGCATTGCAATCGGTCTATTGGTTTTTACGTGATGCGCGAATAAACAGACAGGCAGACCCCTTTGAAAATGTTATATACGCTGTTTCTTATTTAACGTCTAGACCTAACCTATGTTTTATTATCTTCATTGTACAGACATTTTCTTAATTGCTGCTTTATTAAAAGTACGTACCTATAGATAGATAGATAATGTTTGTATTAAAAAAAATGTAGTAGGCACGGGCGGGACTCTGAACCCGCACCATCTGAGCCTCTACCCGGCACATGCTTTGTAACCACTACGCCACGGGTGCGTTATCTTTAGGAAAATGAAGCAGATGAAGCAAAACATTAGCCTTCCTAAAATTATAAGATTTTTATTGTAAATTGGCAAAATAATTGCACTTTTACAAGTCAAAATTAACATCTCATGAACAAGGAGAAACACAAAATATTATAAAAAGATCAAATCAATAAAAGGTAAACTAAGTATTCTTTGAGTTTGAAAAGAAAATTTCCCTTTTATGTGCCAATAACAGAGTTAAATCTCACACTGGAAAAGGAAATACCCTTCTGACTCTACCGGTGCTTCGGAAATACGCCCGTTAGAGAAGAGAACACCAAGAAACTTTACGGGTATGTTTTTTTATATTTGTTATTTCTTTATATTTTTTCCAAATATCACATTTTATAACAAAACTTACGTAAACTACATAATATAAAAGTGACAATGAGATGTTCCACAATCGGTTGGTTAGTTCAACATTTATCCAATAGTTTTAAATACTACCCTTCTTCTATTGTGGATTATAGTAGCTGTGTTAGTAGGTTAAAATTATACGAGTTCTAACTACCCTCATAAATTTACAGGATTAATAGTTGACAGATACAATTCTTTAATAAATTTTGTTTTTCCAGTGTCAGGTCAGCGTAATAAAAACACATCGAAATACTTATGCGAATACTTAACAAGCGCGGATCCCATGACCCCCATGTCCCCCCCCCCCCCCCCGGGCTTATTTCTACCAAAGGTTTTTTAGTCCAATTTGTTAATTTAATAATTCCAATTTTAATTCCAATTTTGTTTTATAATCCTGTTTAAATAAACAGGATTATAAAACATGAAATTAACAATAATAGAATAGAATTAATTTGAGAGTTTTCTATTAGTTTCGCTAATAGAAATATCTCAAAATTTCCGCGCTCGCTTTGCTCACGCCTTTATAATAATATTATGTTTTGAACATACACTATTACTAGAAATAACTCAACATTTTCGCGCTCTATTTACTCTCACCCTTAACAACCTTTAACAATCTGTTCAGTTTTAACTAACTAATATATCTATCAATGGATCCATACTATTTTTTCTTCTTGTGTCGCATTGCCACAAATAGTTTAACATTTTTGCGCTAGCTTTGCTCGCGCCTATGTGTTATTTACCTATATTCGCAAGCTGAGGAATTCCATTAATGTCTAATTTTTTCGCGCACTTGCGTCTGTTAAATTGTATATTATGTTTTCTTATTCGTACAATATAACGATACTAGTCAAAATTTTCGCGCTCGCTACGCTCGCACTTCTTAAATATTATGTAACACATAAAAGCACACATAGTAGTGTTTTGTACATTGTACACATAGGTCTATCAAAAACGTTCAGTTTTTTTACATAACTACACTATGCACTAGTAAATGTATGAGTAGCTCAAAATTTTCTCGCACGCTTCGCTCGCGCTTCCTAGGTTATATAGCATATTTCGCGATCACAGAAGATCGATCATAAACGTTCGTTTTTTCACATTTCTACATTAAGTGGCTCAAAATTTTAGGTTAACTGTTTACAACTAGCCTGATTTTGGAAATTGATTCAAAGCTAAACTATTCCCGAGTGGCGTAGGCTACGCGATTGATACCGCGGGGAACAGCTAGTTTTGTATAATTTTGGAACCCGTTCCGTGTGATCCCCCGCTGGCTCTAAGGCTGGATCCGCCCTTGATAATAAAACACTTTGACTGACCTTTTCCACCAGGTAGCATAGTGGCTCTCATCGAGCTTTCTACGTGCTCCAAAAAAGTTTTGATAATCGACAAGCTGTCTGACAGCTCAATGTTGGGCTCTGAAGTAGTAATTCTATTCCTCTATTATGGTTTATAATATGTTGTAATCGAGTTGTTTTGCATTTTTGTTTCTGGTGATTACTATAATCATCTACCATCTTATTCACAGACATTGAGGTTCTCAAAATGATCTTTGGAAGACCAATGTTTGGTCACCAAGTTATAGTGATTGACAGATACCTACTATTCTTTAATATTTTTTGTTCTAGGTCCAGTATCAGAATAGGTTAGTTATTATTATACTAGTTATATAAAGTTGACAAAAAAACCATCGAAATACTACCCAAAAACATCACCACAAAAAACACCACTTCCGCTGCTGTTTATTTATTTACATATCATGTAAACAGTACCGCGACTGACGGACTGTCTGACAGACAAGTTTAGACAACGCATATTCCAAATCGGTGCACCTAGAGATTTGAAATTTTGAAGAAATATTCCTTGAGTAGGTTAGGGCAGTAGATATAAAAGGGTGGTGTCAAGAAGAAAAAGAAGAAGAAAGCGCAAAAAGGGGTGGTAAAACTCTAGAGAAACATTTTATAAGGTTACGACTCAAAGGATTTTGAGCCAAATTGTGCGAACCGTCAGATTGTAATAAATCTGGAGAGATTTTAAACAAAACAAAAATTGTAAACGGAGCATTCAATCTATCTATACATATAATAATACTTAATACTAATATTATTCATCTTCTCTTTGACTTCCGTAGAGAAAGGTCGCGTCGCGTGAATTTGTTTATACTAGTGCCCGGAAAGTGCTGACGCCCGCAAGGCCGCGCGTCGTGCGTCTCGCGTACCTGTCTTCCGCAAGCGATCGTGATGACCTAGTTAATTAACACGTGTTTATAATTTGCTGACAATGTTAAGGCGATGCTGTACATTGTAAATATTAACTCGAATTGATGATGGATCAGGAAAGTGAAATTGCTATTATCACAGAAAAGGAACATCTTCTGTTTAAACATTACGATGAAGAAAGAAAACATCGCAAAAGCCTGGAAAGCCTTGTGACTGACCTAAAAAGTCAAATAGAAGAGCTTCAGCGCCAATTGAAGCACGTTCGGGAGCAAAATAGTGCAGTTTCAGAGGAAAGCACTAATAAAGAGTTGCCTTTACAGTCAGTCCAGTATGAGACGAACGAAGAAGGTCTCGCTAAAGAAACAGAGTGGGTTCGTCATAGAAGCAGGAAAAAAAGGAAGTTGAATACCAGGGACGTATTCAACTTCCTTTTTTTCCTGCTTCTATGACGAACCCCACCAAAAAGAGCAAACTCCGATGAAACTGTAAAAGAAAATCAAAAGGTAAAAAAAGTGCCTTTACCGCCACCTATAATAGTGGAAAACATAAAGGACTACCAAAAGTTCTACGACCTGTTATCGACCAGCGTAACGAGAGACTCGTTTATCACAAAAGTCATGAATGGGGAAAATGTAAAAATAAATGCCAATAGCGAAGACTCGTACAGATGTATCACCAAGCTCTTGTTAGAAAACAATTGCTCCTGGTACTCCTACGAGAACAAACAAGACAGGCCAATTAGAGTAATGGCTACAAATCTACATGCGTCCTGCCTTCCCGATAGAATAGTGGCAGATCTGACACTTAGTGGATACAAGATCCAGGATGCTGCCATTAAGCTTAGCTGGAGGAGTAAGGAACCACTGAACATGTTTATGCTTTCATTCCAAAAAGATGAGGACATCAACAAAATCTACGGTATAAAATCCATTTTAGGCTGCAAGGTAGAGATACAACCATTAAAAACGAATAAGCTCATACCTCAGTGTAAAAGATGTCAAGCATATGGCCACACACAGAAATACTGTTCAAAAGAACCAAGGTGCGTGAAATATACAGGCAAGCACCTAACCAGAGACTGCCAAAAACCAGCAGAAGCTAAGCCGAAATGTGTCCATTGTGGTGAGCAACATCCGGCCAATTACAGAGGGTGCTTAGTTGCTAAAGAACTACAGAGCATGAAAAACAAACTGTTGAAGAAAAATGTAACAACACCCGTGATACAGGTTCCCGGTGTCAGTAAAATAAATAAAAATAGTGCTACTCAAAATGTCACAAAACATGTTTCATATGCACAAATAACAAAAGGAGCCCAGCCCACCTTACAGCAGCTACAATCTAAACAATATAAGCAAGTAAGCATAGCACATGACATGGATGAAAAATTAAACAAAATTATAAACCTCGTTACATTGTTCGACGAATGTTTAAAAACACTTGAAAGTAGCACCAAGACAGCTTCATCAAAACAGAAAAAATGATAAGTAAACTTAAGATCATGGAATGGAACGCTAATGGACTACTACAACATCGTACTGAGCTCCAAGCCGTCCTAAACATAGAATATATTGACGTGTGTCTCTGAGTCACACTTCACAAGGGAATCCTTTATTCAAATTCAAGGCTACAAAACTTATCACGCATTGCACCCCAATAACACTGCAAGAGGGGGTAGCACCATAATAATAAAGGGAAACATCTACCATCATGAACAATTTAAGTTTGAAGAACATCACATACAAGCTGTCGCTATTTGTGTCAGAACTAAGCGCTATCCTGTAACCCTTGCAGCAATATATTGCCCACCAAAGCTGAAAAAAATATAAAAAAAAGTGAAGCGCTGAAAGCAGAACAGTATAGAAGTTTTTTAAAACTACTTGGTAATCGATTCTTACTGGGCGGTGATTTTAATGCTAAGAACACCTTCTTGGGGTCTGTTATGTGCAATCAAAGAAATACATTGTAATGTAATATCAACAGGAAAGCCCACCTATTGGCCTACTGACCCTAATAAAATACCAGATCTCATTGATTTCTTCATCTTTAAAAATATATCACCCAGCTTTCTTCTAATTGAGGAAGGTTATGATATGAGCTCAGATCACTCACCAATAATATTAACTTTAAGTGATACTATTGTACAAAAAGAGAATATCCGACTCTTGTTAATTACAGAACGGACTGGGAAAGTTTTAAACTAGATTTAGAAGGAAAAATCGATCTAAAAGTCCCACTAAAGAACGCACTACAGCTAGACATAGAAGTAATAAAACTTATAAAAGACATACAACAATGCACTTGGGCAAACACACCGGAATATAAAAAGAGAACCAGAGTTAAGCCAAAAGTGGCAGATGACTAGATCTCCACAAGACAAGACACTTTTTAACAATCTTACAAAAAAACTTAAAAGGGAAATACAGAACTTTAGTGATGAGACTATAAATTCTAATCTAAGTCAGCTAACAAGTGATCGGACAACAGATTATTCTCTTTGGAAAACAATGAAGAACCTTAGAAAGCCAATCATGCATATCCCACCTCTAAAAGAACATAATGGAAAGTGGGCAATCAATAACGGACAGAAAGCTAATAGGTTCGCACAGCACTAAGAGCAAGTTTTTCAATCAAATGGAAATCTTACAGATGATGAAGACTTTATACAAGAAGAAACTTCTAAAATTGAGCTAAACATAAGATTTGTTACACCAAAAGAGGTTTTTAACGAGATCAAACATCTAAGTTGCAAGAAATCTCCTGGTTATGATTTAATTACTGGCGAAGTTCTACAAAACCTCCCTCGTAAAGCTTTACTTAAAATAACTACGCTCATCAATGCATCATTTAGACTTCAGCATGTATCAAGTGAATGGAAAGTAGCCGAAGTCATTATGATACCCAAACCTGGTAAACCACCTCATGAAGTAACATCATATAGGCCAATTTCATTCAATTTCATTGCTGCCGATAATGTCGAAATTGTTTGAAAAACTACTACTGAGACGATTGAAGCCTATCATAGAAGAAAATAAATTCATCCCGGATTATCAATTTGGATTTAGAGAAAAGCATTCTACAATAGACCAAGTGCATAGAATCACTAATGTTATTGAAAAAGCTTTAGAGGAGAAAAAAGTTTGTACAACTGTGTTTCTAGATGTAGCTCAAGCATTCGATAAAGTTTGGCATAAAGGTCTGATGCACAAATTAAGAAAAATGCTGCCTAAACAGTTTGCAGATATTCTCGAGTCTTATCTAACACATATAATGTTCAGAGTAAGGCAAGAAGATGCGTATTCAGAACTTAAGCAAATAAAAGCTGGAGTACCGCAAGGGAGTGTCTTAGGTCCGTTCCTGTACTTATTGTATACTTGCGATATCCCAGATTTAGAAAATAATACCATTGCCACCTTTGCTGATGATACAGCAATCATGGCGATTGGGGCTACTCAAGAGGAAGCGGTCGAGAAAGTGCAAACAGCCGTCAATACCATCCTCGATTGGACTAAAAAATGGCGAATAAAACTTAACCAATCAAAATCCACACATGTAGATTTTACAAACAAGAAAACGAATTATCATCCTGTATTTATAAACGATCAAGTAATACCACACGAAAATACGGCCAAGTATCTTGGTATGACATTAGACGCAAAGCTTCACTGGAAGGCCCATGTCAAAAAGAAACGCGATGAAATGGAGCTTCGCTACACAAAAATGTATTGGCTTCTAGGAAAACATTCTTCGTTGTCATTTTGCAATAAATTACTTTTATACAAGCAAGTCCTCATGCCAATATGGACTTACGGTATCCAGCTATGGGGCTGTACCAAATCCACTAATATACAGATCATTCAACGTTTCCAAAATAACGTACTCAGAGGCATCGTTGATGCACCGTGGTACATCAGAAGTAACGACCTCCATCGAGACCTGAAGGTGGATCTCGTTACTAAGGTCATTAAAAAAGTTGCCGAAGCTCATGAACGAAGACTTCATCATCATGTGAACGTCGAGGCTATCCAGCTCCTCGACAACACGGGCATCGTGAGAAGACTCAAACGGACAAAACCATTTGAGTTAGTTTAGTGATATGATAGTGACAATGTAGTATCAATTAGTGCAAATCAAATAAACAGAAGAACAAAGTGACTTCCCCTTAAATAGTGACATTAAGAAAAGTGTTATTGGACACATTCTTAGTTTATACTCTACTTAGCAGCTTAGGTTAAAGTAAAATTACTTATTAGTCTTAAGGCTGGATTGTATTTTTAATGAGGCACCACAATTCCGTGGTAAATCATTACATAAAAAAAAATTATATAGAGAAAACATTTGATTGTTTGTTTGTATGTTTGTTTGTTTGTAATGGATAAACTCAAAAATATAGACCAGATATAAAAAATCTGTCACATATAGAAAGCTAAATTATCAGCGAGTAACACAAGCAACATTTTATTTTTCAAAAAATTAGAGTTCCCTTTGAAAATTGCAATAATGTAACACGAGGTATCAAATTTTGAATAAAAACTCGATTACTTTGTATCACAAACTAAGAACGAGATACGGGTCTTTGTATATGGAACGTTGCCATGGAAACGAAATCACAGAACATATAATAATCATTGCCGTAGGAAATGCTCTATGCTACTAATACATGAAATAGTAACAAGTCTGTCAAGTAGGTAAGTGAGTAATAATGCAGTTGTCTATGGTCAAAAGTACTGCTGCCACTGATTCTGAATGAGAGGTTTTCTGACAGCTGGAGGAACCTAGTTCTGAAACCATCTATAGGTGGCGCTGATGGGACATGTTTCTCATTTTTTTCGCATTTAATCAATGAAAATGTTAAGTTTACTCTTATATAGTTACTTCCCACCCGGTTTTTTAAACCAAAGGAGGTCAAATTACGCTTACTGGCGTGAAAACCTTTAACAGTAACCGTAATTCAACCTCCTTGCGCTAAACAAAATAATACTATAGACAAAATGGTACGTGAGTATAAAACCTATAAACTTAAACATTTTGTCTCTCTATATATCTACCCGTGCGAAGCGGGGCGGGTCGCTAGTACTTATAATAAAGCAATAAGAACGAAATAGTCTGTACAAAGAAGATAATTAAAAAAAAGGTCTAGGGTACATAAAATAAGCTACTGAACAAGAATATAACCTTTTTAAAATTCGTGTCTGTATGTTTGTTAGCGCATCACGTAAAAATTACTGAACCGATTGCAATGCGGTTTTCACTGTTAGATAGCTTATGGTTAGGCTTAAAAACTGAGGTACTTGGTATCTCAATCCGATGAGTAGAAGCCGAGCCATCGATAAAAATAACTTTGACGGCAGAAGGAATTTTGATCAAATGTTAGTATATTGGTATATTTTTTTTAGGTCCTGGAATAGCACATATTTACAATAAAACGAATACAAATCATGATGTATTAAAATCAATCAGTCTCCAACCCTTTAATTGTAAGCGCACATGTAACACAGTTTTACAATTTATCCGGGTTTCAGCCATTCTATCGCCATTAAATTGTGATTCCATCACCAGATCACCACCCTGATTGGTCGGTGTAATCGGCAGCATCAGTGATGTATTGTGTGTGCATCTCCTTATAGAGTTTTAAATGAAATAAGTACATAAATACATATTTTTTTTGAAGTGAAACTTCTAATGCGGCATCCAACAAGGTTGCGTTAACCGTTTAACGCTACCATGGAGGCCTTCCTATTTTCATTTTCACATTACGAAGTTTCACTTCTTCCGCGCGGAGGGACTCCACACACTATTTTTTTTATAAAAAAACTTTTACCTGTTATTTTTATGAATGAAACTTTTCATATTTTTTTATTTTCTTTTTTGTATAGTTTTTTATTGCCATTTTTAAGTTTTTTTTTGTTGTCATTTTTAAGTTTTTAATATTCGGAAGTGCTCGAAATTTGAATTGCAAAATTCCAGGACATACAGAAATACATAGATACATATATACAAGTGAAGTTAAATAAAAGCTTTTAAAATATAGTCAAGTCGTTGCACTTTTAATTATTATTTTTCGACCTGAGATAAGTGTTAGTTACTTTGTCGTTAATCTCAAGTCGATCTAAGGATTATTTGAATGAAGGATTTATTATGGTGGTAGTCACTTGGTCGGCGTCACAACATAGACAAGATCTTAGGGCATACAAATCTTACACAGTCTCCTCTTAGAGGGAAAATTCCTCACAGGGAAAATTCCTTACTCTATCAATGGGCTGAAGCGGCAGTAGTGTCACGATGACCAAGAAGTGTCTATTGGTTTTTCCGTCTACGATTATTAGTGTCTCCTGGGGTGCGTTCACTTACTACGTTCGAATCACCCGTGCGAATATCGCTGGATCATCCGGAGTTAGTGAACGGCTTTGGACGTCCACATAGAACAGTGGCCCAATTCCATAACTTGGCTACAATCGGATTATCACTTTTTTCATAGCAAATTCGACTCTATCGCAAGGCATTAGTGGTTGCGATACTGAGAATTCGATTGAAGCCAAGTTATGGAATCGGGCTGCTGACAACTATCAAGTGTCAGTTTCATACTATTCCTGCCCTACCCTACTATTTTTCGGATGACCCAGGCGAACGCCGTCGTCGGGCGTTTCGTGAACAATTTCGAGTGATCGCGCGGGTGATCCGTGCGTCCTCGAACGTAGTAAGTGAAAGCGCCCCTGTCAGCGTTGCCAGACGTACGAGAAATCTCGTACCCTTACGAGATTTAGCAGTCTCAGTACGAGATACGAGGATAATGAAAATCTCGTACACTTTTTTACGAGATTTTAACAATGTTGACTGCCTGCCTGCGTCATGTATAAAAATCAAAACATAGGTAGTAAAAATGTAACGGTCCATGCCACAAACGATCGACTTACCGGGGAATCCCAACTTAGATATATATTTTATTACCGTGTCCTTATAGTGCACTTATGAGTATTTGATTTCTTCTCTCTTTTGCACTAGCTGAAACGTGGGGCTAAGTATTTGTTCACCAAAGTATTTGAAGTTCCACTGCATTTCGGGGTTCTCTAATTAATTAGTTGTTAATTTTACATAATGAGTACCCAGTGACAGCGAATCTTCATTGACTCCACATAGAAAAATAACAAAAATGGGATGATTAACTGCATAAAAGCAAGTAACACGATTTATGAACATCGTTCGCAAACCTTTCCCGATGAGTGGTTAAAGCATCCGGTTTTTTCGAGACTTACTGCAGCCCGATCCAAAAAATCCTACATTAGTGTGACTTATGGACGATACGTCATTTTTAAACTTTATAGTTTTATGTAGGTACGAGATTATGTATTGAGATATTTGGCAGCCCTGCGGCCCGATTACAGAACTTGGCTTCAATCAGATTGTCACTTTTTTCATAGCAAAATCGACTCTATCGCAAAGCATTATTGAATTTGACGGCTTGAAACCGACATGATCAACATTAAGTAATCGCACTGCTGGCCCCCGATTCAGAACCCTTCGATAACGAACCGAATCGTTTCAGTTCGATATAGTGTATGAAAAATGTATTGAATTCAACGATTTGAAACCGAATCCACAGAATAAAAAATACCATATCGATCGACAACTGAGTTATCGAAAGGTTCTGAATCGGGAGGCTGGAAAAAGAATTCGCCATCTGTGGCCGTATTACAGAACTTGGTCACAATCGGATTATCACTTTCTTCATGGCAATTTCGACTCTATCGCAAGGCATTAGTGATAGCGATATTGACAATTCGATTGAAGCCAAGTTCTGTGGTCGGGGCCCAGTGGCCCAATTACAGAACTTGGCTTCAATCAGATTGGTACTTTTTTCATAGCAAAATAGACTCTATCGCAAAGCATTATTGAATTTCACGGCTTGAAACCGTCATGATCAACATTACGTAATCGCAGTGCGGGAGACCCTGGCCCCTGTAGCAGCGTTGCCAGAATGTTATTTTTGTAACATTTTACGTTACTTTTGACCCTGTCATGTTACTTTCATGTTACATGACTATAAATGTTACTTTTACGTTACTCTTACGACTAAAACAAATATATTCAAATTTTATCCAGCATTAAATAAATAATCGTGAAACGGAACGCACCAAAGGAAGTTTTCGTTCGTCGTGTTGGCGCCATATAGTAACATATACATCAATGGTTGGCGCATAAGATTTTGAGCCATCTTCGTCTCGAATTGAATCAATCGCGAATAAGTTGAATTGTTGCTATGAAGCGTAGCTATGAAGACTTTTTGACCGAGTGAGCGCGAAGCGCCTCCTTTTCAGCTTGGGCAAAAATGATTTTGTATGTGTTTCCGTCTCCCGGCTGTTCTCCTCTACAGGTCGCACTTCTCAACCTATCTAGACGAAACTTGGTAAACCTACAGGTTTAACAAATTTTAAGTAATTTTTGGGATTTTTGATTAGGGGAGGAGGGGTTATTCCTCCAAAAATGGGCATAAAGGGGGCTGAACAAGGTCTGACATCTGGACTTAAGAAAGCATGTTTGCCCAAGCTGAAACGGAGATGCTCTGTGCTCGTCCGGTCAATAAAGTGGCATACTACAGTAATAGAGTCGTTTCCTACCAGTGTTGCCTTGTGCACCGTAATTACGGTAAATGCACCGTAATCAGCACAATTTACCACCTACCGTCGAAGCATGACAACGGTGACAAAATCTACCGTAATTTGCAGATGTACGAATATAACTATTTTTTTATTATATAACGAGTTGTCTTTTTCAAATAAATAAGCAACCTGCTTATTTATTTGAAAAAGACAACTCGTATATGCTTCGGAACCATCATTCCTTAAAATTAACAATGATATCGCCCTATCCGTCGTAAAGAGCCACTATTGCAAAACCACAGGTTTTCAGGGGGAGGTTTTTTCTAATTTTCTCTTAAATTTCTTAGAGAATGTATGTTTTATGGTATCCTTGGACCTTATTCTCTATTGCCACTCGGCCACGTAACGCGCCGCGTTAAGATATCTGCGTGGAATTGTTTGTGCATGTTCGAGAATTGCCGTACTTTTCCGAACGATCCCACAGCAAGACGCGTTACGCGTGTGACTGTTCATAGAGAATAATGGCCCTTAACGATTAAGTAATATAACGAGCATATAGTGATATATTTTTTATCTAATATCATCAGTTTTTATATATATTTTGTCCCTTAAGACTGTATTCCGTGGAAGATTAGCGTATTTACATGAACTCAATCGCCATAAGGGCTTTATTCTACGGAAAATGACTAGCACGCGTAAATTTAAAAGCCGTTAGGACTTTTTTCGACGGAAATAGCAACGTGGTGGCATTTTACGAGCAGTGTTAAGTTAAATGGCATATTTCCGTACACAAAATTAAAGAAAAAAATCTATGAACGGACTGATTTATATACTATTGATTTAGTTTCAGTAAGTATACTAATAAACAAATTATTATCATTGTTTTTTATTATAATAGGGATATTAAAGTTAAAATTAGAATTGTACATATTGTTTATAATATACAACAAATAGCTGAAGGTTTAACCCCAATTTTATAGGTAGAAAAATGTTAGGGTAACATGCAATGAAAAAAAACAATCAACTCAATATATTACTGAATTGGTAATGACAAATAAAAAAATGACATTTTACTCTTGCATGTTACCATTGTACATAGGAAATGTATATATAACCATGTAACACAAAATAGATCACAATAACATAGTTGTTAGCAGGAAACAACAAAAACAATTTTATTTTATTAAGTAACTACTCCTAACAGACACACAGATATTTTATAAATATAAGGTTTAGAAATAGTTAAAACGTATGATTTATTATCAAAGCAAAAAGTCACCATTCATTTTCAGCAAAACATAATGTATTAAGAGGTAACTTTTAATTAAAACTCTATACGTATAGCAAACGCGGTTATGCAGGAGCAATGATGTAATTAATATTGAATCATTATTCGTGTCATCATACCTTATAAATTGATATAAAAATGCAATATGATTAAAATATATAAGATAAACCATACAATATTAAAAAAAAATACTTAAGATTGACTATTAAGTATTTCGGAGGTTTTTTTACTATATGGCACAAGTGAATATTTATAAAAATATGAATGAGCCGGAAGTATATTACAATAAAGTATATTAGATAGAAGGAAGTATATTAGATTAGGACCCTTCCCCATCCTCCCGTGGATGTCGTAAGAGGCGACTAAGGGAATACACACCGGAAGATGGGCAGCAGCGTCCTCAGAGTACATAATTGTAACACTGAGGTCACCAATCCACCTGCCAAGCGTGGTGACTATGGCAACCCCCCCAAATATATGATAAACACACCGCAAAGACGGCCCCCAGTCCCCAGCGGCTCCGCTATTCCTGGCACCGGTAGCAGCCATGGTAACGGCGGAGCAGGGGGTGCTAAGAATCCCTGGCAGAGACCCAGCTACCAACCCCCACGATCTCTGGACCGGGCAACCTATAACGTACGCATCTTGAGGATCTATGAGAAGTTGATAGAGCTGGAAGAAGTAGTAAGTGAGTTGCGCTGGGATATTATAGGGTTATCAGAAGTCCGAGGAGAGGGAGAGGATACGATAACCCTCAATTCCGGCAACTAACTCTATTACCGGGTGGGCGACCAGCAGTATCAACACAGTATCGGGTTTCTCATCAACAAGTCCCTCGTCAACAACAGCGGGTGGCATACCTTATACTCAAAATAACGGAACAGTATTCGTTGAAGGTCTAACAAGTGTACGCCCCACACTCGAAACATCCGAACGATGAAGTGGATGTACGACGACATTTCCAATGCCATACATGCCCCGAAAACACACTTCACAGTGATGATTGGGGACTTCAACGCACGGCTGGGTATGAGGAATGGCGATGAACTGAGAGTGGGGCAGTTTGGATTTGGACAGTGGAACCGAAGGGGTCAGTGATTGGCCGACTTCATGGAGAAGGAGGGACTCTTTATGATGAATCAAGAAGTGTCCGTCCAGGAAATTGACATGGCTGCACCCGAGCGGTCATAAACACGAGTTAGATTTCATTTTGACGACCAATAGGCATATATTCAATGATGTCTCTGTGATCAACAGGGTTGAGACCGGCAGTGATCACCGCATGGTAAGAGACTCATTGAATATTAACGTAAAGCTGTAAAGGTCTCGTTTGATGAGATCTAGTCTTCGCCAAGTCCTGCCCAAATCCAAAACCCCAAGAGCTTTCAGTTGGAGCTCCAAAATCGCTTCCAAATCATTACCGAATGCGATACAGTGGACGAACTAAACAACGGGCTAGTGGAAATTGTTCACGCGATAGGGTCGGAGTTTTTTAAGACCCATCGCAAAAATAGAACACAGAAACTCTGAGCATACACTAAAACATATGGCAAAATGAGGCGAGATGAGGCTGCAGTCTTCATTGGATATTTCGAGTTACAGCTTGCTTAATAAACAGATCTCCAAGTCGATGCGACATGATTTGCTTTCCTATAATACTAATTATATAAGAAACGCAATAGAACGGAACAAGGGCTCCAAAATGTTTCCAAGGGATCTGTCTATTGGGCAAAGCCTGTTTGCGAAGCTGAAGACGGACAGTGGCAGCATCGTCTCGTCGAAGCCAGAGATTTTGAGTGAGCTCGAGAAGTTCTATGGGCAATTTTATACACCTTATTGCGTAGTCCTCTTAGCACGACTAGCGATGCAAAAGCCCGTTTGACTGGACATTATACTGAATATATCCCGGATTGGCCTATACGACATCAGAATGGCTCTCAAATAGCTTAAAAGCAACAAGGCACCAGGGGAGGACGGAATAGCGACAGAGCTACTGAAAGCGGTACACCGGTACTTAAAGTCCTTCAGAAGCTGTTTAACTCCGTCATCCTCGAGGGTACTACGCCAGAGGCGTGGCACAGGAGCGTAGTGGTTTTGTTCTTTAAGAAAGGTGATAACACCGTCTTGAATTATAGGCCCATTTCGCTGCACGTCTATAAGCTGTTTTCGAGAGTAGTTACAGTCTCGCTCGTATGTTTTACGACTAACAGCCTCCTGAAAAAGCTGGATTCCGGAAAAACTTTAGCACGGTAGACCACATCCTACGCTCCGGCTGATTATACAGAAGACCGAAAAGTATAATCGGCCACTATGTCTAGCGTTTATGGACTACGAGAAAGCCTTTGATTCAGTCGAGACCTGGGCAGTGCTACAGTCATTACAGCGGTGCCAGATTGATTACCGGTACATCGAAGTGTTGAAGTGTTTGTACAGCTAGGCCACCTTGACTATCCGTTTTCAGGATCGGAGCACAAATTCTATCCAGTTGCAAAAACGGTGAGACAAGGAGACGTTATTTTTTCGAAACTGTTCACCTCTACACCGGAAGATATATTCAAGCTTCTGAACTGGAATGAATATGATATTAACATCAATGGCTAATACATCACTCTATTCGTGGTCATCACTCACCTTTGATTTTTACGGACACTTATACGCTTCGCATGCTCCTCGGCCAGAGACTGTTCGTGAGGATTCAAGAGCCACGTTGACTCGCCTCTATACTGATGAACTACCAGACGTCAGTTTAGAAGAGATGAAGATGGCCCTGTGATAATAAAATAGAAAAGCCTCCGGTCAAGACAGAGTTACATCGGAGCTATTAAAGGTAAACCTATTCTCAAGGAGTTTCATGTCTTCTTTAACTCCGTTGTCAACTGTGCAGAACACTCGAACCATGGCACAGGAGTATATGGTGGTACTATTATTCAAAAATGGTGATAAGATCTTGCTTAAAAGGTCTATAAAGTCCCTAGATTAGGTAGGTACCTGGGTGTTTTATTAACAAGCAGGTTAGATACGTACGTAGATTAAAGTCCCTGGATTAGGTTGGTACCTAGGAGTTTTATTTGATTGTACATTATGAAGTCTGATGTCATTCAGTGTGTGCCCATAGGTAGGTCTGAATATATCTAAGCAGGTACCTAATGCTGACGTCAGACCTGAATTTCTATTAAAATAAGTACTACTTAACTAGTGTGGTTCAAAAATGATCTGTTTACTCATGTTCACGAAGTATCTTCATTGTTTTAATTATTTCACCTTTAAAAGTGCCCGTGGTCCACCCAGGTGAACTGAGCAGGTGGACCAGACCAATGCCTGACGCCTAGCAATTCCGCCGAGTAATGGCATTGATGCGCTTATGACCTATTCCGCCGACTCCCCGCACAGATATTTGCGTGGAACATACTCGCTGAGGCGACAGTAGCCGTTTTCAACGGAAAAATTCGGTTGCACTGGCGTTAGTCGTGGTATTTGTCAGAGAATATTGTTACGTGGCAGTTTGCGTAAAACTTTTTTTTTTAAATCAAATCAAGGTCAATTTTTTTTTGCCTTTGTCAATAGATGCATATGCATTATAAGATTCCAAAAATGCAATAAAAACATAAAGACCTAACGGCCACTGTGGCACTATTCCACGGATAGGGCGATATATTGGGAGCATCGTGACATTTATTTGTGAAAAGTATTTTACTGTGAACCTAAACAAACCGCATATATTAGGTACGTTTAGAACGCATCCTTAACCTTACGGATGAGTTGATGGACAATATAATGCGACCAATTTGAGGGGGTAGATATAGGTACGCTATAATTTCAAGTAATTTTACAATAATTACATATATTTACATCGTAAGATTCTCAGGTAAGAATGTTTAAAAAGGACAAATTCAGGATTTTGTAATGAAATTGTGTATTTACCACAAAGCAGAGCACAAATTATAAACTCACGCACACATTCGCAGCCACCTATTGCTATGCTTCACTCGTTTATTTGGAGATTTAGACTTCCTATTTTTTAGCCTTCTTGTTACATTGCATTAAAATATGAACTTATTTTCTTTGAAATGAAATAAGTGTTCTAGTTTTGCCAATAAACAGTGATTTGTGAAGTAAAATGGTTGTACTGTTAATAATTTGTACACCGTATTTTACACCGTTTTTTTTCCAGGGGCCCGACCACATAACTTAGCTTCAATCGGATTGTCAGTATCGATATCACTAATGCCTTGCGATAGAGTCAAAATTGCTATGAAATAGTGATAATCCTATTGTAACCAAGTTATTTAATCGGGCCGCAGATGTAGTTACCGTAATTTCTTAGAATCTACCGTTTTTTTTTTAATGAATTCGCCGGATTTCACCGTCGAACTGATTTTTGACATGGCAACACTGTTTCCTACATAAAATAAGATAGTGTTACTTTTGACTATCGGCCACTGGCAACACTGCCCTGTAGTCTTTGGGTGCATTCCGAGTCACGCAAATATCGATAAAATCGATATTATCGCGCTAAAACGCGTACCGAGTCATCGTGAGCGCAACAACGATATCCCTTGTGACGTCATGGATTACGTCATTACGTCCGCCATTTTGCGATTACACCGACCATGCCCCAAACCGATATCACCGTGAGCGCTACTGTCAAGGTGACAGACTGACGGTTGTTTACAAAGAAAACTGTTGTTTGAATTCAGTTGTGTGTGATTTTCATACAGTTTTCCCAATATTACTATATACAATTGACCAATTTTTAGACAGACTACTTTGCCCACGAGTAATACTATGTATATTGAGCAAATTTTGAGGTTATGTTGTTGTGATCACAAACACGCTCACGAGCGTTCCGAATCAACTGCAGCACTCAACTGACGTGAGCGCGATATCTGAACGCAAAATAGCACTGTGATCGCTCACAGCGATATTATCGTGAATCGGAATGCACCCTTTGGTACTTGGTAGGCACTGGGCTCTGTGCATGTTTATTTTTGTATCATTGTAAATCAACAAATAAACGAATAAAATAATATAAAAATGCCTAAAATTAAGGCAGAAAAGAAATCAAGAGTTCACAATGAAATAGCAAAACAAGGTATGGTGTTACATATTGACAATTTTATAGGTTATGTTTATAATTTTTAATGTATTGATTTTTTGAATAATTTCCTATGATTTTTTTTAACTTCTATGAAATACGTTTGTGATGGTAATTTTTCAACTTCAAATCATTGCTTAGGAATTCAATTCAACAAGGACTTTGGTCAACATATTCTGAAGAACCCTCTCATCATAACTTCTATGCTGGATAAGTCTGGACTCAGGCCAACTGATGTCGCCCTCGAAATCGGTCCCGGTACCGGTAACATGACGATCAAATTACTTGATAGAGTAAAAAAGGTTGTAGCCTGTGAAATTGATACCCGGTATGTGAATAAAATATGTTATTTGTTGTGTGAAATCTTCCATTAGTAAATTATAATTATCCTTTGATTATACTTATTTTAGACTGGTAGCAGAACTTCAGAAACGTGTCCAAGGAACTCCATACCAAGCGAAACTACAGATAATTGTGGGGGATGTCTTGAAAACTGAGTTACCATTCTTTGACATATGTGTTGCCAACATCCCTTATCAGATCAGTTCGCCGCTGGTTTTCAAATTGCTACTGCACAGGCCTTTCTTCAGATGTGCAGTGCTCATGTTCCAGAAGGAATTTGCACAAAGATTAGTAGCCAAACCTGGTGATAAGTTGTACTGCAGATTGTCTATAAACACACAATTGTTGGCTCGTGTTGACATGCTTATGAAAGTAAGTGTCCCCAATACTGGGCTGTAAAACTTGGCAGGGATGCTGCTGTAGCAGCATCCCTGCCAAGTTTTAAAGTCTAATTTACTTATAGGCTGAGGTATAGGCTTTTTTATGTGCAGAAGTAAATTTTTAGGTCTAATTAGAGTAATGGGGACAGAATTTGATTATGCGATTGAAGCGCATTCTCCCCACCAGGCAGGATTGGTTCTTTGCATACAAATCATGGGTCAACAACAGCGAATGACTTCTATTGGCATCAGATTTTGGGAAATCGTTTTTATAAAATAACAGTGCTATTGTTTTATTAAGTTCTGTTTCAAAGAAGTAAATAAATTGGTGATAGTCACTATGGAAATATAAAATTGTTAAAAAATAATATATAAATCTTTATCCAGTTTAGATATTTCGAGACAATGATTAATATTTTCACAGGAACACTAATGCTCAGCAGCACAGCCATGGAAATCTTTTATCTGGGAATAGGTTTTTTATTCTGGCAATTGGATTCACTGTTTGTAGTTTGTTTGTCATATGAGCGAGTGCTGGCCTCTGATGTCTGAGTTTGTCCAGCCGCCCAAGGGCCTCTGACATAGCTTTTGGCTCTGTTATCAATAACAGCCAGGACTGATAACTTAAGTGCCCTCCAAAGTATGGAGCAATGGGAAACCACACAATTTTAAATTTTTAGTGGGGGGGGGGGGGGACTGAACCCGGTATTATTGGATTGTAAGTTGCACTATTGAACCATTAGGCTACCATCGCTCTTTCACTTTTAATCAATAGATAGGCAAATTAAAAAAAAAAGAAGGAATCATTTCCCATTCATTTTGCTAGATGTGTATAATGCAGAAATACTTATACATTTGGTCTATTACAGGTTGGAAAAAACAACTTCAGACCGCCACCAAAAGTTGAATCCAGTGTAGTGAGAATAGAACCAAGAAATCCAGCACCAAGTATTAACTTTGTGGAGTGGGATGGACTAACCAGGATAGCATTTGTGCGGAAGAACAAAACACTGTCTGCATCCTTCAAGCATGCAACTACTATGGCTGTGTTAGAAAAGAATTATAGAGTTCACTGCTCTCTTCACAACAAGGTAACCAATCTTATTTGAATGGATGTGCCAGAACTAGCTTATTTAGCTATGGCTATTAGACTAATTACTATTTTATTTTCTGGTTGGGAATCTAGTAACTTACACAATACATGAGGCAGCTTATTTATTATTTGTATTTATTCAATTCATCACCTATATACATTGTGTTGTAATATTAATTACAAAGACTTCTGTAAGGCACATAAAAATAGATTAAGCATTCCCTTCGTGCTATTGATATTTTGATAACCATATTGCAGGAAATACCAGAAGATTTCAACATAAAACAGAAAGTGCACGATATTCTAACCACATGTGAAGCAGATCAGATGAGGGCTCGCACTATGGACATTGATGATTTTATGAAGCTCTTACATGCTTTCAATTCAGAAGGAATACATTTTGCATAGAAGAAAAATATTTATTAAAACACAATTTTATTTATTTTGTATTTATTAATAACAATTTAATCCACATAAAACTAATAATTACAATTTCCATTGTATTTGGAAACATTTAAGATAAAATAAAATTCTTTAACAGAACCAACTAGGCACCTGTTAAATTGTTGATAGCTGTTAATAATAAATTATAAAGGGGAGTTTTTAAAGCCCCTGTCAGCATAATCGGCACCAGTGGATCGCTCTGATTTGAAAGGGAAGCCAGGTTGTCCAGGAAGAACCGTGGGCTTTGTCCTAAGTACTCTCCAACCACCCTTCTTAGTCCAATCCTGAAACAAAATTATATAATGCAACAATCCACATAAACATGAGCCCAAGATAAATGGCTTTCTCATACATCCCAGATATGCAAATTGTTTTCTTCTTTTATCAGATTTGTCAGTTATTTATACATATAGACAGTACTTACATTTCCATTATATTTGAAGTAATAATGAGTAGCGAGGATCCCTAAAGCCATCAAACCCAATTTGCCAACAATGTAACGATGATTAACAGCTCGCTCTTCTCCCTGAAATCAAACGAAAATTTAGATTGATTAAAGGCTGGGGCCTATATCTTAAAACGAACCTTTTCTCTTACTGTCTGTCGGCTTCAACTCATTTCTTTTTCATAGGAATGGGGGGTTAAACAACGTCAATAACTTAAAATCTCCTTATGTCTGGGGAGTTGACATCTACTACAAGGGCAGTCATTCTATAATGAGGCAGAAAAATAAAACGGAAATGTACTTCTTATGTGAATGTTGGAATATACAAAAACATTTGCGGTTACATGTTACTCAAAAACGCGTTTAGGCGTCCTAAGAATAAAATTTCGCTGACGGATACAATTTGTGAAGTTTGTTTACAAGTACAGTTGTTTTACGGAAAGTTATGTAATCGTACCAGTACAGGAATCAGCTTCGTATAGATAAAGTCCAAAGGTGCACGGTATACGCGTCGAATAGGATTGGTGCGTTCTCTCCAGTACTCCGGTACGTAAACGGGTTCATTGGGAGACAATATTTGGTCCTTTAGCCACTGCTTGCGCCAGGACCTCTCAACATCGGTCATGCCAATACAACGCTCTCGTTCGGAAACCATACGGCCAGCGATGGTCATGGGCTTTACCCCCGCTGTTTGTGCCATGGTTGTAGTGACTTTTCACTGTGATCTAAATAAATATTTCTGTAAATTCGTTTGTGTGGAGAAAAATACAAAACGCGATGCAAGTGGCGAACACAAACTACAAAGAAGATAGGACACCAGTGTTGCCAGCCGGGTCTTGTCAAATGTTACCTAAAATGGATAAAAAAGTAACCTATTAGTGTGAAAAGTAACCTTTTTTCTTTTTTTTTTACACAAATATGATTAAAAGTGAATAGACAGAATATGTTGTTTGTATTAACTTATAGAAATATGGATAATTTAGTAATGTTTTCATTTTTATGTTCTAACATTTAAGTGTTTTATCGTTTTTAATATATTTTTAAGTTTTAGTTTTGCAATTTTTTTTATTACGTACTAGGCAATCGTTTGACCACGATCTCACCTGATGGAAAGCGATGATGTGGTCGAAGGTGTAGCACGCTTGCCTAGTAGATATATATTCACTCTTGACTTGAACACACCGGGGTTATAATTTACCGGAAACACTGACGAGGGCAGGGCATTCCACTCCTTTGCAGTTCTTATAATAAATGAAGAAGCGTAACGCTTCGTTCTTGTGCGAGGTATTTCAAACATAAAAGGGTGGCGCTTTGCTGATCGTCTAGTCGTACGGTGATGGAAAGGTGATGGGGGAATCAGGTTGTGCAGTTCTTGTGCACACTCTCCATAGTGCAATCTGTAGAATACCGCCAGGCTTGCTAGCTCACGTCGATGCGCCAGACTTTGAAGCTTACTCTTTACCAGCTGACTTAATGAAAACTACTGTAGTGCCCATAGTTAAGAACAGGACAGGTGACATCTCGGATAAGGGAAACTATCGCCCGATTTCTCTTGCTACTACAGTAGCCAAAATATTGGACAGTTTGCTTGATTTTTGCTTGCAAAAGGATTTAAACCTACATGACGCACAGTTTGGTTTTCGGCCCGGACTATCTACTGAAAGCGCAATATTAAGTCTCAAGCATACTGTCCAATATTACACAGAACGCAAAACGCCGGTTTATGCCTGTTTTCTGCAGTGCGATTACGTAATGTTGATCATGACGGTTTCAAGCCTTCAAATTCAATAATGCTTTGCGATAGAGTCGATTTTGCTATGAAAAAAGTGACAATCCGATTGTAGCCAAGTTATGTAATTGGGCCACTGGACCTCTCCAAAGCCTTCGATCTCGTTTCCTATGATGTGCTTTGGAGAAAAATGGCAGACAGGGGTATTCCGGTGGAAGTGTTAAATCTCTTTCGGTTCTGGTATGCAAACCAAGTCAACCATGTCAAATGGTCGAACAGTCTCTCCAAGTCATACGGGTTGGAGTGTGGTGTGAGGCAGGGAGGGTTGTCGTCACCGAATCTCTTCAACCTGTATGTTAATGATTTGATAGTCGAACTCAGCAGCATGCGTGTTGGATGCCGCGTGGGTGGTGTTAGCTTTAAGAACATCAGCTACGCGGATGACATGGTGCTGCTGGCTCCAACTGTCAGTGCTATTGGAGAGATGCTGAGAGTATGTGAGACTTATGCTGCGTCGCATGGTCTTGCATATAATGTTAACAAGAGTGAGTACATGGTCTTTAAGGCCGCAGGTAAGTGTCCTGAATGTATCCTTCCGATTACAGTAAATGGACTGAATCTTCGGAGGGTGGATCGGTTTAAATATCTTGGACATTTCCTTACCGACGACCTTAAAGACGATGTTGATATAGACAGGGAGCGTAGGGCTTTGGCGGTCCGCGGTAACATGCTGGCCCGTAGATTCGCTAGTTGTACGGTTAAAATTACGCTCTTCAAGGCGTATTGTCAGGGTCTGTACACGGGCGGTCTATGGTTTAGTTATACCAAAAAATCGCTAAACACCCTAAGCGTCCAATACAACAATATTTTCAGGATGATGTTGAGACTTCCCCGTTTTTGCAGTGCCTCCGGAATGTTCGCTCAGAGCCGAACTGACGGCTTTCATGCCGTTATTCGGAAGAAAGTCGCTTCACTATTGAGGAGGGTGCGGGGGAGTAACAACAGCATCCTGAAAACCGATGCAGATGATCCACATGCATCTGTACTGAGGCATTTCGTGCGAGCGAAGACCGAAACAGAAACTGATAACTCCTGCGGTGGTCGTTCGCATGGGATGCCTCCTAGGTTCATGATATATTAATTTTAATGATATTTAGCTGTTAAGTTCTGTTTGTTTACTAACCATACTATAAGTTTTCATACTGTAAATTACTAACCCATGGATTTTTGTTGTCTGAAATAAACATATGTTGAATTTTGAATTTGATAATAGGCGCGTTCCACTTAGAGCAAAATGCTAGCAATGTTAACATTTTTAACCCCAATGTCGTTCCACAAGCCCTTCGATGCTAGCACAAATAACAAACGTCAAACGTTCCACAATGCAAAATGTTAACATTTCTAGCTTCGGAAACTAGCATCGTCAGACCCATATGTGGGTTCGAAATGCTACTTTTTGAAAGTGTCAAAATTTAGCGGCAGAGCATGTAATTTTAAATAAAAAAACATTGTTTTTTTTGGTTTTGCGGTATAAGTGTAAGATATTCGATAATTATTTTCATTTCCTAGTTTTAAATTAATTGGGATGAGGGAATGGTGATACAAAAGTAAATAGAACAGTAGTAATATTATCTATCTTGGTTCCAATCCGATTTTCAATATCACTATCGACTCTATCGCAAGGCATTAGTGGTTGCGATATTGAGAATTCGATTGAAGCCAAGTTATGTAATTGGGCCACTGGGGCCCGACCACATAACTTAGCTTCAATCGGATTGTCAGTATCGATATCACTAATGCCTTGCGATAGAGTCGAAATTGCTATGAAGAAAGTGTCAATCTGATTGAAACCAAGTCCTGTAATACGACCACACCAGCCCGATTACAGAACTTGGTTACGATTGTAACGGCTATCGGTTTATCACTTTTTTCATAGCAATTTCGACTCTATCGCGAGGCATTAGTGATATCGATACTGACAATCCGATTGAAGCTAAGTTATGTGGTCGGGCCCCAGTGGCCCAATTACATAACTTGGCTTCAATCGAATTCTCAATATCGCAACCACTAATGCCTTGCGATAGAGTCGAATTTGCCATGAAAAAAGTGATTATTCTATTGTAGCCAAGTTCTGTAATTGGGCCACAGGTGTGTTGAGCAGCAACACGTTTCACTTGTAGATGTCAACCGAGCTAACATTGCTGGTTTCTGGTAAGAGAAACGCTGATTGAGCGCTAGTCCTTTCGAGTGTACGCGTGGGTGATCCGTGAGTCCTCGAACGTTTATGTGAACGGGCCCATTGTGTTGTCATTTTTGACTCCTCATAACTCAATGTCAAGTGAGTCAAGTCAAAATCAATTGACAACTTGACAACCAGCGAAGCATCACTTACTTGAGTCCCTATATTACACGGCCAGTATTACGCGACCAAATAATGTACAGCCAATAATACGCGACCAATATTACGTGGATTGGCGTCGTAATATCAGGGTGTACATTATTTGGTTGCGTAATATTGGCCGTGTAATATCACCCCGCTGGTGCTGATTTTTTACAGGCGATAATACGCAGCCAGGATTACGAAGCCAAAATATGTACATGTAATAACAGGGTGTGCATTATTGGCTGTGTAATACGGGCCGTACACTTTTTGTACGGGCGATAATGTACAGCCAATATTACGTGTACATCACAGATTAAAATATAGAAATGACATGGTCAAAGCCTCGTTTGCACGTTCCAGTTTCCTTTTACCACAGATTATGAATCGCAATTGCTCCGGCGCTGCGGGAAGTGCTGCCCCTCCGCCCTTGTGTAACAAAGCACAGGTACCAACGCTCGCCTCCGCCGCTCCAGCTCACCCTGGTACCCGCACTTTGTCACAGCGGACGGGGGCTGCATTCCCTCCGCGCCTCCGGCTTTTTAAAAACACTCTAGTGTAGGGCAGACAAGACCACGTGGAGTCGGGGTTGGCCGATTCGGTTCTGTGACAGTTTTTTTCATCTTGACACTCGCCTACACAAACGAGGCATCAAGGAGTGATTCTAGCTTTGTCTATGGTTGGCTTCGTATTATTGGCCGTGTAATATTGGTCGTACAAAATCGGCACGGGCTGATATTACGTATCCAGTTGTACACGTAATATTGGTCGCGTAATACTGGCCGTGCATTATCAACCCGGACCGATTTTGTACGGGCAATAATACACGGCCAGTAGTAGCCGTCCAAATATTACGAATCCATGTACACGTAATATCTGGCCGTGTAATATTGGCTGTACAATACTGGTCGTACATTATTTTGGTCGTGTATTATCGTCTCCCACTTACTACTCTGTGCTGACGACGAGTTTGTTCTTCGGCGATAAAATTCATATTTTCGGAATTCGAGTGAATTAAAATAATTGCCTAGCAATTTCCACTAGTTCAAAAACACTAAAAAAGTATCATGCCTCGTTTTCACAAAGTTGAAATCAATAAAACAGAATGGATCGTCCCGGAGAGATATCAAATGCTTACACCTGTAGGTTCAGGTGCTTACGGACAAGTTTGGTAAGTATTTGATTTTTATAATATAGCAGGCAATATGCCAGTGTTTATAATTAGCATTATCATTAATCAGATTGGGTTGTGTATGTTTCGTAATTTTTGTTAAATAGTTTTGCATCATTGTAATGTTTTATTTCGGGACGTTGCCCTACGTGGGCGGAACTGGTTTCTGTTGTGGCTAGCTATGTTTGAAAATATATATGTATTCTGCAGTTCCGCGATCGACACTCTGCATAATATGAAAGTGGCTATAAAGAAGCTAGCGAGGCCATTCCAGTCTGCAGTGCATGCTAAACGGACGTACCGAGAACTTCGCATGTTGAAACACATGAACCATGAGAATATTATCGGTGAGTATCAGTTTACCAGGTAAGTTCTAATCTCATGTACTCTGCGGTCTTAGGTACAATATCATATTTCTTACAGGTTTGCTTGATGTATTCAGTCCAGAAAAGACATTAGAGGAGTTCCAACAAGTATATCTCGTAACACACCTCATGGGTGCAGATTTGAACAACATTGTCCGCACTCAAAAACTTTCAGATGACCATGTACAGTTTCTTGTATATCAGATACTCCGCGGCCTCAAGTATATCCATTCTGCTGGGATCATTCATAGGGTAAGTTGAGTTGAAAAGTTGATCGGCATTTGTTGTTTGAGTTCAGCAGTGGCGGAGAGCGGCAACATTAATTTACTATTAATTCATGTACTAATATTTTCAATAAACTTAAAAACTAAGTTAACTAACTGAGTTACTGTTAGTGAGTTAAGTAACTGTTAATTAACTATTTATCTCATAAAGTAAGTGTCCGCTGGATTGGGAGGAATACCAATACCCCCCCGTATATCATATTTTTGCACTGACATTGATTTAAAATTCACTTCACCATTACATACATAGTTTATAATTAAAACTAAGCCTAACTAAGCCTAGATATTTTAATTTCACTGATACACTTTAGAAACCTATTAAATTCTACCAGCTATGAATCAGTCAAGTCTCCTTTGGCAGTAAGGACAGAACAAAACAGACAGCTTATATTTATGTAAACATTTTGTTTTTGTGTTTGTCTTTGTATACTATTTACTAGCATTATTCAAAAAATAATAGTTAGTAATATATATTATTGTTTATAAATTTACAACTCATTAGATAAATAACATTTTTGTTTCACCCGGGAAAAAAATAGTCTCGACAGGGAATGGAATAGATTATGTAATTATTTGCACAATAAATTATTATTATATTATGTTATAGGACTTAAAGCCATCCAATATTGCTGTGAATGAAGACTGTGAGTTAAAAATCCTAGATTTTGGACTTGCAAGACCAACAGAAACTGAAATGACTGGCTATGTAGCTACAAGGTAAGACTAGCAATAAGAAATAAATAACTTTTGCATTAAACATGGTTTCCCAAGCATGATGCCCAAAAGTCTTTTAAGGTGCTTTTTCACTTTTTCAACAATTAGTTGAAGCAACAGATTGTTGTACACAACACTTTTCAACAATGTTTTATGGTCAACAATGATCAACGTCTGTTGCAGCAACAGATTCGACAATTTCATTTTACATACATTCTACGGTTGTCTAAAGTCATATCCACTGAACGAGTCATTGCTGCTGCGGCTTTCTTAATTTTGAATGAAAGTAGGTACTCGGAAAGAAAGGAGAAAAAAACGGTGGTGGAAACGGCCAATATTTAGAAGTGGATGCCGAAACAGATTAAAAAATATCAAAATGCTGTTCTGTTACATGTATATTTTTTCTTCTTCACCGTCTCTTCTGAACACTCATACCGATTGGCTATTTTTAAATAGAATAACTTTTTCATTACTCCAGGTTTTTTTTTTATATTTGATTTATTTTTATGTTTTTATAGCAGTGAACGCCTGCTTAGCGTAAATAAATAATAATTTTCTAATGAAAAATTTGGGTCATGGACGAGATTCGAACACGCACACTGTGCCTCAGCGCAGCACATGCCTTTACCAATTCGGCCACCGAGACCTATGCGTCGTCATCCAAATCTTTCCACTAGGTTCTTTCAACCCGCCTTATGGGGACGGTAACGCTATCTATTGGTCGTTAAATTATTATATATTTGATTTGTTGAAACAATATTGTTGAATGAATGCATTGTGGGTACAAAAGCAACAAGTTTCAACAAGTGGTATTTTGTAGAACAATCAACAATCTGTTGGAAGACTCATTCCACAAACGGCAACAGTGTTGCTTTCAACATGTTGCTTTCCACATAATCACTAGTTGCTGAACAGATATAAATGCACCTTAGGTCATTTAATTTAAATATCTTTGTTTTATATCAAAACAGGAAAGTATATTTTAAACTTCTCCTATACCACAGAATAAGAATACTCAATAGCTGATGTTTCCACCTCTCAAGAATGAAAAAAATTTGTTAATTTGCCATACTTCACTGCAGGTGGTACCGTGCACCAGAAATTATGCTCAACTGGATGCACTACAACCAAACGGTTGACATCTGGTCCGTCGGCTGCATCATGGCCGAACTCCTGACCAGTAGGACTCTGTTCCCTGGCACAGACCGTATCCTTTTAATTTCAATCCTGTTTAAAGGTCAGGACAGGAAAGTTTGCTTTTCAGGAAGAAAATCAACAAAAAGTGCACAAGCTTCTTATGGCCGGTTCCTATATCTTAAAACGAACCATTTTCGCGTACTGTCTGTCAGCTTTTGACATAAACATTATACAAAAAAATGACAAAGAGTAACGAGATGTTGGGAAAACAACTCGTATCATTTTTATAGGAATGGGGGGTTAGTTGATACACTGTGACTCTTAAGGCTTTCATGAATCGAAGAGAATTTAGATGCTATAGTTGTAAGGAAATAATTAGGCAAAAAAGCTTCTGGTCTGCACTTTGCTTCTACCACAAGTGCAGAATACGTACTTAATCACATAATTCATAGTGAAGAGGTGACATAGATAACAGAATATTACTCCATAGTCTCTACCAGCAGTCAGCAAGAGGCGGACCGCGGACTGCCAAATATTGTTAACTATAACTACATATTAATTTATTATAATATTGTCATATAACTAGCCCAATATTGATATGTTTGAAAGCCACATAGAATCTAACTCGTTCAAGATTAACGGACTCCCACCTTGAAGACACTTCGCATTTGCTGTTCTTCTCGTGAATCAAACTATAAAAAACTGGCTCAAGACTGTTGGTGTAATTTCTCGCATTAATTTTACGTATTATGTTTTATGCAAAGTTGGTTTTATGTGTATAATAAAACAATTTGTAAGAAAAAATAATAGTACCTACTTAATCTTTATCAGTTTTTTATAGACCTCTATAAAAAAAAACAACAGTATCTGGACCCCACTTAAAACTACTAGGCGACCCCTGGTCTATACTCTAGACAGGCTTATGAAAAACGTCGCAATGAGAGCATTTTGATTACCACCACTTTGGCGCTGACAGCAGTAGTTTGGCAGTAGTGAGGGTCCACAGAATTAACATACTTGTACTTTTATTTATTCTGTGACTAACGTTAGGAGATGAGACAATATCAATTTTAGTATTTTAATTTTGAAATATCAAATTTTTGTAACAATAAATACTCGCATATTTGTAGTTCCATGGACCCTATGTGGGGGCGCTTAGCATCAGCACAAACGAAAGTACGGCAAAGCAAATCCATACGGATCAGTGAGAGGTGAACAATCCTCTAAACCAATTGAATACAATGTCACAATAACTGTGTATTATCAATGTCATTGATATACATAGTAACTATGGCAATGGCACAGATTACTCTTGACGCGTTGTTCACCCCTTGACCAGACCATTGACTATGAGAACTTATCTATCCAAGAAGTGCTAACTAAATCAGTAGTTAAGAGTCCGGCGGGCGATGAATTTTCCACACAAACGTAATATCAAAATCATTTGTAATTGGAGCATATTAAGCTCCATAGAGCATACAAAATACAGTTGGGAACCTAGATACTTACTTGATACTTGATGCGCGGGCTGTTTTACGCAATTAGACCGTATGTAAGCCCCTTTTGCGTGATGGGTGTGCTGCTCGTCAGTGCAGCCACTCGATGTCTTCCAGGAAGGCCAGCAGCTCCTGTATTCTGGTGCAGGCCTCCTGTCGGGTTCCCGGTGCTCCCAGGAAATGCGGTCTCTGATTCGCCATGCTACTGCACTCTAAGAGCACATTCTTGGCCGTTTCTTCAGCCTCCATGCAACCTCTGCACTAAATAGGTGTTTATTAAGGGCACAATGACTGGTGATTATTCCGGGTTTTTTATTACTTTGACGAGACTGGCAGGTCGCTCGCCTGATAGTAAGCGTCACGTCTGCCCATAACAGTTGCAGTGCCACCCAGAACCTTGGTTGCAAAATCTTGCGCGTCACTGCACTTCGCTCTTCACCCTGAGACATTGGTTGTTAAGTCTCACTGCCCAGTAATTTCGCTGGAAACATTGCCCTACGACTTGTCGGAGCTTGTCCCTATCAAGGTTTAGGAGTATGCAACTTAGTTGGGAACCTAAATAAACACTATCCAAATCCGAATAATATCATATCACTATGGAAATATGCTCTAATTACAAAATGTGGTATTACGTTTTTATGGAAAATTCGTCCTCCGCCGGAATCTTAAGTATGCATTGCTATTATGGTTGCATTGCTATCTACATTCTACACTACATAGTCACTGAACGTTGAGACAACTTTTTCTCGCATTTTAACCTGTTATTGTATTTAGTAGTTTGCACAGATGTCCAGTTTTATTTTTATTGACAATAAACTACAGTATTGTTTCCAATTGCGCAGTTACGCAAAATTACTTTCTGGCTGATATGCTTATTTTGACTTCAAAATATATCGTATGGCATATGGCCAAAATGTATATCATCATCAGCCCACTGCTCAACAAGGGCCTCCCCAAGGTTTTGTCATATTCACCAGGCTTGGTGAAAATATGTACTTCTGCATCATTAGCGTTACACTGAATATCGTATGTGGTTTACGTCACTAGGCATTTTCGTATGCGTTGAGAGAATAACATAGTGAAATATTTTGGTAGCCTTTAAGCTGACGGCATAAAAGTCAATTTTGAACACATACCATGTTCGCAGAGATAACACTGTTAATACTTATATAATTCATATTTACGTACCTACACGTCAATATATTAAAGTTGTAGATAAATGTGTCATATCAATTTGCAATCTGAATTATCAAATTTATATATCTAAAGTAAACAATACAAATGACATGGTTTGCTGTTTATGTCCCAAATATTAGAGATAAGACTTTTGCTCTTGGTGTGCTCAATTGGATGCAATTTCACTTTCATAATCATCACCAAAATATATCACCAAGCTTCAAATTCTTTTTTATTTAAATATTTTCAGGACAATTCACACCAGTTACCTGTAGCCCCAAACTAGGATAACCTGTACTTTGGGTACTAGGCGCGGATACACATACATTTATATTACATCCATGACACGGAAATGGATATTTCTGCTCATCACACAAATGTTTGCACCATGCGTGATTCGAACCCGTGACCGTTTGACTTCGCAGTCAGGGTCACTAGCCACTCGGCCAACCGCTTGTCTTAATTTAAACTTTATTTTTGTGTTACGTCATACATGGATTGAATTGAACCAATTTGGATGATTCCTAATTTATTTGAAAAGGTAGACCTCGTTGGTCCCTTACAAATTTAATGCGATTGTTCGTTAAGTTTTTAGTAAATTCATTTGAAATCAGTTTATGGGCTCAATTAAATATTTTATTATATTAAGTTGCGTATTAGATTGTATCTAGCTTTTAGTCAATGTCATCAGTAGCTTTCAACCTTAATGGACGAGACAGATATCCATCAATTGAACTTGATCATGGAGGTACTCGGAACGCCAAACCAAGAATTCATGCTGAAAATATCCTCGGAATCTGTAAGTGTGCTTTGATTGCCGGAACTCTCTCGCCTCTTTAAGTCATGTATATTGGGTTGCGACTTTAACCATAGCTTTGCAATAACATGCTTTACGTTTATGTCTGTCTTGTCGAATTTCAGGCTTTGAAGCTAAGTGTTTAATAGCGTGTTCTTAACAATCACAAAAAACACTAATTAGCAAAGCGAGTAATCTACAGCATAACTCTATTTCCATGGAGTAAATGAACCTTTCGGAGTTAATTGGGCAGTTCTATGGTTGAAATTCGGAGCTGATCTCATACGAGGTATTGATTTATTTCTCTGAGGAGCTAAGGTTTTGAGCGAGGGTTTTGCAAACGGTCGAACATGCCTATTAAAATAACTTCATAGCCTGACCTTGTCTCAATGGCTTGTGTAAGTTTGGTGCTTGTAACCTTAACATCCTTGCGTACAGATATCGATCACCTCACCAGGATCTTGTTCTTGTGTGGGAAACCGGAACAGGAAACTATTGACAAAATCATAAGCGAAGAGGTAAGGAGACGGACTATAAAATATAAAGGTTGAGTGGGTGTAAAAAATGCGAGCTTCGGTGTCCTTTGAGATTTGTTTTATTTAACTGACTCACATATAAACATAACAATGATTTTTAACACAGCATTAGCTGCGCGATTTCGTAATATCTCAGCTAGAGCATGCATCCCCTTTTAGCGGTTCATTTTGGCTTCCGTTTTTAAAGTTCAGTGTTTTTATAACGATGCATATTGTTTTAACGTCGTTACTTTCATTTTTATTTAACTTACGTCCAGTTTTCAATAAAATCTTATTTTAGAGAAACTTCCCGTCAATTTTCCCCTAAATTGTTTACACATACCTACATTTGATGATTTGTTGAAGGTTTGTTGTAAGTACTGGACATGACGTGGCTTAAACACATCGCCGCTTAAAACATTTCTCGTTTGTGTTTCCACAAACATCTTACCACTTCCGCAAAACGTTGAAATTTCAAAGCAAGAAAGAAGCTTGGAGTGCTGTTTAGGCGACTATCTCAGCCCGAGGCAGCAACATTTTACTCTATAAAGTGCAAGTGCACCAAAATACCACGTCCAGTTTCGCTATGCAAAGCACTTAGTTATTAGAGTTTCGACAACCTCTAACTCGACGATAAGTCCAGTATCTCCGAGTCTCCGTAAAGACAAAGTTTTGCTTTGTGTTTCCTTCTATGTAAGGGGTGTGTTCTTGCAGGGTTTGGTTTCAAGCTTTCTCTCGACTAGCTACCAGGCGGCAACGCACAGGGGCTCCTATCTCTGTGACACGGGCAAGCCTCAGATTTCACGTCTGGCCTGACGCATATCCTCAGAGCTGCGATATGTTCTTAGACTCTCTCCATTGATTTATCTCTCTAGGATTTCTCTGCGACAGTACAGTACAGTTTCTGTAAGACAGCTGCAATCAGTTTTTATACACACCGGGTGTTTAGAAAGGGATTATAATGCTTTTGCCTTGCTACTTTAGTCTTTAGATAATGCAGAGAATAATATGTATCTTTTTGTACGTTATCCCTTACACCCCTATCTATTGTCACTGTAATAAGCTTTCCTTCGGTACATAGTTACATCAGGGTCAGCCTTCTGTTCTATAGTGAGCCATTTCATTCCTGCACCTCTTGAATTAGCGATAATTCGGCTTGTCAGAGGGACAAAAGTCATTTATGCTCGGTTCATTAAAACCACGAAAATAAAGATGTAAGCACGTATAGTGTCGGGAATGCTAGTTTCTTAATACCGTTTTCTAATGCTAATGATGTAATTTTCATGTAACGTGTATGTGAATGTTTGCCGACCATGTTATCGATGTTTGTGATCGTGCGCGACTAATGTTCCGTGGATACTTGGATAGCGTTATACAATTTTGTGTTTATACATTATTACTAGTTCAACGTCACTATGGTACGTTTATGTGGTACATATTTTATACTGTATGGGGTGTGGATTAATCTTTGACCGTATTTAAAATATATACGGACACAGATCCTATGTCGCTTGTACCAAAATAATCATGGAAAGTACAGTTTTCTGACTAAAGTAAGCGAATATTACAATTTACTTGATTGATATTAAACTCTAGCAAACTCTCACACGTTGTAACACTTTTACACTTTTCTTTGTTTTAACAGTGGAGATAACGATAACAGCTTTGAAAAGTTAAAGGCAAATCTAGATTCTATTCTATACAAAATAGAGTTGTATTTAATCAGGTTTCCCGGGTTTCCAGGCTCGGAACTACATCCAATCGCTTTCGACCCTGAAGCGGCGCGACTTCCGCGAGGTGTTCCGCGGCGCTAACCCCCTCGCCATCAACCTGCTCGAGCTCATGCTGGAGCTGGACTCCGACAAGTAAGTATCTGCACCGTAGAGAGATCTCATGGCGACAACGTTCAAGTCTTCTAGTTGTTTTCGTGTCGGTAATTCTGCCTCTAACTAAGAGCGATGGTAGCCTAACAGTTTCAATAGTGCAAGTTAGAATCCAAAGATACCGGGTTCGGTCCTAGACTCCGCTTCAATGACTTTTCTAAGTTATGTGCGGTTTTCCATAGCTCCGTGCTTCGGAGGGCACGTTAAGCTGTCGGACCCGCCAGTTATTGATTAATAGCAGTCGTTAAGCCATGTCAGAGGCCCTCGGGCGGCCTGACAAATTGAAACCAGAGGCCAGCACTATCTCATACGACAAATAAACAAACTACGAAATTCTTAAATTTTTATATTTTTTCTAAAACTCGTAATCTCGGTAACAATAGACGTGTTTACAAATCTGAATAGTAAGCACACGAATAAGCAGTTCATACTGATATGGATATTTTTCCATACAAATTATTATGGGGCTATCTTTCATACTTTCAAAAAGGCTCAAATTTAAGCCATACCAATATATAAAAGTGAAACGTTGTCTGTTTCTTTGTTTGGGGAGCTTTCACGCGATAACGGCTGGACGGATTTTGATGAAATTTAGATACTTTTTATCCTGGAAAATTGAAAGTTTCCGCGGGATAACTGGAAAATTTTGATTACTCACTGTAAGTAACGGATTTTTATGAAACTTAGAATGGAGACAGTTTATACCTTAAAATAAAACATAGGATACTTTTTATCCTGGAAAATTGAAAGTTTCCGCGGGATAACTGGAAAATGTTGATTACTCACTGTAAGGAACGGATTTTTATGAAACTTAGAATGGAGACAGTTTATACCTTAAAATAAAACATAGGATACTTTTTATCCTGGAAAATTGAAAGTTTCCGTGGGATAACTGGAAAATTTTGATTACTCACTGTAAGTAACGGATTTTTATGAAACTTAGAATGGAGACAGTTTATACCTTAAAATAAAACATAGGATACTTTTTATCCTGGAAAACTAAAAGTTTCCGCGGGATAACTGGAAAATGTTGATTACTCACTGTAAGGAACGGTTACCATCACAGAATGGTCTGTGGTTGCCATGGAAACGAAATAACAAGTGTGTAAAAAAAAAGAAAAGAGCATTGGTGCTATACCTACTTTTGCATTAGTTTTTAATATCCTAGGAGGAAAATAGGATGCTTTTTTTCGCGATAAACAGTAGTGCGCGCGGACGGAGTCGCGGGCGGGGAAACTAGTTATTGAATAAAAAATCGTTTAAAAACGACTTGAAATATTATAAACTCAAAAGAAGGAAAGAAATGTGTTTCGAGGTCTGTGCTGTACTTATTTTAGTGGCCGCTGCTTCACACAGACCACAAACAAAATGTTTTATTTCTTGTGTTTATACTTTTAGACGTTTTTTTATAATTTTTATTGTTATTCCGTTCGCTAAGAATAAAACCCTACTGGAAACAGTCAACAGTCTATATTAAACTACTTCTTTTGTACTAAACCAATTTTGATTAAATTTGTAGTGTTGCCTAAGAAGAGAGGCACATTTCTTGTCTATATGAATATTACGCATTTTCAACAATATTACATACATACGCATGAACTTGAGATAACCTCCTTTTTATTGAAGTCGGTTAGGAATAAGGTGACGCTTTACAAAGCCTGCATCCGCCCCGTCATGACTTACGCGTCTATAGCATTCGCGCACGCCGATCCGGAAATCCTGGAGCCGCTCCAGGTAGTCCAAAATAAATTCCTTCGAAATGCAGTCGGCGCTCCCTACCAGGGAGGAACGCCGACCTGCACCGCGATGTCGAGCTTCCCTCGATCAGTCAATTCATGAAAGATGCCTCTCGCCGCTACTTTGATGCGGCGCCCCACCACCCCAACCCGCTCGTAGTAAAAGCCTCCGACTATACGACAGACAGTATCGCCCTCCGTAGACGTCCCCGCAATGTCCTGGACGATCCGGACGACGCCATCGCAGTCAAAGTACTGGCAGCGATGGCCTCGTCCAATTCGACCACCTCTGGCAACCCGCCAGGGGGTATCAACACACTTAGACACAGACACCGACCTCGCCGGCGGTCCCATAACACATAGTCAGATATTATTCGCTTTCGAGTTTCTTGCCGATTCTTCTCGAAGGTGTATTACGAATCGGCGGTCAGTTATAATAATCAATGAAAGGGCACCTAGCCATTGTTCAGGGCCCCCTCGATCACTACTTAACGGTAGCGATCCAGGGGTGTTTAGTTCGTTACCCCCGTAATCAGACGGCCGTCCAAGCCGAGGGCCGTACCCCCTGGGTACCCTCGTGCGGGTCGTCTAAATTTTAACTTTGGCGTGCGCCTTCTGCGTCACGCATTGCGGCGGAGTGCTTGTAAGCGCCCGCCCCACCGTCCGGTTCAAGCTGTAGAGGCCAATAAGGCCAACAGCATTAGTCATTGCTAAAAAAAAAAAAAAAAAAAAAAAAGAAGTCGGTTAAAAAGCTGAATGATTATCATTAGATTGAAGAACTATCCTTTAATTAATTAACCTGCTTTAAAAATAGGAGGTTCTCAATTTTATATGTAATGCGTACTATTCATGTGTATGTGGGTATCTCTATGTTTTGTGGATGTATGTATGTCCACGTTTTTCTCAAAAACTACAACTGTGATTGCAATAATTATTTTTGTAATGGTTGTAATATCTTTCAGCTTAGGTAATAGTACAAGTTTCATCTAAATCGGTTCAGCAATTTAAACGATACATGGACTGTTAACTGCTTCCAGTAGGATTTTCTACTTAGCGAACCGAATTAAGTTCTTAATTTTATTAGGCCTACTTTAACGTAGCAAAAAAGTAAGAAATAAAAAAAAAATACATGCCTACAGCCGAACATATAACCGTCTCCTTTTGTGAAGTCGATTAAAAATAGTATAAATCTTATTATACAATACAATACAATACAACAACTCTTTATTGCACACCAAGAAGAACGTAATATAAAGGATAAACTTATGAAATTAAAGATACAATGGGCGGCCTTATTGCTATATAGCAATCTCTTCCAGGCAACCTTATATAATACAATAATACATATTTTTTTTAGGTTTGTGCCGGTTAAGTATTTACCTACTTACTTTAGGCTTCGCACAGAACTCAAAAATAAAAAATTTGTTATTTCTTTCTTATAAGTTGTTCTTAAAAGTCGGTTTAATTGTTCTGAAATTGATTTTTATTTACGAATCGTGACGAAATGAATCTGAAAGTATCATTCCAATCACTGAATTGGCATCCGATTGGCGAGCGGCACGTTATTTATAAACGGGCGTCTGGTAGAGTCGGTACAAAACCGTACTACTATTATAATATTCTGTGACAAAACAACAGTCCGAGAAATTACCCGCCTAAGTTTATTTTACAATATTTGAAAATAATACAATGTACAGCTTTAACCACAAAACATACAAACAAATAAATTATCAGACTACAGCCCTTAATCATTCAGGGAAAATACAATGTAATGCAATTTATGCAAAGCTTTCATGTAAATTGCTCGTGATATTTCTGCAAACGATTTTAAATGGCTTTTAAGATATTGGCATAGTCAGTCCGCCATCTTGATTTTTATCACGCTTGCGGTGAACAATTAAATTGTCGTGGTCATTTTTCTGTAGGTTAAAAGTACTCTTTGTAGCACAAAGAGTACTCCAGGACCTAAAATACCAATATAACAGCATTTGATCAAAATTCCTTCAGCCGTCAAAAATATTTTTATCGTATGCTGGGCTTCTACTCTTTGGATTGAGATATAAAGTACCCCAGTTTTTAAGTCAAAGCATAAGCTATCCAACATTGAAAACCGCATCGCAATCGGTCCAGTAGTTTTTACGTGATACGCGAACAAACATAAATACAGACACGATTTTTTTAAATGTTATATTCTTGCTCAGTAGCTTATTTTATGTAGCCTAGACCATTTCTTTTTTAATTATTTTGTTTGACAGTCGATATTTTATGACAGTCAAAGCTAAAAATTCTCATCAGTATAAGTACCGATTTCGGTTTTAAAGCAATCACCATGTCGAGACTGCAGGCCCAGAACGCCTAGAGCGGCCTGACGTAGTATTGTATTCTCTTTGGCGGCCTGAGAAACTGTCACCAGAGGACGGAACCACGTCATTCGATACATCACATTAATATTATAAATCAGAGTAGTGTCGCTATGTCGTAAACAGTCCAATCAGAGCTTAGAGTTTTAAAAATGAATAATTCTCCCTGAACGTGCGGAAAAATTCGTACGCGCGATGCAGAACTCCATACATTAGAACTGACAGAAAACAAAAAACTGAGACAAAACTTCATAAAATGCATAAAACCGATTAGCGCCATCTATCTTCAGAAGTGTGTATGTGTGTTTGTTTGTTACTACTTCAAGCTCAAACGGCTGAACGGATTTAGATGAAATTTGGTGCCAGGATAGCTTATATCCTGGATTAACACATCATCATCATCAGCCTGTGTTAGTCCACTGCTGGACATGGGCCTCTCCTAAGGGACGCCATTTGGCCCGATCTTTGGTTCTTCGCATCCACTTTCTGCCGGCAACCTTGCGCAGATCGTCGCTCCATATAGCCGGTGGGCGTCCTACACTACTTTCGCCAAATCGCGGTCTCCACTCGAGAACACTTACCCGAACGGTTATCTGTTCTGTGGCTAATATGACCAGCCCACTGCCACTTCAGCTTTAACACATAGGCCACTTTTAATCACCATCAACATGATCATATATCACGCGGGCTGAAACCGCGGGGCGCAGCTAGAACGTACATAAATGTGAATTGTCCGTTGCAGGCGCATAACGGCGGAGCAGGCGCTGGCGCACGAGTACCTGTCGCAGTACGCCGACCCCACGGACGAGCCCGCGTCGGCGCCCTACGATCAGAGCTTTGAGGACATGGAGCTGCCCGTCGACCAGTGGAAAGGTACCCGAACAAATCATCTAATACTTTCTCAGCATTGTATAACTGCCTCGCTCACGTTTTTCGCATATTCTATCTCGCTCTTACTTCATGCTGTTTTATCCTCACAGCAGTAACTGCGCAATAGTTCACAGAGCCTAACTTCGCGCACAAAGATCCGCTGCGACTACTATACGGTAGTACTATTAGTTATTCTGTGGTCATGTATCGGCGCCGCGTGTATACAAAATATTTTTTTGGAATGAATAATTTATGTTATACTTAAACAACATACAGCATAAAAGCTAAACACGTGATACACATACCTAAACACGTGGACCGACTTTGATTATTCTTACGTCAATCGATTTGTCTTAATCATGCGAGTGCTACTAAAGACATGACAGTAATCAAAATTCAATATGGCGACAACCAGACGCCATATTGTAAAGAATAAAACATGAAAGTCGACGAACTATGTGAACTATGTTATCATTGAATAGGTATTTGAAAATCATCTTTAAGTTTCTCGTATAATTTTTCATTTCGAATTACCTTTAGGATCTATAAAGATTTAAAGTTGATTAGCAACCATTCTCACTTAAATTTTTCATCTTTTCAGTTTTGTTCGCAATCTGTTTTTTTAGCACTTCTATTAGATTTCTTTAATTAACTGTTTGACCGAAATATTTTTAAAACTGTTCATGTAAATATGGTACGCAACTTGTTGAATCAACTTGTCCTCGGACGAGTGAGCCAAAAATTTTAGAACAGATCTTTCCCGATCGGATCTCTTTCGTGCCATGCTTCGGAGGGCACGTTAAGCTGTCGGTCCCGGCTGGTTGATTAATAGCAGTCGTTAAGCCAAACTCTGACACCGAGGCCACCGCTATCTCTAACGACAAGCGAGCAAACTAGTCAACTAGCTTATTGTTACTGGTCGCTCTGTGAGCTGTAGGCCTCGCGAGTCTGCGTTTTTTCGCCATTATTTTCCACCCCTTCACACCCCCGACCCCTTGAAGTTTATGCGTCTTAATAAGGGTAACATAAAACATTTGTGTCATTTTTCGAAATTAAATATGTTTAATGTGTTTTTTTTTTTACGTTTTTTACTCCTGTATCTCAGCCATTTTGAAAAATTTCGAAAAACTGAATCTACAAAAAAACATAATTATCGAACCTGCTCACAAAATTTCACGAGAATCGGTTGAGAAATGCGATCTGTAGAGGAGAACCGCCGGACATACGACGAAAGCTTTGCCCAAGCTGAAACGGAGACGCTTCGCTCGTGCTTTGCGCTCGCTCGGTCAATTACTGTTTCTCTAAACACGCTTTGTTTGATCCTTTCACTGTTTCCTTTTCAGAGCAAGTATGGAAGGAGGTGGTAGAGTTCAAGCCCCACCCCCAACACATGAACACGGTGGTCGAAGTGAATCCTTCATAAACAGCATTGAAGCATTCGCTAGGATAGGTGTAGAGCAAGGCACCTTAGTACCAAGTAGTTTAATGGCAAGGCCAGTGTAATAATAAACAAGTACATAACCACCGGGGAATCAAGTTCACGACTTTGTCGACTTTATCTCGATGATTTACAGCTCAATTTAGTTCGAAAAGGTAATGATTTTTCCCTGTAACTTTGTTTATAGTTTACGTAAAAACACTCCCGCTACATGGCAGTGAGAGCAACATTTTTAGCTCAAATCGGCCGCTATGTGTTCTTGTTGACTAAATGATTGTAATTTTATTAGGATTTCGATGCCACATAGTGAGGATGTGTACAGACTTTCCAAACTCTTATGATATATTAAACATGTGTTTAGGTTGTGACGGTATGGAAATAATACACCCAAGTTTTGCATAGAAATAGCAAGCGGCCAGGGCGCGCGCTGGTATCGTCCATAGTAACTGTTTAGTAATCTGTGTGAAGGCGCTATACATTTTAGTCCGGGCGCGCGCCCGGTGCACTTGCTATATCAGAGCCCTTACCCTGTGAATTTTTGCTTCCTATTTATTAGGGTGGCCCGACGATGGTAATCGCTCCATGTGGCTACGTCGAAAATTTAGATTAGCCATATTAAGTATTCACGATGAAAGTAAATAGCCCCACCATAACGCTTTATTTCTTAACTAGCTGTGCCCGCGGTTTCGCACGCGTGTTTATTTTTGAGGTTAAAAGTACTCTTATGTGCTATTCCAAGACCTAAAATACAAATATACCAACATTTGATCAAAATTCCTTCAGCCGTCAAAAATATTTTTTATCAATTGCTCGGCTTCTACTCATCGGATTGAGATACAAAGTAGCCTAATTTTTAAGTCAAACCCTAAGTTATCCAACAGTGAAAACGGCATCACAATCGATCCAGTAGTTTTTACGTGATGCGTGAACAAACATACAGACAGACACGATTTAAAAAATGATATATTCTTGTTCAGTAGGTTATTTTATGTACCATAGACTTATTTTTTTAATTATCTTCTTTGTACAGACTTTTTCGTACTTATTGTTTTATTATAAGTATAGACATCTACTCAATATAGATTCACAGTCGTAATACTCGGTGTTAAGTCACATGTCAATATATGGGTGGGGTGCCTACGTTCTGTTATACTTTACCCTACACATTTGTGTAACTCTGGTTACCTTTAGTAATATTTAACTCGTCTAGTGTAAGTCCGTACACGATAATAATTATAGGATAAGAGGGTAGGTATATATGTCAATATTATCACTGTTGAAATTATTTTTTATTAGAATAATGCTTGCCTTGACTAGCGTTCGACGCAATACGCACTAATTGTAATTAGTGCTTTATATTATATGCTGGTGCTAACAAACTTATTTGCTAAATATTGGTTTATATGATAATAAATAAGATTTAAAAAAAACGAAAAAAAAATATGTAGCTTACTTCCGCCAAACACTAAGTCACTAAGTAATGATAAATGGAAAACAAGCACAAATTAAAAATGTAAAAAACTCCCGACCAAGCTTTCATCTAAGCTAAGAACCATCTCGATCTCATCAGCTTTTAAACAGAAAAAAACGCATCAAAATCGGTTTATTCGTTTGGGAGCTACGATCCCTACCCCCATTATATCTAAGAACCATCTCGTCACATCAGCTTTCCCGATTTTTAAGGCGGATTTTTCAAACAGTAATAAACCGCATAGAAATCGGTCTATTCGTTTGGGAGCTACGATCCCAACCCCCATTATATCTAAGAACCATCTCGATAACATCAGCTTTCCCGATTTTTTCTTTTTCAAACTGTAAAAACCGCATAAAAATCGGTCTATTCGTTTGGGAGCTACGATCCCGACCCCTATTATATCTAAGAACCATCTCGATAACATCAGCTTTCCCGATTTTGATGCGTTTTTTTTCAAACTATAAAAATCGGTCTATTCGTTTGGGAGCTACGATCCCCACCCCCATTATATCTAAGAACCATCTCGATAACATCAGCTTTCCCGATTTTGATGCGGTTTTTTTTTTCAAACTGTAAAAAACTGCAACAAAATCGGTTCATTCGTTTGGGAGCTACGATGCCACAGCGACACATGGATACATACACCCTAAACTTATAATAGTCCTCTTTTTCGTCGAACCCCCATCTAAATTTAACTAACGGAAAATAAAAAGCTATGGCCAACTGACCTACCTATTTTACTTTCTACCCAATATATGAATCCCTACTCGGATGTCACATTTATTTTTTATCTTTGGTCTTATATTATATACAGTTAGATGGAAGTAAGCTACATTATTTTTTATCCTTGGTCTTATATTATATACAGTTAGATGGAAGTAAGCTACATAATTTTTTATCCTTGGTCTTATATTATATACAGTTAGATGGAAGTAAGCTACATTATTTTTTATCCTTGGTCTTATATTATATACAGTTACATGGAAGTAAGCTACATTATTTTTTATCCTTGGTCTTATATTATATACAGTTACATGGAAGTAAGCTACATTATTTTTTATCCTTGGTCTTATATTATATACAGTTAGATGGAAGTAAGCTACATTATTTTTTATCCTTGGTCTTATATTATATACAGTTACATGGAAGTAAGCTACATTATTTTTTATCCTTGGTCTTATATTATATACAGTTACATGGAAGTAAGCTACATTATTTTTTTATCAACTAGAAATAAGTTTTTAGATCCGATGACTTTGAGTGTATTTTGAACTAGTTTTAAAATTAAAATATTATAATACATTTACTATGTATTAAGCACCAAGTATACATAAAATGTATTTCAACGAATACTGCCACACAAGCGAACTACTTACCAAAATGAATTGTGATTATTGAATACCGTAAGTCAAAATGAGAACTCATTCTGAGGTTAAACCGTCCATAACGGAAGATTAATCCACGCAAATATGCTAAGTTTAAATTTTTCCTTTTTTGTCTTTTTCTCAGTTTGTATAATTTTCTATAATTTTAAAACGTGGGTAGTTTTTATTGTGAGGATTTACGTTTAAGAATCAACACTCGGGTCGAGAATCAAACTGCAAGTACGAGCCTAAAACTTAAATCCATGCCAATATATAAAAGTGAAACGTTGTCTGTTTGTTTGTTTGGGGAGCTTTCACGCGATAACGTCTGGACGGATTTTGCTGCAATTAGGAATGAAGATAGCTTATACTCTAGAATAAAACATAGGATACTTTTTATACCGGAAAATTGAATTTTTTTATGGGAATACTGGACAAATGTTGATTATTCGCTGTAAGAAACGGTTGCCATGGAAAATAACAAGTCTATAAAAAAACATCAGGAGCATTGGTGCTATATCTACTTTTGCATTGGTTTTTAATATCCTAGAAGAACATAGGATGTTTTTTTTCGAGATAAACAGTAGTCCGCGCGGACGAAGTCGCGGGCGGGAAAGCTAGTAAAATAAAATAAACTAATATTTAAAAAAAATAACAATGCCAGTTTTACCATGGCTGCTTGTACTATTGTTTATTCTGTGCCATGGCGATAAGGCCACAGTTTAGGCGAATAGTTAAAACTGAATTTAGACAAATACCGAACTATTCGTTATCACCCCGTTCTACTTAATGTGATCACTAAACTTGTATTCAGATATTTTTATAATATAACCATGATTGCTGTTTATTATGTTCAGTATGAAACCACAAGCAAGCCTTATGCTTTAGCAGTTGATGCTAAAGCATAAGGCTTACATATTGGCCCGAACGTTTTTTTTTTTAGTGTACCTCTCATGATACAATGTTATTATGCACCATTATTAGCTATGGAATTTTGAAGATTTGTAAGTATATTATGAAATATATTAGCGCTAAGATTTTAGAAAAAATAGATTTATTTTACGAATGTTTTTTATTTTATTTTTACAGTCCTAGTTCTGGTTCACCACTCACCGCTATATGCAAAACTAAAAAAAAAAAGAAAACGAGCGAGCCGTACAGTAGTCGCATATGATGTGTAATATCTGACATCTGAGGGATGACGCGTGATGGATGATGATGAAAAGTTTCCTATGTGTTATTCCAGGGTATAAGCTACCTCCATTCCAAATTTCATCAAAATCCGTTCAGTCGTTTGAGAGTGAAGTAAGATGATGATGTTAACATTTTACGCTATTTAACTCATTGTTTACGCTTTTCACAAAATCACTCCCATAGATTGCAGAAAAGTGAGCGGAAAGATATTACACATCACAAAAAGGCCTTTTTTAGGCTTCTGTATTCAAGAATGTCCTGTCTGCCCGTTTGTATTTCACAACTATTTTAAACACACTATTAAGCATAGCACTATAAGGTAGAAATTTGGCACATGTATCATCAACTCCCTATTATATTAGTCCACTGCTGGGCATAGGCATCTTCATCTGTAGGCGCGCCACTGAACCCGATTTCTCTTCCAAAGACTGCCAGCTACTTTGCGCAGATCGTCGCTACGTCTAGCTGAACTGACGGACGTCCTACACCTGTATAGGCATGTTTAGTTTACCACGAAAAAATAATACTGTAGCGCCCACACAATTTTCTATTGGTTTCCGTATACGAAATGTACATTTTTCGTCACGTCTCCTTCTTTCTCTATAGTTCGAGACTCACTTGGACGGTTTTATTTATTCTTGTTACCACCGAAGTGGGAAAGGAACGAAAGGATTATTTACTTTGTTTCTTTTGTATTTATTGTTCAATACTTTGAGCCGCACGCCCTACTATTATTGACCAATACTTTGAGCCGCACGTCCTACTATTATTTCTTTCTCGACCTGGGCCCCGATTCTGTAAGCTATTGAACCGGGATAACGCGTCGATCGCTTGTTTTTTTTTTTTTTTTAAATACTTATTTACCGCTTAAAAGTGCTGGAAGCGAAAATTTTGCTAAAATTGTCGCTTTTTGTTTTTAATTTTCCATTTCTTTTATATTTCCAAAAAAAAAACACTTTAAAAAAAAAAAGCACTTAAAAAAAGCACTTTAAGTGGTAAATAAGAAAATTTCTCAAAAAAATTCAAGCGATCGACTTGCGTTATTGCGGTTCAATAGCTTACAGAATCGGGGCCCTGGATGACTGCTAGATAATGCTGTTTAGCATTAATCCCTTCCGTGTATAGTATTTTTGTGCAAAATAATTAAATAAATGAATAAACGATGCGAATCAAATTTTGTATGAAACCTAGTGTTGCCTGCTGCATATTCGAACAATAGTTAGGTGTCTTATAAATGTACAAAAAATATAATTCTTCTACATATTCGTCACGTTTATTACTATTTTTACCCAACTACGGCGAAGCAAGTGAAGGGTAATGAGTTTAACAAACACTGTATGTATGTGTGAATATATGTATGATATGTGGATGTTCCACAATAGCGTCTCCCGTATTGGTTCGATTTGACAAGCGAGGAATCTATCGATTTGTCTTCATTGATAGTGTCACTCTTTACCCGATTCAGGATCCTATTTCCTATCTTGTTTCAATCAGATTTTCACTATCACATGCGGTACGATAGAGTCGATGTTGCTATGAAAATCTGTTTGCAACAAGTCATATTGGCTTCTATAATGGCCCTGCAGTTGTCCGGACTACGGAAGAAATATACTCCATAGTGCAGTTGACCGACCTATATGAAAAAAAATAAAAAGAGGCAACTGGACCATGTGAAATATTTATTTTCATACCACGTGCACATATCACGCAACCTCAACGTAAAGCAAGTTATTATATCCCAATGGATAATATATGAAACTCCCTAGGGATATAATGTGATTTGAATTTGGAACGTTAAAAATTGGAAATAGCTCTTAGCAAAGACGGGCATTGTAAAGAGAGTTTATTCGAAAATAAAACTGGTCACTATAGTCAGAACACAAAAAAAGGGCGCGATTGTAAATAAATGTGTTAAGTGTTATTATTTTAACAATTCCGCATTTTATCATTTTCAAGTTGACACAAAAATGAGACTAAAAGGATTTGACTGAATGTGCAACTCTGTTCCCTTGGTGCATAATCTACTATTTACGAACAGTAATTCTCGTCTATAATATTTTTGTTGTCTAATGACCCTAACCATGGAAAATACTTTTTTGACCGGAAAACTGAACCGTACTATGGATAGTGTCATAGGCTAGTTTTTTTAACCGACTACGGCGAAGCAAACCATAAAAACTTGGTCTTGTTTCGTCTTCATCGCAAGAGTGTCATAGGCTATTTTTTACCTGACCGCAGTCAGGTTTTAGTTTCTGAACTTGTCTTGTTAAAAGCTTTAAACGCCATTCTTCTTATTTGAATATACCTTATCGTAGGGCAATACGGATGGTTTCCATTCGCATTTTTACGAACGTTCCTTGCGATTTGTCATTTATCCGCAGCCCGATTCCATAACTTGGCTTCAATCGAATTCTCAGTATCGCAGCCACTAATGCCTTGCGATAGAGTCGAATTTGCTATGAAAAAAGTGATAATCCGATTGTAGCCAAGTTATGGAATCGGGCTGCCGGTCACGCTAACAACCTACGAGTATTTTATTCTCTATGGTTATTACCCTTCCTAAAGGCGCTCTCTCTATAAAATAAAGCTTCGGATCGATTGTTTCATATTTTTTATTCACAATCAGCTTACATTTTATATCAACATCAGTTCATCTATTTATTTATAAGAATATAACAAAAAGGATATAATTAAATAATTAAGCAATTAACGTTGACGGAAAAACACAATGGGGCTCGACTTTGAGCGGCGCGCTTCGCTTCCTCCTCAATGTGAATTGGCCATTATATACATTCGATAGGCCGTTCAGTTCGTTTTGAAGCAACTATGAAGAAATATAAAAGACACAAAAAAAAAACCTTGTTTTGAGAAGTTAGAAAGCGCATTTCTTATTTGAAATTGCATTTATCAAATATGAATAGAAGGAATATGAATGAACACTCAAGTTAACAGTAAACGTGTCTTATTTAATTTATTAAATACCCGTAATTACAAAGCCCTATGTAAATAAACGGTATGCAAAATATCATTTAAAGCCTAGTTCACTCTGGGCACAAGTCGCGATGCATTTGAACTCGTATCAGGGCAGCGTATTCCTAAAGTGCATAAGGCCAGTACGCAAGCGCGCGTACATAACGCGTATACTGTAGAATTAGAATTTAAGTCAAAATATTTCTACACTCGCGAGCAATGAAATCGACTCAAACCTCAAGCGCGCAATCGAGTTTATCTAATTCTGGAAATATAAATAGCTAAGAACCATCTCGATCACATCAGCTTACAAACAGAAAAAAACGCATCAAAATCGGTCCATTAGTTTGGAAGCTACGATGCCACAGACACACAAATACACACCCTAAACTTATAACACCCGTCTGTTTGTTCGACACCGAAAGCTTACTATCTCACCTTTATAATTGACCGAGCGAGCGCGAAGCGTCTGTTTCAGTTTCGGCAAAAATGCGCGAGCGAAGCGAAGCGTCTCTCTAGACGAAACTTGGTATACAGGTTAAGCAAATTTGTAGAATTTTTTAGTCATCGGGGATTTTTGATTGGGGGGGGGGGGGGGGGGGTACTTCCTCCAAAAAAGGGGGCTACTGAATAATATCTCCGCCTTTTTAAATCCGATTCCGATGGTCCTTTTTTTATTTGAAAGATAGTAACTTTTAATTAGTATCATAAAAATTTGGTGAAGATCTTCGGCGTGATGAGCAGAAGAACTCCTCAAAATGCAGTAAATTTCTCAGTTTTAGGTTTCTACCAGTGGAATCAGCCCTTTACCTACTAGGTAGGGATTGATGGAGCACCTTGGTTATTAATGTTAGTTTTACAATAAGGTAACTAGATGGCGCTACTGTGCACCGCTAGATTGTATGCAAAAAAGTTTGTGCTCGCCAGGTCTACCGCTCACAGAGCCACTAGTTACTTAATCAGTGAGTATTTTTTGATATGATTAAATAAATTGGCAAAAAAAGGTAAATTAAAGAATAATAATTAAATACGTTCCTTTTCGGAGTTTTGCATATAATAATGCATATAGCATTATCGGCGCGAAACTTGGCGTAACGAGGAGAGCAACATTTTCATGAATTAATTCTTACTGTACGTATTTTCAGTAATAAGTGTAAGATTTTAATATTTTTTTTACGAATACCTAATGATTCCAACTTTCAAATATTAGATTTAATTTTTAAATTAAAATATAATTACATAGGAAAGAAACCTCTTGATTTTGCGCACAGGAGCTGAGTCAGTTCCATTGCTCACGAGTTTATATAGAGCCATCATAGTGTGCCTCATCCTAGCGTACTCACCAAAGAAATAATCAATTTGAACTATGCCAAAAAAATGCTTAGGAAAGTGTTAAAAAGCGCGTATATTGTAGAATTGTACTTTGTTTTTTTTTTATATCTCTATTGCTACGCTAGTAAGCTCTGACTAGTAAGCGTACATAATTCAACCTCTTTGATTTTACTAGCCTTCTAACCCAAAAGAGGTTTTATTACGCTTACTGGGGTAAAATTATAACCTATCACATGACAGTCAAAGCGCCACCAGCCATTTAATGTGGCTATGTGTGCCATCTTATGAGCCTTTGATGTTCTGACATCAAGAGCAGAGACCTTCGGATGGTTTATCAGGCCATCCAAAGGTCTCTGCTCTGATATGGCTTAACAACTGCTATTAATCAATAACTACCGGGACCGAAAGCTTAATGTCATGGGACGTAGGACCAAACCCCGTATCATTGGATACTAAATCGCACTAATAAACCGCCTGGACTTTACTGTTGGATAGCATAGGGTATGACTTAGAAACTAAAAAACTGGTGTACTTGGTATCTCAATCCGATGAGTAGAAGCCGAGCAATCGATAAAAACTTATTGAAGAAGGCTGAAGGAATGTTTACCAAATGTTGGTATATTGGTATTTTAGGTCTTGGAATAGTACATAGAGTACTTTTAAACTACAGAAATAACCACGCGTGCAGCCGCAGGTGCAGCTAGTATACAATAAAAATACCTTTAGACCTCAATCATTCTAAACTGTATGCATTTAATACTCTATTTTCGAGTCATTATGTTTACATAATTCTAAACACAATCAGTTTCTTAGGGACTATTACTGGCCTTTTATACTTTAGAAATACGCGTTAGGGCACATGTATTGTTCAGAGTCCCGACCGAGGTGAATATATTCGTACCAAATATAACCAAGTATATAGCTTGTGGACTTCTCTGTCTAGGCTTAAAATTATGAAATGAGTTATTTTTATCTACCGAGGATTTTCAGTCAAGACTATACATACAACAAGGTAAATAAAATAATTTCTAGTCAACTAATTGCAGAAATGAATTCAAATAAATAAACAAGCAATCAATATCCAAAATATCATATCAAATGTTCTAACTAAATTACTCTTTAAGATTAAGTAGATAATAATTATTAACATTAACTATGATTATAATTTATAATATAAATAATGATAATCAATTAAACTGTTTCCCCGAATCTAATTCAAGAAACAAGTGTCAGTTCAAAAGGAATTAGCATAATTTGTAGGTTTTAAGATAACTATGTACAGAAAACAAGTTATTTTTCAATCTGTAACATGAAGTCACATTATATTTGTATGGTTGCATATGAATGCATGTCTTTATCAACATAAATTAATAGCTAGGAACATAAATGGCAAAACTGTGCCACCTATGGCAGTGGATTTACATTTTCTCACATTCGGGTGGTTTTAAAGCAGTATCATTCATTAAAAAAAAACATACTTCATGTTCATAAATGCGATTAAAACATAACAGATCCTAATGTCGTCCGCTCTTCGTTATTATCACAACTAAATAATATCACTCAGCGCGCGTCGCCACGATTTCTATTTATAGTGAGTTGTAGAGGAATGTCATCGTCCGAAGAGTCCGCGCGCGCGCCCCACGGGGCGGGATGTGCGGGCGGCGAGGGCGGCGAGGGCGGCGCGGGCGCGCGGCAATACTGGCACGAGTGGGCGGGCAGCTCCCCGCAGCTGGCGCGCCGGGTGCCCGCGCTGTGCTCGGAGACTTGCCGACTTGCGGCCGATTCAGACGCGGAGGCCGGACTAGAACACTGCCGAGCGTCGTCAACGCGGAGGTTCTCTCTCTTCATCACGTTGACGACGCTCTTCAGTCTTTTAATCTCGCGGCTGGCTCGGCGCAGCACGGCCTCGGCGCCGCCCTTCCTCTTCCGCTCGTTGGAGACTCCGCTGGGGCCGGGCCGGTCGGTCTCCGGGCGCGCCGGCTCCAACGGCAGCGGAATCTCTGACGGATCGACGCCCGAAGATTTCACATCTTTCCCGCACCTAGATTTGCCTTTGCGCCTCTTTTCTCGCTCCTGTTGCCTCTCCTCGGTCCTCCGGTCGTCCTTCCGGCGGCGTGCGGGCCGCCGCTCCGGCCGCGCGCGCCCTGACTTCTTCCTCGGTTTCCTTTTCGCGGGCGGGCTCCTCCTGTCGCAGCTCGACGAGGAGTCTGTGGAGTCCTCGTAGCTGTCGTCGTCCTCGCTCGAAAAGGGCGGCGTCCGCGTGCCGTCCGAGGCAGCGGCAGGAGAGCGCGCGCGGCGCTTGCGACGCGGCGGCGGTGGCGGCGGCGGCGTGTACGACGAGTCGCTCTCCGAGTCAGCGGCGGGCCGCCGCGGCACTGTGAGCTTGAGCCGCACGAGCGGCGCGGCGCGCTCGTCGGCGGCGGGCGCAGGCGCCGCGTCCTGCACCACCACGTCGCTGTCGGAGCCGAGCAGGTCGACGAGCTCGGGCGTGCGCGCGTGCGGCGGCTTTATGTACCCGACCACCATCACCTCCGACGAGTCCGAGTCGGAGTGCGATATGGTCTCGATGGGGATGACGGCAGGCTGTGGGATGTGCGCGCGCGGGTACACGGGCGCGGGCGGGCGGCTGGGTCCCGGCGCGGGTGCGGGCGCAGCCGCGGGCGGCGCGGCGTGCGAGCTCGACACCATCACGATGTCCGAGTCGCGGCTGTCCGAGTCGGAGCTGGACAGCACCTCGTTGACGACGGCAGACACGCGCGAGTCGGTCTGGTACTGCACGTGCCGGTCGTACCCGGTGATGTCGTACGGCGTGGACGCGAAGCAGAAGAACTCGTGCAGGAAGTGCTCGGTGCGCTCGCCGAAGTAGCAGGTCATGGCATTGCTGAACTCTGCCGAGATGATGGGGTACTGCGGCAGCAGCTCCAGGATGCGCTCCATCACGTACGAGATGTGGCCGCTGTTCTCGTTCAGCAGGTAGTACAGCTCGCGGTTCAGCCACGGCATCAGGCGGTGCACCTGGGTGCTGTTGTATCTGCAGCAGAATAAACATACATCTCTTATTATTTCTCTAAGTATAAGTTAAAGTATGTTTCTTGTATGTCGGTCGTACAAAGGACGAACGATTTGCCGAGCAAATGGCGCAACTCCAGACGGAACTTACGAAGATCAGATGGCACATTCTAAGGTTAAATGACACAAAGAGACACAATAACCGTGGGATCGGGCCACCTATTGTACTTCCGAGAGGGCGACCAGCAGTCTCAGGGTAGCGTGGGGTTAATACAATATTAATTGATAATGTTGTAGATATACCCAGTGTGTCGACCATGGTTGTGTACCTAGTTCTTAAGCTGACCGAAAGGTATAGCCTTAAGGTCGTACAGGTCTACGCACCGACCTCGGAACACTCGGATGATGAGGTAGAAGTTATGTTGATATGATGATATATCTTTGGCCCTACATAAACACCAAAAGGGCCCACTTCAACGTTATCACGGGAGACTTTAACGGCAAAGCGTGAGTGCAGTCTGGAAGTGAATCGAAAATATCCACACGGCTATGGAAACAGGAATCACAAGGGGCAAATGCTACTTAACTTTTAATTATAAATTCATTCTCCTATAAACTGCATCAGAGGAAGTGGACTTGGCAAAGCCCCGATATTGTGGATAAAAATGAGATTCACTTCAACATGACAGTCAATAAACACATATTCAGGGATGTCTCAGCAATCAGAAGGTTTAATACCGTTAGTGATCACCGACTTGTCCGAGGCTCTTTGAATATCGACCACAAGCTTGAAAGATGCCGACCCAACTTGCTCCAAGCCGCTGTTAGATCAGAAATTCAGAACAGTTCCAACTCAAGTTAGAAAATCGATTCGCTGACTTGGAAACCTGTGGGAATCCTTAGGGAAGAAGGTACAAAATTTTGTTAGATGCAGCGTATGGGCACAATGTCTAAAATCTCGGATGAGGCTCTTCGGCTTATAGACAAAAGACGGGCATTAGAAGAGGCCTACGTCCAGCTGTGGACAGACTTAGACTGATGATGATGATTCCGCGCGCTGCTAAAATCATAATAGTAGATTCGTGCATCGTATGACGACGTCTTGAAAAGATAGACTATTATTTTTCCGAGTCTATGATGCGCGAGAGAAAAAAAAGCGTAATATTTCAGGGCGTTTCAGTAGGCGGGAGAGGTGTGGTGGGAGGGGAAGCTGGGTTGCGAGGAAGAAATATATTCATATCATATCATTTAGTTAGAATAGAATGAACAACGGAATAGCTTTTATGCATCTCTAAACTAAATTATAAACTATTTTAGTTAGTGTGTTTTTAGTAAAAGCAAAATCTCTGTGTGACGAAAAAGGTTGAACCAACATTTTTGAATTTTTGCACACAATACCTCACACAAACACACACTCACACACTACAGATATCACATGCATTTTAATCCCGGGTAAGAAAGAAATATGCATGAAATCATAAAAAAAAATAAAAATGGTTTGACATAAATGTCGATAGCGAGTTCTCACTTGGAGTTGGGGATTTTACTTTTAGAGAATCATGGACGCTTCTCCAGGCAGGTTGCATGATGGCAAGCATCACGGCTGCCTATTACATTAAAATTGCATTGCCCCCAGTATTTAGAATTGCAAAAAAATGTAAGGCACTACATTGCACTCATCACCCTGTCCTGAGAGACTCGAGACATTGATTTTTAAGTTTTATTTGCCCAGTTATGCCGTTGGATTCAGTGGTGTAGGAGAACTCGTCAAAACAGCAGTAATGTTTGTTTTTCTGCCTGTCAATGGTATACCTATAAGTCCATGGTATTCCTTAAAGTACGAATTTTCTAAATTCCTTTCTTAGTGCTTACTACCAAAGGAAACTATCCTGAAAATTTCACGTCTTTATCTCCTCTGGCTATGCGTGGATTTTCAGTCAGTCGGCGACACGATAGTTACTATTTTAAGTTAGAAGATACCGGAAGAAATCGGGCGTGCTGTCTTGTCCCCGATTACAAATAGAGTATGTTTGAGTTTGGTTTGGTGCGTTGGTCAATTTTTGTACGTATTTGACAAATATTTTTGACGACCGATTGGTCTCGTGGCTAGTGATCCTAGGTACGTAATCAAACGGTTGCGGGTTCGAATCCTGCAAGGTGCAACCATTTGTGTGATGAGCAGAAATGTTTGTTTCCGGGTCGTGGATGTTATAATATTCGTATATATGTATGTTATCCGTTATCTAGTGCACATAGTACAGGGTATCCTAGTTTAGGGCTAGTTAATTGGTGTGGAATTGTCCCGAATAGATTATTATTATTTATTATTATTATGGCGATCAAGTAACAATTTAGGCAGGTAGTTACTAATAAAGGATCAAATAACCAAACCGAACGCGACCACACTATATCTATAAAGACCCCACTGGAAGTGGACAGTAAAATTGAGGTTCTGTTTTGCCCGTTCTTTGCCAAATCAAACAAGTTTTATAATGCGCTGTATGTAATACATTTCAAGCACATAACACAAAGGTGAGTCCAAGTGTATAGTTTGCGCCTTTGCTGTGCTCGCACAGTTATATTTCGACAAAGAAACAAAGCAATGTTAAATATTATTAAAAAAAAGGTTTATAGGCTAGCGTTAGATTTGACTACCACCTGGTACCTTACGATGTGTTCAGAGACGGTAAATACACTAAACAATCAGCACTTCTAGGGAAAAAATCTTCAACGCTAGCTGATAGCGGCTAGAATTCGTATGTACGCACCGGAAGAACTCTGGCGTGCAGTCGCGGAAGCGGCCAGTGAAATCGGGCAGCGGACGCGCCCACAGGTTGTGTCGGTAGACGGTGCGGCGGAAGTCGGTGGCGGAGCGCCGCGTGCGGCGCGCGGCGGCAGCGGGCCTCGGCGGCAGGTCGCCCACCAGCGCCGCCGCCAGCGGGTAGTGCATCAGGATCTGCTGGATGGCCAGCGAGTCGCGCCGCGGCAGCGTCAGGGTTGTCCTGCCATCACACACCAAGCTGTTATGCTATACGCCAATACCTTTCTATTTCTAAGCCTCCTGAATGAGAAGCGGCATCGCAGTAGTTAAAAGCTCCAGGCTGCGTCCCACTGCCTTGCACTTGTGGTCATTTTCCTGGATAAAAAGTATCTTAAGTGTTTTCCGGAACTTAAAGTATCTTTATACTGAGTTTCATCAAAATCCATCAGCCGTAATGTCGTAGGTAAGTCTTGTATGTTTGTTTCTGCTCCATTACAGAGCACTTATACAGATACTGACATTTATAATATTGGTAGGATAACTTTTTAAAGGAAGCTTTTAAAAAGCCACCTAAATAGTAGTTGCTTAGATGAGCAAGATGTGGCCAAACAAGGTATACTAGCTCTTTAATGATGAAGAGTTCCCACGTGTGTGTCACTCGTGACAGAATCATCAGGTCATTACGCAAAATATTGCTTGTCTGTGTGCACAAAATTTCTACTTGATAGGCCAAACGGAAATCATCAATTACATATATATTTCGTTAAGATTAAAAAAATACTTGTAAAAAAACATTGAAACTATCGCGAATGTGTTCGGTTATAGCTTCGTACTTAATTCTGTGCCATAGCGGTGGTTACTGGCAAGAGTCGTTCATGTGCTCATTGCCACAGTAGACCTATCATCAATTATCTTAATTAGATTATGTATGTGCACATATTATGTATCACATTTTTTTTTTTTAAGAATTACTGATACCCATGTACAAAAGTTCAACAAAATTGGTTAATTGGTTCCATTTGTGTGGTGTTGTGATACTACCAAAGAATAATGTTTCACACATACATTCACATAAATTTGTAGGGACAAGCAGCGTTTTGCGGGTAGAATCGCATTTTTGAGATATTCTGAACTGCATTCACAGATTTTGGAAAAAAATGTACAGACAGCAAGAAAATGATAATTTTACACTTTGTTTGTTTATCATATGAGGTAGTTTAGCCTCCAGTTTCAGAGTTTGTCTGGCTGTCTGAGGGCCTCTGACATGGCTTAACAACTGCTATTAATCAATAACACCCTGGACCAACAGCGTTTTTTGATGCCAATCGATCCTGTTTCTTATAAGGATCAAAAGTCTGTATCGGACCGAAGGTAATTTCATACAAAATGTATGGGAAAAGATTTTCGCAATTTCTGACATTTCTAGTACTCAAACCTCAGTCAGTCCAGTAGAGACTATTGATCCTTATAAGAAACAGGATCGATTGGCATCAAAAAAAGTTTTTGTGTAAATTTGCCATTTTCTTCTTCAGAAATCTGTGAATGCAGTTCAGAATATCTCAAAAAGTTATGGAAGGTCTCTTAGGAACGTTTTCATGTATCTATAACGGTTAAGGTACCTGCCCTTACTGTCCCTTCTCAAAAATCCAGCCTGTATGTAGTTATGTAATTGCATAACTTGTATTTGGGCGCAGGAATTCCCACTTTCTCTGACCATTCTGATTCCAAAGAATGGTGAATCTCCTCGGAGTAGGACTTTTTGTCTGCATGTTATGAAAATATTTTACAAGAACGTAAACGAAACGCAACCCAGAAGACAATAGTACGTTTTTCCGTAAAACAAATGCATAATGGAAAGTTGCACAATGTGTTTTTAGAATGAAAGTATTAGTTTACATTTTAATTTCTTCTGTGAGGTGTAAATTATTAATATTGCTAATTTGATAGATTAAATGATTAATATAATGATTTTTTTAATGTACACAATTTGTTCTTTACTGTGGTTTTTTTCCTCAAGTAGTTTTGGAGAATAATGTCTTCATCAATTTTTTTAACCTCGCTTGTGCTCTTAATAATTTATCAGGACTTTCGTAAGTCCAGGGGCGATCGAGATATTATTTCAAATGGAAGTGTGGCGTTTCGTTTTAGCAACACCAACTAACAAAAGTAGTCAGCTAGTTTAATTATCTAGTTTTAGGTCAGCATTTTGAAAGGAAGATTCATTTGGTAACCTAGATAAATATTATCCAAATCCAAAAAATAGCATTTGCTTTAATTACAAATGATTTTTGAATAACGTTTGTATGGTCAATTCATCCTCCAATGGCCACATAAGTTGGTGGGGCAGAGTCGGGATGGATGTTGGTTTGCAATGGCTGGAGTCATACTCACTCCTCGATGCTGGACTGTTAGTCCATATCTTTAGTTGTGACTTTTTTATGCATGATAGGAAAAAATTTAACCATGACCTCCTCTGATGGTATGAAGATGGAGAAGCTTGCCTAGAAGATACCTTCCTATTCAGAAGCGAAGCGAAGCGATTACGAATCAGCCTTATAACAGACTAGCTACGCCGCGCGGTTTCACCCACTGCCACCTGTCACTTTGACACCTGACACTTTGTGATATGTCACTTTTACATCTGTCACTTTGACACCCGTCAAAATGATCTCTGTCACTTGATAATATTAGTATGATGCTTTGTTTCCGAATATACTACCTAATTATATTATATCAGTAGTTGTTACCTGTATCTAAACCTCCTGGCAACATTGACCATCTCGCTGATGTCCTCCAGAGTGTGTCCTCGTTCCTCAGTTCGGGGCTGTTCCACTGGGTACTCCTCATATTGGTGGTTAGACTTCACATTGTGAATAATTGACTTAAAGTTCTGCTTGCAGAGAGGACATTCAGTTTTAACCTAAAAATATAGATAGATACTTGATAATCTTAACCTTATAACGCAGAGGCATGGATGGCTGTGGTGTGTTTGTGGCATCAGCTCTTGGTTTGTTTGTTTGTTTGTTTACCATATCAGGTAGTTTAGCCTCTAGTTTCAGAGTTTGTCTGGCTGTCTGAGGGCCTCTGACATGGCTTAACAACTGCTATTAATCAATAACACCCTGGACCAACAGCTTAACGTGCCCTCCGAATCATGGAGCAATGGAAAGACGCACATAACTTAGAAAAGTCATAGGTGCGGAGCCCAGAACCGAACCCGGTATTGTTGGATTCTTAGTTGCACCAATAAACCGCTAGGCTACCAGCGCTCTAAAAGGCAATAAGCTCATAAACCAATTGAGCTACTATGACCAATATGTGACACTCCAAGTGTTTCTGTTTGTATTGACTGTCTTACATTAGCTGTGATAGGTTTTTCACTAAGGAGGTTTTTCTGCCAAAATCATTATAGTACTTGATAATTTCTAGGATCTTTTACACATTGACGGATAGTAACTACCTCTGATACTAACTACTAAGTGTTCATACATTGCCTATATAGTGACATAGACATAGTGTCACATCGCAACAATTTTTTCATTCATTGCCTATAGGTGTACTGTCACAGTACAAACAAGTATAGGGGAAAAGATGTGTGCGTGAATGTATGTAATGTCTTTGTGTGAGTTTTTAACCTTATGCTGTGACAGAATAAATATATGAATTATACATGCGGTGACAGTACAAAGTGGTGTTCCATAAGCTAGTATGGAAAATAAATCGTTCCTCGGCATACTTGCGTAAAACATGTGAAAAATCAGACATCAGCAGGTATTCTGTCACGGAATAAATAATAGTACTACATACATATTACCTACTACTGTCACATATACTCCTGTAGGCGTACTGTCCGTCATCATGTTTAACATATAGCATCATATTGAGACATATTTTATCACATAGACATTAGATACCAACTAACTAAATGACTTGATAAAATAAATATTAAAAACAAGGTAAATCTGCAAGTCATATTCAGATACTTCTAATGCCATACCTTTTTTGATTAAATAATGACTAAGTTGTGCATTGAAATACTTAAAAAATTGCAATGCACTGCACAAATAAAAAATATATATATATATATATATATAATATACATAAAACTTTGTATCAATAACTTCAAGGGAAATCCAGCTTCAAAATCCAGGCAGGATTATTTTTATACTGTGCTAGTTTAGCTTACATAAATAAAGTCTTACCCTACTCCAAGTAAGGAGGCATTTGAAACAGAACTGGTGGAGGCATGAGTCTGTGAAGGACTTATTGCGGCATCTGCCGAGACAAATGGCGCAGTTCGGAGGCGGGGAGCTGCGTCCACTCTCATGCTGTGGACTTCCCTCGCTCTTCACAAGGCTGGAGTTACTAGCAGTTTCGTCTGGTGCTTCCGACAGAGCCTCCATGTTACTGCAAAATTAAAAAGTTATATTTAATACCAGCTGTGCCCACGAGTTTTCCCAAGGCCGTGCAGTTTACTGGTATACCAATGGTTTGTTATTTCCTTGAAATCTCTTATTATATTTCTCAGGTCTACACCAAGACTTTGAGGAATTGTAGACATCTCTCATTCAGCCTACTGGAGTTTCAAAGACCACTGTCTCGCCACTGACACCTCATCACATGCAACCCTGTTTTATTAATAATTATATTAAACTTATCCAAGAGTCTGAAATGTTCCATTGCAAAGCATTTGAACACTGATCTGTATCAAGTTTGGTATCAAGAACATAAAAAAAAAATGAAACTCAATAGTGAAGCATAGCAATAGTGACGGAGTAATAGAATACACATGCTATGAAGTAGCACAAAAGCAATACTAATTCCGAGCAGATGCTACTTAGAAGCATGCACTTAGCATGTGTGTATGAAAAGAGTATGTTTGTGAAAAAGCACGCTACCTAATCGCAAGCCGGTGTATTTTTTCGTGCTTACTATAGCACACAGTGTGAGGTGCTGGTGGGGACGGGAGAGCTACAAAGCAAGTTTGAATGCGTTTTGCGAGCATGCTACTTTATTTGTTGAAGTGCATATAAGCAAATGTAAATACCTACTTGGAGAGCATGTTGTAAATGAGTATATTACTTAGTACCTAACAAGCATGCTTTTCTAATAGTGTATTCCAGGCTTATGTGTGAGTGGAAGGAGAAGTACAATTATTTTTACACCATTTCACACCACATGACTGCATTGTTTTTACTTGGTTGGTTTGAGATAAGTTCAGATAGACTACTTATCAATTGAATCCATATTATGTATAGTTTAGTAATGCAAGTTTGTTATATATTATATTATATTATCATCACATGAAATATTTTAGTGTGAAAACTGTATGTAGAGATAAAACAAATGTAGATATAAAAAAAATTGCATGTTTACAGAAGTAACTGTAAAAAACACGAGATATCAACTTGGATGAATCATCATTAGTTTGATTATTCATGTTCATACAAATTCTTTATGTAATAAATGGCAATTTCCTTTCCTTATTTAATTTTGGTACCATTTATCAGATTAGAGCAAACAGCTAGTTGTAGACAGAAGATCCAATCCAGCTGTAAAACATATAGTTCTAAACTTCCAATATAGATTCAAATCATAAACTAGGTATTAATTCCTACCTATTTAAGCTATAAATACATCTCCAGCTAATCACATGTACATGCATCGTTCACCACAGTTGGTAAAAACCTACAATTTCAGGATACAAAAAAATATGGTACAGTTGGTAGTTGATACTAATCTGTCAAGATAAACTCTTTTCAACAATTTTGATTAAAACATTCCTTTTTAATAATGTAGAGCAGGTTTACAGGTTTGAGAACTATCAAGGAATATTTAATGTAAACATACCAGATGACAGATTCTTAGCAAAATATAAAAATAGATTATCTCACACCATTGATTATCTATCACATTGTTGATAGTAGTTTCAAAGCAAAAGGCATATATTGATTTTCACGACAGACATACACCAACACTGATAGTTTGAGCGCGTAACTGTCGAATATGAGGTATTCTCTTGCTGCACCAGACCTATCTATGTAACACGTACATCGTGATATATTTAAATCACAATGGCTATTGATTTTTTTGGATCGATGAGCTAACATGTGTGCCTTTCAATGAAATATCCTTACCTTACGTATTCCTTGCCTTTAGAAGAATTATTTTGAAATCAAAATCACAGTTTCAATTTGAGTGATTGACAAATGGAGATTACTGCTGCTGGACTTGACTATGACGTGCGAGGTAGCTAGGGGAATGGGGAAACTAAAAATTTACGACCACTGCACTACTCAGGTCAAAGGAACATCATTTTCATATTTTTCATGATGTTAAAATCAGTAACTCATAACTTTATGTTTCCTGTATTCAACTAATCTACAAAACAGAAAAGTAGAATCGCTTCCGAAATGCAAACATGCAAGAAAGAAGGAAGGAAAGAAAAACTAATCAATCAGTTTCAGTGCTGCCAGTTCTTTAAAACTAAATTGGACGCAACACCAAAACATCATTTATAGAATGATGTTTCTTTTTAAAAATTACGTGCGCTTATGGTTTAACTTAGTTTTTAAGCCAGACCACCACAGTTAAAGGCCACTTTTTGATTATGTTGTGTCAATGTAGTCAAAAGTGGTAAACACGGAACACCCTGAAAAAGGCCTGGCCAGAGATTTTCTTCTATGGGATGTTGATCATTATATGAACACTATGAACATGTTATTCAATATGTTATAAGCGTACATGCTATATTAAGAACGTTTCTCTTAAATAACTAAGGTATATTCATATAGATATTTATGAAAAACAAAAAGTTTTCAGTATAACTTTCATTTCTACCCGAATGCAGAGGGTTATGTGTTTGGGCTGTATCTTTGTATGTTTCTTTGGCGCGTCCTACAGCCTAAAAGACTTGATGGATTTTGATAAATGAGGTATCATTGGATTTAATCACGACATTGACAAAAGATTATGAAGTGTCAAGAAAACTAATCTGGCTATAGTGTGTCTATATTGTAATTCCGACGGAATAAAAAAATCCCAAACCCTACTGAGAGAGGTATTAAAATGAAGGTTCTTATAAATTTATAGAAAACAAAAAAGTTTAAAAAAAGTAAATAAAGAAAAACTAATAACACTGCTGCGAAAAAAACTAAAATGAGGCAAACAAGCTTTACAATCTAAATTTTAAAATATAAGGTGCAGTCGAAGGCATCATGAATTTTATTTTTCCTTTGACGGGATCAGCTAGAACATGGTATAATGATGCCTTCGACTGCATCTTCTACTTCAAAACCGAGAATGTGTAGAGCTTTTTTGCCTTTTCATAGTTTTGTTTACAGTCATTTTTTTATCATAATTTGTTTTAATTTTTACTGTGTAAATGTAATTTTATTTGATATTGTTTGTTTATTATTGTTTTATCCAAAATTAATATGTGAATCACCAACAAACAAAAATTAATTGTATGATATTTGTATGAGTAACGAACATGTAGGTACGATTTTTCCGTGAAACAGTGTTTATGTAGACTTGCGTAGTGGATCGTTACTCATTATGTCAGTGAAAATCAATGATATAATTTCCAAAAAAGTTGAGCCTTATATCTTACAAGAAATAAAAACACACGCTAAAAACAACACATGTTATTTACACGTAAATATTGTACATAATAACCTACTTTTCTGATGTTGCATGTTAAATATCAATAACTGACTTATTAACGGTGGTGATAGAAGAAAAAGCAGAAAATGGGACAAATTGTAAAACTATGCACTGATTGGTTGATTATTCGATAGTACATGGTGCAATATTATGTCTGGAGTCGGATATGTTGTAAATTATCTAAATTGTATTAGTTTTATTGTAAATTGAATACTTGCACTCAACTTCAACTTCTTTTATATGAAGATTTATGCGGAGTTGCCACAATTTTGCCAATTTCACGTGGATAGAGTGGAAGATAAATGCTGGAGATGGCCGCTGAATATAGTTTTTATAAATTTTGTCTGAATATATAAATCTGAAACAAACGGGACAGCACATGACAAAACAAATATAAATTAATTAATTATAACGTACATCTAAAATAAATGTAAAATACTTGTAATTTAATTTAATTATGGTCATATTTTTTTAATTTGGATAATTTTATTTAGCATATGAACGGTAGGGGTAAGGTAAGGGACAGCTGAGCAGATAATTAAGATGAGTAGGATGGAGGATTTCCGAAGATAGCATGTCCAACAAAGAGCAGTTAATCTGCAGACAACTGTAAAAAAATCGTAGGTAGTACCTTCATCGAGTCTACATCGAGTTCACAGAGCGAATGATCTCGAAAAATACTGGAGTACAAGAGTGACCCAGTCACAAGCGACAAATGGTGACGTGGTCCTTTTGTCAATGTTCTTAAATATAAAAAAAAAAACATAGTTTGCAAGAACGAACGGGTTGTAATACACCGAAAAAAATATTTCAAAGTTCTAAATCTTTGCCAATAAGAATCCCAACTGGAGAGCAGTTGAAGTTGACATGTGGAAGACAGATTATACACGTAAATTTTAGAATGATCTTTGTTACCGTTAAGGTGATGGTGGCTTGACGGTTCTATAGTGCAATTTATAATCCAACGATACCTAAAACCTAGGCATCGCACCAATGACTTTTCTAAGTTATGTGCGGTTTTCCATCACTCCGTGCTTCGGAGGGCACGTTAAACTGTCGGTCCCGGCTGTTATTGAGCAATCGTTAAGTCATGTTAGAGGCCCTCGTGCCCTCGGGCGGCTTGACAAACTCTGCCATCAGAGGCCAGCACTACCTCATACGACAAAACAAAACCGTAAAGACTAGCTTGTTTTACACATGGATCTTGGGCATTCAGGAAATGATTCCTGGAATGTATTTCCGGGATCCATTCCAGAACAGCATATAAACTTTGTTGATGGCAATCATACAGATCATATTTTATCTTTTAAGTAATAGGGAACATTGATTTGCTTTTAATTGGTTGGACATAACAACTTGGAGGCTGTTAAAAGTTCGTTTTAACAGCCTCCAAACTTCGATTGAGGAAAATTTAAACTTTTTGTCTTAAAACAACAACAAAATCATTTTTTTTTTAGTGACACGATACCGTATTATGTCCAATGTTTGTTCTATATCCTACATCGTAAGAAAGGTTTAGCGCTTGAGTGTTCTATGTCAACTCAATTGACTAATCTCACCCCGCAACGCCATGTCTGCCATTTTGTATGATTGTCACTGTGGCTGGAGACAACAAAAAAATCACTTCGTTGCTCCCAAAAAAGTACAAAAATCATTTAATGACAGGACAGGATTGATTGAAAACTGCCAAGTTTAGAAAACGACTTATTTCTTGAACTCTGACGGTTCTAGGTGTTACTGTCAAAAGACTCTGGTCCAATGATTCTGGCTCCCTAATTCTGAGGCCAATTAACTTGGTATCAAGGATTGATTCCCGTTTTGTCAAGCTTAGAAAATGTCTTATTTCTTTAACTCTGTTCAGGTGTAACTGTAATAAGACTCCAACGAATCTAGCACCCTTATTTTGAGAGCAATTATCGTGGTGTTTTTTTTTGTAATTATTTTTAGACTTGATAAAACCCATAGACATTTACCTACTTTTTACTATATTAGTTATTATATTAGTTTTTTTTATGAGTCTAATCATAAAACGAACTAGAGAGTGTTATGAGCTACTATTTTTAGTTATAGAGTGTTTTGTCTTCTTTCAAACTCAAATAATAATTCTAAGGAAATAGTCAAAACACTTTTTAACTAAAATAGGTTTTGTGTGTTTGTTTTTTTTAATGAATTTTGTACGGTGAATTGTAACACCGTCCTGTATATACATCTGGAACATAGAACAAATAAGCACATAAAAATTAAACAGTTACTTTGTTTTACCTCTAATGAGGTAATATTCTAAGTCCACATTCGTAATAATATTAATGCATCTTTGTTCTGCACATAAAAATCTGTAAAATAAAGTATAATTAATTACTATGTTATATAAAAGTTATAACCATCAATTCATAGGAAACTCGTGTATTAAGAAAGACCTTCAAATCTGGAAATAAAAGTATTTTTTTAAATAGAGCGAAGTACCCTTCTACTGTAAAATGTAACCAATGGTAGATAGGACAAATAAGCAATATGGCATCGAGTTGTTATAGCTTGGAGGCAACTTTCAGAGTCAGTTCATTTGTTTGTCATATGAGGTAGTGCTGGCCGTGTGCTGGCCTCTTGTGTCAGAGTTAAAATGTAACCAATGGTAGATAGGACAAATAAGCAATGTGGCAACGAATTGTTATAGCTTGGAGGTAACTTTTAGAGTCAGTTTGTTTGTTTGTCGTATGAGGTAGTGCTGGCCGTGTGCTGGCCTCTTGTGTCAGAGTGAGTCAAGCCACCCGAGTAAAAATATAGATTGTTCTATACTGTGAGACCTGGGGCCTGATTCCGTAGAGTTAAAGTGCGGTTCGGTTAATGCCACTTGGACCATTCATTGCCACCGATCACTCGTTTCGAATTCACTAAGCTCCAGTGAGCATGTGAAATGACGTCATCAAGGCGATGAGCACTCAACCGCACGGAAACTGTCATTTTACTAGGAAATACAAAACCGGTAATTCAAAATCAGAATTCACAAGGAATTCAGTAGCAATGAGTTTTCGTCAACCAAAGAGCACCCGGTGCGCTCATTGCATTCACTCTCTAGCAGTGTTTGGTTAGTGAAGATCATTGATAATGCATAGTTACTATGAAACTTATAGTACTAACACCAGGTACACTTTGTTTCATGTTTTATCGTGCCATGAAATTGTGTTGCTTTTGTAAAAGTTAGGTTCAATGACATGTATGTATGTGGTATTTCATAGAACCTACCTAACTATTTCATAGCTAGAGTAGGATTTTAACCCTAAAATAGAAAAATACCTACTGGTTTTGAAATCTAGTAGTTTTCTTACAGAGCCTAATTATGTGAAGTTCTACTAACAACGAGGGGTCAATGCAAATATAAGAAAAAGCGGAGATCTATACATTTCTATGAACTGCAGTTCTGTGTGCATCCACCTGAAACAAATGTATCATATTATTGGTATAATCAAGTACATTAAACATAGTTAGGTACTTGTCTATCAAGTCCTAGCCTATAATTATCAACTTTCAAGCTCCCATTTGTCCTTGATCATTTGTTTTGTTTTTTTTTCTGTGCAAAACAATACATAAGACTTAGGTAGATACAATACACTTCTATATAGGTACAAAGCAAGTGATTTCATCTAGAAATACATTTCTAAATCGCAAATATATTTCTTTCTTCGTTTTTTGGCGTTTTAATTATTTATTGATTTAATTGTTTTGCACAGAAGTAGTGTACAAGGAATGACATGTTTTCATTCACAGGATTTTTACTCGACGGCAAAGATTATTTTCAGTTGAACTTTATTTTTACCTGAGAAGCACTATAGTCACTATAGCTATAGGAACATGGTATTTTTAAATAGGCAGTCGTAATAATTATTTCAAGTAGGTAAGTACATTATTGCTGAGAAATAATATCAATGTTTAGATTTTCTTTAAGAGATGTACAATCTACAAAAAGGTTATTGGATGATCACTACAAAACTTACGATGCTAATTAACTTTTAATTATGCTTAATATCTATAAAATTTTAGATAGATTAAAATCGAGAGAGAAAAAAACAGAAAATAAATTCAGACGATGATTGTTGGAGGGTGATTGCCGCCATTGGCTGGCTGGCTCGCCACCCACAGATAATCACTCGAACATAAAACCCGGCAAAATTTGAAAGGTCCTATTTCTGGTAGAAGTATTTGTAGGCTAGGTTTAGCTTAATTCTGCCGCATAGTTTCCGGTTTCCCGGTATTAGTGTTGATTGCGGGTACTTGACGGGTGCGCGTTAACTGCTTAGTGAATTCCAAAACCTTCACGACCTTCAAGCGCACCCGCAATGGGTGCTCGGTGGCAATCACTCAACCTCACTCCATAGGGAATCAGCCTGCTGATATTATCTTGCCGGATATATTGCGAGCTGACAGTTCTCACAATTTAATGGTGACACAATGTGAGCGATGGCAGTCTAGTGGTTTACTAGTGTGACTTAGAATCCAACGATACCGGGTTCGGTTCTAGACTCCTCACGAATGACTTTTCTAAGTTATATGTGGTTATCCATCGCTCCGTGCTTCGGAGGGTACGTTAAACTATCGGTCCCGGCTGTTATTGATTAATAACAGTCGTTAAGCCATGTCAGAGGCCTTCCGGCGGCCAAACTCTGACACCAGAGGCCAGCACTACCTCATACAACAAGCAAGCAACGGTGATACATACATTTCGCAAAGAGCATGGCTGATTTCAGTCAAATTAATGATAATGAAATATTCTAGTAAATTGCTCACATTTTCACACATTTCACATTTATAGAAATGACGAAAATGTGACCCTTTTTGGACTGTCTGGCAACGCAATATTAATAGGCCGTTCGTTTTGAAGCAAATAAATATGGTTTGGCTATAGATTTCGAAAGTGGATGAAATTAGCGTACCTATTGAAATATTTTCGATTACCGTTATTTTTGCATTTTGCATGTTATGATGACATGACAGGTAGTATTAAGAAGTTTTCTGTGATGCCAGTTAAATTTGACAGCGGAAACAAACTTCATTCCGTAGGATTCCGTAATCCTGACAATTTTCGTTTGGTCTACGATGCTAGTGTAAGTGGCAAAAATTTCAAAGTGATGAAAGTGTTCAAACTAAACGGCTTGTTAACAATTTATTGTACATTTCAAAACTGCCGAATTAGTCATTTTCCCCATACGAACTTGATAATTCCAAGATTACAAGATTTATTCCACGGATAAAAATTTCATCTGAACCACAGATTATTAATATTTCTAATCGCTGTGCTTACGCCAGCAGTGCGATTCCGTATCTTGGCTTCAATCAGATTTATCGCACGTTGCGCTCTCTCAACCCCAATCAGCACTGCGATTACGTAATGTTGATCATGACGGTTTCAAGCCGTGAAATTCAATAATGCTTTGCGATAGAGTCGATTTTGCTATGAAAAAAGTGACAATCTGATTGAAGCCAAGTTATGGAATCGGGCTGCAGATACCACGGCGGCACCACCCCAAGAGACAATACAGTAGTCAACTAGAGACTGGCATAGGGCAAATATTCCAGTCCTTTGTTGACTAACGCGTTGTGATAGAGTCGAAATTGCTATGAAGAAACTGACAATGAGCCCCCCGATTCAGAACCTTTCGATAGCGAACCGAATCGATTTGATTCGATATTGTGAATGAAAACTGTATTGAATTGAACGATTTCAAACTGAATCCACAGAATAAATAATACCATATCAATCGACAATTGAGTTATCGAAGGGTTCTGAATCGGGGGGCTGATTGTAACCAAGATACGGAATAGCACTGCTGTGGCCCTATAACAGAACTTGGTTTTAATCAGTTTGTCACTCTCTTCAAAGCAATTTCGACTCTATCGCAACGCATTAGTCAACTAGAGACTGGAATATTTGCCCTATGCCAGTCTCTAGTTGACTACTGTATTGTTTCTTGGGGTGGTGCCGCCAAATCACATCTGATTGAGCTTGAGAGAGCGCAACGTGCGATTTTAAAGGTTGGAGCTTGTCTACCCTTTTGATATCCTTCTGTTGAGCTGTACAAAGAATGGGAGGTCCTAACTGTTAGGCAACTCTTTATTCTTCACACTGTCCTCAAAAAATATTCACAACTCCAATACAACCCTGCCCCCTATTCAGAACCTTTCGATAACGCACCGAATTGATTCGATTCGTTGTTGTGAATGACAATTGTATTGCATTGAACGATTTTAAACCGAATCCACAGAATAAATAATACCTAATCGATCGACAACTGAGTTATCGAAAGGTTCTGAATCGGGGGGCTGAACTTGTGAAGGACAAGCGCAGAAAGGGTACTGTATGTCAGGCACCTTTACTAAATACAGCCATGTCACTTAATTTCTTCTGCTTCAAAGGTCCGTATCTATATAATAAGCTAAACAATATTTTAAATTTATACCAGCTACACCGCCGTAGTTGCAAACAAACTGTCTTTAAAATCTCAAAACTTTGGACTAATGAGAAAACTACTGAAACCTTTAGTTTAAATAATACTTTCCTATTGTAGAGTGTAGAGTTTTTCCTCTTTTTGGCAAATAGTGTCTTTAGCGTGCTTCATTTTGATTTGACCTATTATTATCTCATTTTAGAATGTCAACACCTCTACACCACAATGATCTACCATTCTTCAAAATTTCATAAAGATCCAATAAACGATCATTATTTAACATCTAAAAACGCCAACTTTCATTACATAGCTCTTCTTCTTCCCCGGAACCCTGCACTGTGCAGAAGTTTTTAACTAGAATTATTTTTTGCCGTTTTATTTCACATTCTAATTTTATACTTCGAAAATAATTTGCATAAAATGGGAGTGCAGAAACAACCAGAAGATCGAAGGAAACGGTCATTCACGGTCGGTGAGTGGGCCTACTATGACACATACACATACACACTACCCTGGTGCTCTGTTCGCTGCTAACTGGCAACTGCAAGTATGCACGCTCGCGCGCGGCTACCTGCACCCTGCACACCACCACGCAGCGCACGCATACGCGCAATACTCCGCCTATAGATAAGCGTAGTCACATCTACAAAGCTGCTTTGAGACATAGTTGCCTGGTACCTGGTACTTTCGTTAACACTTGCACTAGCCTAGCCGTTGACGAGTCTCTTCGCATAAAATGTCGCTCAGACGTACACCACCGAAGGGTGCGCAGGACTTGTTGTCACCCGCGCCTGCCCCGCTAGCGCTCTGCTCCTTGGATCCGAGCATAATCGTCCCCCCTAAAACCCCTACACTCACCTACACAACTGGAAGTGACCCAAATATTACATTTCGTAAGTTTAAACATGACAAATGTTGTATTGGTAAGACTGAGCTGGTTGAGATGCTGATTTCACTAGAACAGAAGCAAGAAAAAAGGTTCACTGCGATAATGAAGACTATGCAGGAAGGCATACGCTCACATACCGAACAGAATGATGAAGTTCGTAAATCGATGTAGTTTCTGAGTCAGATATATGACATCGTAATTTCTAAAATTAACAAGCTGGAAGATAAAAAGTATAGTCACACATTAGAGGCTAAACTGGAGCAGTTAGACCACAACCTGCGTAGCTCCAGCATCGAGATACGAAATATTCCTAAGAAAAATGGTGAAACGAAGAATGATCTGCTGAACCTGGTCACAAAAGTAGGAGTTGCACTCAGTTTGCCAATAAAATCGGTAGATATACGCGATGTATACCGTATTAATAAGAGAAACGAAAACAACAAACCGATTGTGGCTGAACTGTCCAGCGTGATTCTAAGAGAAAATGTCGTCGGCTCTGCCAGGACTTTCAACAAGCGAAACACTACCCTCAGACTGAGCACCACACATCTACAATCAGACGGCCCACGATAGCAGGTTTATATAGCTGAAAGCTTTACCATCCAAGCAAAGAAACTGTTTTTCCTAGCTAGGGAATTTGCAAAAAATAATGGGTACAGATTCTGCTGGGCATCACGGGGAAAAGTATACATACGGAAGTCTGAAGGTTCATCCTTAATTAAAGTGAACGATATCAATGACCTAGACAATTTAAAAAAAAGCAATGACTACTTTATTTCTGGTCTTTCACTGTCTTTAGTTTGTAGTTTGTTCTTGTTTTCTAAGTTTACCACATTTTTAAAGAATTGTAATTTATTTTCGTGATTTATTTTTGTTCCAAAAATTGTAACACCTTGCGAGATAATCAAGCACACTTACTAACGCATATTTCTCAATACCTTATCATTAAACAATTAATCTTCAATTTAAAATTACAAAACAGAGTTTATCGCGATATCATAATGCCGTTTTTGCTCACATCACTCCATTTTGTACTTTTACTTTCCAATCTACTACATTCCAAACTACTCCATGTTTTACTTCAAAGTTTTTTTAATGTAACAATCTCATTGTTCTGTCTTCCTACTCTAAATTACTCAATACACCTTAATTTAATAAGCATGATTTATGTTAATCGATACGATCACATAGCACTCTATTACTCTAAATATAAAATTTGGTATAGTCTCTCTACGGGTCCAATTAATGATTTTGTACTGTCAGAAGTAGACAGTAAAGGAAACGCAGAATATTTAATAGAAAGTGATCCCAGAAAATGTTCACAAACCTTAAACTATGGTATGCATTCAAAAGACAGTTCTCTTTGCATAATTTCCGTAAATATTCGTAGCATAAACCGTAATCTAGACCTTTTCCTCACTTTTATATCTACCATTAACGTTAAAATTGATATTTTGGTTCTGATAGAATGTTGGACGAGCAAACATATAATAATAATAATAAGTTTATTAACCAAATAAGGTGGATATACAATGATAGGCAGCGGACCCACACTAGGCTCTAGGCCCGTGTCGTGGAAGCCTGGTCTGAATTCCATAACACAATTTAATATCCCACCTTCTTTTATTAAACATTACAATACATTAAATATACATTAAATAACCTAAACCAAAATAATGGTGTAGTGGCTTATGTTCGTGAAGAAATAAACGCAACTTTTTTGGAACCCTATTTTGTAGATGGTAACTGCCTTTTAATTACAATAGGCCATCAATTTTCAATTTTATGTTCATATAGACCACCATGTTTCCGAAATCCAACAAACTATCTGAACTCTCTAGAAACAGTCCTGCAAGGTATCTCAGCCCCTAATATAGTTTTAATAGGTGATATAAACATTGATATTTTACCTAACAACATGACTACCTATGCACATAGTTACCTAAACCTAATGGCCGTGTATGGCCTGAGACAAGGAGTCAATAAACCCACTAGGGTCAATTCTTGCATTGATCATTTTATGGTTAAAAATTGTCATGATTGGAAAACAATTGTATTTGAGCAACTTTTGACTGATCATCCACCAATTATGCTACTAATGAACAAGACTAGTATTTCTAAAAAATCCATCACATATAATAAAATTAAAATTAATCACGCAGGACTTCAACAACTACTTGGTAAAGAGAAATGGTCTGATTTATACCACTTAATTGATGTGACCAGTGCTATGGAACTTTTTACCACGCGTCTATTATCATATATTAATAGTAACACACAAATAGTTAGACTGACGAAGAGAAATAGGCCATTAAGCCATGCATTACAGCAGGTGTTGTAAGATCAATTAGGAAACGTGATAGACTGCATAAAAAAAAACGAATGAACTCTGATGATGAAACTGTAAAAAAACGGTATTTGGACTACAGAAACACATGTATTAATATAGTAAAATCACTAAAGAAACAATATTATCAATCACATTTAGAAAAACATAGAGGTAATGTTAAGAAAACGTGAAAAATAATAAAAGACGTTTGCAACTTTAAAAAAAGTAAAGACCAGTCATGTGAGCTTTTGAGTATCAAAACAAACACTAATGAGTCACTAAATAAAGTTAACAATTTTTTTACTACGGTTGGTCAAAACTTGGCTGATGTAATCCTCAATAAGATGAATGTTGATGAACAGTATCTAGCCCTTAAATCTAGTCATGTGGATAAGCCTCTGAATTCTATGTCTTTGTTTATGACGGACGTAGTTGAAGTAAGAGCTATTATTAACGGATTGCGAACTAACAGTGCACCTGGGTGGGACAAAATAACCATCTCTACTCTGAAACAACTCATTCAGTGTATTGTTTAGCCAATTTCATACATTTGCAACCTTAGTTTTAAAACTGGCAAGCAAGTTCAGTTTTTCCAAGCATTTGCAAATATCAACAGTCTGCCCGATATACAAAACTGGTGACAAAATTAATTCCTCAAATTATCGGCCAATCTCCCTCCTTTCTACACTTTCTAAAATATTTGAAAAGCTTGTCAATAAACGATTAATGAAATTCCTTGAAAAAAATAAAATTCTGTGTGACAATCAATATGGTTTTAACTACGAATAATTATTTATTCGTAGGGTTTTAAGGAGAAAAAATCAACAGAAGACGCGGTCTTAAAGCTTACCACACTTATAACTATCTACCTAGATAATGGCGAACGATGTGTAGGAGTATTCCTAAACCTTCAAAAAGCCTTTGATACTGTGGCAGTTCCAGTTCTTTTAACCAGAATTGAGAATGCAGGAATCAGAGGTGTGGCTTTGAAATGGTTTGAGGGTTACCTTACCGATCGACAACAGAGTATTAAAGTTAATGAATATGAAAGTGATGTTGGATTCAGCAAATTTGGCGTCCCGCAAGGAAATACGCTTGGACCATCTTTATTTCTTATTTATGTTAACGAACTCTGTAAAAAAACTCTGCCAGGAATGGAACTTTTGATGTTTGCTGATGACACAGTCCTTCTTTTTCATGAAAAGTTTTGGCAGGCGGTTGCTGCTTTGGCTGAGTCTGGTCTTTCTAAAGTTACTTCTTGGCTTGAAGACAGTCTTCTGTCTCCAAATACTACCAAGACAAAATATTTATGCTTTGACAAGGCAGCTTCAGCCGTTCCAGCCACTGATTTTTGCCTAACCATTCATACATTTCCCTGTAATTGTGATCATCAATCATTCAAATGTGAACTGTTGGTGTGACAAGTTGGCTCGAGTTGATAGTATTAAGTACTTGGGTTTAATGGTGGATTCGAAACTTAACTAGAGCCTACACACGGAAACACTTGCATCAAGGGTGAGAAAAATAATCTACATCTTTAAAAACCTTCGAGATGTTGCTAATCATACATTATTAATACAAACCTATGAAGCATTATGTTAATGCATTATTAACTATTGTATTTGCATTTGGGGCAACGCTTCTAAAACTTATCTCATCCTTGTGGAAAGAGCACAAAGGGCTGTGCTTAAAGTTCTTGTGTACTTACCTTACAGACACCCTACTACTGAAGTTTATGATAGAGCATAGGTTCTGTCTGTAAGAAAACTTGTTATTTACCAAACTATAAGACGGTACCACAGAAGTGTAGTGCCCCACATACCTATTACAAATAAACGTGTTGATCGATGTCCTGTTCCGCGTGCTCGTAGTAAGTTTGCACATAAACACTTTGACACTTTGCTGTAGCTCCTCATCTTAATAATAAACTAGATAGGGAGTGTAAAATTAGGAAATACACACACCCACACACACACACACCCTCTTAGTCAGCGCAGATAAGCTCATTTCTTAGGAATAAGAACGATAAGGAGACGACTCGGGTGGTATGTATGGTTAGTGGTAATGTTTCTTTGATTGAATATTAAGTTAGTCCTAAGCGTGTGACGAGGTCAAAACCTCTTCATAATAATACTCTTTTGATCTCTTAATTCTTTCATAATCCATTTCTTTTCATTTTTGATAGTTGGTCATTATTTATTCTAAATACAAATAACCTGTGATTGACATATTGATTTTTGGAAAAACCAAAATAATACTATAGAATACATAAATTAGTTTATTGAAAATATATATAAGACTTTTAAATATATATCAGAATACCTACAATACCTACATAAGTGGTTTTAATCCGCATCATCAAAGTATAAAAGTCTGTGAGTTCCTGTGCTCCTAATTATTATTGTTCCTGTAATTCTGTGTCACTGAGGTTTGGGTCCTGCGGCCCGACCACATAACTTGGCTTCAATCGAATTCTCAATATCGCAACCACTAATGCCTTGCGATAGAGTCGAAATTGCTATGAAAAAGTGATAATCCGATTGTAACCAAGTTCTGTAATTGGGCCACTGGGCTAGTGGGAGTAACCCAAACCCTGGGACCGCCTCGTGACAAGCGATCCGTCGAATAAACAACAATTAACTTTTTTAAATTTGTATTTTTAAAAACTCGTCCTGCGGCCGTCCCGACTTGAGTAGATAATAGCACTACAGGCCTGTGTTCACTTACAACGCTCGAATCATCCGTGCGATTATCGCTCGATCATCCGGAGTTAGTGAACGACTTTGGACGTCCACATACAACTCATACTATTCTCAAACTATTCCTCCCCTCCCCTTCTATTTTTCGGATGACCCAGGCGAACGCCGGACGACGCCGTGAACGATTTCGAGTGTACGCGCGGGTGATCCGCAGTGCGATTACGTAATGTTGATCATGACGGTTTCGAGCCATCAAATTCAATAATGCTTTGCGATAGAGTCGATTTTGCTATGAAAAAAGTGTCAATCTGATTGAAGCCAAGTTCTGTAATCGGGCTGCCGTGCGTCCTCGAACGTAGTAAGTGAACTCGCCCCAGAAAACGTAACTCTTTGGGTTTGTCGCCTGTTTGTGTTTTCTTCACTGCTTTTTATTGGCTCCACACAACTAGTGCATTTAGCCAGCCTTAAAAAAAGGATGATGGCAAAGTTATGGTGACTTTTACAAGGTCGCCCGGGATACAAACCTCGGCTGGGACGGTCGCCTTGATTACGGGGATCGGACTGAACATGCCTGCATTGCTAGTTTTAGTAGTGATCCAGGGCGCCCTGATAAAATGGCTAGGAGCCCTTTGATTGATTTAGTAACTGACCACCGATTCAGAATACACCTTCTAGAAGAATCGGCAAGAAACTCGAAAGCAAATAATAACTGATTAGTTACGGGACATTCAACATCGCCAGCGAAGTCTGTGTATAATATTCCCTGACGGGTTGTCAGAGGAGGTAAAATTGGACGTTTTTTGAATTTGTCTCATTTGCCTACACTCATTCATGTTAACGAACACCTAATGGTTATTATTCCACATTCCACCAATATTACATATTAACACTCGGTGGGGAAAAAGGCCATACATTTTTTATTTTTCCCTTTCTCCCCACTAGTGGGACAAAACTGGTAGAGAGAAAGGGAATAACCAGAAGAAACACAAGTTGGAGAAAAATTTTCAAAGCAAAACTACGTCTCAACTACGTATTCCCGCCAAAAATCAATTTGATCTTTATCTGTTCAACGTTTGCAGTCACCTCAATGTCATGAGTATCTATTAGCCGTAAAGCTATTATGGCGAAGGAAATTTCAAATAGACAACTTTTCATGTCACAACGTCCATGACGCATGGCAACAAACAAACAATGAATTAAAAATGGCTGACCTCATGGTGATGTAACCCAAACAAAAATTTATCAGATCGAAAGACTTTTATTTATATCGATTTTATAAAAACTTTATGTACTACCTGTGATACCTCTATGACATCAAAGTGCATTTATGAAAATAGATGTCCAGATTTTGTGCCCGCTGCGATTTATTTGTTTACCACATCTTTAAAATCTTATGTATAACTGTAAGTGACCTATTATTAATGATATACTACGTCTTCTTACCGTGACCCTCTACTTCACACCCATCATCATCATCATCAAATCACAAAATCTGCCGACAAAGTCTACAGCTGAAGATTGGCCTCCCCCATACCCGCCACAAGCGGTTGCTCGTAGTTATCATTGAGGGGTTTTCCTTCTAGTATAAGATTTTATAAAACTTTTTATTATACGCATCTACAACTTTGTAACAGAGGTATATACATGCCTGCTTATGTGGCTACGCCCACTCGTATCTACTTACTATCATTTTATCCAAATTATAATATTGTTTTGCCATCAGACATTCAACATTTATTAACTGTACCTATTTACATGAATTACATATAAGCAGTACCTAGATAAGTAATAAAAAAACAGTAAATTTCACATATATTTATATTTTCCATGATATCTAGATTGTTTTTTTTATTTATAATTAAAATTGAAATTACAAATAGCAACGTTAAAACAGGCACTTTACAATAACCAAAATGCACACTTTTTCAAGTTAGCTTTTGCTAAGAGCCACAATTTTATCAGTCCTATTCCAATGCCAATCTGGCTGAATCTAAATGAGCGAAAAACATCAAAGATCCTACAGCCAACAGGAAGCCTTCCTAGTAGTCTTACTCTGCCTTTTGAATTCATTTCTTGGTTTTCTAAACAGAACATTTCATTAGAAAGATATTACACATATAAAAAAAAACTTTGTTCAGTTATACAGGTAACTCAAATAATGCCTCCACAGGTGGCCCGAGCCGTGGCTTTGAGGTGATTCTCGGGCGCGTGAGATTAGCTTTCATACGAGATGAGATCATGTCTTCTTTACCGCGAAAATTTGTTCGTTAGATGGGACGTCATCTCGTATGAAACTAATCTCATGCGCCCGGGAATCACCCCCTAATGTTCGAGCGTATCTTAAAAAAATATATACAAGTATAATGTCAGTTCGTATATTTTAAAAAGCACGTACTTAATTATACAGGACTAGCAATTTACTGCAAAGACCTGAAGTAGGCATTCAGTCCATGATACTGAATATAATAGTAAATGTAGGTAAGTCGTAAAACACAAGTTTGAGTCCTTGTCTCTACAAAATTTACCTATAATGGTTCAGAGATATGTACATAGGTACATCATAAGGTTTGAACTCGACAATGCTGTTGAAATCAATAACAAACAAAATCGATTATTTCCTCAATGACAAAATCGATTTATTCTTTACTTCACTATTTTAATTCAATTTTTCTAACGCAGAAATTATTTGAATTTATGATCTATACATTTCCTGACTGACTAAATTTCCGCTAATTTCAGTCAAATAATGTTAGAATATTACAATTTTCCACCTCTAATCCCAGATAACTTATCAATAAACGGTATATCTCACAAAAACATGAAAACATAGTCACTCGCTTGTGAATCTATAATTAATGGCTTTCCTTCCTATATTTAGAGGCGTAGCCTCCTGTAAAGCACGTAACCATGTTCTTCTTTATTATTTTCGTAAAATATTTATTCAAGACACCGCAATATGCCTCAAATTCTTTCTTCAAAGATGAAACGTCACAAAAATTGAAAGTAAACAAAGTTTTTATTATGGTGGTAGTGGTTTCTCTGTCTACACCCATAGACAGACCGTACCACCATAATAAAAACTCACTTGGTTGTCACTTGGTCAGCGTCACAGCATAGACAAGATCTTAAGGCATAAAAATCTTACACATTCTCCTCTTAAAGGGAAAATTCCTTACTTTATGAGCAAAGCCCTAAAGCAAAGCAACAGCAAGTGTCATTGGGAAAAGCGCGGGAAACCTTGAAACAGGCGGGGTTGCAATTTTTTGGAAAAAAAATATTGTAATATAGTGTAGAGTTTAAATCTGTAAATAATATTCACTTAATTTATATATTTGTTATTTATTAGTGTACATATCTTTTGGTAAGTCTCTTTGCTGTTTTTTGCCAGAATGGATGAACCCCCCACGCGAGGGTTCACAAGTTCCCCCCGCGTCATGTTTTGTAACTGTTATGTCTAATGAGTCGGGCATGGAGACTGATGGCTCCGTGATCTCTGTACCAGGTCATCCAGTGAAGCGTAGACGTACGAGCAAGACATGCTGGAATTGCAATGTCTACACTTACGACCTAGAAAGAGCATTAAACGGAACTTCAAGTATTTTTCAATATGCAGATGATGTTGTCATTTATAGTTCAAATCAAAGCGTCGATAAAGCCTGCTCTTCGCTTTCAAATGCTCTAAAACACCTTAAAATCTGGTTGGACACTAATGGTCTAGAACTGTCAGTGTCCAAGAGTTGTAAACTTTTGTTTACCAGACTGCTTATTCCCCCACCTATAACTGTATTATACAACGGAGAGCCCATTTCAGAAAAACTTTTCAGCTGCGTATTTGGTTTCGTTTGCTTGGATTCTGAGCCATTCTGGAATTAAAGGCAACGAAAAAGCAAATCAACTTGCTAATGAAGCGATAGAGTGTGGAGACGTGTTTCCTTTCATAAATTATACCCATGACCTCGCTGCTCTTCCTAAACTTCATGTCCAACAATCTTGGAGTGAAGCATAGAGTGAAGAGTTGCGCCCGCTTAAAAGGAAAATATTAATGTACCATACAACCCGAAATTCAAGTGAAGCCTTGGTTCTCCAACGTAAGACTTAGCAAGAGAGCCACATCCATGCTTATACGTATGCGTTTGGGTCACATGTGCAGTCCGGCACATCTTTGTCGAATTCGAATTAATGACTCTCCAAAATGTGAATGTGGAGAAGATGTTGGGGATATTAACCACATCATATTTAACTGCCCCTTGTACGATAAGACTACGTTTTACAAAGACCTGGCAAAACTTGAAATTCCTTTTCCTTCAAATATACAATGTTTACTCCATAACAACTATATTCCTATATATAAAGTCTTAGCTTCATTTCTTGAAGCTATTATAATTTTATGTAATAGCTTCAAGAAATGAAGCTATTACATAAAATTATAATTTTGCATTATGTATGTATAATATGTTTTATTTTTATACTATGTTATATTATTATTACTCACGTATCCTCTCCTTGCTCCTCTGACCATCCTTTCCTTTCTCCGATATTACGTTCTTCAATTTGTTAATTTTTTAAATAGTTATTTTGTATCCCTCGTTTTAATAATTAAAAAAAAAAACTCTAATGAGCAGTTTTCCATTAGGCATTGCCAGTTTAATTCATTCATCGTCAAGAGATGGCGCTCGCGTAACTTTTGGTATTTACTCATCTGAACGTAGTAATCGAAAGCAGGTAAAAACAGCGTTTGACGGTAGAAATACACAAACCACGAGCCAATCAAATAAACGACAAGTTGTTTGTGTAGTGAAATTTGTTATTTGTTTTTTTTTATTATGTCTAATCCGCCAGTAAGCGTAATTCAAAATCCTTAGTGATACCCAAGGAAGTTCTATGTACTTAAAGAACTTCCTTGGTCATACCAAACGACAGTACTGTTACCAAAACTGTCGCCAACGCCATCTAGCGAGAGATAAATAATGCTAAAATGACACTTGGAAAACCGCTCATTAGAAAAATGAAGAAAACTGGCAAGAAAATGAAAAACCTGACACTGGCAAATACACGAGATGTGTGACGCCAAACACTCGAACGAGGAAAAGAAGAAAAAAAATGTCACTGTGATGTGAGTGACTGATTGTTTTTGCACTTTTTGCTGTGCTCCCTCCGTGCCTGCTGCTGAACTTTGTGTTGTGTAATCAAAATATACCTACGAATATTCCACAAAATGGGAATGTTAAAAAAGGTACATAATAGCGATAGCCTCAAGCAATTATTGTTTATCGGTGTCTTATCTCTTCATGGCTAGGAATAATATCTTCAATGCCTTATGTTGTTGCAGACCACGGGTCTTATGGGCTTAGCTGTTGCTCAAAACCCTCACCACACCCTCGGTGCACTATATGGCAAGATATTGAGAACCCTACAAAAAATGCCTGAGACTTCAGTGTACAGAAAATACACGGAGTCTATTGTACGAGAAAGGGCTGATGTCCTAACTTGTGTAAGTACTCATATTATGATAAAAACACTACATAAATAGAATCGAAGCAATTTTTATGAATAGGCTATTTCTTACCCGACTACGGTGCCGCAGTCGGGTACATATAAGGTGGATTAGTATTTTAGCAGTGTATGTATGTTCATATTTTCTCACACAGTGCCTAAGCCTGGACTGTGTAACCGATTTCAAAATATAAGACATTCAATTTGTTTTGATTGCACGTCATAGGCTAGTATGTTTCTTCAGTATCTTGCTAGAACAGTGTAATAGCTTTTTTTTATAAATCTGTCATTTATGTTTCAGACTAAAGATGCATATGAAATTGAGACAAGAATCAACTGTGGCCAATGTGAGGAGCTGATCATCCAGGCTGAGAATGAGTTGAATCTTGCCCGAAAAATGCTGAACTGGAAACCATGGGAGCCACTGGTGGCAAAACCTCCTAAGGGGCAGTGGGACTGGCCCCCAACAAAAGCTTGAATTGTTAGTCATCTCACTTAATATAAAAATTAAATTCTTTTAGTTGTCAAAAGTAAATTATTGTGTTATAAACTAGTATTGTTTTTTTACACTATTCCCAAAAAAAAAACTTTTATTCAAACCTACTACTAATAATTATTTGTAGATACTTTTTATGCCAAATAATGTAAAACTAGTACCATACTCTCAACTGCTACCTAAAGGTAATATAATTATTGGTCTATGATGTTACAAGTTGTAATGAGGGTTTTTTTTTATTTCAAGTTGTAATTGTATTAACTGATAAAAACTTTCTTAAATAACACCTTTTATTATTTGAATAAACTTAACTTACTTAAATAAATACAAACACTTCTTAATCCATGTTAGTAATAATAGAAGAGCAGTGATGTTACATAAACAAGACTCCATTTACATGAAGAAATAGTAGAATTTAAAAATTGAATGCAATATGCACTGATGTGAATTTATTTTATCTTGCAATAATTGCGTGTAAAAGTTTATTAACATTCTAAAAAAGTTATTTTCTTAATGTTTAGAATGTACTCTGTTGGTAATCCATTTATGAATATTTTGGCATTATTTTATTTGTACCTACCTGATAAATATCAAATGAAGGTATACACTGATATTTTTATTGGAATGACAAAACCAGGAATTAAGATTCCAGAATTTAAATTTTACTATAACAATTCGGACCTGTAGAAAACTAGCAAACCCTTTTATCATCTCTATGTATCCAAACAAATCCAAAACCCCCTTTTAAAAAAAAAACCCCTCTAGTTAAGAAAAATACAATAGACAAGCACATGGTACAGACCACCTACTCTAATAATAGGCTATCTACTTTAATATTTTTTGTAAATTAATCAATACGGTGCAGAAGCCTCTATTTTAGCAAAAAAAAAACTTAATGAACAAACAAATTATCATAATATTCTTACACTTTTGAGAGTTGTTAAATTGAATCACCCATCATCACCTTATCATGTGTTCTATGCCATCATGGCAACCATTTGATGTGATGTTACTTTTGCTCAAAGGCACAGTACACATATATCACAGACCACATAGGACATAACATTATTATATCATGGATATCCTGTGTACTGTGCTCAAAGGTGAACAACAATCTAGCCTAGCCACACAGGATTAAAACAACCGCAGATCACAAAAATTTTGCAAGCAAATATTTTGTGATGTGTGCAGTGTTTTATGTCAAATGGCAAAAGAATATGTTAAGTATTATAAAATGTACAAAATGATAATGTCATATAACAGTATATTCCAATGCACTTACATACCTATTTATTATTAAAAAAAAACGTTAGGTTTCTTAATACTTTAAAGTAGTTCCGTAGATATTTTGTGACTTTACACAAGTTATGTATGCATATTCATGGTATGTACGTTATGTATGCATATTCATGGTACATACCATAAATATGCACATGACCAAATAATAAATAAATATATTTCAATAAATAAATATACGCATGAATTTTTTAAATAGATACTTATAGTCACTTAAAATGAATATGATTTTCTATGAAATAATTAGGTACTTGTGTAAATAAATGTTAAAATGCCATTTTTATCTCTGAATCAAATTTTAAAATTGATTTATAGATTGTCCTTGTCCAAAATTAAAATATCTGAATACTCTTTAGTAACCAAGACTTCTTTAAGTCTTATTTCCTGAATTTTAAAGGCCTAGTAAATACTTTATTTGATAACTAGGCCACGCACCTGGGCTATATTTGGACTGCCAGTATTTCATTTGAAACCAATGAAAATTTAGCAGCCTTTTTTTATTACATTTTATAGTTTTCATTTATTCAACACTTTTTACTATTAAACAAAACTTTCACTTCTTCATTTTAAAGTCACTGATGATCACTGCTGAAGTAACAGATTATACAAAAAAAAACATATTTGTATAACACAATTAATTAAGTACCCACAATTTATATTTATTTATGATTTAATATTATAATTTTATTATATTACATTTTGGCACAGACTAAGTTTGTATCATTTGTGATGTGATGATGGACTTAATTTCGCAACACATTTTGGAGAATCATAGTTGTTGTCATAAATTAAACTGTATAAATAAACTTATCACTGAGATGTGTTTTGTTATAAAGATAAAATTATAGTAAAACCCGTTTTCAGTAAGAACGGTTTCAACCAGTTAAAACTAGTTTTTACTCCTCGCCATGTCAGTTTCTGTTAAAATTGTTTTGAAAAAGCAGTAGGTTTATTAGGTTGAACATTAATGATTTTAGATACATGCTGACCCTTCTACTGCTAGGCGAGGCTTTTTGGCAATTTTTCACATAAAAAGAGGAGGGTTTTATCATAACATAATCATTTACCGGTGGGCATTCAGAACATTTCTATTATGAGTGTATTGCTTCATGCCAGTTGTGGGAAAAGTCATTTTTATTGGCCATTTGAATCTAAAATCATTCATGTTCAACCTAGGTAACCTACTGTTTTTATGAGTGGAAAAGGCGTACTTAACTCGCACCAAACCGTTTTAATTGACACATTTTTTTAAAACACATTCTTATTGAAAAAGCATTTTTACATTTTATATTTTATTTTATATTTATATTTAAATCACTTACTGGCAATATAATGCGAGAAAGTTAAATGTTTAGAAAACATGTATATTGACATGATAAATAAATGAAATTATGACAATTGTATAAAAATATAAAAACTGTATAATTATTAACTTAACTGGTAACTCATCTATTCCATCTACGTAAGTATCTGAATATATAATAATTAATACATTGTATTGCCGGCAATTCTCAATATTATATCATTGACATCAATTAATTAAATAATTTTCCTAAGAACTAAACTTACATATAAAAATAAATAACAGTTCATCTAAACATGACATAATACTCATACAATTTAGTGCCTTCATCTTAATATTTTAATTTAAACTATACACACATTAATATTTATGGTTTTTAGAGTTGATCTATTTGTGCATGTTAAACAGCCAAAGTTTTTAAAAACAAAAACTGGTCATAATATACATATAGTATTAAACTTACGCTTCATGTCAAAATCATATTTTAAAATTAATTTCCTTAATTTACATTATGTTGAAGTTACACCTTTCCTAGCCACTAATAGGTTTAGGACAGGATGTTTTTTTATATAACTAACAGCTTTTTTGTGTGTTACCATTGTGAAGTCGTATCCATTGCACTGAAGTATTTTATCATGCATTCTCAAGCCAGATTTTGCAGCTGGACTGCCTTCATGGACTTCAGTCACATAGATACCCTGAAAGAGATAATTTTTTTGATGAATACATATTAAATAAAAAATAAAAATGTTTACAAATAAACATTAAGGTTGGGTAAACATTTTTTTTTTTATTTTTTTTTATATTTTTTACTTCTCATGAAACTGATATGCCATTACATACAAGCATGAGTTATGTTGTTGACAATACAGGGTATTTCTTTAGAGGGCCTCGAGACAAAAAATTAAACTTCTATAGTTACAGGGAAATGGTTTAAGTGACAGTGGGCTGGTCGTATCTGTTGTAGGACTGATAAGCATTGTGGTAGACATGTTCTTGAGTGCAGACTGCAACTCTGAAAACAGAGTAGGGCACCCTCCAGCTAGGTGGAGCGATGATTATACGCAAAGTGGCTGGCAGCAGTTGGAAGATCAGGCTCAGTGGCTTGCTTTGGGAGAGGCCTAGGGTTGGCTATAGAATCGAGGGGCAGTTGTTGAGGGGGGTGGGGGAGGTGGAGGGGTACCCTGGTACCCACCCCTCCTCGTATGTAAAATGAAATGCATTTTGCAGGAGCAGAGCATTTGACTATGTGGGGGTGAGGGCGAGGGCACCTGAAGGGTTGAGGGGGAGGTAGTTTACCCCTCAGTATCCCTCTTTTCCCGCAGAGATGCATAATCTAACTTAAACCATCCCAAGAACTTTGGTGGTGTTATTGTGAAGTATTTGTTGCGCTGTGATGTATTGCGCTACAAGAAAGACCCATTTTATAAGCTGTTGAAAAAATTTGGGTACGTTAGGTTTGAAATCTACTGCACATCGCCAAAGTTAACTTATGGCTTTTAATAAACTGTTACGACTAAATCGTTTAAATTTAGGTTTTGACTATGCTCACACATGTTACTCAAACATTCATTGTAGTGTCATTCTTAGCACACAATATGATCTGTTGTTTGGTGATGGTATTATTCTATGAAACAAAGCTCCTCCTGCTGTGGCTACTTCAGACTGAAGAGGCGAATTTATTTAGAGCATTAGTAATTGGATGATACTAGCAATTCGATTGCTCAAAACTTTAGATAATGATCTCTTGTACGTACATTATCTGTGTAGCCCTGCGGGCTCTTACGGAAATCTTGGTCGATTCCGCCACCAATTTTGAAGCCGCATTTCATCACTTCTCTGCCTTCAGTATCAACCCCGGCTTCTTTTTGTAATGTTATCGGTATCTGAAACAAAGTTTAGCTGCATTGTACTAAACAGCAGAACAAAGCTTCTATTCAAGGGAGTGGTCTCGTACTTACGCTGAGACATTCCATCGCTGTCCCAGCTTGGTGCTGAAATGCCATTTTCGCCATGATAAAAGATTGTTGTTATACTTCTTTTCTTCCCAAAAATATCAGTTATCCTATATAAAGTATATTTATCTCCAGATATTATAAAAGGAAAAATACTATCCGTTTATTTTGAGAGATACCCTTTACTAAGACGTGACGTGACGTACGTGACATATAAATGTACGTGACACTGACAGTGAGTGGAGTGACAGCCTACTGAAGTTAGACATAGACATAATTTTATTGTTAGGGCTCGTTCACTTAGACGTTCGAGGACGCACGGATCACCCGCGCGTTAGACATGTGTCGTTCGCGAATGAATCCTTTAAATGGACTACTTCAGATAAATTCCGACTTCTTTCTTTAATCCAGTTACAAATCAAATACTTCATAGTTCAATGAGTAGTCCACCGCCACAAACAATCTGGCCGAGTCGAGCCGAACACTGCCGACCGTCATCAGTGGCCCAATTACAGAACTTAGTTACAATCGGATTATCACTTTTTTCATAGCAATTTCGACTCTATCGCAAAGAAAAATCTGATTGAAACCAACATACGTGGTACGGCTGCCGGTTTCTTTATGTAATTAAGCATAGAAACTAGTTTTTGGAAATAAAAAATCGTAAAATAGCAATTGATAAGATAATTGTTTATCAGTGGCCCAATTCCATAACTTGGCTACAATCGGATTATCACTTTTTTCATAGAAAATTCGACTCTATCGCAAGGCATTAGTGGTTGCGAGACTGAGAATTCGATTGAAGCCAAGTTATGGAATCGGGCTGCAGGTGAAATAGTAGTTTTTTTACCACAGAGTAAACTATCATTGAGGCGCCACCATATTCCAAATACAGCCACAAGTCGATACATTTATTATTTATGCACTAAAGTACACATTTAAGCGGATTATTTGTATTTTTCCTAAATTCCACGGATTTTTCTCGATTTTTTGAGGTAGTGTACACAGACCTGGCCCATTACGAAACATCTCCATGGCTGTGTTCACTTACACGCTCGAATCATCCGTGCGATTATCGCTCGATCATCCGGGGCCCGTTCACCTAAACGTTCGAGGACGCACGGATCACCCGCGCGTACACTCGAAATCGTTCACGGCGTCGTCCGGGCGTTCGCCTGGGTCATCCGAAAAATAGTAGTGGAAGGGAGGAATAGTATGAAACTGACACTCGACAGTTGTCAGTTGTATGTGGACGTCCAAAGTCGTTCACTATCTCCGGATGATCGAGCGATAATCGCACGGATGATTCGACAACACAAAATACAAGTTATAAATCACTAAAAACAACACAAATAAACAATCATAATCACTTACTACGCGGTCGATGAACTCGCTCGGTCATCTTTCATGTTCTAACTGCTTGAACTCACAAAAAAATAAAGATGGGGACCGAACCACTTTATTATCCAAAAATATCGCTCATTTCAAATATATGTACCTAACACAAATACAATACTCTAAAGGATAGAGATCCAATACAAATAGGGTCACATAACAACTCCGCTAGACTCCTCGACTGAAGATAGTCAGCCGTGGCCTTTATGGGTCGGAACGCAGACTGACAATGGTTAGCCGTTGGTAAGCCCCAACATCCTCTAGCATAATACGAACTAACAACGCTGCGCGCCATTATCGCGTTCTCTCTGTCGCTCTTACACGTAACCCGCTACTTGTCTCGTTCGTGTAGGTGGCGAAGCGACAACATGGCAACAGTTGATTTAGAGTAAAATGAAGTTTATTATTTTCTATTTTCAATGTCGTGACTTAGTTGACTTAGTCCCAAATAGAGTGCTATTTGGGACTAAGTCAACACAGGCTGATTAGCTTGTGTTTTCTTCGCCACACAGAGCGGGGTACAACGTATCTACCTCAGTTTATATATAACATCATTGGAAACTTCCCACAACGCCATCTACTCTCGAAAACAGTTTATAGACGTGTCTCGGCAGCGAAACGTGACTAAACGTGTTATTTCGTATTCTCTGATGAACTCCGGATGTTTCAATAAAGCTGGAGCGTAACTTGACTAGACTTTTTACGACCTGACTGACTGGGACTCGACATTTTGACTATTTGTTGAAAAAACAGATTCCTATTTTTTCTTGGCCCTGGCTAAATGAACTAGCCATGCGGAGCACGGCAATGAAAAATATAAAAATAGATGTCAAACAATGTCAAAGCAAAAATGTGTTCAGTGTTCCCAACTTAGCACTTCCGTTGATAGATTTGGCACTATTTTCATAAGTATTGCACTGAAATCTAACATACAGGACCTAGCATTTAGGCTACCACCAAATAGCGATCCTGTCGATTAATTTTCAATATCGCAGAACAAAACTCAGCTACGCGGGAAGTAACAAAATGCTTTAGCGCTATACTTTGCTACACTTTTGCAGGGGATTTCACGTAAATTAATGATGACATAGGGCGCGTTCCAATTCACTCCAACACAAGGCGCTGACTGAGCAAGACAACCAAGGAGAACAACAACGCACTTTTATACCTAGATTGAGCCGGTGCGCGCGAGTGATTGGTTGCGGAATACAAAGGGTAATTAACAATAATGATCATTTATGACAAGGTCCCGAGGGCCGATATATGAAAGTACACTCCATCCAGCGATGTGTCTCTATTCTGAGAGCTGATTAGAAGATAAACCCATAAACTATTTGAGTTTAATTAATTTAATTAGGGCTAGGTTTAATTAAGGAGTTAATGAACATTTAGCTCATTAGGTTGCATGAGTATAAAATATCATTGTTCATGATGTCGACTATTTCGAGATTACATTACAATTACTGTGACCAATTCCCACGACTATGAGATTTCGCATCTGGTTAGAAAGTTAACAAACAGGATAGAGACCTTTGTAATTGTGTATTTGTTTTCAAGCGTCATTTTTATGACCAAGTAGCGGATTATTTGACAAATGATCCGCTACTTGGTCGCATTACGCACACATTCATTTGTATACGCATTACGCACACATTCATTTGTTTAAACCAGTTATAGTTTTTATCATATTGAAACGGCAAAGAGCAGCATGCCCTTTTTGAGACCACTTTGATGAAATAGATGATACTATTGGAAATTGTAAATATTGCAGTCAGTGTAAAAGTTATAAGTCGACGATGAGAAACTTAAGGTCTCCGACGGGATGGTGGTTTTGTCATTCTAAAATACCATACAAGGCATAATATGTTATAAACTCTGCACCCTGTGAACGGATATTCTCCAAAGCCGGGTATATTTTCAATGAAAGAAGGACGTCATATTATTGAAAAGATTTTCTTATTTAAAAAAAAAAAACATGTTTATTCTCATTTCATCTTGACTCAACTGGAACATAACTAAGTATGTTTTTGGTCGTAACTATAAACAAAACTCTAGGTAAATGGGTACCGTCAAAGTTATGTTATTATCAGGCATCGTCCTCTTACAAAGGTTCCGTTGCGCGAGCCTCGTCCAGGTGGTAAATTTATCACGTCTCAGCCGGCATCGGCTGGTGTATGAGAAATAACGATGCGCATCGATGCCAAAAATTAACGATAACGCCCATCTCTAGCCATGCTTGTCCTTTTCAAATAATTTAACCCTTTCTGTGTCTTCTTCCCTCTCGTTTTTTTCTTGAGCGTTGATTGATAGCGCGATCGGGCATTACTTAAAAGTTAACATTTGCTCTATAAATTATTATTCTTTAATACGAATGCCAAAGTTTAGTGTTTCGTGAGTTAGAACAACTAAGAAAATGGATGAAAAGTGAAAAGGGAAAGGAAAAAAGTGAGTTATGTTCATGGTTATAGAAAAGAGTGAGAAAATAATAATTATAACGACTATTAGTAAGACAAATAAAATTATTTTATGTGATATTATTATTTTATTCCATATTCAATAAATTTTGCACTATGTTTGGAAATCCACAGTAATCTAGCACTATTTGGGATGCCATTTAGGCTAAATGGCATCCCAAATAGTAGTATATATTATGCCATGATAGTGTGCTAAATCACTGATTTAGTTTAGCACACTTTTATAAAATTGAGTTGGCAACCCTGACCCTGGATGTGTTTTATTTTTTGAAAAGGTTTTGAAAAAGTGTTAAGAAAATGTAGGTACATACCTGTAAACATACATGTATATATTATGTTAGATACCATCATCCTCTATAGAAATCATTTTACTTTTTATCACATGATATTTGCAGTAGGGAAGTTATTTATAAAAAGTTGTTTCAACCATCATAGAAACATAAAAACAGAGGCAAAATTAAAATGGTTTTGTCCTGTTTCAGATGTCTGGTGGCGAAACTCGTTATGTCTGGCGTATTGCATTCAGGAACTTCATCAATTCTTTCAAGCCCAGGCAAATCAGAGGAAATCATATAGGTGAACAAGGACCCTTCTTCACAATTTATCCATACTTTAATAGTTAGGGATATGAGGTAGGTGGGCAGTCACATACCTGTAGCGTGGTACCACAAATAGGTACCTGTTACTTCAAACGACAATAAAAAAACTATTAATGTTAGAAAATAGGGGACAACAAATCTCTGAAAAAATTGCAGCCTACAAGTTAAAGAGTGAGGTTAGATTAGATTAGACTCAGCTTTGATATTTTCCCAGGGAGCTAGCTACCTACAGCTTGTCTATCGGTATGTTTCAGGCAGAGACTACATAGGCAATGAATATTATGAGATCCCTGCCCAGCCCAGCACTGGCAAGAGGAACCCAACACGTTGGTATGACCCACCTAAAGGCCAGGACTTCCAAGACCCGATACCAGCTGAATGGGAGTCTTGGCTCAGGCAAAGAAGGTATTGTTAATATCTTCAAAAACTCTAAATTTGGCTGTTTATTTTTTGTTTTGTGTAACTCGAATCTCCGGGATTTCTGTACAGATTTGAATGAATCATTTTTTAATACTTCAAATGCAGCGCATGAGTTTGAGTCGGATTGATTAATTGACAGGGTAGACTCCACTGTAGTCATACATAAAATTAATAAAAATTGGTTTAGTAGTTTTTTAGGGCCGGTTCCTGTATCTTAAAATGAACTGTTTTCGCTTAACTATTCATCTTCAAAAAAATAAATTTATTACTTCAAAATTAACATAAATTTGGCTCCCTATCCCGCAGGAACCCTCTATCTTTTTGGTATAAAAAGTATCCTCAATTTTAACCCAGCATATAAACTATGACTGTGCCAAGTTGCATCAAAATCCGTCCAGTAGTTTCAGCGTGGTACATGTTCTTTTAAATAACTTACGACCTCTATCCTTCGGGAACCCTTTAATTTTCCGGGTTGAAAAGTATCCTCGCAGTATGTACTCAAATCATACCAAGTTTCATTTGAATTCATTTAGTAGTTTCGGCGTGATGCGCGGCCAAGATACTGACAGACAGACAGAACAGACAGACAGACAGCCAGACACAGTTTACAGTGACTTAATAAAAACGTATTAATACAATTGACCTATTTAATCGATAATACAACAACCATCACATGGCAAATTCGTTAATCCTGGGATACCGGGATTATATGGTTTATCCATATTCTGATAATGTCATTAAATCCCAGTAATTGCACCCCATTCCATGGTTATGACATATAAATAAGTTGTTATAATACAGTTTTTTTTTTCTTGTTTTTCGTTCATCACGTGATAACTACTGAACCGAGTGCAATGCGGTTTTCACTGTTAGCTTAGGGTTCGACTAAAAAACTGATGTATTTTAAATGCCCAGCAATTAATAAAATATACTGTCCGACATCTGAACGAAATTTGGTATTTTTTACTTTATATGTACCTACTTTTGGTCCAGGAATAAAGCATCAATAGGCTTTTTATAACCCAAAGAAATGACCACGCGGGCAAAGTAATGGGTACAGCTAGTACTTACAACAACAACGATAACAAGTAACACAGAAGATAATTAACAAAAAGTCTATGGGGTTTAAAATATGCTATAGAACCATTTTTTTAAACTCGTATCTTTATGTTCGCGCAAGACGTAAAAACTACTGGACCGATTAAAATGCGGTTTTAACTGTTGGATGTTGGAAAGCTAAGGTTTTGACTTTAAAACTAATGTACCTAATTTGTATCTCAGTCCGATGAGTAGAAGCCAATCAAATGACGAAAAAATATTTTGACGGCTGAAAAAATTTGGTAAATTCATTTGTAGAATTTGTTGTTGTGAGAATTTGGCTTTTGTAGAATTTGCCATTATGAGAACTTGCCGTTTCTAGAATTTGCTATTATGAGAACTTGCCATTTGTAGAATAAGTCCTTTTAAGACTCATATGCCATTTTGAGAATTGGACATTCTCCGCCTAAACCTTTATTTTTTTCCGGATTCCAAGCCCTATGTGGGGTCAAACATATTGGACTAAAGAGTCCAATCCTGATATATACCGACCCATAATTACTAGGTTATACTCTTTGGTCCAACCTATTTGTGGTACTGGCCTCCTACTTGCACAGCATGCTCTCTCTTTCTCGCTTTTTTACGTGAAGATACTTCATGCGCGGCACTCGCTCGTAGCCGTCTTTTCAAAATCACTCTGAGACCTCTGCCTCCCGGCCCGCGAACCGCGTGCGTCAATTCAGCCGTTTATTACTCGATTCCACTACTGTCCATCATCATCATCATCATCATCATCATCATCAGCTTATATCTGTCCACTGCTGGACGTAGGCCTCTCCTAATGCACTCCACTGAGCTAGGTCTTCAGCTCTCCTCATCCATTCTCTTCCGGCCGACTTTCGCAGGTCGTCACTCCACCTGGCCACAGGCCGTCCTACACTACGTTTGCCTAAACGTGATCTCCACTCGAGAACTCGTCTACCCCAACGGTTATCGGTACTTCGCGAAATATGACCAGCCCACTACCACTTTAGCTTGCTTATCGTTTGAGCTATGTCGGTTACCTTGGTTCTCCGTCGGATATCTTAAATAAACTTGAGAAACTCCAAGCATAGCTCTCTTAATAGCCTGCTGAGCGACCTTAAATTTGTGGACTAAGGTAGGACGTACTGATTAAAGACTTTTGTCTTAGGTCTTAGGCACTCTGGTATGGACGACGTGAAGACTTGACGAAGCTTGCCGAATGCTGCCCAACAGCTGAATTCTTCTGTTAGCTTCCTTCTCAAAGTTGTTCTTACCTAATTGCAATATTTGTCCAAGGTAAACATATTTTTGGACAACTTTAAGAGGTACACCATTGACTGCAATCGGTTCCGGGTCAATAAGATCGTTAAACATGATCTTGGTCTTATCTATGTTCATTCTGAGACCGAAGCGTCGAGAAGCATCATCTAGGTTGGTCAACATACTTTGCAAGTCTTGCAGCGACTCCGCCATTAGGACAATATCATCGGCAAATCGTAAGTGTGAGATATTCTCGCCATTGATTTAATGCCCATTCCTTTCCAATTCAGTGTCTTAAACATATCTTCCAAGGCATTAGGGAACAGTTTCGGGGATATAACATCCCCCTATCACACTCCACTGCGTAGTTGGAAATGTTTAGACTGCTGGTTTTGTACTTGGACACTCATAGTCGCGGCGTCATACAGAAACCTCAGCACTTCGATGTATCGCCAGTCCACTTGACAATGCTGCAAAGACTCCAGAACCGCCCAGGTTTCAACGGAGTCGAAGGCCTTCTCATAGTCCACAAAAGCAAGACTCAGGGACTGGTTATACTCTTCAGACTTCTGTACAACCTGCCTCACTGTGTCAATGTGATCTATGGTGCTAAATCCTCCGTGAAACCCGGCCTGTTCAGGAGGCTGGAATTCGTCAAGTCTTCTTGCGAGACGATTCGAGATGACCCTCGAAAACAACTTATAGGCGTGGCTCAAGAGTGAAATAGGTCGGCAGTTCTTTAGAAGAGTTTTATCCCCTTTTTAACCCCTGAACAAAGAGACGGGTGTTATAAGTTTAGGGTGTCTATCACTGTGTGTGTGTGTGTGTGTGTGTGTGTGTGAGTGTGTGTGTATGTTTGTTTGTGTGAAGGTATGTGTGTGTGTGTGTGTGTGTGTGTGTGTGTGCGCGTGTGTCTCTGTCTGTGGCATCGTAGCTCCCAAACGAATGGACCTATTTTGATGCGGTTTTTTCTGTTTGAAAGCTGATGTGATCGAGATGGTTCTTAGATGTGGCATCGTAGCTCCCAAACGAATGGACCTATTTTGATGCGGTTTTTTCTGTTTGAAAGCTGATGTGATTGAGATGGTTCTTAGATGTGGCATCGTAGCTCCCAAACGAATGGACCTATTTTGATGCGGTTTTTTGTTTTTGAAAACTGATGTGATCGAGATGGTTCTTAACTATATTTGGAGGGGGGAGGAGTTGAGAAAAGGGGGGAGAGTTGAGAATCGTATTTTCCAAACTGATGGACCATTTAGCTGCGGTTTTTCATGTTTCAAGGCTGAGGTAAAAAAATGGTTCTTAGTTATAACGAGGAGGGGGGAGGGGGGGGGGAGTGACGTCCTGCAAACACTTGCTCCGCGCCTCTGGAGTTCTCCCACTATTAAAAACGGTGCCAAATTACCCCTGAAGCTCCCGAAGTACCGGTTTCCCCCCTGCTTTCAAGAGCTCCGAAGTTATACCATGCTCACCGAGGGCCTTTCCATTCTTAAGTTGTTTGAGCGCCATCAATCTTGTCTAAGCTGACGACGGGCAGTTCATCAGTGTAGTGGCGGGATCAGAATTGCACTGGAAATATCTATGCTGGGGTCGGGTTTAGAAGCATGCGAGTCGTACAATCGGCCATAGAAGTCTTCGATCTCAGAAACAATCTCCGACTTAGAGACGACGGTTGGTTGCACTACTGTCCGTAAGGACTATATTGTACTGTGGTTCAGTTTGCAAAACTTTTGTATTAATTTTCACAATAGTGACCCCGATATTAGAAATTCATTGATTTACGTTGCATGAGTTGCATGTCCGTGTTTGAGTCACAGAAATTCACATGTGTTCCAAATAGATTCGGAGGAAATTGGCTGTGACTTGTGACAGACGGACAGACAGAGTGATCCTATAAGGGTTCCGTTTTTTTTATTTGGACGTACGGAATCCTAAAAATGGTATACAGAACAAAAATATGTATTTTTTTATGTCTTGCTGTCTTTCAGGAAGTTTGTTTGCGCATCACGTACAAAATACTGTACCGAACGAGATGCGGTTTTTTATTATTTTCGATACATTCAGTTTTGAATTAAATCTGGTGAACTGAATACATAATAACTGAATATAATATTCTGATGAATAGAAGCGGAGCAATAATCAAAGTTATTTTTGACGACTGAAGAGTTTTGATCTAATGTGGTACCTACCAGTATATTGGTGGTTTTGGTCTTGGAATAGCACATGAGGCGATTCTTAAGAAGTGATATAATTACCACAGTAGATAAATGTCATAAAATCCATACTTTTTACGATATATATCTATTTTGTGTGATATTTATATCACTTCGGGAGAATTGTCCCGCATATAGTACGTTTAACCTAAGGAAATGATCACGCAAGCACAACTAGTCACTCTAATATCTATACTTATAATAAAACTGTAACGGGTCCAATTCTGTACATTGAAGATATTTTGAAATTTTCTTTTGGAGGGTACTCTATATTCGATACTGAAGCCAAAACAGTTTTTTTTTCATTTTTGTGTCTGTCTGCCGGTTTGTATCTTGATTAGGCATCACGCCGAATCTACTGAATGAATTTAAATGAAACTTGGTATGATTTGAGTTCATACTACGAGATAGGATATAGGATACTTTTAATCCCGAAAAATTGAAAGTGTTCCCGCAGGATAGGCGTTGAAAGTTATTTAAAAGAACACGTATCACGCTGAAACTACTCGACGTATTTTGTTGCAACTTGGCACAGTCATAGTTTATATAATGGGTGAAAATTTATCCCGAAAAAATAAAGAATTCCTGTATGTCCCAAATTCTGTAAATTGAAGACATTGTGTTTTTTTTTTGGAGGCCGTTCTATACAATACAATAACACTTTATTGACACACAGTTAAACAAAAATATATGAAATAAAGCCAAAACTGTATTTTTGTTTGTCTGTCTGGCCGTCTGTCTGTCTGTACCATGGCAGCGCAACACGCCGAAAATACTTACTGAATTCAAATAAAATTTGGTATGATTTGAGTTCACACTTCTAGGTAGGACATTGGATACTTTTCATCCTGAAAAAATAAAGGGTTCCTGCGGGATATGGGTCCTAATTCTGTACATTAAAGAAATTGTTTTTTTTTTGGAGGTTACTCTATGTTCGATAATGAAGCCTAAACGGTATGTTTTTTCATTTATGTCTGTATGTCTGTCTGTCTGTATCCTGGCCGCGCATCACGCCGCCGGAACTACTGGATGAATTCAAATCAAACTTGGTATGATTTGATTTCATACTACGAGGTAGGACATAGGATAAATTACACCCCGAAAAATTAATGGGTTCTCGCATGATAGGGGTTGAAAATTATTTAAAAGAACACGAACCACGCTGAAACTAATGGAAGGGTTTTGATGGCACCGTCTTAAGTTATATGATGGGTTAAAATTGAAGATACGTTTCGTCCCGAAAAATTAATGGGTTCCTGCAGGATAGGGGTGGAAAATTATTTAAAAGAACACGTAGCATGTTGAAACTATTCGACGGATGTTGATGCAACTTAGCACAGACATAGTTTATAAGATGGGTGAAAATTATGGATACTTTTTTCTCGAAAAAATAAAGGGTTCCTGCGGCATATGGGTCCAAATTCTGTACATCAAAGATAATGTGAAAATATTTTTTTGGAGTTTACTCTATGTTCGATAATGAAGCCTGAACTGTATGTTTTTTCATTTTTGTCTGTATCTTGGCCGCGCATCACGCCACCGGAACTACTGGATTAATTAAAATGAAACTTGGTATGATTTAGTTCATACTACGAGGTAGGACATTGGATACTTTTCATCTCCAAAAATTAAAGGGTTTCCGCAATATGGGGGTTGAAAGTTATTAAAAAGAACACGTATCACGCTGAAACTACTAGACGGATTTTTTGATGCAAATTGACACAGTCATATATCTATACTTATAATAAAGCAATAGGTACGAAAAAGGCTGTTAAAAGAAAGAAAAAGGGTATTGAACACATTTTTTTAAACGTATCTCTCTGTCTGTTTGTTTGTAAAAACTACGTAAAAACTACATCACGTAAAAACTATTGGACCGATTGCAATGCGGTTTTCATTGTGATTTAAAATTTGGTGTAATTGGTATCTCAGTCTGGTGAGTTAGAAGCCGAGCAATTGATGAAAGTATTTTTGACGTCTAAAGAAATTTTGATCAAATGTTGGTATATTGGTCCTGGAATAGCACATTATGGTACTTTAAACCTAAAGAATAGACCACGCGTGCGAAACCGCGGGTACAGCTAGTTATAAATAAGTTTAGCCACTGTCGTAAACAGGCTAATCAGAGCTTAGAGTTTTATACTCTCTTATCGAGCTGAAAACTTCGTATGCGCGATGCAGAACTCCATACATTAGAGCTGACAGTTCATACAAAACTTCATAAAATGCATAACAATTGATTACCGCCATCTATCTTTAGAAGTGTGTGTGTATGTTTGTTACTTCTTGACACTCAAACGGCTGAACGGATTTGCATGAAATTTGGTACCAGGATGACTTATATCCTGGATCAACACATAAGCTACTTTTCATCATCATTATCATACATCATCATAATCCACGCAGGTAAAACTGCGGGGCGCAGCTAGTATAAAATATAACTGCAGCAAACCTTTAATTTTATTGACATTGATTACTTTAAAACATTTTCAGAGCCATGCCGCCAACAGAAGAAGAAATAGCCAATAATGTTGCACTGGCTAAACTTAAAAAGGAGAATGCGGCCAAGATTGAAGCCAAAAGGCTGGCTGATGGAGGTTCTCTACCATCAGTACCTCAAAAAGGGGCTGGTTCTTTCCCTTCCTACCCGGAGTACAATGCCGGAGAAATAGAGAACAAGGAAAAAAAATAGGGAGTTCTTAATTATAACGTTGAGCAGTTAGGTACCAATTATTAGGCAATTCAGATTTTAATATACATTTCATTATATTCAGGAAATTCTTAAATTAAAGTCAGTCCGAGTATGTTTAACCCTTAACTACCTACCTCTTATTTAGTCACATAGTTACCTACCTGCGGTCTGTGAGACGTCGGCGATATATCGCCATAGCAAAAAAAAACTATTGCAGTGGGAGATAATTTGAAATAAAATGAAGTAATTTAGTATGTAATTTTTACTATTTATATTAAAATAAAATGAACTTGAAATAAAACGACAGACGTCTTTGAATAAAATCTTTCCGAAGACATTAGTTTAAGCAAAGGAATTTCGAAACATATATCAATCTCAAAAAATAACCTACATAAATAATAAATTGTGGTGAATAATTTCCATAATTAAATAATCAACCAAGATAAAATAATTATATGTTTTTCTACAAAATGGCGGTCATTGTAGTTACAGTTTTTGCGTCTGTCGCATGTTTTTTTGATGTGTAATAATCTTTCCGCTCGCTTTACTGCAATCTATGGGAGTAATTTCGTGAAATGTGTAACAGTGCTAACGATGTGTTAACATCTTTCCTCTCTACTTCTTCTTCTTTCGGTCCCTCTCCACTACTAGAGGTTGACCGCCAGTTACGCATATCCCTCTCTGTTTCTCGCTAGTCGAAACAGTTCTTCTATGCTGGCGATTCCGGTCCACTCTCGGATATTCTTTAGCCACTACTTCTCATCCCGACGTGGCATTTCCTCTCATCTCTTTATCCTGCAATCGATTGGATTGATTACGTGAAATGTGTAACAGTGTTAACAATATCTTAATAGATGTTACACATCACATGCGACTACTGTAAAGCTCGCTCGTTTTTTTACCCACCAAATCCATACGCAGGCACGTTCGATCTCGAAGAGCTCAAGCGTAGCTCAGAGGGAAATGGAAAGAAAGTACATGGACGGTCACAAGTGTAAAATGCGTGCATGCTGAAATATTCACAAAAATAAGGATCCTGGTGTCTGAGAGACCGGAGGTAGGTAGTTAAGGGTTAATAAAAAAAAGAAGGAAAATTGCAAAATAGAAGCGTTATTATTATTGAATATAAATATTTAAAAAGTAATCTAGTCATTGGAATGAAATAGAACAGTTTTGTTAACTTGTAAAATACACACATATTAACATGTACAGTGTATGTAGGGAACTATAGAAAAAAAGTTACTAATAATATTCTGTGCTAAAGTGTAAGCAACTAGGTAGCTCTTCCCTGATTTATTAATTTATTACCTTAGTCAAATAATTAATTAGTAAATGCAAACAATGTTTTTAAAAACAGCTCATATTTCTCTAGGTTAGAACAAAAAGTATGTAATGTTGTAGTTTAAAAATAGTCTGTGATCATAGATATTGTTAAATTAGTAAAAGTATTGTTTGTTATCAACCCAGTTTTTTCTTTACATGATCGTTCTTCCCTGGCGGAAATCAAACCCACGTACTACGCACTGTGCCGTGCCATTGTACTTACTTCGGGTCGGAAATACCGAAATTCCAAAAAACTAACGTGTTATGTGTTCGGCCATGTCATAGATTATGGTTTAAAACTAACATGGTCACAAACACTAGAATTATAAACAGAGAATAAAAGCACAAATTAATAATATATTAACCCCACCTATTATAGCTAAGAAGCATCTCGATCACATCAGCTTTCAAACAGAAAAAAACACATCCAAATCGGTCCATTCGTATGAGAGCAACGACCGACAGACAATGATACATACACACCCTAAACTTATAACACCCCTCTCTTTTTGAGTTCGGGGGTTAAAAATAGTATCCATGATAAATATCCCGTTTCTAATGTTTATACTTCTCATGTACTAGATCTGCGAATTAAAAGAGAAGCGAAAACTGGAAGAGTGGAGTTCCTCCTGTTTTATGCCCACTCAAAGAAGACCTACTTATTTAGTGTAGTCTATGACGTATAAGTACAGATGTTGTAATGTACTTGTGTATCTATACTTCTAATAAAGCAATAAGAACGAAAAAGTCTATACAAAGAAGATAATTAAAAAAAACGGTCTAAGGTACTTTGTTTGTTTGTTTCTTCATTTTTCTGAGCGGTTTTCCAAGTGTCATTTTAGCATTATTTATCTCTCGCTAGATGGCGTTGGCGACAGTTTTGGTAACAGTACTGTCGTTTGGTATGACCAAGGAAGTTTTAAGTACATAGAACTTCCTTGGGTATCACTAAAGTTTTTTTTTTGCTTTTTCTTTCTTTTTATATTTTTTTTTAATTATTAAAACGGGGGATTAAAAATCACTATTTACAAAATTAACAAATTGGAGAACGGAATAAAGGAAAGGATGGTCAGAGGAGCAAGGAGAGGATACGTGAGTAATAATAATAGAACATAGTATAAAAATAAAATATATTATACATACATAATGCAAAATTATAATTTTATGTCGTTAGCTTCAATAAATGAAGCTTGTTTGTTTGTTTGTCGTATGAGGTAGAGCTGGCCTCTGGTGTCAGAGTTTGTCAAGCCGCCCGAGGGCCTCTGACATGGCTTAACGACTGCTATTAATCAATAATAGCCGGGACCGACTACTTAACGTGCCCTTCGAAGCACGGAGCGATGGAGAACACACATAACTCAGAAAAGTCATTGGTGCGGAGCCTAGGTTTTGAACCCGGTATCGTTGGATTCTAAATTGCACTATAGAACCGTTAGGCCACCATCGCCGTGGGTACTTAACATAAGCTAGGTACTGAACAAGAATATAACATTTAAAAAATTCGTGTGTTTGTATGTTTGTTCGCGCATCACGTAAAAAATACTAGACCGATTGCAATGCGGTTTTCACTGTTGGATAGCTTGGGGTTTGTTTTAAAAACTGGTGTACTTGGTATCTCAATCCGATGAGTAGAAGCCGAGCAATCAATAACAACTTTTTGACGGCTGAACGAATTTTGAAGAAATGTAGTATATTGTAATTTGTAGGTAGGTGCTTTTGGTCCTGGAATAACACGTATACTACTACTTTTAAATGAAATGACCAGACACAGCTAGTCTTACTTAAAAATTGCAGTGGACAACTTGACGGGTCAACTTAAAAGTTATCGGCCCCCTAAAGAAAGCAAGGCTAGGTCATCAGTTTATCATCGAAATGTATTTTAGTGCTCGCGAACTTGCATTCTTTGCTGACGTATTGTACCAAAAATAACTTGGTAATGATAATGTGTCGATTGGAAACTTAATTATAGGAATGCCCACATACTTAACTTTAGTTACAGTAATGCGCTATTTTCTCATTTAAGAACAATTCTAATTGTTATTAATTAGGTAGGTACTGTGCTTTGTTATTAAGTCAAATGATGCTCATGTGAATTTTACTAATTAGCTTATAATAATTATACCCACGTGATAGTAAATTTCTATGTTGTATATAGGTAATCACAATACATGGTCAAATGTATTTATAGCATAAGTCAGAGGTTCACTTTTCTAAAATGGCTGGAGCTACAAATTTTATTAATACACGCAAAATAGAATCCGGAAAATATTCGTTAAAATAGAAGCCTCTAGAAAAAAATAAGGATAATCTATGAAGAATAAGAACCGCTTCTGCCTGATTACTCTAGAAAAAAAAGTACCTATTTTTGTACATTCGTTTGTTGATAATATATACCAAAAATAAAGTGTCAGATTGATAGAGAATCGTTAAGATAGGACTGGGTCCCGCATGACGTAATCTCCAGGGAGACGCCGTAATGTTATTAGGTAAGTATGTATATGTTTGGTATTTTTCCGATGGTATCGTCGTTCTTAATTGCCCATATCTCGCCTTCCTTAACTTCCATTCATCAGTCGTTTGTTAAATTTGGCCGAGGACACACCTCCCGCGAACAACGCGTTCGATTTCAACCAATCATATTTATCTGTTAAATAAAAAGGTCAGATCCATTCATAGATACATTACTTTCTTTAATTGGTTTGTTATTCACTGGAAATAAACTATTGTTATTATTAATTGAATATGATAATCTGAGAATATTCTCACATTGACCGCCAATGTTATTAAAATAGAAATACTGTTTCATAATACCGAATGGAAAAGATATAAAAAGCATTAAGTATCTGTTTCATTTTAATTTGTGCCTTCTAGATTATTAATTAACACTTGTCTGGTTTTTATTAGCACTTCATCATGGTTTTATCTTAATATTGTTTTATTTGCACACCAGTTTATTAATTGACAGCATTAAACAATAAAAATATCTTGGAATTTATGACACGGCTCCGTATAAAGTGTGATCTCTTTACGAGGTCTCTTTGTTAATGAGCTTTGAATATTTAATTAATAACTTCATTCAATCCCAGACTGTTGATTAATATGTATGCTTAGGAGTGCTATATAAGATACATTGTCTGTAAAGGTTTATCAGTTTTGAAGAATCACTCGATAGAGACGTGTCTACGAGGTAAGTAGGTGGTCTGTTCCTTCTAAGTACATTATTCTTTAACATGTTGTTACTAATTTATAGCCGCAATATAGTTAATTATTCAAATAGTTACAAAGTATAGCGTTGGTATATTGTTAGGACTGTAAATCTTCGAAAGATTACATTTATCTCATCATTTTTTCTTTTGTCTGTTTTTTTGGTCTTTGAATGTAATTACCTACTAACTATATTTTCTTCTTCTAGAATGTCTCCACACAAGAAGCCCCTTTCCTCCGAGGAGATCATCGCGCTCGAAAATAAGAGGGGATGCAGAAACTACGCGCCTATTCCTGTCGCTTTGTGCCGTGGTGAAGGTAACTAAAACTATATCTAATTAATCTGTGGAGACTGCGATTTTATGTTTTTTGGGCATTTTTGGAAAACAGAAAGATTAAAATTGCTACCCACACAATCTGCATTTGAGGAAGGTAAAAAAAAACAAAAAAAAGGGTTTAATTTTCTTATTGCCCTGCTACGGCGAAGCAAGGGAAGGGTAATGAGTTTAACAGTCTAGGTATGTATGTGTGTATGTATGTATGTATGTATGTATGTATGTATGTATGTGGATGTTGATTTTGACAAGCGAGATATCAATCGATTCGTATTCATTTTTAGTGTCATAGGCTATTTTTTTACCCGACTACGGCGAAGTAAATGAAGGGTTATGTGCTCAAACTAAAAACTTGGTTCTATTTTGATAAGCGAGGTCTTCATCGCAAGAGTATCATATGCTATTTTTACCCGACCATAGTCGGGTTTTAGTTTTTGAGCTTATGTCTTGGTATTTAAAAAGTACGTCTCCAAGATGATCCCTTATAGATTTCATGTATTGGTTCCGTAGATTTTAGTAAATAAATTTAATTTTTAAAAGACAAAAAATAAACTTCATTTATTTATTTATTGTACAGAAGATCCACAGCATTTACAAAAACTTAAGATACGTTTAACATGTTCGCAATATAGGCTAATAATAGATCTTCCTAAACCTAAAGTAACATATTATATGTTTCTTACAGCTCTCTAGCATTTGAATGTGTAACTATGTGTGAGATGGGTAAAAAAAATGCCGTTGATTTGGTTAGATTTAAGAAAAATGGGCACCGAATTCCTTAACTGTTTCCCACATAAGATTATTTTATTCATTTTGATGTCGGTTTTTACTTCTTTGTACAGTTTCTTTTATTTCCCTATTTTGAGTGGCGTGAACAATACATGAACATGCGATTACAGCGATCGCAAGTGACTTGCTGTTATCCATTGAGGAGTTCCTTTGTATCTCCGAAGGAGGTCTTCATCAGATCTTCACCAGATTATATATATGGGACCATACCCAAAGCATATACAATTCTATAAAAAAATACTTCAAAATCGACCCACATTTGACGCAGATATCGCGTCATAAAGTGGGTGTAAGTTAATAAAATTAAGTCATCCCCTAATTTTCCACCCTTAGAGGGGAAATATTTCATGAAATTTAAACGGGACTACCCCTGACACATATCCTATCAATTAAAAAAATTGAACCACAATTGCCGGAGATATACATACAAAAAAACATATGGGTCGAATTGAGAATCTTCTCTTGAAAGTCGGTTGAAAACGGGGAGTGCTGAACGCTCGCGTAGGTACGTGTTTCGCTTCGCACTGCCTCGTTCCGTACTTCCCTTGAGAAAGACCACCGGATGTGAATTCCCGTTTTTGTCTTTCATCGAATTCACAAAAGGAGACGGTTATATTTTCGAATGTATGTTTTTTTAAATGTTTAAAAACCACGATAGTTTTCACAACATATTAAAGTTTTTTTGTTTGTGTGAATTGTCTATCTATTATATACACTTATAACTATAATAAGTAATGAAGTAAGCAACAAAAATACTACATACCAACAACTAAGATAATTAAAAAAGTATGGTCTAGGGTACATAATATAATAATATATAATATATTCGGGACATTTCCACACCAATTATCTAGCCCCAAACTAAGATACCCTGTGCTATGGGCACTAGATAACGGATAAACATACATAGATAAGAATATTAACATGCATGACTCGGAAACAAACATTTCTGCTCATCACACAAATGATTGCATTTTGCAGGATTCGAACCCACGACCGTTCGATTTCGTACCTAGGATCTCTAGCCACGAGACCAAGCGGTCGTCAAATAAAGTAAAATTAAGTCATAAAATAAAAATACTGTTTTATTTTTAAATCGTGTCTCTCTGTCTGTTTGTCTGTTCTTGCATCAAATAAAAACTACTGAACCGATTGAAATACGGTATTCAATCGGATCATCATATCCGATGAGTAGAAGCTAGGTAGAAGCCGAGCAAAAGTTAAATAAACTTTTTGAGGGCTGAAGTAAATTTGATTTTGGAATATTAGTATGTTAGGTTCTGAAATAATCAATCACAGTCTACTTTTAAACCTTAAAAATTACCAAGCAGGCAAAGACGCGGGCACATCTAGTAAGTATTATAAAATAATGTCATTGACGTTAGGTAAGGTAGGTAGGTACCTAAGTAAACATGTAATAACCTAGAGTAGGAACTTAGTACATAATGAAAACAGATTGGAAGGAACATTATTATAGTACATTATGATACAAGTGTGCTATGTTGGTCATTACACTCGAGACGGTATTATTCGTGCGAGCCGTATCAATTGGCATTGAATGTAATAGATTACTGCATCGAGCGGAAAGTGATCACTCGCATTTAGAGCCTCGATTAGTTTTATCGGCGGGGTCAAATCTACGTATTGCTCTTCTTACCTAAATTTTTGGTAATACTCGTAATTAACCACACAACGAAAAAGGTAACAAATAATATTTGTATAATATTATACATGAACGTTTTATAAAATATATAATTTGATGAAATGATGATTACTTTGATGATTGATTTATCATAATGTAACCTAAAATTGTTTATTTTTAGACAGTAATATTCATTGTTTTTAGACATTAATATTCATTGTTTTTAGACATAAAAGCTCATTGCGGAGGTTGAAAAAAAAGAGTAAAGTAAGCACTAGTGTGGTAATGTAAAGTAAAAGAACTAGTGTGTAATAAGCTGTATTATGAACTTAAATGCGTTGTCTTAAGAGTCACTTGAATTGTATTAATCTATAATTATAACTTGTGGCTATGTGAGCTATACTCGTAGACCTCGCAAGTACAAACTTTTTTGCAAACAATTTAGCGGTGCACAGTAGCGCCATCTAGTTATTGTAAAACTAACATTAATAACCAAGGTGCTCCATCAAACCCACCTAGTAGGTAAAGGGCTGATTCCACTGGTAGAAATCTAAAAGTGAGAAATGTTTTGCATTATTCTGATCATCACGACGAAGGTCCTTATCAGATCTTCATTAATTTTTTATGAGACCAACTTAAAGTTACTAGCCTTCAAATAAAAAAGAAACATCTAAATCGGATCTAATAAGAAATGCGACCTGTAGAAGAGAAAGAACTTCGCTTCGCTTTCGCTCGGGCAATTATAATAAAGCAGCGAGTAACAATAAGTCTAAGTACATACAACGAAGATAATAAAAAAAATAATGTACTTAAAATAACCTACTGAACAAAAATATAACAATTCAAAAATCGTGTCTCTGTTTTGTTTGTTTGTCTGTCTTTCTTTTTAATCGCGCATCACATAAAACTACTGGACCGATTGTGATTCGGGTTTCACTATTGGATAGCCTAGGGCTTAAAAACTTTATTTGGTATCTCAATCCGATGAGTAAACGCCGAGCAATCGATAAAAAACTATTTGACAATTTAACTATGTCCCTTGTAGGTACTTTTAGTCCTGGAATAATATATAGGATACTTTTATCCTAGAGAAATGACCACGCGTGCAAAGCCGCGGGTACAGGCAGTGTATTATTAATAATAAGTTTTATTATCATAGTATTTTATCTATAAAGACGTTGTCATCCAAGTAGCTAGTCATAAAAGAGATAAATAATTTAAGTAATGTACCTACCTTAATGAAAAAATGGTGTGCGATGTCTGTACCTACCACACAATCTATATATACTTATAATAAAACTGTAACGGGTCCAATTCTGTACATTGAAGATATTTAGAATTTTTTTTTGGACTTTCCTCTAGATACTGAAGCCAAAACTGTATTTTTTTTAATTTTTGTCTCTCTGTCTGTCTGTCTGTCTGTATCTTGGCTAGGCATCACGCCGAAACTACTGAATGAATTTAAATGAAACTTGGTATGATTTGAGTTCATACTACGAGGTAGGACATAGGCTACTTTTCATCCCGAAAAATGAAAGGGTTCCCGCAGGATAGGGGTTGAAAGTTATTACAAAAAACACTTACCACTCTTAAACAACTGGACGGATTTTGATGCAACTTGGCACAGTCACAGTTTATATGATGGGTTAAAATTTAGAATACTTTTATCCCGGAAAAATAAAGAATTCCTGCGGGATAATGTCCCAAATTTTGTAAATGAAAGATATTTTGTTTTTTTTTTGGGGGCCGTTCTATGTTCAATACTTAAGCCTAAACTGTATTTTTTTTGTCTGTCTGTCTGTCTGTCTGTCCGTCTGTGTGTCTGTACCTTGGAAGTGCATCACGCCGAAAATACTCAATGAATTCAAATGAAATTGGTATGATTTGAGTTCATACTTCGAGGTAGGACATTGGATACTTTTCATCCCGAAAAATTAAAGGGTTCCTGCAGGATAGGCGTTGAAAATTATTTAAAAGAACACGTATCATGCTGAAACTACTTGACGGATTTTGTTGAAACTTGGCACAGTCATAGTTTGTATAATGGGTTAAAATTGAGGATACTTTTTATCCCGAAAAATAAAGTGTTTATTCGGGATAATGTCCAAAATTCTGTAAATTGAAAATATTATGTAATTTTTTTGGAGGCCGTTCTATATTCAATACAACACTGTATTTTTTTAATTTTTGTCTCTCTGTCTGTCTGTCCGTCTGTCTGTCTGACTGTCTGTACCTTGGCAGCGCACTACACCGAAAACACTTAATGAATTCAAACGAAATTTGGTACGATTTGAATTCACACTTCGAGGTAGGACATTGGATACTTTTCATCTCGAAAAAAATTAAGTGTTCCTGCAGGATAGAAGTGTAAAATTATTTAAAAGAACACTTAGCACGCTGAAACTATTGGACGGATGTTGATGCAACTTGGCACAGACATAGTTTATAAGATAAGTGAAAATTATGAATACATTTTGCCCCGAAAAAATAAAAGTTTCCTGTGGGATATGGGTCCAAATTCTGTATATTAAAGATATAGTGTTTTTTTTTGGAAGTTACTCTTTGTTCTATTATGATGCCTGAACTGTATGTTTTTCATTTTTGTCTGTATGTCTGTCAGTCTGTATCTTAGCCGCGCATCACGCCGCCGGAACTATTGGATGAATTCAAAAGAAACTTGGTATGATTTGAGTTCGTACTACGAGATAGGACATAGGATACTTTACATCTCGAAAAATTTATGGGTTATTATTTAGGGGCTGAAACTTATTTAAAAGAACACGTACCATGCTGAAAGTAATGGACGGGTTTTGATGCAACTTGGCACTGTCTTAAGTTATATGATGGATTAAAATTGAGGACACTTTTATCCCGAATAAGTAAAGGATTTCTGCGGGGTATGGGTCCAAAGTTATGTTAATATTTAAGTTAAAAAAAAACTTTTTTTGGATGGTTCTCTATATTCGATACTTAAGCCAAACTGTTTTAATTTTGTTTGTCTGTTTGTCCGTATCTTGACCGCGCATCGCACCCAAACTACTATATGAATTCAAATGAAAAAAATGCTCTTGGGTGCTTAAAAAAGGTATTGAACAATTATTTTTTGTTAGTCGTTTCTTTCTTTCTGTTTGTCTGTATGTTTGTTTGTTCACGCATCACATAAAAACTACTGGACAGATTGCAATGTGGTTTTCATTGTTAGATAGCTTAGGGTTTGATTTAAATCTGGTATAAATCTGGGATATTCTTAACATAACTTAATAATTCAAAAAAAAAGGTAGACTATCTTTCTATCTGGTTTCATCCAGTTTGAGGTTAAATCAATAACCGACTCAAACCACAATTCCCAAAGATCTACTTAACAAAGTTAATAAACAATTGAATACAGATAATTTGGAACGAAGTTTATATAATGAGCCCTGTTATCGCATTACAATGCGTTTATTTACCAAACATATAAATACAGCAGAACACGATGATTTCGCGAAACGAACGACGGATTCTCATATGTAGTTTAGCTGATCCTGAATGACTCCTACTTGCGTCACTTTTACTGATTAATATTTATTAATAAAATATTATTTTTCTCAATTATTTTTAAGGTTATACGCAAAAGTCCAAGATGGCAACGAGATAATTGTGGTCTGAACAGTAATGTATAGTCAAAGGTCCATCACAAAAAATAAATAAAAATAAAAAAAACACGCACAGGTCACGCATTTTATTATGATCAGAAGGGACAATTCGAACTACAGAGTCATACATATCATACATTAATAGGTAATTTGTATCTCACTTTTATTATAAACTAATTTATTGTGCCCTTGGCTTTGCCTGCGTGGTTATTTATCTGGGTTAAAAAAAGCTACGAGTAATAATATGGTTAAAGTAACCTAAGTGTTATTTCAGTACCAATAAAGTAGGTACAATAATACAGCATTTAATCAAAATTCGTTCAGCAGTCAAATTATTATTTGTCGATTCTACCTATCAAATTGAGATACAAATTACTGACACCATATTTTAAGTCAAAACTTAAGCTATCCAACATTGAAAACCACATTTTAATCGGTCCAGTAGTTTTAACGTGATGCGCGAACATACAGACAACCAGACATCATTTTTTTTAAATGTTATATTCTTTTTCAGTTGCTTATTTTAAGTCTCCTATACCATTTTAAGGGTTACGTACGTCCGAATGGAAAAAAAACGGAACCCTTGTAGGGCCACTCGTGTGTATGTCTGTACGTCCGTCTGTCGCAGCCAATTTGCTTCGAATCTACAGGACCGAATAAGTTGAAATTTGGTACATATGTGGATACCGTAACGTGTAACGTAAATAAATGAACTTTAAATATGAGAACACTTTTACTACAGAGTCTAAAATTTTGAAAAAAATACAGAATAGTTCTTTACTTATAGATTACAGGAAAACTTATAAGAAGGTCTGTGGTCTTAAAAAACATAGTATAAATATCTGAATGTTGTGAGATAATACATCGTACGGGATCCTCACCACGCGAGTTCAACTCGCACCTACACGTTTTAAAAAAAATATAGTATAAATATCTGAATGTTGTGAGATAATACATCGTACGGGATCCTCACCACGCGAGTTCTACTCGCACCTGCACGTTTTAAAAAAACCATAGTATAATTATCTGAATGTTGTGAGATAATACATCGTACGGGATCCTCACCACGCGAGTTCAACTCGCACCTGCACGTTTTAAAAAAAACATAGTATAAATATCTGAATGTTGTGAGATCGTACGGGATCCTCACCACGCGAGTTCAACTCGCACCTGCACGTTTTAAAAAAAACATTGTACATCCTTTTTACTTACTGTAAGTATCTTTATAATATGTATCTCTGTCTACATTGTTACCCTTTCACGACTAAACGGCTAAACCGATATAGATGAAATTTGGTATGGAGATAGTTTGATACTTCTTATCGCGATAACAGTAGTCCGCGCGGACGAAGTCGCAGGCAAAAGCTAATCTATACTATACTACAATTAAATCAAACTGAAATGTCCGTTTGTAATGTCAAAATAACAGCTTTTTACTAAATGTATACGTAAGTACTCAACCAAAAAGTAATAAAAAATGATTTTGTCTGTCTGTTTGTTCCCGCTAATATCCGAAACGGTTGGACCGATTTTGACGGGACTTTCACTGGAAGATTGCTGATGTTACAAGAAGTAATATTTTAATCACACGGGAAAAGCCGCGGTCACAGCTATTTAGTTATAAAAGTCAAGCAATAGAAAGATTGTGGGATTTGTGGCACAAACGTGATGTGATAAAGTTAATCTTTATGATGTGCTAAAGAGTGCTATAATCATAAATTATTTATCAGGTATCTTTATGTTTGAAAATGACGTAAAAAAGGTCTAGTCATTTACCTACCTCGTACCATCCATCGCATCGTGGATTAGGTAGCTACATTCAAATCGGTCTCTCTCTGTTTGATGCCTTTTACGACTAAACAGCTGAAGCATTCTTGATAAAAGTTTGACAAGGAAATAGTGTGCATGAAGGAGACATCGGTGAAGAAAAAAAAATTGTAGAAAAAAAATGACCTTTATTGAACTCGACTAAAAATATAAATTCCACTCACACAAACTTACTCAGCCGCCATTTGCTAAGCTTCACACTTGAGTTTGGCGGTGAGGAGCATTTTTAACCCCCGATCTCCATAGACAGGGGTGTTATAAGTTTAGGGTGTGTATGTATCACTGTATGTATTACTGTATCCGTGTGTCTGTCTGTGGTATCGTAGCTCCCATAAGTATGGATCGATTTGGATGCGTTTTTTTCTGTTTGTAAGCTGATGTGATCGAGATTGTTCTTAGCTATAATAAGGGGGGAGAGGGAATCGTAGCTCCCTAACGAATGGACCTATTTTGATGCTATCTTTAAAAGCTGATGTGATCGAGATGCTTCTTAACGATAATGGGGGATTTCTTTCCAAATGACTGGCCAACATAAAACATTATTGTCTGTGCTTGTTCCAGGCGTGTTCGTGTGGGATGTAGAAGGCAAGAAGTACTACGACTTCCTGAGCGCGTACTCTGCGGTCAACCAGGGGCACTGCCATCCGAGGATCATCGCGGCCTTGAAGCAGCAGGCGGACAAACTCACACTGGTATCCAGGTATATCTTTTAACTCATTTTTATTAAGCCATTTCTTTTGGTCGGGTCCTTACCGCTGCGCACTGGATAATTGTGTCAGTGCACTGGTGGTCGCCACTTGCATGTCCACGTGGATATAATATAAATGTATGTACTATCGACACAAAGAAGAAGAAGACTTAGATCAGTCATTGTTGTGGAGCCTTGGAACGAACCCGGTATCGTTGGATTTTAAGTTGCACTATTGAACAGTTAGGCTACCATCGCTCTACTACACCATACTAGCTTGGTGTTAACAATTGGACTGCTGAAGTGATTGGGTGCCTCTCCAGCTTTCGTTTATGTTTCTTGGCACATGACTAACTTTAATTAACTATTCTACACAGTTTAATTAACTATTTGATAGTAACCTAACTTTTAACTCATACAGTCGTTAGAAATCAAATCAATCGTGAAAAAATTACCTATCTTTGTGATCCTGCATTCTTATAACAAAGTTGTATGTATCAAAAAAACTGCACAATGAAGATAATAAAAAAAATATGGTCTAGGATATTAACATAGGCTGCTGAACAATAATATAATTTATTTTAAAATCGAGTATTTCTGTTTGTCTGTATGTTCGTTCGCGCATCACGTGAAATATACTGGACCGATTGCGATGCGGTTTTCACTGTTGGATAGCTTAGGGTTTGACTAGTATAAATATAATATATTCTTTTACGCTTATATTTATAGTTATATGTACTTCGAGTGAGGTATTGCCGAGCTCTGGTGTCAGTTTGTCCGGCCGCCCAAGAGTGACGTGCTGTAAATTTTTAGCGATCCAGACCGACGGCGGCGACGGATAAATGCCCTCCGAAGTATGGAACAATGGTCAATCCACACATAACTAATAAAAAGCCATTAATCGAGGCCGAGAATCGAACCCTTGCGCCTAGCGTTTGTGAACTATGAGAAAGCCTTTGACTCTATAGTATAGATAGAGTCTGTTTGGAGTCCTTGTAACGATACCAAGTCTAAAGCGGTATATCCAAGTGTTGAGATGTCTGTATGACGCCACAACAATGACCGTCCAAGATCCTCCAGAGATGCATCGAGGTGTGAGACAAGGTGACGTTATTTCTCCGAAATTGTTCTCAAATGCATTGGAGGTTTAACATATAATGCCACAATGTTAATGTTAATGCCACATCCTTTCCATTCCAGAGTCTTAAACATAAGACTCTCATTAACATTGACATTAAACATAAGACTCTGGAATGGAAAGGATGTGGCATTAACATTAACAGTGTGTACATCTCACACTTGACATTCGCGGATGACATCGTCATTGTAGCAGAAACGTTGCAGGAGTTGCAACAGATGTTGGAAAACCTAGCTGATTCGTGTCAACGCATTGGTGTCCGGATGAACTTGGACAAAACCAAGGTTATGTTCAACGAATATGTTATTCCGGAGCCAATTGCTGTTAACGGAACTCTAATAAAAAAATCTCAAAAAATTTTGAGAGTGAGACCCGCAGAAGAATACAGCTGGGCTGGGCAGCATTTGGAAAACTTCGTCGAGTATTCTCGTCACCAGTACCGCAAAGTTTGTAGACAAATTATTCAACCAGTGCGTCCTACCTGTTGTGACATAAGGTGCCGAGTCGTGGACACTGACGGTACGACTAGTCCACCAATTTAAGGTCGCTCATCGGGCTATGGAAAGGGCTATGCTCGGAGTTTCTCTGAAAGATCGTATCCGGAATGAGGTGATCCGGCAGAGAACCAAAATTGTCAACTAAAACAAAATTGTCCCTCAGATTAGTAAGCTGAAGTGGCAGTGGACTGGTCATATCTGTCGAAGGACTGATAACCGTTGGGGTAGACGTGATCTAGAGTGGTAAAACGACTCGGCAAACGTAGTGTAGGGTGCCCTCCAGCTAGGTGGAGTGACGATATACTCAAAGTGGCTGACAGCAGTTGGAAGAAAAGAGCCGAAGATCGGGCTCAGTGGCGTGCTTTGGGGAGCAGTGGACTGACACGGACTGATATGATGAGGATCGAACCAGGTGTCGTTGGATTATAAAGAACACAAATGTTACCGCCCGCTCTTAACCATGCAGTTCATGGTATGGAGATAGTTTGTACCCTAGGGAAGGACATAATTGTTATTTATTATTTATACATTGCGAAAGCTAGTTTTGCTAAAAATGCACTATCGAAAGGTGCTTAATCCCTGATCCTCTCCATACTAAGGTTGCCTGGCAGAAATCGCTCTTTAGCGATAAGATAGCAAATTGTACTCTTTATTTTATAATTCCGAAATGTGGAAATTCGTAGAAGAACCAAGGTTACCGACATAGCTCTCAGAGTTTGCAAGTTGAAGTGGCAATGGGCAGGCCATATAGTTAGCAGAACCGACAACCGCTGGGGAATAAAAGTTCTCGAATGGCGACCACGAACAAGCAAGCGAAGTGTAGGGAGACACCCACACGATGGAACGACGACATTGTAGCCATCGCAGGAAGTCGATGGATGGAGGTTTGTTCAAGATCGCTCGTCATGGCGCTCTTTGGGGGAGGCCTATGTTCAGCAGTGGACTTCTTAAGGCTGACATGATGATGAGGATGGTGAATTTATAATATGTATCCTGTATTAATTTTTGGTGTGCAATAAAGTGTACTTGTATTGCATTGTATGCAATGAGTCAAGTCAAGAGCCAGTAATGGCACGATAACTTTTATCTTTTCTTAACTATCGAGTCGGCTACATAAGAAAGAGATGGAAATCTTATCTCTTTTACTCGTAAGCCTAAGGAATACAATGCCTCACCCGATATAATAATAAGAGATGTTTTGGTATATTTTCCAGGGCCTTCTACTCCGACCAGCTCGGTGACTATGAAAAGTTCATGACAGACTTATTCGGGTTCGACCGCCTTCTGCCGATGAACACGGGCGTGGAAGGCGGCGAGAGCGCCTGCAAGATCGCGCGCAAGTGGGGCTACACGGTCAAGAAGATCCCTGAAGGACAGGCCAAGGTAATTCTTAATTCGATGACGATGGTCTCCATTTCCGTTGTGTCCATCACTTCTAGTTTTTAGTTCGGGTTCACATGCATTTTTTTTATTACGGACTAGTCAATCGTTGACCACAATCTCACCTGATGGAAAGCGATGATGTGGTCGAAGGTGTAGCACGCTTGCCTAGATATATCTATTCACTCTTGACTTGAACACATCTGGGTTATTTTTTATTCCACTCCTTTGCAGTTCTTATAATAAATGAAGAAGCGTAACGCTTCGTTTTTGCATGTGCGAGGTATTTCAACCATAAAAAGGTGGTACTTTGCCGATCGTTTAGTCGTACGGTGACGGGGGAATTAGATTGTGCACACTCTCCATAGTGCAATCTGTAGAATACCGACAGGCTTGCGACCTCACGTCGATGCTCCAAACTTTGAAGCTTACTCTTTACCAGAGTGTCATCCCCAATGAGCCTGATAGCACGTCTCTCAATTGAATCCAAAGCCTCGAGCTGTGATACTAAGCGGAACCTGAATGTAATAACAATACAATTTGCATGCAGTGTTCACTTCGAGAAGTTATTTTACCCTACTGATTGCTTGTTGTGATAGTAATACTGCCCAGTACGAGAAGAACCGTAGTTAAGGACATTTGGTTCATGCACTCTGCCGAGCGACCGGTGCGTGGTGCGAAGCTATCAGCAGCGTCATGCCTGAACGCCTCTTAGGCTGAAGCCAATCTAGCGGAATCCGGCAAGGAATATGCTCACTGGAAGATATGGTAGCCTAACGATTCAATAGTGCAACTTAGAATCCAACGATACCAGGTTCGTTCCTTGGCTCCGCACCTATGACTTTTCTAAGCTATGTGCGCGGTGTTACATCGAGGACACGTTACACTGTCGTCCCCCGGCTGTTATTTATTACTAGCAGTCGTTAAGCCATATCAAAGGCCCTCGTGAGGCCTGACAAACTCTCACACCAGAGACCAGCATTACCTCACACGACAAACAAACAAACTGGTAGTCTCGAGAGTCGAGAGGCTCTAAACAATGTGACTTTACTAGTCGCGCTTTACTCAGTATGAAGCGACGTCGAAGCCCATTTGGGTCGCAGGGATCGGTGCAGTCGGCTTAACAATTAAAATGAGCATCACGGCTCCTCGGTCCGAAGCTGAGGTAAATACCTCAGTTCGATGTTGGAATAGTCTGTAGACGACTTAAGTTCCTGGCGGGATGTTGTACTCTGTAGAGCAGCGTCGTGCTGCGAGCTGTTCAGACTCAGACCAGATTCTTATTTTTTACCGACTGGTATAGTGAAATAAATTATGAAAAATCACCTCTCCTGGTCTACCAAAATACCTAAATAATAAGCACGATTTATAAAAACACTTTTAATTTCCAGATAATCTTCGCGGAGGGTAACTTCTGGGGCCGCACGTTGTCCGCCGTGTCGTCATCGTCCGACCCCTCGTGCTATGAAGGGTTCGGCCCCTACATGCCTGGTTTCACGCTCATCCCATACAACAATATACCTGCTCTAGAGGTAAGGAACTTCTATAGCGCCGTTGGAAGACCTACTTCAAAATAAAAACTTCTACAAAAGTCTGACTGGCATAGGCAAACGTAGTGTAGGACGCCCTGTGGCCAGGTGGAGTGACGACATGCGAAAAGCGGCTGGAAGAAAATGGACGAGGAGAGCTGAAGACCGAGCTCAGTGGCGTGATATTCCAGATGATGAATGTGAGTCGCGTAACTTTCGTTGCATTTTGTTTATGCGTTATTGAGGTTTGCCCACACCTATTTTCATGCGCTCTCTTTTCGCGTCATGTTAATCATATCAATATGTTTTGAGGTGAAAATCACAAGATGTAAGGTTAAAAAAATACCAAAAATATTATATACTACATATTGAGATCCGACATCTCAGAAAATCGGCAATTTTATTATTGTTTATAAAATAATAAGAAAACTGTATAACTGATGTCGTCTATTGATTCACTAAGGTTTGATCAGTGACCTCGATTTTTCGGTCTCTTCACTTTTAGGTTTGCCACAAGGTCTTTGTCAAATGCAGCGCTACGGAAATATAAGAACGCGTGCAGTGCGCGTTCACCTCAACACATGAAGCTAACGTAGAACGGATGTACCAACTGTACAATAATAAAAAAAAAACAGCAATTGTAGATTAAAAAACTAATCTAAAAACCAGTATTTTTTGTTCTTTGCCATCGATTTGTGAGCTACCCTGAAAGTATCAGCCGGATAGCTAATCTAGAAGTGCTCGAAATTTGAGTTGCAAGATTCCACCCGGAATGACAGACAGACAGACAAACAAGAAAGTGACTGAATAAAAACGTGGTAAAATAGCGACGCATTTATTATCTAGGGTTAACTGTACCGACTTGCTTCAGCAGATGTAAATCATGTTTGAAATTAAGATAACAACTTGCATCAACAATATAATTAAGCCACGAACATTAAGATAAGCAAAGGTTACGGATAAAGCTGTTTGTTCATTTAGCAACAATATAATGTTGCTGTTTGCTGAACCATAACGGAACAGTCTCACGACGCACGCGACATACACTAACGAGCAATGATTTTTGCCTGAAGACCTAATGAAATAAGCTTTCAAATAAGTATTTCATTTCATTTATAAATTAAACTAGTGGCTCTGTGAGCTGTAGACCTCGCGCGTACAAACTTTTTTTTAAACTATCTAGCGGTGCACAGTACCATCTAGTTACCTTATTGTAACACTAACATTAATAACCAAGGTGCTCCATCAATCCCTACCTAGTAGGTAAAGGGCTGATTCCACTGCTAAAAGTGAGAATTTTACTGCATTTTGAGGAGCTATTCTGCTCATCACGCCGAAGATCCCCATCAGATCTTCACCAAATTTTTATGAGACTAACTTAAAGTTACTACCTTTCAAATAAAAAAAGAACCATTAAAATCGGATTTAATATGGCGTAGATATTCAGTAGCCCCCTTTTTACCCGTTTTTGGGGGAAGAACCCCAATCAAAAATCCTCGACCACTAAAAAAAAAAAAAAAATCGCTTAACCAAGTTTCGTCTAGATCGGTTGAGAAATGCGACCTGTGGAGGAGAACAGCCGGACATACGAAATATTTTTTGTCCAAGCTGAAACGGAGACGCTTCGCGCTCGCTTGGTCAATAATGTGTCAAACGAACGGTTTTTTTTTATTGCTACGGGTTCGGATAAAATTAATTTACGCCAATTAAACCAAAAGGATAGACCTTCCGCATTGGTTCCGCCGCTAAGGGAACATGCCATACCTAACTCCGTCCATCCAAGTTGATCTGAAAAGCCGAGTAAGTCATTATTATGGTGTACTGACAAACATTGTCATGACTGTTCTGAATGTTGCTATGCTATAGAATATACGAATGTTATACCCTCATGTCAGGGTTTTATTTTCCTGGTCTGGCTTCAGAAGAGGTACTATTCCAATATCGAACCAAATCTAATTTCGTTTAAGATTATCCCTCTTGCTCGCTCCAACGTATCCGGCTGCGGCCTAATGATTATGTACCACATTGCGCAATGCAAAGACCGGGTAATGTATTTATCAGGCTATGTATAAAGTTGACGAACTATGTTAAGTGGGGTATCATTGAATAGGTATGTATTTGAAAATCATCTTTAGGTTTCTCTTATCGTTTTTAATTTTGAATGACCATTTAGAATCTTTAACGATTTAAAGTTGGTTAGCAACCTTGCCTCTTTTTAGTTTTGTTCGCAGTCTGGTTTATTCATAGTGCGTATTTTTTTTACTCTGTAGAAAGTGTTACAAGACCCGACCGTGGCCGCGTTCATGGTGGAACCCATCCAAGGCGAGGCCGGCGTCGTGGTGCCGGACGACGGGTACCTGAAGAAAGTGCGGGAGCTCTGCACCAAGCACAACGTGCTTTGGATCGCGGACGAAGTGCAGACTGGCTTGGGTGAGTCGGATGGTCGCAGACCCTGTTTTTTTTTAAATTGTTGACCTGCAGAATGTAGAATTATTCCCAAAGGGGTTCTGACATTTTACTATGGGGCCAGTCATACCAACAATTAAAAAACCGCATACACATAATTTGATATTTGTTTTCAATCTAACCAAAAATTTCAAATACACTAGTGCCGCGACTCTGTGATGATGGAGTTTAAAGATAGCGTATGTAACTATGTACTCAAGGGCAGATCTAGCCTTCGAGTCAGGGGGGGGGGGGGGGTCACGCACTAATATCAGCTTGGATGGGTTCCAAGATCATACAATACTAGATGTTCCCCGCGGTTTCACTCGCGTAGCCTATGCCCTAGGGCGGATCCGCTTATTTATAGAGATATTTATATATCATATTAAATTTTAGGACAAAATAAGCGCAAGAGTGAAAAGACCAAACTGAAAAACTCTGACGCCAGTGTCAGAGTTTGTCAAGCCGACTGAAGGCCTCCGACATAGCTTAACGACAGCCAGCAGGGGGCGACAGCTTAACGTGCCCTCCGCAGCATTTATACAGTGTAAAACTAATACATAATTTGAAATTGCACAAACATGAAAACAGACCTGCAAAAGCGCGAGCGCAGCGAGCGCGGAATTTTTTAGTTATTTCTATCAGTGTACAAAATAAAAATAATAACAAAACAAATGAAAATAACAAAGGGACATTAAAAAAATATATATGACATAGGGGGGGGGGGGATCCGCGCTTGTATGTACTCATAAGGAAAGGGCTCATCAACAGAAAAGGCTCTTAATGTTTTTTAACAGTTTATATTATATGAAAAAATACATTATATTTGAAAAAAAACTTCAATGTTTGCACAAATTTTTTTTTGTTTTTTTTTCTATACTTTTTATTACAATGTGCACCTTCTATTCGTTCGAGCTACAATGTGCACCTTCTATTCGTTCGAGCTGCAATGGGCTCCTTTTACACACACATGTTTAATTTATGAATGGTTTTAACTTGTTATGAGGCCCATTTATACAGTTTTAAAGAAATCAGATGAAACTTCGTAATAGAAATCGAATTATGAAATCCAACTAGGATTTTACGAAAAATGATAATGTGCCCCATTTTTTTCCCGGACCCTTCATATGATATCTTTGATCTCCAATATCACAGAAACGGGACACTTTAGAATGTGTAACTTGTATTGAAGCCCCTTTATCGATTTATTAAGGTTTGGTCAGTGATCGAGATTTTTTGCACTTGTAGGTGTGTCACAAAGGCCTTTCATTAAAGTCGGTTTCGTAGTTTTTTTTAGGAAATCCAATTGAGGTAGAATTTTGGATTAAAATGAACTAAAACAAAGTGAACCCATGCAATCTATATATTATTGTAGTCTTGCGCCGCATCGACTAAAAAGCAGGAACAGTTTTCTCTCCTTTACCGATAATGCACCAAAAGCAAGAGTCAACCTGTGGCGCGAGACGTACTCCCTGTATACTTTCGTTCCACCAGAAGAAAAGCTTCCACCCAGCCACAAGCTACCTTCGCCGAAGTGGAAGTCTAAGTAGGTTACGCACTCAGGTTGGCAGATGCAGAGACAGCTTGCGCAAGTGGGGTTACGCTGAAGAGCATGAAAACATGTGCGATTGCCTCATTCAGACCATGGCTCACCTAACTAGATATCCCTCATGTCCCGATACCTGTTCCCATGAGAACCTGTACAAGACTAGCGATTCCGCAATACGGGTGGCGGAATTCTGGTCAGGTAAAATTTAGCAGATTTACCATCGACTCGCAATGTAAGTATTACAATATGTTGTTGATATGTCCAGGTCGCACGGGCAAACTCCTGGCGGTGGACCACGCGGGCGTGAAGCCCGATATCTTGATCCTGGGCAAGGCGCTGAGTGGCGGCGTGCTGCCCGTGTCCGCGGTGCTCGCCAACAACTCTGTTATGGATGTGAGTCACACTTTTGTTAATAATATATTCTTGTTGTTGACTTTTTATCCATATTTCGGCTTCAAACTAAAAACTTCGCAGCCGTAAATGTAGCTCTGAAATGTACAAAGCCCTTTTATATGACACCCCACTCAATATGATTTTTCCAAAAATTACAAATAAATTAGGTATCATTGGATTCTTAATCACGAGAGTGCTATACATAGACAACTGCATTATTACTCACATATTACGTGAGTGATATGAGAATTGTCAAGAAAACTAATATGGCGGCTTACAGCTGCCATATTGCATTTCCGACGGAACAAAAATTACCAAAACTTATAGAGTGAGGTATAAAAATGAAGGTCTTTAAAAGACCATTCCAAAAATCATCATCGTCACCGTCATCAGCATCTATTCGCCCAATATTGGACATATGCCTTCCCTAACTCCTTCCATTTCGTTTGCTGGTGGTCAATCAAACCCACTGCTTACCGGCCACTACCTTTACGTCATCGGACCAACTTGCCTTTGGAAGACCGGGTCGTCAGCCACCTGTTCTTCGTCTCCACTGTCACCTCGCGGCTCCATCGGTTTTCAGAACATCGCAATAGGTGTCCTGCCTATGCCACTTGGGCCGAGAGATTCTGTACCCGACGTCGTCGGTGACACCAGTCCATCTGCGGACTTTCTCGTTCCTGATCCCATCTCGCAGGGATATTCGGAGCATCGACCTTTCCATGGCTCTTTGTGCTACTTTTAGTATTGACATAACTACAGCGATAGTACCCATGTCTCGCATCCATGTGTCAACTTCGGCAATATACACTGATTAAACGTTTGTCGTTCCAGATGAAGAGGCATTATATATTTTACTCATATTGCCGAAGCTGGCCCAGCCAACTCGAATCCTCCTTTTAACTTCTGCATTCCAGTCGTTATCCATAGTTATGACTTGCCCCAAATAGATGTACACACAGACCACTGACAACTGGTTTTTAAATATATTTATCAAGAATCTAATGCTTATTTGCCTCATTTTAGTTTTGATAATCGGGTATTTTGTTTGTTTATCCATACCAATATATAAAAGTGAAACGTTGTCTGATTGTTTGTTTGGGGAGCTTTCACGCGATAAAGGCAGGACGGATTTTAATGAAATTCGGAATGGAGATAGCTTATACCCTGAAATAAAGCATATGATACTTTTTATCCCGGAAAATTTTAAGTTTCTACGGGAAAACTGGAAAATGTTGATTACTCGCTGAAAGCAACGGTTGCCATGGATACGAAATGACAAGTCTGTCAAAAAACATCAAGAGCATTGGTGCTATACCTACTTTTGCATCTTTTGGTTTTTAATATCTTAGAAGAACCATAGGTTGCTTTTTTTCGCGATAAACTGTAGTCCGCGCGGATGTAGTCGCGGGCGGGAAAGCTAGTTACTGATAAACTATAATTGATTGCTCATTCATTTGCTTACAGGTGATCACACCCGGTACCCACGGATCAACGTACGGCGGAAATCCATTGGCGTGTGCAGTTGCTCTGGAAGCGATGAAGGTACGTAAGGGTTGTGGAAGTTACTTGAGCATTCAAGATACTTAATCCCAAAAAAAAAACATTTTGTTTTAAAACCTTCTCCGTAATCAGCCTAAAAAGTACAAGCATAAATAAAACAAAATATATAACCTCCGACCAGCGGGGTCGGGGGTTATATATCGTGCTTCGGAGGGCAAGTTAAGCTGTCGGCCTCGGCTGATATTGATTAATAGCAGTCGTTAAGCCATGTCGGACCTGACAAACTCTGACACTAGAGGAAAGCACTACCTCATAAGACAAACAAGCCGCTGACTGCGAGCGAAACGCCGCAAACTTCGTATTGTACACATTGTGTAAATGCTCTGTTCAAAATAGTCATCATCATCAGTTTATACTGGAAGAAGATCACTCCTAATGCACGCCACTGAGCTCGGTCTTCAGCTCTCCTCATACAGTTTCTGCCACTAGTCCCTAAAGCGCCATCAGTTTAATATTATACGTAGCTATAGTAATGTACATTTTTCTTTCCACTTCAGGTGCTGCTAGAAGAGAAGCTGTCAGAAAACGCGGAGAAGCTCGGGCGCGTGTTCCGCGAAGAACTGAGCAAGCTGCCCAAGTCGCAAGTGGTGACGGTGCGCGGCAAGGGACTCATGTGCGCGATCGTAGTCAACGACAGTAAGTCTGTTATATTATTATACATTCACTTAAGAGGATAGTCTATTGACGTAATCTTCGCAAAGTAGGTGTTTAGTAAATGTATTGCCATCTCACCTCCTCCCCCCGATCCCCTATACGAGCGATAGAGAGAGTTGCTGGATGTGAATTTTAGTAGCACAGTTTTTGATAGAATTGGTGTTTTGGGGTAAAGCACTTTCCACCCCCTAAATTGTGGTGAAATCTTTTGTTGTTAGTGTCAATCGCTTGAATAGAATATAATCTACGCTTATACGTTTCATTTGCAAACTTTTTGTTTTTGTTAAATAAGCATTTTCAGTATGTCATAGTTTCAGCGCAAAAAACCGCCAGTTTAGATGCTTATAACTTTGAAGTTATTCAAAAATTAAAAAAAAACGATTACGTATAAGCGTAATGAATTAATAAAAAAATAAATAAAAAAAAAAATTGAAATCGGTTAATATTTAGGGGTAGATAAGTGTTATTTCTTTTTGTATGGACAAGCGCGCTAAATACTCTCTTCTTAACTAAAAAATGCTACTGTCCTTTTCGTTTTTATAAGGTGTGAAAGTGACCGCAATAAGTTTAGATTCCTACCCAAGTGGGTAGCTAAGTCAAAAAATGCCAACAACTTTATATTTTTAAATCTTTGGTGTATCCAGTTCACGGTTTTTTTTTTTTTTTTTTTTATTTCTCTTTCGGTACGCTTAAAATATAATGTCATAATTTAGTGTGGCATAATTTTACTTATCCTAATAATGTGCAAGCATAATAATACGCATAAATGTTTAGGCATAGGTAGTCGTGTTTACCATATCTAAAGTTAGCATAACGATAAACAAGCATATAAGCCTAAAAAATTATTTTTCACCGTGTTGAAATAACTTTTACCTAAATCATTTTACGTTCCTATCTATGTAAAACAAACATGTTCGCGGCTTACGGGTGCCGCACTTTGACCTACTGTCACAGTATAGTATCTAGATTATATTTTTTGCGACTCCATAGTAGTCTAAAATAATATAGCCCAAAAGATCATTATGCCTACTTTAACAGTATGTCAAATACTGTTTATGTAAAATTAATATTATGACATTAAAAGTTATGCCTAACTGATTATGCCACAGCAAATGAGTGTTAAAAAAGTTATGCGAAACAAAGGGATGCCATGTTTTCTAGACTGTAGTGGCACCATAAAACTTTTACTTAGTGTGACTGTGAAGTCATTTTTCTTAGCCTTTTTAACTAAATGTTGGATTTTTAATGAGACAAGTAAATTTAATTTCTCGAAATAAAAATATGGTTTCAACAAAAGGATTTAGTTCCCTATTCAAATTAAACGTGAAATGCGAGAGATTTAGGCATAAGGAAGTAGTCTCTTAAAGTGTTCTTGATCTGTTTAGTTCTTCGAACTATCGCTGAACATTATAAACACATTTTTCATGGCTTCTGCGGCGGCAATGCCAGCAATTTCGTCAATGGCAAATTTTAAGAATGTTATGATTTAGCAATGTTATGAAGTTTCAGTAAAGCTCCACCACTTCACTGAATCGTGACTTGACTAGACTTTCAACTACCTGATTGACTGGGACTCGAAATAATGAGTATTTCCTGAAAAAAAAAGTACTTGTAATATCTCTTTAATTGACACTGACTTGTAATCCAAACAATTAAAAATAAATAAAAATTAACTTCCTCTCAATCCGGCAGATTTAAGAGAGTGGCTTTCGAATCGTCAGTTGACTTTGTATAATTAATAAAGGCCAATATTTACGATGGGTGACTCATCACTTTTGCTTGCAATGGATGTTGTTTCTTCCATGAACCATCACCACGATTGAAATTTCAAAGCATCGCAATAAAAAAAATGGGCTAACAAATAAACTTAACTTGCAGACATCCCCGCCTACGACGTGTGCCTCCGGCTGAAAGACGCCGGCTTGCTAACGAAGACCACCCATGGGCAGACCATCCGGCTCGCGCCGCCGCTCGTCATCACGGAGGCGCAGGTCCGCGAGGGCGCGGCGATCATCCGCGACGTGCTCAACAGTTTCCACAAATAGACGCGCCGCGCCCGCCGTCAAGAGCGAGCCTAGAGCGCCTTGCGCGCGACCAGGGTCCCAAGTCTATTAACTATTGAACCGCGATAACGCAAGTCGATTGCTTGAAAATCGCTGATTTTGATAGGTTTCGTAGTCTGCTCGCTATTTAGGCTCGATCGCTTGCCGATAGCTGCTATCAATATTTTGATTAGAAAACCACAAAAAATGACGCTGATGATTGACGGCTTTTATCAATTTTATTTCAGTGGCAGCACACTCGTGCTACTGCGTTACTTTTGCTATAAAACTGCGATAGTGTACTTACTTGGTTTAGCAGACAACCAAATTTGACACTGACTTGATTTCACGGCAGATGTATCGCAGTAGCAAGGCTTTTTGTTAATAGCTAACAGAATTGGGGCCCAGCTGACAGCCGTTGGGAGAACTGCGTTTAGATGCGACATTACTTTTCGTAAATTAGAAATTATCGTTTTATATACGCTTTTTTTTTTGTATATTTTTTGATCATATTTTTCGAGTCTCACGAAAAGCTACCCGCATTTGTGATACCTACGGATGTGACGTCAGATTAATACCCACCCGCTGTTCTTTGTTCAAATTATTATAATATTTCACAAAAGTCTGTCTAGACTTGAAATTTCTATACGTAAGTTTTTACCTAAAAATGAGCAAATGCCTTAAATTGCAATGAAGCTGTGAAATACTCACACAACTGAAAGCATATTGTTAAGATAAATTAGCACAAGATCTATGGAAGTGGAGTTTTTAGAGCTTTAAACCGTGAATTTGCCTTATATAATATGTAAACTTTCCTTACTTATTCGTAGGGCACAAAGCCAGCACGCGCTCATAAAACGGTTTTTGTGCTGAGGTTTGGAAACCACATTTACCGCTTGTATTGAGCCACTAAAGACTGAAAATCTAGCTCTTCTTGTTTAGTTGTAGTAGGTCAATTAGAAAAAAAAAAACATTTCTGTAAGTTTGGATGGTAATGTCGCTTCTGTACGTAATGTATTGAATACACTGAATGGCTATTCATGTACTTTAGATAGAAATTAAGATTTTTAATTAATTATGGAACTAAAACTGAAGTATTTATTCGAATATTCAAAATAAATAAAATCTCACTTTTATTATGTCTCTTACTGAATCAATACATGTCTACTTCCTTAAACAGGGTGAATTATTCAAGTGGGCGTGGATGGCTAAATCAGAAACTATGAGGAATAGCGAAAAGTACTCAAAGGAGTCTCGAGCCCGATTTTGATGAAAACTAAAACTGCATCTTAGGATTTTTGAAAAATCAATATTCCTAGCCAGGAATCGAACACGTTCATTTTGAAAAAAAATAACACTTTATTACTACACAATTCGATAGTGTCGCTAATAAGGATCGAATTTTGGGCAGAAATTACATACGGCAAACTTAAGGAAAATGTTGGATTTTAATAAACTGATTCAGATTTTAAAGTAATGCTTTTATTCATACCTGCATTACCTGTTCCTTGTCCGAAATGATGCTCAATATTTTTCTCAACACAGACCCGCAGCGCGGTCATCTTCACAACATTATGTTCTAATTTCAAATTTTTATTATGTCTTCGCGGTTAAAAGCCACAGTAAAAGAAAAAATGTAAACAATTGAAATTAGAACGTAGAGTAAATTGACGCCTATAATCTAGATTTTGTCCGACTTTTCGTTGATTATTACTACGATTAACTGTTTGCGTACTGTTTCGTATTTTGTTGAATCCATACAATACTACGTAAGAATCCATACCAATATATAAAAGTGAAACGTCTGTTTGGGGAGCTTTCACGCGATAACGGATGAACTGATTTTGATGAAATTTGGAATGGAGATAGCTTATACCCTGGAATAAAACATGATTACTCGCTGTAAGAAACAGTTGCCGTGGAAATGAAATAACAAGTATGTCAAAAAACATCAAGAGCATTAGTGCTGTACCTACTTTTTCATTGCTATTTAATAGCCTAAAAGAACATAGGAAAGATGTTTTTTTTCGCAATAAACACTATTACACGTGGGCGAAGTCGCGGGCGGGAAATCTAGTAGTCTAGTAGTATATAATAGCTATACTTGGAACTTGAATTTTGCAATTTGAAGATGGATTTATCCAACGATTTGATCTAGTTGAGGCATATTTTATAAATGGGAGAAGTGCCACTCGCTCTTTGGTATGGTACCGAAACAAATATCCTCAACGTGATTTCCCCACTGTCTTTCCCGCGTCTCCAAAAAATTGTTAAAGCTAAGGTAGCTTTATCAAAAGAAAACTAATAAAACCACGTATTTGTAATGAAAATTTCAAAATAGCTATTTTGACCTATTTTGAGTCATTCCCCACTAATCACTTAATAAACACCCGCAATTCAGCTGAAAACATGTGTCTCACGCTACGATGTGTAAAGTTCTAAAAAAATACAACTTCAATGTTTTCGCTCCGGACGCATTGTGCAAAAGTTACATCCAGAGATAATTTAAGACGTCTTGATTTTTGCAACTGGTTAAATCAGAAAATTAACAACGATGGTAATTTTTTATTTAATATTTTATTCTCTGACAAAACGATTTATTTTAATAATGGTAAGTATTATAACCGAAAAAATAACCATTATTGGTTACACACTATCTATCATTAAGTAATCCTTTACGGATAACCGAAGGGCATCGCCAAGTGCGTTTTTAATTTAATTATTGGTGCGGTATTTTAAAGGACAGAATATTTATTTTAAAATTTATGATGGAACTTTGACCACTTTTAAATATGTCGAAATTTTAAATGAACTGTTTGAAGAGCTGGATAATTTGCCTTTGGCCCAGACTTACCAATTATTCTTTCAACAAGATGGAGCCCCCCAGCCCATAATAGTCGTAAAAGAGATGTTGATTCAGCAGTTTGGTAATTTTTCTATTGCAACGCAATAAAAAAATCCTGTGCCGTGGCCAGCGAGGTCACCGGATCTTACCCCTTAGATTAATTTCTCTGGTGGTATGTAAAAATCGAAATCTACAAAGACACGTATAAAGCAATTGATGACTTGAAACGAACTTAGAAAAATATTCTAAACGGAATCATTAATATTGTAATGCTGAATGCAGTATAATCCTTGAGGCAAAACAATGGTCATCATTTTGAACAATTAATCAGTTAAGGTTTTAATAGTAGTTAAAAATTAGCTTTCCTTAAGTTTGCCGTATGTCATTTCTTCCCAGAATTCGATCCTTATTAGTGACACTATCGAATGGTGTTATAATACAGTGTTTTTTTTTCAAATCAATGTTTTCGATTCCTGGCTAGGAACATTGATTTTTTAAAAATCCAAATATGCAGTTTTAGTTTTCATCAATATCGGGCCCGAGTCTCCTTTGAGTACTTTTCGCTATTCTTCATAGTTTCTGATTTAACCGTCCACTCCCACTTAAAAATTCAGCCTGTACATTCATAAGAAATATAGGATACTCTTGAGTCAGTAGCGGATCTAGGGGGCATAAGTAGCGGTTAGGGGTTTCAAGCCCCCCCAAAAGCATCTGGGTCCACCCCTGATAAATTTTATATATAAATGCTGCATTCTTACTAGTAGTATTGCACGACGTACAGTACAATTTTCATTAATCCATTAAGTAAATTTAGTATGATTTATTGATTTCACTGTAAGTCTTACGACGACACCCCCTACCCCCGCACCACATCTCGTGGGCTAGGGTAATTTCTGAATATTTTATCACGCTCGCAAAAGAAGCATGCTATGTTCTTCTAGGATATTAAAAAACAATGCAAAAGTATAGCACCAATGCTCTTGATGTTTTTTGACAGACTTGTTATTATTTCGTTTCCATGGCAACTATTCCTTACAGCGAGTAATTAACATTTTCCAGTTTTCCCGTGGAAACTTACCATTTTCCGGGATAAAAAGTATCCTATGTTTATTCCAGGGTATAAGCTATCTCCATTCCCAATTTCGTCATAATCCGTCCAGTCGTTATCGCGTGAAAGCTCCCCAAACAAACAAACAAACAGACAATGTTGAACTTTTATATAATTATTGGCGCGAGGATTGATATCATTAAAAAATGCAAGAAAATAAAAATAACTTGTTAGAAGTATGAATGTATTTTTTTATTTTATTTTTATACAGTATTCAACTAAAATAACCGTCATAGCTCACATAAGGTCACAGCTCGTAGATCTGTCAATCGTAGAGGAATAAAAGTTATCGAATGGTGACTACGAATCGGAAGCCGTAGCGCAGGACGGCTCTTCACGACTGACCTGTACCTAGTGCTATTACTGATCTTGGTTTCAATTAGATTTTATATATTTTCATAGTAACTTCGACTCTAACGCGCTGCATTATGTGCACGTGACAGTGACAATCTGATTGAAAGCAAGATCGGTAATAGCACTACTGGAGACCTGCGGGGCAAAAACAGCTAGCAACTTCAACTTGTAGCGTGACCTATGTTCAGAAGTGGACGTCTACGTCTAGGCTACGTTCGGATTAGCATGAGGGCGATTTGTGCAGTTTCGAAATGTACATTTTTAACAAGCATCAAACAATTGCAATTGTAACTTGTAATATGTAATTTTTGATGCTAAACGAACGGCAATCAAAAACATTTCAGAATGCTTCTTTCGCCCTCAAAGTTCCAAACCGAACGCCAAAGATTATCATAATAATTTAGCGTTTTTAACTGGAATTTTAAAAACTGTGCGCCCGAATTATCTCCCATCTTAACGCGTTTGTACCGCCTCTCTCTTTACTCAGGTAAAGTTCCGAAGAGCTGGAAGCTTGCTAATGTACAACCAGTACCTAAAAAGGGTAATCGTGCTGATCCGGTCAATTATCGCCCCATCTCGATAACCTCCTTACTCTGTAAGTGTATGGAGCGTGTCATAAATGTTAGGCTATTGGCGTACCTTGAGGACAATGATTTCCTCAGTGACCAGCAATACGGATTTCGACCAAACCGGTCTACTGGGGATCTTCTTGCGTATGCCACTCACGTATGGAGCGAAGCCATCGAGATGCATGGTGAGGCGCTTGCCGTCTCCCTTGATATATCCTAAGGCTTTTGATCGGGTCTAGCACGATGGCTTTTGACCAAGGTTCCCTCATATGGATTGCCTGTTGGCTATAAATGGTATTTGGATAGCTGTTTTTTTGAGGGAACGATCTATTCGAGTAGTCGTAGAGGGCTGCTCGTCTGACCAAATGGCCATCAATGCTGGTGTACCTCAAGGATCGGTTCTCTCGGCTACACTGTTTTTACTGCACATTAATGACCTTTTAAAGCCCGGTACCTTTGGGTATGCAGATGACAGTACTGTGGTTGAGAGATACAGTTCTAATGCTTAAGCCAGCTGCGTCGCTGTCCAGCTTCAGAGAGAGGCTACGGTGGACTGTTTAAATGTAGCCTTAGAAGCCGTGTCCGATTGGGGCGATGCTAACCTGGTTAAGTTTAATGCTACTAAAAGCAGGCGTGTTTGTTCTCTGCTAAAAAGAGTCCTCTTAACCGATCACTGCCTTTCCGTAGTGTAACAATACCATTAGGCATCTGGAGCTTTTGGGTGTCAAACTCACATCAAATCTGAATTTTGGGTCTTACATTGAATCCAAAGCCAAGGTAGCTGCAAAGAAACTTGGTATTTTGTCTATGGTTAGGTGGTACTTCACGCCGGGGCAGCTTTTGAATCTTTACCAAGCACAGGTCCGATCTTGTATGGAGTACTGCTGCCACCTCTGGGACGGTTCTGCCAAGTATCAGCTCGAGGCACAAAGATCAGTGTTAAAAGTAATGTTTCGTAAACCCTATCGCTACCCGACCTCTACTTTGTACAGAGACGCCCAAGCACTGACAGTCCGTCAACTCTACGTTCACAAAGCTGTTGTTACCACAAAAATATTAAACAAACTCCGGATAACTTAAACACCTGTAGTACACCAGTAAAAAGTCGTAGAACCAAAGTCAAAGTCCCCGTCGTTAAATCCGCTTATGCTAGTCGTTTCAGTTACTATGCCATTCCATTCATCTATAGGCGCACAATGAAGCTTTGTAATCTCAGGGATAGCTCGCTTTTCGGAGTCAAAATGAAAGTGAGGAAATGGCTCCTCACACTAGATTACAATGCAACAGACTCGCTACTGATCATTCAGAAATAATATGTACCAAATTCCTTTATAACATGCGCATACACACTCTTTACTCTTACACAAAACACATACACATATAATTATGAGTAACAAATTTTAAACTTTTTATTTTTATTTGTCATTGTTAAGATTATTTTATCAACTTTAGTTATGTTAGTTTAGACTGATGTTCTCTAAATCGTTATTCTGTTAAACGGCTACGGCATCCCGCGAGACAGGCAAGCCCTAGTGCGGGGGCCTTTAGAAATCATAGTACGAATATGTAAACAGAATGTATTTAGTTAAACCTAATATTTACTGTTTCCTAGTGTCTTTGGATAATAAATTTTTTGTTGAGGCTTTGGACTCAATTGAGAGACGTGCTATGAGGCTCATTGGAGATGCCACTATGGTAAAGAGTAAGCTTCAAAGTCTGGCGCATCGACGTGAGGTCGCAAGCCTGTCGGTATTCTACAGATTGCACTATGGAGTGTGCACAAGAAGATTCCCCCATCAACTTTCCATTACCGTATGACTAGACGATCGGCAAAGCGCCACCCTTTTATGGTTGAAATACCTCGCACAAGAACGAAGCGTTACACTTCTTCATTTATTATAAGAACTTCTAAGGAGTGGAATGCCCTGCCCTCGTCAGTGTGTCCGGTAAAATATAACGCAGGTGTGTTTAAGTCAAGAGTAACAGAAAGAGAGGTAACTACTAGGCAAGCGTGCTACACCTTCGACCACATCATCGCTTTCCATCAGGTGAGATTGTGGTCAAACGATTGCCTAGACCGTGATAAAAAAAAGCCATTTGATCCAAAACGAACGCCCCATAATGATTTGACAATATTCAAAATAAATAAATACAACACGACAACATTTAACCATTTATTTTTAACAATTTTCAATTTAACATATTCTTACAACACTCTTCAAATCACAGTAAAGTTGAGGTAAATACTGTACTTTAAACATTTCATTGTATATGAAAACGTGAACTAGGCAAAACGTGGGTAAATATCACAAAGCTTGTTCCACTGGCACTTAGCGGTAGGTATAATTAAAGCGATTTTAAATAAGCCCTTGTATGCAATAGACGCGAGAGTCAAACACTTACCCATATAGAATAGGCTAGGATGTTAAGTGCTATGTATTTATTAGAGGGGTGTTGGCAATAGATGGCGCTAAAGTTAATAAATGCGAAATTGCTTTTTAGGCAATTCGATATGATTTAAAGTTTATTTACGGCTGCGTTACATACAATGTTTATGTTTGATTGGTAGATTTTATTGTAAATTTATTATTTATATACCACCAGCATGTTGGTGCGCTGCCAACTGGTAGTAGTAAACTTGGACTACCTATAAGCCTGTAATGGCATGTGGGTTGTCCAACAGTTTCATGTAGTAGTTAGCTAGTTATATTTTGTAGTAGTTGGTAGATTTGCCCGGGTAAAAATATGTATATATTTAATTCCTTAAATTTTAGGGTTCAAATAGTAGTCACTAATATTTTACGGAACATATAAATCATATCAAATTGAAATTTATGATCATTTTCTTTTACTACTAGCGCCATCTATTGATACCTAGCACTTAGCCCTTTAAAAAGTACAAAGAGAAAGATAAATTTTGTCGTTCCTTAATAACCTATGTTTAAGCAACTGGGAAGTATGACGGTATGCGTCGGTATGGTATATTTATTGTCATCATCTATTACTTAACTTAAGGCCGTCACACACTGTAACTTCTGTATCAACTAGGCTCCAAGATGCCACGTGGACAATAAGAGGCGAGGTTCAATAATACAATTAATTTTGAAAAAATAAAATTGACATCAGAAATGGGATATTTACTAGTATTTTTTGTTGTTCTCGACATTTCGGCTCCACTGCAGGCGCCATGATCACGAGAAAACTGATTTTCTTGAAGGCGGGTGAAAGGCAGACATATCGATCTACCCCCCTTTATCATAACGTTTTTATCCGAGTACGGCGAAACAAGGGAAGGGTAATGAGTTTAACAGTCTATGTATGCATGTAGATATGTGGATATACCACCACATCGTGACCCCCATTAGTCCAATTTTGACAAGCGAGGTATCAATCGATTCGTCTTCATCGCAAGAGTGTCATAGGCTATTTTTTACCCGACCGCAGTCGGGTTTTAATTTTTGAACTTATGTCTTTTTACGATTGATACTAGTACCACAGTTCAGTGCGACCAACTTATCTGTGAACTGAAGGGTCGCGTGAGTGTTGCTCATTTTTATGGTTGCTTTAGTTCCTTTTTTTGTCACTTCACAGATAAGTCTGTAGTTCATATTTTTGCCACTTCACAGATAAGTTGGTCGCACTGTAACTTGAAGTAGTTTTTTATTTTTTATTTTCATTGGCCCCGCACGAGTAGTGCATTTAGCCAGCTTCAGGTTAAGATATATTACAAGTTGTTACAATATTTCATGGTAAATATTCCGCTTCTAATGATAATACTAACAGTACTAAAACTTAGAGACTATGACAGTTTAAAATCTTTTTTGCGTCTTCTGTACGATGATCCATTGAAGTTTCATTCATAAAACGATCGCCTGACGCGCGCGAGTTTAACTCGATTAGACGTTATAGTGTACTACGGCCTTTATAAGTCCATAATCTCTCATTTACGAAGACATGTTTTACACTTTAGTTTAGAATTATGAATAATAATACTAAAATATGTAGGTATACGTTTTCGATGCGTTTACATAAAGGGTGTCTCAGTACGAGTGATTGTTCTCATTATTAAAAATGGAGCACTACACAAAAGAAGAACGCATTATCATTGTGAAAATTAGGCCGAAATTGCAGTGACTGTTAACGACATTCGTTACAGGAAAATGATAACGGAGTTGTAGCCTCAACTGGACGGCATGGATCTGGACATTTGGTTTCAGCATGACGGCGGCGCCACCTGCCACACAGCAGATGAAACTATCGATTTACTGCAGCAACGATTTCCAGACCAAATCATCTCACGAAATTCTGCTGTCAACTCATTATTAAAAATGGAGCACTACACAAAAGAAGAACGCATTATCATTGTGAAAATTAGGCCGAAATTGCAGTGACTGTTAACGACATTCGTTACAGGAAAATGATAACGGAGTTGTAGCCTCAACTGGACGGCATGGATCTGGACATTTGGTTTCAGCATGACGGCGGCGCCACCTGCCACACAGCAGATGAAACTATCGATTTACTGCAGCAACGATTTCCAGACCAAATCATCTCACGAAATTCTGCGGTCAACCAGACCTGTCTGTCTGTTCACCCAGATAGTGATTTAACGCCGTGCGATTTCATTCTTTGGGGTTTTGTGAAATTTTGGGATTATAAACCACAAACAATTCCTGAGCTCGAGGCCGAGATCCAATGCGTCATCGATGAGATACAGCCATATCTTTGTTAATCGATTCCATACTTAATCGGAACATGCCTACTTTACAATGTAATAAAAATATCACAACTCGCTAAAAAATACGTCTTTATTTCTAAATGAAAAAGTGCATTCTTAATGAGACAACCTTTATAAGTATGTATAAATTACGGTCTGCGATTTCCGATGTGCTTAAAGTCCCATTAAAACTAAATTCACCTGTTGATTGCCGCTACATTACCGCTGGCTTTAAACAGACATCATATTGGACTCATAATTGGACTCTATATAATAGGAATAATACTACATACAAGGTAGGTTTAAGTCACAATGTAAATTAAGTTAAGTTTTAGCCTGTTCTTAATTTGTACGCATATACTGGCTTCAAACCTTAAATATTATCAGTTTAAAGTGCAGCCTCTAAGACGCCCATTTGAGCTCTCATTGTATCAGTCAATTTCGATATAAGTACACTTTCGTCTAACGTCATTTTAGGACTTTCTAATAAACCTGAAACAAACGGAAAATATGTTTATGTACATAAATCAGTTAAAACTGCAGAAGCAACGAAAGTATGTTAAACTGTATTGACGGAAAGAAGTATTGGATGGACGTGCTGTGGTGCGATTTTTGAGTGTCACCGGTGATTTCGAAATCACCGGTGATAAAAAGATCACCGGTGCTTTCGAAATCAGCTTTTCGCAAAAGTGGTATTTTTGAATATCATTCGTTGTTCAAATTTTAGGAAGAACAACACACGAAAAGTAGGTTAATTTATGAAACTATGAACGAAATGTCAAAAATATCACCGGGTGATTTCAAAACGAGTGGCACTCGTAAACGAAATCATACGTATGATATTTTTTATCACCCAGTGAAATTCAAAAATACGACTTTTGGGAAATCGGTGACTTTTATCATTTCGCTGATATTTAATCACTCGGTGATATTCAAAAATCGCACCCCTGATCTATAAAGATTGTTTTCGGCAAGAAAACCCTAAATTAAAATTCATTTATTGTAAAGCACAGGTGTTAACACAGGAATTCTGGTGTTAGTAAGTGCACTGTGTTGCCTTACGGCGTACAATACTATTATTAGCACATGAAGAATAACATTGTCAATTCATCATAATCATCATTAGAAGTCCACTGCTGAATATAGGCCTCCCCCAAAGAGAGCCATGACGAGCGATCTTGTGCCACCTCCATTCACGGACTTCCTGCGATGGCTACAATGTCGAAGCGAAGCAAGCGAACAAAGCGAAGAAAAAGCGAAGCGAAGCGAAGTGTGGGGAGACCCCCAACACGATGGACCGACGACATTGTAGCCATTGTCAATTAAGTATACATTTTTATAGTAAATTAGTAAAATCAATAAAATCGTAAATAAAAATGATAATTAAAACTAAAGCATGTCAAAATTTATATATTAGTGTTATTATTATTATTATATATAGTAGGTATAGGTGAGTAAGGTGAGTGATACTATTCTAATCTATCATTAATAAACTCTTGAATTGTATAATACACCTTTCCAGCTAGGAGCACAAACAGTTTGCTTTTGAACGTGTGTAGGTCATCTGCGTTCAATATAGAGTTAGTCGGCTTGTTATAAATTAAACGTGTGTAGGTCATCTGCGTTCAATATAGAGTTAGTCGGCTTGTTATAAATTAAACGTGTGTAGGTCATCTGCGTTCAATATAGAGTTAGTCGGCTTGTTATAAATTAAACGTGTGTAGGTCATCTGCGTTCAATATAGAGTTAGTCGGCTTGTTATAAATTAAACGTGTGTAGGTCATCTGCGTTCAATATAGAGTTAGTCGGCTTGTTATAAATTAAACGTGTGTAGGTCATCTGCGTTCAATATAGAGTTAGTCGGCTTGTTATAAATTTGAGGAGCCATGCCGAACATCCTTTTGGAGACTAATACGATCTTAGCTTTTAGAGCTGTAATTGCACCAAAACATTGTGACTAGAAAAACTTCAGAATCAAGTAATGGAGTCATTTTTTTGTCACACTAACAAAACTAAACTAGTTACATAGGTACGTAATTTACTTACATCCTGCTTCACGAGGTAATGAAACATAATACTAATTATATATAAAACCATAACATTATCTTACACGTTCTAAAACGCACGTGGAAAATATTAGAGAGCCTTACCGTTGTGACGGTGAATGAACTGGTAAAGTGTGCCGCCGTGCAGAGGCACGGATTAAGCGGGTTCTAGTCCCGACTGTGATCATTATATGAAACAGTTGACCAATTAGCGCGTGCGACACATTGTTACACTTTTCACGAATTCACTTCCATATATTTCGCAGGAAAGCGAGAGGAAAGATGTTACACATCAAAATGTGAAAACCACTGACTGTGTCTGTTAGACTTACCTTCATTGATACAGTCCCAACACTCCTGGATCTCGTAGCTCAAGCCTGCGCTGTTGTGGAAATGGAATTTGTATTTGCCTTTGGGTAACGTCCACTCCGTGCTGTTTGCTGCCGATATGTGCAATACTGTGGGACACCAAAAGTAGTCCAGCTGGAAAATAGGGTTCGAGGTTCAAACATATGTAACAGAGAAGACTCTAATATCTTGAAGACCGGTTGGTCTAGTGGCTAGTGACACTAATTACGAAATCAAACGGTCGCGGATTAGAATCCCGCTAGGTGCAATCATTTGTGTGATGAGCAGAAATGTTTGTTTCCGAGTCATGGATGTAATATTGGTATTTATTATCCGTTATCTAGTGCCCATAGTACAGGGTATCCTTGTTTGGAGCTAGGTAACTGGTGTGAATTGTCACTTGTTACTTTTTAATAAGGCACTGGAACTTATAAAACTCAATTTTTTATTTTCGTTTGTTCGTTATAAAATTTTACTGTTCGAACGGAAGTTACCGTTTAACCCGCCACTTGTGACGTGAATACGACTTACTCCATTCTACTTTTACTTTTTTTTTATCAGTAAAAAGAAGATATATCATTCATCGCCTCTCGTTTTTCTCGTTGTTCAAACTTAAGTTAGATCACCAGAATTTATCAAAATTTTTTAATGCTTAATGTATAATATCAAAACTTTTAACAATATTACTTTTATAAACTAAATCAGCCTTTGTCAATCCTTATGACGCTAGGAACTACACCAAAAATAAATACTATAAAAAACGGCTGCGAACTAAACAGGTGAAAAGGTCTAGAGCGCCACAAAGGAACATAATACATACATACATACATACATAGGCTGATAATAAAAAGGTTATACTAACAAAAACAAAAAACCCCAATAATAGTCCCGGTCTCACGCACGGGCACAGAATAAATAATAGTACAAACACGGGTTTGTGCCCAAACACCGAGATGCGCATCCACGACACCAGCGCGGGTTGGTCTAACGCACGCAATAAATTATAGTACAACACGAAACTCCAACTCAATTCGTTGGCGGATAAAAAACTTATTAGACTATTCCGAACCATCCGGTCGTGCGGACATATACCTACGCCACAAATGGCGAGTTAAAAACACGTTTATCTGCAGTTATTTCTTGATGGTTAAAACCAACGTTTCGCTCAGCGCGCCAAATTCAAATTTTCTTGCGTTTTTGTCTATTACAGCTCTATTACTCATCGTGGGTTCATGAAAACTTATTTTGCGGCAATAAATAGATTGTATCAAGAAATTACTAGTATAAGTACATTTGTCAGTAAGATGAAAATCAGCTTATTGACATTTGTAGCTAAACCAATATTATCTAGGTGATCATTTTAACCGTAATTTCTTGACACAACCTATTTATAGCAGCAAAATTGGTTTCAATAAATCCACGATGAGTAATGAAACTGTAATTGACAAAAAAAAAACGCAAGAAATTTCAAAATTTGACTCGCTGAGCGAAACGTTGCACCTTAACCCCCATTTTATTCCTATTTCATAAAACTATAGTAGACTGACAAGTGTCAATCGACAAATGTCAGTCAAACTACCGAAATGCGTTTCATAAAAACCCGACAATTCATTCAATGAATTGTCAAAATATTACTAATTGTGTTTCATAAAACAATAGTAGTGACCGGCAGTCAACTGACAATTGTCTACAAATGTCAATAGAAAAACGTTTTATGAAACGGCGGTTGCTCAAAAATTACCACGATTTGTAGAATTGTCGTGACAATTGTGACAGCCGAAGCTTTACCTATCACACTACTATGACTGGCATTGTGAAATGCAATATGACTGACAATCATCAGTCCTGTCGTGATTGTTTGTTACATGAAACGCAGGTTTGGCGTATTTGACTGACATTTGTAGTTTTATTATGATTTGTCGCTTTATGAAATAGGGCACAGGTGTACACTCGCACACCTTGGGTGCGTTCACTTACTACGTTCGAGGACGCACGGATCACCCGCGCGATCACTCGAAATCGTTCACGGCGTCGTAGGGCGTTCGCCTGGGTCACCCGAAAAATAGTAGGGGAGGGGAGGAATAGTACGAAACTGACACTTGACAGTTGTCAGTTCTATATGGACGTCCAAAGTCGTTCACTAACTCCGGACGATCGAGCCATAATCGCACGGATGATTCGAGCGTAGTAAGTGAACGCAGCCATATAGTGTGCCCTCAGTTGTAACTATATATGTGCGCTCGGCGTATGTGTTGATACATAACCGATATTACTTATCACGCTACATTACCCAGTCACGTAATAATCATTTGTAGGTAATGAAGCCAACGTCTCATCATTACAGAGGCTCTGCCAAAGGAACTTAATCATGGTATCTACGTAATTACTCACCGAAACAGCTCCCTTTGTTCCAATAATCTCAGCCCTATTCGTCATATTAGCTCTAGTGTGCGCAGACAGCGTCGCAGTTCTACCGTCCTTGTACTTCAAGGCACAGGATATGGACTCATCAACTCCGGCCTTGCTCAGGTGGCCGGTGCATACGATATCGGTGGGTGGATCTTTGTATATGAACTGGACTAGCTGGAGCATGTATATGCCTAGGTCTAGCACGGCGCCGCCGCCTAGGTCTTTCATTCTGAAAAAGTTACAATGTCTTTTTAATGTCAGCATTTGATAGAGATTATTGTCTGAGATAAGGTTGGGGATTCAGAGATGGCCCGTTTTTACCACGTTTTTGTTTGTCTGTCTGTCTGTCGTTTCGGGTGGAATCTTACAACATAAATTGCGAGCACTTCCCGATTAGCTGTCCGGCTGAAACTTTCAGCTCACAACACGGTAACAATATAAGCTACAAAAATGTATAAAATACTTGGTTTTGAACAAAAATGATTTAAAATAGTTGCTGCTTGTTAATTTAATTTACAAAGTCAACACCAGTATAGGCAAAATTTACTCCTCTTCTAAGTTCACGTTGTTTCCTTCAAATATTGCGAGACTTCAACGACTTCTACTTAATCGATTCCCATGAAACTTTGCACATGAATTCTGTCCCCGTGACAATCAATAAACAGTCGCAGGGGTACTGGCTACCTAAACCGGGAGGATCTACTGATTTTGAGTATGTATTGTGGGTGTCAAGTGGAGACATTGTCATTGAACTCCGGGTTCCAACCGTCTTGATGCCTATGTGTGTAAATTGAAACCGTTTGAATTAAAATAATAATATGTTTATATTGCAAGTGTGATCTCTCGAGTCGGCGCTGACTCGGCATCGCGTAGTTAAATTGTTCTGAACAATAAAACTCGTAAACAACGGCGATAAATCATAACACACTGTTAAAGAATACTGCGTCGTATACACGTCTTAGATTAGCTACAGGTAGGTACATAATGTGGAAAGGACAAGGGCCGGAGTAACCTTGCTATAGTTTCAGATGAATGTTCTACTAATTAACTAGGGAGCAAACTTAACCATTATGAAAATCTTATAATACACTAACCTAATGTGGAGTTCAATTTCTGTGACCTTTCCATTGGACCCATTTACCAAACGAGTTACCAAATGGGTAAGATATAAGTTTAGGTAATAAGAACAGTATGGAACAGCTAGATACCGAATTTAAGGCGAAATGTGCTCCTTTGTTTGTTTGTTTGGGGAGCTTTCACGCGATAACGGCTGGACGGATTTTGATTAAACTTGGAAGGGAGATAGCTTATACCCTGGAATAAAACATAGGATACTTATTTCCCGGAAAATTGAAAGTATCCAGGGGAAAACTGGAATAATGTTGATGTACTCGCTGTAAGAAACGGTTGCCATGGAAACGAAATAACAAGTATGTCCAAAAACATCAAGAGTGGTGCTATACCTACTTTTGCATTGGTTTTTAATATCGTAGGTTGCTTTTTTTCGCGATAAACAGTAGACTGCGCGTACGAAGTCGCGGTCGGGAAAACTAGTTTAACTAAAATCGGCTCCCGAGATGCATCACCTCTCCTGCACCTTGACGAGCAGGACAAATATTTTGGAGCACATAGCGCCATAAACAATGAAAGTAATTTATATACAAGGTGTTTTATACATCGATGGATGAGTAGATGAAAGACGTTAGTGTATAAGTATAGAATAATGATAAATTGCTAAGTCTAAGGTCAACTATGAATCTTCTTGCAGTCTACACGGACATTCCCCGTCTCCACACTTATTTTAACACGCGCATTCAACAGCCTTTTAGTAATTTTACATTATTCTATGGTAGGATGCAGGGAATGAAAGCATTAATATCTTACAGGTTTCTCTCAATGTCGTTAATTTCAACCCCGAATTGTACACTGGTGTGATATATGTCCCCGAGCCCGCCGGAGGCGATGTGTTGGCCCAACGCATCGTAAGCAGGGAAGAACCTCGACCACATCCCTTCTAAGAGGAACAGTTTCTTTTCCCTCGCGAGGTCCACCAAGGCTTTTGTCTGTTTGTAGTTCATGCCCATCGGTTTCTCGCATAGAACATGTTTACCGTTATCCAACATTAGTTTCGTTATTTCGTAATGCTGCAAATTTAGTACGCTCACGAATACAATGTCTGGAAAGAAAATAAAGCAGGTAATGGCGCGATAAGATACACTATTGTAAAAGTTAGTTCGGGGAGGCAACTATGAAAAAAATCGCTGATCATTTTCAGTTTTTGTAACTCAACAATATCCAGCTTTAGTCGACCAACTTTTGACCCTTATAGACCTCAACAGATCATTTTCTAGATTTACTATTGTCAGTCTTTAGAATTATTCATAAAAATCGGCTAGGTTCCATTGTGGTATTCATTGAGGAAACCAACCAACCTCAATGCCAGGTTGCATGTTTATTACCACGTTCTTATTAACTCACTGTCTTGTTTGTCTGTCGTTCCGGGCGAATCCCGAAATTAGCTATTCGGCTGAAACTTTCAGGGTAGCTCACAACTCAATGAAAATGCATTAAAAAAACGTGTTTTCTAGATTAGTTTTAATCTACACCTTGCTGCTTGTTTTATTGGTTACAGGAAAGCTTTGACCACGTTCTTGTGGCCGAAATTGGTAAAAATTCTAAGCCTTAAATTGGAACTACAATGTATTGTGTTGTGACTTGCTTTGCGTTACGTCTTGTTTCTATAGACTTATGACAAGAACGGGAAAATACAGTAACATATCTGTTTACTTCAAAAATATATTGATTAAATAGCATTAACTGAAGTTAACAATTGAGTCTCGACTCTACATACATGCCTATGGACGTTAGCTGGTATAATAAATGTGCCAGCAGTTACGAAACAAGGTTAATAGGTTTAATTGGAGGTAGAGGACATACTGACACTTTATAAATAGATACCAGCGCAATTTATTTTATAATTTTTTCACGTGACACAAGTTTCTTGCCAAGAGCGTTAAAAGACGAGTTTTCGCTCCGCAGACTCAAATGTCACGTTACTCATTTATAATGTGACAGGTATTGACGAGCAAACCGCAAAATCGGTAATTGAAGAGCAATGATTTACGAAGCAAATTTTGCCAGGCGACTCAAATCGTTATGAAAGGCTTCATGGATATTAGCATGCAGAACAATAGGGCAATTGAGTGGGTTAACTCACCTATAGATTCATCACGCGCGAGCGCTTCGTAGCCTTCATAAGCAGTTGGGATTTTGTGGAGCGTCGCCAATCTGTGGACTCGATCTAAGTCTTTCCCCGAGATGGCCACCACCCGGTGCTGGTCCGCCGGCAGAGTCGCCATGGCCGTCAGGAAGTCGTGGGCTATCATGCCCACCCCTGCGATGCCCCATTTCAGTACTATGCCCATCTGGAACAAGTGTCGAGAATACGAGTTCACTCAACCGCTGCTGGTGTCGAACTGGCGGTGATGTGTGTGACCTGTCTATTAGTGTGCTTAGTCATTTGTTGCTGATAAACATTAGAACAATAAACTAGGACACATTATTTTCTATGTTTATCAATCACTTGGTTTGAGGGAGATTGGTCATTAGTTATGATTGGTCACTTCCGTGATGGAATGCCTGTGCTGAAAATTAGCAATTTTTTGAATTATTCTTAATCGCTCTTATTTATTAGGTCAACTCTTGTTCACGGTCACTATAATAGGTACTCGTTTTGTAACAAGAAACTGTAAAGGTCACTTTCCATCACTGGATCCAATTTAGCCGGTTTCGACTTCCGCCCAGAAGCGCGGAACCGACTTCTTATGTTGGAGGCAATAGACTGTAACTTCGACTCCATTGAGATGAAGACTAAACCACTTGTTGGTTTTATATAGGAGAATTTCGCGCGTGTGTAAAATTAAATTTTGTTATTCAAACATCGCTTGACGTTGAGCGATGAGGCCAGTGATTTTTACATAACGAAAGATAAGATAAAATTGTATAGGTAGGTAATGCAATGCAAGATATTGCATCGAAGCACTCAAGTGCTGGACACTCAAGACTGGTAAAGAACACAGACAGATTTCCACTCATGCTCAGAGCATTGATTTTGTCTAGAATACCCTAAATAGAATATAACATTACCGTAAGTGTTGTATTCTTATCTATCAAAAGCTAAACGGAATGGAAACATTTTGTTTCCACTGTAGGTTTATACCTCTCTATGTAAATTGAATTCCTTACGTACCTTACCTACCTATAATGTATACAGGGATGTAACAAAAATACAGGTGTAGAAATTGTAAAACCACGCAAGAAGCTTATTTAGAATGTGACTGTAAATTCTAAACGCTAGACATAAAAATAAATTATCACGAATTAATTCGGCCAAAGAGTTTTCGACGTGAGGTCGGTCTAATATTTTTTGAAGGTCTACGCATCTTAAACAAATATATATTGAGACCTTCATTTTGATACCTCACTCGATAGGTTTTGGTCATTTTTTGTTCCATCGGAAATACAATATGGCAGCTTTAATCCGCCATATTAGTTTTCTTGACATCTCAAATATCACTTCGTGATTAAGACTAATCCAAGGATACACCATTTATCAAAATCTAACATACATATAGCCCAAAAACATAAGCCGCAGTCGGGTAAAAATTTGTATAATAACAATGCATCAATATTAGAAGCAATAAGTATTTATGTAATTCATCAAAACAATACACGTCAGAAATTTACAAATCGTAAAACTTCTCGATCGTTGCATATCGGATATATCTGGTAACCTAATTAAAGTACCCACATAGCTATAATAAGTTTTACAGTGCGTAGGTACATAGAGTAATCAACTTGCCTTGAACTTAATCTTCAGTAACGTAGGTATTATCAATGAATATGTAACTTGTAAGGTCAGATTTCTAAACAGATGCAATCATGGAATATCAAACCGCACATTAGAGCTCAGCTCTTCACGACATAGATAAATAAAAAAAAGAAAGGAAGTTAGTCTAATAAAAAGCACTAAACTAGTTCTACACAAGGAAAACAGCTTTATAAGATAGGTTGTCCTGCGCGGAAAATATACATAAAAATTGTATGTAACGAAACTTCCTTATTGTTTGACCAAAACATAATTCAATTATGAAATTTGCTCACCTTACTACGGCACCGATTACTGAAAGACTGCAGGACAAACAAAAATTCCAATCGCCTGCGAAATCGGACACTTGTTTACTAGCACCGCGTTATATTACACACTATAGTTACCTACACAAGCGTACGAACGTACTTGTACAAAAGAACTGTTACGATAAACCTGGATAAACATTACAGGGTACTGAATGTTCTTATCATTTAAGATAATCAGGCAAAAATATGTTGGTATCACAATGCTGTTATCACAGTTTTTATGTTAAGTCTACTGTGATTTGTCTCGCTCGTGATATGACTGCCTTCTCGAGGCCTCCGAGACATGTCGACATGTGCTAATTGAAGTGTGGACATGTGTATCAGACATGGTGAAGTCTGTTTGTCTGTCAGTCTGTCCAGCCTTGGTTATCTCGAAAACAAATTTTACTGAGGGATTTTAATGGAGTTTTCCGAATTATTCAGCTTTGATAGCCTCCGTGATGTAGTGGTTGGGCAGGTCGGACGAACAATGGAGATGTTGGTTGGAAATATGTAAAATTCTCAGTAGTCTACAATTATTTTTAAATTCTTTCGTCGTATGTACGCGCATCGTTAGCCAGCTAGCATAGAAGTACCTAGATTATGACAAGGTGCGCCAGGTGTTAGGATTTACTTATAATAATCAATCGACGACACTGTGGCGCAGTTAGTAGTGCCCGTACCTGCTGGGCTTAGTGTCCTAGGTTCGAATCCTGGCCGGGGCAAACATTTATGTGATGCTGAATTGCTGATGAGCATAACTGTTTGTTCTCGCGGCTTGGATGTGTCGATGTGTGAAAAAACTAAGTTTGTTCCCTTTTTTTAGACAACAACCTAATGGAGAGATGGTGATGATTTTATCATAATACGTTTTGAGGAGATTCCTGTCTTCCTAAATCAATCCCGAAAAAAAACCACAGTAAAATTAAAATTTTCGTCGGGATATCAAAATAACAGCAAGAGAAGCCAGGTAAGTTTATCTTAAGATAGTAAAATAGTTTTAGAGCAGGACAAAATCATCATTATCATTTACAGCCACAACACTGCCCACTGGTGGTTATAAGCCTTCATTCGCTATTGCTACGCCTTTCAATCGGATGTTAACCTCATCCATGTCTTTCCCAACACCCGGACGGGATCATCAACCCATCGTGCCGAGCCATGGACGTCCGACCTTCCTCTTGTCAGTTCTTTGGTTGGCACTCGGTCATAGACTTGCTCCACCTGCCGTCACCTTACCACGTGTCCCGCCGAATTCCATGACGCTTTTACTGATGTGTCCAACTTTCGTTCTCTGTCGGATTTAGACATTAGGAATACGGTCTTGTAATTTGATGCCGAGCATGGCTCGCTCCATGGCCCTTTGTGCAACTCCTAGTTGTCTCCTAGTCCTTTGAGAGCGTCCATGTCTCGGCACCATACGACATGGTGGGTAGCACACTCTGGTTATAGAGGCGGGTCAGTGTGGAATGGTCTTCGATTTGAGGACGTCATCCAGTTTACCGAATGTCGCCCATCCAAGCTGTATCCGCCTGGAGATCTCCCTATTTTGGTGCTCTTTGCCAAAGAATAAACTATGTTCAAGGTACGTGTAATGACACGTACCTTGAACATAGTTTATTCTTTGTTTTTTCTTTGTCCACCACCTCCAACCTCCCGGACCTACTATCGCGGCAGGATCCGTGACGGTGGAGATGTTGGTCATGACTTTCGTTTTGGTCATATTATCCTCAGGCCTACCACTAAAGCGGCACTGCTAAGATCGTACTACATGTCTTGGGGATCTTCCAAGGTCTCGGCAAATAGGAGGTCATCTGCAAATCTCAGATGCGACACGTGGAAACTATTGATGTTAATACCTTTGGTATCCCATGCGAGCGTCTTCATCACGTCTTCTAGAGCCGCACTAAAAAGTTTGGGTGACATTGCTCCCCTTGTCGCACCCTCTTTCGAGTTTGTCAAAGCATGCAGTCGAACCTAAATAGTTGCCGACTGGTACAGTTCCCGAAGTGTATCTAAGTAGCGGGTGTCGATGCTGCAGCGATGGAGAACAAAATATTTTCAATTACAGGTAAAACCACTGACATTTCTCTAGATAGTCACTTGAAATATATATTCTCGGCTCTAGAGGAACATTTCCACTGGCCAGCTGCTAGTTGATGGCTAATTGCTACTAACAAGAGTTATGAGTTTGTTTATGAACGACTGTAATTGGAGTTAATGTTTGCAACAGCTTAGTTAATAGGTAATGAAGATTAACAGTTACTGTTAACTGTTGAGCTATAAATTTAATGTAGGTACTATGGATTAGCAGAGGTTTAATAGATAGATGTAAAGTGGAACATTTAAAAACTATTTTCAGAGATTTTAGAAAGAGCAAGAAGAGGACTCAAGAAGTTGGACGCTCGTCATATAGACGGTTTTGTTCGTTTTCTATTCCAGTAATTAGTTATGTATACTATATGACGTACTAGATTTCGCCTGCGACTTCATCTGCGCGGAATACAGTTTTTCACGAAAAAAGTATCCTATGTTCATCTAGGATATTAAAAACTAATGCAAAAGTATACCACCAATGCCCTTGATGCTTTTTGATAGACTTGTTATTATTTAGTTTCCATGGCAACCGTTTCTTACCGCGAATAATTTTCTAGTTTTCCCGTAGGAACTTCCGGAATAAAAGTATCCTATATTTTATTCCAGGGTGTAAGCTCTATAAATTCCAAATTTCATCAAAATCCGTCCAGCCGTTATCGCGTGAAAGCTCTCCAAACTTTATATATTGCTGTGGATGTTACGTATATGACTTGAGTCAAACAAGCTGCCTCTCATTTGACACAATTATTATTGTTCATTTTTCGGGGACAACAGCAACACACACTTCGGTGGAATAAGAAGAACAGGGACAAACAAAATGTCTTCCACGAAAGCTAAAAGGAAATATGTTCATAACCACGTGACGCGCGATCACTTTTCATTCATATTTCAACCGACGCGTGAGTTATTCAAAATATTGCAGTAACTAGTAACCTACCAAAATGATTTTATTTTATAATTTTTGAATTTGATGCCAAAACGAAGAGAGTTCTAAATTATTAATATTTTTGTGACATACATTTTCATAGTAGAGTACGATAGATATAATTAAATTATGTTATTGGAGTTATTTAAGACATTTCCAATTAGGCGAGAGTTATATTATTAAATAAATATTTAAAAAAAAAGGGCATCCGGGGAAAATGCCGATTTAGGCCAAATGTCCGGGGTTTCCGTAATCTTTGTCCGGTTTCAGCAATATAGATGATGCCCTACCTTTGCCCACTATGTAGGGATTGATGGAGCACCTTGGTTATTATTAATAATAATAATAATAAACACTTTATTACACCATATAAGGAACAAATACAATAACTTATTTTTAAAATACGTCACAATGGGCGGTCTTATCACTAAGAGCGATCTCTTCCAGACAACCTTAATAATGTCATATTAATGTTAGTTTTACATTAAGGTAACTAGATGGCGCTACTGTGCACCACTAGATTGTTTGCAAAAAGGTTTGTACGCGCGAGGTCTACAGCTCACAGAGCCACTAATAATTTTGGTTCTGGAATAACGCAAAGGATCTTTATATCCCAGAAAAATGATGACGCGGGCAAAGCCACGGGCACAGCTAGTAATTAAATATATTTAGAGATTGAGAGTAGGTAAGAACAATATATTTAGGCAACTAACGAGTTTTTAATCTATACTTATAATAGGCTACTATCATTTTTTAGATCATGTCTGTTTGTTCGTGCATCACTTAAAAACTACTGGACCGATTGCAATGCGGTTTTCACTGTTGGATTAGGGGTTGACTTAAAACCTGGGGTACTAGGTATCTAAATCCATGATTGCCGAGAATCCGATAAAAAACTATTTGACGCCTGAACTAATTTTGAAGATATGTAGTATATTGATATTGTGTACATCTTTTGGTCCTGGAATAACACGTATGGGCTACTTTTAAATGAAATGACCACGCGGGCAAAGCCGCGGGCACAGCTAGTCCACTTCTAAAGAAGATAGATAGATAGATAGATAACTCTTTATTGTACACCACATAGAACAAAAAATACAATAATAACTAAAACATTTATACAAAATAAATGGGACAATGGGCGGTCTTATCGCTAAAAAGCGATCTCTTCCAGACAACCTTTGGATGGAAAGGAATTAATATACGGCAAAGACGGTGGTGCATTATAATCTAACAAATAAATAATAAAAACTGAATACAATGAATAAACATATATACACATATATTCCAACATACCTACACATAAATATGTAAATATATAGTACAGTATATATATATATATATATACATATATAAATATATATCCATATACATAGTATATGCATATGTATAAGTATACATAGTATATGTATACTTCTTGTCTGTTTGTTTGTTTTTGGAGCTTACACGTCAAAATGGCTGATCCGATTTTGATGAAACTTTGTAAATAGGTAATGTACAATATAGAGACCAGCATAGGACACTTTTATCCCGAAAAATGGTAAGTTTCCACGGGAAAACTGGTAAAATGACGATTACTCGCTGTAAGGAACGGTTGCCGTGGAAAAGAAATAACAAGTATGTCAAAAAGCATCAAGAGCGTTGGTGCTATACTTTTGCATTGGTTTATAATATCTGATGCAAACAAACATAGGATGTTTTTTTTTGCGATTAACTGTAGTCTGCGCGGTCAAAGTCGTGGCGAAAGCTAGTAATATATAAATATAAATTATCAACACAACTGCAATAAATTTTCAAAAATAATAAAATTCGTTTCCAAAAAATATACAAATATAAACTACTATACTTTTCCCGCCCGCGACTTCGTCCGCGCGGACTACAGTTTATCGCGATAAAAAGGATCCTAGGTTCTTCTAGGATATTAAAAACTAATGCAAAAGTAGCTATAGCACACCACTCTTGATGTTTTTTGACATATTTGTTATTTCGTTTCCATGGCAACCGTTTCTTGCAGCGAGTAATTAAAAATTTTCCAGTTTGTCCAGTTTTCCCGAGAAAACTTACAATTTTCCGGGATAAAAAGTGTCCTATGTTTTATTCCAGGGTATAAGCTATCACCATTCCAAATTTCATCAAAATCCGTCCAGCGGTTATCGCGTGAAAGCTCCCCAAACAAACAAGGACGGCTTTTGATGAAATTTGGAATGGAGATACCCTGTAATAAAACATAGGATACTTTTTATCCCGGAAAATGGTAAGTTTCGATGGGGAAACTGGAAAATGTTGATTACTTGCTGTAAGAAACGAAACAATAACAAGTCTGTCAAAAAGCATCAAGAGCGTTGGTGCTATACTTTTGCATTGATTTTTAATATCTTTGAAGAACATAGGATGTTTTTTTTCGCGATAAATTGATTTCCGCGCGGACGAGTCGCAGGCGAAAGCTAGTTCTCAATAATAAATGACATAGTATCTCGTCCAAATTAATATTTTCCATGTTATCATTTATGAAGTTTCGTCTACCGTTTTTGGGTTTCCATAGCAAAAAAAACCTTTATGGTTTTGTCATCTACATCTGTTTGTACATCACAGACATTTTAAAAACTTTTATTTAATTTCACTTGTATGTATGTATGTCCTGGAATTTTGCAATCAATATTTCACCCACTTCCACTGAAGCTATCGGCCTGAAATTTGGCACACGCGTTTGGTTCTCGTGGCTACTGCACTTTTTTTTCTTATTATTATTATTATTATTCAGACACTATTAACAATACAAGGTTGAAATATGGCACATCCATTTATAATCGCTAAATAGATTAACTAATTTATTTTTTGTGCTTACCATCACAGAACAAAAGCGACCATTGTCAACATGTAGTATACCTACATGAAAAGTGAAGGTGTCGAAAATACACAGAAATATATTTTTAAGCATTTGTATATATAAACTTGAAAATATTTTTTTTCACCAGAGATTAGAGTATACGTTAATTTCCTAAAAAAAGTTGACATCCCTATAGTGACCGACAGGGTCTCTGTGAGTGTGGGACATGGTCCTCCATGGTTCCTGATTCCCTAGATTTATCTAGTATTTTTTTGTCCATGTCCCCTTTAGGGAAACCTATGTCTATGTATATTATTGTGATGAATTATTATTATTTATTAGCTGCCCGCGTGGTCATTTACTGGGCAATAGTAACCTATGAGTTATTCCAATAAGAAAAGTGCCTGTAAAGTACAATATATTGTTATGCCCCGGCGATTCTTTGAAAAACAATAGGTACCTGCATGTTCGAGAAACCACGGCTGGATGACGCAATATACCTATATCTACAGGTACCTACTGGAACACACCAGTGGCGCGTAGGTACCAACGAGCGCGGCGCGACTTGGCAATATTAAAAACGGCGCCGGCCTTGAAGGTCACGTACGTACCGACTACTGCGAGTACATGCCAGTACCTTCTAGAAACCTCCATCGCGGTATAAATAGGGCGCGCATCGGCTGCCTGGAACAGTCTTGAATTGGCATTCTGAACGAAACGATCAAAGTGATTCGAAGCGAATATTCAGTGATAATTAATTAATAGTGTGTACAGTCGAGTTAAGAAGTGTTTCAGTGTTACTTGTCGGTTTAATTTCTTTTTGTGGTTTTTCTAATAAAGGTGTTAATTTTTGGTTTAATTGGCATACATTAATTTTATCCGAACCCCAGCTCGTAATAATATGTACATCATTTCATCAAAAAAAACATCCTTCTTAATTGTTTTTTATAGATTGATCGGATTGAGATACCAAGTACTCCAGTTTTTAAGACAACCCCTAGTTTTTACGCGATGCGTGAACAAACAAACGATTTAAAAAAAACTTTTTTAGTAGCTCATTTTAAGTTCTTTAGACTATTTTTCTTATTATCTTCTTTGTACAGATTTTTTGTTACTTACTGCTTTATTAAAAGTATTCAAATAAATATGTAGATACTCGGACAGTTTTAAAAATGCCCAAATTGTAAGGGCAATATGATAATAACTATTGATATAAACCAACTAACAACTCTAATTAAAAACGTAAAATACTTTTCACACCACCTGCTCGACAATATCCAATTACATATCACACACCTCAACGTAAAGCAAGTCATTATATCCCAAGGGAGATAATGTTATATGAATTTCCTAAGGAATATAATGTGATTTGAATTTGGAATCTTAACATTCGTATGACTCTTAGCGAAGCTCTAAGCATAGATACGGGCATTGTATTCGAAAATAGAACTAGCCACCATAGGCAGACCACAAAAAAAAAAGGCGCGATTGTAAGTAAATGTGAAACAAGAGACAGTGTTTGGTTTTAAAAGCCAAGCAGCATGGTGAATTTATTGTTTTTATTGTCTCGCAGAAGGTATGAAAAGTAGAGTATTCACCTCGGGGATAGAGCCTGTCTTTTGTCACAGGCGGCATTATTGGACCCCTCGCTTCACTCGGGATTCTACATAACTCCCTCGCGGGAGTTATGTAGAATCGTTGCCCTTGCTCGAATGAGCGTTACCGATGAAAATGACATAAGTTACACCATCCACGCGCTCTCTATCTTATAAAATTATTATTATTATCATAGTGTTTTGTAGTGTTTCTCTTACACATATGAATCGTGCTTTTGTACATAGGTACTTATACCTACACTTATATTATAACACACACACATTCTCTTACATTACTGGCATTGTAATTAACTCAAGTATTTTACTTAAGTTGTAATTTACTTATGTATTTAATACCACTACTACATTCAACCATTCCTGGGACTTACGGACTTGGATAAAAAAAAAATTATTCAACTTGGTACCAGGGCTTGGAATACCGCTATTTTCATAAACCCGTTCCACTGACTTGTACTATGTTGCTATTTTCATAAACCGGTTCCATTGACTTGTACTGTGTTGGTATTTTCATAAACCGGTTCCACTGACTTGTACTGTGTTGGTATTTTCATAAACCGGTTCCACTGACTTGTACTGTGTTGGTATTTTCATAAACCGGTTCCATTGACTTGTACTGTGTTGGTATTTTCATAAACCAGTTCCACTGACTTGTACTGTGTTGGTATTTTCATAAACCGGTTCCATTGACTTGTACTGTGTTGGTATTTTCATAAACCCGTTCCACTGACTTGTACTATGTTGCTATTTTCATAAACCGGTTCCATTGACTTGTACTGTGTTGGTATTTTCATAAACCGGTTCCACTGACTTGTACTGTGTTGGTATTTTCATAAACCGGTTCCACTGACTTGTACTGTGTTGGTATTTTCATAAACCGGTTCCATTGACTTGTACTGTGTTGGTATTTTCATAAACCAGTTCCACTGACTTGTACTGTGTTGGTATTTTCATAAACTGGTTCCACTGATTTGTACTGTGTTGGTATTTTAACGAACATGTAGGTTTCAACATGCATCTATCTATAATAAAGCATTACTTATAATAAAGCATTATATAGGAACGAAAAAGTCTGTACAGTGAAGATAATGTTTGTTCGCGTATCACGTAAAAACTACTAGACTGATTGCGATGAAGTTTTCACAGTTGGATAGCTTAGGGTTTGACTTGAAAACTGGGGTACTTGGAATCTAAATCCGATGAGTAGAAGTCGAGCAATCGATAAAATTATTTTTAAGCCTGAAGGAATTTTGATCAAATGTTGGTATATTGGTATTTTAGGTCTTGGAATAGTACATTATAGTACTTTTCACCTAGAGAAATGACCACGCGTGCGAAGCAGCGGGTACATATAGTACTTATAATATAGCAATAAGAACGAAAAAGTCTGAACAAAGAAGATAATTTAAAAAAAAACTTAAAATAAGCTACTGAAAAAGTTTTTTTTTATATCATGTCTGTCTGATTGTTTGCTTGTTTGTCTGTATGTTTGTTCGCGCATCACTTAAAAAATACTGAACCGACTGCAATGCGGTTTTCACTGTTGGATAGTTCAGGGCTTGACTTAAGAAAAGAACTGGGGTACTTATTATCTCGATCCGATGAGTAGAAGCCGAGCAATCGATAAACAACTTTTTGGCGGCTGAAGGAATTTTGATCAAATGTTGGTATATCGACACCTGCTAGGATTAACATTGTAACTCAGTTTTTGCCAATTTTAAGTTACTATCATATTCACGCTGAGAATAAAATTCTCTATTTTTTGCTCTTACCCTTGTATCTGAATTCCTTCGCGTTTCAGATTTAGAACGTGGAAAAACATTGTAAGTAAGGGTCTATTTTGGTGAATAAATAGCTATCTTTAGTTACGCAAAACTCTTTAGGTCAGCTAATACAAATTTAACATGAAAATAATAACAATTCAATATACATTTTTAATCTTGGACATAGTATTTTTATGTTGAAAAGAATTTCATTGTATCCATGGCTACAATGTTTTCATTCATGAATACGAATCTAGAAAGTCAATCAAAATATTGTTAATCTAGTTGCAATTTTTTTTCCGTGATAGGTCACAGATTTGGTTGATGAAATCATTTGATAATAATGACTTACCATGTTTTTAAAGAAGTTTAATATATACAGACTTCTAGGAGCTAGGAGACCATAACAAACAAATGGAGTATGTTAGGAGATTTGTCAAGAGTCCCAAAAAAGGCAAATTACTGCCAGCTCAGTCTCATCGAGTCGGCGTAAGTGGTCTTTCGAGTACATTTGAAGAAGTAGGTGAAGATGTGCGATCCTGTAAGACAATATTTTTAAACACACTTTCGATAAACGACATGTGCCTACAAACTCTTTAAAAAAATAGACAAATTTGCTACAGGAAACTTCTCTCATGATAAGAGAGGTTGTCACAGCACGCGAAAAATCGCTGTTACTGAGCAAGTGAAACAATCCGTTCGTGACCATATTTCTCAAATACCATAACTAGATTCACATTACGTCAGAAAACGATCATCATAACTTTACCTGGATGAACAGATGAACTTATTAAAACTGCACAATCTTTATTTCGAATGGATGAAAGAAAATTATTCTGATCAGGCAGTCGCAACTTTAAGACAATAGAGAGAGATCTTTTGCACAGAATACTATATAGACTTTAATAAACCTAAAAAGGACCAATGCCCACGATGTGACTTATTCAGAAATACAAAAAGGCTGACAACATTATTATAGAATACGAGCAACCTTTACAAATTGCTAATAAAAAATTTGTTAGAGTGTTAAAAGACAGTGACAAACAACGAACCAAGCACTCTGATTCTGTTGTAACTGCTTGTTACAATTAAAAAAATAATTGAATTCTCTGCAGTAAGAAGTGTCAGCATTTTATTACAAAAGAAAATTCACTACTTATAATTTCACAATATAGACATTGGTAAACATAAAGGGTACTGCTACGATATTATACGAAACTCTTTAATGTATTTACCAGTTTTTAAATAAAACATACACATAATAATTATAATGTGCATGTTTATAATGTATTTGTGTTGTATGCTACTTGTGGGACGAGACTAGCCTATCGTAGACCAGTTAATCTTCCAGCATTTACCCGTCGTGCCAGCAGTTGAGATCAAAGTAGATCAGACTGAGTCTCTGATCTACTTTGATCTCAACTGCTCGAGTCGAGCATGAGATTTCGAACACCACTCCAAAATCGTATAATGCGCCTTTGCTTTTATCTTTCGCAATATACAAATATTTCATGAGTTTGTGTAAAAGTTGAGCCATTAAAGCCACTTGTCACGATTATTTTACTAATTTACCTCATCTCATAGGTACTCAGTCAAAAAATACCTTTGATTCTGATTAATAATATCAACTAATAGCTAACGATGTTTGTTTATAAATAATACTATCCTCCTTATTTTTTAAAGTTAACTTGTGAATATTGATCTAGTTTAAGTTTTGAGTTAAAAATATTGAATTATTAGAAGATTTCTCTAGGATAATAGTGTTATCAAAAGTTTCTAATGTAAATAGATCTCTATGTTTATTAATTATGACTGTTATTTTTTTAATACGTGTTCATTATAAGTGTTCATGATATAAAGTATTAAACATAAATGAGGATTAATATTATTTTGTTACCAAAGCGGTGTATTTTATTTTATTTCAGTTGGTAATTGATAAGTGTTTTCATTGGAGTCCATTCTTATAATCTAGTCTTTGTTTTATAAAATGTTTTATTAAGAAAATTAAAAGTATTAATATTAATTAACCAGTTTTTTATTAGGATCGTATCTCAAATATGCTTAATGTAAATTTGAATACTGTACCTCAGACATACAGTATGTTTTATCTATGGTGTTAACACTTTACTCACATAATGAGATTGTAAGTCTGAGTTACAAAGTATTTAAAAAAATAATATTTGTGAAGTCCCAAAACAACATAAAAGAGACGTTTTCATGATTAAATAAGTATACGATAATAAAGATTTACCCATATTGATTCAAATTTTCAAGTTTTTTTTAGAAAAACGTTACAGAAGTCTACATGAATTTTTAGAAACTTTAAAGAGCCGCCCTCGAAAGTTACTCAAAATGATTTACGATGATATTCCTAGCAGGTGTCGATATAATAAAATAAATAATAATAATATTATATTGGTATTTTAGGTCTTGGAATAGCATAAATAGTAATTTTAACCAAAAGAAATGAAGAGAATTGACCACACGTGCTACGCCACGGGCACAGCTAGTTTCCTAATGAAGTGTTTTTTTATATAGGTTCAAATACCGCTAAATTCTAGGTTTTAATACCGGACCCCTTAGTACATTTCATAAGTGTGAGCAACAGAGCACATTAGGTGAATGGTGCCAATAGAGAAAAACATCATATGATGAGATATGAGACAACATTAAAGTTCGTCAAGGAATCCATACCAATATATAACTAGCTTATACGCTAAAAAAACACGCCTGCCCTGCCAAAAAAGAGCTTTTGCCAATAAATTATATACTGTTGGAGTGTGCTTATCAAGGCCTTCAATTTGATACCCATATTGTAAAATTAGAAGGTAAAAAAAAACGAATCCAAAAATGGTGCCATACTGCGGCGATTATGCTTTTTAAAAAAAAAAACCCTATGTTACTCGCGGGGATGTAAGGATTCTAACCAATGCGTCTAAATCTGTTCAGGCATTTAAAAGTTATGGTGGAATAAAGAAACTCACATACATAGAAACATACATGAATGCTAAAAACAATGCACTTTTTTTGGGCAGTCGTGTAATAAAAGTGAAACGTTGTCTGATTGTTTGGGGAGCTTTCACGCGATAACGGATGGACAGATTTTGATGAAATTTGGAATGGAGATTATACCCTGGAATAAAACATAGGATACTTTTTATCCCGGAAAATTGAAAGTTTCCACGGGAAAATTAGAAAATATTGATTACTCGCTGTAAGGAACGGTTGCCATGGAAACGAAATAACAAGTCTGTGTAACATCAAGAGCGTTGGTGCTATACATGCTTTTGCATTGGTTTTTAATATCCTAGAAGAAAATAGGATGCTTTTTTCGCGATAAACTGTAGTCCGCGCGGACGAAGTCGCGGGCGGGAAAACTAGTAAAGAAATATAACACGTAGTAGTTGGTCATTAATTTCATCGTCCATCTTTTGTTTTTAGTTTAACAACTTGACAACCGGCCACGTTGAAACCCTGAAACTTGAAGCTAACTCGCCTGTATGTTTGGACACAACTTATTATTTAACCGACCTAAATCGTTCAAGTAGCAAGTTAACTCGCTACATAACTAAACAAAGCTTAAATCAGCCTTACATAAAAAGCAGTGCATGTCATTTATAAAGAACTAGTTTACCCGCCCGCGACTTCATCCGCGCGGACTACAGTTTATCTAGGATATTAAAAACCAATGCAAAAGTAGGTATAGCACTAATGCTCTTGATGTTTTTGGCGGACTTATTATTTCGTTTCCATGGCAACCACAGACCATTCTGTGATGGCAGCCGTTCCTTACAGTAATCAACATTTTCCAGTTTTCCCGCGGAAGCTTTCAATTTTCCGGGATAAAAAGTATCCTATTTTTTATTCTAGGGTATAAGCTATCTCCATTCTAAATTTCATGAAAAACCGTCCAGCCTATATCGCGTGAAAGCTCCCCAAACAAACAGACAACGTTTCACTTTTATATATTGGTATGGATAAAAATAATTGTAAACAAGGAATTTAAGATAGGTATCACATGTTTAATTAAAGCCCTTGAATATTTGGTACTATCTCAGTTATTTTTAAAATATCTGGTTTTTTGGCCTTTGAAACCAGTTTCATGGATGTGAGATTATCAGCTACCGACTTACTTATACTGTGTGTATGCAGGCATGTTTCTAGGTCACAATGAGATTGTGTTAAAATAAATAGTTATTGAGTATGTATTTATAGGCCTACAATTAAAATTATTGGTATATTTAAACACTAGCTGTACCCGCGGCTTCACAGGCGTGGCCTTTTCTCTACGTTAAAAGAACTCTATTAGGTACTATTCCAAGACCTAAAATACCAATATACTTGTACCAACATATAAACAAAATTCCTTCAGCCGTCAAAAAGTTTTTATCGATTGCTCGGCTTCTACTCATCGAATTGAGATATTAAGTACACCAGTATTTTATCGATTGCTCGGCTTCTACTCATCGAATTGAGATATTAAGTACACCAGTATTTTATCGATTGCTCGGCTTCTACTCATCGAATTGAGATATTAAGTACACCAGTATTTTATCGATTGCTCGGCTTCTACTCATCGAATTGAGATATTAAGTACACCAGTATTTTATCGATTGCTCGGCTTCTACTCATCGAATTGAGATATTAAGTACACCAGTATTTAAGAAAAAGCCAAAGCTATCCAACAATGAAAACAGCATTGCAATCTCTCCAGTAGTTTTTGCGTGATGCATGAACAGACTAACAAACAAACAAACAGACACGAATTTAAAAAATGATTTATTCCTTTTCAGTAGCTTATTTTTAGTACTCGTTTTTTTTATATCTTCTTTTCAGTATTGAATATATAACAGCCTCAATTTTCACCCATCATATAAACTATGACTATGCCAAGTTGCGTCAAAATCCGTCCAGTAGTTTCAGCGTGATAAGTTTTCGTTGAAATTAATTTCAACCCCTATCCTGCGAGTTCTCGCAGGATTCTCCTTTAATTTTTTGGGATGAAAAGTATCCTATGTCCTACCTCGTAGTATGAACTCAAATCATGCCAAGTTTCATTTGGATTCATTCAGTAGTTTCGGCATGATGCGCGTCCAAGATATGGACAGACAGACAGATAGACAGGCAAACAGCAGAAAAAAAATAAAAGAAAAGCAGTTTTGGCTTCAGTACGAATATAGAACAACCTGCATTTTATTTTACTAAATATCTTCAATGTACAGAGTTTGGACCCATATCCCGCAGGAACCCTTTATTTTTTAGGGATAAAAAGTATCCTAAATTTTCACCAATCACATAAACTATGACTGTGCCAAGGTGCATCAAAATCCGTCCAGTAGTTTCAGAGTGATAAGTATTTTTTTAAATAACTTTCATACCCTATCCTGCAGGAACCATTAAATTTTTCAGGATGAAAAGTATCTTATGTCCTACCTCGTAGTATGAACTCAAATCGTACCAAGTTTCATTTAAATTCATTCAGTAGTTTCGGCATCATGCATAGCCAAGATACAGACAGACAGACAAAAATGGGGTTTGTACCAACGGATCGCGCGATCCGTTTAGAGTGTCAACGGATCGCAGTGAGTCGTTGTCAACTGATATCGCGATCCGTTGCCACTCAAAATTTGTTAAATATTTTTCCCATCGGATCGCGCTATCCGTTGAGACTCAAATAAAATAAAAATATTTTTCCATCGGATCGCGATTTAGATTAGATTATGTAAAATGATAGATGTTGTTATTTTTAGTGTTCCTGTATGTTATACCTAAGGGTACATACATATAAAACCTAAATTTTAAATAATAAATTTATTTAAGTACATACTTCGACGATCCGCATGTGAACACGAATGTACAATGAAGAATATAGTATCGGAAAAGGTATCAGTAGATCTATTTCCAAAAATTCTTGCTTTATGGAATAAAATGAAAGATTATTAAAAAATATATTATAAAACTAAAACTAGCTAACTAAATTAGCACTAACACTAAAATCAACATTAGATACGGAATGTTTACCATATATTTATTTTCTTTTTGCTCGCGAATTTAATATAATAAGTTAATTATTGTCATTTTATCTGTAATATTTTTTGTCTGTATTTTTGTGTTTGTGTTATGTTTATAATTGTTGATTATAGTTAAAATGAAGACATATTTTTCAGTCAACATTATAAACGCGATAAAACATGTACTTATTTTGAGTTTTCTATATTTTAGTACTGCTTTTACTTCATTTTGTCTGCAATCATACTGCTAGAAACAATGATGAAACGTAGAAAACACAAAACAAAATAAATATATGGTAAATGTTCCGTTTCTAATGTTAACTTTAGTGTAAGTAATTTGTGACCATGTCAGTATAAAAACATGTCTAACTTTTTGAATGTGTGATCATATTTTATATTAGCCTGTGTTGATTTTTACCTTTCTTGTTAGTTCCTTTTTACCTTTTTTTAATTGTTGATTATTGTTCGAATTAAAACATGACTGATTATTACTTATTTTACCACGTTTTTAGTAAGTCACTTCCTTGTTTGTCTGTCTGTGTATCGTTCCATGTGGAATATTGCAACTCAAATTTCTAGCACTTCCCGATTGGCTATCCGGCTGAAACTTTCAAGGAAGCTTACAACTCGATGATTATGCAATAAAAAAATATAAAAACATGTTTTTAGAAAAAAAAACTACTTGTTTGCTTGTTTAAAAGATGATATAATAATCGATATTGTGGTTTCATTTTATTCCAAAATGCAAATTTTTTGGAAATGTACTATATACCTACCGATACCATATTCTCCATTGTACATTTGTGTTCACATGCGGATCATCGAAGTATATACTTAATTAAATTTATTATTTAAAATTTAGGTTTTACTCAACCTTAGGTATATAACATACAGCAACACTAAGAAAACAACATCTATCATTTTACATAACCTAACCAAAATCGCGATCCGATGGGAAAAATATTTAACAAATTTTAAGTGGCAACGGATCGCGATGTCAGTTGACACGACTCACTGTGACCCGTTGACACTCTAAAAGGATCGCGCAATTCCTTGGTACAACAAACCCCAAAAATGAATAAAAATTCAGTTTTAGCCTCAAAAAAAATACCAAATATCTTCAATGTACAGAATTGGACCTGTTACAGTTTTATTACAAGTATAGATGAATATGTGCTTAATTGTGTTGTGGCACAGAATAAATAATAGTACAAGGTTATGGTTACATAATTGGGAAAAGGTAACTTATTTATCAATCCCATCCCCAGCCATTTCTTATCAAAAAGGGGGCGCGCGCGTGTTAGGTTGGGATACGTAAGTAATTTCGAATGTCGTTGCTTGCGAATTTCTATTAAACGAAGTATTTTCATACAATGCTTACATCCTCGAAGGGTCTTTTCTGGGAATGGTCACAATTGCGAAAGGTAAGTTTGCTCGAATGGTCGAAATTGCGAAGGTTTATTCCTGCGAAGGGTCGTTTGTTCGAATATTCTAATAAACGAGCTAACACACACATCCACATATTTTATTCCTGTTTATTACACTATTGCCCAAAAAAGGCGTGTAATTTTTTTAGGGTTTTTTTTAAATTTATGGCTGGTATCTAAAGTTGTTCTTACCTTACCTTGTTCTTAGTTCTTGTTAGCTTTTAGATTATACGAACAAAAACAAAAAAGTACCAGGTTAGCATATATTGCTAGCAGGAGTCGACGGTATTTCAAGACAAGACTCATTTGGTGGCAGTCAAAGCAAGGAGAACTTGTACTCAAGAACTTGTTAAAGTACTAAGTATGTACCTATTTGATATTATGCTGTCTACTTACAATAAATACTTTGGACTATTAAAATCTATACCTATATAACATACCTACTGAGTGAATTACAAACAACGCACTAAGCTGTGCGTAGTGTGAACTTTTAAAAATAAGAGAATTTTTCCTTTGAGTTAAATTTGCTAGCTTCAATAGCAAAAGTGAGGGTACTTTCCTTCCAGGTCCCGTTCAAACTATCCATTTTGTATATGAGTATTACGCATTTTCAACAATATTTCTTAACATAGGTAGGCGTGAAAAGCTTTTTTTTTATTGGGTTAGAAATTGGGAGAATATTAGTATTTTCGATCATATGACCCTTCGCAGCAATAAGCCTTCGCAGGTTTGACCATTCGAGCAAACGTACCTTCGCAATTTTGACCATTCGCAGAAACGAACCTTCGAGGATGTACGTATTCGATGAATAGACTTCGAGGAATAGACATTCGCAAAAACGACATTCTCAGGTGACTACGTTTCCCGTTAGGGGGATTAGGCCGTATGCGCGCGAATTCGCTGTGGACTGAATTTGGCGTCATAATTTTACTTTACATTTAATTTGTACCAATTTAATATGTTATGTGTTTTTGAAGATCAAAAATTGTATCCTAATTAAAAATGTCCGACAGCAGTGTTATTTAGTAGAATTTGACTTCACCTGACATCAGGGAAATAGCAACGAACATGACGAACGAGCTTTTACCAACAACATCAAGAAAACATTTCGTATTTTTTCCCCCATTAAAAGTAAGTTCCTATTGCATGAGTGTAGATAGAGTATGAAAGGGCACATAACTAGGTATTAAAACACTCGAGTGATACTATTAAAAAACACGCCTACTCTTTCTTGTGTTTTAATAACCCTCGTTATTGCCTGCCAACAGACAGGGTAAATCGACGACCCTTGCAACTCGACAGCTAATTAAATCAATCCTGGATAGATTGGACAGAGGTGATCGTGTAGCACTTATATTGTGCAATCTGTCCGGCGCTTTTGACCTCGTCGATCATAGTCTCATTCTCAGTAAGCTGCAACTCTACAGTGTAAACGGGACATATCAAGTTGCTAGCATCGTTTTTGTCACATAGGCACACGTAACTGAAGTCAAAACAAAATGTGGGATGAATAGGTGTCCGAGTTCAGTGAACTGGGCGATCCTTCAGTTCCACAGGGCTCAGTGCTTTGCAATTATCTATTTCTGATCCTAGTAAATGACCTGTGGCTGCTGCCACCAAAACCACTGAGTTGGTTGCGTTCGCGGATGATAGTGCATTCCTTGTGGCTGCGAGCAACATCATGCAGCTCGAGGTATGTCATCTAGCGAAGTCCATCTCTGAGATTTAAATATGGTTCAAGGCAAACGGAATGATTCTCAACATTGAAAAAACGAACATAATATGTAATTTACTTCTGTTTGAGAGTTTGCTCAGAAAAACTAGTGGTACAGTATGAGAAGGGGGGGACGGGACACACAACTTTCCATTTCTGTGCCAAATACCTAGGTTTCATATTAGATTCGGGGTTAAAGTGGGATAATCACATAAGACTGTCTTTGCGGAAAACTAAGCAGAGCGCGTTTTGCTATCTCTAGATTGGTATGTATGTTAAGCCCATCAGCATTAAAGGAATCCTACTTTGCCTACTTTCAATCGCTGCAACATGGTATCAACTTTTGGGGTCAAGAAGCGGATCACCAACGTGTTTTTGTCCTTCAAAAGCGTGCCCTTAGGATAATGTGTCTTGTACCATGGGACATCGACATTGTGAGCTCTTCATTAAGCAGGGTATATTAACAATGCCCTCGCTTTACATTCTCTAAATAAGCAATTTGTATGAGCCAATCTCGCAGAATTTCAAACTGTTGGTGGGTGATATCTATAACCATAACACTCGTAACAAAGACAAATTAAAATTGACCTGAAATTTACTGTACGGTATGACCTGAAATTTATACTAAAATAATTAAAACAATTAGAGAAATAGAGTCATAATATGACGGGTTTACTTATAAACTGAGGGTATTTCTCACCTAAAAAGCTTCATCATGTCAGCCTTTAGAAGTCCACTGCTGAACATAGGCCTCCCCCAAAGAGCGCCATGATGAACAATCTTGTGCCACCTCCATCCATGACTTCCTGCGATGGCTACAATGTCGTTGGTCCATCGTGTGGGGGTCTCCCCACACTTCCCTTGCTTGTTCGTGGTCGCCATTCGAGAACCTTTATTCCCCAGCGGTTGTCGGTTCTGCGAACTATATGGCCTGCCCATTGCCACTTCAACTTGCAAGCTCTGAGAGCTATGTCGGTAACCTTTGTTCTTCTATGGATTTCCTCATTTCGGATTCTATCACGTAGTGAAACACCGAGCAAAGCTCTCTCCATTGCACGCTGAGCTTGTGTATGAGAGCAATAGTTAGCGACCACGTCTCAGTGCCGTATGTAATCACTGGCAACACACACTGATTATAAACTTTCGTCTTGACGCTCTGCGGTATCTGAGACGAGATAATACGGCGTAATTTCCCTGAACGCTGGCCATCCGAGTTGGATTCGTCGGTTGACCTCTTTGTCGAAGTTGGATCTACCCAGTTAGATCATCTGACCTAAGTAGACATAGTGATCAACAGCTTCGATAATATCGTTCCCACTACGCTCCTGTGCCACGCCTCTGGCGTAGTACCCTCAAGGATGACCAAGTTAAACAGCTTCTGAAGGACTTTCATTAGCTCTGTCGTTATTCCGTCCACCTCTGGTGCCTTGTTGCTCAAGCTATTTGAGAGCCATTCTGATCCCGTATAGGCTGACGTCCGGGATATCTTCGGTATAATGTCGGGTCAAACGGGCTCTTGCATCGCTAGTCGTCAATTTTTTAATTGACATAGGTATAACATTTGTTATTAATAAAGATGATATTGATATTATTCAACCGTTTCATAAACTACTACCATTTGTTTACTATTAAATAATAAATAATTTAAAATATGAATCTATATTTGAAGTATTGTTTAAACATAATCAAATTAATGGGACCACTATACAAACTACCATGGGGGGGGAGGGGGGGAGGTGATTAGTAGACCTGTTTAGGTAGGGCTGACCCCAAGCCTGATTCTTGCACTTCACCAACTGTTTCCGGGGCCCACTTGCTTGCTTGCTTGGCTAGTGCTGGTCACCATAAAGCTAACCTACATGGGGGTGCCCTGAGGGGGGAGTGTGTACAATAGACATATTCACCAATCACGGCTGGATAGTGATAGTGGTGTTGCTCTTTGCTCTGAAATGTGATCACACAAATACTCTCACATGCCCAGATGGCGCTAGTTTGTATGAAAAATTATAAATTATCAAAAATTATATCTCACAAACCTTGTAATATAAGCTTTCTATAACAAAAAAACAGCCCCCAGGTCAATGTTAAAGTTGTTTTCAAAAATTTTGTCACATCATTATTTTAAAGCTTCTTCTTAGCTGTTTATCATTATCACTACTTTTATAACGTCACCTTTATTATAATTTATTATATGGATAGAAATTATATTTAATATAATAATATGTATAAGCTTATTTTATTCAATATATATATATATATACACATATATATTGTATTTATTTCATTCATTATTTTTGCTATTATATTAATACTTTCTTTTTGCACACCTACTACCCCTCTCTCTGACGCATTGTTTGGTTGACTGCACAAACAAGACAAGTAGCGGGTAACATGTAAGAGCGACAGAGAGAACTTGATAATGGCGCGCAGAGTTTATAGTTGTTCGCATGATGCTAGGGGATGTTGGGGCTTACCAATGGCTGACGATCATCAGTCTGCGCTTCGACCCGTAATGGCCACGGCTGATGATCTTCAGGCGGGCAGTCTAGCGGAGTTGCAACTCTATTTGTATTGGATTAGGATAGGGTATTAGATAGGGTGTTACATAATTATTTAAAAACAGCCTGAAAAAAAACGATTTTATTGGATAATAAAGTGGTTCGGTCCCAATCGTTTTTTTTTTTGTGAGTTTGGGTTGTCCTAGCAAGTTCATCGACCGCGTAGTGAGTGATTGTGATTTTTTATTTGAATTGTTTTTAGTGATTTATAGCTTATATTTTGTGTTATTACGTCTAATAATACTGTAAGGAACATTTTAAAATGATAATGATAAATGTTTTTTTTTTGCCAAAAGGAGATTGATAAAAGTAATAACAAATAGGAAAAAAACAAACGCTGAAACAAACAAGATTGTCGGCGAACCCCAAACTAAACACGAGGCCTGTATCTTGGGGCTCGAGTGCAAATTTACCAGATAAGTTTGTATCATTTAACTAAACTAAAATAAAATAATTATAAGGAAAGTATACAGTGGCAATGCAAAAGACGAAAATGTATGGTCTAATTTAGACATTTTTGCAAAATAATTTTGTGTTTAGTGTCCCGCGAGTGGCGATTGCCACAAAGTGCAAAGTTTATTGTTTTAGCTATAAAATGGTATACAACATTATGTTATTTATTCTATAAGCAATTCGCAAAATATAAAAGTTTTACATGCGTTTCCCAAGTGTCAAGCGAATATACGGGTGTTCTCCGGGATATATAGAATTACTCGTTTTCCCGCCCGCGACTTTGTCCACGCGGACTACTGTTTATCGCGAAATAAAGCATCCTATGTGCTTGTTATATCTATTAAAAATCAATACAAAAGTAGGTATAGCACCGTTCTTGATGTTTTTTGACATATTTTTTATTTTGTTTCCATGGCAACTGCTTCTTACAGCGAGTAATCAACATTTTTTCTGTTTTCGTAGAAACTTTCAATTTTCCGGGATATAAAGTATCCTTTGTTTTATTCCAGGGTATAAGCTATATCCATTCCAAGTTTCATCAAAATCCGTCCAGCCGTAATCGCGTGAAAGCTCCCCAAACAAACAAACAACTTTTCACTTTTATATATTGGTATGGATTATTATGAAAGTATATGTTTTTCAAAAAAAAACATTTTATTTTCATCTTGAATAAACCCTTCCATCCACTTTGCCCCACTTTACTCTAGCTGCTAGCCGACACATGTGATGTCACAGGCCGTCATCGGCAGTGATTTGCGATCGGCCACTTATTATGTGTATCTTTTCTGTATATCTCTGTGATCTTTTAGACTGTTCAGTGATGCAAATATAGTTGCTTAAGTTCATATAAGTAGCTATAGTACAATTACGCCGTGTTTTTTTAGTGTTTTATATGGGTATGACGTCTCTATTGGTAAAATCGTTATGACTTCGGAAGCTTGACCCACGATTTTAGGGGGGGAGGGGAACGGGTAGGGGAGAGGGAGTACAACCCTACCTGAGAGTGGGGGGGGCGGCTAGATCTCCCCCCTCTGAGATATTTTTTTTTACTTTTTACACTTGCTTACTATTTGTATCATATGTTTGGTCATTTATGCGACGCCTTAACCCTCGGAGGCTTCCTCACAACCCCCCTGAGAGTGGGGGGCTGAATTCCCTCTCCCCGTCTGAGATATGAATGATTGAAATATTTTTTGCTATATTTTTCTTATGTTTGGACATATTCGCCCCTCCATGCACTGTGTGGGGTAATATATAGAATTGTTGGGCAGGAGTTGGGGGGAGGTGGAGGGCTACCCCCCTCCCCGACCCTCGTAGACTTTTGTCTATGCAATATTTATGTTTACTAAAAATCATGTAATAGCTTATTAAAAATCGTCCATTTGGTCGCCGGCTGTTTGGCGACCAAGCAGCCGTAAATTCAAGTTGGCGCTTGCCAGCCGCTGCCGCGACACGCTCGCTTCGCTCGCTAGGCTCGCGCGATGTGTAGTCATGTTCTAACCTAACCTACCCAAGTCTTTGGGGCCATACATAAAAAAAAGAAGTATAAACAAAATTTGCTAATAAAATATATAAAAAGTCATATCTCAGAGGGGGGCGAGATCTAGCCAGCCCACTCTCAGGGGGGTTGTAGACCCTCACCCCTAACCCTATTTGTTAGCGTGCATATGCTGACCAACAAAATAAACCAATTATTTGCAGTGTTTGCAGTCCCAGCACTGTGAGTGCAATTTAAACCACACTATTATTCACACCTTCAGAATTATAAATTTAATTTCGGGAAACAATTTTTTAATTAATAAAAAGTCTTTATCAAGTTAATCGCTCAAAAGCGATACCTCAACACGATCAGTGGCCCAATTCCATAACTTGGCTACAATCGGATTATCACTTTTTTCATAGCAAATTCGACTCTATCGCAAGGCATTAGTGGCTGCGATACTGAGAATTCGATTGAAGCCAAGTTATGGAATCGGGCTGCAGAGAACATGAGGTGAAAAGAGTAGGTCTCAAGTTCAAGGGAATCCAGTGATTTGTGTGCGTTTTAAACCAAGGCAGTCCCTAAATAGAGATACGGAGAAGAACGCTCTAGCCTTTATTTACGCTGACGATAAAACACTATCAAATTATTTTACTTACGATTGAGAATCAGTTGACTTTTGATACAGGATTTTTGCCGGCTTTAGTTAAAACGTATTTTCATTATTTGTAACATACAATATTTTCGTAATTTTAAAACATTTGCGGTTATAAATATTCTATTATCGATACGGTACTCTATCAAATTCTTGAATTCCAATTTCGCTACTCGCACTTCGCAGTCACTGGTCACTGTATGTAGTATTTTTGTATTGTACTCTTTGGGCACTGTCACACACACACACGGCGCGGCGCAAGGCTTGGCTGCAATGGCGAACCGCGAAGCGAAAAGGGAAAATTCTCAGATGCTGTGGTTTAAATTGCACCAATGTGCGCTATGTGTACTGTCAGCGCGCACAAAGTCGGATTAAGATGCGCATTTATTCTCCACATCGGACACATGACGTCAGGAGTGACGTCATTTTTGTGTGCAAACGACGCTCACAAGAAAGAGGTAGAGCAGCGTATGCGGTAACGTCAAATTCAATTGACATATGTCATTGTTTTATTAATCCTTGGAATCCCCGCCAGTTTAAAAATGGGAATTAGAGCACAAAAGTTAAGATTTTAGATTTTTAACAAAATACTTTCAAAAATGGATTTAATTCAGACCAAAATATTCTGCGAAGAGAAAAAAGAAACATTAATTATCAATTTGACGAGGAATGAGTATGATAGGGCAAGAGTAGGTGAGTTGTTGGATGCGACAGAAACTACAGAGGATTCGACAGAAGCTACACAGGATGCGAGACTATTCAAAGCACTGCAGCAACACCATCTCATGAAGATTTGTCTACACAGGATGCGACGGAGACTACTCAAAGCACTACAGCAACACCATCTCATGAAGGTTTGTTTATTTTGCTGTTCATCCTAATTATATCCACTTATTTGCCTTGCCATTTGAGAATTTTTACAATAGCAAAGTTTTCATTGTTAGCCATGTACTTAGTAATTCTTGAGATTTGTTAGCCCTACAAAGTAATAAAATAATAATATGTTTTCAATGCATAGATAGATACTATATTTGTTTATTATTTTTGTTAAATATAACAATACAATTTGTACCTTTATTTGTTACAGGACATTCATTGTTCATGTGGAATACTCCATGTGTCCTTCTTCTCCTGAGCATATATGAGGAGCAAGCAGAAGATTTTAAAAATTGCTCAAAAAGACACATTAGGATTTGGGAAGAAATTGCAAAAAAAATGGGAGAGATAAATACAAAATACAAAGTAACAGGCTTGCAATGCCAGACAAAACTAAATGGCCTAAAGCGCACATACAAGAAAATTCTGGACCACAATGGGAAGTCAGGAAATGATAGAGCAACCTGGCCCTTTTTTGATGTAAGTTTCGTATATCTACATCTACACTAATATTATAAAGAGGAAAGATTTGTTTGTTTGTAATGGATAAACTCACAAAATACTGACCCAATTTAAAAATTCTTCAGTGCGGGTAGCTAGTTAGGTTAATTCCTCTATATAAGATACTCCTTGTACTTCAACCCTTGCTTTCATCTCTATGATGCTAATTATTAAAAATGTCTGTGATGAATTCTGGTATTGTTTTCTGCCTTATTATTTATTGCCTTACTTATTGTTTCTGATTTAATTTTCACAAAATGGTTTCTTCGGAATGCTAATAAGAATTTTAAATTACAGAGGATGGACGAGATATTTGGTCGAACAAGATGGGCGCAACCCAGAGCATTAGCGTCATCTGATCCAGCAGATCAATCAGCTGGTAAAAGCCAAGAAAAAGAAGCAACAAAGCCTAATAAAAAAGATGCCATCGAAAAATATTTACTAGAGAAGAAAGAAGACAGACGTCAAAGGATGCAGGAAAAAGAAAACCGACACAATGAAAATGAAGCAAAGAAAGACTATAGGTTTAAAAAGCTATTAGAAATGAGGGAAAGGCAACATAAAGAAAAGATGAAATTATTAGAGCTATTTTTAGAGAAAAGAAAATAGTAGAAAAGTCTGTCCATTTCTTATAAACAAAAGAAAATATTAGCAAAGCTCAGTGAGTATGTAGCAGTGTATTATCATATCAATAATTTATTATCATCATTCACCCTTCTAATTTTTTCCTGAAAATTATTCAGTTACAGATAGCAAAACTGATAGGGATCCTTAACCATTTGCTTTAATTTAATAATTTTAAGTGTTGATTTTAACGGTACGGTCCTGTGCTCCACCTGGGTGAAGCATGGACTACTTACACATCCTCATGCTCCTACCGATAATATTTTAGTACTTACTGGTTGGAGCATGAGGACATTAAGTACTCCATGCTTCACCCAGGTGGAGAACCTAGGTGGAGCACGGGTCCGTACCCGATTTTAAATAGTGTTATATGTTCATTGTAACAGTTAAACTTAACTGATATATTTTTAGTTTTAGGTTTGATTAAATTATGATCAATTTACGCTAATTAAGCATTAAATAGAGCGATGGTGGCGTAAAGGTTCTATAGTGCAATTTAGAATCCAAAGATACCGGGTTCAAAACCTAGTCTCTGCACCAATGACTTTTCTAAGTTATATGCGGTTTTCCATCGCTCTGTGCTTCGGAGGGCACGTCAACCTGTTGGTCCCGGCTGTTATTGATTATTAGCATTTGTCAAGCCATGTCAGAGGCCCTCGGGCGGCTTGACAAACTCTGACATCTGAGGCAAGCACTATCTCATATGACAAACAAACAAACAAGCATTAAATCACTTCTTTTGTATAGATTTTGACTATTTAATGCTTGATCAGTGTTACTTGACAAATATGAGTGCGGCTGTTAGAGCATTTGGTACTTAGACTAATAATTTAATTATTTTTCACTAAATGTGAATATCTGTTATCAAAATAAAAGTGCAATCTATCTTATAACTCATGGTTAAACAATATGTTGTGTTAATTTTAAATATTTTTATATGTTGTTATTGTAACAGTTGAATCTATCTAATATTTTTAATTTGATTGTTAATGTCATTATGGTCTTTAAAGGCATTCTCTGATTTGATAGATGTAGTTAGAGGTACCGTTGGTAAAAGGTAAGAGGCAATAAAAGTGTGCTAATAATAAAATATAAACATTTATTTCCAAAACCTGTGATGATTTAAGTTTTTAATATAAATAAATAAGTCTTTTTGCATCACAACTTGAAGCTAAGAGCATTTGGTACTTAATTAGACTGAACAAATTTTGATATGTATTTTTTGTTATTACTTTATGGGTACTTTTAGTCCTAGAATAACACAGGATAATTATCAGAGTAAAATATCCACACGGTCAAAACCGTGGGTCGCAGCTAGTACCTCTAATTTAAAAGACTGTTTTTAACTTAGGCTTGCTAATTATAAATATGATTATTATGACCTAATTTTCGAAGACTGATTAATGTTTGAATAAAGAAACAATGAATACAATACAAACCTACCCCTTTTATTTATTCCATTACAATATTTGATTAAGAAAAGAAAGCAGTATAATCGAGATAAGATGAGGTACCACACTATACGCTACGCTTACGTTGAAAAGTTGATAGAATTATGTTATTTCACCACTTCAGACAGCAGCTGTAGAATGTTCGGCATTTTAGCTGGATACAAATGTTTGTTAAACCTGCCGAATATAGGCCATCACAAAAGGCAGCTATAATATTCATCACAATACTTCTACACTAATATTATAAAGAGTTAAAGTTTATTTGTGACCGGAGATCTTTGGAACTACTACTACATACATTATTCCAGATGGACATAGGCTACTCTTCCCCGGGAAAATACAAAGTGGGGTAATGGGAAAACTATGTGTGGAGCCGTAGGGTAGAGCAGCTAGTTTTACTAAACCAATCTCAAGAGGCTACACACTGCAACAACTGTATTTTGTTATATTACTATTCTGAAGGGTTATAATATATAATAATAATAATATATTCGGGACAATTCCACACCAATTAACTAGCCCCAAACTAGGATACCCTGTACTATGGGTACTAGATAACGGATAAATATACATATATACGAATATTATAATATCCATGACTCGGAAACAAACATTTCTGCTCATCACACAAATGATTGCACCTTGCAGGATTCGAACCCGCAACCGTTTGATTACGTACCTAGGATCACTAGCCACGAGACCAACCAGTCGTCGTCAGTCGTCAAGTTCTGGGGGGTTATTTGAGTGGTAAGAAAATGTGTGTGGTAGTAAAGATATGCATTTTCAGATGAAATACATTTTACCTGCTATTTTTGATGGCATTTACCTTAGTAAAATATGATAAAATTGAACTAATTATTTCTTAATATTAATGAATTTACAATTTGCATACATTTGCAGACCCTATAGCTCTTGCTTCTTGTGGTGTTAGTACACCTCGTCTTGTGTCTCGAAGAACATTATTTGCCACTACAATAAAGTCATGTTTGAGTATGCACATGTTATGCAAAACACATGTTGCAATTATAAATTGCGGAATTTTATCAATTTTCACCATAGGCAGGCACTCTCGGAGTCTCCTCCATCTTGTTTTCAACATCCCAAAGGCTCTTTCGATAGAAATCCTGGCTGATGATAAACAGAAATTAATTTTTTTCTGTCTTATTGAAAGATGACCGTTATCTTTAAAAGGGACCATAATATTTGGATGAATCCCATATGCAGCATCAGCCACTAAGTGGGAATCGTCTGGGAAGTACTCTGGTTCTGCTAAATAGTTTTGTACTGGTGATAACCGGAACAATCTAGCGTCGTGAACGCTTCCTGTGTTCCCAGCAAACACACTGGTGAATAACAGATTCCTGCTGCACACAGCCTAAAAACAAGAAGATATCAATCGGTTATTACAATAAAGCACAAAAATGAGGCCACTTGAGATTCAAATCCAAAGGATTTTTTGCTCTTGTATATAGGATATTTCATCACTGTTTGTATAAACATAATAAATAATGAATGATAATACTAAATAAATTATGTTAACTTTACCTGTACTTGAATAGATGCATATCCTTTACGATTAATATAGGATTCTTTGTCATCTTTAGGTGGATTTATTTTTATGTGTCCCGTCTATCGCACCCAAAACTTTCGGAAATGCACTGAACTTTTCGAAATCATCCATCACTTCCTTTGCTTCCTCGCCTTTGGGCCATTTAATAAATTTTGGGGCGATGCGATACAGAGCTTCTGACACGCGGTGTACTGACCTAATAGCTGTGGCTTTGTCCACATCAAATTTCTCACAGACTGATCTGGAAATAGATTAAGATTAAAACTAAGTTAATTCTGCAGAGCACTCACACTCATGCATTGTTTATACAAGATTTAAACCTGTAACTATCTGGAGTTGCCATGATCCAAATTGCTATTAGCAGTTGTTCTTTAGCAGGTATTCGCTTTCTGCCTGAGATATATTTTGTATCCTGTAGGCTCTGTCCAATAACACTCAGGATGTAGTCAAATGTTGCTGGATACATTCTGAACAAGAAATTACACATATCAAATACTTAATTTTATTAAACAATAGGAAATTTTGGTTCCGCCTCGTATAGACGATAAAGGGCCCCAAGCATATTATAATTATGATCATGTCAGGCAAATCAAATAAACCGCACTTGTACCTAAAATGACTTTTAAAGTCTTCACCACTATATCCAGGAATGGTTATATTTATGAATTCCTTTTTACGATTTTTTTCTGTAATCGTCCGTTGGTTGTGCTTAAAAATAATGTCTATTTCATCATCACTTGACGAAGACGATGATGATGATGTTTCTTCATCCTCACTGTCATCTTCTTCGTCAGTTTTTATGAGTTCCATTATTATAGATTCCTCCATAGTTTTTTATCAGAAGCGTCAAACTCAAGAGAACTTTTTTTATGGAATGAGCAATGAAATGAGAATATAACTTAGAACGTAGTGATTAAATTCTGTTTGATGACACTAGAAACAAAACCAAAACGACAGTACACCTCACAGACTATAGAACAGCTGACTCAAATGACATATGCATGCAATCGGCGGTTTAATTTGTTAGCGTGCACATGTTGACCAACAATTTAAACCTATCGTTAGCAGTGTTTGCAGTCTCAGCACTGTAAGTGCAATTTAAACCACAGCAAGAGAAATTATAACTCACAGAACAATAATACTCCCACAGAAAAATAATACTTATAACTTCTCTGAGGGAAAATTAGATACTTGGGGGCCGTTCGTTTTGATGCTAAATGATCGAAAATAACATAAACATTAAATACGTTTCAATCAGCGTTCAGTTAAAATGTGACAAATGACAGTTAAATTTGACATCGGAAAAGTGACTATGTTTTAGGCTTTAGGCTCTGTCCGCACCGCGATTTTTATTCTCGCATATTTTATTCCGTGATCGGAATTACACCTAGTACGCCCTGCGAATAAAATTCCGTACGATTTTTGTCAGTTCGGCTGAGACAGACGTCTACTGAAACTTTCAGGGTAGCTCACAAACCAATGAAAAACCAAAGAAAAAATAATAATATATATATCCTAAAAAACATTTTGCTCCTTATTTTGGGCAGTCGTGTAATAAGAATAATTTATATTATATATTATATATAAAAAGTGATTATATTATATATATTATATACAGGTAGTTTTGCATCCCCGCCATATTTGCAGAGAAATCCTCTTTTTTAATTTATTTTTTTAAATTATTCTTATTACACGACTGCCCAAAATAAGAAGCGAAATGTTTTTTAGGATTCATATTCGTTAGAATCCTTACATCCCCCCAAATAACATGGGCTATAAATTTCAATGTGGCGACTGTATAGCTCAATTTTCAAAGCAATAAAAATATACATACATAAACATTTCAAAATTTAAATAACATTATTTTATCGTCTAATTTTACAATATAGGTATCAAATTGAAGGCCTTGATAAGCACATTCCAATGGTATATAAATTATTGGCATAAGTTTATTTTTGGCCTACCAAAAAATACGCCTACCCTAGGCGTATTATTTTAGCTTTTAAGCTAGTTTTATTTACCTGATTCTACGGCGGCGGCAGCGTAACTGACCTATCAAAAGATGTCATGAGCATTGGATTCACCTATTTACGGCCTTGAGACCTATGAAAATATTTTTCTACATAAAACAACAAGAAGCTTTTGACTATACCAATGTCGTCATTTTCTGGTACGTCATGTGTGGCTTCCGATCGGGCGGGAGACGAAGCACGCGACATCCTGCCAATAGCGCCGGTGCACGACTGAGCGAAACGCGCGAATTTTATTTCGCAGTGCGGGCGCACTGCAAAATAAAATTCACGTAGTAAAAAAATAGCCATAGTACTTCATAATGTACAAAAATGTATTCAATTTGCATCAAATCACATTTTCTTTTCCCGCGCGAATTTTTTACCGTCACACTCCTATAAGATTCAATGATTCTATAGAGTCGTTTTTCATTCGGTTCGGAAAGGATCATTAGTGTCAAAAATGGCAATCTCAACAACCCAAAACGCCACTTCATCAGCTCGAATGCAGGGTTGGTTGATTGGTAGTCGTGCCACTTGTGATAAAGAACTAGGTGGGTGTGCTGCCATATCAAAACATTTACCCTGTTGTTAATCAATCCCAGATTCAAGATTATATTAAGACTATTGATGGGTTATAGAGACATTACAGATAAACGAAAAATGTATACTTAGTCAGAAAGAAAAATTGAGATTTTGAATAATTCTAGGTGTAGTACATATCTCTTTCTATAAAAATATCGAATCCTTATGGGACTAATGTGGATATGGGGTAAAAGAAACATCAGAAAGCTTTTTTTTTACAATTTCTACAAACATTTTGTATTGAACATGCTTACAGTATAATAATATACCATTTTCATCCATAGTGGGCCATTCTCAGCGAAAAATAAATAGATTAAATATGGTGTATCATGCATGAAAAATTGTACATACGTAATGGTGACATGCACCATTATATAACATGGTCATCCATGATGGACCATGATGCTTCATAAAATTTATAAAAAATTTGGTGCAACATGATCCATTATGGTGACCATGGTCTAAAATAGTGCGTGGCAAAATAAGAACGCGGTGTCGTGGCGAACACATTGCAAAAATACGCCCATTTAAAATCATTAATTCCCGACTGACTAGCTCTCTTCCTGTCTATCTGCAGTAAATTAGACAGGAAGATACGAGTAGCTGGTCAGTCTTCTAGATAGTGATCAGTTTTTCTTTCTATTATGTTTATTTGTCACACTTTGAATTTTTGCAATCATTTCGTACTCAAATGTATGGGAATAACCTTTAAATATTATTTTATTCTCTGACCAATATTAATCTCGTAAAGACTTTTGGTCCAGAATAGGAACGCTATTTTTTTGTTAATATTATCATTTTTCTTGCACACTACATTTTTTTCCAAAATCTTTAAATTTTTATCTAACTGATTCCAAAATCTACGGAAGGTCTTCTCTCACTGTTTGTTTGTCGTATGAGGTAATGCTGGGCCTCTGTTGTCAAAATTTGTCAGGCCGCCCAAGGGCCTCTGACATGGCTCACACAGTTTTTATGTATGTAGCTCTAATGGTTAAGGCATTTAAGTAGTTGTGTGAATTTGCTATTGATACAAATGAGAATCAATTAAATCATTTTAATCATAAAAAAGTTGTAGTTTGGACACATAATACTAAAAGGGTCTAGGGAACATTCATTTCGAATGCAGGCAACACACCAAGTTGAATTATTTTTCTCACTAACCATACAAAACTATGACGAATTGTCAAAACTGTTTAGCACAGAGGTGTGCTGCAGCCCGACCACATAACTTGGCTTCAATTGAATTCTCAATATCGCAACCACGAATGCCATGCGATAGAGTCGAAATTGCTATGAAAAAAGTGATAATCCGATTGTAACCAAGTTCTGTAATTGGGCCACTGACCTTGAAAAAACCGGCACGTGACATGCAACAAAATATCATATCGTCCTATCTCATTTCTTCACAAAACCTATGCATGAGTTGTTCTCATTCTTGTATGAGTGCGATGGAAGTTATTTAGTTGTCTATTGGTTTCTCTGTCTACGGGGCCGTTCGTTTTGTAGAAAATGGTGAAAATAACTGTTAAAACCGCTAATTATGTTCACATTTGTCGTTTTCTTTGGACATTTGTGGGCGAAATTAGCGTTTTGAACGTTTTCGATCATCTTTCGTTTTGCATGTTTAGGTGAAATGTTGACAAAAGAAAATCGACTTTACTGCGTAAAGGATAGAGTGGTTTTTCATTCGGTTTGAAATGGATCGGTAGTGTCAAAAGTTACAAAAATGGCACAAGTGTTGAAAATGTTCAAAGAGAACGGCTTGTTAATAATGTACATTTCGAAACTGCCCACAACGCCATTTCTTCATCTCAAACGCAGGGTACGTGTATTATCGTCAGCAGCCCGATTATAGAACTTGGTTACAATCGGATTATCACTTTTTTCATAGCAATTTCAACTCTATCGCAAGGCATTAGTGATCTCGATACTGACAATCCGATTGAAGCTAAGTTATGTGGTCGGTGGCCCAATTACAGAACTTGGTTACAATCGGATTATCACTTTTTTCATAGCAATTTCGACTCTATCGCAAGGCATTAGTGGTTGCGATATTGAGAATTCGATTGAAGCCAAGTTATGTGGTCGGGCCGCTGGCCCCTGGGTCCTATTTCTATCAGCGCGGTCCAAATCAGGCCATAATCGATATTATCGCGCTCATAAGCGGTCCGATTCAGCGTAAGCGCGCTAACGACAGACTGACAATATCGCGTATGATGACATAGATGACGTCATTATTACCGCCATATTGAACTTACGGTGATTATGCTCCTGCGTGAAATCACTGTGAGCCTTATGTCAAATTTGACGTTTCTGCCAAACATCGCCGGTTTTGTGGATTATTGCAAATAGAAAAGAACCCTTATAAGCCATTATAAAAGAAGTTGAGTTGAGATTATAGAATATAATCACTACATAAGGACATCCCCGTATCTTCTATGGTCATTGCTACCTACTTTTAGAATAATGGAGAAAATTATTAGTGGTGAAGGCACCTAGAGGCAGTTCACCCTCTGTTTGACGCTGCAAGAGGTTGAACGAGCTAAATTGAGTGAGTCCCAAACAAAGAGAAAATTATCCGCGATCAACGGAAGGTCCGATTCAAAATCACGCTGTCAGCACTGTGAGCTGTCAAAATCGCATATTTTGATTCGGTCCGCAGTGATTTCCGTCAACGCGTTTGAGTAATAAAATTCGATTCGGACCGCGGCCTATGTCTCCCAACCAACAAACATGCAAAGAGTACAAGCCCTGCGTTCGAGATGGTGCAGTGCCGTTTTGGGCTGTTTCGATTGACATTATTGATCCTTTCCAAACCGAACGAAAAACGACCCTCAGACTTTAAAAATAAAGTCGCTTTTGCGATGTCAAATATAACTCTCACGTCCAAAGCGAACGCTGATCGAAACATATCTAGCGTTTTTAACTCATCATTTCGATAATTTTGCATCAAAACGAACGGCCCCTATGTTTATACGGAATTAATGTCATCTCAAGTAAGTCATTCGAGAGAAATAGACGTATCTCTACCTAGTCTGTGAAATAGACTAAAAATGGGAGAATAGAAACTACCGTTCGCGTTTTTATCTATATTTTTTATTGAATTATTTTGATAATAGTCGTGAAGCTATGTCCGTGGTTCTAAGAAGGTGTATTAAAGCTAATGGTTGCCTATTTTCATCGAGCAACAACAATTTACCTGTGGCTACATCGTTCCCTCGAAGTTACTGCGATGAAAAGCTTACCAATGAACCGCAGTTTAGTCACAGTACAATCATGGTTGAAAACGGTCTCAACGTACATGAGCTGCCCCTGGTTATTCGTAAACTAAGGACAATATCAGAAGTTGACGAAAAGCCGTCGGAACCTATGAAAAGTTCGCCCGACTCACACAATTATCCACTCATTCAGGAGGAGTTTATGCAATGTTTGCACCTAAGAGAAGTGTTTTCTCTTTTATCAAAGTGCACTAAAATCACTCCTAATATAGCTTTGGGTGCAATTGAACGGATTTATGACATTGAAAAGAATCCACCTCCAACCACTCCAATGACTATTCCTCTAGATAAAATCAATATCAATTTGGCCAAAGGTGCTATACTAGATAAGTTACTAAAAGTTGTAACGAAGACTGAGGACACACAAACTATTCTCAATACATTGAGTACTTTGTCAACGTTCATGGATCCTTACAAACCTAAATTCTGTGATGAATTGCTGTTGCGAGTAATTGACAACAAGTTATCTATAGAGCAGTTATGTGAATTCATGGAGTTTTTAATAAAAAACAAACAGAATCCTAGATATTCAGAGACTATTGACAAACTGTGGGTTGGATTTCTAGAGAGAGAACAAGATATTACTGATAAAAATATTGCAAAATTGTTTAATGTTCTCAACGGCTTTAGAACGAGTAAAAAAACCATACTGTCCTTACTGGAACAAAAGTTTTCAGTTTTATGGCCTAAAATATGTGTTTCAGACATGCAAGAGATTCTAAATGTATTTGATCAAGAAAAATATATCTCTTTGCAGTCTTTTGATGTTGTTGGCACATGGTTGTTCACCAACATTCACGCAGTAAACCAAGAGTCCATGCTGGACATCATTACAAAGCTCACCCGACTGGGGTATACCGATGATCACATAGAAAAATCTGTACAAAAGTATATTAAATTAAAAGGCTCTAAGATTGACTCGCCCGTCCTGATTGTTGGTATCTTAAACTACTGCCTGCAATTTCAGATACGTAATGAACAAATACTCAACACTTGTAGTGAATATTTTATCAAAAATGCTAAAAATATGCCAAATAACTTCTTAAAACCAATCGTTTATCCTTTTGGATATTTGAATTTTGATCCAGTCAGAAGTTCCGAGTTTTGGTCTATTGCTGAAAGTATATTGGATGAAAACTTCTACAAAATAGGTACTGATGATATCTGTTCCATAATATTATCATGCATTTACATTGGGAAGCATCCTTTAAAGCTGGTTAACAGATTGTTCAATTCAGAGTATTTGATCAAAGTGACAAATCCAGATACAATGAAGAAACTATACTTAATCGACACTGCCCTGTCATTAGAATGCAGCGAATATTTAGGACCCCTACTGCCTAAAGATCAATGGTCAAAAGCTGTCTCCCAAGACCCTCGTATCAGAAACATCCTCAAAAAGACAAAAGATGTATTTGAAAATGCTGTTGCAGGACCAGAAAAGTTGTCATTTGCTGTTATGGTCCCACACATCTACTCTGATGAGACTTATCTAATAGATATTCTGTTACATCCAGCAGGCCTGGGTGGAAATACTTTTAATTGGAAGTCAAAATCGTCCAGGAATGAGAATGTTGCCATATTGATTCACTTGCCTGATCATTATTGTTCAGACAATGAACAGCTAGTGGGACAACAGGTTATGAGAAAGAAACACTTGAAACTATTGGGTTTAAAGGTTGTCAGTTTGAAATATTCAGTCCTGAGCCAGTACTACACTTCATGTAATACAAATGGCTTCGGTAGATACTTGGCAGAGAGCATTAGCAATGCAGAGGAATGTACAACTGTGTGATGTATTCTGCTAAGTAGGTAACTAAATTGTGATATGTATTTAGTTATGTAATAGTGATGCCAAATTACTAACCAGTATACTTAAGTTAACAGCTAAGTGGAAATGAGGAAGTGCCTTGTATTTTTAACCAACATAATAAGATGTTTGAAATTAAATGCTGTACAAATATTAATGAATATGTTCGGCATAGTAGGTGAACATATTTGGATTGGATAGTACTTTGTTCACTTCATTGTTAGTTAATATTTTTTATAACATTTATTATTCTAGTCTTCCATAAATTGTAATTAAGCATATATTGAGGCAAATCTGTGTTGTCATAAAATATAAATAGGGTATTAAAAATAAAACAACCAATGAATTATTATTAATTTTATTTTATTATACTCAACATCTTCCTCTTATATTATTTACTCACTGACTAAATTCACTAGAATTATTATTATTTGAATATTTTAATAATTTCTTATATCAACTTTTACATTTTGAAATATTTCTATGAAAAACCCGTTCCAGATCAAAATGTTTAAAGACTTCTAGTTTATAATCAGCAACCTCTATGTTCGTTATTGCTCAGCGACTGTGTACAGCGTGTTATGGACTATCCTTTGAGGTTACAATTTCTAATCGACAAAATACTAGACGGGCTCTAGGCCCGCTCCATACAGACCCTATAAAATAAGATTTCCAAAATACTTTCAAAGATTACAGACAGCCTTGTTTATTACAATAATTTTATGTAATAATGGAATAATTGATTTACAGCTATTATAATTTAGATTACAATGAGGCAAAAAGTATTTGAATCAAACTAAATGATTTCAAAACATCACTATTGGATTGGTTTCAAGAAGGCTGCGTTTAGGGTGCATCTACACATCGTCAGTGAAATCACAGATAGAATATGGCTTTGTAAACGTTTTGTAGACGTTACTCATGGTTACATAGCCAGAAATGACTATACACTATAATTTATAGCCATAATGGTGTATCACAGCAACTCTAGCTTGAATATTAAAACGTAAAGAAAGTATTAACGCTGACTCACAGCCTAACATCTAAGTAGGTAAATTTATAGTAATTACATCAATATTAATAGCGTGACTTGTCAAAATATTTACAGTCGCGTAGTGTTAAGGCAGTTTGATTGTAAGTGTGCCTGTTTTATATTGGCTTTATACCTTTTTATGTTGTATTTGTACTAGCGACTAATATAATGCTAAAATGACTGAAATGACGTACACGAAATTACAGCTATTCAGAAAAGAGGTTTATCTATGTGCATTTGTCATGACAGCTATGTAAGTATAATGTGACATTTCTAATACATAGTAGGTAACGTCGAGAACTATTTTTATATTAGTTACTTGTCTAACAGAAAGTTTACTGGAGTCGCCTATTCTACTTACGTAAGTAACTATAGGTAATGTATTTATCTATAGCTTACGACGTCAGAGTATTGCCACCAATTTAATAAAATTTACGAGGTTTTGGCACATAATGCTCTAATCAGATGTTACAATTATTATCTACCTAGACCTCTATGGGTTTGAAATAAGAATCAGCTTCCATCCTTCCTTCTTTGGTGGATTGACCTTCCATTGAATCAGTTTTATTGATGTTAACTATACCTACTTAATTATTTTCAATTATCTGAACAGACAGGTGCTGTGATACATTTTATTTTACGTATAGGTAAATACATATTAGAAGAATATAATGAAGTACAATAAATATGTGTCAATATTTTTCTGTTACTAATTGTATATAATTCAATAAATTTAATTTAAATCTCAAATTAATGTATCGTCCATTACTTACCTATTTAGTAGGCATAAATATTTTTTCATAAATATATTTATTTCATTTCGAAAGGAAGATATGCCATCACTATTTTGTTTATAACTTTGCATCTATATTATTACTTATATCACTACGTGATGAGAACACATCCATAAACTCAAGTGATCGTATTTCGAGTAGTTATTAAGAATATGGTTTTATACTTAATCTTATTAAGTGATTTTAAATCCTCGTTTTAGTTTAGGAGACAAACTGTAAAGATCAAACTTTATCTTCCCTGCAGTTCTGTCAACGAGGCCTTTTGTCGTACAGCTCTGGGTTCTTAGGTTGTTTCTAAGAAGTAGATAGTACGGTAACCACAAATGGTTCCCGCACCTGAATCATTGATTCCAAATCTAATCTCTACCTATAAATACGAGTAGGTCACTTAATTTATTATGTCATCTACAAACAATGTGAGAATATGTAAATGCAGTTATACGCGATTACGTTCTTCATACATAAAAACAGCAGAACAATAGTTAGGAAAATGCCAAATGTTTACTTTAATTTCCACAATAAGGTGGACATTTCATAAATGCACCAAAATATATGTCTGAGTCGATTTAAAAATATGCTATCAAGCAGGAAAGTAAGTACTGTTTTTCGCTTTTGATCATTTTAGAAATGTACTCCGCGAGTATGCGATTTCATTTAGCATATAGTGTTCGCATAGGCAAGACAGGTTTTCTGAAAGTGCCACCTATGTTGAGGTCACCAAAAAGTATCGCTAAGTACTTATAATAGTCAAAATAGTGATATAATTTGTTAGACGTTTCTTATCGTACATATTATTATTAATATCAATTTCGAAAATGAAGTTATGTAAGTAGATAATTTGTTGTAGTTAATAATAGCAAATCCCTTGAAACAGGTCCTTAAAACTAGATTAATTTTATAACATCGATACCTATTTGGCAGTTATCTAAAATTAGGTAATTATTATGTAGTAGATTGTTACACTATATAGGTACTAGCTTTGTGATGGAAATTAAAATTGACAAGTTAACCCTAGGTTACAATATTAACAGTACCTAGCCATGTTTCAAGTCCCACCTTCTTTCATCTTTGTAGGACAGAATGCCTTCACACTGAGAAATAGTATCTAAATCAAGTATACCTATCTGGTAGAAGCATTCTCAACTTCATTTAACTGTCAATTTTCAAAAGAACGAAGGAAGAAGCGTAGAGGCTGGCTCTACAAGAATTTCAATTTAACAATTTTGTTCTTCCATCCATACAAGTGTGACTTACAACACAGCTGAACAGTATTATACCATCAGGAATGCTTATTAGTTTGATACTTAGATGGCGAGCTAAAAATTACATGCTTTTTAGACACAAAATGGAAATGTGTGTGAAACTACCCTACCCTACCTGAGTGATTTTCACTCATAATATTAGGTAGTATTTAGAGACAAATGACTTTCACTCACGTGTCTCGGCGACGCTAACAAACCGGGCGACGCGTGCGCCGCGCGGTGGTCCACAGTTCGCGTCGTGCCCTCGCTGCGCAAACTCCTGAGGATGGGCGTCTAACGTCCGAACACCGGTCGAATTGTTCGATCAAATAAACCGTGAGTGATAGTGTAATATAACTATAAATATCACGCTCACGTTAGTTTATTTAGCAATATTAGTATTGCTGTTAATATTTGCTTAGGTATCAGTATTCTGTGGTGATGATAGTACCTTTTATTTCATTAAAGAAATGCTTTTTTGTCATGTTATTAATGTTGTCTGAGATAATAGCAGTTAATGTTGACTTAATCAGACATTGTGAAATTGGAGCTAAATATAACCACCGGTACGTTTTTACCCAGTAAGAGTAAGTGGGTAGTTGGTAAGTAAAATGAATTCTTTCATACAAATCTTCATATTATGAATAAATAACTTACGCGAGTGTGCGCCATAAGTTTCCAAGACATTGGCGTAATCCACAGCGATAGACGAAACACGATATTCTAATAACAACACACTGTTGCTAATACTAAAATATTTTATTTAAATAGTCCTTATAGAACTTTCTCTATTTTGAGATGTACGAATCTACTCACCATAAATATAAAATCTTTGAAGGGATTCTGTGTTACATACGAGTACACAGATCAGTTAATTTTAAATATATAGTTTTACGCAAATATTATAAGTTTTTGGTGTAATATTTTGTATTAAGACGTTCCTACTTCAAAAAGTGACTAGAATTCAAAAAATTTAGTATGGTACCGTCCCTCCAGCTGTTCTTTTGTTGGTACATCGATATTTTCACGCATCAGTCCCACGGTAAGTTTTAAGTTGAGCAGACGTAATATCTTAAAACAGAACAATTATATTTACAAAATATATCAAATAGAAATCTTCATTCACGATTTACCATCACAAATTATGTAAACGTTTATAAATTATCTACGTCGTTTCAAATTAACAAAAGAGAAAATAATAAATATAATATAAAAATGCTACAAAATAACCGCAGATATACTAAGTCGAAGCTACAGTAACCGATATAGCACAACGGTAAACGAGACACTTAAATACCTAAAGTAACTCTTAACTACTCTAATAACAGAATAAACTTAGAGCTAACGACAGTAAGGCTCCTCTTTTGACTCGTACATACGTCATAAATACCTATACAACAGTGAATAAACTCCAAAACAACACTCTAAACAGTAAATTCAACAAAATATTAGAACTAACATGTACAGTTGAACGCAAAGTACGTACCGACCGAGTCGCTTCGGTCGGAGGGGCCGCGTCGACGCTCACTTCCGACCGAGGCACTAATAGTTACGATAGAATCACAAAGACGTTTCATAAGAGCGGCGAGTGGCCGTGACAGTCCGAGAGAGACGCGTGGGGCGGCCGCCGCACACCGGACTCCGGAAACCTTCGATACAGGGCCTGAGCTTACACTTAAGTGCAAGCGAGTCTTCCGTAGAAGGTCTGGGTTTACTGTAAGGTTACCCCTGGGTTCGAAACCCGGAGTGCGGCGGGCCGCAGTGACGTGGCGTGCGCAGCGCGTTCACGAGTAGATGGTGATCACCTCGCGTCCTCCTCCGCGGACCATGAGCACCTTCTCGAGGCCTTCCGTCAGTACTTCCAGGAACTCCATGTCTGGAATGTGTTTCATGAAATTGTTGAGGATTACTTGTTATCAAACAAAACGACTTTTAAGTAAATACCTATTTTTTAAGGGGACCCATTTATAGATCGTAGCAAAGAGTTACGAATTCGTAGTAGCTACTACAGAACTTGTAGTGCATCTACAGCGCTACGTTTATAAGCTACGGGAAATAACTATACCCGTCGTAGACATTCTAACATGAGATTTGATGAATGTTGTTATTGCAATTTGGATACTTTTACGCCTAATGGATTTAAAACTGTATACATTTAAGGTTGTGATACTCACAGTTGGATTCCCGATCGAACTTGGTGTCCCTCGGCGGGCCCGGGAGGTTGAGTATAACTAGTTGTGCGTCGTGCGACCGTGACACGATCACTTCGTTCAGTTTGACGGCCGTGTGCATCCGTCGCACTGTGCCTTCGTCCCTGTGTTAAATCAGAAAATTACGTTTAAACCTACTGACTAAAAATATATTAATAACATTCTATCGTATATGTAAAAAAAACTTTCTCTTTTTAACTCCACAACGTGAAGACAATAGCGAGTTGTTCATCTGATGGTAAGCGCTATACATGCAGAACATTGGGATTTAAGAATCTTTCGCGTACTATGGTCTGCTCGTAATTATGTTTCTGCTCGTAACTATTGCTTAGTAATTATGTTGGATATAGTGTGCTTCGAACCGGAACATAGTAATGTTTGCACACTACTGCATGTCAGCTAAATATCGCCAAAAGTATATTCGTCGAATTGCTCGAGTAAAGATGGAAAGCTTCAACTACATACTTCATACCTGTAATACAATTTAATAACAATTAAAACGGACTCACGGTGTAATGTCGGACACGTTGGGCTTTGGCTTGACAGCGTCTCCGTTGGAGCCCTCGCGCTTCTCGTCGGGAGGCGGCGCGGCGTCCTCGCACTGCGACCGTTCATCGGGCGAGTCCCACATTGAATCGATTATGTGCAACAAACTACTCCGAAAGTCGTCCTATTCACCCCAATTTTGGTACCCGGTTTGTTTGTAATGTCCAATCAATGATCGCGCACCCGACAGTTGCACATGACGGATTCAAGGCGAATAAAACACGGGATGTCATATATTATTTAAATTGTTAAACAATAAATCACTACGGACAATCAAACATCCAATCTCTTGGCACCCGCGCCGCACGCATCGAAGTAGCGGTCATTGTTGCGGCCTAATGATTGACCTGGAGCCTTACGAGAAAAGCACTGACGTGCATACAATGCTTAAAGTTTTAAGAGTAGATAGGCACTGCTAAAATCGGTTCAAAATGAACTAACGTCTAGACCACTGATGTGTCGAGGTCCACACTCACATCGCTACGTTGATGATCTTGTAACAAGCAAACATTGAGTGCTGATGTTACAGCAACTAGTTAGGAGTGGCAATCGCTGATGAAGAGTCGCTTTGATCAATAATTAGGCTGCATTTTAAGCTAACGTTTACTCTGGTCGGACCACAATTAGACTCCAGATTTTGTGTACGATTAGTCCGTTAATCTGGGTCAGTTAAGTCAGGCCAACTTTATGAAGCCTTCTCGAAGCGTGTTGCGCGGGTGAAGTGAACAACAAAACAAACTAAAGTGAACAACTCAAGGTGAATGAACTCGCCAAACATATGACCACCGTGTGTAAATTCGCTAGGACTCATTCGTGAGACAACAATAATTATGATTAGAATGGAAAACTTATATTAAAATTGAAATAAAAGGACATACTATGATTTTTATAGATCTATTTGTAATGCACGGTTCAATATCAGTATAGGTATACAGAAATACTTAATCTAGGATTTTGATGTAAATAACTAGATTAAAAGCTTAAAAATCACGCCTGCCCTGCCAAAAAAAGCTTTTGCCTACTGGCAAAATGCGAGGCCTTCAATTTGATACCCATATTGCAAATTTCAAGGAAATATTTTTTTTTCGAGTTTGAAAATGATGCCATACTGCCCCATATAGAATATTATCAAAAAAATATGTTAGCTTTATGTGATGTAAGGATTCTAAAGATACCACATGCGTCTAAATCTGTTCAGGCATTTAAAAGTTATGGTGGAATAAAGAAAATCACATACAAACATACATGAATGCTAAAAACACTACACTCCTTTTTGGGCAGTCGTGTAATAAATAATAGTTTAAAAAAACTAAAAAACACGCTTTATAAAGAAAACCAAACTAAAAAATAGAAAATAAATGTTAATAGTGTAAATAAGAAAAAAAAAAAATTTCAAAAAATCGTGGGGTGCATGGGTTATAAATATTTCATTGACAGATATGAGAAGCACCACACGCTTTTTTTTTTCTTATTTATACTATTAAAATTTATTTTCTATTTTTAGTTTGGTTTTCTTTATAAAGCGTGTTTTTAGGTTTTTTAAACTATTATTTATTTTCTACTTTTTTATTTCGAATTATTGCATTTTCATCGGTCTTTGACAGGTGTGCAAAATTTGAATGAAATCTGACCGTTTAAAGTGGGTCAAAAAAGCGTCCAAAGGAGTCGGTTACAAACATACAAACATACAAGTGAAGCTAATATAAAGCGTATAAAAAGGACAATAATCAATGCGGAATAAAACGACTAAGTATTCTAGTAAGAATTTACACAGATATTGAATCGTACAATGGCCAAGAATAAGCATTATTATTTTCTTGTCGATGGAATTTGTAAGAGACATGGATGTTTCAATTTCTTCAATGAAACTGAAAAAATGCTTGGATTTCTTAACTTGATGACCCCTTCTCTATTTGTTAAGATGATTGGGCACTAAGCTATGTTAAAACTTTAACAGCTAGATTCACTTTTACAGGCAATAAATAAAATAAAATCTTTTATGAATGACTTTCTAGCAATCCAAATGATTGAAATCAAGCAAAACTAGTGAATTTGGACACCCATAGCTTATCCTAAAATAACTTATACATAGGTAGGATTGTCACAATAAGTAGGTATTCAATGTTATTAATATTGTTTCAGTTATGAAACAGAAGATAGCGAGTAAGTACTTAAGTACTTACTCGCTGTCTCTTAATAATGTTTCATAATTATCTTTCAATCAAGTTTAAATAGATGACAATCCTACACTTGCATTCTTAACTGTCAATCCTATTAGACTTTAACGCTTACGATGCCCTATAAGATCGATAAGTAAGTACATACGTCTACAGAGTATTAATGTAAAATATTAAAAGCATTTTTTGACGTTTATTTATGCGGCATTACGTAAGTGTTAATTCCAGTAGGTTTATGTAAAGTACGACGAAGCGAAAACTAATTTTAATTTCATAATAGCTTTCACCATTCAACCATATGCTATTGGTAAATAATTTGACTTTAGAGATAATACTAGTTTGCAGATCAAAAATCTTAGTTAAGACAACACATTTGATTACTGGACAACGTTGAATAAATATGATTTGCACTAAAACATTTCATTTTATAACTCCGCACTCTGCGGGCCCTTGAATCGTTTCCGTCAAGATTGGCGTGCATTTTCCACTATCATTTATATCAATTATTCACCATTATTTCAGCTCGTAGTTGATGCATTTTATTGCTGACATTCAAACGATCTTGTCGTTAATACTGTTAAGGGCCGACTTAATGCACAAAGTAGGACTTATATGGCCACCGATAATGCTGTGGAGGTGGCCATGTTTTGATTCATTACAGATTTGCCATTTCAGCTTTTGACAGGACAAAGAAGTCTCCGCGAACATCGTTTTCTTTCCACTACAAAGTAATATCACAGTTGTTCAACTAAAACGTAAGTAGGAAGCATCTTGTTTATGCTCTTATTAAAAACAGTGCAGAAAGGAAATCCACTAAATCCCTTCTTTTATTTAAAGTTTTTTTTTAATAAATGAATTGCATAGAATATGTGTATGTTGTTTTGGGGTTATAACCCGTCAAATAATTTAAATAAAAATAAAAGTTCAAAAACTAAATCCCGACTAGGTCTTAGTGGTCTAAAAAGTCACACACAAGAATTTTCAAACGTTTTAGAATTTTTTAAACTTAAGAGCCGACGTGCTTTACTCGGCTTAATACTCGTAAATTGATATAGGAACTTATATCGGTTACATAGTTCATTTCATTTACATGCAATGAATGAATGCATTCGTCCAATAGAGATATAAATATGTAAAGTGATAAGTGTTTCTGGTGTAACTCTCACTTTTCGGTATTGCACATATGTAGCTATTATTAAAATAAATGATATTAACTTTTATTGTTGTTTTGACTAAAGATTTGAAAGAAAAGCAGATTATGACCTTCGCTCAAGTGACTTGTTGTGGCACTCGTGTTTTAAGAGCCCTCGCTAAAGCTTGGGCTCCAATCTAGCACTCGGTACAGCAAAAAAACACTTTCCGCTCAATGCAAAAAACTACTATAATCCTAAACAAATGTTAGTATTGCATGACCGACATCTTTATAGAGTTGAATTCAGCAAAGTAAGAGCGTCGCTTCATCGCACATCACTATCCTAGGCAATTAATAATAAATAACTCATATTATTTATTATTCTAATGGCAATAGTAAGACATGTTCACCTTGTCGTCCTTATCTTTGTCCTCGGGGTCGGAGAGCGGCGGCGAGGGCGCATCTTCGTCGGCAGCGGCGTCGGCGCCGGGCTCCGCGAACCGCACTTTGCTGGCAGTCTTCACGTCTGCATGGTGATGGTCTACTATGGCTTGTACCTGTATACGATCACGTCATAAGTTAAACTAACTGTTTTCATAATAACTGTTTTAAAAGCAACTACTTTAATTTTTGTTGCCCAACTTTAGGATTATTTTATTTATTAGATGAATTAAATAATCCATTGTTAACATTGAAAATAGATATTTTATTTTCCTCTAAAGCACAAGTTGGAACTGCTTTGAAGGCACACGAATCAACAGTTTATTTTAACAACTAATTCAGTGGTATTGAGAGGCAATTTAAATTAAAATTGTTTAGAATTGATGGCCTGCTTTTTGTGACGGATACAATAAGCCCCTCACTTATAAAAAGTTATGCAATGATTAGTAATACTGCGCAGTACAATGTTGTACTGAGCAGTATTACTATCATTACTCAATCAATGCATAACTTTTTATAAGTAAGGGGGTAAGGCGTCAAACTATAGATGCACTTTATTAGTATCTTATATTTATAAATTCACACCATTGCACTGCGATAGTTATAGTTGTGTTAGTGCGAATGTTGAATGCGACCATTATCGTGTCTTTACATTGTCATTTTAAGAAAAAATAAATGTGAATAAAGGACTGATTGTCAATTTGAATGATTATTATTATTATTTCAACCGATATTGTTTGAATATTAAGAATCATGCGTTTAAGTACGAAATATTATGTAATTTTAAGAGGGCACACCAATGATATACGTATATTAATAGACAGATAAAAAAATACTATAATAACATCCTAATAGTATCGAAAACAATTTATGAACAGTGAATAGCGAAATAGGAGTGCGTATTAATTAGCTTGACGATGGTTAACATTGCTTCATATTTGATTCTAAAAATAAATATTTCACAATAGGTATAAATAGATGATCAACAACAAGCAATGTTTTTTTAGTGAAGGAATACACATACAGATTAGACATTGAAAGCGTAGATACAATGAGGCTGCTAAGCTTTACAACCATTTAGTGGAAAACTATTTAATAGAAGAAAGTGAAACATGAAGTCGCCAGTGAGGGACAAATGTTAGTAAAAGTGTCAGGCTTATATACCGGCTCCACACTCTCGCGAGAATTCTGGGCGAGAATATTCTTAGCCCGTAAAATGAATCCTGTGATATGAAGCACAACGATTTATCTCGATCGTTATCTTTCCGCCGGACATATCCATAACTGTATATTTGCACAAGTTTTACAATTTAAATTTGGTCAAATTATAAAAGTGCATGGCTTGATTTGCAAATATGTTGTCCACTGATTTTAACAAGTATACACAACTCATATGTAAACTTGTCCAAGTATACAAGCATGGCTATACTCTTTGATGGTTGTCGACATCTTGCCGCATGTTCTTGCGTCCGTTTTCGCACGTTCTTGGCGATAGCAGAGGGAAGCGAGAGTGTAGCGCCGCCTTAAATAGAAATGACATCTAATCTAAAAACATCGAAACAAGCCACAAAATAATTTACCTATACATAAAGGAGTTATGTAAAAAAAATGGGAACAAAACATAACAGTAGCTAAATAAAGTAAATAAGTGGACTGAAATCGGGGTAAAGTTGCCATTTTACCAGAGGCTGTTTTTCCTCAGCGTTTTCACGATAGTCCACGAAATTTTGCATCTGCATCGCAACCGACAGACAAACATATTAGTTTTATGTTACAATGTATATAATAAAGTAGATATTAAAGCTGTATACAATATTTTATTAGTAATTAAAGCATTTTTAGAAACACTGACAGCGAGCGTGTATAACAATTTTATTCTCAATACGTATTAAATGTGTTCCTTCTAATTTATACGCGTAGGTATGAGTAGACAGGGAAGAAAGTTTTCAATCAACATTGAACATAAGACATTGACATACATTTGATTGAATATATTTTTACATAGATGAGTAAAGAGTGCGTCGTTCGTTAGTAAGCAGTAGTGCTGCCATTAGTGTCAACCGCGAATTACAAAGATTTGTGCAAAATTGCACTGCTCTTGACACCTGCGTCAATAAACAAGCTATTTCTCAACTTTAAGTTAGTAACAGCTGCACTGCAGAACAAAGGCTTCATAAATTTTACTTTTGAAAATAGTATGCTTTAATGGACGTTTCCTCGTGGCCTGCGTAGGTTTCTAAACTGATTTGGTCGAGGAATTAAATGTAGCTTGCTTATTTAAAAAGCGCTTTTTTCCCATGACTTTAATAACTAGAAAAAACAGCTAAGTTTACTGAATACAGCCGAATAAGTTTTTTTAATAATAAATCACCTTCATTACTTTTAAAAAGCATCAAATAATTTATTTTCGATTTTATTGAATGTTGACGTGTCTGGGACATTCGGTATTCTATGATTAATTGTAAGTTATCATAAACAACTGACAGAGATATGTACCATTCCCAGCGATTCCTTCTTGTTGAGCCTGAGCTCACGCAGCATCTGGTTGCGTTGCTCCATCATCAGGGTGCGCTCGTAAGTGTACGCGGAGATATCGCTGTCCGTCTGTAAAACATGTTATTTTTTAATTTTGGTTAAGAAATCTATTGTGAACTTTTTTAAGAAGAACAGTCTATCGATTTAAAGAGCCAGAGGATCAGAAAATCAGTTTCAATAAAAAAATACATTGAAAGTATTTCTTATGTAATGTTTTCACTTTCTTCTTGGGTCATATCGCTTACAGTAATTTTCTTCATGGAACCAGTTAGAGATGGTATAAAAAAACGGCCAAGTGCGAGTCGGATTCGCGCTCCAAGGGTTCCGTACAACTTGTAGGTATGTAAATAGTTCGCCCATCACGGGAATCGAGTCTCAAACAAACTTAGCTTTTCCTTTGGAAAACTGTTGTCCCCATACATCAAAATAGGTTGCGGTCAGTTTACCAACTGCAAATAAGTTAAAAATGCAAAAAAAAACACTGTTTTCGTATTTGCCCCTTACTTTCGCTATAAATACATTGCTTCTTGCCAAATTTTATGATTCTAGTTCAACGGGAAGTACCCTATAGGTTTTGATTCCCTTGCGAGTGTCAAACTATTCGGCATAAACGCCCGTATCTTTTGATTGCGTTGACTTAGAAGTTATTTTTTTTACAGCTCTTGGGATTGCACATTTGAGTATTTGATATTAATTTCAATTTGATACCTCCACGCGTTCCTGAGCAAAAGGGTCTTGACAAACAGACAGACGGACAACGGAGTGACATTATGAGGGTTCCATTTTTTCTTTTGATATACGGAACTCAAAAAGAAGAAATAAGAACACTGCGGTGAAAGATTTGACAGCAAAAGTTCACCTTTGAACAACAGGTGCAAATGTATTACGAATAGTAAGAAGGTAACACAATGTGCCAAATCATCAGCACTTCGATAGTAATTTCTGGCCCTCTTTTGTCTTATGACCACGAGCTTTGGGGAGACCAAAAATTTCAACTTCAGACTCAACTTACAGCTGGTAGAACAACATCTTCAAATCCACCACAAGCTTCTTCAGAACCATCTGGCTTACCATTTCAACAACTTCAACTTCAGCCTCGAGTCGCAGCTGGTACAAAAACATCTTGAGGTCCTTTTTCATCTGGATGGAGTTGTCCTCCATTTGTGCGACGGTAAAGATGCGCATCTTGCAGTTCTTCCAGGTGCGGTGTTGCTTCAGCAAGAACGGGAGCAGCATTAGCATGCCGCCATCATGCACGATCCACCAGATGTCGATGTTGCCTGATACCTGACGACCAAAGACAATTAGAAATCAATCACTACCCTCTCAACCTGATAAGATCCGTAAGTTTTTATATAACTGCGTGAAAAGACGAGCAGGTAGCTCACCTATAGGAAGCACCTCGCCACAAAATAATTGTTGTTCCTCAGAACTCTGAATTGAAAAATCTTGCACTGCACTGCTCTGCGCTCGACGTCCTGGGATATTGTTTTAAAATGGTATAATCCCTATATCCCAACTTTTATAGAGAATTCCAGATTTTAAATGTTTTTCTTGAAGTGGAACTAGCCTTAGATTAGAACCAGCCAACATTGACAGTGTTCTTACCTCCTCTGTAGAATCCGGTAAATGAATTGATCCCCTTAGGGCCCAGCCTGAAGTCCCTCCACTTCAACTTCCCTACGTTTCACATCTGCTTCGCAAAGTGGCACCAGCCTTAGAGTCAGCGGCTTATGACGTGTTCTTACCTTCACAGAAGAATCCAAGAAGAAATTGATTCCTTTCGGGATCAGATGGTCCATTCTCGCCGTAGTGCCAGAACAGAAAGTCGCAGGAAGTTCTTCAAAATCGGTTCTTTTCCATCGCAGATGTTCTGCTCCAAGTAAAACCAGCTTGAGAGCCAGTCAGCTTTGACAGTATTTTTACCTTCTCAGTTGAATCCGGGAAGAAGTTGATTCCCTTAGGGACCAGCATGGCCATTCTCGCCGCGGTGACTGCGCGGACAGTCTGCAGGAAGCCCCTCCACCTTGGCTCCCCACCATCACACATTTGCTGATCCGACTGACGCCAGCCATAAGGCCAGCCGACGATAACAGTGTTAGGCTTCAGTCCACCGAGACCACACGTTTGAACTCTGGGTGAAAAAAATATACAAAAACGAAATTAAGAGTAGACATCAGACAGACGACTGTAAGCAGTGCAGCTGACTGGATGATTTATTGGATTGTTCTAGTCTCGTCAGTGCTACTACTTTGGTAGGTACGTAAAGTGTATTTATTCATCGATAGGTTTTCAAGAGTAAGAAATTTTGATAAATAATATCACAGTATCAGAGTGATGCTATGGTTTGTTTGTTTGTCATGTAAGGTAGTGCTGGCCTCTTGTGTCAAAGTAAGGCCTTCCAAGAGCCTCTGAAATAACTTAAATACTGCTGTTAATCAATAAAAGCCAGGAACAACAGCCTTGTTCTCCTCACGGAGCGATGGAAACCCGCAAATAAGTTAGGAAACTCATTAAAGTAATCTTCAATTTCTGTTACAGATGAATTCCATTTTACAGTCGATGTCCTGCTTCTTTAAAATCTTCTGATGTCTTTAAGAAACCTTTAAGATCATAGTACCGATTTAAAAAACTCTCTACTTACAAATGGCTAAGTCCCTCGGGTATGTTGGGTGAGACAAGGACGTCCACGAAGCCCTTGACCTTCTCATCGTACATACACTTGCGCAGATTCTGTCTCGCTGTGGCCGCTTCGCCAGCACGCTTCGGGAAGTCACCGCCCAGCACCGACACGCAAACAGTCAGACCTTTGCCTGTAAACATGAGACGGGCCTGAGGTAGGTACTTCTTTGGAAAATTGAGAAACTATCATAAATATGACATTGCAAAAGTTTTTCTGACAGTCACCATTATTAGCCTTCGAAAAGTTAACGAACTCCGCTCTATCCGCTTTATGAGCTCTTTACGTTGTCTAATGCTGAGACCAGCATCGGAAGTGCCTTAGGAGAATGGAATGTAACGCTGTCTACCGATGCCAAAGAGAGGATTGATAGATGTCATATGCCGTTTATTTTTATGATGCTCGATAACTGATGAAAATTTTTCACTTTGTATTCCATGACACAACCAGTAAGTGAGTCGCAAATACAAACATAAGAAGTGATTGGTGCTAGTTGGTTTGTAACTATATCTTACCAGCTTTCAATTGGTTAGCGAACGCCAGCATCTTTTTATAGGTTGGCATCAGCTCATTGTTCAGCTTAGCCAGTACGAGGACTTGAGGGCGCCAGTTCTTGGTGTGAGGAGGCCCTTCTTCGAGGCGCAGAAGGGAGTAGCGAGCGGCTGAGAGCGCCAGACCTCTGAGACCGTCTCCCCATTCTTTCTCAGCTCTGGATAAGGATGAGTTTTTTAAAAGTGAGATATTTGGTATCTTGTCTCGCTTCTTGAAAGAAAGATGATGCACTGTATGATAATTTGCTACAGAAGAATGTTTGTAAACTGGAAATGAAACTCAATGTTTGTTATTGAATTTAAAAATTAATTACAACATGTCAAGATTCTTGAGACGTGTGTAGACTTACCCGCGATATTCAATGTACTTGTAGATGAGACCAGCCATACCCATCGCAATGAGCGCGTAGAACCACGACGTCATGAACATAATGGAGATGCAGAGCACCAGCCCGGCCAAGGACAAGGACCTGATGAAGAAGACATAATAAAGATGCGTTCGTTTAGAGTTTATGTAAAGTAGTGATACTATATTGGTAATTTGTTGTAAAATTTCGGTGAATGTTGAATATATATTGACGATTGCAATATTTGATTCCTACAACACCATTCCAAAAGTGAAGGCCAGAGGGCGATGCACCATCATCACATCAATATTCAACACACAAAGAATGTTGCTTCCATATTTATGAAACATACAAGTGAAATTATGAATATTATGTTATACTAGATTCCTGCGACACAGGTTTTCCTAGTGCAGGATCTAATGATGCACTTTTTTCTTTTTGGGTTATAAAATACATTGTTTTACAACTATTACTTGTTATCTATAAGCATTGTAATCTTTATAACTTTTATAACTTTGTGTACTAAATAAATAAAATAAATAAATAATAAATTGATATCTGAAAAGTGCATAAAAGGCAGGATATGTAGAGGAAAAGAAACAAAAATTGAAGTGTGATATCTAGTTGGGGGCCTTGAGAATTTTGAGAAAGTTCAGCATCACGCAGCTGAAAATCGTAGAAAAGGAAACCAAAAACTCGTTGTATATGGGTAATAAAAATTTCAATAAGAGCGAGGCCAGTATATTGATGAAAGTCTTAAAAGTCTTACCAGTGGTAATATTTGAAGCGAGGCCTCCAGTTGGGGGTCTTGAGCAGGGTCTGCAGCGCGCAGGCAAGGTTCACGAATCCGTAGCACATGAGGAAGAACATGGAGAGGAGAGGCGCCAGAATGTCCACATTTCCGAGCAGGATACCACACTGGCAGATGGCCATGGTGAGTAGCAGGGCTCTAGAGAGAAAGGATAGAATTTTATAAAGCATGGGTCACTGAAAACCATTGAAATGTCATTGTAATGTTTGATGCCTTCAACGCATCATACGAGTACGTTAGCAATTAGGGTATAAACTATTAAGGCCTGAGATGAAACATCACGTCAAATTTGTTCATGTTACTGTAGCGCTACCGAAGCTCGTACACAGTGCTGCAATCGCGCCACTGTAGCGCTTCTTCAAGCATTTAATTTTTAGGGGCCCTTATGTATCCATTATGTAAAAGTAGAACGTTGTCTGTTTGTTTGTTTATTTGTTTATTTGTTTGTAGTCCACGTGGACGAAGTCGTGGGCGAAAGCTAGTAGTAAATAAATAACCAGGCTGTATTTAACAATAAATAGTGATAGGCTTTTCCTAAAGAACCCCACTCACAACGCTCTTCGTCTTTTCCATATCCTGTTTCTATCAGCAGTTTTCCGGGCATTGGGCCGAGTTGCCGGTCTCCGACATAATGGATATGAGCGCTTAATAAATAATTTGTGATGCACAATTTTAATCCGCAATAAAGAAACCTTGACTATAAAATTAAACTAAACTCCGTAGCATTTCATTAGCATAGGAAATTGCGAAGCCATGCGAATGTTGCCGTCTATTAGTAAACGCAACACGTTTCTTCGCGCGTGTATCTATCTATTGCTTTACCTTATGCTTAATAGGAAGATATTTTAAAATTTTGTTTATAATTTTCCGGTACATATATATATATTATTATTATTATTGATTATTTATAACTTTATTCGTTGAATTATCATTATACGCCTATTGTTAGGTACTATATAGTCATAACTCTTCCAAAGCTATGACCCTTGATGCGTTGAATTATCCCAAGCTCTCGCCAACTCAGTCTAGAAAAGAGATGCTTCAATATAAAGTGTGTTGCTTATTGTTTTCTTACCTGGTAGGTTCTCCCCGTTTGGAAGACACGGCGAACGGCGCAAGGAAGGGTATGATCTCGTCTTTAGCGATGGCCTGAAGGAGTCGGGGCGCTCCAGTGAGGGACTGCAGACCAGCTCCCAGGGTCGAGAGGAACGAGCCAATTAGGATTACCCACTGGTTCGGCCACGCCATGTTGGCCACCACTAACTTACCCCCGATAGATTGACCGAATCTGAGAAAGATTATTAATAAGATTGTATCAGCATCTATAAAACATATATTTTGAAAACAATTATTGGGAAAATAATAAATTGAAGGAGTGATTATCATCAAACAGCTAAAAACCTTATCGATTATAAACCAGTTTTCATAAAATCCGTTTTGGAGCTACGATGTCACAGACCAACAAACACATACTATTGTTGTAAGTAGGCAACATCTGTACTTATAATAGTTAATGTAGCACTTGTACAAGTCAAAATCTTAATTGTCTCAAAATGTTAAAAAATACTATGATCATTAAGGCCAGGCTCCAAAGGTTACATTTTCCCACTCCCCACTTCCCTGCCCCCTACCCTACACTCTGCCACCAGCTACCTACAATAAGCACTGAAGTTCCTGCGTAACAAGGTTGAATATCGTGAGCGCTGTTTGAACAACGACGTATGTCTCAGAAGTTATTTATTTTATTGGCCTGCTAATAATTTAGTTAGGTAAATTTTGTCTTAGCCTTAGATAATAAACTATATTTTCTTGCTGTGCGATTTATTTTAGAGATAAAACTTAAGCCGTTGAGTAGAAAAATGTAAACATTACTGAAAATAACATAATTGATAAGAAAATGTATCGAATGAAATTTTGTTAATCATGTTTTTGTCTTAGTCGCGATGCATCTCGGGCGTGAGCTAGTTTAAATTAAAATATAAAATAATAATTTTATAATAATATTATAAAGAGGTGAAGTTTGTGAGTTTGTGAGGCTGTAGGGGGGGGGGGGGGGGTAATCTTACTGAACCGATTTTGAAAATTCTTTTACCAGTAGAAAGCTACGTTATTTGTGAGTGTCATATGCTATATATTAAATGCGTGCGTAGCCACGGGCATCAGCTAGTTTAATATAAGCAGACCAAATCAATAAATGAGGTAAATTTAATTTGAATTTGAAAAGAAAGAACAATGGCCAACTCCCATACATATTTTTATGTCATAAAAAATCACGGCGTCTTTAGGCCAAAAATATCGCTAGACATTCAGCATCATTTCCTGAGATTGTTAGTCTAAGTTTTGTTTTATTGGGGTGGCCAGGAATAATTGTTATTAGGCTTCAAAGCTTTGTAGGTTATGTTACTGTTAACAACTTTTGAATTAAAGTTATGTAGGTTATTTTACTGTTAACGACTTTTCAAACAAGTCTTAGAGATTTTAATCATTTTATCTACTTAACTAGATAGGCAATTAAGTACTTACCTATGCGTGTTAAATAGAATGTTTAAAGATATTGTAGTTTAACAGACTAGCCTTTTGAATAATATTTTTTATCAAGCTGTTACTGCCTAGCAAGATTAAAAAACAATATGTTTAGATATGTTGCTGCTGTTTCACTGTGCAAGGAAACATTCGTCCAATATTAGCACAAATATTTTACAACAAATCCTTACACTAAATAATAACAACCATAACATAACAAAAAATCCTTACTTACTTCGTCCATAAACTATAATGCATTGTATTCTCTTTGCTAAAATGCTTTGTAAGGTTTTATACGTTTTATATTGACGTACCATTTTGTCTATAGTATTTTCTGTTTAACACAACGAAGCTGAATTATGCTTACTGATTAAAGGTTTAACGCCAGTAAGTGTAATTCAACCTCTTTTTCCTTAAAAAAGCAGGTGGGAAGTAAGCGTAATTCAACCTCCTTTGGTTTAAAAAACCGGGCGGGAAGTATACTGTTTTGACGATTTTGACGTCCGAACCGGAAACGTCAATGTATTATCTTTTTTTTCACCCGTTGGGCAGGCAACAAGGCCCGTAAAATAACAGTATTTTACGGGCCTTGTTGCTCGTTGCCGGTTAGGAAGGAAATGAAGTTTCAATTTAATGTTTCTTATAATTGATTTGTTAACTTGGCTTTTACTAGCTTACATGGTATGTTGAAAAAACGAAGAAAAATATGTTCTGTAGAAATTATATTTCAAGACGCTGCAAGATTTCTCGCATAAAATTTCGCCCTTGTTCTTTAATTTAAGTATAGTAAAAGGTAATACCTTTCTGAGACTACCGGTTTGACAAAGGCTTATACACCTTCATTTTTAGGTCGGGTGTTACTTACTTGTCACGAAGCAGCAGGTTATCAACAGTTCCGGCAAACAGCAGCACACAGGACAGGTAGACGGTGGAAGTGGTCAGGATGGCGCAAATAGTTCCGATTGGGATGCTCTTTTGGGCGTCGGCCAAGTCACCCGATCGATTGGACCCCGCCATGATACCTAGGGAAAACAACCAAATGAGTCCTAGTCTAAAACTTTTAAACAAGTTGCTTACCAAGATAAACACTTCATTATGTACACGAGTAATCTATAAGTTTTATATGCATCAATTTTACAAAATGTGGGTACACACATGTACAAAAAAACAAAAAGGAAGGCATTGGCAAAAAGCAAAGTTAAAGAGACATTTAAGCACATTTTCAATATCTTTAAATCATACACCGATCAATGAAGTTATGTAGCAGAATTCTCACCAGTTACAGATGGGAAGAAGATTCCAATAAGAATGGTGAATGTAGTCGTAAGGTCCGCGGTTATTTGGTTGTAGGTGGGCCTCTCCATTTGTTCAACGTCATCGGGTTCCTTGCCATAGGCAACGTACTGGCCCAGGGTGATGAAGGAGTCTTGCAAGTTGTCGAAGAATACTCCACTGGACAAGCCCTAAAAATAGGATGATTATTACTGAACTAAAAAAAATATTTCCAATAATCGCAAACTGGTATAACATGCCATTCAGCTTCCCGAACAAGCTAGATTCCGAAAAGGCTTTAGCACCGTAGACCACATCCATACGCTCCGGCAGATTATACAGAAGACCGAAGAGTATAATCGGCCACTATGTCTAGCGTTTGTGGACTACGAGAAAGCCTTTGATTCAGTCGAGACCTGGGCAGTGCTAGTCATTACAGCGGTGCCAGATTGATTACCGGTACATCGAAGTGTAGAAGTGTTTGTACAGCAAGGCCACCATGACAGTTCGTCTTCAGGATCAGAGCACGAATTCTATCCAGCTGCAAAAAGGGATGAGACAGGGAGACGTTATTTCTCCGAAACTGTTCACCTCTGCACTGGAAGATATATTCAAGCTTCTGAACTGGAACAAATTTGGTGTTAACATCATTGGCCAATTCCATCACTCACCTTTGATTTGATGATGATATAGTCATCATGGCAGAAACCTTGGAAAACCTAAGCACAATGCTCAGTGACCTCAATATTGTTTCCCAACAGGTGGGTCTTAAAATGAACATGAGTAAGTCGAACATCATGTCAAATGCCCATGTCGTACCCATGCCGGTTTATGTTGGGAACGATATTATCGAAGCTGTTGATCACTATGTCTACTTAGGTCAGACGATCCAACTAGTTAGATCCAACTTCGACAAAGAGGTCAACCGATGAATCAAACTTGGATGGGCAGCGTTCGGGAAATTACGCCATATCGTCTTTCAAGACGAAAGTTTATAATCAGTGAAAAGAAAGAAAAAAGAAAGAAAAATCGTTTATTCAACACTTATATTAAAAAAGGAGAAAAATCATTAGTGCCTGTTGCCAGTGCTGACATACGACACTCACGAGACGTGGTCGCTAACTATTGGTCTCATACACAAACTCAGAGTTGCGCAGCGTGCAATAGAGAGAGCTATGCTCGGAGTTTCACTACGTGATAAGATCCATAACGAGGAAATCCGTAGAAGAACCAAGATTGTCGACATAGCTCTCAGAATTTGCAAGTTGAAGTGGCAATGGGCAGGCCATATATTTCGCAGAGCCAATAACCGCTGGGGAATAAAGGTTCTCGAATGGCGACCATGAACAAGCAAGCGAAGTGTAGGGAGACCCCCAACACGATGGACGGACGACATTGTAGCCATCGCAGGGAGTCGGTGGATGGAGGCGGCACAAGACCGTTCGTCGTGGTGCTCTTTGGGGGAGGCCTATGTTCAGCAGTGGACTACTAAAGGCTGAAATGATGATGATGAGGTACCTTAATACCCTGAACGACGCTGACGTTATGAGCGACGTAATACGGGTCGCAGGTCTTGTTCTGGCAGAACAACTGGTAGAGCTCCCCGCCCACGTCCTTGCTGCAGTTCGAGATATGGATGTCCTTCAGCAGACGTTTTCCGAGGACGCACATTCTGTAGCAAAATAGACACACTTGAGAATTCTTTTTTCTCACGAAGATCTTCATAGTTATTTAGTAACACTTTATAATCTGTGGTTGTGGGAGTGTTGATGTTAAAATTAAGTTCACGCTTGCGTACACCACCAAACCAATAACAAGGAGCAGGCTGTAGCGGTATAAAAAAGGCAAACTCACTGAAGCTTTCAATGGCATTGAATTTCACGAAAGTGCCATTAATGACTAGATAACACAGGCAAGAGCGATAGTGGTGAAATAGTTGACGAAATTGACTGTGACAAACCACCACATCTATCACATGAAGCAATCCAGTGTTTTACAGATAAGTAAGATAAGAAAGAAAAACTCACCGAAGCTTATAATTGCCGTTAAAGTTCACAAAGATGTCAGCATGAGAGCATTAAGGTATGGATAGGATGACAATGAACAAGGACAATAATGGACAATTTGTTCACGAATTTGACTCCCACAACCACCGCCATCACCATTACATTAAATTTCATAATCAAGAATCTATAGCTTGGTTACCTCTTTTTTAATTACGTTCGAATTCGTTTTTTTTTAATGTAATATGTTTTTATTTTAAACTCTTTAATAATTACAAGAATTATACATCTTTGGTGGTCTTTTAGATACTTTAATTAATTGTTCTATTAGTAGAATATCCGAGAATATTTTTTCCTACTTGCTCTATTGGTAGAAAAAATAGAAGAACAGATAGTTAACTACCAAATTATTATTATGACACATACCCCACTCGACAACTTTTTTCTTAACCAACTTTCAATCGCTATATAGATCCTAAATGGTCATTCAAAATGAAAAATAATAAGAGAAACTTACATATTATTTTCAAATACCCACGCTATAATAATATACTTGAATCATGCAAATACCTATTCAATGATACCCCACATAACATAGTTCGTTGATATTCTGGACATCCGATGCCTCCACCAATCGCCTGGCCAAGTCCCGATAAAGCACCAAAGCGGCTGGCTCCCACGGACCTATCGTCTCCACCCGAAACGGAGCGAACATGTACACCCGGTCAAAGTGCGCATATTTGCTCCGCTTGAGGTTTTCGGCTTGAGTGGCGGCAGCGCCGGTCCTAACTGATGTTGCAGGAAGGTGAGACGGAGTCATTGTATCTACGCATGTTGCATCCCACACCAATGGCCGCCCCACCTTCCAAGGTATGACCCTTGCCGTCAGCTCTTTTGCCGTCATCTTGCATCAGTCCATTAGGTTCCAGGACTAACGGGACGCCGGCACTGACAAAAGACCGACGGATGTCGTTTTTTATTTTTATAGTTATAGTTAGTTATATATAGTTAAACATAGTTCGACTACTTTTTTATTTTATTTTTTACCATGTGACGTCTAGTCGTCGCCATATTGGTTTTGATTACTGTCATGCCTTTAGTGACACTCGCAAGATTAAAATAAATCGATTGACGCAAATATTACCAAAATAAGCCCAAGCGTTTGGTCGCTACAATGAAACAAACATACATACTTACATACATAGGCTGATAAACATATTACCCTACTTTGCGTCGCGCAGTCGGGTTATAATACTCACTGAAGCTTGTCATTTCCGTTGAAGTTGACGAAGATGCCGACATAGACAGCAGTGATGGACATGATGACACAGGCCAGGGCGATGGTGGCGAACTTGTTCACGAACTTGACGCCAAGAAACACCACCATGCCCATCACGAGGAGTAGCCCAGTACCATACACTCGGAAGTTGTTGTACATCGCGTCGGCGTCTTTGGTGAAGTCACCAAAAATGGAGATCCACGGCGCCATGTATGTCTGTAAGAAAAGTTGGGTACATAGCAAAACGAAACTAAAATGACGATGATGATAAATGATTGAGAGAACACGTTGTTTAGAGCAATATTTAACTCAAACACGAACACTTTTTATATCAATTAGCACCTGCAGATGGCCTGGGGTTGGTTCTCTGTCGTCGAATGAATGACAACTGTTCAATCAAACCACAAGGTAGTAAATCAATTTGATCATCTCATCCATGTCACAAGAAAAGTAAAATCCTTTACTTTATTTACACCTAACTCAATTTATCCAAGAACTCTTGTCAAGTTAATCAGCATTAGAATTGATGACAGCGCTGAAGCAATTTCATTGTTCCAACAAATTAAGTGGAACGTGCAACTGTTGCCATCGAGTTTGGAGTTGGAGCCCCCGGCACCGAGCGCAGTTAACAAATTGATAGGCGTCGAGAACTCGAACATCCGCTTTAGGTTTATATACACAAGTTCAAAATGAATCTATTACAACGTGAATAAACGTTGCATGACCGTCTGAAATATTACAGGTGTACCAGTTGGACAGCATTAAGAATGAACTGCAATTTTTGATAAGAACTATCTATGTAAATGTTGTATTGGTTGATGTATTTCAATAATTATACTAGATAGTTCTTAAGACAACCATTTTTTTACGTTTAACGACACCTACACAAGTGTATCAGGTGAATTTCAAATGTCAGCACTTTCAACAAGTTGCCAGCTTGTTACAGCCGAGAAGTCTGCGCGTAATTGCTAACGGTGTGCGATGGAAGCAGCAGCAAGCACGTTCTACCTAATTGATTCGCACAATTAAATTGTTCAAGTGTGCCTTCATCGTCTAGCGCCTTTTCCAAGAGGGTATTTGAAAAGCTTATACCAGTGTAACTTTTGAGGACGTGTTGATATATTTTCAAGTCGTATCTCTCATTAGGTAACAATATACTTTTATCTACTCTAAGCGTATAATAACTGCCATAACATTACATATTAAAACTATTTTGTGTACACAAACCTCACATAACGCTAAAAAGTTCGGCAATTGAAGTGGCTATTACGAGAATAATTGGGTAATTCAGCGGTTTTATTTCTAACTTTATGGTAATATTTGTCTCAAATATTACACGAAGGGCGAACATTGTGTTTAATAGGCGAAACTGTTAATCCGACCCTCCGTAAGGTTCACTAATATTTTCTTTAATGTGATGCTGGAGCGAGCGTACCGAGCCGGGTTACTGTCAGCATTAAATACCAAATAGGGTCCCGAGGGAGCGGTCGTTCACGGAACCACTTGCCCACACCGTGCGGTCTACACTACAATGAACTTATATTAAGGTATTAGGTAACAAAACCTCACACAGCTGCTAATATTGTACAAAACGCTGGAAACCCCAGAGACTATCCGGTGGAGTGTATAATTTGGGGAGAACTGGACGGAATATATTACCAATTCAGATACTTCACCATTCGGCGGAGCTTTGATACAAAATTAATTAAATTTTCTTGGTTAATATGTTAACTTGTCAAACATACTTCACAAAACTGCCATTACAATATGTAGGTTATATATACGGCCGATTATATATACGATACGATACGATTTTATTTATATGTAGGTACCCAACTAGCAACACAGTCTCACATTTCTCACTTTATAAGAGCATAGTGGTCTCATATCTGTTTTCGTCATTAGTGTCTGACAAGCCAGTAGGTACAGGCTCAAATACTCTTGGTCTTAATATCTTGTCTTCTCAATTTATACAAGCTTATTTTGCTGCTGTAAGCCACATTCTTTTAAAATAGCATTTACTAAGCACTAGAGATAATTTGCTCTAATATCCACATTTTCTTGGCTCGTTTAGTTTTATTAAAGATTTGCTAAATGCAGTTGTAAGAATGTCAGAATAATCAGCATTACATTAGAGCACTGTAAGCATGTATTTTTTTGATCTAATTCAAAACTATTATAAGATCAACCGCAGTGGATTGGCACGATATTAGAGTAATATTAAAGCACCATACTTACAATAGAAGAAGTGAGTCTAATTTAAAAAAGTTAGATCTTAATTCGATTTTATGAATAAAATTGTAAGAGTAAGTTTTAGTTGAAAAATATTTCACCAATTTATAATTTATTCCAACATGGAGTTAACTCTAAATAATCTTACAATAGTCTTACAGTGAGCATGATAAATGCAATAATATTGGCGACACATTCAATACAATTTAACAAATAAAAAATTTCAACGAGAATACGAAATACTATAATTTGATATGGCGCATGAGGTGTGAAGCGCAAAATATGGTCTACTTTACAGTAAATCATATTTTCCAATACTGAAAAGCACTATAAAACGAAACATTTGTTGATAACACGTTATTACAAATATAATCCTTAGATACCTTGATGCTTACTGGTTTTTTTTAGGTTTTTTTTCATTCGTTGTAACTTTCAAACAAACAAACACGACAGTTTTTTTAATAGGTCGATAGGTATTAGCTGAGATGACTCAAGTTAATTTTGGCAAGATTACAATACAATACAATAACTCTTTATTGAACACATTACAATAAAAAAAACAAGATACAGTAATGATACATAAAATCTAATGTTGTACAATAGGATTACTTTAAGTGTAAACAACATTTAATGAGACTGATATTAGAACGATATTAAATGAAGTACGCTTATAATTGGTGCAAAAATCTAGGCTTATAGGATGATATAAGAATGGTATAAGAGCAAGAAAATAGTAGTCTAGAGATTGTTGTAAGTGTGGTTTTTGCTGGTTGGGTACGTAACTATCTAATAACACTGGAATCTGTGCAAGCAAGTCGTTGACGCAACCTCGGGGAGCGACCGTCGTTACTAAATTTCAGGATGTAACCAGAGAATAGATAATAGTTCGCGAATCCTAAAGGCAACTGAAGGTGAAAGCGATAGTGAAATACGAGTTCCATAAAGCTTCAAAGAGGGTCCTTTGCTCTACACTGATGAACGGAATCTGTCAATTTATGGTGGCAATTAGACAATCGAGTCTTGGTTCTATTGATCATGTTACTCACCAGAACTATCTCAACAGCACCAACTATGTACATGGCGGCGGCAAGCGTGGTGCCCGTGTAGAAGAGCATACCGACAGCTCCACCACACTCGGGCCCCAGTGACCGGCCGATCATGAAGTACGACCCTCCCGCAGGGACCACGCCGTTCGTCGCGATGGCAGACATCGATATAGCAGTTAGCATTGTCTGGAAAAAAAAACCACATTAAAACAACTATTTCGTTCGGCGCAACTGTACAATACACATTTACAAGCGCAAGCGAGAAGATCTCGTAATTCCCGACGAATAAGAGAGAGAATAAGGAAGAAGTAAATTTCACGCTCAATTCCCAAAACGCTATTTCGTTAGTAATAAAAGTAACCGTAATGTAATATGATCCCGTGAACCGCTTTGAAAGTAAGAAGGTTAACCCATATCACATTCAGAACGTCAACTGCTTTTTCTTATAGCATTTCTATACAATGCTACGACAATGTCACCGATAACGTAGGTCACGTAATGTCTTGTACATCCGTTGAGTGAACTCCTCTTTTTAAGGCTGTACCATAATTCACACCCTCGGGCCTCGCTGTCTATCTCGACAACTAAAAGTTACGACCTCCATTTTTATCTGGGGCTCTCTTTATTGAGCAGGTGACGAGGGATAACAGATTGCTGAGCCCTAGATAATCCCTGACTTTTGTTAAACAAGTCGCCAAGATAGGCACTAGTGCGAGCCCAGATAATCTACAGGCAAGTTAAATTGGATAAGTTACTGGCGTCCAAGTAAATGGACATACTAAGGTAGCTTTATAAACGGAGCTGGCAAAGTCTCAAGAGAAATCCAGTCATGTAGCCATGTAGCGTAACAAATGTAATCAGGACGAGGCCTGGAAAACAAGGCCCGTTGAGATTTATTTGTATTTTTTATTAGGTTCATCGATGTTATGATATATTATGGGGAGGGGTTATGGAAGTAATATGTTACTAAATATATTATGTAGTCACACATTAACTATATACCTATACTAGTGACTCGCCTCACCTTCGCTCGGGTAGCCAAGTGTTTTTTCATTATTTGTACATTGTTCTACCCGTGTTTTGATATTAAAAACCAGCAAAAATATAGCACCTACGTTCATGGTTGCTGTTTCACAGACTTCTTTTTTTTTTTTTGGTACTGACTAGACAATCGACTTGTTATTATTTAGTTTCCACGACATGTCATTCCGTTCCTTACAGCGAGTAATCGTATTTTTTTTAGGCAAATTTTTGATACCTTGGATTACATCATTGCAATTTTCGTAGGGATCACTAATTATTTAGAAAAATTAATAGTGTATGTTACGCGCTGGTATTGTGGCTTTCTATAGGTGAAATATTTTTTAAATCGGTCAAGTTTTTTACGAGTTTATCCATTACACACAAACAAACATATAAAAAAACAAAACTTATCTCTTTATAATATTAGTGTAGACGTTTTTTTATTATTAACAATAACGCAGTAGATAAGGAAACGCTCCGATGAAATCGTCAGCGTTCCCGCTTCGTAGCTTTCACGTATTATTATTTAGAAAAGACAAACACACACGAACGATCGCACCGTCGTGTATGTAGTACACGATTGAGATAGCACAACATTCCCAAACAAAAAAGACAAGATAACTAACCGTACAGCAGCAGATAAGCACAATGAGGAAGCCTTGTATAGCGCCAGCGGTGCCGACAACCCAGGTGAGACGGATGAAGAGGATGACGCCGAAGATGTTCTGGATGCAGGGCAGGTAGACGCCGATGAGCGTGCCCATACGGGCAGGCGGCGCGGGCTTGGGCGCGTCGGGGTCCGCCGCCGACGCCGTGGGGATGGTGTTGGAGTAGTCTGCCAGAGAGCTGAGGAAGGTCGCCGCGCGCGGCCTGTCCTCGATTTCTTCCTGCGAGAACAAAATAAGTCTCATCATCATCAACTTATTATGTGCTGGCACTCAAGCTATTTTACGGGCTGACAGTCAACCAGCCTTAAAAATAGCCTGCGCCAAAATAAAAATAGGCTGTCTGTGTGAGGAAGAGAGATTTTTGGACATGTCGGTTTCGTAACCATGTCTCACTTCAGGTTTAAAAGTTTTTAACCGAAAATTCAAAGTAGATTAATGAACTAGTGACTCGCACCGGCTTCGCACGGGTAGCGCTTACACTTTTGCATTTTTGTTACTTTTAGCATTTTTATACCAGTAGTAACTTCTAAAAAAAAAAACGCTAGTAACCATAACATAAAATCGTTAGCAGCAACGCTCGTGGTGTTTTTTTAAACTTGTCATTACTTCATTTCCACGGCAACATGTTTTTCCGTTCCGTACAGCTACTAATCGACGTTTATGGAAGCAAATCTTGATACCTTGGGTTACACTATTGCATTTATGGAGGCAAATCTTGATACCTTGGGTTACACTATTGCGTTTATGGAAGCAAATCTTGATACCTTGGGTTACACTATTGCATTTATGGAAGCAAATCTTGATACCTTGGGTTACACTATTGCGTTTATGGAAGCAAATCTTGATACCTTGGGTTACACTATTGCATTTATGGAAGCAAATCTTGATACCTTGGGTTACACTATTGCGTTTATGGAAGCAAATCTTGATACCTTGGGTTACACTATTGCATTTATGGAAGCAAATCTTGATACCTTGGGTTACACTATTGCGTTATGGAAGCAAATCTTGATACCTTGGCAGGCTGCTTTTTTTTTTTTTAATAACACGTTATAGCTCTTTTTACTCGCTGATAATGTAGCTTTCTATAAATGTAAGATTTTTTAAAATCAATTCATTATTTTTTGAGTTAATCCATTACAAACATACAAAAAATCAAATGTTTTTGTTATTACTGTGGAATGTAATTAACTCATAGCTAGTATCGCCTGTTGAAGAGTTATCTGCTTTGCAGTGTTTGTTTTTAGTCAGAGGCTATGGAATGCGATCGGCAGCCAACTTTGGTTTAAGTTGTGTGTAACGTCTCTCAAATTAATATATTATCAAAACATAATAGCTTCGTTGAGAAGTAAAAAAAAACGGGACAATTCCACACCAATTACCTAGCCCCAAACTAGGATACCATGTACTATGGGCACTAGATAACGGATAAACATACATAAATACGATTATCAACATCCATGACTCGGAAACAAACATTTCTGCTCATCACACAAATGATTGCACCTTGCAGGTTCCTTGCAGGAACCCGCGACCGTATGATTTCGATGATGTATTCCTAGGGTTACCAGCCACTAGAACAAATACTGAACTGAACACTGAATCAATTACAATTACGTGAAATAAATTTATTTGCCGGTTAATAAAACGAGTCCTTCTATTCTACCCGTTTTAAGTTTTCTCATCACAAATGTCAGCCAACGTGAAAACTCACTGCCGCCTCTAAAGTTTTACCCTTAAACGCTATATAACTGGATAAGAAGCGTTCAATATTCACAGATATTCTAGGGAGAAGGAACATTTATCTGTAATAATTCAACGACTTTCGATTTCTTCAAGTGAAGTTAATCTTGTCAAAGTTCTCGAGTGGGGCCCTGACATGAATTAGGGACCGGATCACGTAGCAGACGTGAAATATGGACCCATTCGTTAAGGAAAAATGGAATCTCTCAGGTATATCCTGTGAAGTCAGTCGTCCCAAGTCATATTGATATAAAATAGAAACTCAAAATAATGTACGTAGTTGATAGTCCTATCAACTAGACAGAACATAAAAAATACGTACAAAAGAAGAATTTAAAATTTTTAGCTCACGATAAATTTCTACGGAATCCGATTTAGATATGCGAAGAGCAGTTCAGGCGGGTAACGTCATTGGAAGCTCATCCTGGAATGCTCGTATTTTATTTACGCTCCATTTGCATCGCCCTGCGCCGTAACGTCATTGCTTCGCTTATGTTGCTCGCTTTGCTTCAATGGAGAGAGTAACCGTCATATCTGCTAAGGTATGCTCACAGCCCCGCAACGAAATGCATGCGAAAACTCGTTGCTCTTCAACCAAAATTTAGATCTGGATAAGAATTTGAAATGGATTTTTGTACACGTTTCGATAAGTTTGTTTTCATTTCGTTACACAATATCCATCTAATATCTATCTTATAACATTGACTCAACGTAATAACCTTGGTTATCCTCCGAGAATCTCTATTAATATTGAGAAAATAAACACGAACTTACGGCAAACGTAATAAGATGTTTGATGTTCTCTCCCTTATGTAATAGAATAGGACAGTCTGCCCTTTGGAGCGGTCACCTTGGTTTTTAACATTTCTACCATTAGTTTATTGACTTTGATTTGAACTCTCTATAGTCTTATAAGTCAAATTTACGAATTATTTATATTCAGCGTTTTTATAGTCATGAATACATAAATATTTTGTTTAGGTCAGATTTTAGTTAATACTCGTATAAAACCACGGAAAATATGCTAAGCTCTCTTTGGAACAAAAACCCAAGCTTTTAGGACTTGGTGCTTTAAAAATTATATAAATTGTCGTCTAAATTAACAAGTGTGTGAGTTTTTTTATGTACCTACAATTCGGATGGGCAGCGTTCGGGAAATTACGCCATATCTTCTCGTCGCAGATACAGCAGAGCCTCAAGACGAAAGTCTATAATCAGTGCGTGTTGCCAGTGATGACATACGGCACTGAGACGTGGTCGCTAACTATTGATCTCATACAAAAGCTCAGAGTTCCGCAGCGTGCAATGGAGAGAGCTATGCTCGGTGTTTCACTACGTGATAGAATCAGAATGTCGAAATCCGTAGAAGAACGAAGGTTACCGACATAGTTCTCAGAGTTTGCAAGTTGAAATGGCAATGGGCAGGCCATATAGTTCGCAGAACCGACAACCACTGGGGAATAAAGGTTCTCGAATGGCGACCACGAACAAGCAAGCGAAGTGTGGGGAGACCCCCCACACGATGGACCGACGACATTGTAGCCATCGCAGGAAGTCGGTGGATGGAGTTGGCACAAGATCGCTCGTCATGGCGCTCTTTGGTGGAGGCCTATGTTCAGCAGTGGACTTCTAAAGGCTGACATGATGACGATGATGATGAATTACGGCGCTAACGATTTTTACTGCCATGCTCATCATCGTTAATTAACGCTAATCAAGTTTAATTCACTTGTTTTATTTACTTAATGCTTCATCATCATCATCAGTCCGTTTTGGTGGACGCAGGCCTCTCCTTGTGAACGCTACTGAGCCCGATCTTCGGCTATGTATTCATATCATGGAGGTATTTGCCCATAGTCGCCACGCTGTGCATTCGGTTTGGCGACCACTGGGCGTGGTTTCTAGCACCGGTGAAGCTGCTGCCCATTATTGGAATGTGGGATTTACGCCATTATCGTGATCCTTATACCGCCATCCGTCGGTCGTCAGAGCCTCGTTCGCTGTTCGGCAGGATGCACCACGGGCAGGTGAGGTGACTTAAAATTTGATTAGCATTAATTTACGACTATAAGTACGGCCGTGAGTCATTAGCGTTAAATGCACTGTGGTATTGGTCGACCGACCGACTATTTTACTACAGTTTACTAAAAAGAGGTTAAAACGATACCAGTTAAAATTTCAGTTCTTACAATTCTACAAACTAAATTAAAAGAAAAGGATGTACGACATAAAATAAAAGCACAACAAAAATCAGCCCCAGCCCCTTTATAGCTAAGAAGCATATCGATCATAACAGCTTTCAAGCATAAATAACGAATCAAAATAGGTCCATTCGTTTGGGAGCTACGATCCTGACTTCCCCCCATTATAGCTAAGAACCATTTCGATCACATCAGCTCTCAAGCATAAAAAACCTATTATGCGAATTTTGACATTCACGCTTTATCATCTCTTATTTTTCCAATTATTGCTTTAACATGCTGTTTCAATGATTTTTTAACTCTAATAGCGTAATAAAATAAGCGATTTCATTATCAAAATTGTTTGCGAAATACTGAAATTAAAAAGTCCCATTTAAACAGCGATCATTGTCCTAAACGCGGGTTGTAAATTATGTTGGGCCATAAAGTAAAGCCGTACAACAAACAATTTATAGCTGGCTCTTCCTATTTGTTCTCATTTGTCGTGTCGACATCATTTGCCACTTTATTTGGCATCCGGGCGCCTGTGTTAGAATCAAACGTTCCTTTGTTCGTATGATGTCGAATGCTCTGCGACTTCAACCGAATAATGCCATAGCTGGAATTGAAGTCGATGCAAAATGAGTTTCACGAAATTGGTACATCAATATTTCGTTCCGATTGACACAAGCTGTCATGAGCACTCCAGCTCATCAGACATACCCAAATATTGAATTTCGACGTAAAACGTTATCAAATTGGAAATAGCGAAACTAGCCATAGCTCACTCAATTTAATCAAACAAACGCCCTTCAGCTTAGAGAGCACTTAATAAAATTGAAGCTGGCTTTCATTACACCCTCAGCATAATTCTAAAGTGTATAAAACCATTAACGATATTCAAAGTCGAGTCGCGTAACTGAGAGGGCTTGACCTCAATGAAGACGTTATAAAGCAAACTCGCATTCCTTTCGGTGAGCTTGACTTCGTCATTCCGTGGAAGCCTTGACACATTGACGAAGCGCCCTCGGTTGTAGGGTGCTTTGCTTTCGATCGAGGCCATCTTTCTCGAGACAATATCCGGCCGGATATAAGTGCACGACGTAACTACATCTCGCCTCCTGCAAACTACCGTAGGTGTAGTAGATGTGTAACGTTAATTAAAGTTCCCGAATGTTTCGTCTATTGGTTTCAATGTGACTTGTATAAAATTAAATAACAGTTGTGTATAAAACGCACACGCTATGGGTAAATAGAAAAAGCTACTACAGTGAAAAATATATGAAAAGCTAAACATAAGTAATTTTAAGTAATATCTGAAAAAAACACGCTGCCCTGCCAAAAAAGAGCTTTTGCCAATAAATTATACATTGTTGGAATGTGCTTATTTGATATACATATTGTAAATTACGAAGATTTTCGAGTTTGAAAATAGTGTCATACCGCCGCCATATTAAATGTTTTCAAAAAAAAAAAAAAAAAGCCCGTGTTACTCGGGGGGATGTAAGGATTCTAACGATACCCCATACGTCTACATCTGTTCAGGCATTTAAAAGTTATGGTGGAATAAATAAACTCACATACAAACACACCTACATACATGAATGCTAATATAAACAATACACTCCTTTTTTTGGGCAGTCGTGTAAAAATAAAAACCTCTTACAATGAAGATAATAAAAAACAATATAGTCTAGGATTCTTAAAATAAACTGAACAAGAATAGATCATTTTTACACGACTGCCCAAAAAGAAGTGTATTGTTTTTAGCATTCATGTATAAATAAATAAATAAATAAATATATTCGGGACATTTCCACACCAATTATCTAGCCTCAAACTAGGATACCCTGTGCTATGGGCACTAGGTAACGGATAAACATACATAGATAAGAATATTACATCCATGACTCGGAAACAAACATTTCTGCTCATCACACAAATGATTGCACCTTGCAGGATTCGAACCCGCGGCTGTACGATTTCGTACCTAGGATCTCTAGCCACGAGACCAACCAGTCGTCAATATGTAGTCGTATGTATGTAAGTTTCTTTATCCAACCATTTTAAATTCCAAATACCTGAGCATATTTAGACGTATGGGGTATCGCTAAAATACTTACATCCCCCCGAGTTAGTTTTTTGAAAACATTCAATATGCTGCCGCCATATGGCACCGTTTTCAAACTATAAAAAAACGTTTCTTCTAAATTTACAATATGGGTATCAATTGGAAGGTCTTGATAGGCACATCTTTTTTGGCAGGGCAGGCGTGTTTTTTTAGCTTTTAAGCTATTTATTTTAAATCGTATCTGTCTGTTTGTTGGTTACTTTGTTAGTTTGTTTGTCTGTGCTGGACTACTGGACCGATTGCAATGCGGTTTTCACTGTTGGATAGCTTAGGGTTAGACTTAAAAACTAGGGTACATGATATTTTAATCCGATGATTAAAATATCAATCGATAACAAACTATTTGACGGCTGAACGAATTTTGAAGAAATGTAGTATGTTGTACATTATAGGTACATTTGGTCCTGGGCAATTTTTAAATGAAATGACCATGCGGGCAAAGCCGCGGGCACCGCTAGTCTGTAAATAAGTTAACTACTTTTTTTCTTTGCTGAAATAATTAAATGTGAAGGAATATAAACAAGCTAGTCTATCTTCTATCTCTACTTACAATAAAGCAATATGAACGAAAAAGTCTGTACAAAGAAGAGTATTAAAAAGATATGGTCTTGGGTACTTAAAATAAGCTACTGAACAAGAATATAACTTCTTTTTTTATTTGTTCTGAACCGATTGCGATGTGGTTTCACTGTTGAATAGCTTAGAGTTTGCCTTAAAAACTGGTGTACTTGGTATCTCAATCCAATGAAAATAAGCCGAGCAATCGATAAACACTTTTTGGCGGTTGAAGGAATTTTGATCAAATGTTGGTATTTTAGTTGTTGGAATACTTTTAACCTAGAGAAATGACAACGCGCGCAAAGCCGCGGGTACAGATAGTCAAAAATAAAGACAACAACAACAACGGAAGTATTATATTTAAAATTAAATTTAGAGTAATTTTCATTTTCTTTTTATTCAAACTACATCAGAAAATATCAAAGAATATTATTGGGTTTCTAAAAATATTCAGTGTCTGGAAAATGGGTCATGGAGTTACCCTTTCCAGTAGTTGTAAAACTTTATTGAGGATTTAAATTTCGGAGAATTTGCTCAATGAACTGCTCTCAAATCATGAAACCAAATTATTGTTGTGCCCCAAGCTTTGCCCGCGTGCTCATTTCTCTGAAACAGATAAGTACCATATGTGTTCCTGGACCTAAAATACTAATATTACAAATCCTTAAGTCGTCCAACAGTTTTTTAATGATTGCTTAGCTTCTGCTCATCGGATTGATATATTATTATGAAGTATACCAGATTTTAAGCCAAAACCTAAGCTATCCAACAATGAACACTACATTTCAATCGGTCCAGTAGATTTTACGTGATGCGCGAACAAACATCTAGACAGACCGACTGACAAACATTACGTTCTTGTTCTATCTTGCCTTTTTATAAATTATCATATTTGAACAGACTGTTCGTCACTCAGTTCTCAATATCTGTTGTGCCCACTTAAAGTCCAGTGAATATCTTGTCACCGCAATCTATCTTGCATACAGCATTAGTATCTAGTTTCTTTCCAGTGTACTAAAAACCGAGCGAACTTTACTTCTATTCTTTTAATGTATATGTTGAATTGTAAGCTAATTAACAGTGGAAACCTCACTAAGATCAGATAAAATATACAGATTTACAATAGTTTTTTATCAACAGCTCGGCTTGTACTCCTTGGATTAAAATACCAAGTACAAGTGTTTTTAGGTCAAAACCTAAGCTATCTGAAAGTGAAAACTGGATTGTAATCGATCTAATAGTTTTAAGGTGATACGCAAACAAATATACAGACACGATTTTTTAAAATATTATATTCTTGCTCAGTAGTTCGTTTTAAGTACTGTAGATCATTTTTTTAAATTATCTTTTTTGTACGGACTTTTTTGGTACTTACTGCTTTATTATAAGTATAGAATAGACAGATAGATTAGATATGTGTAATTATAGATTCTATGTAGAGCTGAGTCACAACAGTTAGGGGACATATTTCTAATGGCATAGAATTAATCTGTGTTCAACGACTCAGTTGCTGCTATCTTCCTGCTACTAAGCTTTAATAACATTAATTCTGAGGATTATCACACATATACAGCTTAGTAGAGGTCGGTTTAACTACTGTTTTAGATAACTACTACGCTCACGCATTTAAAATCTCATCTCTACAATTAACACTGTTCACTCATATATATATATATATATATATATATATATATATATATATATATGTTTTTTTTTCAATTATAACTTATAACGAATTCTGTTGACATTGTTAATGTAAATTGTAATTGTTACAAATTATATCAATGCTGTTGATATTGTCGATGCTAATTGGCATTGTTACAAATTATACCAATTCTTTTGACATTGTTAATGTTAATGGAAGTAAATTGCGATATTAAAGGCCTTAGACTTGCAGTTCACATTTAAAAGTCATTTACTATAGTTAACTCAAAAATGTACGGAAATTTCAAGATACTGTGGATTAACTTAGATTAAGAGGAAGTTTAGCCTAAGTAGAACTAATGGAATGATAACATGGATTTCAGTCTATTCTATTTAAGGAGTTCAAACTGTAATGCTCTACGCATACCTTTAACTGGCTGTCCTATTTATTGAGCTGTTGATCTTTTAATATAAATAAATATCCTTGACATTTTAAATTGTACTAGATACATTTGTAAAAAGAAGGTATTTACTTGGTTATTTACTCTTGATTATCTCCAAACCGAAGACTGGCTGAAGAATTAGACATATATCAATTAACTAACCCCAAACTAGGTTACCCTGTACTATGGGTACTAGATAACGGATAAACATACATAGATACGAATATTACATCCATGATTCGGTAACAACCATTTCTGCTCATTACACAAATGATTGCACCTTGCGGGATCCGATCCCATGACCATTTGATTTCGTAGTAGGGTTTCTAGCCACTAGACCAACCGGTCGTCAAGTATAAATTATATAGGCATGCCAATTTTTGTGTCAGATTGAAAACACAAAACACACGCGGTGGGTTAAGCATACTCACTTATTATTATACGCGCCACACACTCAACCATATACACGCATCCTCACACAAGCACACACCCTCATACATACACACACCACACACCCTCTCACCCTCCCTTACATTGGTCCTTGATGACTAAAATCCTATTTTCATTATTATCTGATTGTGAAAAGCAAACTACAAACTAAGAACATCTGATCAACTGGAGTCCCCACAACACAGGGAATCCAAATATGAGGACTAATGTTCACAACGAATACTAACTAGTCATTGATTGTAACTGTAATAGTCATATTATTTCAAAAACGTTAAAATATGAGGACTAATGTTCACAACGAATACTAACTAGTCATTGATTGTAACTGTAATAGTCATATTATTTCAAAAACGTTAAAATATGAGGACTAATGTTCACAACGAATACTAACTAGTCATTGATTGTAACTGTAATAGTCATATTATTTCAAAAACGTTAAAATATGAGGACTAATGTTCACAACGAATACTAACTAGTCATTGATTGTAACTGTAATAGTCATATTATTTCAAAAACGTTAAAATATGAGGACTAATGTTCACAACGAATACTAACTAGTCATTGATTGTAACTGTAATAGTCATATTATTTCAAAAACGTTAAAATAACTGTATTTATTTTGTTTTGAGGAATGTTACTACCATCCGGTAAAAGGTGCAGGTGTTATGTATTTTTTCGTGCCACAATTTGTTATTTAAGTTTTCCGGTTGGTGCATATCAAGCCTTGTTTTTCTGTTTTTTTCCCTTTTGTTAGTTTTACCTACAGTGCATTATTTTTCAAAGAAATAAATTATCATTTATCATTTTAATATTTTGCTTGTTACATTTGCACATACAATATTTTTGTAAACGTACTGGTACACATATTTTCTCTATTCAACCGAAAAATACGGCATAAAATTCCATCTACCCGCCAATTTACGTGCCTACGCCCAGAAGTCACGCAGCGTGCAAATGGTGTGTGCATTATGTACGAGATTTCCTCCGGATCATGTGAAATGATCTCCCCACCGTGGCACCTTCGTGTGAGCGGCCCTTTATTATTTCTGTATGTAAGTGATGAGCTGGGACAGGGTGGCAGGCTGTTAGTACCTACGTGGTTATTTCCTACGCTCTAGACTGCATCAGAAAATATATGCGGCTTATACCATCCGTATCTATCGTATGCAAAATAGAGGAACTGTGGATGCCATTTTTGCCAACACGTGTGCTTCTTTGACCTCGAAAAGGCATTTGACCGCGTTCCCAGTGAAGCTGTTCTAGAAAATCCAGGTTATTCTTAGAATATCCGGTTCTCCTAAGAAGTTCTCAAACCTAATTAGGCTGTTCCATGAAAACATGAAGGCCCAAGTTTAGGAAGAAAGAGATTTCTCTGACCGTTCCAAAGTCACGAGCAGAGTGAAACAAGGATGTGTTTTGGCACCCACACTCTTCGCACTCTATTTTTCCGCTGAGGAATGACGCTCTTAAACGATGTTATGGACAGATTAAGTTGAGAGTACGTATAGGCAAGAGTGTATTTGACCTTTCCCGTTTCAGAGCTAAAAACAAATCTACGAACCTCTGCATATTGAATATATTTTATGCCAACGACGCGTGTCTAATGGCAGACAGCAAGGAAGCCTTCCAAGGCTATTTGGGTGCACTGCAGGGATCATGCCGCAAGTTTGGGTTGATGTTAAGCATTATTAATTTGCAAATTCTTAAATAACCACCTAGGACCTGTGACTGTGACGCTGACACTGATAATTTGACCATCGACGGAAACACCTAATTTTTTTCCTAATTTGTCGCTAATTTCCGGTATTTAAGTAGCCAGATAAGAAACGATAACCGTCATTTGACCGAACTCCAGGCCCGCATAGCAAGAGCTGCAATTTTTGGAAAACTTAATCAGCGCGTATGGATGTCAGACGACTTATAGCTACAGACAAACTTGGTACTTTGTGTTCTGGCTTCTTATCCGCAACTATTAGGCCAATCATCGGCCCCTTTTGCGTGATATAAAGCTAAAGACGAAACTAGCAGTTTACCGGGCCTTAGTTTTCCCAATCCGACTGTACGCATTTGAAACTTGGTGCCTGTATAAAGAGGATATCAGAAAATTTGACTCTTTCCCTATTAAATGTCTGCGCTCTATCCTACGCATTAAATGGCAGGATCGTGTTCTGAATGCTGAAATCTTTTATCGCTCAAAAACTCAAGGCATGGAAGCCCTTCTAAAGAAAAGATGGTGTGGCCATGTTCAGCCAATAGATGACTGCAGACTGCCAATGGATGAATGCGCACGTTACTCAGAGCTCCCGAGTAGGAAACACACCTCAGGCGGATAACACTTGCGCTATAAGGATGTATTTAAAAGTTTGACTGCGTGTAGTTTTCTCACTGAATAGTGAGAGGAAGCTACTCACAAACGGTCAGGTTGGCGTACAACTGTCAAAATAAAAAAAGGTGTGAGAATAGCTTTGAAAGTGGCCGCCTTTTGGCGCTAGCCCACAAACGCCAAATTCGCAAGACTCTACCCTAACCCTCCTACAGCTACACCTACAACAGCGCGGGCGAGCTTCACTGCGCTACTACTGCGAACTTCCCCCAAAAAGGGGGAAAAAGGGGGCTACTGAATATCTCCGCCTTATTAGATCCAATTTCGATGATTCTTTTTTAATTTGAAAGTTAGTAATTTTAAGTTGGTCTCATAAAAATTTGGTGAAGAAGTGCTGGAGTGCCGATCCAGACGTAACTTGGTATACAAATTAAACGAATTTTTAGAATATTTTTCGTCGTCGGGGATTTTTGATTGGGCGGGTGGCAAAAAGGGGCAAAAAGGGGCTACTGAATATCTCCGATTTCGATGGTTCTTTTTTTTTAAAGGTATTAACTTTAAATTAATCTCATAAAAATTTGGTGCAGATCTGATGAGGATCTTCGGCGTGATGAGCAGAATAGCTCTTCAAAATGTAGTAAATTTCTCACTTTTAGGTTTCTACCAGTGGAATCAGCCCTTTACCTACTAGGTAGGGATTGATGGAGCACCTTGGTTATTAATGTTAGTTTTACAATAAAGTAACAAGATGGCGCACCGCTAGATTGTTTGCAAAAAAGTTCATACTCGCTAGGTCTACAGCTTATAGAGCCACTAGTAATAGTTGTTTTATTCCGTCACATAATTTAAGTAACATTTTGATTTGCTCAGATTCTGTAAGTTTATAAAAAAGTACAAGCTAAATTAAACCGGAAACTAATAATTTAACTTGGAAAGCTCTTTCACAATTATTTGCCAAGTTATTGACGTCCAAGCTAATTCCCAATTATGGTTTTTATGTATTACATCATTCCCTAGCAGCAGCACTTAATGTCATAACTTAGCGAAACATTAGCAAAAAGCTAACGGCCCACCTGCTGGTAAAATATACATTTTGTTTGTTCAACGATATTGTTTATGTGTAAGAATTATTATCGTTAATGCCAGTGCGAGTGCTTTTATGTAAATGCTACTTAATTACGCTTTACTGCGCGGTGTAAGCCAAACTGAACGTGTGTGCAAACATGACGGCCTGTTTTCTATTTAAGTTGTTTTATCTACGTTTTGTTTTTCACCCACGAACGCGAAAATAGAGGGGTTTTATAAGTTTAAGGTGTGTATGTGTGTGTGTGTCTGTCTGTGGCTTCATAGCTCCCAAACGAATTGACAAATTTTGATGAGGTTTTTCTGTTTGAAAGCTGATGTGATGGATATTGTTCTTAGCTATAATAGGGAGGAGGGGTATGAATGAATGAATGAATGAATGAATGAATGTCATTTATTTGCTGTAAATATGTGTACAGTTGTCACGAGGCGGTCCTAGGGTTTGTTTCACTAGCCCAGGGACCAAACCTCAGTGGACAACATAAAAATACAGGAACAATTAGGAGCACTTGGAGATGTTCATAAACAGCGGCTTCACCTTCATGGACTTGTTGTAGCAGAAGATGACAATGTACAGAGATAGCTGGCCTATCAGCAACGCTTGCAGGACTCTGCTAGTCGAGCTAGTCCTTCCTTACTGAACACGAACACGCCCCAAGCTAGAAGTCAGCATTTTGGTGGGCATTCTATCGGCCGCTATTTTAGGTAGGTGGTATATCATCATCATCATCATCATCATGTCAGCCTTTAGAAGTCCACTGCTGAACATAGCCCTCCCCCAAAGAGCGCCATGACAAGCAATCTTGTGCCACCTCTATCCACCGACTTCCTACGATGACTACAATGTCGTCGGTCCATCGTGTTGGGGGTCTCCCCGCACTTCGCTTGCTTGTTAGGGGTCACCATTCGAGAACCTTTATTCCCCAGCGGTTGTCGGTTCTGCGAACAATATGGCCTGCCCATCGCCACTTCAACTTGCAAACTCTGAGAGCTATGTTGGTAACCTTCGTTCTTCTACGGATTTCCTCATTTCTGATTCTATCACGTAGTGAAACACCAAGCATAGCTCTCTCCATTGCACGCTGCGCAACTCTGAGCTTTTGTATGAGACCAATAGTTAGCGACCACGTCTCAGTGCCGTATGTCATCACTGGCAACACGCTATACTAACTGATTATAAACTTTCGTCTTGAGGCTCTGCGGTATCTGCGACGAGAAGATATGGCGTAATTTCCCGAACGCTGCCCATCCAAGTTGGATTCGTCGGTTGACCTCTTTGTGGAAGTTAGATCTACCCAGTTGGATTGTCTGACCCAAGTAGACATAGTGATCAACAGCTTCAATAATATCGTTCCCAACATAAACGGGTATGGGTACGACATGGGCATTTGACATGATGTTCGTCTTGCCCATGTTCATTTTAAGACCCACCTGTTGGGAAACAATATTGAGGTTACTGAGCATTGTGCTTAGGTCTTCCAGGATTTCAGCCATGACGACTATATCATCAGCAAATCGAAGGTGAGTGATGTATTCGCCATTGATGTTAACACTAAATCCGTTCCAGTTCAGAAGCTTGAATATATCTTCCAGTGCAGAGGTGAACAGTTTCGGAGAAATAACGTCTCCTTGTCTCACCCTTTTTTACAGCTGGATAGAATTCGTGCTCTGATCCTGAAGTCGAACTGTCATGGTGGCCTTGCTGTACAAACACTTCAACACTTCGATGTACTGGTAGTCAATCTGGCACCGCTGTAATGACTGTAGCACTGCCCAGGTCTCGACTGAATCAAAGGCTTTCTCGTAGTCCACAAACGCTAGACATAGTGGCCGATTATACTCTTCGGTCTTCTGTATAATATGCCGGAGCGTATGGATGTGGTCTATTGTGCTAAAGCCTTTCCGGAATCCAGCTTGTTTGGGAGGCTGAATGTCGTCAAACCTACGAGCGAGACGGTTTGTAAATACTCTCGAAAATAGCTTATAGACGTGGCTCAGCAGCAAAATGGGCCTATAATTCTTCAAAAAGGTTTTATCACCTTTCTTAAAGAATAAAACTGCTACGTTCCTGTGCCACGCCTCTGGCGTAGTATCTTCGAGGATGACGGAGTTAAACAGCTTCTGAAGGACATTAAGTACCGGTGTTCCACCCGCTTTCAGTAGCTCTGTCGTTATTCCGTCCTCCCATGGTGCCTTGTTGCTCTTAAGCTGTTTGAGAGCCATTCTGATCTCGTATAGGCTGACGTTCGGGATATTTCGGTATAATGTCGGGTCAACCGGGTTCTTGCATCGCTAGTCCTGCTAGGAGGACTACGCGATGAGGTGTATAGTTGTCCATAGAACTTCTCGAGCTCACTGAAAATCTCTAGCTTCAACGAAACAATGCTGCCACTGTCGGTTTTCAGCTTCGTTAACAGGCTTTGCCCAATAGACAGATCTCTTGCGAACACTTTGGAGCCCTTGTTCCGCTCTATTGCGTTCTTAATACAAGTAGTATTATAGGAACGCAAATCGTGTCGCATTGTCTTGGACATCTGTTTATTAAGCAAGCTGTAACTTGACATATCCACTGAAGACTGTAGCCTCATCTCGCCTCGTTCTTCCATAAGTTTGAGTGTATGTTCAGAGATTTTCTGTGTTCTTTTTTTGCGGGGGGTCTTAAAGAACTCCGACCCGACCGCGTGGACAATTTCCACCAGCCCGTTATTTAGTTCGTCCACTGTATCGCATTTAAGCGATAAGGATTTGGAAGCGATTTTGGAGCTCCAACTGAAAACTCTCGGGGTTTTGGATTTGGGCAGGACTTGGGCGAAGAGTAGATCTCATCAAACGAGACCTCTACAGCTTTACGTTGATATTCAATGAGCCTCTTACCATGCGGTGATAACTGCCGGTCTTAACCCTGTTGATCACAGAGACATCATTGAATATATGCTTATTGGTCGTCAAAATAAAATCTATTTCGTACTTATGACCGGCGGGGTGCAGCCACGTCCGTTTCCTGGACGGGCGCTTCTTGAAACAGGAGTTCATCATAAAGAGTCCCTCCTTCTCCATGAAGTCGGCCAATCGCTGACCCCTTTGGTTCCGCTGTCCAAATCCAAACTGCCCCACTCTAAGTTCATCGCCATTCCTCATTCCCAGCCATACGTTGAAGTCCCCCATCACCACTGTGAAGTGTGTTTTCAGGGCATGTATGGCATAAGAAATGTCGTCATACATAGCTTCCACTTTATCGTCCGGGCGTTTCGAGTGCGGGACGTACACCTGTATGACCTTCAACGAATACCGTTCGGTAATTCTGAGTATAAGGTATACCACCCTGCTCGAAACACTTTCGATCTGCCAAGCGTGGAGCCATAGTCACCACGCTTGGCAGGCGGATTGGTGACCGCAGTGTAGCAAATGTGCTCGGAGGACGCTGCTGCCTAATCTTCTGATGTATAATCCCTTAGTCGCCTCTTACGACATCCACGGGAGGATTGGGAGGGGTCTAAATCTAAGCCGAGACCGCCACGGCCAGCCGAGACCGCCACGGCCAGCCGAGGCCGCCACGGCCAGGCCGGGTGGCCAGGCCAGGTGGTATATACGCAGTAACTAAAACTGCGAGATATAGGTAGATAAAATAATAATTTATTTACCACTTTTTATCAGATATTTTGTAAAGACATCGACATGAGCCAAATGCATGAATGACAATATAGGAATGACAGGTTATTTGAATTTAGAATTAATAATGACAAACTATCAAATGGGTATGATTATGAAAGAATTAAGAATTTATGAAAGAGGTTTTACATCGTCACACAGTATTAAGGTGTTAGGTATAGTAAAGTTTCAACATATTTTACCATTGTTGGTGTGCAAATATTGATTGAGAGAGCGGAAAATGGAGGGGGGAGCTACGATAGCTCCCAGACTAATGGACCTATTTTAACACGTTTTTTTTTCTGTTTGAATGCTGATGTGATCAAGATGGTTCGTAGCTAAAATGAGGACCGAAATCGGAGCTCCCACACAAATGGACCAATTTTGATGCGGTTTTTCTGTTCGAAACCTGATGTGATCGAGATAGTTCTTAGCTATAATTTGATTGGGTGTTATGTACAGTTTTCATTCGGGCTTGTTATAACGACTTACTTTAGAAATGTACTACCTCTACCGGGCTATAATATCTCTGAAAATCTATACATTCTCTACGTAAATGATTAAGTTTTAATATATTACATATACATGAGGCAAACTTTAGCAGATAAAGAGCAATTACTTTAAAGCGAAGAAGAAATTCAACTAAGTTCACTTAACCGAGCTAAATGTAACTTTAACTATTGCGACCGATAACAAGTGGAGCGGGAAACTCGAAGAAATAGCGCAAGAAATTGAAGTGCTACGACCGCTCGTAACGAGCTACGAAGGCACTACGAGGGCTATGACGAGCGCTACGGAGCTACGGGAGTGCTACGATTTCTTCGGGTCATCGAGTGTAGGGTTTGGTTGGATATGAAGTTTCGATTACGAATACGGATACGGATATTGAAAACCGAAAATGGGATTGACGACCTCCTCTTAATGATTATTCTACGCTCGAGCACACTTTTGTGTGTTGTTCATAATAAGTGGAATGAAAAATTACTGGTGTTCTGTGGTAAGTGGTGACCATGATCACTAACCATCAAGTAGGCCGCTTGGTGTCAGAAATTTATCCGAAACTTTTATTTCTGATACGGATATGGACATCCATAACATCCCTAATCGAGAGGGCACGACTGCGCATTCGTAGCTATGCCATTACATAGCTTAAAATCAACTTAATTTCAATAAGGCTTTCCATTTAATCCATTTCTTTGTGATAAAATTTTAAGCAAAAGGTCCGTGGGTCAAATCTATGGAAATTATGGTAAGATTTTGAATCTTTTATCATTCTAACGCACAAGTACCACATTAAAAATTCAAATACCAGTGAAAAAGATGATAAAGTTATTACAAGTTACAAGTTAGTTATCCATTTTACAAGAAGGTTAAGTGATTTAAAAGAAAAAAAGAGAAGTTCGGTTACAGGTAAAGTCTCATAAAAAGTGTACATTAATAAACCACGATAACATGACGTGCGACGGACATAGATTGGATTGGATAGCTTAGGGGTTGTCTTAAAAACTGGTGTACTTGGTATCTCAATCCGATGAGTAGGAGCTAAGCAATTTAATAAAAAAACTATTCATTTTAATACAGTGGTACTAAGTTTTTAATACAACTACTGGACCGATTGCAATACAATTTTTAATGTTGGATAGCTTAGGTTTTGACTTAAAAACTGGTGTACTTATTACCTCAATTCGATGAGTAAGAGCCAAGCAATTAAAATAATAATAATTTGGTACAAAGTTGTGAAAAAACTACTAGACCGATTGCAATGTGATTTTCACTGTTGGATAGCTTAGATTTAGACTTAGAAACTGGTGTACTTGGTATCTCAATAATTTGTAAAAAGACTATTAATTTTGAAAATGTTGTACTAATATTTAAAGGCCAGTGTAGTTGTAATGTTTTATGATTTTAGTATTAACACCTGAGACTAAAGGCTACAGTGCTAAATGAGAAATTTGGATGGTGGTATAGTAGTCACTGTTGCCAAACTGGTTAAACGCATGTGCCGCAGAGACACTGATAGGTCGGGTTCGAATCCCGTCCGTGATCCAAATATTTTTTTTGCATATTATTAGTTATATTCTCGCTAAGCTGGCATTAATGCTAAAATCATAAAATCATTAGATTTGGGTAGCGTTATCTTTACGACACGCAGTTAATTGTAAATATTAGCCGTATTCGGATGGTTAGTTCAGCAAACTACCAATAGATGGCGTTGCCATCCCCGTAAGACGAATTCAGAGACTAAGGAGAAATTTGGATGGTGGTGTAGTGGTCGTAGTAGCCGAATCGGAAAACATACATTATTTAAACAAAAACGAAATACCCGACTGCGAACAAAACTAAAAATATGCAAACAAGCTTTAGGTTATTGATTTTAAAATATAAGATTCAGTCGAACGCATCTTGCATTTAATTTCTCCGTTGACGGGATCAGCTTAGAACCTGGCGAAGTACTCCTCATGCCTCCGACTGCATCTTGTCTTTCAAAATCAAGAATCTAAAGCTTGTTTGCCTCTTTTTGTAGTTATGATTGTTGTCGGTTTTTTGTTTTTTTATAATAATTTATTTTTATTTTTAACTTTTTAGTTCAAATTCATTATATTTTATTGAAATTGTGTTTTAAATACCTTCATTTTGAGACCTTACTCGATAGGTTTTGGTCATCAGTAGGATAATAACCTAAACTAACCAACTTCAAATCGTTAAAGATCATAAATGGTCATTCGAATTGAAAAATGATAAGAGAAACCTTTATATGATTTTCAAATAATAATTATTTATTATTATAATTACCCCACTTAACATAGTTCAACAACTTTTTTATTTTTCTTTTTCAGAATATGGCGCCATTTTGAATTTTGATTACTGTAATGTATTTAGTCTCTCGCATGATTAAGATAAATCTAGAGAATCATCAAAATTGGCCCACGCGTTCGGTCTCTAGAGCGCCACAAACGAACAAACATACATATATACATACATACATAGGCTGATAAATAAATTACCCTCCATTGTGTAGTGCAGTCGGGAAAAAGGCATGTGCTGCGCAGGGGCACGGCTACTGTGGGTTCGAGTCCCGTCGTTGATCTAATTTTTTCCTATAGAAACATAATTAGATAGTTCTAGTGTTTTATAATTAGTTTAGTTTGTTAGTTATTAGTCACATTCGCTTGTGAGGCGTGGTTGTATTTTTCTTTATTGTTTTTGTTTAAAACCTCAAGTCAGATCAAGAAATTACTTACAAACCAATATTTCAATCCAGTTGTTGAGGTTTAAAACAAATTGTTATAAAATATAGAAGTAGTAGTAGTATATAATATATAATTTGGTTCTATTGACAGTTTGGTTTCGATATTTTAGTGTTCAAGTTTTCGTGCGTTTGACTTGCTTGCTTGTCGTGTGAGGTAGTGCTGGCCTCTGATGTCAGAGTTTTTCAAGCCGCCCGAGGACCTCTGACATAGCTTAACGACTGCTATTAATCAATAACAGCCGGGACCGACAGCTTAACGTGCCCTCCGAAGCACGGAGCGATGGAAAACTGCACATAACTTAAAATAGTCATTGGTGCGGAGCCTAGGTTTTGAACCCGGTATCGTTGGATTCTAAATTGCACTATAGAACCGTTAGGCCACCATCGCTCTCGTTAGGCCACCATGCGTTTGACTGATTATAATATATATATAATACCTAATCTCTTTACGTAATCTTCTTAACAATATAAAAACAGCATCCCTTTTAAGCAACGTTACATTACAGAATTTTAATCCTCAATTAGAAATTACGACTCCAGACGACACTTTGGAGTGAGAAAATTATTTGAATTAATTATTTGCCATTATCGTCTCTAACTCACTCGATGAAAAGTTTGAGAAGAGCCGAGACGACGGAGATTAAAATGTGTTTACATTAAGTAATCAAAAATATTGTTGACGTTTCATCAGAAGAAAGTAGATCTATGAATCTTTTGGATAACAACTAGAAATAACGGGGATTAGATTCAAATTAGGAATTTAGCTGGTAATCTACCATGATAAAAAAAAGGTAGTAATGTCTAGATTTTGTTACAAATAGTTGTTACCCTAAGATCTGAGTGCTCCATCTTAGATTAATTTCTAAAAATTATATAATCTGTTGAACGAGTAATAAATACGACTCAGATATTTTATGGAAAAAAATAACAAAGAAAAGTAAAATAAAGCCTTTTCATTTCGTACGTGAAATAGAAGAAGAAATTCTATAAAGTCCGTTAACTTAATCCATACCAATATTTAAAAGTGAAACGTTGTCTGTTTGTTTGTTTGTTTGGGGAGCTTTCACGCGATAACGGCACGGCGGACTTTGATGAAATTTGGAATGAACATAGCTTATACCCTAGAATAAAACATAGGATACTTTTTATTTCGGAAAATTGTAAGTTTTCACGGGATAACTGGAAAATGTTGATTACTCGCTGTAAGGAACGGTTGCCATGGAAACGAAATAACAAGTTTGTCAAAAAAAATCAAGAGCGTTGGTGCTATACCTACATTTTCATTGGTTTTTAATATCCTAGAAGAAAATAGGATGCATTTTTCCGCGATAAACAGTAGTCCGCGCGTACAAAGTCGCGGGCGGGAAAACTAGATTATATAGTTGATAGACTAAGGCGTTACTTTGTGGGAATCCGTATTAAAAAGGAATCAAGAAAAACTATGTAGCTTACTTCCGCCAAAATGAATTGATGTGATATAATGTAAACTAATGATATAACATAAAATAAAATATATAACTAGATTATATAGTTGATAGACTAAGGCGTTACTTTGTGGAAATCCGTATTAAAAATGAATAAAGAAAAACTATGTAGCTTACTTCCGCCAAAATGAATTGATGTGATATAATGTAAACTAATGATAGAACATAAAATAAAATATATAACTAGATTATATAGTTGATAGACTAAGGCGTTACTTTGTGGAAATCCGTATTAAAAATGAATCAAGAAAAACTATGTAGCTTACTTCCGCCAAATGAATTGATGTGATATAATGTAAACTAATGATAGAACATAAAATAAAATATATAACACCCACGTTGGCACGTTACCCCTTTATCAAAAATAAATTAACGTAAAATGAAAAGATACATAGTTCTTCTTCGTTCATTTTAGTTTATTTTTTTGTATTATATGTTTTTTAAAATATAATATCTGAACAAATGTGTTCTTACTAAAGATGATAAGAACAATATAGAAGATGTGCAATATATTATGAAACATGTCAGCAACAAAGGTAATTTTCAATGGAGGGTGATAACTTTTTCGCATGATAAATGTATAATTTGTTAAAGAATTTATATTAGACTACTCCTAAGGGTGCAAAGCAAACGTTATCCTTCCAAGGCGCCGTAACTTTTCGAGACTTTTACGAGTCTCCGAAACTGTGTACAGTGTAAACATTAAATAAGTGTAATAACGTAAATTCGGCTCGACCTCGGAGTTTCGCGAGGTCGCCCTAATTCGTGGGATTACGCCGTTACCTCAGCGGGTAACAACAGGGTAAATAATTAACCAGCTCCTGTGGCCATGGCAGCCTCATCATACTAAATTTAATATATTCTTTAATTAGAAAATATGAAAGTGTAAATAATTATTTGAACAAAACACTGATATATACATAAAAATAAACTGTTGATAACTTTAAAAGTATCCGCTTTGTACATATTATTAAAATAATTTTTCTTTTTTACCGACACCAAAATTCTATCAATTCGGCAATCTAAAAAAAATAACTTGCAATGTTTGTATTTTGTATGTATGTATGTATGTGTATTTAAGTCAAATCTTGCAAGCTGAATTAGAACCACTTCCTCTTATCCTACGGAATTGAATTTTTGCATGTTGGTTTAGTTCCAATGACAAAGCATTTTATGGTAAGCATGACCTGAATCGACATCCAGGAACAGCTCCAGATAAAAGAACTCTTCAACTGTCAACGGCACAGACACGAAATGTTGTGTACGCATTCTATTATGATAGCCGGTTTAAAGTTTCACCATGACATGGCTGCAGCACTCCGGGTGGGCTCCTGACTTTGGAACTCCTCAACGGTAAACAGCACAAACACGAAATTTTGTGTACGCATTATATTATGATAGCTGGTTTGAAGTTTTAACATGACATGGTTGCTGCTCTCCGTGTTGGCTCCTGATTAGGGAACTCTTCAATGGTTAACAGCATAGGCGCGAAATTTTGTATACGCATTTAATTGTGATAGCCCTTTCTAATTTTCATCATGACATGGCATAACAACTTTATAAATTGTTAACTTTTTATACATTACTTTATATTTCCAAGAAATTTTATTTCTCTCTTTTTCTTTTTTGCAAAGGGAAACCTTCAGGGCGGTCCTATTTACATATCATGAAAATTAAAAGAATAGGTTTAAAAAAAAAAGGCAGTTTTCAGGTTCATATAATTATTTGAAGTGCATTAAGAATGAAAGTACTTACATGGTATAGATATAGATTGGTATCGCAGCCCTTGTCCTTTTCTGAAGGGAGTCCATGTTCGTCGGCGTCGCCTGTAAATAAATAAACAATCATTGAACAAAATTGCATTGCGCAACTTTGGTATTGGTCTCTTTGCGAACGACATATAATCATATAAATATCTCCTGTACTCTTCGGAGGGCACGTTAAGCAGTCGGTCCCGGCTGTTGTTGATTAATAGCAGTCGTTAAGCCATGTCAGAGGCCCTCGGGCGGCTTGACAAACTCTGACACCAGAGGCCAGCACTACCTCATACGACAAACAAACAAACAACTATAAAAAATATGTACAGAAGATTCCGTCCAAAGAAGAAACTATTTAGTCTGAAACATTTTTCGACTACTACGGAGTTGGTTGTTTGTTCAGAGCATTGTACACATTAACAACACATGTACATTTGAAAATAGAACGCTGATTGGGTCTTTAATAAATCGTCGAATTAACATACTTATTAACTAAAGGACAGCATCATGCGAGCCCTGAGGTGATATCAGCGTTAAGTGATTACTAACTAAAAGTAGGTTCAGTGAATTACGAGCACGAGTGACGCGAGCTGAAGAACATCACAACATTATCTATCTAACTAACCTAATCACTCGCTACACTAATCAGCGTAAACGGACCAGTTTATAGAGATATATCCACATTCCACATATAGAGCCAAAATTGGCCCACATAAGAAGGTTTGGGACACAATTACCAGAAAATTACTGTGGTATCGCGACCGAGTAAACGAAGTTAGTCGTGCTGAAGTATGGGAAATAAAATTTTCGCTTACACGTGTCCTGCATGCGTCTGCGTCAACGTGGGGGGTAGCTTATGAAATAGGAGGGAGGTCACAGGCTAACCAAAATCTGTTAATATGAGCGTCGGCGATGCAGTGATTGACCAGGTGAAGCAAACAACCTTCCTTGGCTTTCACCTAGCTAGATATTAGTCTCACTTGGGAGTGTCATATTGATAAGCTGTGCGAAAAGGTTGGTCTCGCTTGTTTCGCACTGTGGCATGTGTCTGCCATTCTATCCTCGGAGATGATCCGGAACCGTTATTATGCATCTGTGCACTCGTTCATACAGTACGGCATCGAGCTCTGGGGACACGCAGCCGACTGGGAATGTGTCTTCAGATGCAAACAAGCACCTTCACAAAAAACATGACTGCGAACAAAACCCAATTTACCAGACCCGATTTAATTTCTTTCTATAAAATCACTTCCGAGAACGTTGATAAAATCCATTATCTGTAACCGAAATAAATACAACAGAGTTTTTTATTTTTTTAGATAAGGCCTGGATTTATTATTTAACGTATTTGGTCTGGCTTAAAAATTTCCGGAAGTAAGCTACAATATTTTTTCCAGGTATACTTTATAACAATGTTTACAGCTTTCTAATCCTAAAATAACATAGAAATTGTGTTTTACTTAACAAATGCCCGCCTGCGCTCGCAGGTGTTTCTACTTTATGTTAGACATCCTTGGGGAGCAATAATGTATTCTCTCCGTAAATAAATATGTAGGTATGAGTAGGTAGGAGGCAGCCAGTTTTTGTTTGCTGTGAAAGTATAAGTGCTCATTTATAAAATAAATGTGTATGAATAACACATACACATTTATTTTATTATTGAACAGACTAGAAGGTGACAGGTATGACGTGGTAACCGAACAACTTGCTCCTGGCTTGCTTGTTGATGCCAAATCGAATGTGCTGGCCTGAACATGTGTACCCTAACACTCCTTTTGTTCCAAGACAGCCACATGCCAAAATTATATGTTTTTCTTTCCATTCTTTATAACTAATTGATGTCGTAATGACTCATTATCCAATAAAAATGTATGAAATTGATGTCAAATTCATAATTATATGTGAAAAATAAAACCTGCTTAGTTAAAGTTAGTCCGAACCCAAACAGGTACTTTTATCATATTTGTGAAACTCCTGTTAAGTTTGAAATAAACGTTAGAGTCAGAATTTGTTCGGGACTGTAAATACTCGTATGTATTCCTGCGAGCACACGAAGTGTTTGTTTGTGTGTGGCTGTATGTATATGCCCGCAGCAAGCAACTTTTTAGGCGCCCTCGGCTACAAATATGGAAAATAATGTACATAGACTATGCCTATATATGGCTCAGACTATGCTTTAGCTTAGATTAACATAACTGTAAACAATATTTATACTCGTAGAAACTGCAAAAGGTTATGAACTGCAAATGTTCATAAAACAATCCATTAATTAATGAATAAGTGCTGTCACTATTTTAAAATTTGTTGCGATTTTTTAACATACAAATGTTTTAGATGCTAAAGTTTTTTGCGTGTATGTATGTCCGGTCTTCTCGCTGAAACGGCTCGACGGATTTTGATGAAATTTGTTATGAAAGATACTTTAGGTTCTGGATTAACACAGGATACTTTTCATAATCATGATCATCATAATCATCACTGCGGATGAAATAGCTAATAGTTAGATCTACGTTTGACTACGATCTCGTATGCGAATGCAATTTATGAATTGTTAGTATATTAAACTGATTTAGCCCTCATACGCACGCAAGCTGCAGGCATGCGAATGTACTTGCGTGTGGACCAACTGCGATTTGGCCAAATGCACCATTATAATATAAGTTTAGCATTAGTGAGGCACATCTTTACTTATAATAAAGCAATAGGAACGAAAAATTCTGTACAAAGAAGAAAATTAAAAAGTAAATGGACTAGGATACGTAAAACCGCATCGCAATCGGTATAGTAGTTATTACGTGATGCGCGAACAAACATACATACAGACACGAATTTTTAGAATGTTATATTCTTGTTCAGTAGCTTACTGAACAAGAATATAACATTCTAAAAATTCGTGTCTGTATGTATGTTTGTTCGCGCATCACGTAATAACTACTATACCGATTGCGATGCGGTATACACTGTTGTATAGCTTATGTTTTGATTTGAAAACTGGGGTACTTTATATCTCAATCCGATGAATAGAAGTCGAGTAATCGATAAAACATTTTTGACGGCTGAAGGAATTTTAATCAAATGTTGGTATATTGGTATTTTAGGTCCTGGAAGTACTTTTAACTTAAAGAAATGACCAAGCGTGCGAAGCCGCGGGCATCAGCTAGTAATTATATAAATGTCATTGTTTGCAACTGGCATGAGCATGAGCATTGTAAGGTTTATATTATACAGCCTAGCATGTAAAAGCATTTTGATGTGATTGTCTAAATTATCAAGCGTAGCATTGTTGAGTTTGAAATTCTTGCTGAAAACTTCAGGCATTGAATCATACATACTAAAGCTGGCAAATGAGGGTAGTTAAGGTGTTAACACACGAGCCTAAATTGCAGGCACTCGGAGCAGGCACGTCGAGCAATTGGGTATACGAGTATGTAATTAATTCACTTGCGGAACAGTTCGTCGTAAACTCACACGCTTCGGTTTAATGTGAGATACAACGTATGTGTAATAGGTTACGCACGTGTACACCAGGATTTTCGAACTCGCAAGTTACTACGTTCTTTGAATGCTAATGGGGTGAAAACATTGATCAGGGTATGGCAGTGAAGAAAGACGTTGGCGCGAAACTGAAATGTGAAAATATTGAGTTATTTTTCAATGATAATGGGTAACGCTGGTCCAATATTTTTGTTTTTAATATAAGAAAAAAAATATGCAAATATGCGATTTAGGAACCGAATAACGATTAAAATATTTCCTCATAATAAGTTTCTGTGCTGGCAACATTAGAAATATCCGAACGAAAAATGGATCGCCAAAAAGAAAATGATTTAACTTCCAAAAAAACAGGGTAAGTCGACTTTGCCTCGTGACAGGAGACAGAATAAAAAGGTGCGGCGGTCTTGGCGGCGCTCGGTGTGAGCAGTTCCATGACCGGCAGCGTAGAGGTTACACCTCAAAGAGTATAAGGTGTATTCCAGTTAAATAAAGTGTGTAGTGTAAGTACCAGCAAAGAAGAATAACGGAGCTTATTAAAGCTCCAATGAGAGATGATCTTGGCGCCGCACAAGATTCACGAAAGAGAAGGCTGTGGTGAGATCCCTACCGAGAGGTAAGGTACCGGTAAGGGTCGAGAAAATAATAAGCGGTGAATCTGGTGAGTCCGTTCCATAATATAAACGAAAGCTAGATAAGATTATGGAGGCACAGAGTGGCTATAGTGGAGCCACTGAACCGACTTCCAACTGTTCCGAGACTTATTGAGAGGAAATAAAAAGGAGTAGAACGACTTCCAGGGCATTTTGTTCCCAATGGTTAGTGACAGAAGTAATTCCGAAGTTGATAATGCCTTCTCCCGTTCGTGGGAGGACCCAACCGCTTAACTGTGGCTCCCAGGTGATTTCATAGTGTCAGACCCGGGTCTAATTGATACAAATGTAAGATAAGTATAGAATAAGATTAAAGTCCTACGAAATGAAATGGGAAGATCTTCAAAAGTTGGCTTCAATTTACGGCTGTTTAGTCGGAGGCGACCAAACAGCCGTAAATTAACTTTGTCACTCACCGGCCGCTACGGCACGCTCGCTTCGCTCGCTCGGCTATGTGTGGCTATGGCGCTATGTGTGGTCACTAACCTAACCTTTTCTTTGGGGCCATACATAACATTTGGCGAAAACAGCGGAAAAAAACACATTCTACTAAGTAATAATGTAACTTACAATGGCGTTTATGTTCCACAGTAAAATAATAAAAAAAAACTACGCGTTTCCTAGGGTGGCACCATTAGAAAAAGGAGTCAAATCTCTTCCCCCCCAGTGCCTCCCCCCCAAATTCGTGCGTTTGGATTCTAAAGCCAACCCCATAAGTGGGTTTACCGAGTCCGCTTGTGAGCCGATAGCCCTTACGTATATTTTATGAGACAAAAACGAGCCATAGTAGTATCAAAATACCACAACAAATACCTCGACGTTTCGATCGAGTTGCTTAACTGTGGTCACAAGGAGACTAGAAAATGCAGGGGTCAGCGTCATGAACGCTGGACGTTATTTCCAACCAAACGGAGGTCTCGTTTGGTTTTGTAAATGTAACTGTTCCGATCGCGACACAACACTAACAATACCGGCAGATTCGTACGCCTGAAGATAACTTTTGATCCCAATTACCGGATGCTACGAAGCAGACAACCTATATCCATCTTCTTGATTAAAATATCAGTACTTTCTGATTTCAATAGCTTCAAAAACAATTCTTGGATATAAATTACGAACAGTGGATTTTCGGGTCATGCAGCTCAATCAATGGTTTGGTCCTGATTCGTAGCATTACGAAGTATTTATTAGTATTAAACCCTTACGTATTTCAACTATTACAGTTTTATTACTTCAAAATAAGCGCCTGCCCATAACAATAAGTTCAGTGCCACCCAGAAGATTAGTTTCAAAATCTGGCGCGGCAATGTTCTGCACTCGTCACCCAGAGACGTCTCATACACATTACTTTAGTTTGAAACAGTGCCCTTCAAACTGAAACACAGCAATGTTTTGACACTATCACTACGTGGCAGTTCCATATCTGACTAGGGTGTAGTGGGGCTGGGGGCTTACTCTTGCATAAGACGTATATATCATCGTGTTATCGACGTAAATCATAAGAACTCATATAAAAGAACTGAAAGTACAAACGTTATAACATTTATGTTTCTCTATGCTATGCGGTCTGCAATGAATATTTTAGCAGACATAAGGTCTCTCCTAACAAGAGTTGAGTTCGTGAAAGCTATTTTTAGTCCCGTGTGTAGGTTGCCAGTTAAGCTTTTTACGGTACCTACTCCATGCTCTGTGGCGAGTTTCGATGAAAAATTGAAAGCCACTTTAGAACTTAACTCTATATGACGCCACTGTGGAAAAGACAAATTCAATTTATCGACACGTGCTTGAAAAATAACGCATATGAAATGTCAAAGGATGACCTTTGCAGTTTTACAAAGGTGTAACCTCTCAGGGCGAAGCGAAGTATGTTTGTAGTACCCATACCGATACCTGCAACCGTGAGGATCATTTGAAGGCCACGGACGGGGCTGTTGACGTATCTACTTACCTACTAGCTTCTAAATGCGACTGAGTTCTATAACATGAAGGAAAACCTCATAGTCTTTTACCTCTTATCTATCGACATTGTAGCCGATGTTCATGTCGCGTTAAAGTAAAATTTTGAAATATTATTACTCCTCAAGATATAAGTTCAAAGAGAACAAACTTTCCTTTAGATATTCGGTCAAAGTCCCACAAACGTCGAGTTTTCGTAAAGCTTTGTAGTTATCAATATGCTATATCGTCACAAGGGTCTCAAACTTGATTTTCAAGTTTCACGACTTCTTGAGTTGTTACTATTTTAATACATTAACAACCACGAGCGAAGCGAGTGGTTCAAATATAGAATCCTGAGCGTAGCGAGGGTTTCAAAAGTACGAGACGCCAAATAACTTTCTGCAATATAATAACTATTAATAGGCAGCATTATTATGTTACAACTAATAACATAATAATGCTGCCGTGCGCAACACAAAACTTTTCACCTCACTACAGCGAGGAAAATGCTAGGTGCAAGTAAAACCGCTAAAATAATATATTAAATTAGTGTTTATAATAATAATAAAAAATGGGCCGTCGCGGGATGCCTGGCAGATGTGTAAACATAATTGAATAGAGTTGAACAGAATCGTATTACAGAACAGAGTAGAATAGAGTAGAATAGTGTAGAACGGAGTAGAACGGAGTAGAACGGAGTAGAACGGAGTAGAACGGAGTAGAACGGAGTAGAAAGGAGTAGAACGGAGTAGAACGGAGTAGAACGGAGTAGAACGGAGTAGAACGGAGTAGAACGGAGTAGAACGGAGTAGAACGGAGTAGAACGGAGTAGAACGGAGTAGAACGGAGTAGAACGGAGTAGAACGGAGTAGAACGGAGTAGAACGGAGTAGAACGGAGTAGAACGGAGTAGAACGGAGTAGAACGGAGTAGAACGGAGTAGAACGGAGTAGAACGGAGTAGAACTGAGTAGTACGGGATAGAACGGGGTAGAACGGGGTAGAACGGGGTGGAACGGGGTGGAACGGGGTGGAACGGGGTGGAACGGGGTGGAACGGGGTGGAACGGGGTGGAACGGGGTGGAACGGAGTAGAACGGAGTAGAACGGAGTGGAACGGAGTAGAACGGAGTGGAACGGAGTAGAACGGAGTAGAACGGAGTAGAACGGAGTAGAACGGAGTAGAACGGAGTAGAACGGAGTAGAACGGAGTAGAACGGAGTAGAACGGAGTAGAACGGAGTAGAACGGAGTAGAACGGGGTAGAACGGGGTAGAACGGGGTAGAACGGGGTAGAACGGGGTAGAACGGGGTAGAACGGGGTAGAACGGGGTAGAACGGGGTAGAACGGGGTAGAACGGGGTAGAACGGGGTAGAACGGGGTAGAACGGGGTAGAACAGGGTAGAACAGAGTAGAACAGAGTAGAGTAGCGTAGAATAGCGTAGAACAGAGAAGAACACAGTAGAATAGAGTAGAACAGAGTAAAATAGAATTGAAAATGAAAAGAGACGAATAGAGTCGAGTAGAGTGGAGTAGAGTCGCGTAGAGTTGCGTAGAGTCAAGTAGAGTCGAATAGAGTCAAGTAGAGACAAATAGAGTCGATTAGAGTCGAGTAGAGTTGATTAGAGTCGAGTAGAGTCGAGTAGAGTCGAGTAGTGTCGAGTAGAGTCAAAAAGAGGCGAAAAGAGACGAATAGAGTCAAGTAGAGTAGAATCGAATCTGATAATAATATAATATAAATTAGTAATAAAGTATTTTCAGTGAATTGTCGGTATAGAAAATTATTGAATAGAAAGGTTCGAATTTTAAAAACTCTTTCCACGCTAGCGGGTAAAATGCAATTTTGCACTCAGATTTCGAATGACAAACACAATCTTTCGGAGCTTGTGAGGAGCAAAATATTTTTGACGGCTTTAAAGGAATTTTGATCAAATGTTGGTATATTGGTATTTTAGGTCTTGGAATAGCACAAAGAGTACTTTTAACCTACAGAAATGACCATGCGTGCGAAGCCGCGGGCACACGCTATAATTTTTTGAAAAGAGTTATTATATTACCTTGATGAATTACTTGGACGACTAAAAAAACACTATTTCAATATTTTATTCAAATTTCTAGCTGTAATGTTCTCAGAGTTTGCAAGTTGATGTGGCAATGGGCAGGCCATTTAGTTCGTAGAACCGACAACCGCTGGGGAATAAAGGTTCTCGAATGGCGACCACGAACAAGCAAGAAAAAGAAGTTTAGGGAGACACCCCATACGATGGACCGACGACATTGCAGCCATCGCAGGAAGTCGGTGGATGGAGGTGGCACAAGATCGTTCGGTATGGCGCTCTTTGGGGGAGGCCTATGTTCAGCAGTGGACTTCTAAAGGCTGAAATGATGAATTAGCATTTATCATTTCAGCCTTTAATAAAACAAAGAGTAAACAAAAAGTTGTAGTGATTGTTTGTTGCGTCAAAACATTCAATCTGTATTTCGAACCATAAAAAATATATAGCTTAGAAAAACTCCACTATAAATCAAGATTTACTAGGAGCATAATATGCGCATGTATTTGCAAACTTGCAGCTTTCCAGCATCAAGTTATTATTCATGACGCGCGCTGCAAATCATTGCGAACGCGATTTATTCAGGCGTGCTTTCACGATGGATCTATCTACCTAATACAAACGAAGCGGCCATAGAGTGCGAAGCATCCGTCACAGGTATCGATATTGAATACTCGTACTTGTTTTCATATTTAACGATATATTGAACCAATATGAGTATGAGTATGAATGTCGCAGCGGAGGCGGACTTTGAAAGTCCCTAATGGCCTGAAAGCATTAAGTTTTGAGAATTTGGTATTGGAGATAAAGTATCTGGATATATATACTCGTTCCTGTACAGGTTGATCTACTCAGTTCCAAAGTTTCGATCAAATTCAGTGAAATATGGTTGTATCACAGTCTAACAATATATTATTCCTAAATACATTGTAATAATGTGGTTGTATGTGGAGTTTCTGTAAGGGATCGCATCTGAAATGAAGTGATCCACCAGAGAACCAAGGTAAAGGACATAGCTCAAAGAATTAGCGAGCTGAAGTGGCAATGGGCTGGTCACATAACTTGAAAAACTGACAAGCTTTGGGGGAAACTAGTGGAGACCACGTTTAGGTAAACGTAGTGTAGGCAGCGCCTAGATGAAGAGAGCCGGGCTCAGAGGTGTTCACAAGGACGCCTACGTCCAGCAGTGGACGAATACGGTCTTATGATGATAATGATACCAAAGGCTAAAAACGAGCGGTAGCTCTGGTTACCTTTACAGTATACATAAAATCGGTTCTGCACGCTCACTCGCTTTGAGCTATAGGAACTACCTACTTTTTGGTATAGAGCTATTGAATATTGTTAGATTGCAATGAATGCTCTAGGTAATAGTATCACTGTATCTATGGAACACTGCTGACATTGAAGTTGTCAAAGTCATACTGCAAATGTGAACCGCGCCCTCTGTCGTTGTAATGAATTTTACTACTCTCTGTTTCCGCTACTCGTAATGGCTGAAGTGTTTGTTGAAAGAAACCACAAGAAATATAAAAGTATACAGCAAGATAAGGTTTATTAATACCATAGCCCGAACAACCCTCACAGGTTATGGGCCCAGGCAACGTATCGATAACAGTTAGCCTGATTTCAGATACTACAGATAGAGAAAAAGTTAATTTCCCGTGGCGTCGTAGTCTATGTGTTGCGTCGTTTGGCAACCTTGGCGCGACCTCAAACATCTCAAAATGGATCGTGCAATTATACTAAAAGGAGACAATTGGGCGGCATGGAAATTTCAAATAACCATCGTACTAAAAGCTAAGGGACTGTACGAAATAGTCTCAGCGCTGCTTGATGAAACGAAGAATGAAAATAAGGAGAAGGACAGAAAGGCGCAGGAAATTATCGTGACACGTGTCGAAGAACATGTCCTAACCTTTTTGATTACGTGCAGTACGTCAAACCAAATGTGGGAGAAGCTCACGACTATATATGAATCCAAATCTAAAGTCGGCATTCATTTAGTTCAACAACAATTTTACAACATAAAATTTCAATCGCCAATGGCGACATTTATCTCGAAGATAGAAGATATCGTACATAAGTTATCAGGATTCGGCGAAAACATTTCAGAGAAAATGGTGATAACTAAAGTACTCATGAGCCTCCCTGAAGAATTCAGGTATTTTGTAACAGCTTGGGAGTCCGTTCCAGACTCTAACCAGTCACTGAAACTACTCACTGCACGATTATTGGTTGAAGAAGAGCGCATCCAAGGAACAGAGTCATACAGAAGAGAGACGTCAACAGCTTTAGCTGCAGTAAAGAAGGGACCAGAAGAAGACTGAGCCAGCTAAGTGTTATTCATGTGGAAAAGTCGGACACTTCAAGCGTGAGTGTAGATTAAGAAAGTGCAATTATTGTGGTAAGCCCGGACATTTATATAAAGACTGTTACAGTAGAAATAAAAATAATAAATCTCAAAATCCTCAAAACTTTGACAGAGCGTACATAATACTAGGAAATGAATATCAGAACTCCTGGATTCTAGATACAGGTGCTAGTGACCATATGTGTAATAATAGGCAGTTATTTCACAATTACACAGAGGTAATTAACAAGTATATAATTATTGGAGATGGTAGCAAACTCACAGTGTCAGGGGTAGGTGATATTAAATTTCAAGCATATATTGGTAAAAATAATTATCCCTCAACATTAAAGGAAGTGTTACATGTGCCTGATTTAAAAGCTAATTTATTTTCGGCTAGATGTGCTGTTGATAGAGGTTATAACATGTTTTTCAAGAAAGATAGTTGTGAGTTATCGAAAAATGGCATAATTTCATGTATTGCAAAAAGAAATGAAAATTTATTCCTAATGAGTTTCAAATTTGTCAATAAAACAGTAGCATTAACTTCAGTAGCATCATTAAAAGAATGGCATGAACGATTAGCTCACCAAAATTATAATCATGTTTCAAAAGTACTACACAGAAATAACATTAAATGTGAAGAGCAGATTGATTATCAATGTTTACCGTGTTTAGAAGGAAAACAGCATAGGTTACCATTTCAGAGAAGTACGAATAGAGCAGCATTGCCCGGAGAGTTAATACACATGGATTTGTGCGGTCCAATGGAGTGCGACTCAGTAGGTGGTTCTAAATATTTCTTATTATTGAAAGATGAATACAGCAGCTATAGGTATGTATACTTTCTAAAGAATAAAAATGAAGTAAGTTCAATAATCAAAACTTTTGTACCAAGGTTTTACACAGAGACGGGGTTTAAAATAAAGATTTTTAGGTCGGATAATGGTTTAGAATTTGTTAACAAAGATGTAGAATCATACTTAAATACAGAAGGGATCATTCATCAGAGGACAGTACCATACACTCCTGAACAAAATGGTAGGGCTGAACGAGAAATGCGAACAGTAGTAGAAGCTGCGAGAACTATATTACAGGCAAAGAAATTACAGAAGAGTTTATGGGCTGAAGCGATAAATACAGCAGTATTCACTATTAATAGGACTGGAAATACTAGATTACCGGATAAGGCACCATATGAGCTCTTATTTAACAAAAGTTTCAACATGCATGAACTGAAAACATTTGGCACAGAAGTATCAGTACATATACCCAAACAATTAAGGCTAAAGTGGGATACAAAGACCAAGAGAGGTATATTTGTAGGTTATGGTATTAATAGCAAAGGATACAGAGTCTGGACACCAAATACAAAAGAAGTAAAAACATTCAGAGATGTGGTATTTATAAAAGAAAATAAAATTACAGAAGAAATACAGCAGCAACAGAAAGACAATTCAGAATTTATACAGATAGAGAACAGTGAGACAGAAGAACAACATACAGAAGAGCAGAAAACATATAGAGAAGAACAACCAACAGAAACAGAAGAACAGCAGACACATAATAGAGAAGCTGAAAAACAAACGTCCATAGAAGGTGAAGATCAGACAGTGACAGAAGAATCTTTCTTTGAATCGAGTGCTTATGATCCTGAAGAAGATTCACAGACTATTGAAGAAGATATTACTCTAACAGAGGATAGAGAACGGTTGAGAACACGGAGTAAAAGAGTAGTAAAGAAACCTAAAAGATATGAAGATGAATTCTATTCATATACAGCAATGAATGATGAACAACTAAATTTTGAGAGGGCTATGAAAAGTAAAGACTCACAGAAGTGGACAGAAGCAATAGAAAAAGAGTTGTGTTCATTAGAAAATAATAAAACTTGGATTGTGACAGAGTTGCCAAAAGGAAAGAAAGTGGTAGATGCAAAATGGATTTTTAAGATAAAGAAAGGAGAAATATACAAAGCCAGATTGGTGGCAAGAGGTTTTCAACAGGAGGGTAGTTTCGATCACTCTGAGATCTATGCTCCAGTGGCAAAACTACCTACCTTGAGAATCCTCTTGGCCATAGCTAACAAGTTTAACTTAGATATAACCCAGATGGATGTAAAAAGTGCTTTCCTATACAGCGATATTGAAGAAGAGGTGTATTTAAAGATACCATATGGAATAAATAGATATGATGGTAAAGTGTTAAAATTAAAGAAGTCATTGTACGGGTTAAAAAGTCTCCAAGGAACTGGAATGAAAAATTTAACAGCTTTATGATACAGGAAGGGTTTGTAAGAAGTGAAGCGGATTACTGTCTATACTACAAAAAGAAGGAGAAGTTTTATATAATACTTTATGTCGATGACCTGTTAATTATGGGGGAAAATAGAAGCCATATACAAGAGTTACAGAAATCACTACAGAGAAAGTTTCAAATGACCGATTTAGGAAGTACAGAGAACAAATATTTAGGTATCAACATAAACAGAGAAAAGGATTATATAGAACTAGATCAGAAGGAATATTTAGAAGATATATTAAGAAGATATAAAATGGAAAATTGTAACCCCGTTTCAACCCCAATAGAACAAGGGTTTGTGTTAGAAAAAGAAGATTCCCCAGATAAAATGCTAGTAACACAATGTAGGGCATTAATAGGAAGTTTAATGTATGCCATGTTAGGAACTAGACCAGATCTTTGTTATGCTATTAGTTATCTGAGTCGATACCAAGTTTTTGCTAGTGTCAGTTTATGGAAAGCGTTAAAAAGGGTTTTGAGGTATGTGAAAGGTACATTAAATTACAAATTAATATATAAAACGAACACAGATGAACCACTGGTAGGATATACCGATGCAAGCTGGTGTGGTGAAAAAGAGACAAGGAAATCAACCTCGGGGTGTATAATGATGGTTTATGGATGTACAGTTTCATGGTATAGCTCCAAACAGCAATGTGTAGCTTTGTCCTCGACTGAGTCCGAATATGTAAGTTTGGGAAAAGCAGTAGCAGAAGGCTGTTGGATCAGAAATTTATTGATAGAAATTGGAATTAAATGTCAAAATTTTGTAATGAACATTGATAATCAATCGGCTATGTTTGTTGCAAAGAATCCTGAACACCATAAAAGACTAAAACACATTGATTTGAAATATCATTTTGTAAGAGAGAAAGTTAAGATTAAAATTGTAATATTGAAATATGTAAGTACTAAAGAACAACTAGCAGATTTATGTACAAAAAGTTTAAACAAATGTATACTTGAAAACTTATGTCAGGGTTTAAACTTAAAAAAAATGAACATTAACTTTATCATACAAATGAATTAAATTTCTTATTGTAAAAATACAAAGGTATGTAATGAGTAGGTACTAAAATAGTACTTATATGCAAAATATATATGTAACTGTTAAAGCTATAATTTAATTTCATATATAAAAGAATAGCAGAGCATCATTTTTTGTTGTCATTTTGTTATAAATAACTAGAAGAAAATTTATCATGTTATGTTCCAGGTTTTGTAAAATGTTAATGTAGATTTTGAGCATCCATTGAGGAAGGGTGTTAGATTGCAATGAATGCTCTAGGTAATAGTATCACTGTATCTATGGAACACTGCTGACATTGAAGTTGTCAAAGTCATACTGCAAATGTGAACCGCGCCCTCTGTCGTTGTAATGAATTTTACTACTCTCTGTTTCCGCTACTCGTAATGGCTGAAGTGTTTGTTGAAAGAAACCACAAGAAATATAAAAGTATACAGCAAGATAAGGTTTATTAATACCATAGCCCGAACAACCCTCACAAATATCGATACCTAAAAAATATCGAGTACACACCCTAGCATCCATTTGTGCGAGCGTGCAGCCACCGCACGTCCCCGTTGCCATTGTGCGCCGAGCAATTATTGAAACTTTTTCAATACCCCTCGTTATTTCGCCGGAGCCTGGTATCGCTACTTTTGGTATTTTATTTGTCGGTGAATACTGGCAGCATTTTTGGCTTTGTCAGAAAATACTGAACGATATTTTTGGATGTAGAAAATGCTTAGAGAAAATGTTATTTTTACTTTGCTCATAATCATAACATCTTTTTGATAAATAATTACGCTTGCAATTCGAACCATTTTGTATCCTCTTTGGTTCTAACGAGACGAGTTTCCATAAAACTTGGAATAAAACAAATTACTGCTTCTGTATGGATCAACCAAGAAAGTTAAAAAAAATATGGATTCCTTACCGAGATCTAATAACCAAAGATATGCCAACCCGCTCGTACGCACAAGTCACACGAACACATTTACACCATTTTATGCCGATAGGCAGCCACATCGCAGCATGATCTCGTCCGTGAATCGTGTTAATTCTGTCAAGTTCTCACAAAAAATTTAAAATAATGCCGTATCATTATTTTTAAACCTTATTGGGGCCTTTCTACTACGCCCAAGCCGAACTTCACTGATACCCTTAGGGTAAACCAGGTTCCTCATATTTTATTTTAAAAGAGTTCAATCGGCAATATATTTAGTTTCAATAGCAATTCCCACAAATGTATCGTTCGTTCGTTTTGCACGTCCCAATTCACAAAGGATTGTTCGGGGAAAATTGTTAAACTTTCTCTTTATCCCCCAAAACACACGTAGCCGCTTTAATTACAATTCTATAATTGGATTCTGTTATATTTCGGATATAATAATTACCTCTGCCATATCTGGGGCTTAATGAGGTACTGTCTTTTGTGTTTAATTGATAAGGCAAGTAAATGTTTTTTTATGAAAGAGAGAGTTAGTATATTTTACATAAAATCTCAGAAATAGTAGGAAGATTAGATATCAGTAATTGGAGTGGCGTTTGTGTAGCACATGCAAGCAGTGAGAATTAATTGTAGTCTCATTCGTGTTCATAAAGCAGGATTTCGCATACTAAGTTTATGTTCGAGATACAGTCTGCGCATGTCTCTATATCTTTGTTGTTGATGCACACACACACACATACACACACGCACAGACATGAAGTACCTACGATATTAGAAATGTAGCCGTGTGGGTGTGTATGCCAGTAGTCGTATCCAGTCCAGTTGAGTTTACGTGGTATTAGAGCGTTGGTAGCCTAATGGTATACTAGTGCAACTTAGAATACAACGGCTGTTATTGATTAAAAGCAGTCGTTAAGCCATGTCAGAGGCCCTTGGGTGTCCTGTCAAACTCTGACACCAGAGGCCAGCACTACGTCATACGACAAACAAACAAAATTAGAGAGGGGCTCGTATACCATGTAGTAAAACTTTTTAACTATATCTATGTCAGACAATCCTCAATGTAAATTTAACATAGCACTGATACGGTTTTATGATGTAATGCCTAGATATGTAGGTAGTTGGTAAATAGTGGAAGTAACAAATGGTAGATACACGACAAAAAATAATGTTCATCGGATATTTATTTACATTCAATCGTATGCACCAGAAAACGAAGATCTCGTTCAACGGAGTTCTTTTTTATTTTTCTAGTTCTGAAATCCAATGATTGGCCAAAGGAGAGTCGTGATACATTCAGGGTTTAGCACTTCAATATATCCGTATTTCAATGACGTAATGACTCATTTCACGCATTGCAAATTTAAGCTCCTTACAAATTGTAAAATAAGAATACCTACAAAAACATTTTATATGTACTTTCTATTATTTTTTGTGTAAATATAAAGTATTACGTAAGACTTAGTCTTATGTTCGTAAGTTAAACTGATTTCAGAAATAGCCCGACCAATATCATAGACAAAAAATGCTGTCTTTGACGGACGCTCACAGGTCGCGCACTCGTCTAAAGTAAATTAAAAAAAAAAGAGAAAATAAGTGGATATTTTGAATTATGTTTAGCCTTCTTGTCCAAATACTGTTATGATCCTCTGGATGCGGAACACTAAAACAAAGAAACCATTGTCTTCTGGTACGAAATAAGGTTACACTAAATCTCGAAAGCTTTTTAAATTAATCAATGTAGTGAGTGCGTGAGCGCTCAGGGTAAAGTGGCAATACCGGTCGCATTAAGGAGCCTGGATTGATTGATGGCAACCCCGAGATTTCATTACAGTGTCGCACCATTACGTCTTTGTTTACGTGAGCACTTTAAGCTGGTTTGACGGCCTGCTAAAGTGTTTAGAAGTTCTAAGCCTGCTGCTTTATATCCCCCGACTTTAAAAGAATGAGGGGTTGTTTGCGTTTGATATGGAGTTTGTGTGTATGTCCTTCGCCACCTAGCTCCATATCGGGCAGTCTGATTTTGATGCGGTTTTGATTATTTAACTGATATTTTTCTTAAGATGGTGAAAGGATGTCTCAATGAGATTTGGTTGATGATCAGCAAAACACAGAGGAAAATGAAGGGGAGTTAACCTAACTCCGGCTACGATAATTAATGTAATGAGTGAAGTTCTATCATGATTAAACGAGCTCTGTATCCGTAAGGGTTAGTTAGGTACTTAAACATGTAGTTTCCCAACCACCAAGTCTTAACAAACCACAAAGTGATAAGGCCTGGTGGCAGTTTAGTTATAATACGTTTTATATCGTCACCAGGACTTAACAAAGCAAAACGAGGTAAGGCCACCCACCAGGCCTTACCTCGTTTTGCTTAGCCAAATATAATATGTAATACTACTAATGTTAGGGATGAGGTGCGAATATAATATGAATCTGAAATGAAAATCTAATGTAAAACAATACAGAATATCACTAAATTTTACCCGCTAAGCCTCAACACTGGCGACACTGAACTCAATTAATATTTTACCCGCTAAGCCTCAACACTGGCGACACTGAACTCAATTAATATTTTAATGCCAGTCCGATCGTTTCAACCCCCAATTAATTGGACAGATATCAGTGTCAGCTTCCCTGAGCGCTTGGATTATTATGACGCGAGTTTTTAATTACTTTACATGAAGCCATATGTAGCGAATTGTTATGTAACGTTGTACCTATAAATGGACGTGTTCGGAATTTCAGACAACAGCGACAGGCTTCGACGAGGAAATGTCGACGTAGCGTAGAATTAGGTAAGGTCTAAAATTACTGAAGTACATTTTTAGATTTATCTTTTGCAAGAGATATTTCTTTTGAGTTTGATGTATCGATAGGTACACACATCATTTACGAATAATGTTCTAAAGCTATCCCTTTGAAGACGATATAAAACCGTATCGTTCTCTGTCCTTCAAACGGGGCTTTCAAATAAGTTAATATAATTCGGCATCCTCAGCCCCAGGGCTTTCGCTTCTTTTGCCTTTCGGACCACGTCTATTTGGCCACTCAGGGTGCGGTAGCCTTTATCCTTTTAACAGTAAAGGGTAAAAGGCTCATCGGTATTTAATAGCGAATCGGAAAAACATAAAAGCAGATGTGTACGGCTTTTTTATTTTAAATGGCACGATTGTTAGATTCCCTATGTATAGTCCATATTTTGGTTATATTTGGCTACTTGGCTGAAGCACAATGGTATTTAGACCCAGGTGCATTTAGATTGTAAAAATCACTGTAGATCGTGAATAGAAAGGCTGCGAAACAAATTTTGTATGAAACCCCAGTGTCGCCTGTTGCATATTCGAACGATATATTGTCTTACCTGACGCACAAATTACTATTTTAAAAGCTACAAACGCCATTCGCTACGCTTTAAAATATTCCATACGCAAGATTTCCCTACATTTCCTACGAACGGTCGCTTGCCGGTTTGCATGATTATGTTGGTACCTACATTGAGACATAATCCCGGCGCGCCCGACGCTAACATAGCCTCTCTACTTAAACAAAAATAACTTCTCTATGGTAAAAATATACCAACTACGATGAAGCTGGTTCGAGTCCCAATTTAATCTATTTTTCCGTTAGGAAATCTATAATATTAGATAATCAATTGATAAATGCCGGATACAATGAGGTATACAATAAAATAAAATACAAAACGAAAAATAAAACGAACGATTTGTTTGAAGTCTATACAATAAAATAATATATTATGTTTTATTTACTTTGTTCGTATACACGAGTATCTACTAGCTGCGGCCCGCGATTTCACCCCCTTACACCTGTCAATTTACACCTGTCACTTTGTCACCTGTCTATTTAACACTTGTCACTTTGACACAATAATGTCGCTTTGACACCGATCACTTTGACATCTGATGATAATGGATGATGATTTTATTTTATTTTTATTTATTTGGTAAACTTACACCGCCTTATTTATAAAAAGTTAATAAACGTCAATTAGTACTCCGCAGTATAATTTTTAGTGCGCAGTATTACTAATCATTGCTTAACTTTTTATAAATAAGGCGGACAGTGTTTTATAAACCTAGCTTAAAATTAAAAATATATCTAATCACTATTTAATAATGATGAAAAGTAAATCCGTGCATCCGTTTGAGCGTGACGGAGTAACAAACGTGCACACACGCACACGTACATAAATACATACAAACTTTCGCCTTTATAATATTAGTGTGTTTTTTTCGAGTTATACAAAATAGGTATTATATATATATACAATAAAATAGTATGTTATGTTTTATTTACTTTGTTCGTATACACGAGTATCTACTAGCTGCGGCTGTATATATAAAATTAATCCACATATCGACTAGTGCTTTTATTTATTCTTTGATATACTCGTGGAACAAGTAGAAACCAAGATACCTACATCCTTTGATTTCCATTAGGATTCAGCTTGCGGTGTGATTGCTCCCGATGCTCCCATTCGTTTTAATTCCTTCAGTGCCGGGGCTACGCCTTAATTAATACATATTGAATGCATTCAATTTTCTTTACTGGGGTAGTGAGGTTGTGAGGTTGTGACTGTCTATTTAGATTTTATATTTTTAAGGTCTAAGTAAACAAACAAGCAGACAATCTGCCTGATGGATAGTGATTGAAAAGAGAGAAGTTTAGGACAGTGGCAGAAACTGTTGTAGACAACCGTTTACAAGACATTCATCTTAAGGCTTGAGGTCTCGGAGAGTATTGCAATATTATAGGCGTCAATCTTTGTGCTAATGTAGTACCGTCTAAATTTGCATGCATACAACTAGGTGTGCTTGAACACGTGAAACTAAGCACAGCTGTACTTTTTGTCAACTCAAAGACTTTTGCTTTACAAAGCACAGTCCGTCCTTACGTGAAGTAGTACACACTCCACACCACTCCTCCTTTGGATCGGAGCACCCAAGTATCAAGTGCCTCAAGACTCGATACAACATAGAGCTGCCAAACTCGTTGAACGTCTAAGCATACATAGATATATTGGATCACTGTATGTTCTTGAGTTCTACATTGGGGAAGGTTCTGACGAACTGTTGACCTTCATATAACAGTCTCGCGATTTCATTATTGCACATTCCGCTGCTGCAAGAAAATCTATCCGCATATTTCTCTGCACTCTGATCTCTGGAAATCGCACACTGCGAGATTCATTCGAGATTCGTCCGATTTGTTGAAATACTTTTGCCGTTCACCTGCAAAATGTGTAATGAGCTTCTGGCATCCCTCTTTCCACAGAGTTTCAACTTGGAGAGCTTCAAACGAAGTTAGACTTTTTTTATTTAGATCTGCCAGTTTATTCGTATAGACGTACATACAGGTACAGCAGAAACTTTCATCTGAACTTAACAAAAACAAACTGATTTCATTTGCCATTGTCGCGACCCTTCCCACAAGCCCTGTTTGTCCTAAAAATATGTACCTAATTGAATATCAAGGATGTAATATAAACTGTCTGGAAATATATGATCTGTCACGGGAGCGTCGTTAGGCTCAAATTTACGTACGAATAGGTCTCGATAATCTGCCCCTTCTGTTCCAGGCGTCGCTATAAAAGCCTATATCTTACGCATTTTATAGCTAAAGATATAAAGTCGAAAAAGTCATAGCCTTATAAGCTGAACGTTAAGAAAAGTAATTCAATTTGCAATATTTTCTTTTAAGGGTACGTTAGCTTTTGTTTATTGGGGATGTCGCAGGCAGACTTGGGCTATAACTTTAATTGATGGTTGACCCACAAAGGAGACTGGCGCAACGATAGTTTTGACGACAACCGACTCAGATAAATGCATCTGCCGGGCCAGTGACCATAGCTATCATTCGAATGAAACGAATGGACAGAATTGACAATGAACGATGAGGACTAATAATGTATACTTGCATTACAACATTATTAACGAGGCATTTACTCCTAAACTCTACCTAATTAGTATGTAATGACATGTTTCTTTCATAAGCAGTATGGAAGCTTTACGTGCTTGGATTTACTCAACGAGTAATGTAATCAAAAGCGTTTGTTCTCCACGTTTACACCATTTACGTACCCAATTTATAGCACAGCGTAGTGGAATGTGTTCCATAAAAATGTTTTTCTGCGAAATTCGTCAGCGTCGTGCAAAGTTTCGTGCGCAGATGTGGGTTTTAGGGAAATTCGGTCGCGGCCGTCGAATGACAACTTTTATTGATGACAATTTCTGGGGACGTTCTGGCGGATCGCCAGAAGGGATAGTTTTGTTTCACTAACGATATGACGGCCGGGAGTTTCATATTTTTGTTAGATATATCAATATATCAACTTTGATAGCTGCGGCGACTGTTTATAAATTATTGTAAACACGTGATTGATGTTAAGATAAGCAATATTATATATCATAGATGTGAATTCTATTTTTGTACTATAACATTTCTTTATAGTTAGTCTATAATTTGACATATAAATTAACTAGCGACCCGCCCCGGCTTAGCAGAAGTGTTATTTGGAAAAAAAAGAGATGAAAAATTTAGTTCTCGCACACTCGGCCTTCAATCCGCTTCGGGAGAAGACGGTGGCTCCTCCCCCCTCGCTACCTTCAGGTCTCGTATGCCCCATATCCATAATAATAAAAATCTCCAAAACACCTGGACCGATTTTGACGGGACTTTCCCTGCTGATATTATAAGGAGTAACTTAGGCTACTTTTATTTTAGAAAATAATAAGGGTTCCGCGCTAAAAAATAACTCCAATCTTAGCTCTCTCCATAGCTCGCTGAGCGACCTTAAATTTGTGGACTAGATTGACCGTGAGTGTCCACGTTTCGGCTCCATAGGTCATGACTGAGAGGACGCACTGATTGAAGACTTTTCTCTTCAGGCACTGTGGTATGGACAACGAGAAGACATGACGAACCTTGCCGAATGCTGCCCAACCCAGCTGAATTCTTCTGTTGGCTTCCTTCTTAAAGTTTTTCTTACCTAATTGCAATATTTGCCCAAGGTAAACATATTTTTGGTCAACTTCAAGAGGTACACTATTGACTGCAATCGGTTCCGGGTCAATAAGATCGTTAAACATGATCTTTGTCTTAACTATGTTCATTCCGAGACCCATGGTGCCGACAGTGCATTTTTTTGATAAGCATAACCTGAATCGACATCCAAGATTAGCTCCAGATAAAGGAAATGTCGTGTCTGGTCAACAGCACAGATATTTGACATTTTGTGTACGCATTTTATTATGACATACGGTTTTAAGTTTTACCATAACATGATTGCTGCACTCAGGGTTGGGTCAGTTTGGTCTAAGTAACTCCTCAACGGTTAACACCATAGACATGAAATGTTGTATACGCATTTAATTGTGATAGCCCGTTCTTACTTTCACCATGACATTGCTACTGCCCTGAGGGTTATGGGTTTCAGATATAGGAACTCTTCAACAGTCAACACGAAATTATGTGTACGCATTTTATTATGACAGCCAGTTTTAAGTTTTACCATGACATGGTTGCTGCATTCAAGGCTCCTGACTAGGGAACTCCTCAACGGTTGATTGTGATAGCCCGTTCTAAGTTTCACCATAACATGGCTACTGCATAAAAGCTTTTTTAACTTTTTTTAATTAACTTATTATACTATAAAGGTACTTTTGATCCAGGAATAACACAAAGCCGCGGGCACAACTAGTATTCAATATAAATTTTAAATAAAATATCGTTTTGTTTGTGTGTATTGTGACGAGGTCCAAACCTCTTTAATAATAATACTCTTTTGATATCTAAATTCTTTCATAATCCATTTCTTTTCATTTTGATAGTTCATTATTCATTCAAAAAGACAAATAACCTGTCATTCCAATATATGGATTTTTAGCAAACCCGAAATTGTTATAAAATACCAATAATAAGATTATTATAACTGGATTCTTTAAAATACATAAAATAATACCTTCGTAAGTGGTCGTTTTCATCCATATTGTAGCACCACGAAAAAGTCTATGCACCTGTTGTTCCTGTAATTTATGTTGTCCACTGAGGCTTAGTCCCGGGGCTGGTGGAGCAAGCCCACACCCTGGGACCGCCTCGAGACAGTATTAGTAGTTTAAATTTTTATGATTATAGTGCAGTTTATATACAGGATATTCGGCGCAACATTGAACGTACGAAAATGGCAGGTAGGTGGGGGGTCGTCTGCTACCTACTCATCCCCAAAGATTTGACCAATTCCATTTTTTTAAATCATTTCTTAATCAAAATACCTACAACATAAAAAACCCTAAATAGTAAATACAATCAGTCCAATGACTACATTTTCAAAATGAATTACCAATATATTCAAATTGGTATTTATCCGAGATGGGGTACCCTCTTTAAATTAATTGGATAAGACCGGTGCCCTATATTTTCATCAGTAAGAACACATATTTATTCAAACCACTTTAATACTAAATCCATAATTCATCACAAATTAACATAAACGCGGGCGCCACATATGTAATGGCTAAACGTCCGACGAAATGTTGAAAACCTTTTACGAGGGATTAAAACCAGCTCAGTGTTTGTCGATCCAGCTGGATCCCCTCGCTAGTTCTTTAACTGTGTCACGCGAAGTTACCAGCCGCAGACCGTTCGTGCTCATAAATCCCGAACATTTGCAATTTTCATTTTACCCGAGAGGGATTTGCGCGGAAAAGTTGGATTCGGCGCCGTAACAGCGAAAGCCAATGCGAGGTATTCAGGGACGTCGAGTTTTTACTCTTTGAGCTTTGCGCTTTGTCGACTGTCAAGACTCCTGGGAGCACCTGCCATTTGCAGGCGATTTAATGTAAGTAGATATTTGTAACTTTTAGTCTGTTTTCATATCTTTGGCACTGAAATCGTGATTCGCGGTGGACGCGAACAACAATAAAAACAAGGAAATAAAAACAAATAAAGGAATATAAACAAGTATAAATTAAAAGTTTATAGAACCCCCGACCCCCCCACCCCCCATTATAGCTAAGAAACTTCTTGATCACATCAGTTTATCATATATTAAAAACTGCATCAAAATCGATCCGTTCGTTTGGGAGCTACGTTCCTCACCCCCATTTCCGCGCCATTATAGCTAAGAACCACCTTGTTTACCTCAGCTTTCAAACATAAAAAACGGTCCACTCGTTTGGAAGCTACGATTCTCACCCTCTCCCCCCTTTCCCGCTTACCCCTTCCCCCCATTATAGCTAAGAACCATCTCGATCACATCAGCATTCAAACAGAAAAAAACGCATCAAAATCAGTCCATTCGTCTTGGAGCTACGATGCCACAGACATAAATACACACAGTGACACAGTAATACACACAAATATAAACTTTCCAAAGGTTCATCCGCTCAATTTCCTTCCCAAAGAAAGTGAAGCGTCTCATGATAACGTAAAAATCGGCTTTTTCCTGACACTCTTTGTTTGAAGTTTGTTCTGGACAAAAAACATTAGGGAGGGCTCCTTAAACTGATCAAAAGTTTTAATTAGAGATGACTCTCTTAGTTAGCGGAACCAGTGTTCTGAAGGGCTCAGTACAAACTATTGGGTATTCATTGTTTTTGTTTACAGTCTATGTATTTTGATTACCTACTTTATTGTATAAGCCTACTTAGGGTAGTACTTACTAACTTGCATTAAGTAGGAATTCTACAATGAGCTTAACGATGCGCTTTACCCAAGTCTCTGCACTAATAAAGAGTAACACGCACAATTCGTTTGGAAGCTACGATTTTGACCTCCCTCCTTTTCTGACCTCCCCCCTCCTCCATCCCCTCCCCATAGATATAAGAACCATCTCGATCACATCAGCTTTCAAACAGAAAAAACCGCATCAAAATCGGTTCATTCGTTTGGGAGCTACGATGCCACAGACAGACACACACACAAATTGACACACACAAACTCACACACACACACACACGCACGCAGTGATATTCACCCTAAACTTATTACACCCGTCTCTTTGTTCTTCAAAATACCTCAAAATACCTAAAACATATATATTTTTTTATAGGTGTACAACTATTCTTTGTAAAAACCTTGTCCCTCCTATAAAACAAAAATAAGAAATATATAGAATCGCATTAATATTAAACAACATTGATTATGAAATTTCAATTAATTTTCATTAATTATAAAGTAACTTAGTTGACAAGATCTTTTTCCCATACAGGTAATCTTTGAATTACAGTCATTTTAAAAAACCAGTTCTATTGCATAAAATGAGCCTAAAAATCGTTAGGGTAACTAAGGGGACCAAAATGTAGACATCAACAAACAAAAACATAAAAATTAACCAGAAAAAAACGCATGTGTAATGGCTAAAAGTTGAATGGCAGTGGCCAATGACTGAATAACATGTATATAATAGGTATATTCTAATAAGGTAGAGAAGAAAAGTAAAAAAAAATGAACATTTTTATTTTACTTTTTTGTTTTCATGATTGTACAAAAAAAAGGTAAGTGGACCGGGGTCGATTAATTGACTGACACAGGTCCACTTACCTCTATCATTTTCGCACAGCAAAATACGGTATTATCTGCGCCTACTCTGCCAAGCTCATTTATGACTTTTTTTATCTATTTATCACACTTCATACTAATATTATAAAGGTGATAGTTTGTATTTATATGTGTATTTGTGTGTGTGTGTGTGTGTGTGTATGGTTGTTACTCCTTCACGCTTAAACGTCTTAACGGATTTGAATAACATTTGTTATATAGATACTTCATGTCCTGGAATAACACATAGCGTACTTTCATAATCATCATCATTCATCATCATCAGATGTCAAGGTGTCAAAGGACAGGTGTCAGCGAGTAAAACTGCGGGGCGCAGCTAGTGTATATCATAAATAGAATGAAGAGATAGACGCCGGACCACATGAGCGAATCTTATAGCCAATAAATTACATTTCACGGTGATAATCACGTCATTCCTTTAAATTCAATAGTAACAGTTCGAGCTCGTCTCCAAGAGGTGATTTGAACGAAGAAGAGCGGTGATTTTAACGTGTCGATTCTAATAATTTACATGTATTTTCTAAAAAAAAAACTTTTAAAGGACAAAATCGGCTTGAAAGAGACAACTTGTGTGGGTGGTACCGCTAGATTTTACTTATCTTGTTAGGTGGTTAAACATACAAAATACTAGCTACGCCCCCCGGTATCACCCGCGTGCATTATGATGTTGGATGATGATGATGGTGAAAAGTAATCTATGTGTTAATCCAAGACATAAGCTAGCAAAGAGCCGTTTGAATGTGAAGAAGTAACAAACATACACACGCAATTCTAAAGATAAAAGATAGATGGCGCTAATCGGTGCATACGAAGTTTTCCGCTCGATAAGCGAGTTTCCATTTTATACTCTAAGCTCTGATTGGCCTGTTTACGACAGTAGTTACACTTCTCTGATTTATAACATTAGTGCGATGGGCAAGGATTGCCGTGTTATTGATGTGACAAGCCCCGTTAACCCCAACGGATGTTCAATAGCGACGTGTAATCATGTCAGATTCTAGTCTGGATATTGGAAAGCCATTGTGAAAGATCTAGGGCACAATGGCAGTATGTCTCGGGCTGATAATGGGTTGATGTCTCACAGAATAATAGCACAAAGAGTAAAACCATGAACTTAATACCGCTTTCAGGTTAAAATACATAACGCTTTCTAGACAAAACCTTTCTTCATCTCATTTATGACATGAATACCTATTAGCCTACTTTATATATTAGATAAGCGATACCAATCGTTTCCTTGCAAAATTATACAAACAGGCAAAGATATCGTCAAACGTTTTAGATATTATGTTTGTGAAGGCGCGCCACAATATCAGATAGTATCGATGACGTCTCCAATATTTACGCATTGCCGCGTTTCTGGCCCCTCCCTACTCTACATTCAGTCACTCGGAGTTTTCGCACTTTGAGGCAATTTCAGAGCGCAATATTTCCTTTTTATTGGGACTTCTTATCCTAGGATTGATGGCGTATACGTTTTGCGACGTTTAGGTGCTTGCGTAAGCTTCGTATATTACATTAACATCTTTTCATCGCGGTTACGCGAACTTACGAGATATCAGCGCATAGAAGACATTTAAAAATCATTTAGGTGCAACAAACTACTTAAAGGCGTGCGTTAAAAAACGTTTTATTTCCACTTTAGGTACATGTATGGAGATGTACCTATAAACAAGAACAAATAAAAAAAATAACCCCTGATAAATTATAGCTAAGAACCATCTCAATCACATCAGCTTATAGACAGAAAAAACGCATCAAAATCGGTCCATTCGTTTGGAAGCTACAATGCCTCAAAAAGACACTATGATACAATAATATACATACAATAATATACAATAATAATAATACATACACATCCTAAACTTATAACACCCCTCTCTTTTGAGTTCGGTGGTTAAAAAGTAAATTGCAGTTCGGGTCAAAAACTCTAGAAGTTATGTTGATGTGACAGGCGGACATGCGAATAGAAGGACGGACTGAACGAAGGGTTCATTGTTGGACTACGAAACCCTACAACTGAAAAATCAAGCATAGGAGAGAAGGTATTGTTTAAGATCGCTTTGGATATTTCAAACTTAGTTTAAAATAGCTTTATACCCATGCGGAAGAATCTATCAACAAAATCCAGTTAAGATACATCTCGAGAACTTAATTAACTATTGTAGCACGAGAGTTTGGAACAACTTCAGCAGACTTGCTTCTGACAAAAGCCAAGTAACGCGCCATGTTAATTGTGTTACTCCAAGTAGGCTTAATGATGCTAAGTAGATTGTGTTTGCGTGCAGCCTACGTCGACAATTGATTATATATTGTTCTAATGTACCAAACTAAATTAATACACACACAAGGCAAATGAATAGGGCCGTAATTATAATATCTTAAAACAAGAAAAATCTGTAATATATTAGACTGCTGAAAATGAGTCAGTTTTTTTTGTGGTGTTTGCCTTTAAGCACGATCTTACATGTAAAGCTATATTTTTTTGTGGTGTTTGCCTTTAAGCACGGTCTTACATGTAAAGCATTTTTTTTTGTGGTGTTTGCCTTTAAACACGGTCTTACATGTAAAGCAATTTTTTTTGTGGGTTTTGCGTTTAAGCACGGTCTTACATGTAAGGCAATTTCTTTTTGTGGTGTTTGCCTTTAAGCACGGTCTTACATGTAAGGCAATTTCTTTTTGTGGTGTTTGCCTTTAAGCACGGTCTTACATTTAAGCTATTTTTTTGTGATGTTTGCCTTTTAGCACGGTCTTACATGTAAAGCTATATTTTTTTGTGGTGTTTGCCTTCAAGCACGGTCTTTCATGTAAAGCAATTTTTTTTGTGGTGTTTGCCTTTAGACACGGTCTTCACGTAAAGCAATTTTTTTTTGTGGTGTTTGCGTTTAAGCACGGTCTTACATTTAAGCTATTTTTTTTTGGAATAATAACTGTTAATAATTTATTTCAAACTAGCTGCGCCCCGCGGTTTCATCCGTATGGATGATGAATGATGACGATGAAAAGTCTCATATGTGTTATTCAAGGGTATAAGCTATCTTCATTCCAAATTTCATCAAAATCCGTTGAGCCGTTTCAGCGTGGAGAAGTAACAAAAAGCCACACACACTCACGCACACATTCACCCACTATTCACAAATATATAATATATAATATTTGTTTTTATAGACTATCTCATTCTGATAGATCCAACATCTATCACACTAACTCGTATTATATGTTTGTGTGTGTGCGTGTGTTTGTTGCTGGATTAACACATAGGCTACTTTTGAACCAAACTGAGGGTCTTTTTAATCGTTTTTTTAAGATTTTGATTGTCCTGTATTAACACATCAACACGTCAAAGTGGCAGGTGCCAAAGTGGCAAGCTTTGTATAGAGAAATTTCATTAGTATCTTGTAAAACTGCAGGGCGCTGCTAGTTATCTATATATGGGTGCTATCTAGACAGTAAGACTAGAGTCAACATACACAAAATCGTTGTCCACACTAACGTTACACCGTCTTACTTCATGAGAACTTGATTAAAACTTGCAATAGTTCTTCTTTTTTAGGCTCATCTGCAGTCTTCTCATGCTATGACCCAAGTTATCCTGGGCGATGGAGCGCTTGGAATATCAAGTAGATAGTTTTACCTTTTCCGGGTAAAACTGCGTGATATAATAAATCGTCGTGAGATGTATACCTACACTTTGAGCAGTATGTTAAACGCCAAGCTACAACCCATGTCAATTGAGTTATTCCAAACTAGGTAACGAGCTTAATGGCGTTACTGAGACTCTACCTTAAGCAAAGCTTACTTTGAGTACAATCTATCTATACTCTACTTATATCTGTACAAAGAAGATAATCAAAATAAAGGTCTAGAGTACTTATAATAAGCTACTGAACAATAACATAACATTTAAAAAAAACGTAAATGTTTGTTTGTATGTTTGTTCGCGCATTACGCAAAAACTATAACACTGATTGCAATGCTGTTTTGATTATTGGATAGCTTAGGGTTGGACTCAAAAACTAGAGTACTTGGTATCTCAATACAATGAGTAGAAGCCGAGCAATCGATACAAACTTTTTGACGGTTGAAGGAATTTTGATCAAATGTTGGTATATTGGTATTTTTGGTCTTGGGATAGTAAAAAATGACCACGAGTGCGAAACCGTGGGTACGGCTAGTTTCTTAATAAATTAAAGGGAAAAAAAGATTCTTTTCCTTTAAAAATACGTGTTATTACATTTGTTGGTTTTATTACGCTTAAGTTATTCTGATGCAATCTTATCAATCTATATACATAGATAACTTTTGCACTAAAAAACTAACCAAGTCAACATTGACCTTCAAAATAGAACAATCGGCGGCCTTATCACTAAGCAGTGAATCTTTTCCAGAAAATAGTTCTAACTCTTCTAGTTTCAAAAACAACATGATAAAGTATTTTAAATTATGCAAGACAGTAATTAAAATGTATGTAAAAAATTTGTACATAGAATGTTACGTTCGACTTTTAGGAATCCTTAGTATCACCTGAGTTAGGGCACAGTACATATAAGTACTATGGTTTGGGATACGTGAGAAATTTGGAATGACGGTTTTGCGAAGTTTAACCCCCCACAAGAGTGTTCGCACCAATTTGTGCACTCGCCATGTGCGCGTGGTTCACCTGGGTTAACATGAACCGTTACTCATTTCGAATATCTTTATATCCTAAGAACGCAAATAAACAAACCTTAAATACAGCTTTAATAAATCGTGGGAAGTTTCCGCTCTGTGACAGACGGGCACAAATAGAGCCATTTTTATTCTTACAAAGGCATGACGGATCGCACTTAAACGCAGACTTTTGTTCTCTATCAGAAAAAATTGCGTAACCACTCAAGATATTAATGCTAAGAATAGAACAGCGGACCTCTATAAATATCAATATTAGGAGGTGAGTTCTCTTAAAACGTTTTGAATATGACATCAGAGAATGGACTGAAGATAACATTTTAAAATTATGGTTATTAAACGACTGCCCAAAAATAGTATTGTGTCAATAAAAGATAAAAATATAATAAAGAGCTAATTTATTTGAAAAACGCATGTTTACTCTGCGATGAAATATAGGGAACTTATACCAATAAATTATATACTGTTGGAATGTGTTTATTCAGCAGTACTTCAATTTGTACCCCATACGTCTAAATCTGTTCAGGCATTTAAAAATTATGGTGGAATAAAGAAACTCACATACATACAAACATACATGAATCCTAAAAACATTACACTCCTTTCTTTGGGCAGAAGTATAAAAATTAAAATAAAGCACATAATCAAATATTACAATCAAAAAGCGATATAATTTAGCAATGATAATTATCAATATTAAATTAAAAAAAACATGAAATTAATGTCAATAAATTAAAATTACAGTTTACAAAAAACAATTCAGACTAGGAACAAATTACAAATAAAAATGATGTCAATAACAATACATATTATTATCCAATTACAGTTTATCAGTCAAAAAAAACACTAATATGATAATAACATTTCTGTTAATAAATTTTGCAACTAAAATAATTATAATTTATATATATATATGTATATTATAATTTATATATATATATATATATATATATGAGTTTCTTTGTTCCACCATTACGTCTAAATGCCTGAACAGATTTGAATGTATGTGGTACCGTTAGAATCCTTACATCATCCCGAGTGACACAGGCTCAATAAGCTTATTTATTTGAAAAGTTATTTTTTGGCAGGACTATCATGTTTTTTTCTCTTACATGTTTACTTGTTTTGCATAGCTCCTCGCAATCATAATGTTGAGTTGCGACGCTCTCCTCCTCATTGTAAAGGATCTCCTCTAGAATCGCGACTAGAATATTCCTCCATCAGATCTTAGGATTTGTGGAGTGCGACATTGATTAGCATGTCTAATTGAATTGCGACGCACTCACAGGGCATATTAATGAGCTTTTAAGACTTCAGAGCGATGTTAGGGTTACCAGGTTACCTAGGGTTTACCAGCGCGACTAGGCTCCGCACCAATGACTTTCCTAAGTTATGTGTGAATTTCCAACGCTCCGTGCTTCGGAGGGCACGTTAAGCTGTCGGTTCCGTCTGTTATTGATTAATAGCAGTCGTTAAGCCATGTCAGATGCCCTCAGGCGGATCGGTTGGTTGTCCGAGTTGACAACAACAAATATAATATTATTTCTGTTCCCAAGTCGGACGCTGTTGTATCGTGTCTCTTTTTGATATAAACTCAATTTAGCTTATCTTTGTAGAGTTCTTTCAGTATGGTTTAGTTTTTTCATTAATTTTTGTACTGATAAATCACATGACTCTATCATTAGCAAATGCAAACTAACTTACATTCATAAGATGTTGTATATTTGATGTCATGTTATTTTAAAGTTCAACAATTAATAAAAAGAACTAAAGCAAATTGGAAGAATTCTATTATTCCATTGTATTCGAGTTTTAATTCAGTCAGGCAGCGCCGCACCGTGTTGTGAGAGCGCTTCATTAAGACTTCACTAATTAAACCGATGCGGCGATGCAATCATTATCATGATCCTCTACTAATTAATTCCAATGAATTATTATGACGGAACTTGTTCCATTAATTTTCTAATACGATAACAACTGTGGGGATGTTGTTTAGGGACAACATGTCCCAGTATTGACCTGATGTATGTGATTTAATTATTATTAAATCACCAGTGACCCACCTCGGCTTCGCACGGGTGTAATTAAGAAAAAATGAGGTGAAAAATGTAGTTCTCGCACACTGGACCTTCACTTCGCTTCGGGTGACAGGGCGGCTCGCTTCGCTGGCTGCCTCTCCCTTCGTCATGTTCAGGTAACCTTCCGTGAAAAATAATCTAACTGATGGTGAAAACAGCATTAAAATCCGTTGCGTAGTTTAATTAAAAGATCTAAGGTAAGGATACAGACGGCGGGAAGCGACTTTGTTTTATCTATTTGTATTGATTTCTTCCGACATCTTGAGCATTTATGGACACATTTTAATAAATTAACACAAAACAATATCCAGCTATACCTATAAACCTTCTTCTTGAATCACTATTGATGAAAACCGCATTACAATCCGTTGCGTAGTTTAATTAAAAGATCTAAGGTAAGGATACAGACGGCGGGAAGTGACTTTGTTTATCTATTTATATTGATTTCTTCCGACATCTTGAGCATTTATGGACATATTTTAACAAATTAACACAAAACAATATCAAGCTATACCTATAAACCTTCTTCTTGAATCACTATTTATTGATGAAAACCGCATTAAAATCCGTTGCGTAGTTTAATTAAAAGATCTAAGGTAAGGATACAGACGGCGGGAAGCGACTTTGTTTATCTATTTATATTGATTGCTTCCGACATCTTGAGCATTTATGGACACATTTTAACAAATTAACACAAAACAATATCAAGCTATACCTATAAACCTTCTTCTTGAATCACTATCTATTGATGAAAACCGCATTAAAATCCGTTGCGTAGTTTAATTAACAGATCTAAGGTAAGGATACAGACGGCGGGAAGCGACTTTGTTTATCTATTTATATCGATTTCTTCCGACATCTTGAGCATTTATGGACACATTTTAACAAATTAACACAAAACAATATCAAGCTATACCTATAAACCTTCTTCTTGAATCACTATCTATTGATGAAAACCGTATTAACATCCGTTGCGTAGTTTAACAGATTTAAAAGTCTGTACAATGAAGATAATTAAATAAATGGTCTATGTTACTAAAAATAAGCGACAGAACAAGAATTTTTTTTTTCGATAGGTCTGTCTGTTTGTTTGTCTCTCTGTCTGTTTTTTCAAGCATCACTCAAAAAACTACTGGTCCGATGGCGATACAGCTTAGGTTGTGACTTGAAAACTGGTTTACTTGGTATCTCAATCCGCCAAGCAATCGATGAAAAACGATTTGACTGCTCAACCAAATCTGGTATATTGTACTTTTGGTCCTGGGATATAACATATAGATAAATTTTAACCCAGATGAATGACCACGCGGGCAAAAGCGTGGGCACAGCTAGTATTTGTACATAACTGTCAAACTGGAATGAACGGTTCTCAGGCTGGTTCAGTTTTGAAAAAACACTATTTACTAATATCCTATTACTTGATCCTAAAAGTAACTAATTACGGAATATACGAACTCCAGCCAACCTTATTATTTTTGAGTATTACCTGTTTGCTAATAACGACTACACTATTAGAATCAAAATCACATCAGTAGTACTAAATAACACACCCACGTAGAATTATTACAGCTACAAAATTCTCAGGCGTTATTTTCGGCATAATTCCGATGAAAGCTTCATAACTTCACCGAAAGTGTACTTAATGTTAGCGAAAAGCTAAAGTAAGAAGTTATTAATTTCTTCGTAAATTGCTCTATTTTATGATAACAGCTGAAGTTGTCTTGAGGACCTAACTTTAAATCTGGCAATATTTGTGCTTCGTAGTGCTTTCAAAACATGTTTTTAATGTCTTCAATTTAAAATATCCTTCTGCAATAGTTGTTATCTCTGTTATTTCCCATCACATTTTGAAAACTATTGTGCTACACGACTTGAATACTTCATCTACGACACTTAAAATATGGACCACTTATTTGCAGTGATTCGTAATTAGGGCAAAGCTAAAAAAAACGGTGGTAACTTAATGGGCACGATGCTGATTCTTTGAACCAAAGACTAGTTTTTTAGTCACGAGTCGTAAGTATTCTAGTTCTACCTTCGATGAAAGAAACAAATAAAGATCAAGCACTTAATACTTACTATTATTCAAAATACGATCACGCGAATATTTGCGGTGGCGTGTCGCGTCGTACTTCACAGTTCGTCATCAAAAGATCGCAAGCGATATTGTGCCATCTTTTTTCCAAACGCATTAACCCGTATCGCTTGCCTGTTTGCTCCACGCAAACATTTAGGTGTTACGCACACAAGCGTGTGTCAGCGCGCGTAGTCGATTAGTTATGTGTGCTGCCCCGGCTCAAAACTATGGGTAGCGGCTTTTTACTTTTTATAATGATTAAGCTTAGTTACCTATTTGCCAATTAAAGAAGCCGTCTCCACTATAAGCGGGCCATGCGCGTTGTTTTAAATTTGCGTGGAGTTTTTTACCTATTTTCTTACCCAACTACGGCTAGGTAAAGTAAGGGTTATGTGTTCAAATTAAAAACTTGGTCCGATTTTGACTAGCCAGGTATATGAATATCATAGGCTATTTTTTATCCGACCATAGTCGGATTTTAGTTATTGAACTTATGTCTTATTACGTACCTTATTTAGCTAGAAGGACATGTCCATTTTGTTGACTTAATTGTTTACAATTTGGCAGCAGCATCAAACTCTTCCTATCCAACAAACCCAATATTCAGTTGCCGTATGACTGTTACATTTTATGTCTCTCGGAGTCCATAATTTGCAACCTAACATAACATGCATGCTAGGAATGGTTGTACACCTCGAAATGGGGTAGATCGTGCGGGACTCTTTCATAGTATAATACCAACTTTATCAACCTACCTACATCTACGGCAATAAAATGAATTTGAATTTGCACGAGGTTATACGATGCGGGTACATTTGAAATTATAATTTTGGTGCAGCTTTGTCAAGTTGCGGTGTGCTACAAATTGGACACGCCAATGTCAGCTCAGCATGTAATATGGATTCAGCTGATTAGTAAGTTTGCCATATCTGACTATAAGAATATGACGTAATGCATTTGAGGTTGTTAAAATGTACCGTAATAGTGAATCTATGCTTATAATAAAGCATAAAGAACGAAAAAGTCTGTAAAATGAAGATAATTTAAAAATTGGTCTAAGGTACTTAAAATAAGCTACAGAACAAGAATAAAACTTTTTTTAAATCGTGTCTGTCTGTTTGTCTGTTAGTTTGTTTGTCTTTATGTTTGTTCGCGCATCACGTAAAAACTACCGGACCAATTGCGATGCGGTTTTGCCTTAGCCTTAAGCTACGTACTTGGTATCACAATCCGATGTGTAGAAGCCGAGCAATCGATAAAAATATTGTTGACGGCTGAAGGAATTTTGATTAAATGTTGGTATATTGGTATTTTATTTAGGTCCAGGAATAGCACATAGGTACTTTTAACCTAGAGAAATGACCACGCGTGCGAAGCATCGACTAGTTTAATTAATAATTACAGCAAGTCCAAAAGTACGATACTAGATCTGAACATAGACAAAAACAAGGGAATAAATTGTATAGTCATTCCAAAAATTTCATTTTGTTTATATAGTCTCACAACTGCAAATCCTTTAAAACTTACAAATCAGATGTTAGCCACAACTTTGTATCCTACTAATTGCGTGGATGGTTATTCGGTAAGATTTAATACCGTTTGGGGGACTTTTTCCTGGGCCGGATTAAGGTTCTGGTTTCCGAGAGATTTGTGCTCAAATCCGTCGCAGTGGGGTGCTTGGATCGTGTCCAAATGGCGCACGAACATTCTCCGCGCGTAATTTCCTATCTGGATAAATTTATTTGACCCGTGATGGAATCGAGAGCTGCGGCTCAAGTGATTTTCCTTCAGTAAGAATTATGTCCCCAGGCTTAAGTGGTTTCGTGACAGATGTCAAATGAAGTGGTCGCTATGGTGGTTGGCTTACCTATAATAGGATGTGACGCTCCAGGCGCTTATTCGCAATGCCACACGAAATTCCTTGCAGAAAACGTATGACGTCATTATGGCAACTACCATACAATTCTACGAAGATATTGTAACGCGACGTGTTATGGAGTCTACACACCAAGGTCGCCGACTAACCCGCCGACACAACCTTTGTTGGACAGCGGGTTAGTCGGCGACTTTAGACTCCCGTACGTGTGTGAATGGTTATAGCGAATAATGGCTCTGATATTTTTACCCGACTATGGCGAAAAAAGGGAAGGGTAATGAGTTTAACAGCGTATGTATGCATATATGTATGTGGGTATGTGGATGTTCCACCATAGCGTCGCACCTTTTGATCCAATTTTGACAAGCGAGATATCAATTTTTTACCCATTGCGGCATTGAAAAATAATGGTTACGTGTTTAAACTAAACCGAGGCATCAATCGATTCGTCTTCATCGCACGAGTGTCATAGGTTATTTTTTACCCGAACATAATCGGGTTTTAGTTTTGAACGTCTTGTTTAATAACTTTATATTGCAATACATTGCTTTCTTACTATTGAGACCTCGTTAGAAGATTCTTGAAGAGCTCGATAAAATAATTTCGACTGTCATTTACCTGAAACAAAAGAAGAGAAATTACGTTAGGATGGTTATAACAACATAAGTTATGATTGTGATGCATGGTAGAGGTAATTTTGCAACTGGGTCAAAGTCAAAAAGTCAAATCAGAACGTTAACTATGCCCGATTGGTTCCGTGAAGTTTTAAGGGGTGGGGAACACACAGTTCATTCTTGCTACTTTGGGCCAGACCTGTAATTTCAGCAACCGAAGAATCATTTTCAAAGTTTAGATAACTATTAAAACAAAATAAGCATCAAACAGAAGGCTGAAGCCACAAGTGATTTTTGGAGAAGTGTAAGTACGAACAAGAAATTGAACACATTCCACAATTCTGGAATTTCGATCGTTGCTTTCCCGGCTAAGCTATACGTGATAGTGCGTAGTCTAGGCGGATGAGGTTTTTAATAGGTTTTATATTTATTGGGAAGCGATATCTCCAAATCAACTTGAGCGAATCGGCATTTGTATGAACATACAAACATAAAAGTTAGGAAGGTGATAATGAGGTCAAGTGGATTTATATGAAAAGGCTTTGTTTATCCAGTACAAGTCAAAATTACTTTTTGATTTAATTTTAGGCCTCGTTGGTTTTGACTTAGCAACTTAAAATATTAAAAAGACTAGTTTATTCTAAAAATATGCTGCAAGTTATAGTGGAAGAATGAATATTTATGAGTATAATTTAGAAAAGAAGGAGAGAGTACACAGATAATTTTAATTAATGCACTCACTGACACTCAATGATTATTTTCTTTAAAGTAGACGGTTGTGCACAGTAAACAAGGTCAATTGAGTCACCCAGTTGGAAAACCAGCCAACTTCAATATTTTGGAAGGTCAATTTTACATTTTTATACAAAAGGTGCAATGTGATTACACGCACCACAAGTTATAAGGACGAAATGTGAAAAAAAGGTAGGTCCATAGATATAGATACAAGACAGTTTAATTTAGGTCTGTCTAGTTAAGGTTAAGCAGAAGGTTATTTGAATAATTAATAGGTCGATAAGAGCTCTGTAATGTAAACTGCGCCGATTAACTTTAAGGGCCACCGCAGTGGGGGACTCCTCCCTAATCTTTGCGGTCGTGTTTGCATAAGAAGACCGTAGGGGGATAAGGAATATTAAAGCTCTTAGATCCTTGCCTTAGTTTAGAGAGATTAACTCGCCTTGTGGGCAATGTTAGATAAAGTTTAAGATAGGGGAAATATTGTAATAATAAACTGTTATTTTTTTGTTAATACGGCTTTATTTAGGTTCACTAATTTTATTTAACAGAAAACCTAATTGTGTATTTGAAATAAAAAAAACATAGAACCTAAACTAGAAGTCAAAAATCCCGGACAAGTCCGAGTTGAACTCCTGCGGAGAGGGTTCCGTACGATTAATACAAAAATAAAAAAATATGATTAAATGAGCGATTTACCATGTTGTTTTAAGACCATAGACTTCTTAAAGGTTTTCCTGTAATCTACAGGTAAAGAACTATTTCAAATACTTACTCTTTTAAAAAAAAATATGTTCATTATTTTCAGAGATAACTGGAGGGGGGGAATTTATATCTATTTTCTTGTGTAACTTTAAACCCATTTATTTTAAAATTACGAAACAGAGCCACACAACAAGCCCTGTAATTTGATATATCACATGGTACAGCGGTAATTGCTGATAGCGATAAGGCAGTATTGTATGACATTGTATTTTATGTGTATGTACTATTATTTTGTTTTCTTTATTGTAATGTCTCCAATAAAAAAATATTGTATTGAATTGTATTGTACAGTCTTAAAACTTTTTTTTGGATTTGACACGGCAAACCATCGGACGAGACAACGGCTAGTTACGGCTCAGTTGTGTTTTTCCTGTGCCAAGCAGTTTTATCCTATACTAGCTGCGCCTCGCGGTTTCGCCCGCGTAGGTTATGATGATGATGATGATGAAAGTATCCTATTTGTTATATCAGAGTGTTAGCTATCTCTATTCCAAATTTCATCATATTCCGTTTAGCTGTTAAAGAGAATGAAGTAAGTTAGTAAGTGTTAATGATGAAAAGTATCCTATGTTTGATTTTGAAAACTAACGCGAATGAAATTCATATTAAATATAAATAAAACGGCTAAAAACTCACGAAATAGAAGATTGGAAATACTCCGAAGTTCGTAGCGCTCGTCGCGGCTTGTCGGCATAACACTCCCAGACGAAGGACTTCAAAACAGTCCGAAACTGGTCGGAGTATTTCCGATCTTCTATTTCGTGAGTTTTTAGCCGTTTTATTTATATTTAGATGTGTTATGTTATTCCGGGGTATAAGCTATCTCCATTCCAAATTTCATCAAAATCCGTCTAGCCGTTATCGCGAGAAAACTCCCCAAACAAACAAACAGCGTTTTTTTTACTTTTATAATATATTCGTGTGGATTAGAGGCCTTGCATGAATGAAATTAATAAACCAAAAAAAAGAAAGCAGGTTAATCTATATTAAAACAAAATCAGCGTTCGTAAGCAGTCAAGAAAATAACCACAGCTGCGAAAACGTCCAATGCCATCGTCCCACAGACTGCGATACAACACTGATGTAAATCACACCGTGCGCAACGCGGCGTGCCGAGGCTAGGGGCTGACACGGTGCATACGGCGGGGCGCCCGGCGAATACGATGGGGCTCCGCCGCCGTACGTGCCGTGTCGGGGCGTTGCCTGCCCGCCGAGCCGATGCCGTAGTGGCGCCGTGTCTGTCAACATACTTCCTTGGTGATCCATACACAACTGAAGACCGTGCCTACACACGGCGAATCAACCGTAGTTTTTCACGTCAAAAAATCCGTGGTGTACAAGCGGCCTAAGTGAGCTGTTTGCTCTTAAGTGTAAAAAGCGCTTTAGTAATAGGTCTCCGTTTGGACCCTTTGGGTGTGGAACACTAAAAATATATCTTTGTTAATTTTTTTGGCCCGTCATAGCTTCATACATACACAAATTAAAACGGAAAATCTCACTTCAAATTCATTCAAACTCATCAGAGGAAATCAAGGAAACTTCTTGTGCGATAAAAAAACTCGTTATAGTTACCAGAAGAGTTGCTGGCGAAAAGCCATTAGGTGCAGCTATTACAAGAGGCTCGACTCGTGCTTTGTGACCTCTCTAATAATGACGCCTGGTTATTGTCCGGCAACTTGAAGAGCGGGCGGGAGCGAGGTCGTTTAATACACGTGGTCAATGATATTATAAATAAACTGTGGAAGATGCTTTGTCCGCGCTCTAAAATGGCAACAAAAAGTCAGCTGATTAAAAAACTTTCGCTTAGTCGAGTGCGGTCTTATAACGAAGTTACACGCGCATGAAACGTCACAGTCACAGGCTCGTCTCGTGGAACTTAGAACATAATATATTTTTTATAGAACTTAATGACGTCATTGTCACCCCTGCTCATAACAAAACAGGTCAAATAGCATATTGCAGAGTAATTTTAAATTTAAGCTGCGGTATTAAAACTTTGCTATGTCTTTAGAGAATTTAGGAAGAGTATCACGTGTCTATTATATAAAATGTCATTGCGTGTGGCCTTGTCAATATACCCGTGACTTCAGCAGTGAAGCATGAGCTTGATATTTTAGTTTAACTCACTCTTCACTCCACTCCACTAAGTAGCAATTTGAATAATTTATTATTATAACAAAAAAAATATTTACGGGGAATTACTAAAAAAAAACTACTGAAACGATGAAGAATTTTTGATGAAGTTTATGTGGAACCACAACACACTCAAGGCCTACCATTTAAAAAAACCATAAAAGTCTATCTTATCTCTACGCTTTATATTAAATTCACTTGTATGTTTGTATGTCTGTATGTTTGTATGTTTGTATGTTTGTATGTTTGTAACCGACTCTTTTGGACGCTATTTTCAAATTAACACCTGTCAAAGACCGATGACAATGCAATAATTCGAAAAAAAAATAAAAAAATACTAATATGTAGAAAATAAATAATAGTTTAAAAAACTAAAAAACACGCTTTATATAGAAAACCTTATATATAAACTCTTATTTACACTATTAAAATAAATTTTAATAGTGTAAATAAGAAAAAAATGTTTTATTTAAAAAAAAAACGTGGTGTGTATGGGTCAATAGTTATAAATATTTCATTGACAGATATGAGAAGCACCCCACGCTTTTTTTAAACACGCTTTTGGTTTTCTATATAAAGCGTGTTTTTTAGTTTTTTAAACTATTATTTATTTTCATATGGCAATTGCATTTATCAACTGACAACTAACTATTATAAAATCATAACGACCCGCCCCGGATTCGCATTGTAATTTCGCGTAATTTAAGAAAAAAGAGGTGAAGAATGTGAAGTATTCGCACACTCAACCTTCATTCCGCTTGCTCGCTTAGCTCGGCCCCTCTACATTCAGGTCTTGTATGCTCGTTTCGCTCAGTTTATGCAACTCTTAAGGCTTAGCCTAAGTAAGCCATGTAAATTCATTTTTCGCCAACTCCGTTGCAAAATATTGTTTTTTTTTCTACTTACATAAAAACTTGATTACGTTTTAATATATATAAACCGTGAAAAATTATCTAACTGATGGTGAAAACTGCATCAAAATTAGTGGCGTCGTTTAGGAGGAGTTAGCGGATATATAGACAGACAGAAGAGGAAAGCGATATTGTTTTATACTATGTAGAGATATAGCATGTTTGTTTGTCGTATGAGGTAGTGCTAGCCTCTGGTGATAGAGTTCGTCAGGCCGCCCGAGGGCATCTGACATGACTAAACGACTGCCGGGACCGACAGCTTAACGTGCCCTCCGAAGCACGGAGCGATGGAAAACCATACATAACTACTGCATGAAACAGTTGGAAAACCCACATGCCATTGCAGACTTAGGTAGCAGTTGACAGCGTAACCACATGCTGGCAGCATTGGAAACTACCAGCATGTGGGTACGCAATTGGAAACCTAATTCGATGAGCCAAATAAGTGTCAGCATTTTGGTCACGCGTCACATCGATCAGGTGCTCAGAATGACTTTTGATAATACGATGAGTTCCCGGACCCCACGGTCCTAATGACTCAACACTCAGCTCAAATATGAATATTATGTAACCTAAATACATATGAATGAATATGTGACGACCGGTTGGCCAAATGGTTAGTGACCCTGACATTTGAAGTAGTACCCATAATACAGGTTATCCTAGTTTGCGGATAGGTAATTGTTAATGGTAATGGTAATTGTATGTTATTTTTTAATTATTTTTGTTTATCTTTTTTTCTCCTTTCGTACATAATGATAAATGATAATATTATTATTATATATTTTTTATATATTAGTGTATTACTTATAATATTCTTATGTATTCTTTTATTTATTCTTAAAATTTTAGTTTACAGCTACTCATATTTCTATTCACTTTCGATATATTTTTTACTGCACCGCAAAATATATTTCTCTTGCACTTCCAGGTTGACTGGTAGAAAATGCTACTTACGATTTAGTCCTCCTTGTACATTGTATTTGTGTGCTAATGAATAAATAAATAATAATTTGTGTGAATTGTCTTGAATATATTTTTATATTTAATTATTTATTTATTTTTAAACGAATATCCAGTATGTTGTTACTTATTTTTGTCTTGGTAGTATCGTTTTGTATTTGATCGTCAAGATCTTCAACCATCCCTGTGCATATTTGGCAACGCTTTTGCTGGGTCAAAAATTAACCTATCTTGAATAAAAACGTCAACCGTAGGTCAAATATAACACAATACAAGGAAATACAAAGACTAGATTACTTGTACTCTGGCGTAATGGATGTGTCCTCCACCAAGGAGGCAACTAGATTGTGCTTCGAGGCATTATACAATGATGCGCTTGTTTTACTGCACGTTCATCTATTTTATACTGCTCAAAACATAAAAGATCGCAAACAAAGTGGTCCCATTTTCATGACTTTCCGCTTGTCGTCGCTCGTAAAACAGGTCTTTGCTTGAGCTAAGATTGAGATCTGGGGCTTTTGTCTCTGCACATCCGTCCCGTGTGATGCACACTTGTTTTTACGGAGTTTTGCTGTAACTTTACGATTAATAACTAAGATCTCATTAAAAGTGTCAGGATTAGATACTCCACGAGCGTGGACTGCATAAATTAGGTGCAACGCCCATAATTGGCCTCAAAAACAATCGGAGTGGAAATTATTATTGTTATTCTCATTTGCATTACAGTCTGCGTATGTGTCTCTCTTATTTACTGCCTATCTTTGTTATTAAGGTACATGAAGCACGATGGTGGAAATGTGGCAGTGTGGGTGTGTTTGCCTGTATTTGTATCAAGTCCAGTTTTTGTTTCCTTTATATTAAACCTTGCTATATCTTAGCGCTTTAATTATCTATGATTAATAACGATGATTTCACTTAGGCTTTTTTCATATTTTTCCTCTTTATAACTAAAAAACACCGCAAAGACGGTCCCCAGTCCCCGGCGGCTCCGTTATTCCTGGCACCGGTAGTAGCCACGGTAACGGTGGAGCAGGTGGTGCTACAAATCCCCGGCAGGGTCCCAGCTACCAACCTCCACGATCTCTGGACCTGGCAACTTATAACGCACGCACCTTGAGGACCGACGAGAAGTTGATAGAGTTGGAAGAAGTAGTAACCCAACCAACACAAACTAGTTGCATAACGGCTTTAGAGCCAATCTGATTATGCCCAAAGGTGCTAAGACGTAAGTGCTAGAGCGTGCTCTGGAGACCTAATGCAGCAGCTCTAGAACCATTTTGGGCACAATTTTATGTAGCCTTTAGTTCTATTACAACTGCACAATAGTAGTAAAATGGTGCCTCAAGAGCTGCAACGGATGATTAACGCCACACTAACCCTTTTATGAAGCTACTTTTGTGAACGAGTGAACGAATATGAATGAATGGATTGTATGTTAAAAAGGTGAATTGTAATTAATATTGTAATCGGCCATCATTAAAATATTATTGTTAAGTAAATAATTCTTAAGTGCCATATTAGTCTGCTAAACACAAGCGGATAAAAACGCTTGCATATTTACTGTGCATATATATGGTCTTTTTCCAGTAATTTTGGAGCGCTTTCGAAATAACATCAAAACAGAAGAAATATTTGCTAAATAGCTATGACTATTTTTATTTCGTATTTTTATTATGTATCAACAGTTTATTATCTGCAATTGGTCGTTTGTATGTTGACAAAATCAAAGTTAATTTTAATGAAACACATCATTATAACATCTAAATATTGCAAGTCAATAAGTCAACTTTCTTGAGAAACGGCGGATTGACTAAGTCTGTACAGCGGTCCAAATAATGTCTATTGTATTACTTAAAAATATTCAATTAGATCTTTAGTTACATTGATTATCTTTTTGGAACTTGAGTCTTTATTAGAGTATATTATTACCCCTATTATGGGACTTCTAGTAGAACAAGAGAAGTTATTTGAACTCTTATATAACAGCTTCATATGGCCTACAATTAACTCTTTTATGCAATTGAGCGGCGTAAAACATTAATAATAGAAACCCTCATACAACTTTCAGTGACAAATGCTCTTCGTAACTCTCTATAAAAGTTGTAAGTGGTAAATTGGTTCTAGAACAAACTATTATAAAGACAAGGGACGTATTTGGTTCCGATACTGACACTTTTAGTACATTTTGTACCTAAAGACGTTTGGGGAAGCAGTTATGCAACTTTAAACTGTTTCCTGAACTCTAATGCTGCTATTATACATCTTAAATTTACAAAATAGGCTGCAATTTCCACTAGTGTGTTGGGAAGTAAGTTGCGCTGGGGCACTATAGGGTTATCAGAAGTCCGAAGACCCTCAATTCCGGTGACTTACTCTATTACCAGGAGGGCGACCAGCAGTCTCAACACGGTATCGGGTTTCTCGTCCACAAGTCCCTCGTCAACAACATTGTGAAGATCGAAAGCGTTTCGAGCAGGGTGGCATACCTTATACTCAGAATTACCGAACGATATTCATTGAAGGTCATACAGGTGTACACCCCACACTCGAAGTTCCCGGACGATGAAGTGGAGGCTATATACGACGACATTTCTAATGCCATACATGCCCCGAAAACACACTTCACAGTGGTGATGGGGGATTTCAACGTACGGCTGGGCGAGGAATGGCGATGAACTGAGAGTGGGGCAGTTTGGATTTGGACAACGGAACCAAAGGGGTCAGCGATTAGTCAACTTCGTAGAGAAGGAGGGACTCTTTATGATGAACTCCTGTTTCAAGAAGCGCCCGTCCAGGAAACGGATGTGGCTGCACCGCGCCGGTCATAAGCACGAGATAGATTTCATTTTGACGACCAATAAGCATATACTCAATGATGTCTCTGTGATCAACAGGGTTGAGACCGGCAGTGATCACCGCATGGTAAGAGGCTCATTGAATATCAACGTAAAGCTGGAGAAGTCTTGTTTGATAAGATCTACTCTTCGCCCAAGTCCTGCCCAAATCCAAAACCCTGAGAGCTATCAGTTGGAGCACCAAAATCGCATCCAAATCCTTACTGCATGCGGTACAGTGGACGAATTAAGCAACGGGCTGGTGGAAATTGTTCACGCGGTGGAGTCGGAGTTCTTTAAGACCCACTGCAAAAATAGAACACAGAAACTCTCTGAGCATACACTCAAACTTATGGCAAAACGAGGCGAGATGAGGCTGCAGTCTTCAGTGGATATGTCAAGTTACAGTTTGCTTAATAAACAGATCTCCAAGTCAATGAGACACGATTTGCGTTCCTATAATACTACTTGTATTAAGAAAGCAATAGAGCGGAATGAGGGCTTCAAAGTGTTCGCAAGAGATCTGTCTATTGGGCAAAGCCTGTTGACGAAGCTGAAAACCGACAGTGGCAGCATCGTTTCGTCGATCATCAGTATTCGTACGAGATCAGAATGGCTCTTAAACAGCTTAAGAGCAACAAGGCACCAAGGGAGGACGGAATAATGACAAAGCTTCTGAAAGCGGGTGGTACACTGGTACTTAAAGTCCTTCAGAAGCTGTTTAACTCCGTCATCCTCGAGGGTACTAGCACAGAAGCGTAGTGGTTTTGTTCTTTAAGAAAGGTGATAAAACCCTCTTAAATAATTATAGGCCCATTTCGCAGCTGAGCCACGTCTATAAGCTGTTTTCGAGAAGAGTTACAAACCGTCTCGCACATAGGTTTGACGACTTTCAGCCTCCCGAACAAGCTGGATTCCGGAAAGGCTTTAGCACCGTAGATCACATCCATACGCTCCGGCAGATTATACAGAATACCGAAGAGTATAATCGGCCACTATGTCTATTGTTTGTGGATACGAGAATGCCTTTGATTCAGTCGACACCTGGGCAGTGCTACAGTCATTACAGCGGTGCCAGATTGACTACCAGTACATCGAAGTGTTGAAGTGTTTGTACAGCAAGGCCACCATGACAGTCCGTCTTCAGGATCAGAGTACAAATTCTATCCACGTGCAAAAAGGGGTAAGACAGGGAGACGTTATTTCTCCGAAACTGTTCAACTCTACACTGGAAGATATATTCAATCTTCTGAACTGGAACGGATATGGTGTTAACATCAATGGCGAATACATCACTCACCTTCGATTTGCTGATGATATAGTCATCATGGCTGAAATCCTGGAAGACCTAAGCACAATGCTCAGTAACCTCAATATTGTTTCCCAACAGGTGGGTCTTAAAATGAACATGGGCAAGACGAACATCATGTCAAATGCCCATGTCGTACCCATACCGGTTTATGTTGGGAACGATATTATCGAAGCTGTTGATCATTATGTTTACATGGGTCAGACGATCCAACTGGGTAGATCCAACTTCGACAAAGAGGTCAACCGAAGAATCCTATTTGGATGGGCAGCGTTCGAAAAATCACGCCATATCTTCTCGTCGCAGATACCACAGAGCCTCAAGACGAAAGTTTATAATCAGTGCGTGTTGCCAATGATGACATACGGCACTGAGACGTGATTGAACTATTGGTCTCATACACAAGCTCAGAGTTGCACAGCGTGCAATGGAGAGAGCTATGCTTGATGTTTCACTACGTGATAGAATCCGAAATGAGGAAATCCGTAGAAGAACGATGGTTACCGACATAGATCACAGAGTTTGCAAATTGAAGTGGCAATGGGCAGGCCATATAGTTTGTAGAACCGACAACCGCTGGGGAACAAAGGTTCTCGAATGGCGACCACGAACAAGCAAGCCAAGTGTGGGGAGACCCCCACACGATGGACCGACGTCATTGTAGCCATCGCAGGAAGTCGGTGGATGGAGGTGGCACAGGATCGCTCGTCGTGGCGCTATTTGGGGAAGGTCTATGTTCATCAGTGGACTTCTAAAGGCTGACATGATGATGTTGATCATGCTAACTAAAAAGGCTGTTCTTACTTATTTCAAATTTTCCCAAGTAGCTGTTTCCCATTTTGCCCTTTTCATAAGCTGTTAATTAAATCTTTCATTATTTTCACAAGCAAAGCAATTTTCGGGTAATAACCTAAAGAAAATGAATTTAAAATAAGCAATCATAGCGTTTACAAGAATTTAACTAACATCTTTGAAGCTAGGTATTACATGAGTATAAGCAGGTAGTCGTGCTCGGCAGTCCGATGGTTCAATAACTCCGATACCTAATTGTTTCCGGCGTCTAATAGTCATAAAGTTAAGTACTTTTCAGCAAATTGTGACATGAAAATCAGTCGGAATTGAAAACCAATTTCTATATTCAAAGGCTTGCGGACAGACGTCGCGTTAGAGAAACGTAATCTCCTTTCGTTGTCCCGGGGCGCCGTTACCACGGAGCGGAGCCGTTCTCGCTTAAATTGCGTTTTATTCACTAGGTACGTTTTATGGTGCTAAGAAAAGCCAGCTTTCCCCGCTACCTCTATTCCTACTCCAATGCCGGGATTAAATGTTCAGTCTGAGCTAATGCAGACCCGCGAGCACTTAAATAAGGTTGTAGTCAAGAATTTGCTCCTGTCAAGAACAATACTATTGCAGTTCTTTACTCAACTCTCTATAATGAAACGTAAATGAATTCTTATTTTTGCTAATATTGCAAATAAAATAAACTTAATAAATAATAAGGTTTTATTAATTTACCTACCTCAAATGCAGATTGAGTGTGTGGCAATTTTTTTGATTGATTGACATAGACTTAATTGATATGATTAAGTGGTCCTCCCTTCTAAGTGAATCAAGAAATAGGATAAATGTTTTGTTTTGTATGTTATTTCATTACAAAAGTAGATAATTTAGAAGTTTGTATAGGCTCATTTGTAAAGCCTAAGGTTGTAATCTCATTCCCTCCTTTGAAATAAATATTAGCAATTCGTGGGGGCAACACTTATTTATTATTTACCCAAGTAACTAAAAGCGGAACTTTGCGCGGGGCCTCGAAATCAATTTAAAAACTTTACTGAGACCAAGTTGGAGCTTTATCAACCCTCACTTAATGTACCGATTCAGTCTGAGGACCGAACAGTCCGACGTTTACAAAACTGGACTTAACTCACCTAAATTTCCAAAAAGGGGCCATTTATCGAATCAAAGTGATTGCGAGCGAAGTTAATTACGCGGAAAGTTTGAAAGGGACGGAAGTGTTTTATTTATAGGAAATGGGACAAAACAAACTGTATAACGTTACTGTTTAAACTGTATAACGTAAGCTGATAATACAAGAATTAATCAAAGCGAATAGAAATAGAGTGATTTTCTTGGTTTTCTCGACTCACACACGCTAATTTTGTTGAAGCCCATTGTTAATTTGCGTACCGGCTTCTTCGATAAGAACTGAGCTTTATTATAACAGCGGTGATCATTAATAACACAAAGGAAAAACTCAAGACCAACTTTATAATTACTATCTCGAAAGCCCGCTCTCAATCATTGTCCTTAGTTCAGTGGACGTTAGTTTAACTTGGACTCGGGCAAAACGTGGCCTAAAAGATTCACTGATGTAAGAATATACAGATTCTTTAAAATTACTGGAAAATTTGAATTTTCAATCGACTTCAAGACGAGGTTTTCAACTCGATCCTTATGTTTTTTTTGTATGTATGTTACGCGATATCTCCGGCAATTGTGGATCGGGATACCTCAGGGGTAGTCACATTTAAATTTCATGAAAATATTCCTCCTCTATGGGTGGAAAATCATTGACCCACTTTAAGACGCGATATCTCCGTCAAATGTGGGTTGATTTTGAAGTTTAGAATAGTATATGCATTAGGTATGGTCCCATATATATATATATATATATAATTTGGTGAAGATCTGATGAAGACCTTAGGAGATACAAAGGAACTCCTCAATGGATAACAGCAAGTCACTTGCGATTGCTGTAATCGCATGTTCATGTATTGTTTACGCTACTCAAAATAGGGAAATAAAATAAACTTAAAAAAAAGTAAAAATCGACTTCAAAGTGAATAAAAATCTGGGAAAAAGTTAAGGAAATGAGTACCCAATTTTCTTAAATCTAACCAAATCAACGGCACAGACTTCCTTAACTGTTTTCCACATAAGATTATTTTATTTATTTTGATGTCGGTGTTACTTACACTTTTAAGTTTATTTTATAATACGTTCCTTCACGTTCTTGCTAAACTATCGAACAAAATGTACTATCTACTTCTTCGCAAGACGCCTGCGGTTTATTAGCTTGGTGGAGCGGGAGTAAGAAGTAGGCAAGATAAGGGAACGACAAGCGTTGAACTGACTTCTCTCCTCTTTTCTTTTAGGTGCATCCTGAATGGACTTTATGGATTACAGTAGTTAATCAGATATGTATAAGGCTAGACCAAGAATAACCTTTTGAACAGACAAAAACTAATAAAGTCACGAATCAATTATGATGAAATTCTTAAGGAACGACACAGTAGGTAAATAAAACCACGTCCAATTCAGTTCAGAAATTCCGTAGATATAAGTGAAAATACAAGCACAAAACAGTGTTGAATTGTCAATTTTATCCTTGTGGGAGTAGACTAAAATATAAGTCTTGAGAGATTAATTAGGCAGCTTTAAGTAATTCTTCATAGCCCCAACATAAATTGTCTTAATATCAAACAGAAACAATTCGCCCCGTACAAAAACTGATATGCCAGAGTATAATTACTCTTGTGAAAGCCTTTGCAAACTGCTATTCAGGCGTTGCGAGACCTTTGTGTCAGCACAAAGAGCTCAGTTTGGCCCAGACTCCCCTCGGTTAGCCTCCACCTACCGAAGAGATGGCTCTGATGATTAACATTACTATTGTTTTAAATAATTAATATTTTATGACGGTAGATATGATTTTTATGATATTAGAGGTTAACTTAGCCTGCTTAGCGTAAACATATCTGATAAATTTCTTATGGAAAAATTTCGATCATGGACAGGATTCAAACCCGCGTATATCCATGCTATGATGCAGTGGTCACGGTTCCTGGTTAGAGGCATGTGCCGCGCAGAGGCATGTATGTATGCAGGTTCGAATCCCGTCTGTGATCCAATTTTGATGTGTAAACTTATAATGGCGCGGTACGGGAGTAACGACGACTCTTGGCGCGGCGACGAGTCGCCACGGCGTGGTGACGTTGCTCGTCGGCTCTTTCCGCCTCAGCTCGGCCATATTCAAGTTATAGCCATCACATAATTTTTTATATGTACAAAATGTAATCTCTTCAGTTGGGAATTGAACTCCAAGTACTACAGACTGATGGACGAACGGTCTTATTTTTCGGCCTAAGACTTATGGTATTAGGCCGAAAAATAAGTATTGATCAGGTTGCTGATTCACAGTTGACCAATGAGAGCGCGCGGTGCAAAACGTTGCTCGATGTTTTAGTTTTTTTTTTTTTTATGTTTACACATCTGCTAAGCGAACCGCGTTTTTTTTTCCTTTAGAAAATTATCAGATACTGTATATATAATTGTATGGTTGGAGAGATAGAGGTTCTAGTTATACATTTTATTAAAAGTCTATATAATTAAACGGTTTCGTATGAAAGACTCTATAAGTAACTAATTTATTTCGTTATATTTGTATTTTGATCCTCAAAAGGATGAAATAATAACATATGGATAGCATTGCCGAAATAATAAGCGAATGTTAAATAGAAATAACTACTTTAATCGTGTTCTATGGGCGCTTGTTCACGAATACTTTGATGTCGTTTGTAGAATTTTTAAAAAATAAAAAAATGTTTACTTTTTTTATATGTACTAAAGAATAAAATAAAATCATGGTGCGAGTCGAACTTCTAATACTCAGGTTACGCTACGATTGGACTCGCCCCACGTTTTTTTTTATAACATTCAAAACCATTTAACTTAAAAAAAAAAACTTTTCAAGTTTTTAGATTTTTATTTAGTTATTTTTAAAAATGTACAGTGTTCTACGTGTCAAGCCTTTCATTTGATACCCATATTGAGGAATTTGTAAAAAATATGTAATCCGCCATTTTGTGGCGGCGGCCATCTTGGATTTACAATGATACTGAATATTCATAATTGTATTGTTAGCAGAACTAAAACTACCAAATTTCAAATCAATCGATCAACAGAAAGGGAGTAAAATTTTAATTACTACATTTGACCCAAACAAACAAACAAGTCAAGCTAAATAAAACCGTTAAATAAAAATAGATTATCATCTCATTGATTTTCCCATATCGTGAACCCAAACCTGGCTGATCAAAACCTGACAGCGGTGGTGGGTCGTACTTATTGTACCTTGTGTTGGTTGTGAGTATCCCAACTTCAGCCAATCAGCTGAAGGAAGAGCCGCCCTCTGTATTATACATTTTACTCTTGAAGTGCGTAACGAAATTAATAACAAAAAGTTTACAACTACAGTTTTGGAATCTGCAAACTGCTTCCGTCCTTTGTGTGAGCACAAAGGGGCTTAACTCAGCCAGCCTGGCGGATATTAGGCCGCCCGCCACAAAGATAACTTTGGTGATTTACGGAACTACTAACTAAAGTTTATGACTATTCATGATTATATAAGGTTCTAATAATGGTAGGTACTAATAATTATACGAGGGATAACTGTTTGGGAATGAAGGAAAGTTTATTTTTCAGCTCAAATTCGCAAATGAGAAGACATTATCAGAAAAAAACTGTGTCATTAAAAAATAGTTAAAAGAATATTCTGCGTCCACAACACGTTAAGAGAAAATCTTTGTAGCAATTGTAGACCACAAATCTCCTTAGAAGAGCTTTTGTGCTCTCATTGTGTTGTCTACTTGCTTTACAAGAAAAATACAATGGAAAGAGCGCGGCATGCAACGAATGCAAAACAACGGGATAACGTAATAATTTACTTGCGTTTTGCTTTTAAAATAGTGCACGTTGAGGAAGCGTTCTTAAAAGTTAAAGTAGAATAGATTCTAAACACTTATCTACACTCATATCATAAAAACCGGATTATGAACTCAAAAATGGTGTCATAATGACATACATTACGCACTGCACGTCTCTAATAAGTTTTTTTTTGCATATACACACTGTTTTTTATATTTTTAACTATAAAATATATTTTTCCCCATAAAAGCACTGATTTGGCACATTATTACAAGGGTTTTCGCCATTTATTGTCTATGGTGGCGCGTGCTGGACCGTATGCGCGCGAACTCGCTGTGAACTGGATTTTGGCCTCATAATTTACTTTACATTTAAGAAGTACCTAACCAATTTAATGTGTTATGTGTTGATCAAAAGTTTTAACCTAATTAAAGATGTCTGATGGCAGTGTTAGTGAGGAGAATTTGACTCCACGTTACATCACGGAAACAGCAACGAACATGACGAACGAACGTTTACCAGAAAAATCAAGAAAATATTACGCCAAATATTTTATTCATTAAAAGTAAGTTCCTATTGCATGTGTGTAGATAAAAAAGTGGATGAAACGGCACATAACTAGGTATGAGACTCGAGTGATACTATTAAAAAACGGTTACTAAACTACGGTTCGATTTTTAAACTCACTCTGGTGTTTTAATAGCTGTCGGGCCCAGCTGTTATTGAATAATAGCAGTCGTTAAGCCATGTCAGAGGCCCACAAACTCTGACATCAGAGGCCAGCACTACCTCATACGACAAACAAACAAACAAACAACAATAGCCCTCATTATGCAGCCGTTTCATAAACTACTCTAATTAATGCCTTCAATTAAAACCATAATGATAATAATCTAACTCTGACACCAGAGGCCAGCACTAACTACCTCATACGACAAGCAAGCCTAATGATAAGACATTTGAAATTAGGTTGCCATACAATCAACCGCCGAGCAGAACTGTGCATACATTTCTATCTTCGAAGAGTGTGTTTCCCGCGAAATTACAGGACATGAAATGAGACTTAAAAGCTAATGTCTCAGAATGTGAATTGCAGTGACAAGCATTATTTTGCAACCAAAGTTTTGGGTGGCAAAATTCAAATTAATTTTATGCTTTACTTGACAAGCGACCTGCTAATCTCGACACAAAATTTAATTTAAAAACAAAATAGGCGCTGAAAATAAGCTCTTCTAGGCATACTTTGGATAGAGTGAAGTGAAGTATCATCATCATATCATCAGCCTATCCACTGTTGGACGTAGGCCTATCCTAATGCGGCGTGCATTGACTGAGCTCGGTCTTCAGCTCACCTCAGCCGCTTTTAGCAGTTGAAGAAGTGTCATACGAACATAGTATAAACATGTCAATAAGCAAAAATCTCTTTACATTGAATTTGAGTTGCAAATCACACGAACATGAGCTTAATCTATTACGGGGCAACGACAAGCCAACATTAATAAGGGTGTGACTATTACCAGATTAGGAGTGTTTTATTTATAGTGCAGTTTGTTGTCAATCACGTAGCCTCACCGCGGTAAGCCGATTCCCGGCTTCCATACCAAGGCGGGCGGGAAGCCTTAGGAACCACCACTTACTTACACATACTGTTTCCGCGTTTCTTTCCTTCGCCTTGTCCGCTGTGTCGTGGTCAAGGCTACGCTACAACAATCTATATCTAACTGCAAAACAATAAACCGCAAGAGAAAACTGCAGTACTACCAAAGGACTGCCTCTTCTCGAAACGCTTTGCGTCAATTTAGGTACTCCTGTAATGTAATCTTCTTCAAAATTAACAGCGCATTAATTATGGCTGTCAGTTGTTTTTAATGTGTACGAATCGCCACCGCTACGAAACATGTCCAATCAAATGTTTGTCCGCAGTGAAAATGATGCAGATTTCATTAAAGGAATATCTAGAATTTACAAGAAAGAACTCAAGCAAATGTTATACTCGTAGTCAATATCATAGAAAAATAAGAAAAGAAACAGACGTCGAGAATAATTGTCGAGGACGACTACATTCACAAAAGGTAAAGGTAAGGTGTAGGTAAGAAGTGCAACGGCTCAGGAAGTAAGTGAAAATTAATAATTAGCTACATAATTAATATTTGCAGCTTAAGCATAAGCATTTTAATTTGTTAACAACGTAGTCAATATGTGCAATTGGTTGTAACAAAGCCGCTTCAAACGTAAATCCACATCAGAGCCAATGTCTTGGATAGTTTAATTGATCGTGAATACGGATACAATTGCATAAACTGCAGTTGACCGTGCATAATTAATTGTACGTTGTCATAAACAAGGTTAAAACTGGTGACAGGTGACAATTACTTAATCACCTAATGTAGAAATTACTTAGTAACATGAGACATTGATATAATGCATGCAGACCTACAGTGCAAGTTATGAATAGTCAAACAAAGACGCTAGTTGAAATGCAACGAAGAAACTGCTGTAAATATACAAGTGTGACCTATATTCTAGTGACAATACCTTTCTTTCCAGGGGAGGTGCAGTTGCCCTTGTTCGAAGGCGATTTGGCATCAGCCGCCGCCATTTTCTCTTTTTCGGAAGCCATGGTAAAGCGTGGAGCACACTAGCAGTCCGCTGCCGATTACCGAACGAGCGCACCGCCTCGCATTACTGTTCGAATTAAATGTATTATAGTCTGAACCGCCCGCACTCAAGGACCACAAAAACTACTATAACGGATAATGAACGATGAGTGATTTCCAATGACTAACTAGCTCGGCAAACAGCCAACACCTTGTTGACATTTACTCACAAAAACTATAATTTACTTAAAAGTCAACCGCAGTTAATAAACACGGACGCGTGTGACAAAATAATTAACATAGCCGGGAGCGAAACGGCGCGTTACTGAGAATTTTCTTCATATTTGTTCTATAACCATAGGTGGTCGTACTTTTATGTATTTTCTTGTACGTGATGTATTAATTGAAGTGCGATCACGCTGCGCTCGCGCCGTGACTCGCGTGCGTTCTTCTTACAATCTAGCGTAGCCCTTGGACATCGCATTTTTCTTAACTAGCACATATTACGTTACTGCCTAAGAAATAAAGGCTAAACTAGCGCATACCCTGAACAGCCAGTGTATACAGAGCTGTGACTTTATATGATGGACGTTATTCTAGTTAGCGTTGCGTTGACGCTAATCATTGAAACGAATTAGTTGGCTTGTGCTAATCGGAAATTAAATATGTTTTAGCTCATTATTGTTAGTAATTAACAAGTTCGGAAAAGGTCAAAATATTTATCCGCTCGTAATAGATATTATTGCTGTATTATGTATGCGGCAAGCCAGCAATTCGGTCATTTTACTCTTTAAAACTAAACTAGTCTAAATTTATTCAAATGTAATTTAAACCTTGTCAACTATGTAACAAGGTCTTTTAGCCCCTGGCATCAAACAAACAACAATAGAATATAAAAAATTCTAAACTTACGGCAATTTAAGCTGCACCGCTTAAAATAACGTAATTAAAACAGGTTTTTAACACGCTGTCTAACAGCGTTTTTATAAATTCGGACACGTTCTGAGACAGCGTTTGGATAAATCGGGACACATCGGGGGTTTCCTCGTCGAAACAGTTGATTTTACGCCGACCAGCTTTAGTGATAGTTTAGTGAGTGAGAAATAGATGCCAGGGGAAAAAATACCTTGTTACGAAGCCAACAAGGTTTAAATTACGTTTGAAGAAATTAAGTTTAGTTTAGGAGATGGCCGAATCGCTCCAATATCGTACTATGAATACATATAGTTTATAGTGTAGTATATAGTGTTTAGCCAGCGTGTTCTTACAAGCTATTTTCATTACAATGTTTTGTTTATGATATGTTATATACTATAATTTTGCCTAGATAAGATATGAAATGAAAATCGTTATATTTTTACTACATTGTGAATGTCTGCAGGCGTTCTTCTCTATATTCTTTTCTACCGATTTATCTCTAAACCAATTAAGTGAATGCAGTATTCATGCATTATTTCCAGCCTATAATTCTGACATATCTACATAATATTATAAGACCGTCTTTTTTATGTATCATATACCTTAACTACGGTAAGAAAAAAAACAAAATTAGTAAAAGATAGTGTATGAGTTCAAAAGTACCCATCTAAACATTGTTCATTAAAAATATTCAATTTATTTATTAGTCAGTTGTTTATTACTTAGTCAATAGGTATTATGACTCAACACATACGTTCTTGAACATACACACATTTTACTAAAACGACACAACCTACCAAACGAAAACAACAAGGCTATAAAAATAGAATTCCGAAGTTCTATTTGTTACCGCTTAATTTAGCAACCTAGGGTATCACACTCTCGTTTTTCAACTCTATCGATACTGCAACTAAGTCGAAATTTGTATGGATATGATGCGACGGTGGGAGCTCGTAGCAGCGGAGTTTTGTAGCCATTCTCGTAGCCGCTACGCTCGCTCATTATAAACTTTCATAAGTTCCATTTTTTTTATAAAACTCTTTTATTTTATCGTTGCTCGTTTGACAGGGACAAAGAGCAAATTCATTGAGCAGCGCCTGCTCAACGAACCAAAAACGAAAGCTACTAAAACCCTGACACTTCAGCCCGAAGACGGGCACTGGCACACATAACCTGTCAATGGGTACGCACGATATTTCAAATGTTACGTAAGCCGCGATTATAACCTGCAACACTGGCGATTACTGTTATTGTGGATGTGGCACGAACAGAGAGATGGGGGCGGACCTTGAGCGGGTGGCAGCGGGCGTTGAACGGGCGTCGTGCGGCGCTCGTCGTGCGTCGCGCGAGGTTGCGGGCGGCCGCGTGCGGGCTCCGCGCGTTCACTCCGGGAGGCTGCGGCCCGAGCGGGATCGATGCGGGCGGCGCGCGGCGGCGGAGTGCAGCAGCCCGGAGGCTGCGCCGCGCCCCGCCCGCCCCGCACCGCGCACGCGCCTTTCGCTCCCGGGCCGGGCAGAGCACCACCCGCGTTCCCCCCACACCCGCCGTCAAGACCCGACGTTTCAATTCTCTCTTCATCCCGCACTGATTTACGTTACACTCTCTCCTGTCATTATATTTTTGTCTATGCAAGATGTAGATATTACTATCCCCGACTGCAGTCGCTACAGAATATAAAATCCTATTGCCGAAAGTTGCTTTCTGAAATTATGATTTCGTCAGCGGCTTCTATTGTAATTTACACATTTTAGGATCGTAATTATTGGTTTAATGCAGACCGTGAAATATTTATCTGCGCACGGTACAATAACACCAACAATGGTTGAGATATCGAAGCCGCGTGTCTTATCGGTCCCATCACAGAGCACTCTCGAGACGACGAAAAGCGCTCGAGTTATGTCAGGTATCGCGACTCGTGACCTACAAATGCCTACAACCTCTGATTTGCTCCCGATCTCTAACTTTCGAGCTCTTTTCAAGCGTTTTGCGAACCCGCAGAGACACGAAATGGGAAATTTAAGCGAAGCGATAATTTACTGTTTCTTTGTCAGTAAACATGTGCGCTCATTTGCTACGTTCCTTTGTTTGGAAGCAGATACAATTGGATTGCCAAATGAAGCGCTTTCGAAATTAATTGATAGCTACTTCATTTGTACTTACCTATTCATTCGTGAATATATTTTGGGTGAGGGAAAGCTTAAAATAGATTAAAATGCCTTTATTACTGGTAAAGAGAGTTAGCACACTTCTAAATAACTTCTCTTGGGTTGTTATGTTTTTAACTTCATGTTCATTTTGATTGGTGACTGCGATTTGTAGATATTGAAATATTTTTAAGCAAAAATTGTCGTTATTGTTTTGTTAATGGTTATTTGATATGTATGTTAGATGTATTGAACAGTATGATACATGGCATAAGAACGAGGTATGAACAACTTGCTCAGATAAAAGATATCTAAGCATTTTATTAATATTTGGAAAAATCTATACTAAAACAATCATTTTACCAAAAACATTACGTACTTACAGATAGATAAATCTTAACCATAATTTAATCTGGCCAAACGATTTACTGTTACTTTCAAAACGTAAACGATAGCAATATTTTTGGGCCGTGAAATATAGTTTAAGTTATGCCAACAGAATTGGAACCCTTTTTAAAAGTTTCGCGATTTAGATTCATGTTTAAAGGATTATTTATTACGGATCTATTCACGCGCAAATTAATGTCATTATATCATTTTGGTTTTTCACGGCGGTCGACTCTCTTGCTGATTTGTTAATATCTGAATAAAACCGGGTTCGGCGTTGATTGGTACGAACCGTCACTGTCCCACTGTAACCACTGCCGTAGAGTGATGGTATCCTAACGGTTCAATAGTGCAACTTACAATTCAACGATACTGGGTTCGGTTCTAGGCTTTTACTAACCTAACCAGAGACTTTCCTAAGTTATGTGCGGCTTTCCATCGCTTCGGAGAGCACGTTAAGCTGTCGGTCTCAGCTGTTATTGATTAATAGCAGTCGATAAGAGGCCCTTGGGCGGTCTGACAGACTCTGACGCCAGAGGCCAGCATTACCTCATTCAACGAACAAACGACAAACCACTGCCATTGTTACTTGCCCCCCTTTCCTATTAAAATGAAACGAGTCGTTTTTCCAACGTCTCCTTACATTTTTGACGTTTTTTGTATGGCGTTTATGTCAAAAGCAGATGGACAGTATGCGAAAACGGTTCGTTTTAAGATATAGGAACCGGCCATTAGAGGATATAAGTTCATCATCATCGTCAGCCTCCACTGTTGAAATAGGCCTGCCTGTAGCAAACCAATACAAGTGGTTAGTATTAGCTGATTGCATCCAGTGACTTCTCGTGACTATCACCAAGTCGTTTGGTCCAGCTCGTGGGGCGCCACCCTACGCTCCGTTTTCCGGTCTGTAGTTGCCATTCGAGAAGCTTTAAGTTAACAATTATTTCAATTAGGTTGTAACTATACAATATTGATTAATGAGCATTTGAGCATACTAGGCGTGATGTAAAACTACGCAAAATTTGGAATATGTATAAATTGCCCACTTAATCAAATAAAGGAAAGATTGAGAATACGAGTAATACCATGGATAGCTCAAGAGGAAGGCAAAGGAATGGTATACCAAAAGTCGCAGTTCAAGTCATGTGACGTGGTCGATTTTGTCTTAGCTATCAATGATAAAATATCTACAAAATGTAATTGAACGGGCCGTACAAAATTCCCTTTACAGAATAGTCACTCGAGCTCAAAGATTTTACGTAACAGCGAAGCACAAAAGCAACACAAGTGTCCTGTAAAAAGTATCGGGGACGTGGAATCACGGAATCTCTTGTACGCCCTTCACGTTCCGCAGAGTAAAGGATCTCGATTTATGTTTTTGTGTTTTCTGTTTCAATGGAAAAACGGACTAGAGAATTCTACGTAGAATAGTTAGCGTTAGCATTCCAACGCTTTTATTGGGACATTGCTGCTGGATTTGAGTTTGAAAGCCGAGCTTACCTAAAGTGTGTGATTGTTGATTGCTCTTCCGTAATATAAAAAAATAATAAGACTTTTTAGGGGTCCGTACCTCAAAAGGAAAAAAAGGAACCCTCATTGGATCACTTCGTTGTTGGTCTATCTGTCTGTCAAGACACTTTTTCTCAAGAACGCGTGTCAAGAACAGATGGAACACAAAAATTGACGGAGGATATCTAGTTGAAATTAATATCAAATGCAATCCCTTGGAGCTGTGAAAAAAAAAACTTCTATGTCAACGCAATCAAAAGATACGGCCATGTATGCTGCATACTTTCATATTCATATTAATATTATTTATTTCCTAAGTTTTAGGTTCAAAAGATGGAAAAAATGCACTTGTAATTGTAAACTGCCAAAACTTGCCTTTACAGGCGTATGAAATTTGTACAAAATTATAATAAGTACAATTAAATTCAGAGCGATGGTGGCCTAATGGTTCTATAGTGCAATTTAGAATTCAACGATACCGGGTTCAAAACCTAGGCTCCCGCACCAATGACTTTTCGAAGTTATGTGCGGTTTTCCATCGCTCCGTGCTTCGGAGGGCACGTTAAGCTGTCGGTCCCGGCTGTTATTGATTAATAGCAGTCGTTAAGCCATGTCAGAGGCCCTGGGGTGGCCTGACAAACTCTGACATCAGAGGCCAGCACTACCTCATACGACAAACAAACAAACAATTAAATTAAAAATGAAATAGGCAATAATATTAAAATTAATTGCAATATAAACAATTCAAAAGACATATGAAACCTATTAACAGTGTCAAAAAAATACAAAAAGATGCTTTATGAAATGTCAACAATATCTTTACAACTAAATTATGTGTGTAAAATATAATAATATAATATAATTGTATGTCAATTTAAATTGAATGTCAAATTAAATATAATACCAGCATTTCACAGTTTATAATTTAAAACACCTGAATAGAATATAAACATTTTTCTTCAAGCCATCGCACCAAACTTTTCTTAAATTTAAAAAGTAAAAGTTCTTTGAAAATGACAGGAATTTTGTTATAAATTTTAATGCACATTATATAGGAATTATTAGATCTCAAGGTCAGTGAAGTTACAGTTTGTTTTTGTACCGTGGGCGGACACTCGCAAGGGAATCGAAACCTATAGGGTACTGCCCGTTGACCAAGAATCATGAAATTTGGCAAGAAGCTTGTCTTGTAGCACAAGTAAAGGGAAAACAGGTTACATATTTTTTTTTTAATTTACGCACTTACTTGCAATTGGTAAACTGTCCGTGACCTTAGTATGTATGGGGACAACAGTTTTCCAACGTCAAAGTTAAGTTCGTCACTCAAACCAATCTTCGAGACTCGATTCCCGTGATGGACGAACTATTATTTACATACGTTACATGTTTGTGCGGAACCCTCGGTGCGCGAGCCCGACTTGCACTTGGCTAGTTTTTTAAACTTAGTTCAGCAAAATATCGGTGGACACGCGTATATAGAAGTAAAATTCACGTATAATAAATATTACGGAACCAGTGACCTTATCAAACTTGTTTATCGAAACATTATTTTGCCAGCGTCTAGGGAAATTAAACCGATGGGCCCTGTTCATGCCACATTCTTCTCATGTGACATCGCATCGCTCAGAGAGGCATTGTTTTATATATTGACACAAGTTTCTTTAACAGATATAAAAAAATGAGGTTATTAAGTTCATGCGTATGTATGTAATATTGTTGAAAATGCGTAATATTCATATATGTTAATCTACATGAGTATCTAAGCAAATGTACCAAATTTTGTGAATGTAATATGTATGTATGTATGTATGTATGCATGTATGTTTGAATTTATGTATGTATGTGTGTATGTTTGTTAACGTATTTATCAGAAACTACAAGCCTGATTGCAAAAAATATTTTTGTAATAGTTTTGGTGTCTTTTAACTCAGGGAATAGTTTAAATTTCATCATAATCAGTTCAGTACTTTAAAATATATAGACTTTTTAAGGTTTACCGTAAGTTTTGTGTCTTAGCGATCGGAATTATGTACTTCATTTTTTAGATCTAATCTAAAGTAACAAAAAAGTAATAAAGATATGAAAAAAATAACCTACTTCTCAAAGTATAAACTCAAAAGAAAGAAAGAAATAGTTTTTGAGGTCTGTGCGAAGCCTCGACAGCGTAAACTCAGTACATACCAGTTTTTTTATATTAGTTTTTTATCTTATTGGTGACATCGACACCTTGTCACTTCGATGATGTTATTTTACAAAAGGTGGTAGTTACAGCGATGATGTGGTCGAACCTGTATTACGCTTGCCTAGTATATACATATTCACTCATGACTTGAACACACGTGGATTATATCTTACAGGAAACACTGACGAGGGCAGATCTTTCCACCCCTTTGTACTCGTAGTTCTTATAATAAATGAAGAAGAGTAACGCTTCGTTACTTCGTACGTTGCTTCGTTAGTTTCGGTACGATGTGTTATGTAAGCTATTTCCTTTAGATCCTCTCCTAGACGAATGCTGGCCGTATAATAAACGAAGACCAATAACATACAGATTTTATGTTGCTTTGTTGTGCCAAGCTAAGCATCGAAATCATGTCGTAGGTACATCAACTAGATACATTCTATGAATTTATGTTGCTTTGTTGTGTTGTGTTAAGCATAGACATCATTTAGTAGGTACATAGGTACCAACTAGGTACATTCTATAGGTTTATGTTGCCTTTAGGTACCGACTACATCAATTCTGTGCTACATATCTCAACATAAAACATAAACAGGTGTTGCCGTTCTATTTGACAAGATCCGACGCAAAGGTGTTTATCCATTGGTACTAAAAGAAGCGTTTTATGTCCAAAATGTTTGTTCATTCGGGTCAGTCCATGTACCCATTGGTCTTCAGGGATGGGCAGGGTTTTACGGTAGATGAAAAGCCTAGGAAGTTATTTAATAGTGTCGTACCTTGTGTTAACCCGAGTGCTGAAACTAATTTATATACGTTACTAAGTAATAAAGTTTTCATATTTGCCTGCTGTCTAAATAGATAAAACCGATTAACTTAATGCCTTGCTATTTCATTGTATCGGTCACGTATAGATAATAGATAAGTAAGGACGATAAAATAACAACAGAATTCTCGCTTCTTTCTTTCAATTTAGGTCACGATCTCAACAACAATGAGAGATAACTGCCGTCATAGAGCGTAACAAGAATACCGTTTCTACGAAGAGTTGGCAGTTTAGCCTTCAGTTAATTGTCCATTTAACCTTCTATAGAAAGCGAGCTAACCTCAATGGAAACGTTCTCCGGTTAGCCCCCGTTGCCGGTTCATCATCATCATCATCTTGTCAGCCTTTAGAAGCCCACTAGTCCGTTGCCGGTTGCTATTACTGAATTTTTAATAGTCCGTTTTTGTTTAATTCCATTCGGGAAAAAATAAACTAGCGGTAAACAGAGCTTACTCTCACTTAATGATTCAATTAATAAAGAGATAGCATAGAGAGAGGCGTTTTAATAAGTCAATCCACATGATTCTAAAACCTGCCAAGTGTGAGTCGGACTCGCGCATCGATGGTTCCGTACTTGTATGGAGACCCCTTATTTATTTACTTTTCATTCTTATTTGTTAGGATATCTGCCTTTATATTACATTTTATTATTTTATTTTTCTTACCCTATACTGGCAGGGGTTTAGGGGGAGATCACATATTCTGTTCAACCCCAATTGTACAGCCCTATAAAGGTAAGATAGAAATATGTATGGCGCACGGCGTAGGCCTAGTAATATGGCTTCGTTTGTATCTTTTAGGTAAGGAACCCTAAAAACGTCTGGCCCATCCTAATCATATAGTTACGATGTTTCAAAAACCAAAACTGAATTTCAAAATCAGGGCATTTATACAAAAGAATGAGATCCTGTATATTTTGGTTTTCTAGAGATGTCTAAAGAATATTGAGCTCTAACAAGATTTGTTTGTTATACCTACTCATGCGATAAGCATTTGATCTTCAAGTAAGTCAAGAATAAATTTTATTTCTAATCAGGGGTTTGATCATCACCATTCAATTTAACACTCCCAGTTTTTTTTTGGATTTCATCAAATCTCTGTTTATATAATTTTCATGTGGCACATTGTAACGAGGTCAAACCTCTTTCGTAATAATACTCATTTGATCTCTTAATTCTTTCATAATCCATTTCATTCCATTTGATAATTTGTCATTATTAATTCTAAATTCAAATAACCTGTCATTCCGATATTGATTTTGAGCAAACCGAATTTCACAAATTAATATGTTATAAAATACCTAATTAAGTTCATTACAACTGTAGATTTTAAATATATATTATAATACCTTCGTAAGCCGTTGTTTATGATCACCTCCTCCTGTTCCTGTGCTCCTAATTGTTCCTGAATCCTGACCTTTTGTGTTGTCCACTAAGGCTTGGTCCTGGGCTGGTGGAGCAAACCCAAAGCCTAGGACCGCCTCGTGACAACATAAATAATGAATTATACATAAAAAAATATCTATCTAAACAGCCCGTATCCACCCACTGTTTAATATAGGCCTATAGGATCACGCCATTAATGATAATAAATATAGCCTTGTTTTATGTAGGAATCTAATAATTTTCTAAAGGAAAAACCAAGCACTGTTCTCGCTAATCAGGCGTTAATGCTCATATCATAAAAATATTTTGTATTAAATAATATTTTTAATTATTATTTGCCTTGTTTTGTTGTTCATCTTTATGATCATCGTCTAGTGGCTCTACAACCCAGCATGAGCCTAGGCCTCCTGTATTGGTTATATTATTTAAAAAAATTATTTTGTGTCACTGTATTGGTGTTCCGTTCATTACATAAATATTCTCGGCACATATTGTACGTAGTTTATTTGAAAGTTTTTAGCTCTTTACTGCAGTTTTGGCACAGAAAACATACTAAAAGCAAGATAAGATGATCCTTATATGTGCTAATGACCATCAAAGTTCAACACCGGAATAAGAGATGTTATGGATCGCTTAGGAATGCACTCCACAACTCGGCAGAACTCCCGCAATTACTTTGCTAGTTAGCCAGTTGTAGTTAACGTTAATGCAGTTAGTTAGGGCGTTAAACATAAAACGCCCTAACTGCATTATCGTAAATTATCTGCATTTATTGGAAACCCACTCATGTAGAGAATTGAATTTACTTCTCATATTATTTACCATTAAAGTTCTGGCGAGTGATCGAGATACATGGAATAAAATAGAGGAGATCTTTGCGAGCAGTGAGATGGTAAAGGATAATAAATAAAAAATAAAAAAGAACCAATGAGGTTAGTAAACACCATGCTGCCAATAATGTAGCTACGGCTAACATTTGTCGATATTAAATTGGTTATGGTCTGATATAATCTATACTAATATTATAAAGAGGTAAAGTTTGTGAGTTTGTGAGGTTGTAGGGGGTAATCTTTGAATCCACTGAACCGATTTAGAATATTATTTTACCAATAGAGAGCCACGTTATTTGTAAGTGTCATAGGCTATATATTAAAATGACCACGTGTGCGAAGCCGCGGGCATTAGTCAGTATGTTATATATCTATGGCTCCAACAATCCGGTAAAAACTCTTCCGTAAAACAGAGCACGAGCTGAGAGTGATGGTAGCCTAGCGGTACATTAGTGCAAATTAGAATACAGAAGATGTCCTGGTCTCCGCACCAATGAATTTTCTAACTTATGTCAGGTTTTCCAGCGCTCAAAGCTGCGGAGGGCACGTTAAGCTGTCGGTCCTGGCTGTTATTGAATAATAGCAGTCGGCCATATCAGAGCCCCTCGTGCGGCCTGACAGACTCTGTCACCAGAGGCTAGCACTACCTCATACGACAAGCAAGCAACTTTCAGTTCTCTCTACACCTGAGAGTGGTTTCCTCAGTCTTTATACTTAACGGTATCTACTCTGGACATCCGGTATATACCTACCACGCTTACTATCAGCTTACGAACTCATACGTATGGTAAACCTCCCAGTTGAAAATTGGCTTCTTCTATAGAACGCCCCTATAATGGGGGTGGGAGAAAGGAGTTTGCTGATAATACACAGGAAAATTCTGCAGCCCATTTCCTGGAGTCCTTTGCAGGTTCAAGCAGTATGCAAAATACATTGACAAAGTAAACGCAAACAATAATCAGTCTTTTTATTTCTTATCAAAATAAAGTAAAAAACAATATGGACAACCGTCGTGACCACATACCGATGACTAAAAAAATTATCACTCGCGTGAGGAGATTAGTTTCCAGTAGATACGTCAGGAAGTTATCACTTGCTATAAAATATAATCATCTTTGTAATCAACTTCCAAAAGGAGGAGGTTCTGTATTGGTTCTGTTTTATTTGTATCACACATATGTCTCTAAATTGTTCTGGAGGGTCATCACAAACCCTCTCGTGCGAAGACTCGATGAGTTTCAGCTTCCCCAGCAGGTGGGGTTTCGAGGAGGATATGGCACCGTAGATCACATCCACACAGTGCGCCAGATTATATAAAAGACAGAAGAGTATAATCGGCCACTGTGCTTAGCATTTGTGGACTACGAGAAAGCCTTTGTCTCAATCGAGACCTGGTCTGTTCTGGACTCCTTGAAGCGATGCCAAGTGGATAGGCGATACAATATATATTTATATAAGTGCTGAGATGCCTGTATGACGCTGCTACGATGACAGTCCAAGTACAGGACCGGAGTACTGAGCCTATCCCATTGCTAAGAGGAGTAAGACAGGGGGATGTTATATCCCCGAAGCTGTTTACAACTGCAATGGAGGATATGCTTAGTAATGGAGTAGTCAGCGGCTTGCCTCTCTAAATTGTAAAGGAGAAATTTATCTTGGACAAATTCTAAAACTGGGTTAAAACAATTTTGAGAAGGAAGCTAGTAGGAGCATTCTGCTGGGCTGGGCAGCTTTTGGAAAACTGACGAAGTGTTCCAGTCAGTCATCATCAGCCCATCAGTCTTCTCGTCACCCTTACAAAAGTCTTCAACCAGTGTGTCTTAGCTCCGTTCTCATAGCTCTAACATAGCTCGGAGTTTCTCTGAGAGATCAATCCGAAATTAGGTGATTCGGTAGAGAACTAAGGTGACTGACATAGTTCAGAGAATAAGCAAGCTGAAGTGGCAATGAGCTGGTCACATTTGTCGTAGGACCGATAACCGTAGGGGTAGACTAGTTAGACGACTAGAGTGGAGACCGCGAATCGGCGAACGTAGTGTAGTACACCCTCCGGCTAGCTGGAGCGATGATTTGCGCAAGGTAGAACTGACAGTCGTTGGAAGAGAAGAGCCAAAGATCGGGCTCAGTGGCGCTCCTATGTCCAGCAGTGGACTAATATAGGATATTGATGATTTGTATCACATCAGTCTGAAAATGGTGTGATCCCATTCTTTTATCAAAATTGGTTTTATAGTTTTTTGAACGAGCGAGAGCGAAGTGTATCCGGTTCAGCTTGGGCAAAAATGCTTTTGTATATTTGGCTGTTCTCCTCTACAGGTCACTTTTCTTAACCGATCTGAAAGAAACTTGGTATACATGTTTAAATAATTTTTAGAATATTTAGTCGTCGGGTTTTTTTATTGGGGGGTACTTTCTCCAAAAAGGGGCAAAAAGGGACAAAAAGAGGCTCTCTGTTCTCCTCTACAGGTAGCATTTCTCAACCGATCTAGACAAAACTTGGTATACAGGTTAAAGGAATTCTAAAATTTTAGGGGCAAAAAGGGGGCTACTGAATATCTCCGCCTTATTAGATCAGATTTCGATGGTTCTTTTTTTATATGAAATGTAGCAATTTTAAATTGGTTTCATAAAAATTTGGTGAAGATCTGATGAGGATCTTCGGCGTGATGAGCAGAATAGGTCCTCAAAATGCAGTAAATTGCACACTTTCAGGCTTCTTCCAGTGGAATCAGCCCTTGACCTACTAGGTAGGGATTGATGGAGCACCTTGGTTATTCATTTTAGTTTAACAATAAGGTAACTAGATGGCGCTACTGTGCACCGAAAATTTTGTTGCAAAAAAGTTTGTCCTCGCGAGGTCTACAGCTGACAGAGCAGAGACTAGTATTTACTAAATCAATTTTGGTCGGTTCCAAGTCGGTTTTAGATTCAAAGAATTGGTTTGCGTTCGGGGGTGCGTCGGTTCCCGTGCTAACAATTTGATAGGAAATAATAAGATACATCGGGTCTAACATCATCTGATTTAACAGAATTCTGACACCAGAATTCGGCACTACATATATAGATAATACATACTTTATTAACATTGTCACCAATACGTTCTCAAATGCATTTCTGTTTTGGAACCGCGTGACATTTTATCGTGGTTTATCTATACGGCATTTTGATCCGGAACACCTAAGCCTAGTAGCCGAAATATCCACGATTAACTTTATGGCCCTACATTATTGTAATCACAACAAATTCAGTTATCTTTTCGCTTATTTGCGTCAGTCGCTGATTATTGTTTATATGTGAAAATCTGGCCAGCTGACGCCATAGATAATTAGTGTATGTGCGAATCTTAGCTTTCGAACGAATGGACCGATTTAGTTGCGGTTTTTAAAGTTTGAAAGCTGAGGTAAACAAGATGGTTCTTAGCTATAATGAGGGGGGGAGGGGGGGAGGGGGGGGGGGGAATGGAGGTGATGATCGTAGCTTCCAAACAAATAGACCGATTTTGATGAGGTTTTTTATGTTTCAAAGCTGATGTGATCGAGATGCTTCTTAGCTATAATGGGTTTGGGAAGTAGGGGATTATATAATTTTTTAAATTGTGCTTGTTTGTTTATTGTAACAGTCATCAACAGTTTTCTTAGCGAAATCCATTATGCTAACATTAAGACGGACCCCATTGCTCGTATTTTTATGTATATGTGTTATTTTATATACGCAAGTGTAACATTGTGAATGTTTTGGTTGTAATTTTACAATTTTTAATGAATAAATAAATAAATAAATCAATGCTTCTAAGGTTTGCAAAAATCAATTTCCCGATTCGTTGAAAATCCTCGGACTAATTTTTTCAACAGCATTACGGAGCCCGTGGTTTGAATTTAAATTAGATAGAGAAACTTGGAGAGCGCATAAAATTTTATTGATGGTTTGGATACGAACGTAGAGGCTGCCTATCCAGGTCGTTTGCAGGCCGCGCTGTAGTTTCTGATGGCTTTCGTGGGAATGGAATAATTGCTATTGGTAACCAGTCTGGTTTACTGCGAATTTTATATCGTCCAGAGACGAGTATCTGTCCGTGCCCACTGCTGCTATAAGTATCCATTTTATTAGCTTTTTATCACTATCTCACCTGGTATTAAGTCTCTTGGTATGAAGTCACTTGGTGTTAAGTCACTTGGAGTTAAGTCACGTGGGGTTAAGCCACCTGGTGTTAAGTAGTGAGGTGGTCAATCATGGTAAACATTACAGTCTAGAATGGGACTAGCTTCAAGGACTGCTGCAAGCAAACCCCTTGGGGGTTCTCACCATGGTTGGTATGGTGGGGTTTTTAACATGGGGGTGGTGCTAGGCTATAAACAGTAGTATAATGGTAGTAGTATAGTGTTTACCTATCATTATAGTACCGTGCCGATCAACTTCGTTCGTTAGACCACTGCAATATGCTGGTGGCTTTGAGAAAGCAACCAACTCCGTTTATAACGAGAAGTCCAATTAGTTCAACAACAAAATTCTAGAAGATAAAAAATTTGTTTTGTGGAAGCGAAACAAAAGCACCCTCTACACTTTGACGAGTGTGGTTGCACCAGTACACTCGCCAATATAAATTGGCGAACATGTAGCAAGAGGGTGGTATCGCCTCTGTACATAACCCTGCATAGGTCGCGTCCTAAAAACTCTCATTATTTTCAATTATAATAATTATAATGTATATTTCTTCGAGTTTTTATTTTTATTTCAAACTTGAATTGATTGTTAATGGCTTGGTATCGGCATTTTTGTGGATAATCATTAAATTGAAACCTCCGATCTTGGCTTAACCATGACATTTTTTTTTCTTTTGTATTTAGTGTAAATACGACGTTGATATCATATTTACGAAATTAATGCCTGGTTATAAAGTTTTTTTTTGGCTTGGCTAGATTCACGATCATATTAAACAAGACAGCTGACACGTGACATAATATGATCTGATCATGTGTCTCGTCAAATAACTATGGCGAATACGTAGTGGCACAATGGTAGTGCCCTTGCTTCTCATTACAAACTGAGTTGGTTGTTTGGTCGAAGGCTGGTGGCGTTGGAAAAGCGTTGACGGCCTGGCGGTAGCCTGTGTGCTTTCAAATCTAACGGCACCCGATTCAGCGCCAATGACTTATATAGTAGATCATGTACGGATTTTGTTAACATTGCTCAAAAACGGTGAAGGATACGCCTTGTCCAAGAACCTCCAAAGACAAGCCTGACATCCACTAACCCGCACTAGGACAGCGTGTTGGATTATGATTGTGAGAACGTAATAAGTTGATGATGATGTTGGGAGACTTGTCATTCCCCAAGCAGCAGTATGCCGTTCCCTACCCCCACGTATTTCCACACCCTAACCTCAAATCGCACACATTCCTAAAGAGTAGAAACGACAAGATATTCTTGTTTTTAAAGCAGGAGGGAGTCCAGGTACTTGCATAGAATATGTAATTATACATACATATGTATAGTTATTCTTTACATTCAGTACCTAGACTATATACGTACAAGCTCAAGCCAAGTCAATCAAACCTAACAACAAATAACTCAACTCAATAAAACCTGGCTGGCAGTTGTAGAAGTTGGTTGAAGTTGCAGAAATTGAATGGACAGCCTAAAAAAGAACTGTAAAAGCTGCCTTGAACTGGTGTAACTCGGATATGACACTAGTAAAACATACATAGATTCAAATATTACAGCCATGACTCGGAAAGAAACATTTCTGTTCATCACACATAATCATTTCTGTTCAGAACTCTATTCTATTATATATTATATTCTATTCTAAATCGGTCGAGAGGTAATTGTGATGTGGGGAAAGGAGAAAAAAACAATGTGACAAAAACAGACCACATTGGATGTCAAAAATACCAGTTTTTTTTATTCATATACAAAGTTATATGAACGAAAATATTGACTACTTTTTTATCATAGATTTATGATAACAAAAGTATAAAGCAAAAGTAGAAATAGTAAGTACGCCAGTAAAATTATGATTTTATCAATTCTTATTATTTTGTTGTCCGATAAAAACAGATTAGTTCTAAATCCTCAAATAATTTAGATAATAAAAATCCTTAGTAAATCACACCGATTAGTGTTGGCAAGGAGTTGATTATAGTTTTATTTTCCTTAGCAAGTGTCTGTTATGTTTATTGTTTATTTACAACACAAATAATTAGCTTATACTACCGAGCACCCTTAAAATACTTGCGAATCCGCCGTCAACTACTATTGGAACCTAGGTGAAGACTCTAGACTAGTTATATAAATGAAGTAAAGTTTTAAAAATAGACCCATATTTATTTCTAGGACATCATGAAGTCGAGGTACCTAGCCTTGTCCTTCAACGAAATGAGAAGATACTCGTACAACCTACATTAGAATTCAAACGGGCTTTATTATGTAAGTAAAATTGATACTGAGATAAAGTTCCTTATTGCAAATAAAATGAATACAATACACGACACTTGACCCGATGATCGCGTCTTCAAGGGCACCTGTGCGCAATAACACGACTTTAATCGGTTGTCACCTGCCATTTCACGGTTGTTAGAACGCTATAAAGATTCCCTCTGTCCCTTCGACTACCCAGGGAAATAAGAATCAAATTGCTTTCCATTTTAACGTGAAAACTCGACAAAAGTATTAGAAATAGTTGGCATACTATTTAACTTTTTGATAGGAAGCGACCGCATTTTATTATGTTACAAAGAATTGTTTTGTCCTCGTAGGTAACTTGATTAAAGTGAATTCGCGTTTTTTCCTTGTCGATGTTCCAAATGAAATAGGTACAATCATACGGATATGATTGTGTTTCGGCAATTCAATATTGGCTTATATTGATGATCTCAAAAAAATAGTCAAAAGCGAACAAGTGTTTGGCAAACATGCGTCATCTGCAAACGCATCTTCAATTTCCGTACAAAATACGTAGCGTTAAAATTAATGTCGTCATGATTTGCGTCTTCTCGTTCAAATATACTTTGTAGGCCGTTTCATAGCCGCAAGCAAGGTAAATAAATGAGCATCGAGAACATTTCTGAAACAAAATTACCAGCACTCATGCAAGAGCGTATCATAATCTACAAACTTGTGGCCATAAAGCGAAACATCACAGGAAAAATAGCGAACATTAATGTCCCGGCTCCTGATTTGTAGTCTCACGTGAGTCGTGTCTTGTACTAAGAACAATCACCTACCGGTGAAAGTGCCCTGAAGACAGACCGATTACGGAGAAGATATCGCTGAAGAAATTGTGTATCAGCTGTGGTTTGCTCTATATTCTACTTTGAGGTTCATATACAAGGTGTTTGCAGACAAGAAAGAAATGTTGAGGTATAAAATAATAGTACATTGTTACCCTAGGAGTGAAAGTAACTTATTTAGTTCGAGGGACTAAATAACTTACTTTCACCCGAGGTAAACACTGTGCTTTTCATTACGAATACAAGGAAAGTAAAAATAAAAACATGAATTAGCTAAATAAAAAAGAGATAATTTTATTTTACATAAATCAACAACTTTGGTGAGATATTGATTTAAAGTTTATGTTAAAGTTAGAGCAATTAGTGATAGTAATTGAAAGGTTTTTTCCGGGTATGTTGATATTACATATTTTCTGGGAAACTTCAGCTTCTACAGTATCCAGGGATTCTTGGGTGAATGTTGGCGACATAGATATTTGTCTATTTTCTTCAGTTGTTACAGCAATATATTTGGATTGCACCGGATAATCTTTTGAAGTGCTCGGTTGTGGAGAGTCAGTTTCAGCCATTTGAGAGTGAAGTAAAATGATGATGATGATGAAATGTATAATCATCAACTCTTGAAGTATTATTTTGAATCCGCTCCTCAGGCAACTTCAGACCTAATTTCCGGGTATGAGTAATTATTGCCACAGTGAAGAAATATCCCAATCCTGTTAATTAAAATAAAATTTGACTTTCATGCTTTTTCGGAGCGATATTTTCAGGTGATTCACAAACGATCGCAAAATTGATCATTTGATGGAGACAGATAGGTCGTAACCGATGGATTGAGACATTGAGACAGCGTTATGAAATCAATCTCAGATTATGTCGCTTTACGCCTCCATCAGGAAACAATAACCTCAGTAAATGGCGGCTGTGACGTCATCGCAGCCGCTACCATCGCGCAGAATTATGTCTTCGACAGTACCCGTCACTTCGATAACGATTCTGTCACTGAAGGTACTGGTGCGAACAAATACGCAGATACGATCTATATTCATGAGTGCTCAAAGTAATTTGCAGCAAACATGAATAACTAGATGTATTGTATTGGAGCGATTGGAAAATACATTTTAATGAATTACTATTTAGGGCACATTTTGGACATCGTTCGGCCTCGACTTATGATTTTGGAAGCTCTATTTGTTCTTATGGATGGGATCGAGGCTCCGGGTCGCGTTTGCTATGGACATGTCATTATTTGGAGGTAAGGGAACGGGTTGATAAAATGAGTGTGCTATGAATGTTAGCCATTAGGGCTTGCGTAATCTGACATGGTATTAAGTCTATTATTACCCGACTACGGAGAAGCAAGGGATGGGTAATGAAGTTAACAGTCTATGTATGTATGTATGTATGAATGTATGTATGCATGTATGTATGTTTGTGGACGTTCAACCATAGCGTAGCCCCTATTGGTCCGATTTTGACAAGCGAGGTATCAATCGATTCATCTTCATGTATAGAGTGTCATAGGTATTTTTTAACCGACTACGGCAAGGCAAAGGAAGGGTGTTCAAACTAAAAACTTGGTCCGATTTTGCCAAACGAGGTATAAATCGATTCGTCTTCATCGCCAGAGTGTCCTATGCTATTTATTATTTTAGTTTTTGAACTTATGTCTTGTTCTCTACCCATATTGTTTTCGATTGTAATTGTTCGTTAAATTAATCTTCAATAATCCACAAGGGTTCGTCAAATAGCACTACAATATCAACTAGCCCGGACGAAGAAGATGAAGATTTAGCCGGACTCTGTTCAGAAAGACACATCAAGAATTTCGGCCTTATTGATGTATCTTTCCATTTCTTGTTAGAAAAGCTAATATCGATGTACATTGAACAGCTTGTAATACAGAGCAAAACTTGATTTTATCTCAATATTGTCTAACAAGCGTATTATGTTGTGCAAAATAGACCTTCTCCGAAACTAGTTCGGACAAAAATTAGATCGGAATAATTTACACAGTGGTATTCACTATGTAGGTTAGCCAAGGACTTTTGGAGGACAGGAAAATACAGACATTTAGATGTACAAATATGTAGCGCGGGAATGCTCAGGGAATTTAGGTTAGTAAAGATGTTCTGTGTACCGGCGAAAGTGAGAAGTGTGTGGTGGACGAGCCCGCTATCTCGCTTCAATGGAAAGTGTTTATGTTCTAGATAATATATTTGTATCTATATCTTGTGTATATACTTATTACAAAGCAATTAGTACGAAAAAGTCTGTACAAAGATGATAATAAAGAAAAATGGACTGGGGTACTTAAAATAAGCTAATGAAAAAAAAAAGTATCTTTGTGTATGTTTGTAAAAACTACTGGACCGATTGCGATGCGGTTTTCAGAGTTGGATAGCTTAGGGTTTTACTTGGTATCTCAATCCGATGAGTAGAAGCCGAGCAACTGATGAAAAAAAAATTTTATGACTCAGGAAATTTTGATCAAATGTTGGTATTTTATGTCCTGGGATAGCACACAGATAACTTTAGCCTAGATAAATGAGCCACGGGCACAGCTAGTAGTGATGTAAGTTCTCTTATCGTAGTTTCTAAGTTCTTCTTTTTACGTAGATGTAAGTCGATATGAAACTTTTATTACTATTGGCTCTGTGAGCTGTAGACCTTGCCAGTCTGTTTGTATTTTTTTAAAATTATTTGCCGCCCCTTACACCGCGAAATCAACGTATGTAGTACATAATTTTACTCATGATTGTTAGTTTAAGATTAGAGCATAGAATAAACATATGAAATATATACCTGTTCAATCAATTACCAAAATGTAATATTGATAATAGATAGACAGCTGCCGAATTTACGAGAAACATTAACATTTTATCGGTTCCCCAAATGAACGTTCGGCTTTGACCGTATCGCTGAATGGAATATCTGGTCATAAATTTTAATCACACGTTGCTCCTTCTGTGTAAGTGCCATAAATTTATTTCATTATCGTAATTACGTTTCTATAAATAATATTTATTTTTTGGGAAAACCCATTGATAAGTAATTGAATGATAATTTCGTCACGCACGATTAAATCGCGCTAATGCTAAGCACTTGTGTGACGCAGATGATAAAATGAGGTTTTACTTATGTCCTAAAATAAATATATAGAGAAAGGACTCAAAATATGCAGACTGTTTGATGGGATCCAGGTACGTATTTTTTTAAAAGCATAATTATCTGTAGAGGATCGGAAGCTAGAAGGACTAGTATAGATACCTACTAAAATAATACAGTAGTAAAATTACACTCAAAAACTTTATCTTTTAGACCTTAAGCGTTATGTAGGTAGTATTATACAATCTTCTATATCTATCTATACTTATAATAAAGCAGTAGGAACGAAAAAGTCTGTACAAATAAGATAATTAAAAAAGAAATGGTCTAGGGTACATAAAATAAGCTACTGAACAAGAATATAGCACTTTAAAAATTCGTGTCTGTCTGTTTGTCAGATTGTTTGTTCGCGCATCAACTTAAAGCTACAAGACCGATTGCGATGCGGTTTTCACTGTTGGATAGTTTATGTTTTGACTTAAAAACTGGGGTACTTTATATCTCAATCCGATAAGAAGAAGCCGAAGAATCGATAACAATATTTTGGACGGCTGAAGGAATTTTGATCAAATGTAGAGTACTTTAAACCTACATAAATGACCACGCGTGCGAAACCGCGGGCATCAGCTAGTAATATAATATATTCAGGACAATTTACACCAATTACCTAACCCCAAACTAAGATACCTTGTACTATGGGTACTACTAGATAACGGATAAACATACATAGATACAAATATTACATCCATGACACGGAAACCAACCTTTCTGATCATTATATAAATAATTGCACTTGAAAGTTTTTTTTTAGAAAGTGTTTAGGCTGTTGGTCTACAACTGACCTCTACAGCGTCACCGGATGGTGGGGCGGGCGCGAAAGCGTTCCGCCGCAATACCGCAACCGTTTGACTTTGTAGTTAGGGTCACAAGCCAACCGGCCGTCAACAGTAACTACACATAGCGCTGAAGCCTTCAAACGTTTAACCGAGCTGTCCCATTTACTCATATTGTACGCCAATTTCCTTGGAGTACATTAACATAATTTAAGTCGGCACATTCCACGTCACGTATCCTCAAAATATGCGGCCGTGGAGGCAGGAGCGAGACCGAGTGGCAAACATTAATACAAGTATTACGAGACAGCCGGCCCGGCGGCAAGTAATATTCTTTGCAGAACTACAGAATCAGAGCTAGGGCTTCGAAGGGGCTTATGTTTGAGGCCGTAAAGGGAAACAAAAGCAGTAAGTCCGAGAAACTAAGATTAATAAATGTAAGTACTAACCAAAGTTAGAAAAGCCTTGGGAAATGTAATTCCGTACATTATTCTAGAAAATAAATTGACAAACTTAAAATTTAAGACTTTCTATGATTCTCGACATAATTAATCTAGTGATAAAATTTAAAAATATGCAAAAGGATATCTTAAGCCTTTACGTTAAGCTCTTTTTTATGCGTGGTAGATTAATTTTATATGATTAATATACCCCCATATTATATATTTATTATATATATATATATATTATATATATAATATATATATATATATATATATATATATATAACGCGCTATTATATATATATATATATATATATATATATATATATATATATAATAGCGCGTTATATAAATTCTAGCTCCGCCCTGCAGCTTCACCCACGTGGACAAAGGATCGGTCAAAAACACAGTCGGTCGAGTCATTTTCGAGTTTTCGCGAGACTACTGAACAGCAATTGTTGCGATTTTTCGAAAAGTTTCCTTTTTTGGGCATTTGTGATGAAATAAAAAAGAAATAGATAGTAAATTTAATGTAATTTTAGGGCCTATTTCACGACCTACAAGTAAAACATTTATCACTTACCTGCTAAATAACGTTGCTCGGCAAGTAAAAGTAACGAGTATCTCTTACCTTTAATACTTAGTTAGTATTACTCAGGCGTGGTGAAATTCATACGTACAGTTACTGGTGAGTTAAACTGGCGATCAGCCTACTTGAAACATTACTTGAAGGTCGTGAAATATACCATAAGTATTTTTTTATTTGTTGGTAACTTAGTAATAAAGCTAGTAATAAAAATAAATATCTAAACACGTTTAAAATGTGTGTCAAATAAAATGTTTTTTATTTGTTGATAATGTTTACGTTACTTGTAAATGACATCATTTAGTTTATAAAAACTCTATGAAATTAAGTATACAAATTACTAATAAAATGTATAAAAGTCAACATTTTGTACTAGAACAACTTAACCAAATTTAATTTTAACTACCACAGGATGAGCGCACACCTAATGTGAATAATATGGGCCGACCGGTTTTTTACCTGATTTATCCCTAACCTTGCCGGCGACGGCATGCTCCCTTATTGGTCGGTATTGTTCAATACAAGTCTGTTTAGATTGGTGTGGGTTAGTTATTTTCTTATTTCGTTTAGACTCTACGCCACGCTAGCACGTATTGTTTGATACTCGTATGCACCACACTTGACACCTAGCCACAGAATAAATAATAGTACAAGACCTAGCTCCATTGATGATGCTTCGCAGGTTGCCGGGAATAGAAACAGATGGCGTGACATCGCGAAAGTGAAGTGGTGGTCACGACCCTCAGTAATGAGGAAAACGGTAGGTACAAGTAGGGAATGTTTAAATAGACATAGACATAGACATAGACTTTATTTATGGCAAAAAACAAGTACACAAAATAAAAACATTGAAGAAATAAGTTAGTACCTAAGTAGTTAGTTAAGTTTTTTGCCATAAGCCGGCCCCAACTCAGCATAATGCTGGTTAATAACAACCAGCGCTGGTCTTCCGTTGGGAACGGCAGGTGACGTCACGCACGGAAATGTCACATAAAATAAAAAAAACACAATAATAAAAATTACACATTAGGTACAAAAATACAATATAAAGTAAATAGGAATTGGAACAAACGAATTAATATATAAATTGGCAACACTATTCCACACAAAAACTAGAATATTGAGTGTCTCCTATATAGTCTGTGGAAGTGAGGCATATTCCATATATCTTAAATTGTCTGAGGTATTAATGTGCCCACAGAATATAACATTTTTTTAAATCGTGTCTGTCTGTTTGTCTGTATGTTTCTTAAAGAATCTCATAAAAACTACTGGACCGATTGCGATGCGGTTTTACGGGAGGGAAGGGGGGGGGGGGAGTACTTGGTATCTCAATGAGATGAGTATAGAGCAATCGATAAAAACTTTTTGAGGGCTGGAGGAATTTTCATCAAATGTTGGTATGTTAGTATTTTAGGTCTTGAAATAGCACATATAGTACTTTTAACTTATAGAAATGACCACGCGAGCGAAGCCGCGGGTACAACTAGTACTTATAATAAAGCAGTAGGTACCAATAAAACTGTACAATGAAGATAATTAAAAAGAAAATGGTCTAGGGTACTTATAATAGGCTACTGGACAAGAAAATTACTTTTTTAAATCATATCTACCTGTTTGTCTGTTTGTTTGAATGTATGTTTGACCGCGCGTCACGGCAAAACTACTGCGATTGCGATGCGGTTTTGACTATTGTATAGCTTAGGGTTCGATTTAAAAACTGGAGTACTTGGTATCTCAATCAAATGAGGAGAAGCCGAGCAATCGATAAAAACATTTTTACGGTGGAAGTAATTTTGATCAAATGTTGGTATATTGGTATACCAACTTTACCAAATAGAACTTTTAACTTATAGAAATGACCACACAGGCAAAGCCGTGGGCACAGCTAGTATAAGTATATATTACCTAATGGATACGTACCTACCGCTATATAAAGATAGTAATGCAATGTTAAAATCTCTAGAGACCAGAAAACGCTTTTAAGTACGTAGTAACTTTTAGTTCTTGTACCTATGATATTAGTGATTTAACAAACATCAACGTATGGATATCAATGCATAAGCACGTTAGACATAAGCGGAACTGATGGGCGAGGAAAATGGAATTGATTTTATCCAACAGTTGCTGACAACATAACCTACTGTTATATCCAAAAACAGGAGGGAAATAAGTGAATTCAGGACTATACGAAAAAAATGATTTACAACAAATTTAACAAAGTTACCTACCCAATTAGTGTGCAATTAGTTTTCATCAGTACAGTCATATGTGTGCTTTATTTACCTCGCCTTTTTGTATTGCCATTAAAGTTGAAGGAAAACAAGTCTATCATCAAAGTAAGAGAAAAAACATGAATGAAATGTCATAATATATATTTAAAAAAATGCCTGTAAGGATTCTAACGGTACCACATACATCCAAATCAGTTCAGGCATTTAATAGTTATGGTGGAACATTGAAACTCACACATATACATAGTTATATTTTTAAACGGGACTTAATCGCGCTGAAATCTTAATATTTATTTACCTTGACGTTTCGAATATTAAGTTTTCAGCGCGATTAAGTCCCAATTAACTATAATATAACTATGTGTTCAAATCGCGAAAGTTTAAAAGTCACACATATACATACATAAATACATAAATGAACCTTGAAAATATTACAATCCTCTTCTTAGACAGTCGTGCAATAGAAGTAATACTCCCTTGGACTTAACAGTTCCATGATATTACGTAAAGTGATAGAATTTGTCAGCTTATCTTTGCAGCGAAAGTCTTTGTCATTGCCGTCTGCCTTAAATAAGATTGATTATAGCAGGTCCAGCAAATTTCTGTATCAAAGTTCTATTTTAGGTAACTGCTAAATATAGAAAGGCCATCCCTAATTCTGTTGTTATCCTGTTGGTTTAGGTCGTAATTATGGCGACGGACTCGTTGTTACGCTGTCATATTTTAATACACGATGAGGGTGCGAGGTGTGGTTTTGCAACAAACAAGAACCTGCCCAAGAAATAGACATCACTTTTGCTATCACCTATTGTTTATAGCAATTACCGACGTAAGTATTATACTGGTATTCTGGTTGTAATAAGACATAAGTTAAAAAAATAGAATCCGATTACGATCGGGTAAAAAATTGAATATTACACTCTTGCTATGAAGACGAATTGATTGATATTTCACTTGTCAAAGTCGGACCAAGTTTTTAGTTTGAACACCAAACCATAACCCTTCCTTTGCTTCGCCATAGTCTGGTAAAAAAATAGCCTATGACACTCTATACTTGAAGACGAATCGTATGATACCTTGTTTGTCAAAATCAGATCAATAGGGGCGACGCTATGGTAGAACATTCTCAAACCCACATACATACATACACTGTTAAGTTCATCAATTCCCTTTCCTTGCTTCGCCGTAAAAATATATCTTTCAGATGATCATCAATCTACTGCGATATTTCCTATCAATATTACTGCTTGGCTTTGTGGGTTCCTTTCAGCAAATGAATCATATATAAGCAAAACCAGCAATATCCTTGTTACCAAGGGCTATAAGGGATATCGCTGGTTTTGCTTTTATATGAAACCAAAACTAGCAATATCCCTTGTGTTACCAAGGGCTATAAGGGATATCGCTGGTTTTGCTTTTATATGAAACCAAAACTAGCAATATCCCTTGTGTTACCAAGGGCTATAAGGGATATCGCTGGTTTTGCTTTTATATGAAACCAAAAACAGCAATATCCCTTGCGTTACAGGTTATTGCTGGTTTTGCTTTTATATTCAAATATTGGCTGCGCCCCGCGGTTTCTCCCACTGTGGTTTTCATGATGATGAAAAGTATCTGACTGACTTCGTCCGCGTGGTCTACAGTTTAACGCAGAAAAAGCATCCTATGTTCTTCTAGGACATTAAAAACCAATGCAAAAGTATAGCACCAAAACTCTGAATGTTTTTTGACAGATTTGTTATTATTTCGTTTAATGGCAACCGTTCCTTACAACGAGTAATCAACGTTTTCCAGTTTTCCCGTAGAAAATTACCATTTTCTGGGATAATAAGTATCCTATGTTTTATACCAAGGTGTAAGATATCTCAATTTCAAATGTAATTAACATCCGTTCGGCAGTTATGGCATGAAAGCTCCCCAAAAAAACAAACAAACAGACAACGTTTTTCATTTAGATATTGGTGTGGATTGCAGTCATATAGCTTAAGCACTTTAGCCACTAGGAAGTGTGCACGACATGCTGGCGGCATTCCTCTGTTCATCAATTAAACTTTATTTTCAAACAGACAGACATCTGCGAACTCAAAAATGATTGACGACAAGATAAAAATCGATATCGGAGACGATTATAAGCGGCAGTCATTAGAGGAAATTATACCCAGAAGTCGTTAAAACGCCCGCCAAGGCGTGAACTGCGAAATTATCTCTAATTGAAAGCCCGGGTTTTTAACGGCCCGGCGGGCTTTATGTGTGCAATCGGCGTTTTATGAATTTTGAGTGTTTACGTGTATCTGCTTTTTATATTGTTTTTCACTCAGTAGTCGAATGGTTTTGAATACTTTTTTGGTGTGTCTTTTTATGCAAAATATTTTTAAACGTTATTTATTTTCTCTCATTTGACGGTATGACGATGCAGCGAAGATGTTCACTCTAGGCTTCAAGACACCCAGGTTGTATTTGTTTGGAAATTAAGATGAATGTGCAGCATTTCTAGGCTATTAGAATTGTGAAAACTGGCCAAACACAATTATGTATAATAGACATGAAAATTCCTATCAAATTAAATCGAAGTAGGGCCACGTAAAACTCAATTGGCAGAGCCATAGGATCGGATGGTTAATGTGCTACCATGTGGCATACAAATAGTCGCAAGCCCAATCTTCGTCATCATTTTCCTTTATAAAAATACTTGCTTCTAATGTTTATCGCGGAAAAAAGGATCCTATTTTCTTCAAGGATATTAAAAACCAATGCAAAAGTAGGTATAGCATCTCTTGATATTTTTTGACAGACTTGTAATTTCGTTTCCATGGCAACCACAGATCATTCTGTGGTGGCAACCGTTCTTTACAGTGAGTAATCAACATTTTCCAGTTTTGCCGTGGAAACTTACGATTTTCTGGGCTCAAAAGTATCCCATGTTTTATTCCAGCGTATAAGCTATCTCCATTCTAAATTTCATCAAAATCCGTCCAGCCGTTATCGCGTGATAGCTCCCCAAACAAACAATACAAACAAACAAACAGACAACGTTCCACTTTTATATATTGGTGGATGTGAAATTTTGTGCTAAGTATGTTAACACTAGTAATAACTGCCCCCGTGGGTAAAACATAAGTAACTATATAGGAATCTGCGGTGAAACCGCGGAGTAGTTCATAAAAATGCAATGCATCTTGTACCTACTTGTCAAAATTTTGTACTGTGCAGCACTGCGGTTATCAACCTGAGGCATTAATTTCTAATTATATGTCTTATGTTTTGAGTCTACTTAATATTCCTGACGATAACTTGCAGTCTGTCAGTATAATACCTAAGTAAAGCTGGTACTCACCTATAGAACGAATCCCATCATCATCATCATCATCGTCAGCCTATATCTGTCCACTGCTGGACATAGGCCTCTCCTAATGCAAGCCACTGAGCTCGGTCTTCAGCTCCGTTCATCCATTCTCACGAATCCCAAATAGGTTATAAATTTTTATATTTGTAACTAACGAAAAGTCTGTAAAATGAAGATAGTTAAAAAGAATGGTCCAAAAAAAATAGGAAAGATGACTACTGAACAAGAATATAAGATCAAAAACTAGAAAAGTGCGAGTTGAACTCGCGTGGAGAGGGTTCCGTACGATAAATATATTATCTCACAATATCGAGAGATTTACCTTGTTTGCTTAGACCAAAGACTGTTTCCTGTAAAGAACTAATAATGATTTTTTTTTTTTTTTTTTTTGGCTCTTTTGTTCAGAGATTAGGGGGAAATTATTAATTTTCATTAACTTGACGAACTATATAACTATAACTATTTAAAATAACTATATATTTGTTTTAAAATTATAACAAAAATGTGTCCCTCTCAACAAGCCATTTCATTTCGTTACACGGTACAGATTGAGAAACTATTTTTAATTTAATTTTTTGCCTCCTTAGTCAAGATTCATTTATTTGTCAGTGTTTGGGTCACAGTAACTCATATGTGTTCAACTTAATCGGTCCAGTAGATTCGGAGAAAATTGTCTGTGACATCCGGACAGACAGACAGACTCACGAATGATCTTAAAAGGCTTCCTTTTTAATTCGGACTAAGGAACCCTAAAAATTGTGTCTTTTTGTGTGTCGGTATGTTAGCGCATCAAGTAAAAAATACTGATTCGTTTGAAATATGGTTTTCAGTATTGGATAGCTTTGGTTTAACTTAAAATCTATTTGTTTGGAATGTTTTGTTATTATATCAATTCGATTAAAGTCGAGCAATTGATAAAAATACAATACAATACAACAATACAATTTAAAATCTTTATTGCACACCAAGAAGCAGTCATATAAATGATATAGCATCCATCCATACCAATATATAAAAGTGAAACGTTGTCTGTTTCTTTGTTTGTTTGTTTGGGGAGCTTTCACGCGATAACCGCTGGACGGATTGTGATGAAATTTGGAATGGAGATAGCTTATACCGTAGTATAAAACATAGGATACTTTTTATCCCAAAAAATTCAAGTTTTCACGAGAAATCTGGAAAGTTGATTACTCACTGTAAGGAACGGAAACGAAACGAAATAACAAGTCTGTCAAAAACTTTAAGAGCATTGGTGCTATACCTACTTATGCATTGGTTTTTTATATCCTAGAAGAACATAGGATGCTTTTTTCCCGATAAACAGTAGTCCACGCGGACGAAGTCGCGGGCGGGAAAGTTAGTAAACTTATAAAATTAATGGTACAAAAATCTATTTGACGACTGAAGGAATTTTGATGAAATGCAGCATATTGTATTATGCAGGTTATTTAGTTCCTGGAATAACATTAAAGATAGGTTACTTTTAATCCACAGAAATGACTACGCGGGCAAAGCCGCAGAACAGCTAGTTACTTTATAAATGACTACTCAAATTACTAAGAAACAACATTTTACGAAGGTTACTCTTATCGAACCTAGTATTTTTTAACAAAGGAGTTTTTTAGAATATAAATTATTTTTACGAACAAGGTTCATTATTAACAAGCCGGCTGCTTGGTGACCCATGCCGTCCGCTATCGGTTTCATTAACTCACCAATCAGTTGGAGATCCAAGTGGTTCGTTTAATCAAGGAATGGAAGCCGGCGGGTCAACACGCCGAGTTTTTGCACGCTGGAGTGGCTGTTGAATTAGGTTCCAAGATAAACAACGGATTGGGTCCTTCCGAGGCGCTTCAGTAGCTCTTTATACGAGCTGATAGCTAAGCTATTGCTCACTCCATGCTATTTATGTATTTACCCCAATCTCAGGTATTGTTTTTCAAGCGGATGAATGTAAGTATACGTATTTACAGCGCGCCGTCTTATTGAAAAATATAAGTTCACTTCTTCATTTTTTTATACCTTTTATTAAAACCTTTTATTTAACTTCACTTTTATGTATGTGTGTATGTATCTAACTATGAATTTATGCCAGTCCTGGAATCTTGCAACTCAAATTTTGAGTACTTCGCGATTCTTTATCCGGCTGAAACTTTTAGGGTAGCTCACAAATCGATGAAAATGCTTTTAAAAAGAGTTTTTATCCGGCACATAAAAGCGTTTTTTATATTATTCTTATTTTTTTGTATACTACCCAATATAACCGAGGCGATATACCTTATTTAACTCATGGAACGCTTGCGCGATCTATTTTTTTACTATGGCGCCATCTAGTTTAGTTATTGTGTGCTAAGTAAACGCATTGGTTAAAAGATATACAAGTATGTAACCTTCCTTATTACCTTCTAATATTATGGAACAATCAATGAATTGTGGAGAGTGCTATTTTTGGGATCTCTGCGAGATATAATCCGGAATGTGGATATCCGCAAAAGAACTGAAGTAATCGACTTAGCTATCAGGTTTAGTAAAATGAAGTGGCAATGGGCAGGCCACATAACTCGTAGAGCCGATAGGTACCGAAAAGAAAGATTGGTATATTGACAGTTGGGGAAGAAAGGTTCTCGAATGGTGACCACGGGACACGGAGCCTACCACGAGGTGGACCTTCGAACTGGTGAGGGTTTCGGGGAGTCGCTGGATGCAGCAATCGCCCATATTATGTTCTACACTTCAGCAGTGAACGTTTTGGCTGATGTTGATTAGTCGAAGAGAGTGCGACTAGTTACGTCTGGATGCGAGTTTTTGGAATGTTGGGCCGGATTTTTAGATAAAGAAGCAGTCATTTGTTTTCCGTTTTTCATTAATCGCATTCGCAACTGCGGCGTCTGTCTGTGTGCCGTTATTTTATAACTAGTGATTCGCCCCCGCTTCGCACTGGTAGCTAAAGGTTTATCTTTACTTGGACACGATTACACCCGTGTATTGATTGAATGATTTGAACAACAAGATATAAGTTCAAAAATTAATATCTGACTACAGTCGTGTAAAAAATAGCCTATGACACTCAATATGATGAATACGAATCGATTGATACCTCGCTTGACAAAATTGAACCAAGTTTGGATTCAACTGTGAGACGTGCTAATACGAGACTCATTGGGGATGACACTTTGGTAAAGAGTAAGGTCGCAAGCCTGTAAGTATTCTACAGATTGCACTATGGAGATGCACAAGAACTGCACAACCTGATTCCCCCATCACCTTTCCATCACAGTACGACAAGACAATCGGCAAAGCGCCATCCTTTTATGGTTGAAATACCTCGCACAAGATCGAAGCGTTACGCTTCTTCATTTATTATAAGAACTGCGAAGGAGTGGAATACTCTGCTCTCGTCAGTGTTCCCGGTAAAATATAACCCAGCTGTGTTCAAGTCAAGAGTGAATAGGTATGACACTTCTACCACTACCACATCATCGCTTTCCATCAAGGGAGATCGTGGTGAAACGATTGCCAAGTCTGTCATAATAAAAAATAAGGAAGTTTTAAGTTTGAACACATAAACCTGCCTTTGCTTCGACGTAGTTGGGTAAACAAAATAGCCTATGACATTCTGTACCTGAAGACGAACGTACATACATATATTATTAAACTCATTACCCTTCCCATGCTTCGTCGTAGTCGGGTAAAAACGGATATTGTGACTTAACCATAATAGTTAGACATCGCGCATTGCGGATTTTTTTGTTGGCAATGATGAGTGCTAAGAGCATGTAGTATATTATTTTATCTACACTAATATTATAAAGAGAAAACATTACATTTTTTGTATCTTTGTTTGTTTGTAATGGATAAACCCAAAAAATACTGATCCAATTTTAATAATTCTTTCACATTATAAAGCTACATTATCAGCGAGTAACATGGGCTGCATTTTATTTATCAAATATTTAGAGATTCCTACGAAAATTGTATAATTGAATAATCTAACCTAGTCCCAAAAATTTGCACACATAAATATCGATTACTCGCTGTAAGGGACGGAATGACATGTTGCAGTGGAATCGAAATAATAACAAGTCTGTTAAAAAGCACCGCGAGCGTTGCTGCCAAACAAATTGAAATACGCTTACTGGCGTGTTGCTGCTATTCTTTTGCATTGGTTTGTAATATTTTAAAAGTGCAACTTAGAATCCAACGATACCGGGTTCGGTACTAGCCGCACCAATGACTTTTCTAAGTTATGTGCGGTTTTTCATCGCTCCGTGCTTCGGAAGGCACGTTAAGCTCTCGGTCCCGGCTGTTATTGATTAATAGCAGACGTTAAGCCATGTCAGAGGCCCTCGGGCGGCCCGAAATACTCTGACACCAGAGGCCATCACTACCTCATACGACAAAAAAACAAGTGCTTATCCTAGAATCATGTATGTTGGTGATGGAATTTAGTATATCAAAACGGTTACTGCTCGTATGTTCGATAATCCAAAAAGTCCATCTTGTTAATTCTTGTTATCAATTAGTAGTCTATTTAATCAAGGACTCAGGGTGGGCGGGTCAACACCGCTTAATTTTTGCACAGTAGCTGTTTAATTGGGTCCCAAGATAAACAGACCCATGAGGGCTAAAGGGAAGCTAGCGGAAAATTCTTTGAACCATTTGGCGAGTTTTTGTCTTTATATTAGCCGTAATACACTCTCAATATAAACTTACATTTTATTATGTACCTACTGACATGAAAAGGTAACTCGAATTTACCTACTACTAAATAAGAGGTGTCCGAGTATTAAAATCATTTGATATTTACAAGTTTAAAGTAGGTATTATAAAGCCTAAATCAAGTAGAGTCTGTGATGAATGTCTATGTCGTAGACAAAGACGAAGACGTAATACATTTTCAAACCAACACTTACAATCACTTGTTTAGAATCGATAAGTTTACAATGTCTGTCAATCTATCAGTATATGGAAAACAAGGGATTTCTAGAAAATAAATAGTTTTTTAACCAGCATTTCATTTACACTCTTTAAATAAAGTTCAATTGATAATTTCACAAAAAATAACAGCGACGACTCCAATTCGAAAGAATATGTACCAGAAGATTTTTGATAAAATTTTAATCAGCTATTAAACAGAAGCTATCAATGTATTTAACACGAGGCTTGAATTAACGCTTATCGTCACTTCGCTTTTGGTATCTGCATCAATCAATTGATAACATCAATTTCGTAAGCCGTGTTCATAATTAATTCCAAGGAATACCAACACCCTTTCAGCCGCTCTGACCAAGACAACAATGCATAGAACTGTGTAGAACTATTTATTATGCAGATTTATCCGCCCTTCGGTATTCGCTTAAAGCAGAGTCCTATCAAATATTCTGTGTAAACGGCCGCCTATAAAATATGCAACGAGCTGAAGCCTCGGCTTCGTTATGAACGAATTTATTCAAAATTTTGAACGGTCGTCAGTGTACTTTGAACGTGCATACTGCGCTGGAGATGGAAACGCATTGAGTAGTAAATATAGGTATCATCATCATCATCATCATCATCATCCTGTATTGTCCACTGCTGGACGTAGGCCTTTCCTAATGCACACCACTGAGCTTGGTCTTCAGCTCTCCTCTTCCATTTTCTGCCAGCCGCTTTTTGCAGGTCGTCACTCCATCCGGCCACAGTGCGTCCTACGCTATGTTTACCTAAACGTAGTTTCCACTCCAGAACTCTTCTACCCCAAGGTTATCAGTTCTTCGGGAAATGTGACCAGCATGCTGCCACTTTAGGTTGCTTATCCTTAGAGTTATGTCGGTTACCTTGGTATAGATAGATAGATAGATTAACTCTTAATTGGACACCACAAGCAAAACAACAAATTATATCTAAAAATAAAGCATAACAATGAGTGTCACAAGGGGCGGTCTTATTGCTCAGAGCGATCTCTTCCAGACAACCGTGCACGGAGAGGAATAACGAGTGGTAACGGAGGGTGGTTATCTGTCGGATTACTTCATTACGAACCTTGTCCTGCCAAGAAACAAGCTTAGCTTTCTCCATAGCTCGCTGAGCCACCTTAAATTTGTGGACTAGTGTGAGAGTCCATTTTTTGGCTCCTTAGGTCATGATTTGAGGAACTGTGGTTTAGACGTTCAGAAGAATTGAAGAAGCTTGCCGAATGCTTCCCAACTTATATAGCTGAATTCTTCTTTTGGCTTCCATCTCAAATATTTGCCCAAGGTAAACATATATTTGGACAAAACTATAGACTGCAAACGGTTTCGGATAGGGGCTGGTTATACTCTTCAGACTTCTGTATAACCTGCCTCACTGTGTAGACTATGGTGCCAAATCCTCCGCGGAACCCATCCTGCTCAGGAGGCTGCATTCGTCAAGTCTTCTTGCGAGACAATTTGAGATAACCCTCGAAAACATCTTATAGACGTGGCTCAGGAGTGAAATAGGTCTGTAATTCTTTAAAAGGGGTTTGTCCCATTTTTTAAAGAAGATTTCTACCAAATATAAGCACGCTCTTAAATACTAATGAATGAAAAATTAACAAATTTTAATCATAATCTGACCAACTGTAACTTTTAAACTTTCGCGATTCGAACACATAGTTATATATTTAAACGGGACTTTTTCGCGCTCAAAACTTAATTTTTATTTACCTCGACGTTTCGATCAAGTTGCATTGAAACGTCGAGGTAAATAAAAATTAAGTTTTCAGCGCGATTAATATATAACAATCGGATCAACGTTGGTGTAATATAAATTATGACTGAAGTAACGTATATAACTTAATTTATACAAGGCCAGGTTACAAAGAAATGCTACATATGACATCCTATTTGACCTGATTGTCTAACCTTGAATTTTTTAACATACTCCCTCCTCCAAAGGGACTCACGAAAAAAAAACTCAAGTAACTCTGTCTCTCTGTCTGTCTGTTTGTTCTTTTCACGACCAACGGCTGAACCGATCTTGATGAAATTTGGTATGCAGATAGTTTGAACCCTAGGAATGGACATGGGACACTGTTTATCGCGATAAACTGTTGGACTAGTATTGTAGTAGTACACCTACCAAATTGTATGAGGATTGGATTCACAATTCCAAAGTTATCAGCGATTCGTCTAAGTTAACACGGAGCTATGGCTGTAAATAGCTGATGTTTTAACTGAGGATGAACTAAGTAAAGTAAAGCAGTTCCCAGCCAGGCATTGCTGTTGACACTGGGTATTTATTACTTACCGCTCACGAACACAGAACAAACTGCTTACTGTAGTTTCTCACGTTTACTTTAACAGGCTTTAAAACGGTGTTGTCCTTTTACGACAGTTGTTATATAACTTGAAGTATGTGTTGCCATACCAATTTGCCGTGTTGTTAATTATACTAGGAGTTTACTATCAAGCAGCCGGTCGTAAATAGCTACTCTAATTTATTTAGTTATTTTATTAATGTTCGGGTGGCTTTATTTCCTCTTTGTGTGAGCGAGCTTGTCGAAAATCAATGTATAGGTCGGCAATGTTAGAATGCTTGTATGGAAGATAGTAAATTATATGATCAAGATCACAAGCAATTTTTTTCTTTTATCAAAAGATGCCTTGCTAAATTTTGATTTGAAGTCTACCAAATTGAAAGTTCAAATATAATTTGGTCAATGGCATCCAGTTTTAAGAAAATCTATTAAACGTTTTTATTAATAGAATCTAAGCCTCTAGCAGTTTATTGAAGATTTTGGAAACCAAAATTAAGTATATTATGATTCTTGATAATTTAGAATCGAAATAATGCCTCTATTATCTTAGGCTTAACTATAATGACGTGGTGCGTGTCAAGCATTCGGCGTGGTCTGCTATCAAATGAGATATCGAAGATAATATTTAATCTCTTAGGATACAGTTTTCTAAAGCTAGTAGCACATGATTCGGTCCTTCAAGTTCAAACTTTGTTTTAGAATTTATATGTGGAACATATTTATATAATTAATTTAAAAAAATACTGCTGATGTATGTTTCCCATTGCTCCATTGTCGAAGAAGAAGCATGCATTTGAATTTATCAATAAAGTATTTGAAATTTTTGATTGGTGTATCATAGTGAAAATATAATTGTTTTTAGAGGCCAACGTTTCAACACTGTCTGACTTGGTGTTATGTGACTGTATGGTCCAAGTAAACATGTTAGGCAAGTAACGTTACTTTTTCTCAGTGGGAAGCCGGCCCATACACTTCGCCCAGTTCACCACTCTGGGCCATGGCCTAGAGGCGAGTTTCCCGCATTCTAAAATATGAATTCCTTAAAACAGCATAAATAGGGTTCATTACAAGGTAAAAAAAAAACTTATTATGAGTAAAATGAGTCCATTGCAACTCGAACCTGAATAGAAGGTGCATATTGCGTACAAACCAGTAGCGAATTCGATTTGTTTCATAATTTTTTTCAGGCATAAAATATTTTTTTATGTAGGAACATTACTCTTACACATTGGCACGTTTACAAATTCGTAATTCCACAACACTACATGCATTCGTACGATTATACCAGAACTTACATTTTGAAGTTGCTTAAATAATGGTTTCTACTTACACACGTTTACACTCTTCACCTTAATTTGTATTGAATAATCTTAATTCTATTTTCTAAATTAAATTGAAGTGCATTAGATCATAGAACCTTAGCAGAGTACTAGTTACCGCAAACTCAGGGAATCCTACCGCGGTAGCTACCGAATAAATTTAAGTGTATCATTATGAAATATTTAATTGAATTTGCAAAGCATAAACTATGTATCTAGACATAATTTTTTGTTGCAATAAAATAAATGTATTATTATTATTATTTATTATTATGTATGCAAGATATTTGAGGTGTATATATAATATACAGTTAATAAACATAAAAAATGGTAGGGTTCATAATAATTAGAGAGCAATTTTTTTGAAAAGCCGGCATGTCTGGTTTTTGTTGATGAGCTCCTTTTTTTCCTGTATCCTTCATATTTTTCCACTGCTGGACGTAGTCCTCTCCTAATGCACGCCACTGAGCTCGGTCTTCAGTCCTCCTCATCCACTTTCTTCCAGCCACTTTTCGCAGGTCGTCACTCCACCTGGCCACAGGGCGCCCTACACTACGTTTGCCTAAACGTAGAACGTAGAACGCAGTTGAAGATACACAGATCTTTATTGCTACTAATGAATACAGGTGCATTGTCTTTGCTTTCATTTTAGAATCAAATTATTGCAAGACCAAGACTGGTAACGAAAAATACTTTTTAATCATTCTTTATGCAGGTTTAAATGGATTAATTAGTACAAAAACATTGTCGTAAATAAGAATTATAAAGATTTGTCGCGGATTATCTTACCAAAATATAATAAGACTTCTAAGAATCCACTTCCTGTTTTTAATGTATTTAAATGATTACGTAATATTTGCAACTGGAATAAAATGCTGATTGCAAGAAGTTTGTATAGGTTCATAATAATTTTGATGAATTCTTATAAGAACACTTAAAACAGAAAAAAAAAAAGGTTTACATGAGCCCAAAACGCTTAGTTCTAAGGATAAGCAAGCTGAAGTGGCAGTGGGCTGCTCACATTTCTCAAAGAACCGATAATCGTAGGGGAAAAGAGTTCTCGAATGGAGATCACGTCTAGGCAAACTTAGTGTAGGACGCCCTGTAACCACATGGAGTGACGACCTGCGAAAAGAGGCTGGAAGAAAATGGATGAAGAGAGTTGAAGACCGAGCTCAGTGGCGTGCATTAGTAGATGCCTACGTCCAGCAGTGGGCCAACATAATGATGATGATGAGCACAACAGAGTTAACTGAAGTACAAATAAAATATACAAAACAACCAAAAAAACTCTTTTAAAATATGCGCTTATAATTCAAGAGTTATTTTACGAATAATTTCAGATTTTGTAAGAAGGGTTTGGAGTTCAATGTTACAAATCTCCAGGAACTCGATCAAATATAAAATTGACTTTAGGGAACTTCGTTATACACTGAGCAAATACATTAGAGTTCATTCTTCCGGGCCGGGACCCTCGTTAACTCAAAATGAATACATGTGTTACTTTCACGAATATAGCTTTCAACTCACATATTGTTTTAAAACATATTACACATAATAAAAATGTGCCTGTGATTTAAGTCCATCACATAATGAGCTGTATGCAAAATTTTATCAAAATCGTCATAGCTCTTACGGTATAAAGACGGTTCTAATATTTTAATAGAAATAGAGGTGGTAATACTGAAGTGTTTATTCCGTAGTTAATTTATATTTTACGTAAAATAAATATGAACTGTTCAATATCTAGGTAAGTATTTATTCGATGGAGCTTCGGATAGATTAATGCTGAAAGGTACAATGTTAGCCGGTTATATCTCATAGAATATTTATGGGCAGAAACGAGAAAATTCTCGCTAAACAAAGTGTTTTTCCTTATACCTATTTTTCGGTGAATAAGTGTAGCGTCCGATATTTAATTCAGAGAGGAGAAATAAAGTCGGTCTCTATAATGTACTGTAAATTTATTAAGAGTTTGTTTACAGATGTCGAATAACCTTTCTTTTTGTTAAAACCAATATACGAAATTGACAAAAGTAAGAAGATAAAGCTCGTGTTTCTAAGGAGATTCAATTTCACTCAGTTCGCTCTCATTTTACCAAAGTAACAGCAGTTATTACAAAAACCACTAGGTTATATGTATATGTGAGGAAAATGAAGGTGATATCTGGCACACATTCGCCGCAAACGTTTCAGAAATACCAGTAAATTCGGATATTATCTGCGAAAGTCGACACGTATTTCTATTATTTTGTACTTTGGATACCTAACTCTAATCTTATCGATAACTTGAAACAAATATGTTCAAACTGGGCAATATTATGTTTTGCACTTTTCCGTTACACTCTGATCATAGTTGTATCCATGTGGACATTTTCCTGGGATAAAAGTACATATGAAATACAAAATATTGATTTTCATCCAAATTTCGTTCAGATGTCAAATCGTTTTTTATCGATTGTTCGGCTTCTTCTCATCGCATCGAGTTTCCAAGTTCATCAAATTTTAAGTCTAATCCTAAACTAGCCAAAATTGAATACCGCATTTCAATCGATTTAGTAGTTTTTACGTTATGCGCGAACAAACGTCCAGATAGACGGACGGACACGATTAATAAATATGTGATAATATTGTTCCGTAGCTCATTTAAAGTCCTGGAGTTTTTTTAATGATCTTCTTTGTGCAGACTTTTTCTTCTTTGTATTACAAGTATAGGTAAAAAAAGATAAAGTAAGCTTGATTTTACGTTAATCAAAGTTACTTTATAACGTTAAGTTATTTATGTCACGGGTGGCCGAAATTTATTTTTATCGCTCAGAAATTCCGTGTGTCCGAAAGGTAAAATCAATTACTTTCGCTACAAAAGGGCGTGTCATTACAATAAAGATCAGTTTGGAGTGGCCGGTCCCTTCCCACTCCAGGGCAGAGCAATTTCCTCTTTTAAAATATGCACAAACAAGCTTTTCAGCGTTAAAAGAACGGGAACAATAAATGGTTGGTATTCTTTTAGTTACGTCTATTATTTTTTTGCGAACACCGCTCGGGATTCAGTTTTATTTGTTCAACTTCAAATTTGTTCCGATTTCACGTGGTTTTTGTCTTCGTTTGTTAAAAAACGAGTTATATTTAAAAACTGACATACAATGGAGCTCAATGCAGGTAGCAATTTCTATCTGATAAGTCAATGTTACAAAGTTCTTCTTATCAAAATTCTCTCTCCTGTGCTGTGATTCACTGTCAATCAAATTATTAAACTTACTGCTAAGATGAAACATGCTTCACTGTAGTTTATTTTACCTGCAACAAAGAAAATAAAATATATAAGTATTTCGGATAAAACACGCGATGTTAAAGTAGTTAGAATAAATTAGTAAAATTCATCAACTGTCACACGAGGAGTCACCAAAAACTGCACATTCGTTCAACAATGAACCAAACAAATATAATGCATATAAAAATAATATAAACGTCACCGGTATATTTAAAGAAACATCATCATCATCATCATCATCATTATCAGTCTATATTTGTCACAGCTGAGTGAGGGAAAGCGCAGACGAGAAGGTCAGTTCCTAAGCTACAGAGATGTTATCAAGCGCCATCTTACCGTTTGTCACATTCCATCAGAGGAATGGGAAGAGCTGGCGCAACAGAGACAAGAGTGGCGCAACTCTGTTAACTAGGCTGTGACTTATTCGAACAAAATTGGTTACAAGATCTCGATGCTAAGCGCCTTCATAAAAAGGACCATCCCAAGCTTTCTTACACGTACACGTACAACTCTACTAGTCAGTTGTACTGTGCGCTCTGCAACAAGACCTTTATGACCAAATTTGGCTTTGCAAGCTATTTACGCTCTCAGCTCCGGAGCTAACAGAGTTCGCCGTTGACGCATACGTCAAGGAGGACATCAATCAACCTATCAATCAATATCTGTCCACTGCTGGACGTAGGTCTCTCCTAATGCTCGCCACTGAGCACGGTATTCAGCTCTCGTCATCCATTTTCTTCCAGCCGCTTTTCACATGTCGTCACTCCACCTGGCCACAGGGCGTCCTACACTACCTTTGCCTAAACGTGGTCTCCACTCGAGAACCGTTGAGGTAGACGAGTTCTAGAGTGGAGACCACGATTTATATAACACTACTAGTAGTATTACTAACTAGTACCTAATTTTGTCAGATCCTCCGACAAACTTAATTATAATATAATTATCATGGAATGTACATCATCCATTTGCCTGCCCAGTTAACCCGCAAAAACATGTCAGGTTAAACGCACCGTTTCTTTAAATTTAATACCATCAAATGTTTAAATTGTTCCTTGACAGACATTGTCCCTACTGTTTGTATACCGCTCAGTGAGCGTAAGCAAATTCAATTTCGGCTCCAGGATAAGATTTCCATTTAAAAATAAAACAAGATATAATTCTGCGAGATACAGACGCAAAATCCGTCTCGGCTATCCAGTTTACATTGTCAGAGGCTGGCAGTGAATTAGTTTGTTCATTGGTTTAAGGATTGAGACTTCTCTTCGTGTTACATAAGTTTGAAAATATAACCATTATCTCTGTGTTTTATTTTGTGTTATTCGCAGTCGTCTTCGTATGATATACTTTTATGTCATTATAATTACTCAAATACTGTCTGGAAGTAAGTTATTTCAATAATCGTTTCAGGGTTAGGCTACCGGAAAATAGAGTTATTACTACGGCTAGGCTAATTTTGCAAATTCATCATAGTTTTATAATAAACATATGTTTTTTTTCTATACAGTCCGGAAATGGCCTATATCGAAATGAGTAGGACGTATTATAACGAGGAAGTAAAACCTGTGAGAATGGTACCTACCATTCTCACAGGTTTTACTTCCGACTTAAATTCATGTCGTCGCCTTGACATTAGCATCAATCGATTCATCAAATAATAGTAGATCTAAATACTAGTGTAAGCATTGACTAGTGCGTTGGATATGTCTAATCAGCGCTTTAATTTCGAATAGCAATATTTTCGAATAATGCTATCGTTTATATCTGAGTAATGATACTGTTATCAATAGTTCTTTCACATTAAAACAAATAATGTCTAACATTCGAATCGAATTGGGCAACATTTTTTGTCGGAATAAATAAAAGATCAAATATAGTAAATGTGGTTTGACTAAATCGTTGTAAATGGTGTATCGCAAATTACGCGGATATGATAGTAGATGGTATATGTTCTTGAAATATTTATTTGAAACATTGATTTGAACTATAAAAAGTATAAAGCGAAAAGAATAAAGTGTGTAATTATGAAATCGAGCTCGTATGGAAGTTACTTATATCCTGGATTAACACATAGGCTACTTTTTATCCCGGAAAATGCACGGTTCCGCGGGGCGCAGCTAGTATTTATATAAAAAAAACGTTTTTTATATTTTTCCTTACTTTAATAGTTGCAATTGCAACATTGGAATTTACATTAAGTTGAATAATCTAAAGTTGAAATGTTTGTAAGAAGCTGTGCTCGGTACCGATGGTCTATATGTCCAAAACAACTTCGTTGGCGCCGGGGGCCATCGCCAACATCAGCTGTTCTAAAGTCCCTGCTGTGCGCACTGCACAGCGCACGAGTTCCAAGATGTCGATATTTATAATGTCAATTTGAGATTTGAATTTATTTTTAACTAATTACTTAAGATAGTTAGGGTTTTGGTTCAATACTGTAAACTTACTATTTTAAACTTGATGAATAAATAAATAATAAAAGACCTACTACTGTTTATTTATAAAAAATATAAATTTTTGAAAAGGTCTTATAAAGACCTTCATTATGATACCTCACTCGATAGGTTTTGGTCATTTTTTATTCCGTCGGAAATAGAAAATGGCAACTGTGAGCCGCCATATTACTTTTCTTGACACTTCATTATATCCTATAGCACTCACGTGATCAAGACAAATCCAATGACACCTTATTTATCAAAAGCCATCAAGCCGTTTAGAGTGTAGGACGCGCCTAAGAAACGTACAAACAAACATACATACATACAACCCAAACACACCCTTCGTGCAGTCGGGTAAAAATAATGTAAACATCAAATACAATTTGTCAATCTAATAATAAAGGAATTTCATTTACCTAAATCAATGTAAAAAAAAAAAAAAAAAAAAAAAAAAATGAACAAAATAAAAATATGTAGGTTACTTCCGCCAAAACTGTAAGTCAGACAAATGATAAATGGTAAAATTTAACACAAGTAAAACCCCACGCTAAACAAAACCCAACCCCAGATTGAACCTATTAAAAAAAAAAAAAAAAAAAATATATATATATACAAATAATATATATAAATATATATATACACAATAAAAAACCCCCAAGCTAAACAAACCTTACCCAAATACAAGTATCGAAACACTTATATATTCATATACATATAATATAAAAAAAAAAAAAAAAAAAAACACAATAAAAATTGATCGATTAAAAATCGAATGCTGATTGTGTCCAGCATTCGACGAGTCAACATCACCCGAAGATGCCTCGTGCAGAGGCGAAACACGTGTCGTATTGATGTCAGACGTTTGGTATTTGGATTGAGGTATATGTTTTTTTTTTTTTTTTTTTTTTTTTAATAGGTTCAATCTGGGGTTGGGTTTTGTTTAGCGTGGGGTTTTACTTGTGTTAAATTTTACCATTTATCATTTGTCTGACTTACAGTTTTGGCGGAAGTAAGCTACATATTTTTATTTTGTTCATTTTAAATATGGATTTCCGCAAAGTAACGCCTGAATCTATCAATTATACTAAATCAATGTATAAATGTTACTGTAAAATCCCAAACTACGGTAAATCTTAAGATTTACTAACAAAACCTATAATTTACCAACTCTTAATGGTAAAAGTCCGATCAGTTTTGTGCTCACATTACGAACTTTTACTACTATTACGTGGTAAATCTTAAGATTTATCTCCGAGACACGGAAAATGTCGATATAAACTAACCTAACCTTATTTTATAAAATAACATTTACACAACCGTTTTCCCGAGGTATCAATGTTTATTTGTTAAATAACATATAATTTCACAATCCCTAGCAAAAAAAAAACTGTTCCTAACCTAAGTTAATCAAAACCAACACTAACATATAGCAGCCGTCACTGGTAAAACCTAGCATTTAACGAATTCTAATGGAAAAATCCCGAAAAAAATCGTTATACCAACTCATGTCGGTAAAACCTAAGATGTACCTGTAAAATCTAAGATTAACCTCTGTCCGGGCTTTTACAGTGTCATACACATATAATATACAATATTTAAAGACTACAAATTGTTGCTGCTAGTTGCCCGATTTAGCGGAGTAATTGTGAAAGCGAAAGATAAAATATAATCTGATAACCACTAAGCCATTACAATAATCTGTTACGAAATTGATAAAACAAAATATATTGATGACCAAAAATGCAATTAACAATTTTAAGAAAATCACACGATCACACTGACACGTAAAGAATAATGAATGAAATAATAATTAATTGTTCCACATTGTAAGTTTGCGAAAATAGACGCAAAGGCAATAAATTTCCTATAAGACTACGCTTTTGGCAACTCATTTATTAAGACTAATTATTTTTGGACAAACTTTTGTGTAACTGCGACGTCGTTTTGTCATTAAACTATTAAAGATTGATGGAACACGATGGCGTCTATAATGTAAGCTATAATATTAATAATAATAAATTTGTTTATTTGAACACTTATTATTTTTTCACAAAAACATGAGCCCTGGAGGGCGATTCTCACGAATAAATATCACAATAGATTAATGTCGAAAAATCCATACATTTTTCCATATAATATATCTATTGTGATATTTTTATCACTTCGTGAGAATTTTCCCCCTGTCTTCTGGAGAAGCGTGAGCTGTGTACTAAAAGACAGTACATCCCTTTTAAAAGGTAAATACCAGTACATAGGTAATATTAATTTAACGCGTAGATATTTATGCAAGCAAACCTATGAATATTTATTAGCGTCTATTATAAAGAATACACCGATCTGTAAAGCTTGAAAAATAAGAGATGTAATGTAAACAATAGCCAGATACCCGAATTAAGTTCCACTAAATTACAGCTTTCCATAACCCGATTTCGTTGAGTCTGTATGTCCATGTATATGAAAATAGGAAATAGGGCCCTAATTCAATAACATTAAGTAGGTAAATGTTGGGGAAACTTAGATTAACCAGTTTAATGCCACAAAAAGAGGTGTGGTCATTCAGTCGCTCTCGCAAACTTTTAGTTATTTGCTTATTTATTTATCGAATACAGGAACAGGATGATCCTGCTAGCCAGATTACTTACTAAAATTCATCGCTCGAAAACGGTTAAGGAAAACGAAAACCAGCAATGTCCAAGAACCTTAAAATTCAAGGACATGTGTCACTTGTGACATCCACTACCTTAAACTGGGACAGCGTGGTGGTCTATATAGCCTTATACTCTCTCTGAGAGATGGCCTGTATCTTAGCGGTGAGAATTTTATACGCTGATGATTTTGACGACTCGTTAAGAATAAGAAAGCAAGCTTACTTGATAATTATGTTATCATCTTATATTTTTATTTGATTGAGTAACGATATTTTCGGATGCGATGACCATTCGTCACATTAGCTATTTCGTCGCTATCCCTGATAGGTCACATTCATAATTCATCACTTTGTGCATCTAGTCGCTCACCTGATCGTAAGCGACACGCCTGCTCATAGCAAAGTTCTTGCGCGTCACTGCACTGCGTTCGTCACCTTGAGACTTTGGTTGTTAAGACTCATTGCCCAGTAATTTCGCTGGAAACATTGCTCTTTAAACCGAAACACAGAAATGTATACACACTACTGCTTGGTGGTTAAATATCTGACAAATGTGTGGTACTTCCCCAGGAGGACTCTTGCGAAAAAGGCCTACCACTCCAAAAAAATATTTAAAGTGTTACTAGTAGTTTCCGTTATACTGATCTAGCATGAAAGTGCTTTCAAATGTGTAATAACCCCATTTCCATAGAGAATGTATGTGAACATAAATTTCATTTCCGAGTTGCTTGCTTTCCGCCCAAGGGCCTCTGATATGTCTTAACGACATCAATCAACAGAAGAGACCGAAAACACGGGGTGGAGTGATATTAAAATAGTACAGAGTGTGTTCAATAACACCTAGATAATTTACAAAAAGCCACAGAAAATAAATTCAATAACGGTTATTTTCAACTCAAACAGATCTGCATAAGAAAGCACAATTCTATATTGTATCACGGTTCAATTCACAAACAAACAAAAGATCCAAGTTTCTTGTGTGTGTACGAACTTAACGAAAGTTACGGGACGCTTGCCGAGTTACAAGACAAGACTAACTTAAGAGTTATGAGAATAAAATTACGTACTTGTGCTAGAATTTAGCTACGAGAGAAGACTCACTTTTTGTCCGTGGCTTTGCTATCACATTTGCTATTAGCCTGATGTATTTTATCTTCATTGAACCTATCAATTAAGTCTTGACCCAGTTCGAAATTTCAACAATAATATTGAAACTTTGAAAGTTTCTCTGCCTTGTGATAATACAATCTTGCAATGTCAGGCTTTGTAAATCTTGATGTGAAATGCTTGTTTTCATACTTCAAAGCTTTATGTTGCTGTTTAGTTGTTTAACAGATAATTGAAATTACTTTAAAATTCAACAATATAACTTTTGAATATTTAAAGTCGCATACTTTATGTTACATATTAATTAAATAGAAGTATTTTTTATAATTTTTTAAAGTCATTTTGTTGTACCCGCACCACACCGTGTCGTGACTTACCTCCGTCCTACCGTTGGTACTACAGTAAGTGACACTACACAGTTCTGTCAGTGGCTACCAATTGTAACACTGGCTGGCCGTGTTGTCTGTAAGATATTACTGAAAACCATAAGACCGCCGATTGTATTACCGAAATGACTTGAATGTAATACTTTTGTACAAATTATGTTTTTCTTTTAATGGTATGCAATAAAGAGATATGCATCTATGTATTTAACTATGTATTATATGTAGGTACTAACTTATTCAAAAGGTCAGACGATTATGAAATTTACAACCAATATTTCTGATAAGTACTGTCATTACGGCTGGATCAGTACCTACATGCCTCGTAAAATAAACCAATCGACAATAAACAAAAACGATATAATATGTATCTATCGGCGATGGACACATATTTCTTCCGTTTGGGGTAGAAATATAAACTATGGGGCCCTGGCTCTATTTTTTTCTAAACCCCCAGTACATACCGACGCTAAAATAACACAAAAAAAAACGGTCGAGGCATTTTCAAGTTATGCGAGACTAACGCACGGCAATTGATTAAAGATAGATAGAATATAATATAGATAGATTTATTTGCTAAGCAAGCGTTAATGCTAAATCATAAAAACCTATGTTTTTTTTGTATATTACACGTATTTGAGCCAATGTTATGCCTTTAAGTTGCTCTCGTCACCTGTATTCACAATAAAAAATATGTTTACTTATTTACTGTTGTGACGATGTCAAACCTCTTTCATCATAATCTTTATTTGCTGAAGTTCAAGCACGTTTATTCCGCGTTCGAGAAACTAACGCTAAATATTATAATAAACATCATCAACACCTTGAATTTAACCAAGGCGACATTATATAGAAACGTAACTATCCCATAAGTTCAGCAGGCAAGTATTTTTCAGCTAAATTAGCTCCTAAATTTGTAACATGCATCATAGCAGCTAAAATTTCACCACTAATTTACGATCTCAGTGATTTATCTGGTAATCCCTTAGGCCGTTGGCATGTCAAAGATATTAAACCTAAACCACGTACCTCTTAACCTTAACCATCACTTGTTTACTTACTTACATACTTTATTATAATGTAATATGAAAATTACATTGCTTTCATATTCCCGTAACTGGTAAGTTACCATACATTTAAATGCTTACTTATGACCATTGTATGTTACCTACTAATAAATAACCTTGTATTTAAGTTGTAAATAATGTAATTTTAATATAATTTCCCTTTACGGAGTAATGTCCACATTTTTAGCTTATTTTTCTTTTATTCACTTCATTAACTTTTCGGATTCATTATGATTATTGACTTCAAGTCCCTACGTATTGCTATTCAGTGCTATTGTACTTACCACATACTTTTATTCTTTGGTACTAACAGTAGCTAATACCCTACTTGTTAGTTTTTTTTTTAATTTTACAAACAGTTCCATATATTATTATTTACTACAACTACATACAAAACTTCCAAAACTGAAAAGAGCGGCAAATGTGATTACTCTTTATACGAAGCTTAGTTCACAAACCAGTATTATCTTATAATTAATATGCTATTACCTACCTACCTTACTTATACATATTATTTTAACGTTCTAACACAACGTTTACAATATACATACACGTGCTACAGGCACGTCGTACCCTAAGGTACGTTTAGCCATTTTGGCAAACTAATTGTATATAAATATACACATACATACATTTACACATCACACACCACATACTCACCACACATACACATACACATATACTCACATAATTACCCTTATCAGCGGATAGTGACTGTATAAATAGGCCTACACTACACTGTATTGGTTCCATGAGTAACTTTAATGTTATTTAAGGTTTCTCTTTCTTTTGAGTTTTATTTCAAAAGAATGGGAATAAGACTATGAATGATGATGAATGACTGTGTGATTAATGAATTTAAATGAATCTAGGAATCCAATCAATATTAATATTTTTATTATTAACTTCTACTTCTTTTTTTATTTTTTCTTTAGCATTTTTTTATTTTTTTAAATAATAAAAAAAACCGGGGAGGCGGGGTATTGTGACGATGTCAAACATCTTTCATCATACTCATTTGATAGTTTGTCTATATTAATTCTAAATTCAAATAACCTGTTATTCCTACATTGTCATTCATGCATTTGGCTCATGTCCATGTTTTTACAAAATATCTCATAAAAAGTGGTAAATAAATTATTATTTTATCTACCTATATCTGGCAGTTTAAATAACTGCTTAAATACGAACTACCTAAAATAACGGCCAATAGAATGCCCACCAAAATGCTGACTTCTAGCTTGGGGCGTGTTCGTGTTCAGTAAGGAAGGACCAGCTCGACTAGCAGAGTCCTGCAAGCGTTGCTGATAGGCCAGATATCTCTGTACATGGTCATCTTCTGCTACAACGTGTCCATGAAGGTGAAGCCGCTGTTTATGAACATCTCCGAGTGCTCCTAATTGTGCCTGTTATTTTATGTTGTCCACTGAGGTTTGGTCCCTGGGCTAGTGGAACCCTATGACCGCCTCGTGACACTGTATCAAAAACGAGTTCTAGAAACTAACATTAAAGAGGAGCAACGAGAAAATCTATACTTATAATAAAACAGTAACTGCCGTACTCATAATCGTAAATCAATGCAAATCAAGCATTAAATCGCTTTTGGGTTTTGAGAACTTAATTCTTGAATAGCATTAATTGAGGATTATGAGTGCGGTAGTAAGAAAATAATAAAAAATAATGATAAAATGCTACAGAATATGAATTTAAGTTTTCTAAATCGTGTCTGTCTGTCTGTTGAATTTTTATTCTCACATCACGTAAATACTGAACCTATTGAAATACGGTTTTCACTGTTGGATAGCTTAGGATCAGATTTTCTTGAAAGACTTAGAAGCTCAATGGGATGAAACGATGCCTAGCAATCGATAAAAAAACTGTTTGACAACTGAACGAAATTTGATGTTTGGTACTTTATGGGTACTTTTGTTTGTCCCAGCAAAATTCAAAAGGGGAAAGCCGGGGGCACAGCTAGTGAAAAATTACGAAAATTTTGATTAGGAGTTTATAAAAAAAGACATAAGACATAAGAAAAAGATAAAAACTAAAAACCCGACCACGGTCAGGTAAAAAATTGCCTAAGAGAGTCTAATGAAAGCGAATCGATTGATACCTAGAGTGGCGACACCCACGGTCAGGTAAAAAATTGCCTAAGACAGTCTAATGAAGGCGAATCGATTGATGCCTAGAGTGGCGACACCTACGGTCAGGTAAAAAATTGCCTAAGACAGTCTAATGAAGGCGAATCGATTGATATCAAGAGTGGCGACACCCACGGTCAGGTAAAAAATTGCCTAAGACAGTCTAATGAAGGCAAATCGATTGATACCTAGAGTGGCGACACCCACGGTCAGGTAAAAAATTGCCTAAGACAGTCTAATGAAGGCGAATCGATTGATACCTAGAGTGGCGACACCCACGGTCAGGTAAAAAATTGCCTAAGACAGTCTAATGAAGGCGAATCGATTGATACCTAAAGTGGCGACACATACATACATAGACTGTTAAACTCATTACCCTTACCTTGCCTCGCCGTAGTCAGGTAAAAAAATCATTCCACATTTTTGGTGGACAAAAAAGGCGCAAATATCGTCATCATAATAAAATAAATAGTGAATAACATAATTTGAAGGCCATTACACGGTCTCATGGCGACCTTATTACAAGCTACCGAATAGTAGGTGCCGCGAGCACAGTGCAAGCCAGTACGTAAAGATTCAACAATGAGCCTGGGCCCTTATACGCTATGACCATTCTGCCACGTAACGCATCCTCGTATCTGCGTGGAATTGTTCGCATATGTTTGTGAACGATTCCACAACGCGACGCATTACGAATGTGAATGTTCATAGTGAATATGAGCCCTGATAAACGTTGATGGATGAACTTCATCGGGAGGAGAAGTGATTCCGTGCCAAGATCACGTTCCTCCAGCATTGAGGAATCGAAGCAACAGGAGGAATACTAAAGCAATCGAGTTTAGGATCACGAACAAGAAAAGATAAAGATTTGATTGCAGTAGTTGTAACTTCTAATCTTGCTGATTCTTCAATACAGTATAATGTATATATGTATTTTTTTTAGTATAAGTAATGTTTTATTTTATAAAATATCTATAAATATATATTGTAATATATATGTATATTAATTTACAATATTATTGCATCACCGACTGAAAGGTTAATCCCTGATAATCTCCATACTAAGGTTGTCTGGAAGAGATCAGTCTTTAGTGATAAGACCGTCCATTGAACTCTTTAATTTATAATCTGTACTTATCCTTGATTGTATTGTTTTTTGGTGTGCAATAAAGTGCATTAGTATTGTATTGTAAGATAGTGGCCAAATGCTGTTACTTTAAAATAACTCATTAATTTGCAGAAATGTTGAAAGTTTTAGTACTGTTGTGATAAAATATTTGTGCCACGACTGTATCACTGGCTGAAGGTGGGTTGGTGCTTGGCCTATATTTACTCCTTTTCACACCCGCTCATTATGATACGTTCTGTCTCACTCCCTCGTGACGTCATCACACAACCCCTGGCATCAGTGTGTGTTGCTGTGTGTGGCTATGTGTATGTGTTTGTGTGTGTGTGTGCTGATTACTCGTAGTTGTCTCTGTGCATCTGTCGTAACTTTATTTATAAAATAGCATTTACACAACCGTTTTCCCGAGGTATCAATGTTTATTTGTTAAATAACATATAATTTCCCAATCCCTAGCAAAAAAATCTGTTCCTAACCTAAGTTAATCAAAACCAACACTAACATATAGCAGCCATCACTGGTAAAACCTAGCATTTAACGAATCCTAATGGAAAAATCCCGAAAAATCGTTATACCAACTCATGTCGGTAAAACCTAAGATGTATACCTGTAAAATCTAAGATTAACCTCTGTACGGGCTTTTACAGTGTTATACACATATAATATACAATATTTAAAGACTACAAATTGTTGCTCCTAGTTGCCCGATTTAGCGGAGTAATTGTGAAAGCGAAAGATAAAATATAATCTGATAACCACTAAGCCATTACAATAATCTGTTACGAAATTGATAAAACAAAATATATTGATGACCAAAAATGCAATTAACAATTTTAAGAAAATCACACGAGTACTACAGCTGACACGTAAAGAATAATGAATGAAATAATAATTAATTGTTCCACATTGTAAGTTTGCGAAAATAGACGCAAAGGCAATAAATTTCCTATAAGACTTCGCTTTTGGCAACTCATTTATTAAGACTAATTATTTTTGGACAAACTTTTGTGTAACTGCCACGTCGTTTTGTCATTAAACTATTAAAGATTGATGGAACACGATGGCGTCTATAATGTAAGCTATAATATTAATAATAATAAATTTGTTTATTTGAACCCTTATTATTTTTTCACAAAAACATGAGCCCTGGAGGGCAATTCTCACGAATAAATATCACAATAGATTAATGTCGAAAAATCCATACATTTTTCCATATAATATATCTATTGTGATATTTTTATCACTTCGTGAGAATTTTCCCCCTGTCTTCTGGAGAAGCGTGAGCTGTGTACCAGAAGACAGTACATCCCTTTTAAAAGGTAAATATCAGTACATAGGTAATATTAATTTAACGCGTAGATATTTATGCAAGCAAACCTATGAATATTTATTAGCGTCTATTATAAACAATACACCGATCTGTAAAGCTTGAAAAATAAGAGATGTAATGTAAACGATAGCCAGATACCCGAATTAAGTTCCACTAAATTACAGCTTTCCATAACCCGATTTCGTTGAGTCTGTATGTCCATGTATATGAGAATAGGAAATAGGGCCCTAATTCAAGAACATTAAGTAGGTAAATGTTGGGGAAACTTAGATTAACCAGTTTAATGCCACAAAAAGAGGTGTGGTCATTTAGTCGCTCTCGCAAACTTTTAGTTATTTGCTTATTTATTTATCGAATACAGGAACAGGATGATCCTGCTAACCAGATTACTTACTAAAATTCATCGCTCGAAAACAGTTAAGGAAAACGAAAACCAGCAATGTCCAAGAACCTTAAAATTCAAGGACATGTGTCACTTGTGACATCCACTACCTTAAACTGGGACAGCGTGGTGGTCTATATAGCCTTATACTCTCTCTGAGAGATGGCCTGTATCTTAGCGGTGAGAATTTTATACGCTGATGATTTTGACGACTCGTTAAGAATAAGAAAGCAAGCTTACTTGATAATTATGTTATCATCTTATATTTTTATTTGATTGAGTAACGATATTTTCGGATGCGATGACCATTCGTCACATTAGCTATTTCGTCGCTATCCCTGATAGGTCACATTCATAATTCATCACTTTGTGCATCTAGTCGCTCACCTGATCGTAAGCGACACGCCTGCTCATAGCAAAGTTCTTGCGCGTCACTGCACTGCGTTCGTCACCTTGAGACTTTGGTTGTTAAGTCTCATTACCCAGTAATTTCGCTGGAAACATTGCTCTTTAAACCGAAACACAGAAATGTATACACACTACTGCTTGGTGGTTAAATATCTGACAAATGTGTGGTACTTCCCCAGGAGGACTCTTGCGAAAAAGCCCTACCACTCCAAAAAATATTTAAAGTGTTACTACTTAGTTTCCGTTATACTGATCTAGCATGAAAGTGCTTTCAAATGTGTAATAAACCCCATTTCCATAGAGAATGTATGTGAACCTAAATTTCATTTCCGAGTTGCTTGCTTTCCGCCCAAGGGCCTCTGATATGTCTTAACGACATCAATCAACAGAAGAGACCGAAAACACGGGGTGGAGTGATATTATGACTATTGTGCATCTAGTCGCTCACCTGATCGTAAGCGACACGCCTGCTCATAGCAAAGTTCTTGCGCGTCACTGCACTGCGTTCGTCACCTTGAGACTTTGGTTGTTAAGTCTCATTGCCCAGTAATTTCGCTGGAAACATTGCTCTTTAAACCGAAACACAGAAATGTATACACACTACTGCTTGGTGGTTAAATATCTGACAAATGTGTGGTACTTCCCCAGGAGGACTCTTGCGAAAAAGGCCTACCACTCCAAAAAATATTTAAAGTGTTACTACTTAGTTTCCGTTATACTGATCTAGCATGAAAGTGCTTTCAAATGTGTAATAAATCCCATTTCCATAGAGAATGTATGTGAACATAAATTTCATTTCCGAGTTGCTTGCTTTCCGCCCAAGGGCCTCTGATATGTCTTAACGACATCAATCAACAGAAGAGACCGAAAACACGGGGTGGAGTGATATTAAAATAGTACAGAGTGTGTTCAATAACACCTAGATAATTTACAAAAAGCCACAGAAAATAAATTCAATAACGGTTATTTTCAACTCAAACAGATCTGCATAAGAAAGCACAATTCTATATTGTATCACGGTTCAATTCACAAACAAACAAAAGATCCAAGTTTCTTGTGTGTGTACGAACTTAACGAAAGTTACGGGACGCTTGCCGAGTTACAAGACAAGACTAACTTAAGAGTTATGAGAATAAAATTACGTACTTGTGCTAGAATTTAGCTACGAGAGAAGACTCACTTTTTGTCCGTGGCTTTGCTATCATATTTGCTATTAGCCTGATGTATTTTATCTTCATTGAACCTATCAATTAAGTCTTGACCCAGTTCGAAATTTCAACAATAATATTGAAACTTTGAAAGTTTCTCTGCCTTGTGATAATACAATCTTGCAATGTCAGGCTTTGTAAATCTTGATGTGAAATGCTTGTTTTCATACTTCAAAGCTTTATGTTGCTGTTTAGTTGTTTAACAGATAATTGAAATTACTTTAAAATTCAACAATATAACTTTTGAATATTTAAAGTCGCATACTTTATGTTACATATTAATTAAATAGAAGTATTTTTTATAATATTTTAAAGTCATTTTGTTGTACCCGCACCACACCGTGTCGTGACTTACCAATGGTCCTACCGTTGGTACTACAGTAAGTGACACTACACAGTTCTGCCAGTGGCTACCAATTGTAACACTGGCTGGCCGTGTTGTCTGTAAGATATTACTGAAAACCATAAGACCGCCGATTGTATTACCGAAATGACTTGAATGTAATACTTTTGTACAAATTATGTTTTTCTTTTAATGGTATGCAATAAAGAGATATGCATCTATGTATTTAACTATGTATTATATGTAGGTACTAATTTATTCAAAAGGTCAGACGATTATGAAATTTACAACCAATATTTCTGATAAGTACTGTCATTACGGCTGGATCAGTACCTACATGCCTCGTAAAATAAACCAATCGACAATAAACAAAAACGATATAATATGTATCTATCGGCGATGGACACATATTTCTTCCGTTTGGGGTAGAAATATAAACTATGGGGCCCTGGCTCTATTTTTTTCTAAACCCCCAGTACATACCGACGCTAAAATAACACAAAAAAAAACGGTCGAGGCATTTTCAAGTTATGCGAGACTAACGCACGGCAATTGATTAAAGATAGATAGAATAGAATATAGATAGATTTATTTGCTAAGCAAGCGTTAATGCTAAATCATAAAAACCTATGTTTTTTTTTGTATATTACACGAATTTGAGCCAATGTTATGCCACTAAGTTGCTCTCGTCACCTGTATTCACAATAAAAAATATGTTTACTTATTACTGTTGTGACGATGTCAAACTTCTTTCATAATAAACTTTATTTGCTGAAGTACAAACACGTTTATTCCTCGCTAGTGAAACTAACGCTAAATATTAAAATAAACATCATCAACACCTTGAATTTAACCAAGGCGACATTATATAGAAACGTAATTATCCCATAAGTTCAGCAGGCAAGTATTTTTCAGCGAAATTAGCTCCTAAATTTGTAAATTGCATCATAGCAACTAAAATTTTACCACTAATTTACGATCTCAGTGATTTTTCTGGTAATCCCTTAGGCCGTTGGCATGTCAATTAAACCTAAACCACGTACCTCTTAACCTTAACCATCACTTGTTTACTTACTTACATACTTTATTATAATGTAATATGAAAATTACATTGCTTTCATATTCCCGTACCTTACCATACATTTAAATGCTTACTTATGACCATTGTATGTTACTTACTAATAAATAACCTTGTATTTAAGTTGTAAATAATGTAATTTTAATATAATTTCCCTTTACGGAGTAATGTCCACATTTTTAGCTTATTTTTCTTTTATTCATTTCATTAACTTTTTGGATTCATTATAATTATTGACTTCAAGTCCTTACGTATTGCTATTCAGTGCTATTGTACTTACTACATACTTTTATTCTTTGGTACTAACAGTAGCTAATACCCTGTTTTATTTTTATTTTACATTCAGTTCCATATATTATTATTTACTACAACTACATACAAAACTTCCAAAACTAAAAAGAGCGGCAAATGTGATTACTCTTTATACCAAGCCTAGTTCACAAACCAGTATTATCTTATAATTAATATGCTATTACCTACCTACCTTACTTATACATATTATTTTAACGTTCTAACACAACGTTTACAATATACATACACGTGCTACAGGCACGTCGTACCCTAAGGTACGTTTAGCCATTTTGGCAAACTAATTGTATATAAATATACACATACATACATTTACACATCACACACCACATACTCACCACACATACACATATACTCACATAATTACCCTTATCAGCGGATAGTGACTGTATAAATAGGCCTACACTACACTGTATTGGTTCCATGAGTAACCTTAATGTTATTTAAGGTTCCTCTTTCTTATGAGTTTTATTTCAAAATAATGGGAATAAGACTATGAATGATGATGAATGGCTGTGTGATTTATGAATTTAAATGAATCTAGGAATCCAATCAATATTAATATTTTTATTATTAACTTCTACTTCTTTTTTTATTTTTTCTTTAGCATTTTTTAATTTTTTTAAATAATAAAAAAAACCGGGGAGGCGGGGTATTGTGACGATGTCAAACATCTTTCATCATACTCATTTGATAGTTTGTCTATATTAATTCTAAATTCAAATAACCTGTCATTCCTACATTGTCATTCATGCATTTGGCTCATGTCCATGTTTTTACAAAATATCTCATAAAAAGTGGTAAATAAATTATTATTTTATCTACCTATATCTGGCAGTTTAAATAACTGCTTAAATACCAACTACCTAAAATAACGGCCAATAGAATGCCCACCAAAATGCTGACTTCTAGCTTGGAGCGTGTTCGTGTTCAGTAAGGAAGGACCAGCTCGATTAGCCGAGTCCTGCAAGCGTTGCTGATAGGCCAGATATCTCTGTACATGGTCATCTTCTGCTACAACGTGTCCATGAAGGTGAAGCCGCTGTTTATGAACATCTCCGAGTGCTCCTAATTGTGCCTGTTATTTTATGTTGTCCACTGAGGTTTGGTCCCTGGGCTAGTGGAACCCTATGACCGCCTCGTGACACTGTATCAAAAACGAGTTCTAGAAACTAACATTAAAGAGGAGCAAAATCTATACTTATAATAAAACAGTAACTGCCGTACTCATAATCGTAAATCAATGCAAATCAAGCAATAAATCGCTTTTGGGTTTTGAGAACTTAATTCTTGAATAGCATTAATTGAGGATTATGAGTGCGGTAGTAAGTAACACAAAGTCTGTACAAAGAAAATAATAAAAAATAATGATAAAATGCTACAGAATATGAATGTAACTTTTCTAAATCGTGTCTCTCTGTCTGTTTGAATTTTTATTCTCGCATCACGTAAATACTGAACCTATTGAAATACGGTTTTCACTGTTGGATAGCTTAGGATCAGATTTTCTTGAAAGATTTAGAAGCTCAATGGGATGAAACGATGCCTAGCAATCGATAAAAAAACTGTTTGACAGCTGAACGAAATTTGATGTTTGGTACTTTATAGGTACTTTTGTTTGTCCCAGCAAAATTCAAAAGGGGAAAGCCGGGGGCACACCTAGTGAAAAATTACGAAAATTTTGATTAGGAGTTTATAAAAAGACATACGACATAAGAAAAAGACAAAAACTAAAAACCCGACCACGGTCAGGTAAAAAATTGCCTAAGACAGTCTAATGAAGGCGAATCGATTGATACCTAGAGTGGCGACACCCACGGTCAGGTAAAAAATTGCCTAAGACAGTCTAATGTAGGCGAATCGATTGATGCCTAGAGTGGCGACACCCACGGTCAGGTAAAAAATTGCCTAAGACAGTCTAATGAAGGCGAATCGATTGATACCTAGAGTGGCCACACCCACGGTCAGGTAAAAATTTGCCTAAGACAGTCTAATGAAGGCAAATCGATTGATACCTAGAGTGGCGACACCCACGGTCAGGTAAAAAATTGCCTAAGACAGTCTAATGAAGGCGAATCGATTGATACCTAGAGTGGCGACACCCACGGTCAGGTAAAAAATTGCCTAAGACAGTCTAATGAAGGCGAATCGATTGATACCTAGAGTGGCGACACATACATACATAGACTGTTAAACTCATTACCCTTACCTTGCTTCGCCGTAGTCGGGTAAGAAAATCATTCCACATTTTTGGTGGACAAAAAAGGCGCAAATATTGTTATCATAATAAAATAAATAGTGAATAACATAATTTGAAGGCCATTACACGGTCTCATGGCGACCTTATTACAAGCTACCGTATAGTAGGTGCCGCGAGCACAGTGCAAGCCAGTACGTAAAGATTCAACAATGAGCCTGGGCCCTTATACGTTATGACCATTCTGCCACGTAACGCACCCTCGTATCTGCGTGGAATTGTTCGCATATGTTTGTGAACGATTCCACAACGCGACGCGTTACGTATGTGAATGTTCATAGTGAATATGAGCCCTGATAAACGTTGATGGATGAACTTCATCAGGAGAAGTGATTCCGTGCCAAGATCACGTCCTCCAGCATTGAGGAATCAAAGCAACAGGAGGAATACTAAAGCAATCGAGTTTAGGATCACGAACAAGAAAAGATAAAGATTTGATTGCAGTAGTTGTAACTTCTAATTTTGCTGATTCTTAAATACAGTATAATGTATATATGTATTTTTTTAGTATAAGTAAAGTTTTATTTTATAAAATACCTATAAATATATATTGTAATATGTATGCATATTAATTTACAATATTATTGCATCACCGACTGAAAGGTTAATCCCTGATAATCTCCATACTAAGGTTGTCTGGAAGAGATCAGTCTTTAGTGATAAGACCGCCCATTGAAGTGTATTGTTTTTTGGTGTGCAATAAAGTGTATTAGTATTGTATTGTAAGATAGTGGCCAAATGCTGTTACTTTAAAATAACTCATTAATTTGCAGAAATGTTAAAAGTTTTAGTACTGTTGTGATAAAATATTTGTGCCACGACTGTATCACTGGCTGAAGGTGGGTTGGTGCTTGGCCTATATTTACTCCTTTTCACACCCGCTCATTATGATACGTTCTGTCTCACTCCCTCGTGACGTCATCATACAACCCCTGGCATCAGTGTGTGTTGCTGTGTGTGGCAATGTGTATGCGTGTGTGTGTGCTGATTACTCGTAGTTGTCTCTGTGCATCTGTCGTTGAAATAACAGTTCAATTGTCAATTTAAAAAAAAAACGCAGTTGGTCATGCCGCAACAGATATAATATGTCAATTTTTAATTTTTATGGAAGTTATATCCAAATGTTTTGTTGTTAAACTGAAAAGTGCTGATTTAAATGAAAAAACGGCTGGTATAACGCTTACTTGATGGTCGTAGCGGCACGTAGCGTTTCGTAGCAAGCGTAGCAAAACGTAGCGTAATTAATTGGTCGTAAATGTGCCAACCATCACCAAATAATTTTCTGAAAACCTTTGCTATCGAGTGTATTCCCAGATAAAGATAGTAAAATACATCGTCTATAACCAAAACAACATTTCCATTTTCCGCATTAGTTAAAGATTTTCCTCGTTTACGCCATTATATACTACTTTTATCACACACTTTACACGTCCCTAAATGCTAATGTAATAACGTAATGTAAACTCCGTGTTACCTTCAACAAAGTGTTGAATATCTTTACAAAGTCCGCAGGTGGCCGTTATAAAGCCTGAATGAGTTTCATCTCGAAACTTTGAGAGCTTTCATCTAAACAATTAATTAGAACGAGGGCTTTGAGACTCGTGGATAATGATAAAATGTAAAAGTATGACTTCCTCTGGATACGAATTTTCTAAAAGTGTTGAAAAACGGTTTTTAACTATGTTAATTATTTGTTTTAATTTGTGTTCCTTTTCTCTATGAACTTATAATAAAATGCCTATTATTCATATATTATTACTTTATTATTTTTATTAAAAAATTAAAACCATTATTATTTAATTATTTTCAACTATTATTATTATTATTTCTCAAGCAAAGTATTCTAAAATACTAGTGGCTCTGTGAGCTGTACACCTCACGAGTCTGTCTTTGCATACGAGTAGTTTGCAACTGAATAACCCCTTTACTTATAAAAAGTTATGTAATGATTAAGTAATGATTAGTACGTAATGATTAGTTGTGCACAGCACAACTAATCATTATGTACAATATTGTACTGCGCAGTATTACTAATCATTGCATAACCATTGCATAACTTTTTGTAATGGGGAAAAAATAACAAAAAGTACAAGTACAATATTGTACTGCGCAGTATTACTAATATTTAACTAATCATTATATAACTTTTTTATAAGTAATTGGGTAAATGTTCACCGCGAACCATAAAACAAAAAGCGGAGAGACATTTATTAAAATAGACCTCATACCTGTAGAGGAGAACAGTCGGACATACGCCGTACATAAGAAAGCATTTTTGCCCAAGCTGAAACGGAGACGCTTCGCTCGCGCTCGCTTGGTCAATAATAATACTAGTTGAGCACGCGGCTTTGCTAGCGTGGTCATTTTTCTGGGATAATAGTATCCTGAGATAGTAGTAACATATTATGTTATTCCAGGACCAAAAGTATACGATACAATATAAGTACCAAATTTCGTTTAGTCATCAAATAGATTTTTATCTATGGATATAGATTTTGATTGTTCGGCTTCTACTCCTCGGATTGAGCTACCAAGTACACCATCATAATCGATCCAGTAAGTTATACGTGATGCGCGAACAAACAAACAGGCAAACATGTTTTTTTTTAATATTACGTGAATTTTCTAGTTTAATAGCTTATTTTATGTGTCCTTATTTTATCTTACAATGTACAATGGTACAGACTTTTTGTTACATACTGCTTTATTATAAATATTTTTTTTGACAAGAATAAAAGTAAATTTTAATTAAAAAAAGAAAGTATTATATTCGGAAGGAATCCAGTAAGGAGCTGGATTTTACAGAATAAAACGTAATTATTCATTATAAATTATTTTATTGTTTACTAGCGACTCAGCCCGGCTTTGCACGGGTAGCTATGTGTATTACTATATATTTCTTCATCAACATTTATATTCTACAATTCTATAATTCTACAATTATTGAGTACGAGCTGACCGCCCGCAGAAATAATCACTCTAATATTATAAAGGTAAAAGTTTGTATGGATGCGATTGTGTGTCTGCGTGTGTGTGTGTGTTTGTGTGTATATGTTTGTCACGTCTTCACGTTTAAAAGGCTGAACGAATTTGAATAAAATTTGGTACGGGGTAGCTTATACCCTGGATTAACACATAGGCTACTTTTTATCCCGGAAAATGGATGGTTCCTGAGGGACGCGGATGAAACCGCGGGGCGCAGCTAGTATTTATATTTATTTTTTACTTACATATTATACTTTACTTTAATAGTTGCATTTGCAATATTAGAATATAACGTAATTCTTATAATTACGTTATATAATTATATTAACTTGAACAATCTAAAATTTGAAATTTTGTAAGAAAATTTGCTACTGTTTAGATATAAGAGTTATATATTTTTGAAGTAGTATTTTAAAGACCTGTATTTTGATACCTCACGCTATAGATTTTGGTCCTTTTTTGTTCCATCAGATATGCAATATGGCAGCTGTAAGCCGCCATATTGGTTTTCTTGACACTTCATATATCCTATAGCACTCCCTTGATCAAGACAAATCTAATGAACCTCATTTATCAAAATCCATCAAGCCATTTAGGCTGTAGGACGCACCCAAGAAACGAACAAACATACAAACAAATATATATACAACCCAAACACATAACCCGCCGCAGTCCGATAAAAACGGTTTTTGTGACTTTTCTATAATAGTTAGACATATAGCTTCGCGAACTTTTTTAACACGTTTTTATTAGCTTCAACTGTATTTATGTTTATTCTAGTTTTCCCGACTGCGACTTCGTACGCGCAGACTATTGTTTATCGCGAAAAAAAGCATCCTATTTTATTCTGATATTAAAAACCAATGCAAAAGTATGTAAAGCACCAATGCGATTTACCTTTTTTTGACAGACTTGTTATTTCGTTTCCATGGCAACCACAGACCATTCTGTCATGGCAACCGTTTCATACACGGAGTAATCAACATTTTCCAGTTTTCCAGCGGAATCTTTAAATTTTCCGGGATAAAAAGTATCCTTTGTTTTATTCCAGGGTATGAGCTGACTCCATTTTAAATTTCATCAATATCCGTCCAGCCGTTATCGCTTGAAAGCTCCCCAAACAAACAAACAAACAAACAAACAAACAAACAGACAGACAACGTTTCACTTCTATATATTGGTATGGATGTATGTAACAGAATCAATGAACTCGATTTTTACCCACTTTAAATGGTCAGATTAATTCAAAATTTTGCACACTTATCAGGGCCCGATGACAATAAAATAATTTAAATAAAATATAATAAAATATTATCCTAAAAAAAAAATGTTTCCAGAATATCTTACTAAATGCAAATAAAAAGTTTAAAAGACTAAAAACATGAAAAATATTTCGAATTTAATGAATCAAAAAAACAAGCTTCAATACCATTAAACCGAACCAAAAAGTAAAAAATAATGTTCAATATAAAAATAAAGTGATTAACGAGAAAATTTACGTTATTGTAAAAAAGCGTGGGGTACTTTGTACGACATTCTTACACTAACTCTGGAATTCGAAATAGAAATAGTAACATAAATAATAAATATGCCAGTCATAGTAGTGTGATGGGTAAAGCTTCGGCTGTCAGAATTGTCACGACAATTCTACAAATCGTGGTAATTTTTAAGCAACCGCCGTTTCATAAAACATTGTTCTAATGATATTTGTTAGCTAATTGTCGGTTGACTGCCGGTCACTACTATTGTTTTATGAAACACATTCAGTAATATTTTGACAATTCATTGAATGAATTGGCGGGTTTTTATGAAACGCATTTAGGTAGTTTGACTGATATTTGTCGATTGACACTTGTCAGTCTACTATAGTTTTATGAAATAGGGCCCAGAATACTTGGACACATGATAACGTGACATGTTGGCGTGTGACGTCACAACTCAAATAATCAAAACAAAAATCAACAATAAACAGGCCAATCTAAATAAAACCGTTTAAAAATAACGCTTGATGTCATTTGGCTGTTTAGTGAGTAGTGAATTCATGCATGTCATGATTCAACTGCATTTTAAATAGTAAATATTGTATATATTATCTTAATTTTTATCAAAGTAAATAAAATACGGTATATTATAATAACACATGCCTACAAAAAATGTTTATTACGAACGACAAATTAAAAGTTGTTAACACCCTATTCAATTTATTTAAAAATTTAATATCGCGTATGATTTCGGTCTCACCGTAAATTTGTGCACCTAGCAGTTGTGATTAAAATGAAAGCTTGATTACACATAGGACCGTACACTTCCGCTGGGTTATCTAGAAAAATCTTGGCACAAGAACACACAAATAGACATAAAATCTTTTTAATAAAAATTACTCAATTAATTAATTTGCCCTCATACGTTTTGCAGGTAAATGAAGTGCCATCAGAAAGAGGCCAATCTAAAGAGCTGATAAAAGTAATTTGCCACCCTCAGTTGCTAGGCACCTAGGGTTGCTAGGTACAAAGAGGTTATTTTTCTACCGTGATGTGGTAACAGAGAAAAAAGATTCTGCAGTAGTTTAGCTAAATCATTCCACAATAGCATCTCGAGAGATAAGGTTATACCTACCTTAATAAAATTGTCATAACCAAGCATTTTTGAGTATTACAGTTATAGGCACTTTCATAAAAATAGCGCGATGACGGCCAAAAGTAAGTTAATTTGGTTTCAAAAGTTACCACACTGAAGGAAAATTTCATCTGAAACACTGAATTCAAAAGGAAAACACAAACAAAGAACACGGAGCCATTGAAATAAAGTTAAATTCAACTTTTGTGTGTTGCGCATATCGGTGGCTCACTTCGTGCATTCACAACGAAATAATATTGTTTCATAACCGACAATGAACCGGTGTCGGCGTAGCCTGGGAGCCAGACTCTTGGAGATCGGAAGAATTTCATATTAGGAGTTGTTATTTTATTTTTATGACTGGTATTATAGTGATGAAGAAAAAGCAAATATTAAAATCAGTACATAAGTTGTGTTGCAAGTGAAGTTTGATTGACTTATTGTGTTGTCTATAACTCTGTCAACACAACAAGTCAGTCAAACAGTCTCTAAGTGTTGTAGAAGATAATATAACTAAGCCTTTTCAATATCAAATCCTATAAAACATGCTATATTACGTTTAGGCCCTGATAATATATTCATCCAGGCTTTAATTTTTTAAATGGTTAAAAATGTTCATAACTCTAGCGGGATTATATCTTACTAAAAATAAAAATATTTGTTACTCTATCGTGGTTATTTCTTTATAGATAGTATGTAGCAGTTTATTTGAATATGTTTCTTTGGATAATATGGCAAATTTAATGGTTCCTCATGTATTGAAATCGGTTGAGCCAATTGGTCGCTGAGAGTTTCGTACATCATTTGTTTAGTGTGCGCTGTGATAATCTAACAAATCATATCTATCTTACCTTAGTTTAACTGCTGGTGGCTCTTTGTCTATATTTTATATTCTCCTGCCATAATAAAATTTATGAGAGCGCAGAAAATGAAATAAAAACGTTAAAAATATGTAAATTCTTCGCGAGCGTTCGCGCTGGCTGCCATAGCCGCGGACGCGTAAAGTATAAAATCACTTTCTTGCCGTCAAAATATTGGTTTGCAAATACGATACAGAATAAATCAGCGAGTCTGTCTCTTGATTTGCGATTAATATTAATTGTATAATCGTATTGTATTATCGCAATTATTATCTTTAATAGTTGAAAACGGCTTATGGTAAGCCTTCGGGATTATCTATGCATGATAACACAATGAGATCTAGTAATTAATAAAAAAAACACATATTTGGAACGTATTAACTTCGAGCAATCGGCCCACTAGTGCTACATTGATTGCATTAATATCGAATGTAGCAATGCAGGTTAGAAGACTTCGTTGGCGAAATAACGTAAATTAAAAAAAATATGGTTTGGACCAATTATGTAAATAATGTTATGACTGGAGCAACTGAGGAGCAGACTAAAAACTAACCAGACATTATCAAGATTTCAATTAGCTAGGAGACTTTTTGATACTACCTGAACGAAATTGATGCCGTTTAATTTCGCTACGTTATTTTTCAAATCCAGTATTCCAACCAACGCACATTCTTACAGCAGCAGTTAAAAATGTCACCCCTTCAATACATCACAGAAAGCTCAGCAATTACCTACATTATTCAAGCGAGACGAGTTTATTCAGTTTTTAAATCGTTGACTCAGAATGAACAGTTTACTTTGCAGTACGCAAAGCCACCTTTATGCGCTCGTGAGCGTTTTGCAAATGACTTTATTTTGAACTAGCTTTCGTCCGTGATTCTTCCGTGCTGACTATAGTTTATCACGAAAAAAAGGCATCCTATATATTCTAGGGTATTAAAAACCAATGCAATAGTACATCACCAACACGCTCTTGATGCTTTTGACAGACTTATTATTATTTCGTTTCCATGGCAACAGTCCCTTACAGCGAGTAGTCGTTATTTTACAGTTTTTCCGTGGAAACTTGCCATTTTTCGGGATAAAAGGTATCCTATGTTGGTCTCTATATTGTACATTACCTATCAACAAAGTTTCATCAAAATCAGATCAGCCGTTCTGGCATTACAACTCCTCAAACAAAAAAAGTTTCACTTTTATATATTGGTGTGGATAATCTACCGAGCTTCTCAAATTATTTTTTGTTATAATTCTCAAATACGAGTATTAAATCTAGTCATCATGGTCTGAAACTTTATCATCTGTTATATACCTACATATAAAACAGTACAGTGCATGCTGACTGACAGACAAAGCACAGCCTAAGCCGCTGGACCTAGAGGTTTGAAATTTTCAGGGAATATTCCTTCAGTACCCCAGGGTTGCACGAAAAAGCTGCGGGCGCAGCTTTTAACGGTATATATTATTTTAAAATGTTATTTATACAGCCTCAAATAGGAGGAGGTTCTCAAGTCATCCGTTTTATCTGAATTCATTTCTCGGACTGCAGTACAATAATCAATTATAAAACACAATACAATTGTATTGTATCTTCTATACTTATAATAAAGCAATAAGTACATAAAAGTCTGTATAATGATAATTTCAAAAAAATGCTCTAGGGATTTAAAATACTAATAAATTGACTGAAAGAGAATGGATGAGGGGAGCTGAAGACCGAGCTCAGTGGCGTGCATTAGGAGAGGCCTACGTCCAGCAGTGGACAGATATAGGCTGACGATGATGATGACTTAAATAAGCTTATAATATTTTTTTTAAATATTGTCTCTAGTTTTTAGATGATTCATTAATGCCTGCTTAGCGTAAACTTATGCGGGTTCGAACCCCGTCCGTGATTAAAATTTTTCGTTATGAAAATTATTAGATGTTTTCGTGTCTCTCTGTTTGTCTGTATGTTTGTTCGCGCATCACTTAAAAACTTCAAGACCGATTGTGATGCGGTTTTCAACGTTGGATAGCTTAGGGATTGACTTAAAAACTGGAGTACTTAGTATCTTAATCCGATGTTTAGATGCAGAACAATAAATAAATAACTATTTGACGGCTGAACAAATTTTGAAGAGATGTAGTATATTGTACTTAATAGGCACTTTTGGTCCTGGAATAACACGTATGGGCTACTTTTATGACCACGCGGGCAAAGCCGCGGGCACAGCTAGTGTACAATAATCGAAAATGTTCGTATAGCTGTATCTATAGTACATTCTCATAGTCTATTAGATAACACCAGACGATATAAGCTTTATCACTTGATAATCTGTTTTTATTAGCTTGATGATTATGTGATGACATGTATGTAAACAAAACAGTCCATGCTACAGTGCCGGTATTATCACGTGATGCTATTATTTATTATGTGGTATTAACCAAATAAAAGTAGCTCAAAGGGCGATGGAGCGAGCCATGCTCGGCATTTCGCTCGTGGACCGAATCCCAAATGTCGAGATCAAGCGTAGGACAAAAGTCGTGGACGTAGACGATCACAAAGCAGAAGTGGGATTGGGCAGGGCATTTGGCGAGACGACATGATGGCAGACAGACAAGGGCAGTGGCGGAATGTTGGTCAAGGGAAGGATGTAGATAAGAGGCAGACCACCTGCACGATGGTCAGGCGAGATCATCAAGGTGGCAGAAAGGCAGTGGATTCGCTTAGCACAGGACCGGAAAGAGTGGCGTGCACGTGAGGAGGCCTATACCCTACAGTGGGTTGATGTAGGCTGATATAGATAGATTTAGATAGATTAACCAAATGTGAATTGGTTTCTATCAAGTACAATACCCAACTAGGGTACATACCTACTGCTGTTTGAGCCCTGTTTGGCAAAGGCATAAATTTGTGGAACTATCAAAGGGATCATGTTAACGGCCTTTGATCCATTTCTCAAAACGATTTAACTATCTGATCCAAAATGTTGTCAATCGACACGCGTAATATCGGCTTTGTTTATCTGTTTTACAAAGCCCTCACTTGACTCAGTATAAAGAATAGAAAGGACTAGGGAAACCGCTTGAAATTACATGAGTAATTTACTTAAAAATACCTAGACTAATTTAGTTTTCTAGGCTATCTAGGAACAATTAATTTTGTAGCTAAGGTTTATGTAGAATCGTGCTGCTTGCACTTACCTTTTTAACGTTAGTACATTGTTGATTATATCTCTTTGTTTGGAAATATTCGTCTTTGTCGTTTCCGCTTGTAATCTACAGATTATTTTTCGTTGCGGTTTAGCGAGAGTAGACGAACTTAATCTTATATCTGAGGTCAGACAAAAAGAGGACTTTAAAATACAATGTTCTGGGAATCGTAAGTTATTTTTCTGAAATGGTATTGATGCTATTTTCATGGATTATGCAACTGTACAACTTTCATCTACTTTCACTGCCCTTCAAAAGTTAGTACCACTTTTTTAAAATTAATGGAGTTTTTATTAAATTGCTTGACTCCTACTCACCGGATTGAGATACCAAGTACATCAGTTTTTAAGTCAAAACATAAGCTATCCAACAGTGAAAATCGCATCGCAGTCGTGATGCAAGAACAGACTTTAAAAGTGTGGTATTAAGTTGCTACAAAAAAGTAGTTGTAGTATTGTCTGGAAGAAATCGATTTTTAGCCATAAGGCCGCCCATTGTACAATAATACTTCAGTTTTACTTCATTTGTTTATGTAATTTTTTGTGTACAATAAAAAGTTAGGTATCTATCCATCTAAATTTTGAATGCCAGTGTAGTAAGAAAACGTAAGCGTTTTTTAATTATATGAATATGGTTTTGTTTGTTTGTTTGTTTGTCGTATGAGGTAGTGCTGGCCTTTGGTGTTTGAATTTGTCCGGCCGCACGACTACTTAGTTATCTAAGTAGTAGGAATCAACGAAACCATACACTTTCAGCAAAGTTTGGAGCTATTTTCAAATGTTAATTTTGTAGAACAGTAACTACTACCCGGTCTTCTAGTCTCGTTACCATAATCCAAATTCGGTAAAGAACTAGTATCTTACAAAACATTTGACCTACTCTGTAAACTAACAAAGTCATCTTGAAAAATGGCTTCATGACGCACTTAACACAGGGGTTGTATTTCAGAGCGAGGGTGCGGGCGGGCGCCTATTTACAATGCGAACGGTCAACTTGACCATTAGCATGTGTCGGAGGTCAATCGCGTGATGCAGTTAGCCTTTGTTTGCAGGCAACGAGTTCATGCAATCATTATTCATACGCTTACAGTATATTGCCGTTCGTTTGCGTGACATGTTTCTAATTTTGTGATAACAGTTTTCAGATTTATATTCTAGTCTATATCTACATCGACACTAATATTACATAGAGAAAATTGAAGCTTTTTGACCATATATAACTGCATTATTACTCACGTACTTGACCGACTTGTTATCATTTCGTTTCCATGGCAACGTTATTTCGTTCTGCATTTTTGATACCTTGGGTTATATTATTGCAATTTTTGTAAGGATCTATAATTGTTTGAAAAATAATGTACTGCCCATGTTATAACGTAGCTTTCTTTTTTTATGTTTACTTAACTTTTAAAATCGTAACAGTATTTATTGAGTTTATCCTATACAAACAAACAAACACATACAAATATACAAACAATCAAATCTTTCCTCTTTATAATATTACGAGTTTTCCCGCCCGCGACTTTGTTCACGACTACGGACTAAAGTTTATCGCGAAAAAAGCATCCTATGTTCTTCTAGGATATTATAAACCAATGCAAATTTTGATATAGCAGCAGAGCTCTTGTAGTTTTTTGACAGGCTTGTTATTTCGTTTCCATGGAAAACGTTCCTTACAGCGAGTTATCAACATTTTCCAGTTTTCCAAATATCAATATCAATAAACAAATATCTCCCCACCTAATCAACACCGCTGGTAACAAGAGAGCTAGCTCATTTCTCGCACAAAGAGTAGCTATTGCTATTCAACGCGGAAATCAAGCTAGCGTTCTTGGCACCATGCCTCATGAACACTAACTATTTTTCGATTAGTAGGCGTCAGAACTTTAACAGAGGTGGCGAATGGTTTCTGCCACCTGCTTGGAGAACATGTCTTCGTGGAGCATATGATATTGCGAAGGATGTGACTGGTGGAGATGTAGTGAGTTTTGTGTGTTGTTCCTCGAGATTATTCAAGCGAGAAGAGGATTCATTCCAGGACTGCCGAAGAAGCAGACAATTCCTCGCCCCCTCACCAGTTGCTGAAATCGCGCGCGCTACGAGCGGTGGCCAGCAGTGCGAGGCGAGATTCATTCGCGAGAGTTCCGCACTCAACTAGAGAAAGACCACCGGATATATGGTTGGAATGATTCAACTAATAAAAGTGAGTAACTCTCATTTTTGCCCGTTTAAAATATATTAAAACCACGATAGTTTCCATAATAATAGAACATTAAATGCCTCGTTTTTCCCACACTCGTGGACGTTAACGAAAACCTGTAGTTAATATTCAATCAATATTACTGTTAATGAGTAATATTGATTGATTCGAAGAAACACCAGTTTGAGAAAAAATATAAAAGCAAAACAACCGTCTTGATTATGTTTCCCGCCGAATGTGTGGTTTGATTATTGCGAGTCACGTTTTACGACATTTTAGTGCCGGAAGCAATGGCGAAGGAAAATGTCTAATGGCCGGAAGCAATGGCGAAGAGTTTACAGGATGTAAACCAATAAGGTTTTATTCCAATCTATGTTTAACAATCCTTTAGTAAACTAAGCACAGCTGTTATTGATTAATAGCAGTCAATAAGCCATGTCAGAGGCACTCGGGCGGTCTAAAAAAACTCTGATAACAGAGGTCAGCACTACCTCATACCACAAAGAAACATAAATGATTTATTCTAAACTATTTTCATTTTGCCACTGTTGATTTAAAAATTATGACACACCCTAATTACGTTTATATTCTCTATTTATTGGTAGTACTGATGATCTTGTAACCTTAGGCCCAAGCGAGCTTGGAGCTGGGTCCGGGACTACACTTAATCCAATAACTAGTTTAAAAGCTAAAAAAACACGCCTGCTCTACCAAAAATGAACTTATGCCAATAAATTATTATACTGTTGGAATGTGCTTATCAAGGCCTTCAATTTGATACCCATATTGTATAATTCTAAGAAAAATAATATTTTTAAATTTGAAAATGGTGCCATAATTACAGAAGCTTTATTGTATTTATTTAAAAAAAATAGCCGATATTACTCGAGGGGATGTAAGAAATCTAATGATACCCCATACGTCTGAATCTGTTCAGGCATTACAAGTTATGATGGAATTAAGAAACTTACATACATACAAACATGAATCCTAAAAACATTACACTCCTTTTTTGGGCAGTCGTGTAAAAATGAACGTAATAGCATTAGTAGTTTCGTCACATTAGCTAAAACCCATAATACCCTGAGGGATCATCTCGTACACCTTTCCCCTACTTGTGTCATTTAAGGCCTAGCGAGTTTACTATTTTCTACATTCTCACTTCACCAGCTAAGATATGGTAACGTTAGCCGTAAAAAAATATGAAAGCACTAAGAAAGACTTGGTACTGAGAATATGTACTGCAAGCATGGAATAATTTTTGTAAACAGCCCACTGCAGTCTTTAGCTGCGGATAACAAATAAGTTTTTCTAAAGAACAATAAGTATGCCGTTTCCGTACAAGTGAAGTTTCTTTAAAAGGTAGAGAAAAAATATGTTTTAATTAATACATGTTTTGTACCCATCTTTAAAACAAGACAAGACTTTAAATAAATCGATCCTTATGACTCTAAAAACGATCGGCGCTTCTCGAAGCTTGACTGCTAAATTTGTAACATGTTAAATCATACTCCAAGTTAGATTTTGTTATAGATCTCGATAATAGAATATATTGTACAACGCCATCTGACGAGGAGCAGCGTCTTTTCTATTAGATCAAGTTGTGTTTTCTCCGTATCTGAAAACCAGACGCCGAGTTTGTAAAAAACGCCGAACTCCACCGCGCGTGCGCCACTTTCTTCGTTAAAGGAATAATGAAAGCTTTTCTTGTTGAAGACAGATTGATAATTTCGCCTATCTAAGAATCAAGAAATAATGGTTGAATTGGCCTCTGCGAGTGAAAGGGAAAAGTTTTCATCTACTGTCTCAAAATAGATAAAATGGTTAATCCACGCAGCGACAGCTAGCTACAAGTGGCGTGAACTAGAAGAAAGGTGGAACCAAGTGGAGGTATCTGTCGGCAAGTAGCGAGCTTCTTAGTGTTGCTATTAATAATTGACGTTCCAGGAATATTTCGGGCTATGAATAACTTTGGAAGAGGAACGGCTTGTTTAAAAATCCAGAATAGGTCGCATCTTTAAGTTGGCTAACAAATAATAATTACAGAATGCAGCGTTTGATATGTCGAAAATAATTTAAATCTAGAAATCGCTTGCGATGGTCACACCATGGAAGGTTTTGACATAACGCAAAAATCACGTCAAAGTTCCAGAGAATTTTTTTTTTTTGTATGGACTTCTTCGAGTAAACACCGGATGCTGGCTGATATGTACCAAATCTGGCTGGAGGAAAGTGACCAGTATTACTAGGCCGACAAGGTCTACTTTACGAAGCAAATGGCAGAGTTAGTTCTGGATCTTTCGAGATAACCGGAAGTTCAAGGTCTCAGTAGAACGCTACTCGAAGATGCAAAACAAGATAGTATATAAACAAGTGAGAAGCCTGTGGATTGGATTTGGATTTCGGACGTAAAACCGAATTTACTTTACATAGTTGGCACGTAATTAAGATCGACGCAGGCGGCAGAAAAATACGCAGTTTCTCTTGTGTGAACAAAACGACCGAGGCACGCTGTCCAGAACGAAGCTGCCCTGTTACAGGCAAAATAAGTATACGAGTGCAAAGGCCAGGTTATATCGTGCATCTACGGTCGGCTATTGTCGTCACCACTGCGAGCTGCTGTGCGCGATCACCCGGGGCTCACCACCGTTCGTGGAAGAAGCCGGTCTACGAGGGACTCCAGAAGGACTCCAACACACCACCTGTCCAGTAGAAGATATCACCACCGTTCGTGGTCAAGCAGTAGGAGCTGATCGAGTGGAGTAAGGAGGCGTTCCGCGGCGGTACGCGAGACGACCGTACGGCGTCCCAGGAAGCTTCCAGGTTGGTCCACTCCAAATCATTTTGAGTCAGCGAGCTACAGTGTTGTGGGAAGCCTTCGCCTACTTGTGGGTTAATATATTGTTGAAAGATACTTTCTGTCTATTTTCTGTTATTATCAAGATTACTTTCTGATATTATCTAGATACTTTCTGTTTATTTTCTATGTACCTTCTGTCTTAGATTCTGTTTTACTTTCTATTTTAGAGTTTGATTTCCCTCTGGGAAACACAATCATACACACACACACTCTGTTTGCACTAGTTCTCTTTTAATTTAAAACATTCTATGGCAAAGACAAGAATATTCCGTTGCGTTGTGACCAATACATGTTAATCTGCTGAGCACAGACTCTCTAAGTTTTATTGGCCTAGGATTCTCCAGTACTATAGTAAATTCATATCATACAGGCCGAAGTTAAGTACTAGAATTTATATGTTTGAGGAAATTGTAATCACATTTGAGAATTTTGAGTTTAGAGTATTAAGTTAGAAGTATTTCCTATTATAAGGTCTTGCTGTTTATAATTATTTTGATGCAGAACAAACTAAATTAAGTGTAAAATATTTCTTTTTAAATTCCTCAGTAAAGGGGAGAGTACCAATATTCGATAACTCATGTGTGCTTTTTCTATTTTTTGTAATAAAGCCCATTGTTATTGAATTTACCATCTTGTTTTTATTCCTCGCCTTTACCTGAGAAGGAGGTCCGTTTCCTTAGCCGGGCAACGGTCCTTTCAATGGCGCCCAACTGAATAAATTCACATATATTTTTTCATATTTTACATATATTTCTTTTCATTTATTTTTTCTTACAAACTGGCGCTCAGGTACAGTGACGTTCAATGTAAATTTGTTGGTTTTTTCTGCATCATATATCAGAGAGAATTTCTTGTAATAGATAATAGGCACAACGCTTAAAAATAATTACAAGCAAACAGGTGTGTACATGAAAGTATCTTTCAATCTGCCCCGTGGTCACGTGTAATATTACTGTGTGAAACTAAACTATAATATCTCTTTGTGTGTTGAACCTATTGTACCTGTTTGTGTTATTTTGAAAACTTGGTATGTTATTTGACTGTTGTAGGAAAAATATTATGTGTATTTAATGGTGATTCATGTGTAATTGATTTTATTTTTTTCTATCATTGGATTATGTATTGGTGTGATATTTAAAACAGTATAGATCTGTTAGTGGAGTGACTTATACTTTGTAGGTAGGTATGTACCATTTTATTGCAAGTGTGTCACAACACAACAGTTTTTTTTTTTTTTTTTTATATATTTGTTTGACATATCGGTTCCAAAACATTATAGAACAATTTCATTACACAAAACACATACACACATTTTTCCTTCTGTTCATTATATTTTAGGGTTCGCTCAAAATATTTGTGAGGTTCTGTAGATTCTTTTAATTGATTGGTAGTAGATTTTTTTTTAGGATTTCATTTACCTTTTGTTCATTGTATTTTAGGGGTCGGTAAAATATATGTGAGGTTCTGAAGTTTTATTTTTTTTATTTTTTTTTGGATCGTTTGTTAATTATTTTTTTAGGATTTCATTATTATTTTAGCACAACAGTATGCAGTAGCACAAATGGAGCACTCCTAATGACGCTATATTCTTTTTTTAAAGATGAGCAGATTTAGTAGGGTTCTACTTGTTTGGCAGGTTTTAAAGTCAACAACCACAAAGAAAGTCCGTCAATTCAAAATCCATAAAGCGGTGATTGGGGGTTAGTACCGTTCTAAATCTACCTCTATTGTGAAGCATTGAACAATTTCAGGTTCATTGCTTATGTCCAGTTTTGTTTTAGTTAGGTTGTGATGTTTTCCTTTGGTTAAATAGATAAGGTTTGTCTATTTTATTTTTTAGTTCCATCGGCTAAATCTTTTGTTAAATTTTTGTAATTGTTGATATTTGGTAACTTTTTTTTTACAGTTAGTAACAGTTTTTTTTAGATAGAATGGAACTTTGTACATAAGTATATACAGGATGTCGAAATTTTGAGGCACATTTTTATGCGCCATTGTGGTACCGGTGATGACTTGGAGAAGTTTTTTGATCATGAATTGTGGACAACACATTGATCATCCTTTTGTGGATATTGTTGCGTTTGGGTAATGAATAAAGTTAATCCATACACAACATATCTTCTACTTTTCAGACCTTAGTGGTATTGGAGATGTCGGTAGATGGTAGTTATAAGAGCTGAGGACAGCTCCATATTTTCAGAGGAGGGGTAGGGCCGCTTGTGCTTTCTCTCGCTCACCTCTCATTGTCAGCGTACGATACACATATTTTGCGTATATACATGAAGAATGACTAATCAGAGAGTATTTTTGTTTTGGTGATCGTATATTATGAGATACATAATGATCGTTTTTTTATAGATTCAGTCGTGTTCGGAAAATCGGTGGAGTGGTGCCGGTTACGACGGATCTGGTTTTGTTTTGGTGATCGTATATTATGGGATACATAATGATCGTTTTTTTATAGATTCAGTCGTGTTCGGAAAATCGGTGGGGTGGTGCCGGTTACGACGGATCTGGTTTTTTTTTTTTGGCACGCCCTAGTGGTGTGACAAATTTTGTAGCACATATGTCTATGCGCGAATTTCAGGCAAGAATAACCTTAGCCGGGTTAGACTGATGGCCGGATACACGGGTGCGGATGACAACACCTGAACTAAAGAAGCCTGGGTCAAAAACATGGATTTTCATGAAGGTTTTTTGTGGAGAGTATAGGAACCCTGGACCGCATGAGGTTGCGTGAACATCTGTCCTGGGGAAGGCTCATTACTACGAGATGATTACTGGAGTAATAGAGAAAGAAAGATTTTATGGGTAGTCCAATTATTATTTTTTAGGTATATTTTTGGTGATTTTTTTTTGTTGTATTGTTATTAGCTGGCGAGTTTTGCAGGGTAAATTTGGTTTAGATTCTCAGGTTTTGGTTTCTTGTTTTAGGTTTAGCTCAGCCAACTTAGAATTTTTGTGTTAGAATATAGGATTAGCCCGGACGAGACAGGATTTTTTTTTGATGTGTAGAACATTGGTCCTGGCAGTTGGAATAAAAAAGGAATGGCAATCTCGATAAGGTAAAAATGTATAGAATTGGGGTAATCACTCATGTGACATTTACTAAACGATTTAAAGTACATTATTTGTGTCAATGTTTGGCATGTTACTTTGATCGAAATTTAACAGTAAACTTTAGAGACTGGCTAGGTAGTTGGATATTTTTGTTCAGGCATATTATGTTATTTTATTTAGAAACATATTTGATCCTAGTCCAGCATGTTATATTTTTTTGTAGTTTTTATCAAACGAGCGCAGAGGCGGTTTAGACTGGTGACCTCTTTAAACTCAAGCCTAGAAACTAGTTAACCAAACAGAGGCGGTTTTTTCTGGTGACCTCTATAAATGAAAAGCCTAAAACCAGTAAAAGCGCGAAGAGGCGGATTTCCTGGTAACCTCTATAATAAAAAGCCTAATTACCAGTAACAGAAATTCTAAAGCGGGTTTTCCACTCGATACTTTTCTTTACAAGGGGATAGGGGGTATGAATGTTTTACCAAATGTAGCATAAGTCCCAACAGCTAAATGTTCGGTACTGTGTCTATATAGGTTGTTTAAAAGGAAAGTGAATGCTCACAATTAGGTGTGTAGCAGGACTTATGGTATGAAAGAAGGATATATAGCGACTTACTTACTGACTATACCGGATTTGTAGTGATTGATTTTTGTCAGAGATTTTGTAAATAAAAGGAGTGCAATGTAAATGTATAAATTTTTTGTTTCCACAAATAGATTCACCCGAATAGATTGGCATTATAACAAAATGATTAGGAAACATATAAGAGGAAATATGCTAAATTAGAGATCTTGATAAATATATTGTACCCGGTTGAAATGTCACATGAATGAAGGAGACAGGAGGAGAAGGGACTTAGTGCATAGGTTAATTTCTTTTTTTATTTATTTTTTTTAGAAAGGTTTGTTGGTAAAATTTTAGTTCCAGGATTGAAATTATTGTTAACTTTCGGCCTGCGCCTGCAGCAGCGAACTTAGAACTGCGATATTCTGTTGGGGAATTTGGTCATATTTTTTTTGTTTTCATTCTTCGTTAAAGTTTGCGTTTCAGAGTTTGTTTGATTCAATATATTTTGTTTGGGGATTTACAATATACCCAAAGAGGTCCAGGAAGTTTTTTTTTTGGTTTCCACATTGTCAATGAGTTTTTTTTTTTTAGTCTGGTTCTGTTTGCTTTTAAATCTCTTATTGAAATAGTTCCAGTGACTGTTATCGCTGAGGGCAGCGAGTGTTTCACATTGGCATGTGAAACTTTGGCAGGAGAGGGTGTATTGTAACATGTTAAATCATACTCCAAGTTAGATTTTGTTATAGATCTCGATAATAGAATATATTGTACAACGCCATCTGACGAGGAGCAGCGTCTTTTCTATTAGATCAAGTTGTGTTTTCTCCGTATCTGAAAACCAGACGCCGAGTTTGTAAAAAACGCCGAACTCCACCGCGCGTGCGCCACTTTCTTCGTTAAAGGAATAATGAAAGCTTTTCTTGTTGAAGACAGATTGATAATTTCGCCTATCTAAGAATCAAGAAATAATGGTTGAATTGGCCTCTGCGAGTGAAAGGGAAAAGTTTTCATCTACTGTCTCAAAATAGATAAAATGGTTAATCCACGCAGCGACAGCTAGCTACAAGTGGCGTGAACTAGAAGAAAGGTGGAACCAAGTGGAGGTATCTGTCGGCAAGTAGCGAGCTTCTTAGTGTTGCTATTAATAATTGACGTTCCAGGAATATTTCGGGCTATGAATAACTTTGGAAGAGGAACGGCTTGTTTAAAAATCCAGAATAGGTCGCATCTTTAAGTTGGCTAACAAATAATAATTACAGAATGCAGCGTTTGATATGTCGAAAATAATTTAAATCTAGAAATCGCTTGCGATGGTCACACCATGGAAGGTTTTGACATAACGCAAAAATCACGTCAAAGTTCCAGAGAAATTATTTTTTTTGTATGGACTTCTTCGAGTAAACACCGGATGCTGGCTGATATGTACCAAATCTGGCTGGAGGAAAGTGACCAGTATTACTAGGCCGACAAGGTCTACTTTACGAAGCAAATGGCAGAGTTAGTTCTGGATCTTTCGAGATAACCGGAAGTTCAAGGTCTCAGTAGAACGCTACTCGAAGATGCAAAACAAGATAGTATATAAACAAGTGAGAAGCCTGTGGATTGGATTTGGATTTCGGACGTAAAACCGAATTTACTTTACATAGTTGGCACGTAATTAAGATCGACGCAGGCGGCAGAAAAATACGCAGTTTCTCTTGTGTGAACAAAACGACCGAGGCACGCTGTCCAGAACGAAGCTGCCCTGTTACAGGCAAAATAAGTATACGAGTGCAAAGGCCAGGTTATATCGTGCATCTACGGTCGGCTATTGTCGTCACCACTGCGAGCTGCTGTGCGCGATCACCCGGGGCTCACCACCGTTCGTGGAAGAAGCCGGTCTACGAGGGACTCCAGAAGGACTCCAACACACCACCTGTCCAGTAGAAGATATCACCACCGTTCGTGGTCAAGCAGTAGGAGCTGATCGAGTGGAGTAAGGAGGCGTTCCGCGGCGGTACGCGAGACGACCGTACGGCGTCCCAGGAAGCTTCCAGGTTGGTCCACTCCAAATCATTTTGAGTCAGCGAGCTACAGTGTTGTGGGAAGCCTTCGCCTACTTGTGGGTTAATATATTGTTGAAAGATACTTTCTGTCTATTTTCTGTTATTATCAAGATTACTTTCTGATATTATCTAGATACTTTCTGTTTATTTTCTATGTACCTTCTGTCTTAGATTCTGTTTTACTTTCTATTTTAGAGTTTGATTTCCCTCTGGGAAACACAATCATACACACACACACTCTGTTTGCACTAGTTCTCTTTTAATTTAAAACATTCTATGGCAAAGACAAGAATATTCCGTTGCGTTGTGACCAATACATGTTAATCTGCTGAGCACAGACTCTCTAAGTTTTATTGGCCTAGGATTCTCCAGTACTATAGTAAATTCATATCATACAGGCCGAAGTTAAGTACTAGAATTTATATGTTTGAGGAAATTGTAATCACATTTGAGAATTTTGAGTTTAGAGTATTAAGTTAGAAGTATTTCCTATTATAAGGTCTTGCTGTTTATAATTATTTTGATGCAGAACAAACTAAATTAAGTGTAAAATATTTCTTTTTAAATTCCTCAGTAAAGGGGAGAGTACCAATATTCGATAACTCATGTGTGCTTTTTCTATTTTTTGTAATAAAGCCCATTGTTATTGAATTTACCATCTTGTTTTTATTCCTCGCCTTTACCTGAGAAGGAGGTCCGTTTCCTTAGCCGGGCAACGGTCCTTTCAAATACAAAATACAAATATGTCATGAGATCATGACATGATGTCACGTTGTTTAATACAACATACTGAGTCTATTGTTCCCAGTTTGATTGTTTGATGATTGTGCGACATCTCATTGTCACTTTTATCTTTAATATTTGTAATTTCAATATGTTTTATTATTATTTCTGACATTTGAAAAATTATAAAGAATTAACTAACATGGAAAAAAAAACTTGGTCCTTTCTTCTCTAACGGACGTATTCCCAAAGCACCGGTAGGATATTTCCTTTTCCAGTGTTAGATTTATCTCTGTTGGCACAGTCCTTTTCAAACTCAAAGCATACTTACTTTACCTAAATTTTATTGATATGATCTATTTATAATATTTGATGTATTTATCCTTGTTCATGGAATGTTAATTTTGAATTTTAAAAGTACTATTATTTTGCCTATTTACAGTAAAATACTTTGACTTTGAAATATTTATTAATTAAAAAAATAGATTACATTCTTCAAAATTTACTTGTGGTCCCTACTCTATGTCAGACCTGTCTCGTGGAGACATTGTTAAAGGACTACTGGTGGATAGTAGTACTGTATCACGCCTATAGAGGGATATATTAAAAAAAAAACAATCGTTAATTATGTGAGAACAATACGAAAGGGAGGCACAGGGGCAAGTGTTCGCAGGCGGAGCCGGAGCCCTATATACAAGTATATATATATATATATATGGCGTGGTGTGGTGGCTGGTTCCCGACTGGTTTCCGGCTGGTTCCCGGCTGGTTCTCAACCCGCATTGGCGGAGTAGCCGAGCTAATGCGTAGACAGCCATGAGTACTGTGTGGGAAGTCATCGCAGTCTAGGTCCCCTTATTTTTATACTTGAAGCAGTTATGCCACCTTTGACTGAATCGACACCAACATTCAACACATGCTCAAACGATATCCTTTATGCAATTGAAAAATAACCCAGTTTTTATTTTTAAATTGACTAATGAGGAAGCGTATATAGCCCACTATAGTGACAAATAATTTAAGTCGGGGTAAATTTTGACACAATCTGCAACTGCGAGAATTGTCATAGTCACATCTTATATATTAATATAAGATGTGACAATCCATTAGGATTGTTTCAACTATCTTGTCTAATTTGAACACAGTCAACCTAAGTTTCGGGTTCAATATCTGTAATTCAAATCTGTAGATTGGCAAGCTCGTCAGAGTTCCTACTCAAACTTTCAAAGTTTTATCTTTCATCAAGAGAGCCGCCTTTGATTTCATAAGGCCGGGTAATAAAGTTGAAACTCGGGGGACAAACATTGTCTGCGATGTCAGCCGAGGCACTTACATAAATCCTGACTTAATGTACCTTAAGGCCCGTGCACATTGTTTAAGAAGCAAATCAATTAGCCTAGACAACTCAAGCTTGCATAGCCGATGTAACAAAAGCTTAAAGTACTAGGACCTTAGCACTTAGTTTCATAATAAGATTATGAGAGTACAAACACTTTCTAGCTTAATGCTAGGTACTTATTAACCGAACGAGCGCGCTCCGTTTCAGCTTGGGCAAAAATGCTTTCGTATTTCCGGAGGATATCCGGCGGAAGTCCGGCTGTTTTCATCTACAGGTCGCATTTCTCAACCATTCTCGTAAAATTTTGTAAGCAGGTTCGATAATTATATGGTTTTCTTTGTAGATTCGGTACTATTTCGAAATTTTTCAAAATGGCCGCCATAAGGGATTGAAAGCGTAAAAAAATACATATAATATGAGCCATTTCGAAAAATGATCAAATTTGACACAAAACTTTTTTGTTACCTCTATTAAGAGGGGCTCGGAAGTGAGGGGGGGGGGGGTGGAAAATACTAGAAAAAAAAAAACGCAGACTCGCGATTTCTACAGCTCTTAGTGCCACTAGTGTAGTAGTTATGGCTTTTTACTTGTTTAATTTACTAGATTTATATTACTCAATAAACATTAGCATACAAATGATGTGCTGTTTGCATCGATTGTCTGTAACGAAATACCTAGTGTGTTTGGAGCTTAAAATGGAAATTATCTTCCACCGAGGTTTCTCAAGCAGTCTTATTTGTTTGTTTTGTTTGTTGGTTCTGTTTGAGGTCATTATAATATCCCATTGTTTAGTTATTATGAGTGATTTTGTTGCAGATTGTTTTTGTTTAATGTCCGAGTTCCTTGCGCATAACTTCTTCAAGTGTAAAAATTAAAGTTATTCAGAAATATAAGCTTACATATCTATGTCATAACGACTAATCGTCATTAATTGCCTCATCGGCTAGCACCATGATAACATGCAAAAGAAACTTTGCGTAATGGTAACCAATACCGTTGTATGGCCACCATTACGCTTTGCGCGCATTTATTGGACTCTATTGCGACTTGCCAATAGGCACAGAATTAACGTAGAGTTCTACGTATATCAAAATAGATTAGGATGGGAATCATAGGTCTATACCTAGGTCCAGATTTTCCAGGTATACTTTGATCTGTGATGTTATGCGTAAGCTTGACCCGCAACCAATTACACTTCATTAACATAATTGCCCACAACGCACATTTTTAAATGAAAAGTTATACACATTTTTATTTCAGACTATTTTATAGTATTTTCTATACACTTTTTATCTTGCGTAGGTACGTGTTTACTCAAGTCACTCCTTGTCATCGTACTCGTACCTCTTTTATGAACAACTACTTCGTATGTACGTTACTCCTATTTTATTGCTATATTTCTATACTACAACAACAGAGGCCAAGCTACCCATATGTATAATACTAGCTTTCGCCCGCGATTTCATCCACGCGGACAACAGTTTATCGTGAAGAAAATTATTCTACGTTCTTCTAGGATATTAAAAACCAATGCAAACGTATAGTACCAACGCTCTAGATGCTTTTTGACAGACTTGTTATTATTACGTTTCCATGGCAACCGTTCCTTACAGCGAGTAATGTTATTTTCCAGTTTTCCCATGGAAACTTACCATTTTCCAATATAAACAGTATCATTTGTTAGTCTCTATATTGTACAGTACCTATATACAAAGTTTCATCAAAATCTGATCAGCTGTTTTGGCTCGAAAGCACCCCAAACAAAGAAACAAACAGACAACGTTTCGCTTTTATGTATTTGTGTGGAATAGTGTGGATGTCCGCTTTACCGACATACTGTGATAATACACGCCTACACATCTATACTTATGGTGTATATTTTTCGTAGGTTTAAATGAATTTCAGTGTATGAATAAACAACAAATAAATCACTATTCGAGAACCTTTGCAAATAGTCTCTGTGTACACTGATGTACCTATTTGTACAGTTTTATTAATTGCGACAGCTAGTAGCTACTAAAGTCACATAATTACCTATGATACTAACTAATGCTGGCGTAGACGATGCGTAATTAATATTCATGATCATCCACCACACAATCAACTAGAAACAGCTCAGTTTACTAACTAATTTGATATTTACGTTTTATTAGTGTCTCGTAGTATTTAAACAGTTTTTTTTATTAATAGTAAGAATGCACTGTGACATATATAACTTAAAGCTTATTCAGGATCATGAGTTTTTTCACGTGCGGTTTCAAAGTTGGAAATAGGAGAGTTTTTATAGTATCACTCGAGTGTTAGTTATGTGCTGTTTCATATATTACTTTATCTACACTCATGCAATAGGAACTTAAATTTAATGAAAAAAAATTATTTCGTAATATTTTCTTGATTTTGCAAAGCTCGTTCGTCATGTTCGTTGCTGTTTTCGTCATGTTAGGTGGAATAAATTCTTCTCGGACTGCTGTTGTCGGTCATTTTTAATCAGGATTAAACTTTTGATCCACAAAAAGAAGTAAATTATGGCGCCAAAATCCAGTCCACAGTGAATTCGCGTGCATACAGTCTAAAGCTGGGTATCCATTTGAGGCAGCCTCGGGCCGAGCGGTTGCCTCGACCCGAGGCAGATCTAGTGGAGACCGTGCCGCGAGTCGAGGCTTGCCGCGACTTGAACCAAACGAGGCGGCCGCGCAGCGAGCCAAATCGTGTCGGTAAATGGCCATGCTCAAAGACGCCTCAGTGTGAGGCGTGCGTTCAGTGGAGACGGACGTACGTGTCCTCGGCACGCAGCAAAATGGATAATGAGAAATGTATCGAATTAATTAAGTTATATGAAAACCACCGACATTTGTGGGATCCAACTTCACCGCATCATTATAATAAACAATTGAAAGAAGATTCTTGGAAAATAATAAGCAAGGAAATGAAACTACCCATTTCCGAAGTAAAAAAAAAAATTACTTCGCTTTGTGGATCTTTTCGGAGGGAAAAATCTCGGCATAAAAAAAGTCTCGTCACGGGATCAGGTAAAAATTCATTGGTTTTTGAAAATTAGTTGTACCTATATTGCTTGTCATTTATTTTATACTCATTTTACTCACGTGTGTAGTGTAGTGTAGTGTACCTCTAAAAAATATTTAATCGTAATGAGGTGTATATATCGAAATGGTTCGCTTATGAGCACTTTTACTTTTTGGCTGACAAGTTCTCTCCCCGTGAGACTCAAAACTCAATGTCTATCGACACATCGTCGCCTTCTGCAGCAAGAGACAACAAATTCAGAACCGTCGCCTTCTGTAAGTATCTGGGGTCAGTAAGCTTTGGGCTAATGGCGGAAACATATTTACGGAATTATATTTTATATTTAATATCTATGTTGCCATGTTATTTGTCCATTTGTAACGAAGTGTGTAGCCAAGTGTGACCGAATTGCTTTTGCGTCATTTGCAGACCTTCGAGGAATTGCACGTAAAGGCACAAAAGAAGTCGAATCTGGTTCATTCCTCCACGACCCTGGTACGAAATTTCCATCGATTTCAGAGTCCAAACTTCCTGGTGGTGTATAAATATTTGCCCTTGTTTTTCGTAAAAAGTTATGCAAATAAACAGTAGCCAGTACCACTTTCGTAGCAATTTCTGGTTCCAATAACATTGGTTTTCTTAACACTCTAAATACAGAACTCATGATGCCAAAAGCATTTTCTACTACCCTTCGTGCTCTAGATAGACGGTAATTGAATATTCTTTCCGGAGAACCATTGTCTGGGGTTCCTTCAAACGGTTTCATAGTATAATTGTTTAAAGCAAATGCCTTGTCAGCTGATATAACATAGGGCACTTTAATCAAATATGGTGTCTGTAATATACAGGGTGCTGGTAACTTTAATTCATTATTTTCCAATGATTTATACAATGCACTGTTTTTAAAGACTCCACCATCGGATATGCGTCCTTGACATCCAACGTCTACATACATAAAATTATAATTAGCATCCACCAAGCCAAGCAATACGATGCTGGGTTTTTTTTATAATTTATGTATTCTCCGTGACTATTAATTGGTGATTGAAGAATAATATGTTTGCCATCGAGGGCCCCCACACAATGAGGAAAATGCCACTGGTTTTCAAAATCTTGTGCTACTTTTAACCATTCTTCTTCTGATGATAGTATCTGAAAATTATGTCACATATTTTACTATTAGGCTATCGTACTGCTAAAACATTATTTGATGATTTTATCTACTTTAATTTACAGAATGAAGAATTATTCGAAGAAAATGAATCGATGCGTGAAACTGCTTCTTCCGAGCGATCATCTTTGCCCCGCGATGATCAACGACAGACGCAGCCCGAAACTTCAAGATCAAATAAAAGAAAAATGCCTGATGCTTGTGAAGATAATATAGATCTAGATAAAGCTATGGAAGTGTTAAATTATACAGATGATAGTTATGATACGTTTGGTAAACATATTACTGCAGAACTTAGAAAATATGATCCAATTACTGTAGCACACGTTAAAAGAGCTATGGTGGATATCTTATTTCAAGCTGATACCGGGATGTTACCAGGTACACGACAACAAGGATACTACAAGCAACAATACGGCCAAACTTCTGCGAACGCTCAAAATTCCCAACAATATGGGCAAACTTCTGTGAACTCACAAGATTCTACTGGAAATACTGAACAATTTACTACTCTGTCATTATTGTAACTTTGTACTTTAATAAAATTATTAATAAAGCATTTTTAACATACCTGAACATATTCTTTGAGCACTTTTACCAAGGCATCACATGTTTCGCGAACAATTTTTGAAATAGATTGCTTTGACACTCTAAAAAGGTATTGCAAACTAACAAACGAATCACCACTTGCTAAAAACCTCAGGGTAATGGCCAGTCGTTCTTTTGTTGTGATTGCTTTGCGAAACGATGTATCTTTTTTTTCCAATTATTGGTTCAAGCTTGATACATAGATCTTCAAAGGTTTCAGAGTTCATTCTGGTAAAATTTTTAATAGTTTCTTCTACGCCTTCAAAGGTCATATCTGACAACAATTTTATTGCATGAACATTTCGCTGACGATATATTTCCTTAGTCCACCATCGATGTTTCCGTTTCTTATGTTGCTTCCTTTTGTAGTGAATAATTATTACTAATGCTGCAGCGACTTTACGTGCGTCAACCATGGTGGTTAATGAGGAATTGAGAAAATCGTGGCTCGGGTTGAGGCTTGCCGCTCGATACGATATTATGTGTGCTCAAGTGGAGACGCATGTACTTTCCTCAGCCCGCGGCACGCTCAGGATGAGGCAGCTCGTCACGAGGCTGCGCAAATGGATAACATGCGCCGCCATAGATAATAAATGGCGAGAACCCACGAAGTAAAGAGCCAAACCGGTGCTTTTATGGGAAATAATATATTTTATAACATTGTTTAGTTCAAAAAATAGTGTTACTATTTAATTATTTTTCTTATTATAGACGTGTCTCGCGTCATGTATGTCATCATTCCACCATTTTTGATTTCATAATCCAGATTTAACGATATGAGTGTAGATAAAAATAATAATAATATTAGATATAAATTTTACAGTTTAGCATAATAACAACCATCTTTCTACACTGACCTTCAAATCTTAGTATAGCTAGCGGCACGTTCTAGCGGTGAACGAAACGTGGCGGGGATCTTGGCACAGTCAGTTTTCGGTATAAAAAGTATTCAACATTTTAACACATTATATAAACTTTGACTGTGCCAAGATCCCCGCCACGTTTCGTTCACCGCTAGACTTACGTGCCGCTAGCTATACTACACTCAATTATTAGAGTTTTAATAAAATTGCTTGGTTCCTACTCATTGCAATGAGTTACCAATACCAAGTATACCAGTTTATAATTCAAAACTCAAGCTATCCAACAATGAAAATGGCATCAAAATTGGTTTAGTCGTGTTATTTAAAACTTAGTATCTCACTTTTAAAAATTAATAGTTATTTTATTAAATTGCTTGGCTTCTACTCATCGGATTAAAATACCAAGTACTTCAGTTTTTAGTCAAAACCTAAGCTTTCTAAAAGTGAAAATTGCATCGCAATTGGTCCAGTACATTTATTCAACACTTTTTTTTATTATTTTTTTATTTTGTTGCTTGACTCATCGGATTGAGATACCAAGTACACCAGTTTTTAAGTCAAAACCTAAGCTTTCTAACAGAGACAATTGCATCGCAATGGCTTCAATAATATAACTTGATGCGCTAACAGAAAGACATTGGTAGCGATTTGGACATCCCGAAACTAAACTTAATTTCTTCAAATGTAATTTAAACCTTGTTGCCTTCGTAACAAGGTATTTTTTCCTTGGCATCTATGCCTCACTCACTAAACTATCACTAAAGCCTGTCAGCGTAAAATCAACTTTGTTTCCACGCGACGTTAGTCCCGATTTGTCCAAACGCTGTCTCAGAACATGTCCGAATTTATCCAAATGATGATAGACAGCGTGTTAAAAACCTGTTTTAAATACGTTGTTTTAAGCGGTGCAGCTTAAATTGACGTAAGTCAACAAGGTTTAAATTAAATTTGAAAAAATTTAGTCTAGTTTAGTTTAAGGAGTAAAATTACTGAATTGCTGCCATTAAAAGTGTGGTACTAAGTTTTGAAAGCCAGTGTAATTTAGTTATACATAAGTAAACAAAATGAACTAACACAGCTTTTGTCATTATCAATAGCCATGGTTATCCATAATATTGTTAGATAATAATAATAAATAAATAATAATAATAAATTAAACATACAGAAAAACTAACAAACTAACAAACAGACTTTAAATGTTATATTCTTACAGCAAGAATATTTATTTATTCGAACACCAACACGGTGCACACCAACACATTCACAATATTATACAATTGTTAATAAAAATAAAATCAAATGTCATAGTAATTATAGGTGAGGACAACATGCAAATACACAACAAAATAAATTTAAATTGAGCGAGTAACAACAAGTTAAACGTTTTAAGTCTGTTTGTTGGTTATATGTAAATAACGGCCAGAATTCTAGATTTTCTTCGTCTCTAGGTACAAACAAAAACTCGAAAAATGTGTCCTGCAGACAAATGTGACACAGATAGCGATTGCTTTATAACCGAAATTGGTAGGTAAGTCCGATTAGAAAGATATTTATTGTCAAAAGCTATCGATTGTCATCGCTATATGTACTGTAGAGACTAGCAAATATCCGATGGATAGAAAAAATAAATGAAACAAAGAAAAGTCGTTTATTCAACACTTATCCAAAAAAGTAGCAAATTAAAATATAAATTAAACATATAAATCTAAGTGCTGAAAGGGTCATTCCTCAGCATAATGCCAAGCGTATTCGACACTTGACGCTGATTTTTAGTCACGGCCCAGAGGGACCAACCACGAAAATTAGAGTAATACAATTAATAATAATAAAAATACATAAACATATAAAATATATACATATATATGTATATTTTTTTTATATATGTACTAAAATAATAGTTTGATTAATAGTAATAGTAGATAAACAAAACTAAAACAGTAAAAAGGAGTTGAATCAAGAACATTTTAACAAAGACGATTAAAAAACAAGTAAATGGCAAATTGAAACACAATAGAAAATTATTTTCAGCAGAATTAACTAACGAAGCGATGCCGGAGATATTCAAACAAATCACAGACAGATAGGACTTTGCGACCGTTTTCGGTTGTAAATCAATAGTCTTATTTCGAGACCGCAGCACAGTTTAATATTAAGCGTGCATTAAGTAATTATTTGTACTTTATAGGTTGAACTAATTAATAATAAGGCTACTATCACTTGTTTAGGTGTTTTGTCGGCAACTTCACACAGATATACGAGTATCATAACAGTGATTAAAATCTGAGATACTGATTTGGGGCGTGGTGATGTTGAACAAATGTGAAATACACTGGCCTTGAAAACTGAGTACCACACTTTTAAAATTAATAGAGTTTTTATTAAATTTCTTTATAAATAAAGAAATAAATATAAATATATTCGGGACATTAAAAAATTAATTATAAAACATTATTTTATAAAATTACTCATCGGATTGAGGCACCGAGAACACCAGTTTTTTGTGTCAATATCTAAGCTATCAAACGGTGAAAATAGCATCGCAATCGGTCCAGTACTTTTATTTAAAACTTAGTATCACACTTTTAAAATTAACATATTTAGATTTTTTATTCAATTGCTTGTCTCTTACTCATCGGATTGACATACAAAGTACACCACTTTTAACTAAAAACCTAAGTTATCTAACAGTGAAAATCGAAATCGGTCAAGTAGTTTTAACATGATTCGCGAACAGACAGACATTAAAAGTGTGGTGCCCACTAAGTCTTGAAGGCCTCTGTATATATTTTTTTATGTGACTCGGATGAAAAAATAAAAAACTTACCTACCTTGTGTCATATAGTAAAATAGTCACTTATTTTAAATATTATCTTAACCTTTAACGAGTGTCTCAGTCTATTAAGTGTACTTGTATCAATAATTATATAGTTTTGATGAGTTTGACCACAACCGCGACTCAGAATCACTTATAAATGTCGAAATACTCGACTTACTAGATTTCGCTGTCTTAGAAGTTAACGCTGCGATATCGTGTCACGATTGCAAATGGTTTTGTTAGACTAAAACGTTTTTTATTATTGTATTCTATCATAGTTTTTAGCTAACTTTACCACTTAAGGTCAGAGTTTATCTAAGTTGACCCACCTCTCATGAGCGCGGCCTCAGCCGCCCCGCCATCGCGGTCTTGTCCAGACTGTAGTCTCATATTATCACACACAAAACAGATAAATAAAAAAAAAAGATAATGTTAATCAATTACACTAAACAAATTACATTAACTGACCGCTATGCCGTTATGAAATCTTATTTATACAGGTTAAAGTAGGTTATCCTCAGCTCATGTGACTGATAAAACGGTCGGTAAACAAAGGAACCAAGGGTCTTGAACTCGTGCAATTAACTTAGTCATAAAATCTGATAAAATTTGATAAGGATCTATAAAATTTCGCCACTTCTGTAGTGCAATTTGGGCCCGATACGGAAGATATCGATTGAAGTAGGCAGTTGTGAAATCTATATTATTATGTACTTATAATAAAGCAGTAAATACCAAAAAAAAACTATACAATGAAAATAATATAAAAAAAACATTGGTCTAGGATACTTACAATAGGCTACTTAACAGGAATATACAATTATTTAAAATAATGTCTGCCTGTTTGTTTGTTCGCGCGTCCCGTAAAACTACTGGCCCGATTGCGATGCGGTTTTCACTATTATATAGCTTAGGGTTTGACTTAAAAATTGGGGTACTTGGTATCTTAATGCGATGGTTAGATGCCGAGCAATCGATAAAAATCTAATTGACGGCTGAACGAATTTTGAAGAAATGTAGTATATTCTACTTTATAGGTACTTTTTTTTGGTCCTGGAATAGCACGTACTTTAAAATGAAATGACAAAGTGGGCAAAGCCGCGGGCACAGCTAGTTGACAAATAATTCTTTAAACATATAATCATTTATTTATTTTTGAATTTCATATACCTGCGTATCACACTATCCATATCAATTCATAAAAGTGTCTTTTCGTTTGTTTGGGGAGTTTTAACGCGATAACGGCTGAACGGATTTTGATGACACTTGGAATGGAGATACCTTATACTCTGGAATAAAACAAAGGATACTTTTTATCCCGGAAAATGGTAAGTTTCCACGGGAATACTGGATAATGTTGATTGCTCGCTTTAAGGAACGGTTGCCATGGAAACGAAATAATTAGTCTGTCAAAAAACAACAAGAGCCTTTACTTTTGCATTGGTTTTTAATATCCTAGATGAACACGGGATGCTTTTTTTCGCGATAAACTGTAGTCCGCGCGGACGTAGACGCGAGCAATTTTGAAATTAGAGTTTTCAAAACGAATACTCTCTTATCGAGCGGAAAACTTCGTATAAACGATGCAGAACTCCTTACATTAGAGCTGACAGTCCATACAAAACGTAATAAAATGCATAAAAAACAATTAGCAATCTATCTTTAGAAGTGTGTGTATGTGATGATGTGTGCGACGGTATGTGTGTGTGTGTGTGTGTGTGTGTGTGCGACGGTATGTGTGTGTGTGTGTATGCGTGTATGCGTGTGTGTGTGTTACTCCTTCACACTTAATCGGCTGAACGGATTTGGATGAAATTTGGTACCAGAATAGCTTGTATTCCGGATTTCATCATCCTCATCATCATCATCATCCATCGTCATAATCCACGTGGGAGAAACCGCGGGGCGCAGCTATTAATGTATATTTTGATAATAATTTTTAGGTATGACTTTGTATGCTAAGTACTCAAATCATATTCAAACTACTTTTTTGTTCGCACGGTCACTCACGTGCAAACAAAAAGTATTTTCGGAAACATTTTACGACAAAGATAAGTCACAGTTAACTTAAAAGGTGTGGTTTAAACAAGGTTGTAATGTTGGTAAACTCCAGCTTTAGTAAAAAAAAAAACACTAACACTATAAAATAACACAATCAATAATTCTACTCAAAGTACTAGCTACCACTCAATCCATAATACGAAAGCATGCTGGAAGAAAGCTTCTTTTTGTTTTTGCATGGGAGTTTTATCAGCATTCTGATAATGTCACCCCCGTAGGGCAGATCATCTAATATTATACTATGAATGTATACTATAATCCATAAATAGGTATTTATCTACCACCAAAAAGGAACAAGTACAATTTGAGCAGTATCCCGGCCCCCTCCGATGAAGGAGAAGCCAAGATACTGTTACAAATTATTCCCATCCCATTATTTAATACCAATAAGCTCTGACGCAACGCCTGGTTTCGAACACATTCCATCAGCACATGTTGGACGTCTTCAACCATACCGCAATATGGACACTTAGGCGAGTCTGACTTCTTCATCAGGAATTTAAACTTATTAGATGGAATGTGTCCGGAACGGAGTCTCAACATTGCCACCACGTGTTTACAACTAATCGGTATCATATCGAACCATGGGTAGCGAGGAAGTTCACATTGTTTATACCATAATTCCCTTAGATAACGACCGCTCATCAAAATATTCACGCCAACTAAGTCTATACATATCCTTAACTTTACCCAACAGTTTACTGTGTAACGGTGAGCATCTGTAGTGAACTCCGTCATTATCTGAATTGGTAATGAAAATTGGCGAGAAGCTCAATACGCCAATTCAACCATTTGATATTAAGGACGTATTTCGGCCAAAATCCAAACCTGAAAATAAGTCCATTATTGTTGAACTTACTTCAGTGATAAAAAAAGAAGAGTTCCTGGACTCCCTTAAAAAATTTAAACGAGATAGGAAAGGTCAATTAGAGTCTTCCTCGTTTGGTGTCAAGGGGCCAAATACTAGAGTTTTTATTTCGGAAACATTAACTATAAAAAACAAGCAGCTGTTTACCCGTGCTCGTGACTACGCGAAGACAAATTCATACAAGTACTGCTGTACGGCCCATGGATATGTATACCTACGCAGGGAGGATGGCCAGCCGGCTATTCGCATTACCAGCGACGGTGATCTCCAGCGTCTCAATTGTGACAAATGACTAGTGAATTTGTATGTTATTTTTGAATTTATATTTAAGCTTAACTTCTGTATTTATAGCCTTTATTGGCATATTGCGAAGAAGCGAACAAAATTTTTCTCATCTTACACACTCACCCATATCTCTGCACTTTGAACTTTTTGTCTTGCTAAAATTATCACAAAGTACTCACTTACATACACACCCACTGAACACAACATTTCAAATGCTTACTAATATAACATTACAATTAAATAATCTTGTACGGATATGCGGTAAATTTCGAGTGTACATACAAACTGTATATACCAAAATCAGTTCAATGATCTTAATTAGACTGGATTATGGATAGTTCGCTTAACAATATATCCTCTGAACTGGATAATCAGAGTATTACAAGATCTTTCATATGTGATCCTGAGTCTTGTTTATCTCACTTAAACTATAAATCTGATAGTACTTCAATATTAACACTAAATATACGAAGCGTATATAAAAACATTGATAAATTCTAAATACTTTTAGCCAGATGTAATTTAGAGCCTCAATTTATTATTTTGACTGAGTGTTGGTTGGAAGCTCATAAAACTCCCCCATCTATGCCTAATTACAATACATATTTTACAGCTAATACCAAAAATAAAAACGATGGAATAGTAACTTATGTTGGGGAAAGAGTAAATTGTATTGTTGAGGAACCTGCTATGATTGATGCAACTTGCTTAATAATTAAATACAATGACTCTGCTATTATATCGATCTATAGATCACCTTCTGTACGAGTAGCTAGTAATTTTCTTAATTCACTAGAAGAAGTAGTTAACGGTCTCAACTCCTACAAAAACGTGTTTATTATTGGTGACTTAAATATAGATATTAAACCTAATAACAAAGATTAAAATAGCTCACATTATCTTGATCTTCTTTATGGTCTAGGGTTCCTACCTGCTCATACCTTACCTACCAGAGACAGGAACTGTCTCGATCATATATTTATTAAATCAAATTGTACGGGTACATGCCTAATTCTTAACACATTTATCACTGATCATAAAGCAGTACTCCTCAATATAAATGATAAACCAAAACTTAAAATTGAACGGACCTTCAGAAAAATCAATTATAAAAATGCTATAAGTCATCTACAAAATACTAACTTAAATGTTATTTATGATACCTCTGACCCTAACCTAGCTGCTGAATTTCTAACTTATGCTATAATAAACTCTATAAAAATTCATACCCAAATTTTAGCTGTTCCTAGAACTCAAAAAATTATCAAACCTTGGATTACTATAGGAATTTTAAGATGTATTCGAAATAGGGATCATATGCACTTAAAACTTAAAAAGGATCCTAATAATTTAGTTTTGAAAATTACTTAGACAAGATATAAAAATTATTGTAACTCTACTCTCAGAAAATTGAAGCTCGCGTTTGAAAAGTCTGAGTTAGAAAAGGAATAATAGCAAATTAATGTGGAATAAAATTAAAGATATTACAAATACCCAGAAGTCAAAAACTTCCGCAGTTGAACTTTTGACCATAAATTCTGAACCAGGCGACTCTGTGGATAGTGTCAACGAGTTTTTTGCTTCCATCGGCAAAAGCTTAGCTCAAGATATTATAGACTCTAATTCCCCAGACTCTAACAGGCAAAATCATGACAATCTACCTCCCTTCATTTTAAACTCCCTGGTATTGCTTGAATGCTCTGAAGATGAAATAGACTCATTGATTTTAAGTTTAAAATCCAGTAGCGCTTGTGGTTGGGATGATATTCCAACTACATTCATAAAGAAAGCCAGGCAAGTAATTGTTCCCTACTTAACAAAGATTTGTAACCTATGTATTAAAAAAGGTGTATTTCCGCACGTTTTTAAGAAATCACTTATCCACCCAATATACAAGGATGGGAACAGAAGTACTGTAAATAATTATCGTCCTATCTCAGTCTTGCCTGTATTATCAAACATTTTAGATAAAGTCATAAATAAGCAGTTGACTATCGTTTTGGAAAAGAATCAAATTTTATCAACCTCTCAATTTGGTTTTCGTAAGGGCAGGAATACTGAAGATGCAGTAAATCAGTTAGTAAGTGATGTCTCAAATTTTGTTAACAATAAACAAAATGTAATAGGTGTATTTTTAGATTTAAAAAAAGCTTTTGACACAGTTTCCGTCCCCATTTTGCTTGAAAAGATGGAAAGATATGGTGTACGAGGGATGCCCCTTGAACTTTATAAAAGTTATCTTCGAGACAGGTCGCAGTGCGTCAAAATTGAAAATTACGTCAGTGCTGACTCGCCTGTGACCTTTGGAGTCCCGCAAGGGAGCGTGCTTGGCCCAACTCTATTTTTAATATATATTAATGACCTTTGTAATATGTCACTACATAATGGTACTGTCATCAGTTTTGCTGATGACACCGCACTAATTTTTCATGGGAAGACTTGGACTGAGGCGCGCTCTTTCACGGAAAAAGGCATTGAGATAGTATCTAAGTAGCTAAACCACAATCTCCTGACTTTAAATCTCAACAAAACTAAATTTATGACATTTGCTATCACAAACTCCTCGAAGCCACAGAAGGACTTCAAACTACAGGTTCACAAATGTGGGTTTGTATCGGATAATACCTGCAAATGTATGGAGATTCCGAGAATTGGGGATTTAAGATACCTAGGAGTTATTATTGATGATCTTTGTAAGTGGAATCTGCATGTTGATCTCATTGCTACTAGGGTACGTAAGTTATCGTGGGTCTTCAGGAAGTTAAGACATATTGCTAAAAATGATTTAATTATTATGATTTATAAAGCTATTTGTCAGTTAATCTTTCAGTACTGAATTTCTATATGGGGAGGAACGCATAAAACCCATTTGCTGAAACTAGAAAGAGCCCAAAGACGTATTCTGAAAGTCATGTTCTCGAAGCCATTCAGATTTTCAACGGAACAACTTTATAGCGAATGTCAACTTTTAACTATAAGACAGACTTACATATTACGTACAGTACTTAGGAAACATAAAATAACACCCTATCAGAAATTACCATCAACTAAAAGGAGAAAGGAACAAGTTTGTGCTATTGCTCGATCTCGTACAGCTTATTTTCAACACCAGACCTCATATATGTCTAACTTCATGTTTAATAAAATTAACAAAATTAATAATATTTATGAACTCACTCACTCGAAAAGTAAATTTAAAATATATACATGGTTATTAACTTTGAACTATGAGAAGACGGAGGAATTCATTACCTTACTTAGGTAGGGTATTGAGCTCTTTCGGCTACCTCATAGGTAATGTTCATACACATTCTCAACACACACACACACACACACACACACACACACACACACACACACACACACACACACACACACACACTTTACATATGCATTCCCTTACTTTTGCGTGTTTCAATTGGAAGCATCGCTTCATTTATGTAATTTAAGGTTCCATAAAGAATTGTATCAGTTAGGAAGGAGGTTCCCAAGTTACAGGTTAACCTAGTTTGGGGACCAATGATTGTAATGTTTTGTAACCGGAGCTTATTTCAATAAAATCTTATATTATCTTATCTTATCTATTAACGGCCTGTTTCGCCGCACTGTCCGCCTCCTCGTTACCCATAATGCCAATATGCGAAGGTATCCACTGTACAACTATTGTTTTATTTATGTCGCGAAGTTTGCAAATGGAATCTTGGATTCTATAGGCTATCGGATGACCTCGAATGTTCGAGGTTAACGAAGCCAAGTGTAAAAGTGCACTTTTCGAATCAGATAGGATGACAAATTTACTACTGCCAATAGTAAAAGCGTAAGACAGTGTTTCCGAGATAGCTATTAGCTCACTATGCATTATCGAAATATCAGTGTCTATTTTGAATTTAGCATATGTTCCTATTTGAGGGTCAAAGAATGCCGTACCTGATCTAGTTTCATCCTTAGATCCATCGGTATACAGTTCGTAATATGAACGATATTTGGTATTGATCAAAATTAGTACAAGAACTTCGAAGCTCCGATATATTACTCCGTCTTTTAGACGTATTCATTGCATCTATACCTACTACAATATTTTCCGACAAATCTAAGCTACTTATCCAGGTATCTAAGGAATATATTTGTAGTTTATTAACTGAATGAATGTGATTGTATTTGAAGGTTGTATTTATTGTAACTAATAAAGGTATTTTTTTCCTTGCCCAGTAGTTACAGTGAATAACATCGCTAAGTTGTTCTATAACATTTATATTTATATTATCATTAAAAGACTTAGACCTCAACCAAAATTTGCCAGCTAAGTACTTCCTACGGATAAAAAACGGTTGAAGGCATAGCTCACTTTCCATAACGTGGATTAGGGTACTCTTAATGAAACCTCCTATGACCCTCATTGCTTGATTTGGTACTATGTTAAGTTTATTCAGATGATATGCACTAGTGTCATATAGAAAACTACAATAGTCAAGTCTGCTACGAATAATTGCAATGTAAAGTCATCTGAGGTGTCCAGTATGTATATAAAATGAATGTTAAAGTTAATAATTAGCAGGAAATTAGCTTCTCTACTCTCTAATAAAGAATTTTACATCTATCTATTAATTAATTTGTAGGTATTATTTCTGATTTTCGGTAATTGAAAAATCTTCATTATTATTATTTACCATAATTATATCTAACTCTATGACAAAAATTGTTTAACTGACGAATGATTCTGGCACGAAAACAAGACATGATTGAAAGTGACAAAAACCCGACTCGGAACAAAACTCTCACTTAAATTGTTGCCTCTTTTTGGCAACAATTTAAGCGAGAAAGGTTGCTAACCAACTTTACTTTAAATCGTTATAGATCCTAAATGGTCATTCAAAATGAAAAACGATAAGAGAAACCCAAAGATGGTTTTCAAATACCTATTCAATGATAACATATTTAACATAGTTCGTCGACTTTTTTTTTCTTTTTCACAATATGGCGTCTGGTTGTCGCCATATTGAATGCTGATTATTGTCATGTCTTTAGTAGCACTCGCAATATTAAGATAAATCGATTGACGTAAGAATCATTAAAATCAGTGCACGCGTTTGGTCTATATAAGACCACAATGGAACAGACATACATACATACATACATGGGCCGATAAACACAATACCATCCGCTCAGTCGGATAAATCGTAATGATTTGTGAGCCATCTGATTACTGATCAATTCTTTTGCAATTTTCGATAGGTATTTTATCCACAGCAATAACATAAAAGTGAAACGTTGTTTGTTAGTTTGTTTGTTTGGGAAGTTTTAACGCTAAAACGGCTGATCCAATTTTGATTAAACTTTTTAAATAGGTACTGTACAATATAGAGACCAACATAGGACAATTTTTTATCCAGGAAAATAGTAACTTGCCGCGGGAAAACTGGAAAATGTCGATTACTCGCTGTACGGAAGGCAATGACATGTTGCCGTGGAAATGAAATAACAACAAATCTGACAAAAAGCATTAAGAACATTGGTGCTATACTTTTGCATTGGTTTTTAATATTCTAGAAGAACATTGGATGCTTTTTTCGCGATAATCTGTTGTTTGCGAGGACGAAGTCACGGGCGAAAGCTAGTTTTAAATAAAACTAAACGCTCATAGTAATATCTATAATAATAAACCTGTAACTGGGCTAAATCTGTACATTAAATATTTTTTGAAATTTTTAATTGAGATAAACTTCAAAATCGATATGGAGTGCAAAAAGGTTTTTTTTTTTTTTTTTTTGTCTGTCTGTCTGTTTCTTTGAACACGCATCACGCTGAAACTACCAGACAGATTTTGATACAACTTGGCACAATCATAGCTGCTGTTATGGATTAACATTTAGAATACTTTTAATCCCGAAAAAATAAAGGATTCGCGCAGGATAATAGTTGAAAGTTATTTAAAAGAACACGTATCACGTTGAAACTACTGGACGGATTTTGCTGTAACTGGGCTTAGTCAAAGTTTACATTATCTGTTAAAATTTAGAATACTTTTACTCCCGAAAAAATGAAGTATTTTTAAGGGATAAGGGACCAAAGTTTATGTTAAATTAAAGTAATATAACACCCGTTTAAAGAACGGTACCAAATTTCGTTATCCGCTCAACGTAATGAGTGGCCTAGCAGTAACATGCATGGAAACATAATCCAGAGGTCCGTGGATCGAAACCACGCGCATTTAGAAATTTATTGCTCCATAATTAAAAGCATTTACATATTTTCTGCGTTATTTTTACATTTTTTAACCCCCGAACAAAGAGGCGGTTGTTATAAGTTTAGGGTGTGTATCACTGTATGTGAGTGTGTGTGTGTGTATTTTTTATAATTTTTTTGGTAGATCTATAAGCTCATATTGCTTATTGTTCTACCAAAAAAAAATACGAAAAAGACTGCACAAATATAATTTACCAGAATCAACAAGTCCAGCGCATAAACCAAACATCAATGTTCTGATAATCCCTCCGATTTAACTAGACGGCGCTGATTGACCTTAAAACACGCAAGCATTTCATTCACTGCAACCAACCGTCCCACTAAATTCAAATCTGTAAATTTTTCGAATTCGGCTCTCACTTTAGCGCTTTGCCTCAGCACGACCTCGGCCCTATTTCATAAAGCGACAAATCGTAATATACTTACAAATGTCAGTCGAATACGCCAAACCTGCGTTTCATATAACAATAAATCACAACTGGACTGATGATTGTCAGTCTTATTGCATTTCACAATGCCAGTCATAGTAGTGTGATGGGTGTGTTAAGCAACCGCCGTTTCATAAAAAGTTTTTCTATTGACATTTGGTAGACAATTGTCGGTTGACTGCCGGTCACTACTATTGTTTTATGAAACACATTTAGTAATATTTTGACAATTCATTGAATGGATTGTCGGGTTTTTATGAAACGCATTTCGGTAGTTTGACTCACATTTGTCGATTGACACTTTTCAGTCTACTATAGTTTTATGAAATATGGCTTTTTAAAAACTGGGGTACTTGCTATCATAGGCCTTGCACGCACTGCCTTGCGGTGGAACGCGGTGCGTTTATTATAGCGTTTATTTCATATTGTATTATATGCGTTTATTCATCGCAATACGTGCACTTCTGTGACACTCCGTACTTCACAGAATATGCGTTATAAAAACGCAAGGCAGTGCGCGCTAGCCTTATTCTGATGATAAGATGCCGAGCAATCGATAAAAAACTATGTGACCTGAACGAATGTTAAAGAAATGTAGTATATTATTGTACTTTGTAGGTACTTTTGGTCCTGGAATAACACGTGTGGGCTACTTATAAATGAAATGATCACGCGGGCAAAGCCACGGGCACAGTTAGTATACAATAAATAAGAAACGGTTCATATCATGTATATGAAAAATTATCTAAACAAAACTGTTGGTCTCACCTATTGTTCCATTCACGAGGGAGGCGTATCCATCGGCTTCAGTCAGTAGTTCATCTTGCACCATTGCGTTTGGAAAACGTCACAGATAAGTCACTGACTAACTTTTTGGTCAAGTAGAGACAAGAAAATTTAGACAAGATAAATATAACCGACCAGTACAAAGTGTTTGTTGACTAGAAGTATTTTTTATTTGTCACTGAGTGATAACAATATTTAGTAACAGTTATTTTCGCTTTCAAATTATTATAATATATCTCTTGTTTAAACAACTTAATGTTTACTTTGCTATACCAACACAATAGTTATCCTTTTTAGTTTAACTGAGATTTGGAACACTGATTTTTCGTTTGTTTAACTTTTAAAGATTGTTTGGTTAAATAGACGAGCCCAATTGCTATCTACTAAAAAAAATAAGACCTAGAAAACCTCAAAAAGAATGACCAAACAAAAATATTAGAGCGCCAAATGTTATTACTTACAAATAAGTAATCTTTTACCGTTTGTTTAGAAAGGAACTACAACTTAACCGGCATTAAATTTAGAAAACTGAAAACTTTCACACACCCTTTACTGTCGGATTATTACAAAGGACTGGTTTAGTTCGTTGATATCAACAGGATTATTGCACTCAGGATTGCAACGTTTGTTGAAGCTGTCAACGATTACCGCTCACGTGAAATATTTACATAGAGATAAACTCTGTTCAAGTCTGTTCCTTTGTTGTTTTTTGATAATATGAAAGATAATAGTGTAATGTTATTGAACAATCGCTATAAATGTCTGGTCGGTCAGCAGACGGTCACATAAGGAAGGTCGAAGGAGATTAGAAAGTAACTCTGTACAGACTGAGGCATTGATATTAAATTAACCCGTAAAAAAGTCTTCAAAAGTAGAGACATTTCTTGCTAGAGATGACGTTTCCAATTTCACATATTAATTCTTACAGTTCAATACAATTATATTTTATAGCACTACAAAAAAAATACAAACAAGGATATAAATTACAAATGAAAGAGTAAAATTGGTGGACGTATCGCTAAAGAGCGGTCTCTTTCAGATTATCTCTTACTATTTTTCAATAGTGGGATCAGGTTCGAGCTAATGTAACTCTTGTTTGGGGCTAGGTAATTGGTGTGAATTGTCCCGAATATATTTATTAAATTTATTTATTTTAATGTAGCCTTAGAATCATCGGAAACCTTGCAATGTTCATTGATGATATTTAAAATGCGATCATCACCTTTATAATCCCAATTCGAATACTTACATGCGCTTTAAATACCAAACAAAAAACAAAATCAACTTATTAACAAAACAAAAAATAAAAATATCTTGAAAAATATCTTACATATCACGAACTATTATTACAGTTATATAGAATTAAATAGTTGACGAGATATAGCTGACCAAGTTAGACCAACTTTATTGGCATAACTACTGGACCGATTACAGTGCGGTTTTGATAGTTAGGTAGCTTAGAATCCTGGTTACGGAACTAAGTCTATGCGTGTTTAATAAGCATTTAGCCGGTTTTATATTATATTTAATTACTTAAAACGACTTTTAGATGTAGCGAAAAATTGCTTTGCCAGACACTAGATCAACTTCAAAAATATCTTACAAAGCAAGTTCCATGCAGCAGCCAGAAAAAGTAATCAGATATAGCTGTAAATCAGTAATACGTGTCTATCACTGGAAAGTGGCCCCAGTTTTACAGCTATTTGATGATATATTGTGTGTATATTAGCACCACCTATCACTTTATTGATACATATCCGTGATATTTCAGTGTTCTTTGAATCTGTTTGTTGTTATATCAATGATATGCTGATCACATATATCACCTAATGATTATATAATAGCTACCGTGACGCTGATATTAAGCTATTTTTTGTTATTTTGGTGATTAGGATTCTGTTTTATCACATTTCCTCAGTGCTCAGCTTCATGAGTATTGTGATTTTGAAGGCTTTACAAAATAAGTTTATTACTTATTTCTACCTTTTTAAGAAATAACATAACATTAGGAAATAAATAAGGTGTTCATATTTTTATCTCGTTGTATCAAACTGAGATGTGCGTAATATGACGTATACTTTTGGTGCGCTTGAAATTATATTGTTGAAATAATACTGCATTATAAGTGTTTTTTTCATGCCCCCCTCAAATTATTAATATTTAATCAAATAAACATTATTAAAATTATCAAATTAATTTGAAATCACCACAATATGGCCAATGCGTGTTTAGTTACTGATATATCGCTGATTTACAGCTTCTTGTCGCCATGAATTTTTTTTTGGGTTCCTCAAGAAATCAGAGGTATAACCTTCGTGGTGTATCATGCTACCTTTTAATAGCCAGTAATAAGAAAAGATTATTCAGTATGGTAACTAGGCATTCAAAATTCTCTTGAAAGAGCATTATCTTTCCATAAAAGTATAATTTGCAACTATTATGCGCCTTTTTGGTTATATGTGAGCAAAAAATGTTTATGTGTTACTGGTGATATATGGATTTTGCAAAAGTATATTTGCAACTTTTTAGTGTTATTGTAGATTTCTTATGATGTTTATGGCGCAGGCGTTGAGGAAACACTAATATACGATAAATTTGTTGCATATCAGCCGGTATGATGTTTTATATCATGGATTAGATCCATGCGTGCCAGATAGTATATCACCAGCGCTAATACAGCGACTTGGAAGTCACAATAGATCAATGTTGCTGTATAAATGTACCGTCAAAACATGTTGTACAATATTTTTGTTCTAAATCGTTGTTGTGAGAACCGCTTGACAGCTGTGTTATAAATACTGTACAAGGCGGTCGAGTAAACGTTTATGTCATCATTTATTATCACAATTTGACTGTATAAGCTTTTACAGCTAAATGATGTTTCGAATCATCAATATACAGCAACGCTGTGACAAGCAGTCACCGCGTTACTTTTATATCAGTTTTCTAACACTCTTTAGTGTTAACATATTTTTTTTATCACTACTTTCCTGGCTGGGGTCTTTATCTATAACTACTTACAATAAAACAGTAGGTATCAAAAAGACTGTACAAAATAGGTAATTTAAAAAAAAACACCAGAACATACCTTTTTTACACGACTATACAAGACAAGGATCTAATAGCACTTGGTCCATCAACTTGGCATTTCGTGAAATAGGCAGTAGTCCAATATTCATGGATAATGAGGGTGTAATGTTTTCAGGATTCATGTATGTTTGTACGTATATATGTGAGTTAATTATTCCACCATATCTTGTAAATGTCTGAACAGATTTGGATGTATGGGTATCGTTAGAATCCTTACATCATCGGAGTAACAACTAAGCATATTTTTTTTTTGGAAAAACTTTAATATTTCAGCTTTAATATTTATGCCTTTATTTTCAGATGCGTTTTTTTTTTTTTCTAAAACTTTTACAATATGGAGTATCAAATTGAAGGCCTTGATGAGCACATTACAACAATATTATAATTTAAAGTTTTTTTTGGCGGGTATGCTTCTTTATAAATTTTGAATTTGTGAATTGTTTATCTTTCTCGAAACTATATTGGTCCGATTAAAATGCGGTTTTTACTGTTGGACTTAAAATTTGATGAATTTAGAATCTTGATGCAATGAGTATGAATCGAGCAATCGAAAAAAGCTATTTGACAGCTAGAGGAACTTGATGTTTGGTATTATTATTCACTCTAAAGGTATATTGGTCTTAGAATAACACACAGGATACATAAATCTTAGAAAAAGCTGTGGGGCGCAGCTATGTAGTTCGAAATAATATTTTAGATATTTCGCTTGAAAAGTGCACAAAAACATAGATTTCAAGAAAATTTTGATCGAGAAAATATAGCTGCTTTTTCTAATATAGTTAAGACTAGGTGAACAAATAAGTTGATTTTTAAGTTAAACGGTTTTATATAATCTAAAAGCTAAAAAATAAAATAAAATCGTGTGGGTAGTCAAATTTCTATTACTCAGGGTACGCTAAGTCCCACGATTTTATTTATTTCTATTACTCAGGGTACGCTACGTCCCACGATTTTATTTATTTCTATTACTCAGGGTACGCTAAGTCCCACGATTTTATTTATTTCTATTACTCAGGGTACGCTACGTCCCACGATTTTATTTATTTCTATTACTCAGGGTACGCTACATGCCACGATTTTATTTATTTCTATTACTCAGGGTACGCTACGTCCCACGCTTTTATTTATTTCTATTACTCAGGGTACGCTACATCCCACGATTTTATTTATTTCTATTACTCAGGGTACGCTACGTCCCACGCTTTTATTTATTTCTATTACTCAGGGTACGCTACGTCCCACGCTTTTATTTATTTCTATTACTCAGGGTACGCTACGTCCCACGATTTTATTTATTTCTATTACTCAGGGTACGCTACGTCCCACGATTTTATTTATTTCTATTACTCAGGGTACGCTACGTCCCACGATTTTATTTATTTCTTTAGCTTTTAGTACATACTAGTTTTCCCACCTTGCGTCATACGCGCGGTCTACTGTTTATCGCGAAAAAAAGCATCGTATTTTCTTCTAGGATATTAAAAACCAATGCAAAATTAGGTAATCACCAATGCTCTTGATATTTTTTGACAGACTTCGTTTCTATGGCAACTAAAGACCATTCTGTGATGGCAACCGTTCCTTGCAGTGATTAATCAACATTTTCCAGATTTCCTGAAAAACTTACAATTTTCCGGGATAAAAGTATCCTATGTTTTATTCCAGGATATAAGCTATCTCCATTCTAAATTGCATCAAAATCCGTCCAGCCATTGTCGCGTGAAGGCTCCCCAAACAAACAAACAAACAAGCAGACAACGTTTCACTTTTATATATTGGTATGGATAAACCGTTTCTAACAAAAAAAATACATATGTTATTTTTTAGTCTTTAGTTTTTAATTTAGTTATTTCTAAAAAGTACTGTATTCTACTTGTCAAGCCCTTTCATTTGGTAACCATATTGAGGGTATTGAAAAAAGAGTAATCCGCCATTTTGTGGTGGCTGCCATCTTGGTTTTGGAATTTTCATGGATCACTTTATTTTACTAGTTAAGTCCTTTCATTTGATACAAATATTGAGGGGATTGAAAAAAAGAAAAGTAATCCGCCCTTTTGTGGTTGAGGCCATTTTGGATTTGGAATTTTTATGATGTTCTGTATGTTACTAGTTAAGCTCTTTCATTTGATACACATATTGAGGGGATTGAAAAAAAGAAAAGTAATGCGCCCTTTTGTGGTGGAGACCATTTTGGATTTGGAATTTTCATGATGTACTGTTACTAGTTAAGCCCTTTCATTTGATACCCCATATTGAGGGGATTGACAAAAAAAGTAATCCGCCATTTTGTGGTGGAGGCCATTTTGGATTTGGAATTTTCATGATGTGTTTTTCACTGTATGTTACTAGTTAAGCCCTTTCATTTGATACACATATTGAGGGGATTGAAAAAAAGAAAAGTACTGCGCCCTTTTGTGGTGGAGACCATTTTGGATTTGGAATTTTCATGATGTACTGTTACTAGTTAAGCCCTTTCATTTGATACCCCATATTGAGGGGATTGAAAAAAAAGTAATCCGCCCTTTTGTGGTGGAGGCCATTTTGGATTTGGAATTTTCATGATGTGTTTTTCACTGTATGTTACTAGTTAAGCCCTTTCATTTGATACACATATTGAGGGGATTGAAAAAAAGAAAAGTAATGCGCCCTTTTGTGGTGGAGACCATTTTGGATTTGGAATTTTCATGATGTACTGTTACTAGTTAAGCCCTTTCATTTGATACCCCATATTGAGGGGATTGACAAAAAAAGTAATCCGCCATTTTGTGGTGAAAGACATCTTGGCTTTTGAATTTTCATGCTGTACTTTATTCTACTAGGTAAGACCTTTCATTTGATATCCATTTAGAAGGGTAAAAAAAAAGAAGTAATCCGCCATTTTGTGGCGGCGGCCATCTTGGATTTACAAAAATACTGAATATACATAATTATATTGTCATCAGAACTAAAGGCCTATATCAAATTTCAGATCAATCGGTCAATAAAAACCGAAATTATACCTGGGGTAAAATTTCAATTACTAGATTTGACCCAAACAAATAATCAAATAAACAAAAATCAACAAACAGGTCAAGCTAAATAAAACCATTTAAAAAATACAAGTTTTGAATTACATTTCATTGCAGAAATACAGTTTTGTCTACTCACAGAGCCTTAATTTATAAGCCGTTCTATTATTTCCTTAAAACATATTCGGTTTAAATAACAAAGTTACCTGATTTGTTATATTGTAATATAGTTGATGAAACTTTTTGTGACAACTTTTTAAACTTAGAAGGTACACCAGAATCGATGTAGATGACTAGAAAGAATTGTGACTAGAAAGTGTCATTCAGTACACTATGTCTTTTGAAAGCTCTTATATGTGAACTTGACATCACAAGCAAATGATTGGAATTTATAATTTTTGCATGTAACGGAGCCGAAACGTAGACATTGACTATGAGACTGGTCCTCAAGCTCAAGGATGCTCAACAAGATATGGAAAGAGTTATGCTTGTAATTTCTCTGAGAGATCGACTCCAAAATGCGGTGATTCTGCAGAGAAAACAGACACAGAGATTTGGCAGAGGTGACCGACAGAGTTCAGTGAATAAACAAGCAGAAGTGGCAACGGGCTGGTCACATTTGTCGTAGAACCGATAACCGATGGGGAAGACAAGTACCAGAGTGGAGGCCGTGAATTGGCAAATGTAGCGTAAGACACCCAGCTAGATGGAGCGACGGCCTGCGCAAAATAGCTGGCAGTTATTGGAAGAGAAGAGCCGAAGATCGGGCTCAGTAGCTTATGTACAGCAGTTGGCTACCAATTGTTGATGACGATGATGATATTTTTTGCATGGCGTGTGCCGCTTGTGCCTGACGTGCAGGTGATACGGTATCTTTTTACATAATTTCACACACTATCATTAAAAAAACGGCCACGTAAATTGTCATATGACATGCAGTCATTGACCGCAATTTATTATCTGATGTTGTAAAGATTATGATCTCTAATATGAAATGATAAGAAACTAATAGGCAGAAACTTTTTTCTAGATTAGTCTATATGCAACTGTGTATGTAATTACATTACTTAAATACTAGCAAACGTGTCGATATCGAATACCATTTATAGTGAGTAGAGCGATTCCAATTTAGAGCTGCTTTTTGTGGAGCTACAAGTAATTTTTGCTTTGAACTGTTTTCATGTTAACTAGTTATTGGCTACGATTGGTTACGGGTTTACAGCAGATGGCGTTGTTTTTCACGCCTGTTTTTTTTTTGTAAAATAAAATGAATATTTGACAGTATCAAAAACGTTGAAGGTATAAAATTATAGATGTAACAACGATAATAAGAATATCGCACAACACAAGAAGAGTGGAAGATATTTTTGGTCCGTGTTTATTTGTTGATACTTCAAACTTAGTTGTATACTAGACCGCTTTTGGCCTCAAGAGTGAATTCTTAATCTGTTTCAAATTATAGGCTACTCGTAAGTTAGTAGTGCCCAAGTTCTGATAGAGTGTAATAGTAGTAAGTTAGGGAGTATGCTAAGCACATCACGTACCAGCGCCGCACTAGTAATATTAACGGCCCCTGCATAACTTCCTCGCGGACGTGGTTCTAAGTAACCAAAAGCTATTTCATCTGATCATGCACAGTGTTAGCTCGTAATTTAACTCGTTGGTAGGTAGTATATACAGATAATTTAAGCTTTCTATATTATGGCAGTTGTAGACGTGGAGTTGATTATGCTGTTTTAAGGAATCTGTCTAACATGGTTCTAAAGTATGTCTACAGTCAGGCCTATTCTGTTGGACAACCTATGTGCTGTGTATACCCCTAGGCCCATCACATCACCAGCTGGGAGACGTCCACTGCAGAACATAGGCCTACCCCATAATAGGTGGGCTTTTGACATTCTCTTATTTTCTCGCTTTACATGCATTTGAAGAAGACAGATGGCGCGATCTGGATGTGAAATGTGACCGTATAAAGACAAAATCGACTTTAAACATACATTATAATAATGTTTATCTACACTCATATCAAGGGAGTGGCCAGGATTCTGTTTTGGGGGGCAGGCGAAGAAAAACCAAGAATAAATAGGTACATGCTGCAAAAGCAGTGGGACAGGCTACGTAACAAATGAAAAACATATATACAGTAGGAACCAGCTTTAATTTACAAGAACAGTAGCCTGCGAGGTTCTTCACAAAACCTTTCCAACACTTCACTTTCAATTTTATCCTTATTTTCATGTACCATTTTCGGTACAACGGCCGTTTAAACGGTACTCTGCCATCGTTGAACTAAGCCACGTTTTAACACGACGCAGTGTAGAGAAGGACCTCTCTATGTTACTTGTATTGCAAAGTTGTGACGAGGATATAAGGATTGATTTTGAAAGAAAATATCCACCACCTCTAGACCTCCACCAGATCAAACTAGCTCCTCAGATTATTATACCATTATAGTTTTGAAAGTTGAATTAAATAAATTTGAGTATTGAATTTTGCGTATATTTCCATTTCGGGGCCAGGCAGCTAATATCTTACCCGAACACTAACACACGAGCGAAGCCAGCGCGAACATTTTAGCTACTCATACTTTAATTAGGGTAATCACAGAACAATGTGTAATAATGTAAAACAGTTTATAATTGATCATATTATTTGAATGCAAAAACATGAATAGGTATTAGAGAGAAGGCGTGAATGAAGCGAGCGCGAAATTTTTAGCTATTTTGGGTATATTATGACTTCTTCAGCGCACGAACATACATAAATTTAAAAAAGGCATGTGCAATGCGAGCGCAAATATATCGAAATATTAATTTATAAATAGTAGGGTAATTATTGTGGATCTCTTAAAAGCAGCCAATATTAACAACAAATGCAAGCGCGATAATTCGCACCTACTATGGTTTTCGTCATTTATTATCTATGGCAGCGCGTGCTAGACCGTAGGCGCGCGAATTCACTGGACTGGGTTTTAGCGTCATTACTTTACATTAATAGGTACCTATCCAATTTAATGTGTTTTTTTGATCAAAAGATGTATCCTGATTGTAAATGTCCGACAGCAGTGTAAGTGAGGAGAATTTGACTCCACCTGACATCACGGATACAGCAACGAGCATGACAAACGAGCTTTTACCAAAAAAAGCACAAATTATTTTGTCACTGAAAGTAAGTTCAATGCATGAGTGTAGATAAAGTAATGTATGAAACGGCACATAACTAGGTATTAAAATACTCTAATGATAATATTAGAAAACACTTACGGCTCGTTTTTTAAACTCACTCTCGTATTTTAATAACCCTTTTTATGCAACCGTTTCATAAACTAATGTAATGGTGTCAGTTCTCTTGTTAAACTTATTAAACTACGCTAAACTAAAATAGTCTTAAGTTTAGTTTAGAGATGCATAAAAACTATTCTGTTGTGTATTCTAAATAAATATAGTTTAGAAATTCTTAAAAGCATATTTTTTAATTAAATGTTTCTATACCTTGATGGAACTAAGGGACTTGGGAAGAGGGGAAGGAGGTTCTATCGCTCATGTTTACAATAAGAACTAAAATTTTGTCTAATTTTGGTCAAGTTTGTTAAAAGGCAACTGGTCTGACAGGACTAAACTTAAATTTTGTCGCAAAAGCAAAATTTTGTCTAGTTTATAACAAGAGAATCGACACCAATGTAACCCTTTCATGCAGTTATTGTGCACGTACAACATAGCAAAAATGTGGTAAAAAGTAATTAAATAAAACGAGCAGGCCTTTCAGTACTCAGCAACTACTTCACCTGATCTATAACCTTAAATTTTGTCAGAAAACCATATATCCTGACTGAAGTTTTTACAGTTTGCACTACAAACATTTTATGTGATGGCTGCTAGCTTGATAGGACCGCGCGTGCTCATTGGTCAAATGAAATAGCGCGCGCTAGGAAGCCGGAGACGGCTTCCTGTTACACACTTACGGTTACAATCTTACACATTACGCTTGCACGTTACGCTTTTCACGAAATTACTCCCATAGATTACAAATTTAAATCAAATAGCGTGCGCTTCCGCGGTATCCTGTTACATTGGTTACGCTTTTGTTTATTGGTTTCGCTTTTCACGAATTCACTCCTATAGATTTCAGGAAAGCGAGAGGAAAGAATGTGTTACACATCAAAAACCAGAAATAGGGTCACCTTTGCCATCAGAAAGGATGACATAATTATTATTATGATCAAAAAGACAGACCCGTGTGTGCAGATCCGTTTTTATTTATTTGCCCAGTTATTGTGTCCACTAATAAAGGTCAACATGTACTAGAAGGATGAGGAGATGTCGAAGCCCTACAGTATCGTCTCTGGAGCGCTACGGCCGCACAGTTAGTAATTTTCATACTATATCTGGAATTGAAGTAGCAGCGCCACGGTCATGACATGAACTGACTTCCTCAAGCGTCTTAATCAAAAGTTCCCAAACTTTTGAGTCGCGTAACCGTAGAGCTACAGAAACACGTTTACTACGCCACAGTTCTCCACAGTGCAACAGTTTTTGAACATTCAAATTTCAAGGGGCCCTAAATCTACTGGAAAAGAAAAAGAATGTGAAGGCGCAGGGTTTCATTGATACCGAGTTCAATTCTGGGCTCCGCGCCTATGACTTTTCGAAGTTATTAGCGATTTCGTTCCGTGCTTCGGAGAGTACGTTAACCTGTCAGTCCCGGCTGTTATTGATTAATAGCAGTCGTTAAGCAATGTCAGAGGCAATCAGGTGACCTGACAAACTCTGACATCAGAGACCAGCACTACCTCACATGACAGACAAATATTGAGGTCACATTAAAAAAACTGCGGGTGAAAAGAAAACAGCCCGCGATTTTAAATGATTGTTGTACCGTTTTGGTTCATTTCAGTATATATGCGGAACTACAGAGGTAATAAATCATGACATAAAATGGGGAAAATCAATGTTATCTTTAAAAAATTGCTTATCTAGTATTGGACACAAAACAAACAATAGTTAATCTACTCATGGTCTCAGGGATATATTAATTGAGTTGATAAGAAATTGGAAACCCCACAATTGGTCTGTATCCCCTATAGTTTGTTGGGTTTTTAGAGTTCCGTAGTCAAACAAGGAATCCTTATAGTTTTATCATGTCCGTCTGTCCGTATAACAGACATTTTATTCAGACATTATGTAACACTACAATGTTGAAATGTGGCATACTTTTCCACCCACATTCACCCCCTTAGGGATGAAATTTCGAAAAATCCACCAATCGAAAAATTGCACCTCTAAGTTATCAATACAATGTTACTAATATAACACGGCCATACAAAAATAACTAGTTTACGAGATAAAATTGCTGACTAACTTAGATCAACTTGGCAAGATCACAGAACAAATAGAATAATACGTTAAAACTACTGGACCGATTGCAATGCGGTTTTCATAGTTAAGTGCCTTATGATACTACTGCTGCGGAACCCTATATAAGTCTTTACTAAACTTACCAGCCAAGTGGCTGGGTATTTTTGTAGTAACGATTAGCTAAAATAAGAAATGATAAAAATGAATGATGATAAAAAATATCCTTTCCATTTTAATATAAAACAGAGTTTATTGACACATAAGCCGCAATCGACACTGAGAACTGAAACAAAATGCGTGCTTATATTATGTTGTTGGCGCTAGCCGCAGTTTCGGTGGCAGGTAAATCTTGATTTTTGTTAACTTTAACTTTAGTCGGTTTGGGCCTAGCCAGACCTCTAAAAATTTGATAACTTTTTCCTATTTTTGAATGATTTGAAGTCGGTAATATTATTTTTTAAGATACAATTAGCTTTCGCCCGCGACTTCGTCCACGCGGACTACAGTTAATCGCGAAAATAGACATCCTACGTTCTTCTAGGATATTCAAACCAAAGCTTGCTTTTTTTTGTATAGCACCCACGCTCTTGATGCTTTTCGACAGACTTGTTATCATTTCGTTTCCATGGCCTTTTTCTTTTCCTTACAGCGAGTAATCGTAATTTTCCAGTTTTCCCGCAGAAACTTACAATTTTCCAGGATAAAAGGTGACGAGGTCTAAACCTCTTTCATAATAATACTCATTTGATCTCTTAATTCTTTCATAATCCATTTCTTTTCATTTTTGATAGTTGGTCATTATTGATTCATTCTAAATACAAATAACCTGTCAGTGTCACGAGGCGATCCTAGGCTTTGGGCTTGCTCCACCAGCCTAGGGACCAAGCCTCAGTGGACAACACAAAAGGTCAGGATTAAATTAGGAGCACAGGAACAGGAGGAGATGATTATAAAACAGCGGCTTACGAAGGTATTCATATATATATATATATTTACAAGTCTTATATATATTTGGAATAAACTTATTTATGAATTTTATAATATTATTTCGGTTTTTCCAAAAATCAATATTCGAATGACAGGTTATTTGTATTTAGAATGAATCAATGATGACCAACTATCAAAAATGAAAAGAAATGGATTATGAAAGAATTAAGAGATCAAATGAGTATTATTATGAAAGAGGTTTGGACCTCGTCACACCCTATGTTAGTCTCTATATTGTAGTACCTATTTATAAAGTTTTATCAAAATCCGTCCAGCCGTTATCGCGTTAAAACTCCCCAAACAAACAAAAGAACAGACAACGTTCCACTTTTATATATTGCTGTGGATGTTTTGCTTTAATCATTGGCCCGTTTTCTTCCCATTGGTCTTCTCTAAAGTGAGTTGTTAAAAAATTACTTCAACTTGCTAAAAATTTATTCCATATGAATATCGATATCCAAAACTTACGTGCTAAAAAGAAATAGAATAAGAAAATGGATTATATTTTCATCGTATAACATTTAAAATTATAAATTATAGTATAATGTTAAATCTATTTCCTTTTTTCTTAGCCGTACCCACGAGGATTGTCGGTGGTTCTGTGACGACAATAAGCAACTATCCTTCAATTGTGAGCATGCTGAACGCCTGGGATGGCACTACTTTCTCGCAGAGCTGCGGTGGAACGATCATTAATACCCGAAGCATTTTGACGGCTGCTCATTGTACCCTGTAAGTGATGACGATGACAACTGATTATTTGTTCTCACTAGGTTGGATTCGCTAATGGTCGGATTTGCTAATGGTCGGATTCCGCGACCAAATAACCTTCTCACTACCTGTCATGTAGGTGTGACGGTTAGGAAGAAAAAAATTGTAACCTTCATAATGATCGTAAAGCAGTTTAAAGATTAGAAAATTGATTGTGCGTAGTTATGAATATGTATTATTATTAAAAATTATGTTATTATGTTATTGTCTGTATTGTACTAAATCCGGCGAAATAAGAATCCGACGAGAATCCGAACAGCTAATTATCAAAAAACTGTTTTTCTTCTTAACTGTATTCCGGTGAAATGAGATTCCGACCATTAAAGAATCCGACCAATTGCGTGCCAAATTTTTGGGGAGGAATGTGGATCGCAGTTTCAAGTTCTGCAATACCTATTATACCTCACATGTCATAAACGACATTATCTATTTTTGTATGAATGTAAGTGTGCGCCGCGACATATTGAGCGGTTTAGGAACTAAAATAATTTAATTAGTTGTTCAACGTTTAGCGGCATAGACTTTCATCTCTCTATATAATTTTAATTATTGGAAATGAACCTAGTTTCTCGAAAATACACTTAAAGCTGATTTTTATATGTAAAGTATAGTAATATAATTTAATTTGGACTTCTATATGATTTCAGCGGTGACGTGCCAGCGAGATGGCGAGCTCGCGTTGGTTCTACGTGGGCGAACAGTGGAGGCACTGTTCATACTCTCGTTTCTATCTTGAACCACCCAGAATACAACGTGAGAGCGATGTACGACAGTGACATTGCTATCGTCCACACAACTTCTGCCATCACATATGTGAACAATGCTGTTCAACCGGGCAGTTTTGCTGGAGCTAACTACAACACTGGTGACAATGCAGTGGTGTGGGCAGCTGGTTGGGGCAAAATTACTGTAAGTTAAGTTTTACCATAGAATGACTATATGCTATACATATACGAGTCTTTACGTAATACTACAAACAACAACAAAAAAAGTGGCAACCTATAAGTTTTACCTACAACAGCCATTTAAAAAAAAAAACTTCATAATCGTGGCCATTAACCAAACCTTATTAAACTGATAGAGGACTTTTATAGAACATAAAAATTATAATAATAGTGTCCAGATGTGTCGCGTTTCTGAGATATAGGAGATCAAAGATAGATCTAAGTTGATGTAGGTCATATCAATGATGTTATATATAAACTGGGGTAGATACGTTGTACCCCGCTCTGCGTGGTGAAGTAAACACAAGCTAATCAGCCTGTGTCGACTTAGTGTCCCAAACAGAGTGGCAACGACGCAACACGTATATACAAGCGACTCCGGAAACATGAAAAATTAATCAAAAATGACATCTTGTGTGTTTAGAAAGCGCAGTACATACACTGGGACGACTGTTAAAGGCAGGAAGGATGTGTCTTTTCATTTTTAAGTACTGTTTACGGTATTGAAAATGGAAAATAATAAATTTCATTTTACCCTAAATCAACTGATGCTATGTTGCCGCTTCGCCACCTACACGAACGAGACAAGTAGCGGGTTACGTGTAAGAGTGAAAGAGAAAACGCGATAATGGCGCGCAGCGTTTATAGTTGGTCGCATGATGCTAGGGGATGTTGGGGCTTACCAATGCCTGACGATCGTCAGTCTGCGCTTCGACCCGTAATGGCCACAGGTGACGATCTTCAGCTGGGGATTCTAGCAGAGTTGCAACCCTATTTGTAACGAATTAGGACAGAGTATTGTATTTGTGTTACATAATTATTTGAAAACAGCTTGAAAAGAGCGATTTTATTGGATAATAAAGTGGTTTAGACCCAATCGTATTTTTTTTGTGAGTTTAGGTTGTCCTACCGAGTTCATCGACCGCGTAGTGAGTGATTGTGATTTTTTATTTGTGTTGTTTTTAGTGATTTATAGCTTGTATTTTGTGTTATTACTTCTAATAATACTTTAAGGAACATATTAAAATGATAATGATAAATGAGTTTTTATTGCCAAAAGGAGATTAATAAAAGTAAAAACAAATATGTAAAAGCAAACGGTGAAACATCAAACAAGATTGTCGGCGAACCCCAAACTAAACACGAGGCCTGTATCTTGGGGCTCGAGTGCAAATTAACCAGAAAAGTTTGTATCATTTAACTAAACTAAAAGAAAATAATTAATGCAATGCAAAAGACGAAAATGTATGGTCTAATTTAGACATTTTTGTTTTTTGCAAAATAATTTTTTGTTTTGTGTCCCGCGAGTAGCGATTGCCACAAAGTGCTACAAAGTGCCTTTTCGTCACTTTTGGCGGGAAAATGTTAACGTGACTATATTTTTGATAGTTTAATAGTATCTTTTTCGATGTTCTTTATTGTTTTAGCTATAAAATGGTATATAACATTATGTAATTTATTCTATAAGCTATTCGCAAAATAAAAAAGTTTTACGCGCGTTTCTCAAGTGTCCGGCGAATATACGGGTGTTCTCCGGGATATATAGAACTACTATTTTTTCCCGCGCGCGGACTATTGTTTATCGCGAAAAAAAGCATCCTATGTTCTTGTTATATCTATTAAAAACCAATGCAAAAATAGGTATAGCACCATTCTTGAAGTTTTTTGACATACTTGTTATTTCATTTCCATGGCAACCGCTTCTTACAGCGAGTAATCAACATTTTTCCAGTTTACCCATAGAAACTTTCAATTTTCTGGGATAAAAGTATCCAATATATTTTATTCCAGGGTATAAGCTATCTCCATTACAAGTTTCATCAAAATCTATCCAGCCGTAATGGCGTGAAAGCTCCCGAAACAAACAAACAAATAAACAGACAACTTTTCACTTTTATATATTGGTATGGATTATTATGAAAGTATTTGTTTTTCAAAAAAATCATATTATTTTCATCTTGAATAAGCCCTTCCATCCATTTTCCCCCAGTTTAGCTGCTAGCCGTCGCACGTGAATACAAGGCCGTCATCGGCGGTCATTGGCGATCGGCCACTTACTGCAACTCTCTGTAACTGAAAACATATGTGTATCTCTTTCTGACGACGCGGTTCTGTATATCTCTGTGATCTTTTAGCCTCTTCAGTGATGCAAATATAGTTGCTTAAGTTCTATGTAAGTAGCTATAGTACAATTTCACCGTGTTTTTAGTGTTTTATAATGGGTATGACGTCTGTATTGGTAAAATCTCATTGGGTCGTATGCTATCTTTGAGCTCCAATATCTCAGAAACGTGAAGCTTAATTATCAATGTGATATGTTGTTGTGTTTGTTTTCCAGTCCTCTATCGATTTATTAATCCCTCACATGACTTAAACAACGTTATCTACTGTTGAATGAATAAAAGTGCGAAAAGTAAAAAGTGTAAAAATTGCGCTGCGATAAGTGACTAGCGATTAAATCAGAGGGCGCGACTTCTTCTAAATGTTGGTGATGTAGATCCTTACACAAAGGTTAGAAGGTCTTGAAAAATACTTCAGCTCAAAAACTGAAATTAATGAAATCGGTTTCTTTTATGTTTTAGGAAGATGGGCCTGCGTCCGAACAGCTTCGTCACGTTCAACTGTGGACGGTGAATCGAGAGATATGCAACTCGCGTTATAGCTGGACGACCATCACCGACAACATGCTTTGCTCTGGATGGCTCGACGTCGGTGGCCGCGACCAGTGCACTCAAGACTCCGGCGGTCCTTTATACCACAATGGCATTGTCGTCGGAGTATGTTCCTTCGGCGTGGGCTGCGCGAGGCCCGAATTCCCTGGTGTTAATACTCGAGTGTCTCAGTTCACAAACTGGATAGTGGCTAATGCTTGATCTCTATAAAATGTGATTTTTATGTGAATAAATTGAATTAAGTGCACTTCATGTATATTACTTGCAGAAAATCCTAGTTACGATATAGGATCAATCTTTGAGAAGTCAATCTACTCTGTCATTACGATATTATTATGCTATTTAGTTGCTCTAGGCATGGATTCTTTAAATTATGGTGTTTCTCTATAAAAAAAGTGTAGATTTCATCCCACCATCTTCTATCTATATACTAATAAAATTGTAACGGGTCCAATTCTGTACATTGAAGATATTTTTAAATTTTCTTTTGGAGGGTACTCTATATTCGATACTGAAGCCAAAACTGTATTTTGTTTAATTTTTGTCTGTCTGTCTGTCTGTCTGTATCTTGGCTAGGCATCACGCCGAAACTACTTTATGAATTTTAATGAAACTTGGTATGATTTGAGTTCATACTACGAGGGAGGACGTAGGATACTTTACATCCCGAAAAATTAATGGGTTCTCGCAGGATATGGGTTGAAACTTATTTTAAAGAACACGTACCACGCTGAAACTAATGGACGGGTTATGATGAAACTTGGCACCGTCTTAAGTTATATGATGGATTCAAATTGAGGATACCTTTCGTCCCGAAAAATTAAAGGGAGTATAGAGATGGAAAATTATTTAAAGGTACACATAGCATTGTACGGATGTTGATGCAACTTGGCACAGACATAGTTTATAAAATGGGTGTAAATTATGAATACTTTATATCCCGAAAAAAGGGTTCCTGCAGGATATGATTCCATATTCTGTACATTAAAGACATTGTGTTTTTTTAGAGTTTACTCTATGTTCGATCATTAAGCCTAAACTGTATGTTTTTTCATTTTTGTCTGTATGTCTGTCTGTATCTTGGACGCGCCTCACGCCACCGGAACTACTGAATGAATTCAAATAAAACTTGGTATCTTTTGAGCTCATACTACGAGGTAGGACATTGGATACTTTTCATCCCGAAAAATATAGGGGTTAATAGTTATTAAAAAGGACACGTATCACGCTGAAACTACGAGACGGATTTTTTGATGCCAATTGACACAGTCATATATCTATACTTATAATAAAGCAATAGGTACGAAAAGGCTGTAAAAAGAAGATAAATAGAAAAATGCTCTTGGGTGCTTAAAAAGAGTATTGAACAAGAATATAAAAAAAAACGTGTTGCTCTTTCTGTTTGTCTGTATGTTTGTTTGTGCACGCATCATTTAAAGACTATTGGACCGATTGCAATGCGGTTTTCATTGCTAGATAGCTTAGGGTTTGATTTAAAAACTGGTGTAATTGGGTCTCAATCTGGTGAGTGAGAAGCCGAGCAATTGATAAAAGTATTTTTGACGGCAAAAGACATTTTGATCAAATGTTGGTATATTGGTCTGGAATTGCACATTATGGTACTTTGAACCTAAAGAAACGACCACGCGTGCGAAGCCGCGGGTACAGCTAGTTTATAATAAAGCAATAAGAACGAAAAAGTCTGTACTAAGAAGATAATTAAAAAATAGATGGTCTAAGGTACTTAAAATAAGCTAGTGAACAAGAATATAACATTTTTAAAATTCGTGTTGTCTGTTTTTTGTCTGTTTGTTTGTTCGCGCATCACGTGAAAACTACTAGACCGATTGCGATGCGGTTTTCTCTCTTGGATAGCTTAGGGTTTGACTTAAAAACTGGTGTCTCAACTTGGTATCTCAATCCGATGAGTAGAAGCCGAGCAATCAATAAAACTTTTTGACGGCTGAAGGAATTTTGATCAAATGTTGGTATATTGGAATTATAGGTCTTGGAATAGAACATAGTGTAGTATTAACCTAGAGAAATTACCACGCGTACGAAGCCGCGGGTACAGCTAGTTCATATATATAATTCTAGATTGAATGAGAAAAAATACGGATCCATCACGGATTTAGTCAGTCAAAAGTATTGCTCCTTTTTTCTCTACAGATCTACCATGGATCTGTCTAATGATACAGATCCACCAAAAAAAAAAGTTTAAAAAAACAAGCTTATTTATTGTTCTATGCAACGTAGGTGGAGGGTAGTTGGAAATTAAACTTCATCAATTCTTTAACCTACTATTGTTTACTGGAAGGAAATAGTCTAGACTGTCAATATGACTCGTGCCTAAAGCAAATTGCTCTTTAACCTGCCGAATCCGTGATGGATATCATCGTCTGAACAATCGTTACCACAATAGTTCGTAACTAGACATACATTCAAAAACTCGAACCCGACTAAGGTCGGGTAAAAATAGCCTATGACAATCTTGCAATGAAAACGAATCAATTGATACCTCGCTTGTCAAAATCAGACCAAGTTTTTAGTTTGAACACATAACTCTTCCTTTGCATTGCCGTAGTCGGGTAAAAAAAATGCTTATGACACTCTATATAAATGAAGACGAATCGAGTGATACCTCGCTTGTCAAAAACAGACAATTTTTTACACATAACCCTTCCTTTGCATCACCGTACACCGGCAAAAAAAAATTGCCTATGACACTATACTTGAAGACGAATCGATTGATACCTTGTTTGCCAAAATCAGACCAATAAAGGCGACGCAATGGTGGAACATCCACATACCCACATACACAGATAGATACATAAGCATATACATAGACTGTTAAACTCATTACCCTTCCTTTGCTTCGCTGTAGTCGGGTAAAAAAGGGTACTGAAAGTGTTTTGAAGTTCTAGTTTCTAGAAGTTTCACAGTGAAACCGACTGCGCAGTTCGGTCGATTTTGGCTGCTGCTGCCCTAATAGGCGGGCGTTGGTAAAAGGTTGGTAGTCTCCTTATTGTAGGAATAGTTCAGTTCCTCACCTGGTTCACATCACGCACCTCATGCCGTCCACTCTTCAAAAATACCTCCCCTGCATGACCTGGGACCTGATTCCGTAAAGTGCGCTTCGGTTAATGCCACTTGCACCATTGCTTGCCACCGTTTCGAATTCACTAAGCTCATTGAGCATGTCAAATTACGTCATCAACCGCACTTTAACTGTAATTTTACTAGGAAATTGAAATCGGTAATGCAAAATCCGAATTCACAAGGATTTCAGTGGCAATGAGTTTTCGTCAACCGATAATCACTGAGAGCTTTGATTGCGTCTACTATCCAGCAGTTTTTCGTTAGTGAGGACCATTGATAATGCATAGTTATTATGAAACAAATGGTATAAAACCTGTGTACACTTTGTTTTATGTTTTATCCTGCAATGAAATTGCGTTATTGTTGTGAAGGTAGGGTAGGTATTATTGAAAATTTTGTGTGAGGTAATTAGGTACCTACATATTTCATAGCTAGAATAGGATTTTTGTTGTTGATGACTGAAGGAGCAGCACTAAGCAGAGACACTTGTTGCCGAGAAATCAAGATATAAGTAGGGAGTCACTAATAAAAAAAGTTTGAAAGGCGATTGAAGAAAAAAGGACGTGGTGTGTAGCTTTTCTTTGTGTAAAAATGTGAAGTAGATTTTCTTTCCTCCTTCAGTTTATTTATTTATAAACAAATGCTTGTTGTGCTTACAGCAACGCCAAGGCACACAACAAGCTAATATACCTAGTAAAATCACCTAAAACTTGATGGTAGAGTGGTTTGGAGCACAAAAAGCCGTCGAACCGAGAGAACTTTACAGTCAGAGTAGGGATCAGAAGTTGGATAACGGTATGGTTTTTTGGTCATAACTTTCAAAACTGCTCTTTGTGCTCTCTCCAGCTGCAGAATTTTAGTTTTCGTAGCACCTCCCCATATTGACACAGTATCGCAAGATGGACTCGCCCAGGGCGTGATAAATCAATTTAAACGTGTCAGGACTGGCGGAGGACCTAAGGTTTTTGAAATATATATTAGCTTTCTTGTTCGAGCCGTTAAGTTATCAATTACCTAACTTCTAATTAAAATTAATAATAATTTATAATTTGCACATGCCAGTTAAGAAGTTCATCGATATGAACGCCCAAATATTTAATACTTTTCGTTTTAGTAAGTGATGGACAAGAACAGTCATCACTGCTGGGGAATGGACAAATATGGGCTTTTATATTGTACATTGTTGAGAGTTGAGTTGAGGATTTTATAGTAAAACTAATTAGTTTTGTTTTGTCTACGTTTAACGCTAACAGATTTTCTGCTAACCACAACATCACAGCCCTCATAGTTTCCACAGCGTGATATTTTGTATCTTCCCAACTGGGGCCGTGTACCAACAGGGCTGTGTCATCCGCATAACAAAATATATTACAGTACTGATAAAACACCTCCCACAATTGGATTTTATTAACTATTATTTGTGTTGGGGTTTTAAGGATGAGTTCTACATCTGCAACGATAAAGTTTTAATCCTTTCCAATTATCTATATCTATACTTATAATAAAACTGTAACGGGTCCAATTCTGTACATTGAAGATATTTTGAAATTTTCTTTTGGAGGATACTCTATATTCGATACTGAAGCCAAAACTGTTTTTTTTTCATTTTTGTCTGTCTGTCTGTCTGTCTGTATCTTGGCTAGGCATCACGCTGAAACTACTGAATGAATTTAAATGAAACTTAGTATGATTTGAGTTCATACTACGAGGTAGGTTATAGGATACTTTTAATCCCAAAAAATTAAAGGGTTCCCGCAGGATAGGCGTTGAAAGTTATTTAAAAGAATACGTATCACGCTGAAACTACTGGACGAATTTTGTTGCAACTTGGCATAGTTATAGTTTATATAATGGGTAAAAATTAAGGATACTTTTTATCCCGAAAAAATAAAGAGTTCCTGCGGGATAATTACCCATATTTTGTAAATTGAAGATATTTTGTAAATTTTTTTGAAGGCCGCTCTATATTGAATACTGAAGCCAAAACTGTATCTTTGTAATTGTTATCTGTCTGTCTGTCTGTATGTCTGTCCGTCTGTCTGTCTGTACCTTGGCAGCACATCATGCCAAAAATACTAACTGAATTCAAATGATATTTGGTATGATATTTGAGCTTATACTTCAAGGTAGGACACTGGATACTTTTCATCCCGAAAAATTAATGGGTTCCCGCAGGATAGGCGTTCAAAGTTATTTAAAAGAACACGTATCACGCTGAAACTACTGGACGAATTTTGTTGCAACTTGGCACAGTCATAGTTTATATAATGAGTAAAAATTGAGGATACTTTTAATCCCGAAAACTTAAAGGGTTTCCGCAGGATAGGCGTTGAAAGTTATTTAAAAGAACACGTATCACGCTGAAACTACTGGACGAATTTTGTTGCAACTTGGCACAGTCATAATTTATATAATGGGTAAAAATTGAGAATACTTTTTATCCCGAAAAAATAAAGAGTTCCTGCGGGATAATGTCCCAAATTCTGTAAATTGAAGATATTGTGTAATTTTTTTTAAGAAGCCGTTCTATATTCAATATTAAAGCCAAAACTATGTATTTTGTATTTTATGTATATCTGTCCGTCTGTCTGTCTGTACCTTGGCAGCGCAACATGCTGAAAATACTCACTGAATTCAAATTAAATTTGGTATTATTTGGGTTCATACTTCGAGGTAGGACATTGGACACTTTTCAGCCCGAAAAATTAAAGAGTTCCTGCAGGATAGGGGTTGAAACTTATTTAAAAGAACACGTACCGCGCTGAAACTAATAGACGGGTTTAGATGTAATTTGGCACCGTCTTAATTTATATGATGAGTTAAAATTGAGGACACGTTTTATCCCGAAAAATTAAAGGGCTTCTGCGGGATATGGGTCAAAAGTTATGGTAATATTTAAGTAATAAATAATATTTTTGGATGGTTCTCTATATTCGATACTGATGCCAAAACTGTTTAACTTTTTATTTTTGTTTGTCTGTTTGTCCGTATCTTGACCGCGCATCGCACAGGAACTACCAAGTGAAATCAAATGAAACTTGGTATGATTTCAGTTCATACTACGAGGTAGGATATTGGAAACTTTTCATCCCGAAAAATTAAGGACACGTTCTATTCCGAAAAATTAAAGGGTTTCCGCATTATAGGGGTTGAAAGTTATTAAAAAGAACACGTATCACGCTGAAACTACTACACGGATTTTTTGATGCAAATTGACACAGTCATATACTTATAATAAAGCAACAGGTACGGCAAAAAGGCTGTAAAAAAAGAAGATAAATAAAAAAATGCTCTTGGGTGCTTAAAAATTGTATTATCACTTTTTTTGATCGTGTCTGTCTGTCTGTTTGTCTGTATGTTTGTTTGTTCACGCATCACGTAAAAACTATTGGACCGATTGCAATGCGGTTTTCATTGTTAGATAGCTTAGGGTTTGATTTAATAACTGGTGTAATTGGTATCTCAATCTGGTGAGTTAGAAGCCGAGCAGTGGATAAAAGTATTTTTTACGGCTAAAGAAATATTGATCATATTATGTTGGTATATTGGAATAGCACATTATGGTACTTAGAAACTAAAAAAAAGGCCACGCGTGCGAAGCCGCGGGTACAGCTAGTACTTAATAAACTAATTAAAAAACATTTAAAAATAAGGTTCTAGGCATTAGGTTAGGTTTAGCGAATACTTAATTGTTAATTACCTAGACGTGCGAGTTTTTATGCAGTATAGTAATGTCATGTCATGGTAAAACTTAGAATACAATTAAATGCGTACACAACATTTCGTGTCTGTGTTGTTAACCGTTAAGGAGTTCCTAAGTCAGGAACCAATCCTGAGTGCAGCAACCATGTCACGGTAAAACTTAAAATCGGCCGTCATAATAAAATGCGTACACAAATTTTCGTGTTTGTGCTGTTGATCGGTGGTAGAGTTCCTTTATCTGGAGCTAATTCTGGATGCCGATTCAGGTCATACTTACCATAAAAATGCATTGTCATAGGAACTCAACCAACATGTAAAAATTTAACTCTGTAGGATAAGAGGAAGTGGTTCTAATTCAGCTTGCAAGATTTGACTTAAGCAAACATACATACTTACAAACATTGCAATTTAAATAAAATAGTTTTATTATGTTTAATAACTCAATATTGTTTCCCAACAGGTGGGTCTTAAAATGAACATGGGCAACACGAACATCATGTCAAATGCCCATGTCGTACCCATGCCGGTGTATGTTGGGAACGATATAATCGAAGCTGTTGATCACTATGTCTACTTGGGTCAGACGATCCAACTTCGACAAAAAGGTCAACCAACGAATCCATCTAGGATAGGCAGCGTTCGGGAAATAACGCCATATCTTCTCGTCGCAGATACCTCAAGACGAAACTTTATAATCAGTGCGTGTTACCACTGATGACATACGGCACTGAGACGTGGTCGCAAACTATTGCTCTTATACACAAGCTCAGAGTTGCGCAGAGTGCAATGGAGAGACCTATGTTCGGTGTTTCACTACGTGATAGAATCAGAAATGATGAAATCCGTAGAAGAACTTAGTAGTTATTGACATAGCTCTCAGAGTTTGCAAGTTGAAGAGGCAATGGGCAGGCCATATAGTTCGCAGAACCGACAATTGCTGGGGAATAAATGTTCTCAAATGGCGATCACGAACAAGCAAGCGAAGTGTGGGGAGACCCCTCACACGATGGACCGACGACATTGTAGCCATCGCAAGAAGTCGGCGGATGGAGGTGGCACAAGATCGCTCGTCATGGTGCTCTTTCGTCATGGTGCCTATGTTCTGCCGTGAACTTCTAAAGGCTGACATGATGGTGATGATGATGATATTTAACGTTTTATTTTAAAGAAGATAATGTATTAAAAGCTAACACCTATATTTATAATAAAACTGTTACAGGTCCAATTCTGTACTTTATACACTGTACAGATATTTATAGGTAAAACAGAAAGTTCTTCTTTAGGTTTTACGACTTCAAAAATTCATTCACGTTTCGACAAAACATGTTTATATACTATCACCGCCAGGGTTATAGATACCATCTCTGACCGCTTACCGAACGCTTTTGTTGACACCGGGGAGTTATCGCACTTTGAAAACTTACCATTGGCCGATGATTACTTCCATACGCCCGGCGATATTGACTGTCTGCTCGGAAGCGAACTCTTCCCCGCCATTCTCGGCAATGATAAAGTCACGTCGCTAAACTCGTCCCTTGTCGCACTGGAAACCACACTCGGATACATTGTCATGGGCAGAGCGGACTGCACACAATCTAATTTAACTCATTCACGCACGCAGACCGCTGACAAAAGTTTATTTTGTTCGCTAGATAATACGCAAACGCTCACGGAATTGATAGAACGCTTCTGGGTACTTGAAAATGTCCCCAATAAAACTCATATAAGCCCTGATGATAAAGCATGCGAACAACTCTTTCTCTCCACTTACTCGCACGATGATACCGGTAGATATATGATACACCTTCCGTTTAAACATGAACCATCAGAGTTGGGTAACTTTTACGCTATTGCAAAACGACGCTTATTCCTCCTGGAAAAAAAACTTGACGCTAACTCTCAATTACGCTCTAATTATAACGCGACCATACAAGATTATATTAACAAAAATTATCTCACTGAAGTGAAAGACTTAAGGCCTGACAGCGAATGCTACTATATTCCACACAGGGCTATTTATCGTCCTGAAAAATCCACTTCCAAGACACGTATAGTGGTGGACGCCAGTTGTAAAACAACTTCCGCAAAATCACTCAATGACCTTCTTTATAAGGTTCTAACGTACAAAGTCATATCTTTGACATACTTATAAACCTACGCCTGTTCTCCATAGCGCTTACTGCAGACATCGAAAAGATGTATTTTCAAATACTTTTGACACCCAAACAACACTCCTTTCAACAAATTCTTTATAGATTCGACTCCGATTCAGAAATACGCATATTCGAATTTAATAGGGTCTGATTTGGCGTAACCAGGTCACCATATCTCGCTATGAGAGTCGTCCGCCAACTCGCCGCTGATACACGTTCTGAGTGGCCACTTGCAGCTTTTGAAGCCGAGCATCATATGTATATGGATGACTATGTAGGTTCTGTCCATGGTATTGAAAAGGCTGAGCAGATTTACCATGAAATGGTAAGTATGTTCAAGGCTGGTGGATTTAATATTGTAAAATGGATCTCTAATAGTTCAGAGCTAATGCAGAAAATATCCTTGTCGCACAAGAACCCGCAAATAGTTAATTTTGACGATGACCCCTCATTCCCTGCAAAAACAAAAGTTGTAGCTATGCAATGGCAACCTACCACTGATTATTTCCAGTTTCAGATAACCGCAGGAAATTCTGATTGTACAAAACACACGATTCTCTCTGTCACCGCACGCCTATTTGATCCGTTAGGCTTAATCGGCCATGTTATCGCGATCCCATATCATTACGATCCCTTACCGCAGCCCATCTATGACAAGTGGTTACAGTTCCAAAACGAACTATCAAATCTCGAACTCATTAAAGTACCACGTCATGTAGGTATCACTTTAAATTCGCATATAACCTTGATAGGATTTGCAGATTCGAGCGAAAAATGCTACGGAGCGGCATTTTATATCCGCGACAGTCACGATGAAAATTCTGTTGGCTCTGTCAATCTTTTGGCTTCAAAGTCTAAAGTAGCTTCGCTAAATGATGCCCCTCGCTCGCTTGGAACTCTGTACTGCCCTCTTGTTAGCAAATCTCATCGAATCCGTTTGTGAAACAATAATCCAGCGCAGTCACATAGTAAGTAAATCATCGGTTTCTCCGACTCAACTGTTGCGCTAACTTGGATTCACTCTCATACAAAATCCATACATTTGTCGCGAATCGAATTACTGAAATAAATGCAAAGCTATCCGTCAGCCATTGGTTCCATGTCAAAAGTCAGGAAAATTCAGCAGATATTCTCTCGCGTTCTGTTACCCCCAACTCACTTATAAACTGCGATTTTTGGTTCCATGGCCCACATTGGCTCCCTCTCCCGCGTGCTGGATGGCCAGTGAGTCCATTTCAAGTAAACCCTTCAGTTAATGACCTCTCAGAATCCAAGACAGTGACCCTTGTAACTGACATACCGCCCGCGCTTTCAGATCAAAATACAAATCTAATAAATGACATAGCAGACCGCGTGTCCAGCTGGACTAAATTACTACGTACAATAGTTTACATTTTACGTTTCGCTAAGCTTATACATAAAAAAAGCCCGATAACTCTAACGGACTTAGACTTTGCTGAACAGAACGTCTTAAGCTATATTCAAAACAAACATTTTGCTTCAGATCTTAATGCCATTAAAAATAATAAAATATGTAGTAAACGCATTATAAAGCTCAACCCCTTTATCGACGACGGTAACCTTATCAGAGTCGGCGGTAGACTCGCTCACTCTCAGCTTGACTACGGTCAAAAGCATCCAATTCTACTCCCCTCAAAGGAACGCATAACCCAGCTGCTAGTTGAATACTACCACCTTATCAATCTGCACACTGATAAACGCATTGTTAATCGCGCTTCTCAGACAAAAGTTTTGGATACTTTCTGCTCGTAACCTCGTTCGACAGAGAGTCGACGCAATTCGTATGCTTCAAACTCAATCCCAGATTTACTAATTCGCAAATGGGAGATCTCCCTAAATTTAGAACTTCCGAAGCTAAGGCCTTCGTTTACACAGCTTTTGATTACGCCGGCCCCTTTTTTATAACGCACATTCACCGTCGCGGGGTCAAAAGTCAAAAGGCGTATATTTGCCTTTTTGTCTGCCTTACTATGAAGGCATTAACCTGGAATTAGTTTCCGATTTGAGCACAGAGCTCTTTCTTTCAGCTTTTAAGCGCTTCATATGCCGTAGCAATGATCTACAGCGACGGAGCTTCAACATTTCTAGGTGCAAAACGAAAGTTAGATGAAATTTACGATCTTATACAGTCCACTTCTTTTAATAATTACATGAGCGAACAGCTGTTGTCAGCACACCGCATCGAATTCAAACGCCCTCCATACGGTCAATCAATGTACGCTGTGTGAAAACACATTGTTCCGGTGTGTTCAAGTCAAGAGTGAATAGATATCTACTAGGCAATCGTGCTACACCTTCGACCACATCATCGCTTTCCATCAGGTGAGATCGTGGTCAAAAGATTGCCAAGTCCGTAATAAAAATAATAATAAAAAAAAACATTTCGCTAAAATAGTAGGTGCACATTTTCTTACCTACGAAGAGTTCTCAACAGTGCTCGTGCAGATTGAAGGATTACTGAATAGCCGACCCCTAGTCGTCCTCAACTCTGATCCTTCAGATTTATCCCCTTTGACACCGAACCACCTGTTAAATGTAACGACTCATACATTCTTACCCACCAAAGATTTGACAGATGTTCAAGATAATCGTCTCTCTAGAATACTCCTACAAACCCTGTAACGTTGGGTTCTATAGTGATCATCAAGGATCAGAACGCACACCCAATGTGTTGGCCAATGGGAGTGGTAGAATAGCTCTACCCTGGAAAGGATGGCATAATACGAACTGCTAAAATCCGCACCACCTCCGGTACATACATAAGGCCAGTGGTTTGGATTTGTCCGCTGCCTACTCAGTAAAATGTTTAATTAAACTGTCTCATCGCAACTCTAGTTTAAGTCTAGTTTAACGCCTCTTTTATTTTATTTCTTACTCTTTCTCATTAATAATTAGAGGAAACCTCTAGGCCGATGGAGTTGTCTGCGCCATCTGTATACTTATAATAAAACTGTAACGGGTCCAATTCTGTACATTGAAGATATTTTGAAATTTTCTTTTGGAGGATACTCTATATTGGATACTGAAGTAAAAACTGTTTTTTTTTTTCATTTTTGTCTGTCTGTCTGTCTGTCTGTCTGTCTATCTATCTGTCTGTATCTTGGCTAGGCATCACGCCGAAACTACTGAATGAATTTAAATGAAACTTGGTAGGATTTGAGTTCATACTACGAGGTAGGACATTGGATACTTTTCATCCAGAAAATTTAAACGGTTTCCGCAATATAGGGGTTGAAAGTTATTAAAAAGGACACGTATGACGCTGAAACTACTAGCTGGATTTTTTGATGCAAATTGACACAGTCATATATTTATACTTATAATAAAGCAATAGGTACGAAAATGCCTGTAAAAAGAAGATAAATAAAAAAATGCTCTTGGGTGCTTAAAAAAAGGGTATTGAGCACGAATATAAAATATTTTTTAATCGTGTCGCTCTCTCTGTTTGTCTGTATATTTGTTAGTTCACACATCACGTAAAAACTATTGGACTGATTGCAATGCCGTTTTCATTGATAGATAGCTTAGGGTTTGATTTAAAAACTGGTGTAATTGGTATCTCAATCTCGTGAGTTAGAAGCCGAGCAATTGATAACAGTATTTTTGACGGCAAAATAAATTTTGATCAAATGCTGCCATATTGGTCCTGGAATAGCATATTATGGTACTTTGAACCTAAAGAAACGACCACGCGTGCGAAGCCGCGGGTACAGCTAGTCTGTAATATTTTTATAACATCAACAGAACTAAATTACAAATCATTCACACACTCATTCATAACATTCACTCATTCTCTATACCGCTCCCGTTCCAATGTTCACTCTCCTCACGCTGCCTAACCTTTGATATTCGAGCGTCTGACATTGAGCTATACGCAATCAAAAATCCTCAAAATAACATATAAATATAAATCACCGCGACGCGAGTGTGTGAAAGCTGAAAACCCAAAAATACAATTGACTTGTAGTGGAAACATAATCAGTGCCTGAAGCCTGTGGATTGCTGCTCACCACCAAAGCTATCGAAGAACTCGAACAATCTGACTAGGCAGGTACCTATCTTCCCTTATTTCCCCACAGCACCATAGCCCACATTCACACAGTGAGGCAGGTTGTACAGAAGTCTGAAGAGTATAACCAGCCCCTGTCTTGCTTTTGTGGACTATGAGAAGGCCTTTGACTCCGTTGAAACCTGGGCAGTTTTGGAGTATTTGCAGCGTTGTCAAGTGGAATGGCGTTACATTGAAGTGTTGAAGTTTCTGTATGACGCCACGACTATGAGTGTCCAAATACAAAACCAGCAGTCTAAACATATCCAACTGCGCAGGGGAGTGGACCAGGGGATGTTATATCCCTGAAACTATTCAGTAATGCCCTGGAAAATATGTTTAAGACGCTGGATTGGAAAGGAATGGGCATTAATATCAATGGCGAAAATATCTCACACTTACAATTTCTGATAATATCATCCTTACAGCGGAGTTACTGCAAGACTTGCAAAGTATGTTGACCAATCTAGTTGATGCTTCTCAACGCATCGGTCTCGGAATCAACATATTTAAGACCAAGATCATGTTGAACTATCTTATTGACCCAGAGCCAATTGCAGTCAATGGTATACATATTGAAGTTGTCCAACAATATGTTTACATGGGCAAATATTGCAGTTAGGTAAGAATAACTTTGAGAAGGAAGCCAACAGAAGGAATCAGCATTCGGCAGGCTTCGTCAAGTCTTCTCGTCGCATAAACCACACTCCCTCAAGACAAAAGTCTTCAATCAGTGCGTTCTATCACTCGGGACCTACAGAGCCGAAACGTGGACACTCAAGGTCAAAGTAATCCACAAATTTAGGGTTGCTCAGGCAGCAATAGAGAAAACTATACTTGGAGTTTATCTATAAGACAAGACTCAAATTGAAGTGATCCGACTGAGAACCAAAGTCAGAGACATAGCTCTAAGGATATGCAAGCTGAAGAGGCAGTGGGCTGGTCACATTTTCCGAAGAACCGACAATCGTTGAGGTAGACGAGTTCTCGAGTGGTCACCGCGTTTAAGAAAACGTAGTGTAGGACGCCTTGTGACCAGGTGGAGTGACTACCTGCGAAAAGCAGCTGGCAGAAACTGAATGCAGAGAGCTGAAAATCTACGGAGACGCCTACGTCCAGCAATGGACAAATATAGATAGATAGATAAATAGATAATTCTCTAAGAAAACTTAAATTATAGAACGTCAACATTGACATTATAATAGTGCAATAGGCGGGCTTAACACTAAGCAGCGATCTCTTTCAGGCAACCTGAGGTAGATGATGATATAGGCTGATGATTAGAGTCATGAGTCATGACCATAACATACGAGCCAAGCGCACTCGCTTGGCTCGTATGTTATGGTCGTACGTTAGAATGCTGCGGCAGTGGTCGGCGCATTTCCAGAAACTACTTGTGTCAGGAAAACTATTAAATTTTCGTTAAAAGTTTATACTTGAAGAATTGAGAATTAAGTACTTAAAGTTGAACTTTCTATCCCTTATAATTTCGGATTTTTTTTTCGTCGAAAAATTAATTACACCAAAAAACATACATAGGCACTTAAAATACACCGACGGACACAAACTGCATCAAAGTACAAGACGACTGAAATTTACATTTACACCAAGAATGCAAACTTTTCATAAAAATTCATTAACTTTGAATCAGCGTAGTATCATATCCTCAATTTAAAGTTTGTTTACTAGAAAAGACCATTACTTTTTGTAACATTAGCGATAAATGGAACAAAAATTAGTTACATTGAAAAGTTGGTTTTAAAAATTGAAAAAAAGTTGAGCACATGTTTATTTTCTTTTAATAAGGTGTGTTACCTCCACGTGTCCTTATTACTGATTCTAATCGGTTCCGCTTAAACCTGATTAGGGTAATTAAATAGTAATTAAATGATCTTGCGTAATATTGTGCCATTCTTGTGAAATTGCTATTCTTAGTGCTGCCACTGTTGTGTGCACAGAATTTCTAGCACATACAGCTCTTTTTAAAGTGTCCCAAACGTGCTCAATCGGATTAAGGTCCGGGATGCGTGCATACTCATTAGAAATATTCGTATGAAAGTAATCCTGAACTTTGAAGCAGTTTATGTGTCCGTCTGTGTGTAAATAAGACTTTTGTAAACATGGATAATATTTTTTTGTTATTAAAATCATCTATGATTACAAAATAATTTACCCTTGAAAATATGGAAATTGTAAAAGGCAAAAACGGGAGTAACTCACGCATATTAGTTGAATTGTTCCAACTATACCGCACTGGATGTGCTCGAAACTATAGTTGGAACAATTCTACTAATATACGTGAGTAACTCCCATTGTTGCCTTATAAATTGTATGAAAACTACGTTAGTTTTCATAATCTTATGGAAATTGTGTTGTATTGAGGAAAATAGTTAGCATAATTAAATATTTCTGTAGTATGGTTTATTTTGTTTATATAAATTTGCTAAGTGAGATATGTCATATTTTTGGGTTTTATGTATCTCTGTTTTTGGAAAATTATAATCGTTTTATTGTAATGTTTATAAATTTAGGCAACAAGACACGAACTTTTCATTTCCATTTGAAACGTGATAATGAATTTCATCTTCACTTTGTTAAATTTAGGCTAGAGGTGAGATAGAACTATCATAAATCATTATGATTGTGTATGAAGCACGAAGTTTTTGTAATCAATACCACATTGGTAAATTGTTAGCAACCAGAACCTACGGCGATGGAAAAACCGCACATAGCTTATGAAGTCATTGGTATGAGGCCGAGGGTCGAACCACTTACCTCTTTCTTCTCTCATAGTGCTTACCACGTATTTTAATTACAAATGATTATCCATCCAATGTTAGCCTGTACGATTAGCAGGCTGAAGGCAGTCATATTTGCCGAAGGACCGATAACCGTTGGGATAGAGTCCTCTCAACCGTTCTTGAGTGGAGACCGTGACTCGGCAAACGTAATGTAGGATGCTCTCCAGCTAGGTGGAGCGACGACATAAGCAAGTTAGCTGGCGGCGGTTGGTAAAGCAGAGCCGAAGATCGGGCTCAGTGGCGTGCTTTGGGAGAGGTCTATGTTCAGCAGTGGACTGATGTGGGCTGATAATGATGATGATGATGTTAGCGTACTATATGGGGACCCTCAGGTTGTTAGCAATGTGACTTGACACGTCTGCGGACTGTTTTACCTTAACGGTACCTAATTCCGAAGTCAGATGTTTGCATCAATTCAAATTATTATCACAAAACTTAGATCAAGCTAATTTAGCAAAGACTGGCAGTACCGCGGCTTCGCACGCGTGGTCATTTCTCTAGGTTAAAAGTAATCTATGTACAAGACCTAAAATACCAATATACCAACATTTGATCAAAATTCTTTCAGCCGTAAAAAGTTTTTATTGTTAGCTCGGCTTCTACTCCTCGGATTGAGATACAAAGTACACCAGTTTTTAAGTCAAACTCTAAGCTATCCAACAGTTAAATTTGCATCGCAATTGGTTCAGTCATTTTTACGTGATGCGCGAACAAACACATACAACAGTGCAGTGTTCTATCAGACAGACACGATTTTAAGTACCCTAGACCATTTTTTATGATCTTTACTTAAAGCTTGACCAGGCTCTGCTTTTTAAGCGTTTTTTGCATAAATATGCTGGGTCAACCACAAACCTGATAAATGTGAAACTTAACATATATGTTTTAGAGATATTTATCTCTCTAAGACTAAGACAAAAACATGATTAACAAATTTCATTCGATACATTTTCTTATCAAAAATTACGTTATTTTCGGTAATGTTTACATTTTTCTACTCAACAACTTAAGTTTTAGCTCTAAAATAAATCTCACAGCAAGAAAATAAAGTTTATTATCTAAGGCTAAGACAAAATTTGTCTAACTAAATTATTTGCCTGCCAATAAAATAAATAACTTTTGAGACATACGTCATTTAGTTCCGAGCTAAATTGTGTGTTCTAACAGCGCTCGCGATATTCAACCTTGTTACGCAGGCACTTCAGTGCTTACTGCGGGTAGCGGGTGGCAGAGTGCAGGGTAGATGGCAGGGGAGTGGGGAGTGGGAAAACATAACCTTGGAGCCTGGCCTTAAGTAATAGCTGTGACCGCGGCATTACCCGCGTTGTCATTTCTATTAAAAGTAGCCCATACATATTAATCCAGGTCCTAAAGTTCCTATAAAGTACATATACTACATTTCTTCAAAAGTCAAATAGTTTTATATCGATTGCTCGACATCTAATCATGGGATTAAGGTACCAAGAACACCAGTTTTAAGTCAATCCCTAAACTATCCAAAAGTGCACACAACCGCATCACAATCGGTGCAGTAGATTTTACGTGATGCGCGAACAAACTTCTGCGTCTGTAAGTTTGTTCGCGCATCAGACAAACAGAAAGACAAGATTTAAAAAAAAAAAGTTGTGATACACTGTAAATAAATCAAATTTATAAATGTGATGCCATTTTATTAACATTACGATAGATAACTGTGCAATATTAATAACAATTTAAATTTCTCGAACAATCAAATTTACTTAATTTTTAGCCAGATAACAGGGGAACTTTTGGTCCTACATATATTAAAGTTAAATAACTGTTCTACAACTTATTAACAATGACTTTCCTCGTAGATTTAATATTATAGCCGATATTCTGCTCGGAAGGCGGCTAAAACTTCAATTTCGAACTATTTAGGGAAAATGGCCAAGTATTGCGCCTAAAATTTTTCAAAAAATAACGTATCTTCGGATGAGCTCAAATTATAGCAAATTTTGTCTTCTTTAAAAGTGTTTCAGATACGAGTAACTTTTCCGTGGGTTTTAAAAGTTATAAGCCAAAATCTGAATAAAGTCCGGAAATTTCGATGTTTTTCGAGCACCACGAAGTTAGCTCAGGTCTTTCGAAGCTGCAAATTTAGTTTTACACTACTGCTATCTATCCTAGCAACATCCCAAAAACAGGACTGTACAGATTTATGCCTACGGTGACCGGCCTATAAAGTGAAAAGGCCAGCTTAAGATGAACCGGACGTTCAAACTTTCCTGTACTTTTTTTGGACATATTTCTGAGGGTTGTGCTGTCTGTAATATCTGAACTACTGAACCGATAACCTTAAAATATTAACATGACAATATTTAGAGTACCTCATTTCAAACAAAAAAATATTTAATGAAATCGGACTACACGTTAATGAATTACAACTAAGTACCATCAACTTTTTCTTTGTTGAACGTACGGCTCATCTTAAGCTGGCCTTCACACTCATCATTTTGACTTTCATCCTCTCTCCCAAGGAAACCATGCTAAATATCGGGATAAAAAGTATCCAATGTCTTACCTCGTAGCATGAAATCAAATCATGCCAAGTTTCATTTGAATTCATTCAGTAGTTTCGGCGTGATGCGTGGTCAAGATACACACAGACAGACAGACAGGGAGAAAAATAAAATACAGATTTGGCTTTAGTATCGAATACAAAAATCCTCCAAAAATATATTATTTATCACTTCAAATTTAACATAACTTTGAACCTCTATCCCACAGGAACCCTTTATTTTTTCGGGATAAAATGTATCCTCAATTTTAACCTATCATATAAACTATAAGAACAACAACAAAGTTGCACAAGTTTAACAAGTTGCATCAAAATCCATCCAGTAGTTTTAGCATGGTACGTGCTCTTTTAAATAACTTTCAGCCCCTCTCCTGCGGGAACCCTTTAATTTTTCGGGATGAAAGTATCCTATGTCCTACCTCGTAGTATGAACTCAAATCATACCAAATTTCATTGGAATTCAGTCAGTAGTTTCAGCGTGATGAGCGGCCAAGATACAGACAGACAGAAAGACAAAATTGTTTTAATTAAACAAAATACAGTTTTGGCTTCAGTATCAAATAAAGAGCAACCTCCAAAAAAAATATTCAAAATATCTTCAATGTACAGAATTGGAACCATTACAGTTTTATTAGCAATATAGATATATAGATAAGATTTGATAGACTGGAAAACCCATTGTTTATCATGATTTGGTTAACTGGAGGGTTTTTTCTTTAGAGATAACGATTTATCTATTAAGTATTAATTATTGATTTACAATAAATATCCAAGACGATAATCTTCTTCCTCAGTTCCTCTCAAAATCCTACAATGAAAGCTATATGTTTTTAGTGGCTCTAGGTCTGGCTTCTGCTAGAGGTACGTTTTTTTAAATTGTAATATTATAATCTTATCAATTATAAGTGAATTCAGTGCGTGTGTGTTTGGAAGAAATTACTCAAAACCAAGGTTATGTTTATCGACCTTATTACCCCACAACCTACCGTCGTTGACGGTGTCCCCCTTGAAGTTGTTCAGAAATATGTTAAACTCGGGCAGATTATGCAATTGCGCAGGAACAACATCGAAAGGGAAGCCGATAGGAGGATTTAGTTGGGATGGGCAGCATTTGGTAAATCACGTCAGGTCTTCTCGTCGTCCATACCACAGTGCCTAAAGACGAAAGTTTTCAACGCGTGCGTTCTACTAGGTCGGACTAGTCCACAAATTTAAAGTCGCTAAGCGAGCTATGGAGAGAGCTATGCTCGGAGTATCTCTGAAGGACAGGATCCGGAATGAGGTGATCCGCCAGAGAACCAAGGTAACTGACATAGCCCAGAGAATAAGTAAGATGAAGTGGCAATGGGCTAGTCACATCTCTTACAGAATTGACAACCGTTGGATAAAACGAGTTTTAGAGTGGAGAACCACGTTTAGGCAAACGTAGTGTGGGTCGCCCGCCGGCCATGTTGAGACACGACTTGCAAAAGACAGCTGGCAGAGACTGGATGAGAAAAGCAGAAAATCGGGCTCAGTGGCGTTCATTGGGAGAGATCTACGTCCAGCTGTGCACTAGTATAGGCTGATGATGATGATGATGACTCAAAAATGTCTGGGCCGATACCGAAAATTATTTCTTTATTAGAAAGATTCAATTGGATATAAGCTAAGATTTGCTCTGTTAGCTGTATACGTAAAATATACGTGAACAAAGTGTCTCCACAGAGTGAAAAAAGCTTTACGAAGACCTTTCCATCAGCCGCTTTGCGCATGCTTGAACTGCGTGAACGCCATGTTGAATTCAATTGTTTCAAACAGTTTGAGTTGATTTTTATTATGATTTTATTAATTTAGTGGTTAAATAATTTATTATGAACTAGTTTTCCCGCTCGCGACTTCGTACGCGCGGACTACTGTTTATCGCGAAAAAAGAATCCTATTTTCTTCTAGGATATTAAAAACCAATACAAAAGTAGTTATATTACCAATGTTTTTTGACAGACATGTTATTTTGTTTCCATGGCAACCACAGACCATTCTGTGATGGCAACCGTTCCTTACAGTGAGTAATCAACATTTCCAGTTTTACCGCGGAAACTTTCAATTTTCCGGGATAAAAAGTATTCTGTTTTATTCTAGGCTACAAGCTGTCTCCATCTAAATTTCATCAAAATCTGTCCAGCCGTTATCGCGTGAATGCTTCCCAAACAAAAAACAAACAAACAGACAACGGTACACTTTTATATATTGGTATGGATTTACATTCATTTTCTAAAAATGTGTCAGCACAACTTTAATTTCTCGAGCAAATTATAAGCAGCAAATATGATTACCGTTGTTTTAACATTTTATTGTAATTAGGTACATAAAGTAGACCGTAAAGTAGAATATTGTCTATCTAAATCCGTTTGAAAAACTACATAAATTTCTAAGTAAAAATCTTCCTATCAGCTCTGCTCAGCTATATAGCCTGTTAACAACTCACATGTATTTTAAATCTATTTAATTTTTCTTAGCCGTACCCACGAGGATTGTTGGTGGTTCTGAGACAACAATTAGCAACTATCCCTCAATAGTGAGCTTGCTGAACGCCTGGGATGGTACTACTTTCTGGCAGAGCTGCGGTGGAACGATCATTAATACTCGGAGTATTCTGACGGCTGCTCATTGTACTCTGTAAGTGATGACAGTTATTTAGTAGATTACATTTGGCAGAGCGATAGATTGCAGGTCCAAGTCCTGTATCGTGATCTTCGTTTCCTATGGACACATTTCAATTAGGTTCACAGTTAGTACTAACTTCTATTGTATGAAAGCTAAATTGGCAGTTGGCTGGTCTCATTTCTGCAGAACCGATAACCGTTGGGTTAGATGAGTTCTCGAGTAGACACAGACAACGTGGTCTCGTTTGGCTAAGCAAACGTAGCGTTAGACGCCCTTTGAGTGGAGTGACAAATTGCGAATGCTGCTGGCAGAAATAAGCTGAAGACCGAGCTCAATGGCGTGCAGAGGAGAGGACTACATCCTGCTGTGGACAAGGGCTAATGATGATGATGTAGTACTAAAATAAATTAGCAGTTCCACATTTAGCGTCGTATCCATTCATCTCTCTCTTATGCGTGTTTATAAATAACTACCTTTCGCGTACTATTTCGTCAGCGCGGACTACAGATTATCGCAAAAAATGCATCCTGTGTTCTTCTAGGATATTAAAAACCAATGCAAAAGTATAGCACCAACGCTCTTGATGCTTTTTGACAGACTTGTTAATATTGAGATTCCATGGCAACCGTTCCTTACAGCGAGAAATCAACATTTTATAGTTTTCCCATGGAAAATTACTATTTCAGGTATAAAAAGTATCTTATCTTAAAATCTATAAATCTTATCTTTTATTCAAGGGTATAAGCTAAATCCATTCCAAATTTTATCAAAATCCGTCAAGCCGTTATTGCGTAAAAGCTCTCCAAAGAAACAAACAGACAACGTTTCATTTTTATATATTAGTGTGGATATTATAAATTATAAAAATTTGTTTTATTTTTTGGAAATCTGCGTCGTTGTTTTTATTAAATGTATGGTACACATTAAATAACAACGGTACACTTACACTGTTGAATTTAAGCTTCCCCATAGAACTCCCACTATTTGCCTATCATTAAAGGGATATTTGCCATACTCTCCACGATTGGCAGGCGTCATGGAGATCGCAGCAGTTGGTAAGTTGGTAAAGCAGTTGGTATACACAAGAAAATGATACTTTCTATTTCCTGAATTCCCTTTGCTGGTTCTAACAGCACCCGCGGGATGACAAGGATGATCTTATGCCAGTGACCACACGGCATATACGTACTTTGATGCCGTGTGGTCCCTGGCATAATGTCATTTAATTAAGACTTTAATATTATTTAAGCGGTGACGTGCCAGCGAGATGGCGAATTCGCGTTGGATCTACGTGGGCGAATAGTGGAGGCACTGTTCATACTGTTGTTTCTATCTTGAACCACCCAGAATACAATATGAGAGCGTTGTACGACAGCGACATTGCTATCGTCCGCACAACTTCTGCCATCACATATGTGAACAATGCTGTTCAACCGGGCAGTTTTGCTGGAGCTAACTATAATACTGGTGACAATGCTGTGGTATGGGCAGCGGGCTGGGGCAGAATTGATGTAAGTTAAGTTTGAGGGTATAATTTAGTAGTTAAAACAGTTTTAGTGTTGATGTCGATATAGGTTTCGAGCGTATCCGACACTCTTCCTCAGGAGTTTAGTTTCAACCTAGATCGATGTTGAACCTTTAAACGTGAGCTTTACATGTTTTTAACGCAATACATTTTTCACTACTACATGAAAGATTTTGACATATCATATGCCATTATAGGTTGATAGTTAAAGTTTACTAGCCCATTACCACCGTACTTTATAGGCTGATAGTTAAAGTGTATAGTATAGGCTGATAGTTAAAGTGTACTAGCCCACTACCACCGTACTTTATAGGCTGATAGTTAAAGTGTATATTATAGGCTGATAGTTAAAGTGTACTAGCCCATTACCACCGTACTTTTATTGGCACCGTATCCATTAAGCTAGCGGCATTCTCCAGTTGAATTTCAATACTTATTCGATGACCCAAATTACAAGTACCAGCATTTAGGTAACGCGCGGCATCGATCAAGTGCTCAGATAGATTTTTGAAAATACGATATGCTTTCTTTCCCCACGGTTCCAATGTCTCAACACCAAACGGCTCAAATACGTAACCACTACCGAAGTTAGCATACTATCAATGCTTAAGCCACTCAGCCAAGAAGCCGTGGTGCCAGCCTTACCAGGCCAGTCGCACTTCGTACATAATAATGTGAAGTTTTTGCCTATTTTTTTTTAAATTATGAGTATGAAGAAGAAACCTAGCAGGTAATGCATAGCATTCGGCTGTTTAAATAGTGTTTTATGTGACGACTTGACATTTTTTACGCTTCCAAAGGATATCGAAAGGTAATAAATACCTATATACCGAAAGGTAATAAGGTCCTAGTTATGTAGTTATCTATTGTTTTTTTTTTACGTAGGTACCTATAGTTTATTACGTAGGTAGAAATTTCTTTTTCACTCATTATTAAGCATGGAATTCAGACAGGCACCTTTATTCATCAAAGTACAATATGTACCTATTAGAATATAATCATAATCAACCAACGACACTTAATACGAAGGTGGGTATCTCACTAAACTTATCGGCGTTCTGAAAACAGGATGCTAAAAATGAGGTACTAGGTTTATAAGAATGTCATTGCATGTAATAGAACTATCAAAATATGTAGTAATTATATAATACATTATTACTTATTTATTCTGTTACAATTCATGGTTACAATATCTAACTAAGTCATATCATACCACAGAATAATTAATAGTACAAGAACCTAGTCATATCTTAATACAACCCTACTGAGAAAAAAAGAGACAGCGATTCTGAAACGGTTAGAGCAACGGAAGCTCTCGCGCGTAGTGATACGATACATTCTAGCCTGCACGCGAGGGGCGAGCGTCTTATAGGTAAATCTAGGGAGTGGTTTTCCAAGTGCCATTTTAGCATTATTTATCTCTCGCTAGATGGCGTTGGCGACAGTTTTGGTAACAGTACTGTAGTTTGGTATGACCAAGGAAGTTCTATAAGTACATAGAACTTTTTTGGGTATGACTAAAGATTTTAAATTACGCTTACTGGCAGTTATGACATTCTGCGTTCCCTTGTTTATGGCAAGTTGTGCGTCAGTTTTGTAACAAATTCATTACTTATAGTATTTATAGGTAGTACTTTCTACCTTCTTGATATTCTATACTATAAATAACAGCTAATGATACAAAGAATTTGGAACGTTTTATTTACATTTAATTTATCTGCTTTATAAAGGGGTAAATAAAATCTGAATATGTGAAAACTGCCGAAATCAAATAAAAAAAACTAATAACAAATTTCTCTACACAAACAACTTGTCTTTCGTTTGTTTCGCTCGTGGTTTGTGTATTTTTACAGTAAAACGCTCTTTTTAACTGCTTTCGATTACTACGTTCTTGAGTTAATACCAAAAGTTACGCGAGCGCCATCTCTTGACGATGAAAGAACTAAACTGACAATGCCTAATGGAGAACTGCTCATTGAAAGCTCGCAGCGCTGTAAGAGTTAAATTGCACTTTATTGCGTTGTAGCGAGGGTTGCTATGGGTGGTTGGGTTTGTATTTATATGATTTCACTCAGATATCCTTCTGTGCTTGTACTATTATTATTTATTCATAAAATTACAATATAATAAGAATAATCACACAACTATGAACAATTATTTAATTTGAGATGAACTCTAACAAACACTAAAATGACAAAAACTTATTCAACCTGTCCGCACAGCATGATGTCTCGGAAAGAAGAGCGCGCGCGCCTTTTCTCGCTCCTTCGTTGTTTCTACGAGTAGTGTCATCTAACAATATTTATTACTAGTTTCCCCGCCCGTGACTTTGTACGCGTGGAAAACTGTTTATCGCCAAAAAAAAGCATCCTATTTTCTTCTAGGATATCAAAAACCAATGCAAAAGTAGGTATAGCACCAATGCTATTGATGTTTTTTGACAGAATTGTTATTTCATTTCCATGGCAACCACATACCATTCTGTGGCAGCAACCGAACGGTTGCTGTAAGTAATACACATTTTCCAGTTTTCCCGTGGAAACTTACAACTTCCCGGAATAAAAAGTATCCTATGTTTTATTCCAGGGTATAAGCTATCTCCATTTCATCAAAATCCGTCCAGTCGTTATTGCGTGAAAGCTCCCCAAACAAACAAACAACGTTTCACTTTTATATATTGGTATGGATGGATATCAGGCAACAGATCTACTTTAAAAAGAGTTTAATTCAATCTATATTCATTATTTTTCAGGAATTCGGACCCGTTTCCGAGCAGCTTCGTCACGTTCAAGTGTGGACGGTGAATCAAGAGACATGCTCTTCCCGCTATGTCACTGTCTCGTTAACCATCACCGATAACATGCTGTGCTCTGGATGGCTCGACGTCGGCGGCCGCGACCAGTGCTCTCAAGACTCCGGTGGTCCTTTGTACCACAATGGCATTGTCGTCGGAGTATGTTCCTTCGGCGTGGGCTGCGCGAGGCCCGAATTCCCTGGTGTTAATACTCGAGTGTCTCAGTTCACAAACTGGATTTTGACTAATGCTTGATCTACATTGTAAATAAAATGAAATTTACGCACTCCAAAATTATTTACTGTTTCAAGTTTTTTGTACATTATCTAAATTCAGAAACTTTTAGGATAAATCTTTGATAAGTCGATCGTATCTATGTATGCGATCTTTATACGTTATTAACATAACTTTCTCACAACTTCAGTGTCAAAAACGTGGAAGAGTCGATTTTCAAATTCATGCAAATGGTGTAGGTGTTGGGCAGGACATGTGAACACAGGTGGAGTAAAAAGTTGACCGAGTAGTGGCCGAGAACGGGCAGCAGAAGAGTCGGTCGTACAGTAGCAAGATGGGTGGACGACATAGTAAATATCGTGTCTCGGACATGAGTGTGCGCAGCACAGGATCGAAATGGGTACAAAAAGAGAGGCATATACTTGGCAGTGGGCGGTCACAGGCTGAAAATAATGATGATGATGAACTTCTGTCATTTATATTTCATTAGGTGGGTTAAAGAACAAGAGACAGTTGTGTTTATCTACTCTTTTAAAACTCTTCAGCAACAAGATTGGAGGATTAGTATTGTTTTGTGTAGTTGGAGGAATGCCTTTTTGGGGATTTTGGGCTTATTTACCCGAGCATGATGAAGCAAGGGTAGAGTATTTAACAGTCTATGTGGATTTTCCACCATAGCGTCTGCCCTATTAGTCAAAATTTTGAGAAGCAAGGTATCAATCGATTCGTCTTTAGGTTTAGGTAGGTATAGTGTTAAATTAATTTTTTACCCGACTAAGGCACAGCAAAGGAAGGGTTATGTGTTCAAACTAAAAACTGGGTCCGATTTCTGACAAGCGAAGTATCAATCGACTCGTCTTCATCCCAAGAGGGTCATAGGCTATATTTTACCCGACCGTAGTCTGGGTTTTGAACTTATGTCTTGTTTGAAATATAGAATGATAAAGGTTTGCCACACGCACATTCGAAGTTACGAAGAAGACTAATAAACTAATAATATTGCTAACAAACTGCTCCCCACAGCTTCATCCGTGTGCAAACTTGGCCACCCAGTTTACCTCCTTAGGAATGGAATTTCAAAAACCTCTCCTTAATGCATCTCTAAGGTACTCAAGCAATATACCCTTCAAATTTCAAATCCCCAGGTCTAATGGATTAGGCTGTGCCTTGTCCGTCATGCAGTCAGCTGTAGGTATGTCACGGTACTGTTTTATAGGTATAGAAGATTAGATACAATGAAATGATTATTTGCATCGTTACAATTTTGTAAATCACTAGCTGCGCCCCGCGGATTTACCCACGTGGACGACAAATTATGATGATTATAATTTTGTTTGTCCTATGAGGTAGTGATGGCCTCTGGTGTCAGAGTTAGTCAGGCCATCCGAGGGCATCTGATTAGGCTTAACGGCCGCTATTAATCAAAAACAGCCAGGATAGACGTGCCCTCCGAAGCACGGGCGATGGGAAACCGCATAAAACTTAGACACGTGTTTCGCCTCTGCACGAGGCATACCGAGGCGATGTTATTGCTGTCAACTGACTGACAGTTGTGTATGGAAATTTTGATTAAGGTATATATTGCTACCTATATTATTGTTTCTTATGCTATAAATAGTTGGGTTTCGTATTATATTGGTAGGAAATAAAATAGGTAGATATAAGGCCTGTTGGCCATATCTTTTTATTTTACGTTAGTTCAATTTTGATAAAGGATTGGTTAACGTAGGTTCCTTATATTTTTATTTTTTTTCATTTATTTATTTTTTATTTTTTTTAGCTTGACTTACAGTTTGGCGGAAGTGAGCTACATAGTTTTCTTCGTTTTTTATACATATTTTGACAAGCCATGATAAGATTTGATAGACTGGAAAACCCACTTGATTATCTGAATGAGATCGATTTTGGTTAAATTATTATTCATTAATTCAATTTGCGTAATCATCAAGATTATAGATTATTTGATTTATTAAGATAATTAATGTAAATAAATAGTCATGCTATTGTATTTTTTCTTAGTTCCGTTTGAATAGTCACAATCTGTGGTCACAATGAAGGCTGTATGCTTCTTAGTGGCTCTAGGCCTGGCTTCTATCAATGGTAAGTTTTTTTTTATTGAATAAATAGGTTTTTTCGCACCAAATAGTCACTGAATATTAAAAAATAACTGAAGAAACAATAACGGTTACTATATTTGCGACCTTATTATTTATTGATTGATATATTTTACCCTCGTTTGTGGAATTAGTTCACTCACCATTCATTCACATTGTATTTATAAACTGTCTGTTTACATAATTTTCCAAAGCGACCTTGAATATTTTTTATTGAATTTAGATTTTTCGTCTTGGCTGTGCTCTTAATCGTCGCCAATTTTGTAGTTGCACAAATATCAAACAAAAATATTAGTTTGTTTACTAGTAAAATATTAACCCAAACTACTGAACTAATTATAAATACTCTTTGTTTAGAGGATAAATGGTTAATTTGTATTAAGAGTATCTATAAATCACGAACGTAAGAGAAAAAAACATGATGAACATGCCAAAAATAAACTTTAAAAAAGAACGCTTATATGTCACTCGGGATGATGTAAGGATTCTAACGATACCCTATACATCCAAATCTGTTCAGGCATTTAGAAGTTATGGTGGAATGAAGAAACTCACATAAAATGCGATTAAAATAAGAATATGACGGGCTCTCGGCTAACTTCACACTAAAAATACGGTCTGCAAAACAAAAAATGCGATTCACCCATTTACAATAGGTAATTTTAAATGAGTAACCCAAATCCGTTTTTTTTGCTCCTTGTCTCATAGTATGGAAACCATACGGGATATGGCGTCACACAGTGTATTTATAGCCAGTGTCAAGTATTTTGATTTTTCAAGTCTTCAAGTTCAAATGTGATATTGTTATTAATACAAAGTTTATCTGTTTATCTGTTATTTTGTATTAATTTCTCAAACTATTGTTTCTTCGAGTATTACTGTGTAATATTAGTGGGATATTAACATTAACTGTTCGTTAACGTGCACGAATGTAGGGTAATGATACAAACAGAAAAACAGGACTTTTCGTATTTCTCTGTAAAGGAATCTCCCAGGATTTTTTAATAAAGCATCCACTACTATACTGCGACTACACCTGGCACTCGATTTTCGACCTATTTAATACAAACAATGAATTTTACAGAGTTAACATTTGGTTTACTTGTCAAAATCCCATTTAATAAGGTTATACACTCCAAAGCGCAAACAGACGCCATCTTGATTCAATGAAGTCATGGGCGTCACAATCTAATTAATCCGTCAGTGGTTGTATTGTATTCTTTTTGCGTCAGTGTACTATGTGACACGTTTCCGAGTGCATTTCCTTTAACTTGTTTTGTTGACAGTTAAATTTGTTTTCGTTAACTGTTACATTTGTTGTTTTGTTGACTTTTTGTTCTACAATGAACAAAAGAGGTAGTGGCGTGATCGACAAATTATCAACAATATTGATAATTATTTCGAGGGCGAGAAACAAAGTGCCATTACGTTGTTAGAAAAGTTAAAACAAGCTAAAATCGTGCCTGGACCAGATGGAAACATTCATATGCCACGTGATGTATAGGAGAGTTTGATGCAGACTTTGCAAAGTTGCTAGTAAGGTAACCGAGCGAGTGACTTTAGCCACTGGTATTACTAAAAATACCGTGAATCACATTCGTCGTGAATAAAGAAGAGCAACTGAACTAGCAAAATAATTACACCAAAGAAGAAACCACGTGGAAAAATAATTGTGTGTGATTGTTTTGCAATATGCGCGCTGGGCAATATAATAATTTCGATATTTACGGTGAGAAAATAAATTCCAACACTAAAGATAATTTAAACAAGACTTTAATTTTATTGGCAGCTTGAGAAAAACTATGATAGAGAGGCTGAATACTTTTTTTTTGTCAAAGGTTAGAGATCGTTATTGATTCAAAGGCAAATATTAAAGCCTGTGCGCATGGTACTAACGGTGTATTTGGTTAAATGATGCATTGGAAACAAACAAAACACCATTAGTTTTTGTTGGTGAAACTTGGAACCGATTCCAATTAAAATATATTTACAAGATAAAGTTAGTTCAAAGTCCTGTGCTTTTCTGTGTTGACTGTAAAATTTACCTATCTATGATAATTTGTTTCTAATAGAAGTTTTATGTGCTATTACGACATTTATGCGACATTTATGATATAAAGAAAAAAAATATATTGCCCTCTGTTCATATTTCCAATAGTGACGTCACAACATGTCGCTAGGCCGGTCCTATTCTTATTTTAATCGGATTGTATACATACATTCTAAAAACATTACACTTATTTTTCGTGCAGTCGTGTAAAAAGAGCATTTGCCTAAGAGGATAAATTGAGGCTATATTTTGTACTCAAAAGTAGAGATTCCGTAAAATTTGAATATTTATGCAACTGATAGTTACTATTTTGCCATTGATCTCATCAGAGGCTCAAAGCGAGCGCTCGTGCATGCCCGGTTTTTCGTGTAGAGTAATGGTAACCAGAGTTACCCCTTATTTCAGACATCACATCATATCATCACGTTATCAGCCGGTAACGTCATAGAAAGCCACAATTATGAACACACCGAGCTGCCGTGGGGTTGCTCGCTGTTTGCCATCATAATTGTGGTTATGCCATTACCACCGCGCTTGGTTATTACAGTAGTTGAAGATAATACACAGAAACAAATGTTTTGCCCATTTGTTGAATTCTCTTTGTTGGTTCTCATAGCACTAATGGCATGAGAAGGGGTAGCCTTATTATTTTGCCGGGTAATTCATTACTCCTTCTGTTCTACTTAATTTTAATATTCACAGCCGTACCCACGAAGATTGTCGGTGGTTCCGAGACCACCATTAACAATTATCCTTCAATGGTGAGCCTGATACATTCCTGGGATAGTACGGTTTTCTGGCAAAGCTGTGGTGGAATAATTATTAATACCCGGAGTATTCTGACTGCTGGTCATTGTGTTGAGTAAGTTTTTTTCATACATTCGTGTACTTACCGTTGGTCCATTGTTGTAGTGGATGACGGTAAACAAAGTAAGGCTTATGTTCCTTATCACCAGCAAGATTTCATAATTAATAAATATAATTTGTAAAAAGATTTCATATTTACTAAATGAAATGGTAATTTGTAAAAAGATTTCATAATTACTATATCAAGTCATGGTAATTTGTAAAAACATTTCATAATTACTATATCAAGTCACGGTAATTTGTTACAAAAAACATAATTACTACATCAAGTCATGGTATTTGTAAAAACATTAACACATAATAAAAATAAGTAGGTAATAAATAAGTTAAATGTTAATTTTCTAATGGAAAAAATAGTTTACGCTAAGCAGGCGTTAACTGCTAAAGTCATAAGAAATAAGCTCCCCATCATCATACTTTCATCATAAGAAACGTTTTTTTTACCGTTTTGGTTTTTGCTCTATTATAAAAGCTGCAAAACATCCAAGTGCCAAACTAAGTGTGATTAGTTCTGAACATGTTCTTATTAACATTATTATTTCAGCGGTGACGTGGCATCGAGATGGCGAGCTCGCGTTGGTTCTACTTGGGCAAACAGTGGCGGCACAGTATACGCTATACTCTCTTTCATTATCCACCCAGAATACAACCGGATAGCATTCATGGATAGCGATATTTCCATCATGCGGACAGCTTCTGCCATCACTTATGTGAACAATGCTGTTCAACCAGGCACGTTCGCTGGAGCTAACTACAACACCGGTGACAACGCGGTCGTGTGGGCGATTGGTTGGGGCAGAACTGCTGTGAGTTAATATTTAGATCAAATAATCAAACAAAATAAAATTATCCGTACCTACTAATAATGCTACTAATAGAGCGATGGTATCCTAACAGTTCAATAGTGCAACTTAGATTCCAACGATACCGGGGTCGGTCCTAGGCTCCGCACCAATGTATTTGTAAGATATGTGAGGTTTTTCATCGCTGCGTGCTTCAGAGAGCACGAGCTAGCACTCGTTAAACCATGTCAGAGGCCCTTGGGCGGCCTGAAAAATTCTGACACGTGGTCACCACTACCTCATACGACGCTATTCTTTTATTTAAACAAATATAAAACAGTAGCTATCAAAAAATCTGTACAAGATAATTAAAAAAGAAGTCAAGGTTACTTAGAATAAGCACTGAACAAGAATATAACATATTTTTTTAATTTCTTTCTGTTTGTCTGTATGTAAAAAAATGTAATGTAATGTAATGTAAAAACTACTGGACCGATTGCGATGCGTTTTTCACTGTTGACTTAAAAACTGGAGTACTTGGTGTCTTCGACGATTCGACGACGAGCAATCGATAAAAAATAACTTGGTGGCTGAACGAATTTTGTAGAAATGTAGTATATTGTACTTTATAGGTATTTTTGGTCCTGGAATAACACGTGTGGGCTACTTTTAAATGAAATAACCACGCGGGCAAAACCGCGGGCACAGCTAGTATATAAGAGAGCGGGATACGAGCAAAGCTCAGTGGACAAATCCAAAAACTTGGTTGGTTGCTTGGTGATACTTAAGAAATCTATGAAATCTGTTTCAGGAAGATGAGCCTGTGTCAGAGCAGCTCCGTCACGTACAAGTGTGGACGATAAGCCAAGCGATATGCCAGTCCCTTTACCTTAACACCATCACAAACAACATGTTATGCACCGGCTGGCTCGAAGTCGGTGGCCGCGACCAGTGTACTTACGATTCCGGCGGTCCTGTGTACCACAACGGCATTGTCGTCGGAGTCTGTTCCTATGGCATCGGCTGCGGAAGACCTCAATTTCCTGGCATCAACACTCGCGTGTCTCAGTTCACAAATTGGATCGTGGCTAATGCTTAAATTCCTTCTTTTATTTTTTTACGAAACAAAGTCTCATCAGGTCACTAAGATTAGTGGGCGGTTTGTAGCCACGACCAAAAAATGTTTTCTTCTCTATGGCAGCCACTTACTGTCATAGATACTAAAATATATGGCTTATATTTCATCATAGACTATTTATTTCGTATATTAGAACTGTAAGTCATCAACATTTATTGTTAGTTAGGTAAATAGGTTAGTTAGGTTGGGTTATTTAGATCGAAATTGTACTTAGCCATAATGGGAGAGCGGAAGGGGGGTGAGGATCGTAGCTCCTAAATAAATGAACTAATTTGTCAGCTCAAATATTATTATAACTGGGTGGAAAAAAACTTGTCAAGAGTTTGGTTTGATTAATCAAAAAAGGCGATTTTATTTTTCCTAGATAATCTCCGACCGGATAAAATTCAAGTATCAATGAGTGTGATTGTATCTTGACGCATAATTATGATTTATTTCGTAATTTATATAAATAATATGTTATACTAGCTGAAGCCCGCGGCTTCGCACGCGTGGTCATTTCTCTGCGTTAAAAGTACTCTATGTACTATTCCAAGACCTAAAATATCAAAATACCAACATTTTATCAAAATTCCTTCAGCCGTCAAAAAGTTTTTTCGATTTCGTTTTTTTATTAAAAAAAAATCGGTATCGATCGGATTGAGATACCAAGTACACAATTTTTTAAGTAAAATCCTAAGCTATCCAACAGTGAAAACCGCTTCTTAATCGGTCAAGTAGGTTTTACGTGATGCGCGAACAAACATACTGACAAACTAACAAACAAACAGACAAACTGTCGGAGACGATTTTTAATAATGTTATATTCTTGTTCAGTAGGATATTTTAAGTACCCTTGACCATTTTTTTACAAATTATCTTCTTTGTAAATACTATTTCCTTCCTATTGCTTTATTATAAGTATAGAATATATATAGATAGATGAAACTTCCGTTTCCGACTTCGAATGCGAATTTAGATCATGAAACTACAGATTTTCTGAAAAACCTAAAAATTTACAAATTACATCACCTAAAAATGTATATATTACATTTTTAATATTTATATGAACAATAATTTAATTCAATATAATAAATGACATAATATATTATCAGAACATAATAAATGAATGTCAGTATATAAAATATAATAACATAAGAAGTTTAAATTTTTAGTTTAGTTTGGCATTGAAGTGTTTACGAAATATAGTCCAGATATTTACCCCCTTACTTACAAAAAGTTATGCAATGGTTATGCAATGATTAAGAATTCAGCGCAGTACAATATTGTACTGCGCAGTATTTCTAATTATTTCTTAATCATTGCATAACTTTTTATAACTAAGGGGGTTAGTCTTTTACAAAATAGTTACACTTATACAAAAGGAAGTCAAATACTGTTTGATTCAATTCATCAATATTATATTGTATTCCAAACTCGTGAGGTACGTATTTTATTAAATAACTAGCTTTCGCCCGTGACTACGTCCGCGCGGACTTCAGTTTATCTCGAAAAAAGTATCCTTTGTTCTTCTAGGATATTAAAAACCAATGCAAACGTATAGCACCAACGCTCTTGATGCTTTCAGATAGACTTGTTATTAGTTCGTTTTCATGGCAACTGTTCCTTACAGTGAGCAATCAACATATTTCAGTTTACCCGTGGAAACTTACAATTTTCCGGGATACAAAATATCCTTTGTTTTATTCCAGGGTATACGCTATCTTCATTCCAAATTTCATAAAAATCCGTCCAGCCGTGAATGCTCCTCAAACAAACAAACAAACAAACATACAACGTTTCACTTTTATATATTGGTGTGGATAGCTTTCGCACGCGCAAAAAAAAGCATCCTATTTTCTTCTAGGATATTAAAAACCAATGCTAAAGTAGGTATAGCGCCACTCTTGATGTTTTTCGACAGACTTGTTATATTGTTTCCATGGCAACCACAGACCATTCTGTGATGGCAACCGTTCCTTACAGTGAGTAATCAACATTTTCCAGATTTCCCGTGGAAACAAAATTTTCCGGGATAAATAGTATCCCATGGTTTATTCCAGGGTATAAGCTATCTGCTATTCTAAATTTCATCAAAATCCGTCCGGCCGTTATCGCGTGAAAACTCCCCAAACAAACAAAGAAACAGACAGACAACGTTTCACTTTTATATATTGGCATACATCCATATACAACTGAACTGTGCAAAATTCTATAAAAATCGGTTCAGCCGTTTAGGATTAATAGCCACACAAACAAAAACACAACGCTTCAGTTTTAAATATTAGTAGGGAAGTAAGGATAGGGATAAGTGAATTTTAATTACTCAGAAGAATTTCCTTATCTATTACTGTCATCAATAATGATAAAGTTTCAGTGAGTATAAATACAAATATCAATAAAGACATTATCACTTGTGTCTTAGAATCAACCATGGAAGTCATCGCTACATTTTTGTCTCTTCTGGGGTGTGTAATTCATTCTGGAACTAATTGCAAAGTGACATCCCTAGTAGAGTTTCGTAGTGCTTTCTTCTATAAAGGGCGTTGTCAAAAAAAGGCGTAAAGGGCACCGGTAGATTCTGTAAGGTATTTCATTTCACTGTGTGAGATTCAACTCTGAACCGGGACATGAAAAGGAAATTTTCATTTCATGCTCAAAGTTAGTAAGTCTACCTAATTTATATTCTCATCAAATTATTAGTATATTTTTTAATTCTCTTAATAGATGAGACTTAAAATTTTTGATTTGTAAAAGTTGTTTAGCATGTTACTTACTTAATTAAATACATTAATGTTGATTAAGAGTTCATATTGGAAGCATTGAACAAACATTTATTATTATTTGAACACTAATAACCATTATTGTTTCAATAATTCATGAATAATATTTTTCATTTTGGCACAAACATAACAAAAAATGAAATAAATGTAGATCAATAATAAAACAATTAAACTTTCCAGCGCTCCCTGCAGATTCGCAGCGGATTGTAGGTGGTTCATTAACCACCATCAATCAGTACCCCAGTATTGTGAGCATGCTTAATACCCAAGACGGCAGCACCTTCAGACAGGCCTGTGGCGGTACCATTATCAACACGCGGACTATTCTCACTGCTGCGCACTGCACGGTGTAAGTGATCACGATAAATGTTGCCATCTCTGCGTTATTGCAAAGTATTGTAAGCTGTGAGCGATCCCTGATTGGAGATGACTTCCAACTGGCCTCGAGCTGTCCTGACTACTACATAGTTACCTATCCTTGAATTATATTTTCAACCATCCTTGCCATCTTCTTACTTTGTATAGTAAGGCACTGGAGACGAGTGTAAACAAAGAACAGTTAAATTATATATTTTTGGAATGTGCTCATCAAGGCCTTCAATTTGATACGCATTTTGTAAAATTCAAACTTTATTCGTATTTTAAAATGGTGCCATACTGCTGCCATATTGAATATTAAAAATATATATAGCCTACGTTACTCGAGTTGATGTAAGGGATTCTAAAGATACCCCACACATCCAAATCTATTTAGGCATTAAAAAGTTATGGTGGAATAAAGAAACTCACACACATAACCAGAAACGAACGTACAAAAAAACATTACACTCCTTTTATTTGGGCAGTCGTGAAAAAGTAGACATTGTTGTGACAAAGTCATTAAACACGGGCCAGAAAGTGTATTTTCTTGTCTCAATTTTTTATAAGGGATTTATTTGAATGGAGATACAAATGAAAATACAACATCACTTTTTTATAATACAAATCAAAATTTGATAACAATATAATTACAACTACAAGGTCAGAACGCCATCCACGGACAATTAAATAAAGCGGGTACGGCAGCTGAATTAGCGGAGAATGGAAAAGACACAAATATTTTAGTACCCTTGATAGTGGGTGTATTTTTAAACCTTTTGAGGTTGAACGCTGCGACCGTGAGCACCCGCAGCCCATTGAATAATTAAATATTTATTGAGGCATCTGGTCGCTCAGAATGAAGTTACCCAACTGAGAACCAAGGTAACCGACATAGCTCAAAGGATAAGCAAGCCAGAGTGGCAGCGGGCTGGTCACATTTCCCGAATAACTGACAACCGTTGGGGAAGACGAGTTCTCGAGTGAAGACCATGTTTAGACAAACTTAGTGTATGATGCTCTGTGTCCAGGAGAAGTGACGACCTGCAAAAAGCAGCTGGCAGACACTGGGTGCAGAGAGCTGAAGAACAAGCTCAGTTGCGTAAATTAGGAGAGGCGTACGTCCAGCAGTGGAAAAGTATAGGCTGATGATGGAGCATTTGTTCGATGCATCTCATGACCCAATGGCTGACTTTAATTATGCTCAAAGATTGAGCATTGCCACACAATATAACGTGGCAATGCTATCAGCACTTTGGGAACGTTATCTACTGCTAGCCGTTTGGTAGGTACATTGATCTGTAAACAAAAGTTCTTTATTTAAAAGCTCGTTTACTTCTTTAAGGAAACCACTCACCTTATGTTTCAGTGATGAGGCACCCTCAAGGTGGCGTCCCCGCGTGGGATCTACCTGGGCCAACAGCGGCGGAGTTGTGCACACTCTCATCAACATCCGCAACCACCCCAACTACAACATGTGGACCAACGACAACGACATAGCAATTGTCAGAACTGCTTCTAACATTGTATATGTCAACAACGCCGTCCAGCCGGGATCCTTCGCTGGAGCAAACTACAACATCGCTGACAATGCCGTTGTCTGGGCTGCTGGATGGGGAAGGATTTCAGTAAAATTTATTGCTTTTATTCAACTTAATTAGTATTATGTTGTTCTTAAAATCACACAAAACTTTGGCTTGACTTATAGAATTACTTATTAATTAGACAATTTAGATCTGTGAATCACCAGGTGTTATAAACATTAAGATCAGAATAATAATAATTTAAAACAAAAATGACATCTTGTGATAAGAGGGACAAAGAAAACAACAAATAACAAACAATAACAAGAACAAACAGGAAAGAAACGTATCTGGCAGGTTAAATGGCAGCAAAGAATTCTAGACAAGATAAAATAAATCAATACTCAGGACATTTCACTCCAATCACCTAGACCCAAATTAGAATACCCTATAATATGGGTACTAGACAATGGATCAACATACAAATACAAATACTACTACATCCATGACTCGGAGACCAACATTTCTGCTCACCACACAAATGTATTGCACCTTGCGTATTCGAACCTGTGACCGTTGACTTTGCAGTTAGGATCACTAACCACCAAACCATTGTCAATAGGTAGAATAGAATTTGATAGCTTACAAAGCTTCACTATTTATTGACTTAAGTTATTTGGTTTCGCAGGAAAACGGCCCAACATCCGAACAGCTCCGTCACGTCCAAATCTGGACCGTTAACACTGCCGTGTGCCGGGCTCGCTACAGCTCATCGTTTATGACCATCACTGACAACATGCTGTGCGCCGGTTGGCTCGACGTTGGTGGCCGCGACCAGTGCACTCAGGACTCCGGTGGCCCTCTCTACCACAACCGCGTCGTTGTCGGTGTCTGCTCGTTTGGCAACGGCTGTGGAAGACCTCAGTTCCCTGGCGTCAATGCTCGAGTGTCCCGATATGCAGCTTGGATTCAGGCCAATGCCTAATATTTATATTTAAATTAATAAAGATGTCATTCACAGATTTATTTTTATTTATTCTATGATAAAAATGCTGACATGGTCCAATAAACTACCAAAGCTCGAAAATGTTGTTAACAAAATGTACAAAGACAAAAGATACGTCTTTTTATTTAAGAATACTTTAGTCGGATATGCATAATGATAATATGTGTACTAGCTTTAGTTAGTCATAGACAGCATTTGTATACTCTTTGTCATAGATTTAAATTGCAAATAACTAAAATGTCATGACATGCGCCAAGTGCCAACCGCTTGTAAGTTGTAAACAGTTTGGTTTATAAAGTAAGCGGGGAAAACTTCCGGCTTCCAGGACCACCAAAACAAACCCCGCCGATTGGTTTGGTGGAACATGTCAAGAAATTACAATGAAAACAGTATCTTGTAATATATTGAGTTTTAGCACAGAATAAATAATAGTACAAGTACAGAAGGCTAACTGAGTAAAGTCATTTAAATAAATAGCGACTCTCGCTACAACGCTATAAAGTGCAATTTAACTCGCTCGGCGCTGCGAGCTTTCAATTATATTTATCTAGAATTCACTCGCCTACCGCGTGCAGGCTAGAATGCACCGTATCACAACGCGCGAGAACTTCCATTGCTCTAACCGTTTCAGAATCGCTCTGTCCCTTTTTCGCTCGGTAGGGTTGTATTAAGATATGACTAGGTACTTGTACTACTAATTATTCTGTGATATGTTATGACTTAGATATTGTAACAGAATAAATAAGTAATAATGTATTATGTTATTACTTATTATTATAAATTAAAATAGTTCTATTACATACAATGACATTCTTATCAAAATAGACCGACTACCTCATTATTACTACCTACCTATCCCGTTTTCAGTACGCCGATAAGTTTAGTGAGATACCTACCTACGTGTCGTTGGTTGATTATGATTATATCCTATAGGTATTGCAACTTTGATGAATAAAGGTGCCTGTCTGAATTCCATGCTTTTTAATGAGTGAAAAATAAATTGCTACCTACGTAATAAAAGGTATTAAAAGTAGGTAGGTATTATACGAGACCTGTCATCCATCACTGGTGCATGAAGACTTGCCACGACTTGCCGAATCTGGGCGCGCGGTGATTGTGACCGTACGACGTGTAGCAACGCGACGCGCGGCTATTATAGGTCAGGAGCAGAGGAGCGATTTTGGCAGTGAAAAATATATGTAAGTAGGTACTTACCTAGTGTTAGATTGGAAAACAATTATTGTATCCAGATTGAATGTCTATGAAATAATAATAAATGAACAATAAATAATAAAGTATGTGTATATTATAGTAATAGCACAAAATAGATAATAGGATTAGGTACAGGATATTTTTATAATTATTACTTACAAATGTTTAACTTTTATATATTTTTTGATATCCTTTTTCCCGTCTTTAAATTTTCGATTATTGAATCTTAGAGTGGCGTATATTCGTAATTTAAAGGAAAACATGCACACGGTGTCTCTGGAAATACAGCTTGCAGCAGTTCGTAAAGTTTTTTACCTGGTTTCTCTTGTATTACCTTTTCAAATGTTTTTGTGAAGACGTCTTCCAAATTTTGACTGGATAAATTCTTTAGGCGACATTTTCAGTGAGCCATAGAATCCAGATTTTTTGTTGTAGGCTTTATATTTTGTGAACAAGTTCGTTTCTCCCAAATCTGGAATCGAGTTCAATGCTCCATCAATGTTATGGCATTTGTGTTTACCCATACACTTGAAAAGTAAGTATCCTGAAACATAAGTTAGGGCATTTTCTTCAGGCACATCCATATGGTGATCAGTTTCACCATTTAAGCACACAACTGATATTTCTGCCGATGGATGGATAAACAAATTAAACGTTTTCATAACATCCTCGGATTGGAGCAAAATGTCATAAATATCCGTCTCGCAGTTAGCATTTGGTGAACTTTTCAGCATGTTACATACGAATAGTTTTGAAAAAGCTCTTTGAAATTGAATTGGTGTAGGCAAGAACCGCTTTGCTGCCTAACTGAACCAAAAATATTTTCCAAGCTGTCTTGATTCAATCTTCGAGTGAATATATATTTGAATCCTTCTTTTTTTAAATCTTTTTAAAGCATTTGAATGGATTGTATTGATATCTGTGTATTTATGAATGATTTCATGTGAGCCGTATTATTTTTTTCCTGTTTTTTTATTAATGGCCTTAATTTTGGAAAATATTTCTAAGGCATCATCGAGTACTTTCTTTTGATAATCACATTTTCTGAAGGCACTGTGATACTTGTTTTTACAATTTATTCTGCTAGAATTTGAAACGTCAAATAAGTTATTCATGGATTCCACAAAATTGGCTGTCGGCCTGGTCTCTTCGGAAATAATTCCCAAGTCTATGTAGGTATGAAGAGCAGCAGAAACTGTGCGACTAAATATTTGCACTGCGTGTTTTACTCGCATTTTTTTGAAGTTATTAGGATCTATGTGAGCTACAGTTATTTTAGGGATAAGCCTTAAATTTCTGTCTTTTTGGTGGTCGTAAAGTTCTTTTATGAATTTCCAGCATATTTTTTTGTCATTATAATGAAAGTTACTGGTGATTAGATTATTGCGAATGCACTTGATTAAATGAGGGACGTCGAATATATAAAAGATCTTTTGATCATCATATATGAAGTAAGGTTTATCTACTGTTACATTTTTTATATCTTTTGCGAATTTGTCGAAGTTCGATCCTTGATCAGAAGTAATAGCTTTTACTTTAATTCCTATTGCAAGAAGTTTGGAAATTACTTCCTCCAACCATAAATCAAGCTCGCCATAATGCTTTGCAGATGCTAGCAAAGCGTAAGCAATCGGTTGTTTCCATTTTATGTGGATACCTTGAAGCATTATGGTATAAGCATTACTAGCAATTTCTGGTGATATTTTTCCATTAATATTGTGAAAACCAATCACTTCATCTGTTTTTGTATTGTAATACAGGTTTCTTTTAAGGGTCATCTCATCCACACAAATTGTGCAGTATTTCGCGGCATCAGGGAGAGATTTAATTTTTAATTCCAAACTTTTGATTACTCGATCATCAAATTTTGGTAGAATATCAATTTTAAATCTATTAATAGTAGTTTTATTTGGTAGTTTTAAAATTGTTTGTAATAATCTGTAAGCATTGGGACTTGAATAGTATAAATTTAGTGCAAAAACTTTGTATTCTAATTCGTGTCGATTGCCTTTAAATCTGCTTTTTATTTTTTTCTGCCACTCAATCTACTTATGAAATCTTTTACTGACTTCGTCATCAGGATGCTCGCCGGTAATGGCTGTATTGTTGCCTTCTAATTCCTTTTGTATTTTTGTTGTTTCACGATCTAAACGCCTGCATTTATGTTGAGAACTCCGTAATTCTTCTGAAAGTCTATGTTTCAGAGGAGTTTGAGCTGACAAGAGTTTAGATGTCTGTGTTTCCTTTTCTGATTGTTCTATAGATTCTGTCTGAATTTCGGCTGAGGCAGTATATGCTTTTTGAAGTTGTGCATTAGATATAATTTTGATTTTAGGTTTGCTTTGTGCGCTGGTCTGTGCGTCTGTGTTAAATGAGTTTTCTTGCGATTGATCAGTTGAAACCTTAACTTTAATTGGAAATGAACCCATTTTAAGGCCATTTTTTAGCGATGAATCTTTAAAATGTTCCGAGTATACAGAATAACTATCAAGTAACGCTAACCACTCACTGCGCCTGAAAATATACAAGAAATCGCAAATTGTATATTAATTATCGAACATCCGTGAAAACGATAATTGAGGACAAAAGGACATTTCTTGGCGTCCATATATAGTTAGCCCAAGAACCGACAGTATGAATTTACTTCGACATTTTTATGAACTTAAAATAGCATTATTATGATCACCAGTACTACTAGTAATACTTTCTATTATAATCACTAGAAGATAATCTCGAGAATGGTCAACAATTGATAATCCAGCTTAAAGCAGGTTAAGCACGGTAAAGAAATTTTTTGTTGCTGCAAAAAATAAGTAGTAGTTATCTACCTAGTAATCAAAAATAGCTCATAGCACTTCATAATAATTTTACGTCAGCTCTCAGACTATATCACTCGTTTGATTTATTTCATGATAGGTAAATTCCTAATTAGTTGTAGGCTACTTACTAAGTCAGCACAGTAATTCATTTTCCGATCAACAATACCTACTATAATCAATTATAAAATTACGTTGATCGATTTAATAAACGACTTTATTTCTGCGCGGAAAAACCTTAAATATGCGTAGCTTCTGTATGGAACACAAATGAAATAACATAAAACTATAGGAACCTACGTAATAAAAAAAAAAAAACTACATAACTAGGACCAGGATAGGTATTACAATTTATTACCTTTCAATATCCTTTGGAAGCGTAAAGAATGACAATTCGTCATTTCTATCACTATTCAAACAGCCGAATGCTATGCTGTGCTTTCTAGCTTTCAGACAATTCTTCAAACAACACAAGGCAAGGCAAGAACAAAAAAAGAAGACAAGGCTTCTTGGTACTCATAATTAAAACAGGAATAAAGTTTGTTAATAACTTTACGTAAGTAGGTGCTCTATCGCTAAGTACAAGGTGCGCGACTCATCGAGCGCACGCTTGACACTCGACTGAACGGACCCGAATATTGGGTCCTTGAATTTATTTGTACTTGTTGCGGAGTGCGACCGCCCTGGTTTTAGGTATTTTTTATCTTTCATGGGAACTACAGCTAGATAGAGACAAACTACTTAATAATGTTACTATACTAGAATAAATAATGAAAGATACAAAAAAGAACAATAATACAATGATTATACCCTGAAAGACTCCTTTACAACCAGTGTGTCCAGCTCTCCGTGACATTGTGCCGAGACATCACGAAGGCAGCTGTGTATCAAATGAGAGTTGCACTAAGAGACATGAAGCGTGCCATGCTCGGCATCAAATTACAAGACCGAGTTCGAAACACAGAAATAAGACGTCGTATAAAGAAAGGTCAAAGACGTCGGAGAGTCGATTATCAAACTCAATTGGTGTTGGGCAGGACACGTGGCTAGTGACCGATTAGTGGCCGAGAACGGGCAACAGAAACGTCGGTCATCCAGTGGCGAGATAGGTTGACGACATAGTAAAGATCGTGGGTCAGAAATGGGTGCGCACAGCACAGGATCGAGATGGGTGGCATACAAAGAGAGAGGCATGCTCAACAGTGATCGGCTACGGACTGAAAATGAATGATGATGATACCCTGAAAACAAGAATCTTCAAAACTCTGACTATTTACATCATATTGTAAAACGTAATTGGAAGAAAAAAACACTACAGTAATCTTTCTTTAAAACAAAAAAAAACAAATGTAGGTAATTATGGTCGAATTGAGAACTTCCTTCTTTTGGAAAACGAGTAACAAAACATTTTTCATCGACTTCAGAAGTTTCTAAGAAACAATGAAAAACAGAAGGATCTCATAACAAAATTTTGTTAGAATGAACAACAGAATAGATATAATGAATTTAGTTTATACTTTAGTTTATTTTAGTTTAGTTAATTGAAAATGACAATCGACACCAGTGTGCTTTAAAATTAAGAAGACTTACATTAAACTGTAGAGAGTAGATTAATGAGGCAGTTATTTACCTGTAACAAAAATAAGTGATGTCAGATTTCAGTTATACCATGGTTTGTATATACAGATTTAAAATGCGAGCCTTGAATTCGGTACACACTGTACAAGTTTGTTACTGTACATCTGATTATAGAAGTTATAAAATTGAGTAATAAACGATAAGCTGGCTGAACTGAATCGATTCCATCGATTAGTACGAGAATTTATATTTAATGTAATATATAAATATAATATATTATAATATAAATATTAAATTAAATATAAATTATAATATATATAAAATATTATGTTTATATAATATATGTATATTATAATTATATATTAAAATTAATTTAGTTATTTTAATAATATATGTTATTTTATTTTAATTATTTAATATTTAATAATAATTATATTAAATTAATATTTTTAATATATAAATAATATTAAACCAGTTGCGTTGCAATGTTTATTGCATATTCATTTTATAAGTATCCTTAGCAACTGGATCTCATTTCTCCTTCAGTGAAATCTTGCAGTGAGATTATGTATGTACAAAAATTCGTAAAAATTGTTGAATACATTATCACACTAATATTATAAAGGCGAAAGTTTGTGTGTATGTTTGTTACTCCTTCACTCTCAAACGGCTGAACGGGTTTTAATTGAATTTGAAATAGAGATAGCCTAAACCCTGAAATAACACAGGGTACTTTTCATCATTATCATCACTCACGCCCCTGAATGGATTTTGATCAAATTTCGATATGTTATACCCTGAAATACGTTTTATCATCATCATCATCATCACCATCATCAACATCATCACTCACGCCCCTGAATGGATTTTGATCAAATTTCGATATGTTATACCCTGAAATACGTTTTATCATCATCATCATCATCACCATCATCAACATCATCACTCACGCCCCTGAATGGATTTTGATCAAATTTCGATATGTTATACCCTGAAATACGTTTTATCATCATCATCATCATCACCATCATCAACATCATCACTCACGTGGGTGAAATTGTGGAGTGTAGCTAGTTTTAAATAAAAACGAAAAACACTTATAATACTAAACACAAAATCTCAACAGCAAGACTGTTAATTTAATCGCCTGTAATTTGATAACAAATCGATTTGAGTCATATAAATACTAAAAATAAATGGGTTCCAATTGTCAATCTTAGTACAGAAACGGTGAAATGAAGACTGTATTTGGGATCCTGGCCTTAACTGTTGCAGCTGTTGCAGGTAATACATTATGTTAGTACAAATTCCTAGATAATGTCTGTCGATTGCTACATCAGTAGAATCAGTGAGGTTTTGAGTTGCAAGTTGTATTAATGTCAAGTTGTAAAATAAGCTGTAGCGCGTTTTTAAAGAAATTTTCCCTGCATACTTTTCAGCTGTTCCCGCCAATCAGCAAAGGATAGTGGGGGGCTCTGCAGCAACCATCAGCCAATATCCGAGTATAGTGGCCCTGCTCTTCACCAGAGATTGGTCATCCTATTTGCAAGAATGCGGTGGCTCCATTCTCAACCAGAGATCTATCCTCACTGCTGCTAAATGCTTAGAGTAAGTAGGCTCTTCTTACACTTTTTCCATCTTGTTATATTTAGGTTAGACTTGACCGTCTTAAAATTTATTTATAAATGCTTTCAGAGATGATGTGGTTGCGAGATGGCGTGTTCGCGTGGGTTCATCCTGGGCGCACAGCGGTGGCGTGGTTCACAATAGCCAGTTCTTCATCCCCCATCCTGACTTCAACCGATGGACTCTGGACAATGATATAGCGATTCTACAAACCACTACTACCATCACGTACGTCAATAATGCTGTACAGCCGGGATCTATTGCTGGCCCCGCGTACGTCGTGCCTGATGGCCAAATAGTGTGGGCCGCTGGATGGGGACACACAACTGTGAGTATCATATTTTAATGTCTCTTGAACCAGTATACCGTATTGTTGTACCTGTGCAACGCAAGGGATGGGTAATGTGTTTTTCAGCCCATAATGTATTAATGTATGCCTGTTCCTTTGTGGCATTATATAGACCAAACGCGTGGACAGATTTTGATGATTCGTCAATGGAGTCCTAATCCTGCGAGTGCTACTAAAGATATGACAGTAATCAAAATTCAATATGGCGACAACCAGAAGACATTTTGTAATAAAAAAAAAACGTTCATACTTTAAGTGGGATTTCCTTTATTTAATTGTTTTGCATAAAAATAGTGCACTAGGAAGAATTTAATGCTAAGCAGCATTACCTGCCAGTCATCCAGATCGTGAAAGAAATAACAGTAGCCCTACTGTTATTTCTTTCACTGTGCGGCTCAAAGTACTGAATGATAAATACAAAAGAAACAAAATAATATACAAAATAATAATATGTAATCCATACCAATATATAAAAGTGAAATGTTGTCTGTTTGTTTGTTTGTTTGTTTGTTTGGGGCGCTTTCACGCGATAACCGCTGGATGGATTTTGATGAAATTTGGAATGGAGATAGCTTGTACCCTGGAATAAAACATAGGATACTTTTCATCCCGGAAGTAAGGCCCCGGAATTGTAAGTTTCCACGGGAAAACTGGAAAATGTTGAATACTCGCTCTAAGGAACGGTTGCCAAGGAAACGAAATAACAAGTCTGTCAAAAAAACATCAAGAGGTTGGTGCTATACCTACTTTTGCATTGCTTTTTAATATCCTAGAACATGGGATGCTTTTTTCGCGATAAACAGTAGTCCGCACTGACGAAGTCGCGGGCGGGTAAGCTAGTATGAAATAACAATATAAATGATTATACATAAAACAGTACATACATAAATAACTAAAAACATTACTGAATTTCATTACTATTTTTAATTGAATAGATATTTAAAAATCATCTCTAGGTTTGTGTTATCATTTTTCATTTCGAATTACCATTTAGGATCTATAACGATATATTGCTATTGTTTATTGTTATTGTTAGCAGCCATTCTCGCTTAAATTTTTGCCTCGATTTGGTTTTGTAATTATTCGTTGTCATGAGTAGTTTATCCTATATAAATGTCGTTAGGGTAGTATCGTCAATTTTCTGGGCTAACAAGTTGGATCAGATTGGACTATGATATAATTATTTATTTTTATTTCAGTTTGGAGGTGAGCCAACGGAGCAGTTACAGCATGTCCAGGTATGGACCGTAAACCAAGATGCATGCAGGACCAGATATTCTACTCTTGATTCTGCCGTCACTGACAACATGCTGTGCTCCGGCTGGCTCGACGTCGGCGGCCGCGACCAGTGCCAGGGCGATGCCGGCGGCCCTCTCTACCACAACGGTGTCATCATCGGTATCAGCTCCTGGGGCGAACAGTGCGGTCTCGCTGACTTCCCTGGAGTTAATACTCGTGTATCTGCCTATACTTCTTGGATTCAAGCCAATGCATAAACCGTTTAATTATGATTTAAAAAAATATAAACAAGATTTTAATTTAAGTCTGTTTTTACCTGAAGCAGTGGATCACGTTATTAAATATCTACCAAAAGTGTGCATTTTTTGTAATGATTTATTTGATAATGCGATTTATTTATATGATGTATACCTAACGTAAGCCCAAATGCATTGGAGGATATGTTTAAGACTTTAGACTGGAAAGGATGTGGCATTAACATTAACGGTGAGAACATCTCACCCTTGAGATTCGCGGATGACATCGTCATTGTGGCAGAAACGTTGCAGGACTTGCAACAGATGTTGGACAACCTAGCTGATTCTTCTCAAAGCATTGGTCTCCGGATGAACTTGGACAAAACAAAGGTTATGTTCAACGAACATGTTATTCCGGAACCAATTGCTGTTAACGGAACTGCTCATAAAGTTGTTCAGGAGTATGTTTATTTGGGGCAAACTTTACAACTAGGTAAAAACAACTTCGAGAGAGAGACCCGCAGAAGAATACAGCTGGGCTGGGCAGCATTTGCGAAACTTCGTCAAGACTTCTCGTCACCAATACCGCAAAGTTTGAAGGCAAAAGTCTTCAACCAGTGTGTTCTACCTGTTATGACATACGGAGCCGAGTCGTGGACACTGACGGTACGACTAGTCCACCAATTAAAGGTCGCTCAGCGGACTTTGGAAAGGGCTATGCTTGGAGTTTCTTTGAAAGATCGTATCCGGAATGAGGTGATCCGGCTGAGAACCAAAGTTATCGACATAGCCCTTAGGATTAGTAAACTGAAGTGGCAGTGGGCTGGTTATATCTGTCAAAGGACTGATAACCGTTGGGGTAGACGTGTTCTTGAGTGGAGAGCGCGGCTAGGTAAACGTAGTGTAGGGAGACCTCCAGCTAGGTGGAGCGACGACATACGCAAAGTGGCTGGCAGCAGTTGGAAAAGAAGAGCCAAAGATTGGGCTTAGTGGCGTGCTTTGGGAGAGGCCTAGGTCCAGCAGTGGACTGACACGGGCTGAAGATGATGATGATGATGATGATGATGATGATACCTAAATCACATTCATTGATCATGATCACACACAGTTGAAATACCAAAAAATAAACACAATATATCTAAACACAGGTTTATGAGGCTTTTGATATTATGAATAGGCTCACACCATAACACGGGAAGTAGCGTCTAAGTCTGTCCCTCCAGATTCCACTACCTAATAGATACGATACTAGGTACCTAGATAAGTGAAATATGACATCTTCTTCACTACTTCATCGCCAATTAGAAGTAGATTGTTGTCTTTTACTCCAATCCTCATGTATTTTAAGGCCAACCACACCTGCTTCTTTTTGCAAGTTGTCCAACTTGGTCTGCATGTCAATTCGACGGTGACTGTACAAACGTAGATCATCAGCGTAGTCGTCATCACCGTACTGGATATGCCTGTGCCGTGGTATTGACACAAGTCAAGACGCCAACTAGCACAACAAGAAACAAGATCGGAGACAGCAGACAACCCTGACGAACCCCTGCGTGAACTGGGATCATCTCTGAGACCAGCCCGTCGTGGCGTACCCTGCATGAATAGTTATGGTAGGCTTTGATGTAGATGTACTTTTATTAAGGCTGTGGTAATCTTCTACAAAACCATTAATTGTAGTGCATCTAAATACCTACTAATAAAAAAAAATGCTCTACCGTCCGAGTTGTCATTTAATAATTGTGGTAATTTTTATTTACATTAACGATAATAGCATAAAAAAGCCACCAACATTTCAAAATCTGATAAGTAAACCCAGGTGCCTTGAATATTTTGTGACAAAAATATGGACATGACTAAAAATATTTCTTCTCTTTGGATACATATGATAATCAAATATGGGCGCGGGGATCGTTATTGTCCTCAGGTATGATTCTTAATTATGTCTTCATAGAAAATACAGAAAATAGTATTTCATTTTATGGGTGCAGGAATATTTGTTTGTTTGTCGAATGAGGTAGTGCTGGCCTCTGGTGTCAGTTTGTTAGGCCGCTCGAAGGGCCTCTGACATGGCTTAACGACTGCTATTAATCAACAGCCGGGACCGACAGTTTAACGTGCCCACCGAAGCACGGAGCGATGGAAAACCCCACATAACCCACAAAAGTCGTTGGTGCAGAGGCTAGGACTGAACCCGGTATGGTTCGAATCTAAGTTGCACTATGTATTCTAAGTAGAAATAAAAATAAACGTTACAGAATGAACAGCAAAAAACTAAGCAATTGAAAGGTTTTTAATGTCTAAGAAGTATTTTAGACCTAAAAATTTATTTTAATACATTGTGTACATCACGATGAAATGTTAAAATAAACGCGATGATTATGCCAAAAACTCCCCATAAGATAGGTAAACAGCCGGCAATCTCTCGTTATAGCGTTCTCGGGGGGAGCCGATGTTCAGCATTGGACCTTTGTCGGCTCATGAATTGATGATGTGATATGATGAAATACAATAAATAACATCCGAAAATGTTTTAACACGAACAAAGTCACGCGTATAGTTTAGTGATAGTATTATCATGATAAAATTATAATCGAAGTTTCGAAGTAATCAGTATAAATAGGTTCACTGTATGGATAACAGTATAATCGTATCCGTCTCTAATTTATAAAATTGTTAAAATGCGTGTTTTGTTTTTGTTTTCTTTGTGTATCACTGCAGTTGTAGGTAAGGAAGAGTTATTGCATTAGCAATAGTGTTTCATTGGTTAAATGGTCCATACATCGAAAAATTGCGAATCTGCTTCGAATATCCACACCAATATATAAAAGTGGAAAGTTGTCTGTTTATTTCTTTGTTTGGGGAGCTTGTAAATAGGTACTGTACGTAGAGTGGTCTCTACTTGAAAACAGGATACTTGTTATCACGGAAAATTGTACCTGTAAGGAACGGTTGCCATGGAAACGAAATAAGGACAAGTCTGTCAAAAAGCATCAAAAGCGTTTGTTGGCATTGGTTTTTAATATCCTAGAAGAATATAGGATGCTTTTTTTCGCGATAAAGTGTAGTCCGCGCGGACGAACTCGCGGATGAAAGCAAGTCTGCTATAAAGTATACTTTTGATCGCGGACATTCCGACAGTAGATGTATAATTTATTTTCAATTAAATGTGTCCTTTAATATTACAGCTGCTCCCAGCAAAACAGAGAGAATAATTGGCGGCATTTTGACTCCTATAAACCGATACCCCTTCATAGCTGGCCTGTTGTACTCCTGGGATGCAAGCAACTTCTATTTCTTGTGCGGTGGCTCCATCATAAACTCCAGAAACATACTCACTGCTGCGCATTGCATTTAGTACGTTACACATTTTTACTAAAATGTTTATGGGTTTACCTATTTTTCTCAATGAAAACCAAGTAAATGTTATCATTAAAATATTGCGAAATCAAGACTCATTTAGTTTATCATTAAGTGTCATGAACGCAAAATAAAGCGCTGGTACATAGATAACAATTCTTCAGTAGAACATCGCGGGTAAATAGCAGTTGTTTTTCAATTTCAGTGAGGACCCAGCTAACAGATTGCGTGTTCGCCTGGGATCTAGCCTCGTCAACAGCGGTGGGGTAGTTCACGCCGTAGAGTCCGTCGTCAGCCATGCTTTACACGATCAGCCCGCCTATGACAACGACGTAGCTATTATCCGGACGGCCATCTCCATCACTTATGTTGATAATGCTATCCAGCCCGCCGTCTTCGCTGGTGCTAACTACATAGTTCCGGATAATGAAGTTGTATGGGCCGCAGGCTGGGGACATACTTTGGTGAGATTATTTACTATCTAAAAAACACAAATACCATAAATATAATTTGTAGAATTCCATGAAGAACACTCAAGTGAATTTATACTTTTATTTCAAGTAACTTGTCGACAATTTTAAAGATTTTTCAAGAACTTTTTCACGGAATTTTCCTAAATCTGTTCAATTCTCAAATTCTAGCATGGAGGTCAAATATCAGAAGAGTTGCGACACGCCCAATTCTGGTCAATAAACCAAGAGCTCTGCACCCAGCGTTACACAGAAATCGGATACGGTGTTACTGCCAACATGTTGTGCGCTGGCTGGCTGGACATGGGTGGCCGAGGCCAGTGCAACGGCGACTCTGGTGGGCCTCTCGTTCATAATGGAGTCGTCGTGGGAATAACTGCCTGGAGCTACGAGTGCGCTTTGGCTCGATACCCCACCGTCAACATGCGTGTCTCGAGATATACTGCTTGGATCCGAGCTAATATTAGCTAAACTATTGTAAAATAATCTGTATTTTTAAATCAAATTATCAATAATGTACTTGACATTAAAATATAAATTTATAATTACTATTTTTATGAATAAAGGTATAGATGTTTGAAATTTAATTAAATTTAAGCCTCAATGCGCAAGGGTTACACAAATATAAAAAAGGATGAAAATTTTGATTGCCTACTGTCTTTCAAGTACTTTAAGCACGGCTGCTATACAGAGATAAATTCGTACAATGATCCCTCACACAACACCCTCACATATCTCTATTGCTCGCGCATAAATTTGTATTTCCACGGCGCTCGCACTAATTGTGCGAGCGTGTTAGCGCGACTGCAATACACATTTATGCGTGAGTGATAGAGATAAGTACTCGTAGTAAGTCATTGTACGAATTTATCTCTGTATCGCAGCCGTGCTTTAGGTACTACCTACCACAAATTTAATAAATAAATTCCTCATATTTTTTTGCTTTTCTTTCTAATCCACTTCCAAAAGGAGGACGTCCTCTATTTGACTGGATTTTTATATTGTGTGAATGTGCGTATTTTTGACTTATATTTATATTTTTTATATTTCTAGGACTGAAGCTATTTAGATATTTTTGACCCGACTATGGCGAAGCAAAAAGGAGGGTGTTGATTTTGACTGGTAAGTTTGTATGCATGTATATTCGGCTGTTCCCTCGTAATTTCTAATCTACTCATTATAATTTGACAAATGAGGTATTGTTGGAAGCGTCTTCATTGTCCGCTGGTTAGAACCCCGTCCGTAATCCACATTTTTCCTTCAGATAATTCATGACCGAGCGAGCGCGAAGCGTCTCCCCTTCACCGTGGGCAAAAATGCTTTCGTATGTCCGTATCTTTGTTCTCCTCTACAGGTCGCGTTTCTCAACAGATCTAGACGAAACTTGGTATACAGGTTAATTTTTTTTTTTAAATTTTTTTACTCTTCAGGAATTTTTGTTTGGGGGGTACTTCCCCCAAAAAAAGGCAAAGAAGGGGGCTACTGAATATCTCCTCCTTATTAGAACCGATTTCGATAGTTCTTTTTTTTTTAAAGGTAGTAACTTTAAATTGGTCTCATACAAATTTGGTGAAGATCTAATGAAGATCTTTGGCGTGATGAGCAGAATAGCTCCTCAAAATGCAGTAAATTTCTCACCTTTAGGTTTCTACCAGTGGAATCAGCCGTTTAACCACTAGGTAGGGATTGATGGAGCACCTTGGTTATTAATATTAGGTTTACAATAAAGTAGCTACTGTGATGGCGCTAATGTGCACCGCTAGATTGTTTGCAAAAAAGTTTGTACGATTGAGGTCTGTAGCTAACGGAGCCACTAGTTAGATATGTTCTCGCTAAGCATATATTGCTAAAATCATATAAACATTAGATTTGGTAGTGTTATCTTTCTGACACAAAGTTAATTGCAATATTAGCCGTGTTCGGTAGGTCAGTTCAGAATACTGCCAATAGATGGCGTTACCGTCCCGATAAGACGTGTTTAGATAGAGAGGAAAAATTTGGATGGCATAGTACAAGTAAAGGTAGCTGAACTGGTAAAGGCATTCGTCGCGCAGAGGGACGGAATGATGCGGGTTTGAACTCCATCCGTGATCCAAATTTTTCCTTTAGAAAATAATTAAATGTTCAAACGTTTTAGAAATTTAAAACTTTAGGGAGTGTGATATAAATTTATCAGTATTTAACCAAGTTGGTAAAGCACACTACCAGGTCTAAAGTTTTAAATTTCTAAAATGTTTGAATAGTCTTGTTTGCGACTTTTTAGTCCACTAAGACCGTAGTCGGGTTTGGTTTTAGAACTTATATATTTTTGATTGATGGTGTAGATCTTCAGTGTTGCCCAAAATAAATTTAGTCAAAGTTGATTAATTAGATAAGTTAAAAATCTTACATGTACCTACAATGTTAGATAATCATATTAATTTTCTCTGATTTATTAAATCTATTTATTATTTGCAATTGCATATATATGTTAATAAATACATAATATTCCATAATATTAATAAATATATAATAATTGTTAATAAGTACATATAACTGTACCGCTATTTAATTTTGTTCTTTTTAATTTTCAATACTCGCTGTGTCCGCGACTGCGATCTCAGATCAGTGGCCCAATTACAGAACTTGGTTTCAATCAGATTGTCACTTTTTTCATAGCAAAATCGACTCTATCGCAAAGCATTATTGAATTTCACGGCTTGAAACCGTCATGATCAACATTACGTAATCGCAGTGCCACGAAGAGATGCCCTCTTCGTGGTAGAGATACCCGATCTGAATTAATCGTTTAATGGTCGTTTTTTAATCGATTTATTTCAATGCGATCTTCGCTCCGATCGAACCGAATGCCTAGAAGATCGGATAAAAACAATCGAATGAGTATTATTGTTAAGCTTTCGTAGGTGTAATTTTGTTTCATAAATCTTATATAAAATTGTTATTTGTACCTATTATTATTAAACAAGAGAATGCTAAAGAGGTGGTATTATCTTATAATTTATCATTTTGAAGAAGGTAACTTTTTCGGCTATTATCGGCCATAATTCATAAGGCACTTGAATTTGCGTTATGAAGAGCCGCTACGGCACTTTAATTCTTGTTGTTATTGAGCACGTAGGACAGTTATTTATTCTGTGACTTCGGTATATATTTATCATTTTATTTCAATGACTATCAGACGCGATAACCACTTGATTCATAGTAGGATTTTTCGTGTGTACCTATGTATGTTTGTATTTTTTTTACTCGACTACGGCGAAGCGAAGGAAGCGTTATGTGTTGTATGTATGATCATTTGGCGCATAACTAAGGATTTCGGTAAATGAGGTGTCATTAGCTTTTTTTATCTTGAGAGTGAAATTAAATGAAACAACATTGAATGAGCAATTACGTCATGCCCAGACCTGGCCCATTAATAAGACTGTCTGTCATTATCGGTATCTGCTCCTGGTCTTGGTTAGTGTGTCCTGGTCTTCTACCTATACTGGAGTCAAAGCCCGCGTCTCCTTCTTAACTTCTTGGATATCATGGTTCACGATTTTTTATTTATTCATTATTGAATTACTTGTAGAAACTATCGCTGTGGGAATCATGTGTTATAATTGTATCTTTCAAAACAAGACAGAAAGTATTGTTTTTCTGGCTGCGCAGTCTACTGCCATTCGTTTTATTTATATCCTTTGATAAATATATTAAAGCAGTTAGTAACAAGAAAGTATTGTTTTTCTGGCTGCGCAGTCAACTGCCATTCGTTTTATTAATATCCTTCGATAAATATATTAAAGCAGTTAGTAACAAGAAAGTATTGTTTTTCTGTCTGCGCAGTCAACTGCCATTCGTTTTATTTATATCCTTTGATAAAGATATTAAAGCAGTTAGTAACAAGAACACTGTAAGTGTAGGTTCAATGAAGATAAAGATATTAAAGCAGGTTCAATGAAAATAAAGATATTAAAGTTAGTAACAAGAACACTGTAAGTGTAGGTTCAATAAAGATAAAGATATTAAAGCAGTTACTAACAAGAACACTGTAAGTATACGTTCAATGAAGATAAAGATATTAAAGCAGTTAGTAACAAGAACATTGTAAGTGTAGGTTCAATGAAGATAAAGATATTAAAGCAGTTAGTAACAAGAACATTGTAAGTGTAGGTTCAATGAAGATAAAGATATTAAAGCAGTTAGTAACAAGAACACTGTAAGTGTAGGTTTAATGAAGATAAAACATAGCAAACATTTTATAAGATTTAACATAATGGTGTCAGTCTATTGATTTTTAGCAGTCACGCATGGTTAAAAAAAAATTGCATATGATATAGTGTCTGTCTAACCTTTCTGGCTGTCTGTGTGTTTTGCAATAGTTTTCTCTGTTGGATAACTAAGGATTTGAATTTAAATTCTGTTATACTTTGCATTTCCGGCCGACCGATTTGACGACCAGTTGGTCTCGTGGCTAGTGATCCTAGGTACGTAATCAAACGGTCGCGGGTTTGAATCCTGCAAGGTGCAATCATTTGTGTGATGAGCTGAAATGTTTGTTTCCGAGTCATGGGTGTTATAATATTCGTATATATGTAAGTTTATCCGTTATCTAGTACCCATAGTACAGGGTACCCTAGTTTGGGGCTAGTTAATTGGTGTGGAATTGTCCCGAATATATTATTATTACAATGCGGCGAGTAGAAAACGAGCAAAAAAATTACCATACGATGAATAAAGATAGGGGTGCAGTTAGTTTATAATATTAGTCTCAAAATCAATAAGCACTCGTTGTAACGGTCTTTTCGAGTGTATTTCTAAGAAAATGTTACCATCGCTAGGACAATAATTATAGATAATGGTCATCTTCATACAATAAGTGCTTGTAAATGTTATCTTAGATGATACACGGGCGTTAAATGAGATATAATTGAGTACATTTTGAAGTACCGAAGACTATAAATACAAAAAGAGGATTCAATTGAAACGCAGTAAAGTGATACAAAAAGGAATTATGGACGTCATCCTTGTTCTTGCAGTGTGCCTAGCTGCGGCAGCTGGTAGGTTATATTTATAATGTAAAATTCATGTAGTTTAAATTCGACGTGTGTTCTAATAAAAGAGTCAGTATATATAGAGTCAGTATATTCAGTCAGTATATAGAGTCAGTATATTTATAATAAAAAAAGTGTTAATGTTTGAGGTTAATTTGATTATATATTTCAGGAAGTAGAAACTTTAGTTTTTAAACACTTATGAAGAAGAAATCATTATCATTTGTCTATATAAGACTGCAGCTCTTGTCTATTTCAACATAGTGACTAACTAAGTATTAGGTCCTTACCTATGAAATTGCCGATTTTTATTACTGGCTAGCGCGGAGATCGATATTTTCATTCTACTTAAATTCCAAACGCAAATTAATTTTATAATATAGCTGTTACGTACCTCAAAAGAATAAAAAGGAACCCTTATAGGATCACTTAGTTGTCCGTCCGTCTGTCTGTATGTCAAGACCTTTTTTCTCAGGAACACGTGGAGATTCAAATTGAAATTAATACAAAATACTTACCTAAGTCTGCAATCCTTTGGAGCTGTGACAAAAATAAACTTTTATGTCAAAGCAATCAAAAGATACCGTTGATGCCTTATACTTTGAAATTCGCAGGGGAATCATAACCTATAGGGTACTTCTCGTTGACCTAGAATCATTAAATTATGCAAGAAGCAATGTCTTAAGGCACAAGTAAAGGGAACAATCAGAAAACCGTAAATTTGTAGTTTCGTCAAGAAAACAATACATTTTTTTTAAAAAACTTTGAGATCTCGTTTCGCATGGTCACTTTGTATGAATGACCTAAGCAATCAGCCAGCCAGATCATTACAGGTCATAGGGCTGAATATCATTCAGGCCGTTAGTTGAATAGTGCCATTCAATAAAAGGCTAGGCAGATAATTGAATGGCAGATTAACAAAAAAAAAAAAACGTGATTTTTAAAACAGTTGTTCATTTGTTTTCCCGCCGTTCGATTTTTCTTGGATATCGCTATTTATGTGACCATGGAAAAATAGAAATAGCGCGTTATTTTCGAATACGTGTTTCGTGGCTCAAACGCAACACAGATGACACGCATTATCAACGACGCGTATGGACCAGGTACCGTAAGTGAACGCACGGTGCGTTTTTGGTTTTATCGCTTCCTTTCTGGAAACTTTGATCACAACAATGAGCCCCAGCCGACCGGAGACGAAAGTCGATAACGACGAACTGAAAGCCATTGTGGAAGCAGATTCATCTCAAACCACGTCGGAATTAGCAGCAGCCTTCAAAGTAAGTGATAAAATGATACTGATTCATTTACTTCAAATTGAAAATATAAAATGCTCGGAAAGTGTGTACCGAATGAACTCACTGTACAAAAACAACAAAATCACATCGAAGCTTGCCTTAACTTGTTGAATAGGCACACAAATGAGGGGATTCCAAATCGGATTGTCATTTATAATAAAAAGTGGATCCTGTCTGACAGTCGAAAACGTCAGTCACATTGGTACAGGCAGACGAGGAGGAAGTTGCCAAACCATGTCCCAAACGCAGATTGAGTCAATAGAAGCTGCTTATGAGCGTATGCTGCTGTTCATTACAGCTTCTTGAAGCCTGGCACAACAATTACTGCAGAGGTTACTGTGCAGAATTGCAAATGATGATGGACAAGATCGCTGTCAAACAACCGAGACATGTTAATTGCTCTAGTCCACTCCTTCTTCACGACAACGCTCTTCTACCCACCGCACAACGGACCGTCTCAAAACTACAGGAGTTACGACTGGAAACTATTGGTCGAGTAACATACCAGACCAACTAATGTCTATTTTTTTTCGGAACTTGGATAACTTTTTACATTGAAAAATTTCAAATTCGATGAGGTGGTTTTAAACGTGTTAAAGAGTTCATCGATTTCCGTCCCCCAGGATTTCTATAACAGAAGCGTCAATGAATTTCCATTAAAATGGCAAAAGTGCATCGATATGGCCAATACTAGGAAAAGAAAAAACGTTTCATTAAAAAAAGTGACTGATTTTTTCTATATAAATGCATAAACGGCAATTTCATAGGCACCTAATATAACTTAAAAATTAATAGTGTTCAAACCAGTTGTACCTAAATATCATTATAATCAACACTGTTCAATACTATTCAATGTACATGGTAAGTAGTTTTTTTAATGATACGATTTGTTTAGTACTTTTCAATTATACTATTAATATTTCCATACATTTTTTACAGCAAAATCGTGTATTACTTTTAGCTCTTCCTAGTCATCCTCCAAAGATCGTTGGTGGTAATGTGGCTACCATTAAGCAGTACCCCTCGATCGCGGCTCTGCTGTACTCATGGGACCTGAGCAACTACTGGCAGTCCTGCGGTGGTACCATTCTCACCACCAGGAGCATTCTCACTGCTGCTCACTGCCCCGAGTAAGCTACATATTATTGTGTACTTTTTATTTCTATGTAATGTGTGAGCCTAGAAGTTTTTGAGATCATTTGAATCAACGCATATTATTCTAACGTGGCATGCCACTATGCCAACCTAGCATTGGGGAACAAAGTAAGGTTATGGATCAAGTGGATTTAGTTCATGTTTCAAATTTTAAAATGGTGATATAAAATTTAAATTGATAGTCGACTTGTCACTTCAACTTTTACGTGATAACGACTTTTATTTCAGTGGTGACGATGTAAACAGATGGCGTATTCGCGTTGGATCCTCGTACGCCAACAGCCGTGGTGCTGTCCATACGCTATCTTCTATCGTCTTTCACAGCGACTTCAACCGCACCACACTAGACAATGACATCGCCATCATGCGCACCAACGCATCCATTACTTTTGTGACCGAAGCGGTTCAGCCTGCTTTAATTGCTGGACTAAACTACAACCTCGGTGACAATCAGGTTGTCTGGGCCGTCGGCTGGGGGACCACCTCTGTAAGTTTAACACATTCTTCAAGTATTGCAATCAGGATAAACTAGCTTAAAAGCTAAAATAAAAGACGCCAGCCCTGCCAAAAAACAACTTATGCCAATAAATTATATACTGTTGGAATGTGCTTATCAAGACCTTTGATTTGATCCCATATTGTTAAATAAGAAGTTATTTTTTCGCATTTGAAAATAGAGCCATAATGAATTTAAAAAAAAAACTGTGCAAGGATTCTTACGATACGCCATAGTCTAAATATGTTGAGGAATTTAAAAGTTATGGTGGAATACAGAAACTCATACAAACATACATACATACATGAATCCTAAAAACATTACACTCCTTTTTTTGGGCAGTCGTGTAATAAATAGGATAAAATCCCAGCTTTAAAACACCAACTAGTTTTAAGGTAGGTCACTAATCGATGTATTGGGCTTTTAAGCCAATAAACGATCCAGCATTTTACCCGACTAAGGAGGGTTATGTGTTTGGGTTGTATATATGTTTGTTTGTTTGTTTGTGTGTTTGTACGTTTCTTAGGCGCGTCCTACAGCCTAAACGGCTTGATGGATTTGATAAATGAGATATCATTGGATTCGTCTTAATCACGAGAGTGTTATAGTATATAAGAAGTGTCAAGAAAACTAATATGGCGGCTTACAGCTGCCATATTGTATTTCCGACGGAACAAAAAATGATCAAAACCTATCAAGTGAGGTATCAAATACAGTACTTTAAAATACCATTTCAAAAATATATAATTCTTATTACTACGAGTAAACAGTAGCAAATTTCTTTTAAGCTTCTTTCAAAATTTCAATTGTAGATTATTCTAGATACAGTAAATACTATAGTTTAATGTTGCAATTGCAACTATTGAAGAAAAGTATAATATGTAATTAAAAAAAGAAACAATAAAATGTATATAAATACTAGCTGCGCTGCTCTTCCGCTTCCCTCAAGAAACAAAATTTTTTCCGGGATAAAAAGTAGCCTTTGTGTTAATCCAGTGTATAAGCCGTACCAAAAGAAGTAACATACAAACAGAAAAACACACACACACACACACACACACACACACACACACACACACACACACACACACACCCTTATATACATACAAACTTTCACCTTTATAATATTAGTGTGATTATTTTTGCGGGCGGTCTGGTCGTATTCAATAATGTTGTTCGCAGTCGGGTTTTTTTGTATTTTTATAATAATTTTACTCGTTAATATTTGAGGTGATGATGATTCTCCGTAACCATTTTTGGACATTCAACAATACAATACAATACAATACAAATACACTTTATTGCACACCAAAAAATAATACAAATAAAGATACAACTTATAAATTAAAGAGTACAATTGGCGGTCTTATCGCTAAAGAGCGATTTCTTCCAGACAACCTTAACGATAAGACTTTAAGACTCTAATCTAAGCCCTTGCAACTCAGCCCTGTAAAAGGAGATAAGTAATAGCGTTATTTCAATGTTTTAGGTTGGAGGCGGAGGTTCGGCTTCTGAGCAGTTACGACACGTCCAAATCTGGACGATCAATCAGTCCACTTGTGCCCAGCGCTACTCCAATCTCGGTTACACCATTACCGCTAGCATGATCTGCATTGGCTGGCTCGACGTCGGTGGCCGCGACCAGTGCCAGGGCGACTCCGGTAGCCCTCTCTACCACAACGGCATCGTTGTCGGTATCTGCTCCTGGGGCCAACAGTGTGCTCTGGCATATTACCCTGGTGTTAATACTCGTGTCTCCCGCTTTACCCCCTGGATCCAAACCAATGTCGTTTAATAAAGTTCTTGATTAGTCAAGGTGTATGTAGTTTTATAAAATTTTCGACGCATCAATCTTCAAAAACTAGTAAAATCATAGAAATTTGTGAGATCTTTATTGTTATACGAGTACTTTCAGTGTTAAGTTTAAATAGTAAAACGAGAGTTTTGAAAGCTGTTAAATTTTTCAATTTTTATTTAGGTAAACATATTATTAGCTAATAATGTTTAAAATTTCTAACACTATTAGCTCATAAATATTTGTCAGAAATGGGCAGAATTTCTTGGATTATTTTCATTTGATTTTTAGTATCATAATTATGATAGTGGCTCACGCATTAACGTAATCTGTGTAAGATAGCTTGATAGATAAAATTGATCCTACATTTTATCTATTACTATCTCATGTTATAATTATTACTCAAAATTAGAATCGGAATCAGAATTCTTAGAATTCTTTTTATTATGTTTATTACTGATTTTCCTGTAAATATTTAACTGAATTGAAATTTGGACGCACCTATAAAATTAGCGGAATGGATAATGCGGGTCTTCTCCATTATCTATCATTTTAGTGATTTCAGCAACAAAAACGGCCAAGTGCTTGAAAGATACGCATTGACTGGGCCCGAATTCTACTAAAACAATTGTAATGACAATTATCATTTCGCTTCTACCACTTTTAAGAGGTAAAAACGAAAATTTTGGGAAAATTGTTGATAATTGTCATTACAATGGTTTTAGTAGAATTGGGGTCCTGGCTACGTTACTAGTGTTAATTTAGTCAAAACTAATAAGTAATGATTCACCATAACCTGGAGTATTGTAACAAAAAACTAAAATCGAATAACTCCGAAAACATTTAACGCAGACATAACGCCCCAGTACCAAAACAGCATCGCCTCGCGCCGGCACCGTAACGGCAACGTCTCGCCTCGGGACAATCTAGTGAACTGCGGTGCGTGGTCAACTCTTACGTCTCGTGGTCTCCGCAGCTACGACTTGCGGGCGACCCGCTTGCCCCTCGCAGCGTCGCGGCCTGCTCTCCCATGTGTTTGCCCAGCAGTCCCGCTATAGTTGTGCCGTGACGACGGGACTACTGTAATTTTCTTCCCAGAGGTTTAATATCACTTTAGACATTCCCTACCCCGATAAAATCAGCTAATGCTAATATCAGTTGTTTTTTTGTCTTATAACTACACGATGGACTACGAAATGAAACATATTGGAAATGCGGTTTTTGTTCGCCGTTTTTTCGTGGATCTACTAATTTGTCCCTTTAAATAGATATATTTACATTATCTACTTAAAGATATATTTTTTTGGTACTACTGATGTATAGTGTTCCACAGACTTCTCTGGCTCAGCCACTTAGAGAGAATGGGAGAGGGTCGAGCGGTAAAGTGTGCGCACTTGGGACGGCCGAATGGCCAACGGCTGGTCGGAAGTCCCAGGTACCACTGAAAAGACGGGGTGTAAAGAGAATTGCGCGAACTTCAAGCTGTTCCCTGTCAAGTAGTTGCGTAGGACAGTGGAAAGTGTCGTCTTTTAGTATAGGAGGCCAAGACACATGGTTCGCTTCAACAATCTGATTGATTTATTGATTTATTGATTAAAGTGTTATTATGTCTTAAATAAAATACCTAGATACCCATTTTTATTTTGATAAGAACACCGAATTACAGGTGTTATTTTTTATCGTGGGTTAGCTATCGCCAACGACTTGTCCGCGCGGGCTACATTTTATCGCGAAAAAACATCCGACGTTCTTCTTGGATATTAAAAACCAATGCAAAGGTATAGGCACCAACGCTCTTGATGTCTTTTGAGAGACTTGTTATTATTTTGTTTCCATGGCAACCGTTCCTTAGAGCGCGTAATCAACATTTTCCCGGTTTCCCGTAGCATCGTACCATTTTCCGAGGCAAAAAGTATCCTATGTTAGTCTCAATATTGTACCTGTTTACAATGTTTCATCAAAATCCATCCAGCCGTTATCGCGTTAAAACTCCCCAAAAAAACAGACAACGTTTCACTTTTATATATTGGTATGGATGATACAATGTCTTTGACAGAAAAAATGTAAGTACATCCAATTGCAGGTATTATTTTCTAACGTGGATGATACAATGGCGGTTATTTGTCTCTAACAGGAAAAAATATTGCTAGAATTATGACAATGATAATGATATGACAATAATAGTTATTAGAGGAATGGATATATCCATTCCTCTAATATACAAATTTAATTATTTAAAGACATATTACGACTGTCACTCACGAGTTATTTCGTCGAATAATTCGACTGGAGTTCGGACGTTATAGAGTCGCGCCCTCGCTGCGCAAACTCCAGCACAGAATAAACGAGAGGGATTTTCGAGGAGTAGATGTGATATTTACCGGCGATTCCAGGCAAGTGCCTCCTGTCGCCGAAAGAAGAAAAGTATAAAATATATATCTAGAAATATATATAGAAGTATCGACGTGACCGTACCAGGCACGAGAGATATCGCTCTAGCAGAGGTATCTTTGGATCTTTCCATTGCATAGCAACTTGCATATTCATATTACATATAGGAGCTGAAATACTTTAAAAACAAAAGCCGCATCAGAATCGGTCCAATCGTTTGGGAGATACGATGCCACAAACAGACACGGAGACATACATGCACACCCTAAACTTAAAGCACCCCTTCTTTTCAAGTTGGGGGGGGTTTATAAAGAATTTATCTTGAAGCAGTAAGTAACAAAAAGTCTGTACAAAGAAGATAATAAAAAAAAGTAGGAGACTTGAAATAAGCAAGTTAACAAGAATATAGTTATTTTTTTTAAATCGTGTCTTTTTGTTTATCTGTTCGCGTATCACGTAAAAACTAGGGTTTGACTTAAAAACTGGTGTACTTGGTATTTCTATCCGGTAAATAGAAGCAGAGTAAACGAGATGGTTCATAGCCATAATGGGGGGATGGAAGGGGGGGTGATGGGGATGTGGATCGTAGCTCCGAAACGAATAGACCGATTTTGATGAGGTTTTTTTATGTTTGAAAACTGATTTGATCGAGATGGTTCTTAGTTATGGGAGGGAGGGGGGTGAATGGGGTGACAACCGTAGCTCTCAAACAGATGGAACTGTTTTTATGTTTGAAAACTGATTTGATCGAGATGGTTCTTAGTTATGGGGGGGAGGGGGGTGAATGGGGTGACGACCGTAGCTCTCAAACAGATGGAACTGTTTTTATGTTTGAAAACTGATGTGATCGAGATGCTTCTTAGCTAGGCTAGCTTAGTTAGGAATGTGAAACAATAGAATTTGCAGTTTAATCCACTTACATTTATTCCTCAATTATTCACTTTCATTGAAATGATAATGACGGGGAAAGCTCCGTGAAGTTGGTAACTTTTGATATTATTATGTTCATCTTCTTTTATGTAAACCGCCAATGTGTCACGTCAAAGTCACGTCTATAAATTAGAAGAAAAAAAAATTAGAAAAATAAATATAGAATGCAAAGTAAACAATAGTTTTTTGAAATAATAACCAGCATGTAGGTCACGTGTTGCTTCAACCAATCGCTCCCATAGATATTTATATATTTGGTGTGCTTTTGGCCCCCACGGCCCTACTGTCTCTAACTTACTACACAAACTGAAGCAGTGGCTTATTGAGCGGACGTTTTATAGTTTTGAGGAATTCGTAACCTATAAATAAATTGTACATTGATCATGTTCATTTATGTCTTGACAAACATTTTTTTGTTTGACATGATTTAGTTTTTAATTGTCATTTTTACCTATTGTGATATGTCTTATTCTTTTTTTTTTAATTATATTAATAATTTGATTTTAATTTTAATTGTGTACATGTATTTGTAGGTATGTACAATTAATTGTTTAATTTCTTAAATTTTTATAGCTCTTTGACATGTAAAGATTTTTTATGAATATATTACTTTGACTTTGACTTTGACTTAAAAGGTTTAATAATATATTTAACCACATTATTTGATTTAGTTCGTGACTAAGATAATAACATACTCTAATGAATGCACTGTTTGGACTGCAAGCCCTAACTTCCCTACTGAATGATTATTCTCTTTTAAAACAGCTGTCCCCAGCAACTCACAAAGGATCGTGGGTGGCTCTGTGACTACCATCGACCAGTACCCCACCATCGCATCTCTGCTGTACTCATGGAATCTGAACTCCTACGTGCAGGTCTGCGGTGGCACTATCCTCAACAACAGGGCCATTCTCACCGCAGCTCATTGCCCGTAGTAAGTATACTTTTCAAATTACCTTTTTGAATGATATTTACCAGAATGCGCAACGTAAAGGCCCGGTAATGTATTTGTCAGCCTATGTACGTATGTCTGTTCTTTGTGGATTTTATTTTATTCGTCTAACCTGTTTTATTTTTGTTTACAGTCAAGATGCAGGTAACAGGTGGCGAGTTCGTGTAGGTTCTACCTATGCTAACAGCGGCGGCGTCGTCCACAATGTTGCCAGCATAATTATTCACCCGAGCTACAACTTCCGCACTCTGGATAACGACATCGCCATCATGCGTACCGCTACTACCATCAGCCAGAACAACAACGTGCAGCCTGCCTTTATCGCCGGTCCCAACTACAACCTTGCAGACAACCAGGTCGTGTGGGCTGCTGGATGGGGAGCCATTGCGGTAAGTCGAAATAATAAAGAAAAGTACATATAAAAGCGAAAACATACACATTAAAAAAACTTTGATCAACCGTTCTCTAGCCGATGCGATACTTGTACAGAATAGATCCATATCAAGGTGCTTACTCTACATGTTTAAGGTCTTACTCACTCTCTCTAGATAGGAGTTATGCCTATAGTTTGTATTCACTGACAGTACATTTAGTAGTGGGTTAAATCTAAGAAGCCTAGATGCAGCAATAAATTTAAATTTACTTAACAATTGGGACAATCAACCGAGTTAGACACTATCTGAAGTATAGGTATTTGACATCAGTTATTTCCGTTCTTTTAGAAAGCGGAAGTAGATGGAATTCTTTCCATGAACTCATAACATTGATACTTAGGGTTTTTTTAAACGGTAGCATTGTAGTTTATGTTGGTAGTTATCTAATAAACTTCCTTTGAATCTGCTCAATTTGTATAACGCACCTGCTTATCTTATCAAGGATGCCGTACTGACGCGTATCCCAGCACACTACGAACTAAAGTACAGTAGAGAATATTTAAATGTTTTTATTTTTAGCCCCAAGGCCCGAATTCGGAGCAGTTGCGTCACGTCCAAATCTGGACTGTCAACCAGAACACCTGCGTGCAGCGTTACAGGGAACTCGGTATGGAAACTGTCACTGACAACATGCTGTGCGCCGGCAGGATCGACGTCGGCGGCCGTGGCCAGTGCTATGGCGACGAAGGCAGCCCTCTGTACCACAACGGCGTGGTCGTTGGAATCCGCTCTTGGGGACAATCATGCGCTCTGGCTCGCTACCCCGGTGTCAACACTCGCGTCTCCCGCTTCGGTACTTGGATCCAGGCTAACGCTTAAGTTTTAGTTAATGTCAAAGTACACTATATTGAATAAAATGTTAACCACAAATTAGTTGTGGGCAACTCATATTTCGTTTTTAATTTTTCAATGCTTGCTTTGCTTGTCGTTTGAGGTAGATAGATAGATAGATACATAACTCTTTATTGAACCACACAAATAAAAATCTTACATTTAAAAAAACAAAATTAATAATAAAGTGTCACAATGGGCGGTCTTATCGCTCAGAGCGATCTCTTCCAGACAACCGTGCACGGAAAGGAATAACAGGTAATAGAGACGGTGGTTTCAACCAATAAATAAATACATACATACATACTACTATAATATGCCCGAGAGCCTCTGATTAATGACTGCTTTTAATTAATAATAGCCGAGAACGACAGTTTAACATGCCCTCCGAAGCACAGAGCGATGGAAAACCGATGGACGCATAGACCGAACCTGAGATTGTTGGATTTTTACTAGCATTAGTATACCGCTAGGCTACCATCGCTTTTCAATAAGACCTTACAAGTCCTGAGCAAATTATGTTCTAACAAGAATTGCGATAGATACTAGTTTGCTGCAATCGTAGAAAAATCAATTCCGCGGCAGTAGCCAGCAGCACGGAACTACTGCCAGCAAGCAGCAGTAGTTCCGTGCACGTTTCATAAATTAAATGAAACTGAACTTGACTCATTGAAGCTGACAGATCTTTAGCACTCCAAGAACTGAAAGTAATGGATACAACTGATGGCTAATGCTTGGCGAACTCGGTCTATAGAAAGCCTTTATGTACAGATAGATATCTGGAAACATCATAGCATCGCTATCCCCGTCTCTTATTGTCCGGGTTACATCTTTGTTGAACCAAGCATTTGACTTGTGTGACCCTGAACATCAACACGCCGAATTTTCGTATGTCCAGGAGAAAAAATACAGCAAAAAGTTGTCTCTACAGAAACTCAGAGATTCTAGGTTACTGGAGTTATTGTTGAAAGTCTCAATAGATTGTGCTTATTTGCATTGAGAAACTGGATTTGGTATTTTGGTGCGCAACACAATATAACACATATTATATCGTCATATGATCACGAACTTGCTCTTTGTGGAGCAAGGCTAGTAGTACGGCACTCTTAGCTTTTTTCGGGCAATATGTCAGTGGAACTCCACAAAATTGAAAATGTCAATGCTCTCGGAAGTGGTAAGATGTTCTAGAATATAGAATATAGGAATTATTTCAAGCTGGCGGCGATACGGTTAAGCTACTTCCATTCCAACAATTCCAACAACACTTTAAAGAGATCATAAAATGCATTTGTGAACAAGGCGAGAACAATTGTGGGGAAGGTTCACTGAAATAGTACCATACGTTAATAAAATGACTTATGTAAATAAAATTCGAAGATCACACTAATTTAGTCAAATAAATAAGCTGATCTATAATACGATATATTACGGGTAGTGATCACTGGCAATTTACCGGATGTCAACACAACTAAAACCAGGCATGATTAGGGCATGCATTACCACACCGGTAATGCTCCGATAATCTGATTAAATTCCAAAGACAATCCATAAATCAATATTATGATATATTTATCGTGGATTATAAAAATATAATGCAGTTGATAATTTGCACATAAGTGCCATCAATATAAATATAACAAATAATTTCTGGTGAATCCAGTGAGTGCTGGTAACTGGTTGAAACAATGCGTGCCATCATAGTTCTTGCTGCGTGTCTTGCTGCGGTTGCAGGTAATTGAGTATATTATATATTTTTTACACATCACATAGGGTAATACACCTGTCACAGAAATCCTACTTATTACCTAAGTAAGGTTCAATGCGTAAGTTAGCTTCACTGTTGTTGCAGTGCCATGTATATGTTTTAAAAATATTTGTTCCATTATAGACTTTAGTTACTTATAATCTAATTTTAAAAGGAGGTTTTTAAACTGACTGTTTTTTTTGTTGTTTACCCTTATTTACGGTATATCTGAAGAGATTTGGATGTTTTATTCAATGACATTTCTATGAAGTCCACATAACCTGTGTGTTGTGCCAGGACCTTAAGTACCTATCAAGGAAACAAATAGTTTATCGATTCTTTGGCTTCTACCCAACGGAAAGGTACAGAGTACACCAGCCTTTAAATCAAAACTTATCTATCTAACAGTAAAAACCGAATTCAATCCATAAATCATAGAGCACATGTAGCATTTACTTTATGCGCTAACATACAAACAGATAGACACCAATCATTGAGTGTTATTTTATTATTCAATAATTTATTAAATGGCTTATTTTACGTCCCCTAGACTTTTTTGTAAATTATCTTCGTTCTAAAGACTTTTGATCTTACTGCTTTATTATAAATCCAAAAGATGAGCTAAAGTCCATCGAGGGAAGAGGTTTTATAAGATATGGTACAGTCAGGTCAAGTGGGTTGTCATAATATGAAAAGTCTTGGAACATTTCACAACAATTTTTGTTCAATTTAGGCTTCGTAGTCTTTGAGTTATATTATCAGCCAACACGTGAATAAAAACGGAGTTATCGCAAGGCCTTAGTTTGGAGCGGATGTATTTCAGCATTATTTAATATTTGAAAACTAAATTAAATACGTATAAACTGCATATCATACGGTAAAACCATCTCTAGAACTTCTGTTTAAATATTACGGCTGTGCATAATGAGAGGCCTACGTCCAGCAGTGGACAAGCATAGGTCAAATGGGTTGGGAAAAAGCTTTGATTGAAATTAGAAAACTATTTTTGTTTAATTTTAGGCTTCTCTGTTTTTTGCCAAGGTTCTTATTCTGGGAAAACAACTAGTGTACCTACTTAATTGTATTTCAGTATTATTTAATCTTCGATATAAACTAACCACGTAAGGACACCATCTCATTTTAAACAAAGGTTCTAACCTTTGTTTAAAATATTACAGCTCTTCTCAGTAACCCACAAAAAATGATGTTAGACAACACAATTAGATGTTCTGTTCTGATTTAGTTTCCATGGCAACTTTCCATATACAAGACCCGTATCTCCTTCTTAGTTTGTGATCTTACGTAGTATTTATATACTCTTTAGTTTGAGATACAAAGTAATCACGATTTTTTTGCAAAATTTAACACCTCAGGTTTCAATATTGCAATTTTCGAAGGGAACTCTAATTTTTTTGAAGAATAATATCATGCTAGTGTTACTCGCTGATAATTTAGCTTTCTTCATGTGAAAGAGTTTTTAAAATTGGGTCTGTATTTTTGGAGTTTATCTATTACAAACAAACAAACAAACAAACAATCAAATCTTTCCTCTATTTAATATTAGTGTAGATGTAGATGAGCAGTCGGTTGAGGAGAGGAATTGTGGGTTGTCATATGAAAATTCTTTGAACAATTCATAAAGATGTTTTTTCAATGTAGCCTTTGTCGTTTTTGAGTTAGATTATAAGCCAAAATTTGAATAAAAACGGAGTACTTACCGCAAGATTTGGAGCAGATGTATATCTTATTTAATATTTGAAATCTAAATTAAAACATATAGACTGCATTCCATACAGTCTTGAACTTTCACATCTCTTGAACTTCTGTTAAAAATATTACAGCTGTCCCCAGCAACCCACAAAAGATTGTGGGTGGCTCTGTGACCACCATTAACCAGTACCCCACCATCGCATCTCTGCTGTACTCATGGACTGGGGCTACCTTCTCACAGGCTTGCGGTGGCACTATAATCAATAACAGGGCCATCCTCACTGCAGCTCATTGCCCATTGTAAGTAAAGTTTGAATAATATTTGACCTTCCAAACTGTGCTACAACAGTTAAAGGGACCGGTCCCTTTTACTGTTGTACCTGATCGTAATGTTACAATTGTATCATTTTGATTTTCAGTGGCGACGCAGCTAACAGATGGCGCGTCCGCGTCGGGTCTACATGGGCCAACAGCGGCGGCACCGTCCACAATCTTGCTTCATTCACTCTCCATCCCAGCTACAATAGATGGACTCTTGATAACGACATTGCCGTCATGCGCACTGCCACTAACATCGTCTACGTGAACAACGCCGTGCAGCCTGGCCTTATTGCCGGGGCCAACTATAACCTCGCTGACAACCAGGTCGTCTGGGCCGCTGGATGGGGAACCACTTCTGTGAGTAACATACTATTTGTTGTTTTATTTATAACAAGTGTATTTTTTGTCATGGTCCCACTTTAAAAATTTTAATGCTCCACGCTTAATTGTCCTGTATATACACTCGAGAGCAATGAATCCGGGTCACTTAAAGAAACCTGTAAATCTTGGAAACTAAGAATGCTAGCTTGCATAAGAATACCTATCAGCTTAAAGTTTCAAGTGAAATGTTAATAAACCCTCATCATCATCATCATCATCATCATGTCAGCCTTTATAAGTTCACTGCTGAACATAGGCCTCCCACAAAAAGCGCCATGACGAAGCGATCTTGTACCACCTCCATCCACCGACTTCCTGCGATGGCTACAATGTCGTCGGTCCATCGTATGGGGGGGTCTCTCCACACTTCGCTTGCATGTTCGTGGTCGCCATTCGAGAACCTTTATTCCCCAGCGGTTGTCGGTTCTGCGAACTATATGGCCTGCCCATAATAAACCCTAATATAATTAAATATAATTCTTTTTAGGCGGGAGGTTCAGCTTCAGAGCAGTTGCGTCACGTCCAGATTTGGACTGTAAACCAGAATACCTGTGCGACCCGCTACCGGGAACTTGGCCGTACCATCACCGCCAACATGCTGTGCTCCGGCTGGCTCGACGTAGGCGGCCGCGACCAGTGCCAGGGTGACTCCGGCGGCCCTCTCTACCACAACCGCGTCGTCGTTGGTGTCTGCTCCTGGGGAGAATCCTGTGCTCTGGCTCGCTACCCCGGAGTCAACGCTCGCGTCTCCCGCTACACTGCTTGGATTCAGGCTAACGCTTAAGTTTTAGATGATGTCAAAATACGTTTTTATAATAAAATGTGAAGAACATAACTCGGGATTTTTAATTATTTTCTTTTAATTATTCTCCTACCGGAAGGGGTAGGAAACACTACTTTCCCCGGTTTTTTAAATTGACAGAGAAATTAAAACAACATGGCAAAATCATATAAAAAGAATATGCGGGAATCTATACAGTGCGTGCTTCGCGCTCTGTAGGGTATCCCGAGTGGTGTCCACGAGGCGGCGCGCGCGTGCTTCTTTGCAACTGTTCACTTCGTACTGCAGTACGGGTCGAGCTCTAGGCCCATTCTGCAGAATGGCAACGGCCACTTCAGAGACAAAAACGTGCCATTCGAGCTATGGTATGCATGACGCTATACACCTCTGATGGGATTCTCACGTTACCTTCCATCGTACTCCTACAGGTAGCGGTATTTGTGAGAACCAACCCTGGTAACTACAAAAACACTGTGACGTGCATGCCTACCGCATCCGCAACGCGGACAAGCTGGTTGCGGTGCCGCGCACACTCTCCAAGTCAAGTAAGCTGACCCACGTGATGGGGCCAGCCATCTACAACAGACTGCCAGACAACATCACCGCTGCTCATAGCCTAGCATCCTTCAAATACAAATTGAAGTAGTGGCTTATTGAGCGGACAGTCTATAGTTTTGAGGAATTTCATTACCTATAAATAAATTGCACATTGATCATGTTCATATTACGCCTTGGCAAACGTTTTTGTTTGAAATTAATTATTTTTAATTGACATTGTTACCTATTATGACATGTTTTTTTATATATTAATTATTTAATTTTAATTTTAATGGTGTACAATTATTTGGATGTATATTAGGTATACAAATAGTAGTTTTATTTTTAATTTTATAGCTTTTTGACATGTTTTTTTATGATTATATCTCCTTGACTTTGAATTATATGTCCAAAAACAATAGTTTTCTAAATTAACTAAATACCTATATGAGATTATTAATGATTAATTAATGAAATTTTAGGTAAGTTGTGGCACAGTACATATATTTCTGTAGAGGCTAATATATGTACTGTGGTTGTAGAATTCGTTTTTACTCTAACATGATATGAGAAAGCAATACTACCATCATAACAAGCCGAACACATGAGCGCTAGGACAGACTATGCAAAAGGCAGAAAGTGATGTCACTTACTTTATAAGACTTTTTGGATGACAGCTATCTAACTTAAAAGGGCTATAACTCTGAAATTGATCCTAGACTAGCAGTTTCTGTACAGAAGTGATAGATCTCATCGATATCTTCGTTTTGGATGATAGCTGTCAAACTTAAAAGGGCTACAACTCTGAAACTATTGATCCTAGACTAGTAGTTTCTTTACAGAAGTGATAGATCTTATACCTTAACCGTTATAGTTACAGGAAAACTTTCATACGAGACCATCCATTACTTTTTAAGATATTATGAACTGCATTCATGATATTACATTTAAAATGATTTTTAAAATGATGTTTTAAAATGATGATGACTTTTAAAAAAAGCGGTCAATTGCGAGTCGAACTTGCGCTCATGCGCTTGCGCAAGTTTGACCGCTTTTTTGTATTTTTACTTTAGTTTTTACTATAGTCACACCAGTTTGACACTTATATATAGGTATTTGTGTATTAACGATAGAGAAAAACAACGTTCTTTACGAGAATAAAAATTAGTACATTAGTATACCGATAGGCTACCATCGCTTTTCAATAAGAACTTACAATTTGTAAGCAAATTATGTTCTAACATGAATTGGCTGCTTGTTTGCTGTAATCATTACTCGCTACTGCCCCGGCATCACACGGGTAGCTAAAGGTTTCTGCAAATATTACTCGTACAAAACAATATATTGACCACCCGAGCCTCGCCCGCAATTGCGTCATTACACTATGAAACCACATAATAAATACTAGTAGGTATACGAACGAAGAAGGAGTCGGCCTGTGGGTTCAGAATAATTAAATCTAAATCCTCTTATTCAATAACATTGTCATAACTTTAACAAAATTATGGACAAAATGTGTGCTGTAAAAGGCATTAATTAATTCGAATTAAAATGACTGCTATTCTTCAATAAAAGTTTGGTGCCCTCCGAAGCACGAAGCGAAGGAAACCCGCACATAATTTATAAAAATCATTGATGCGAAGCCGAGGACTGAACTCGATAGGTATCTCTGCATTTGAACTCGCACTAGTGTACCGCTATGCTACCATCGCATTGAATCTAATATACTATCGCTACTGTACAATATATTATTCAATCCTACTCAGTATCGCAAAGATTGCTTTGAATTTCTCCATTGTTCTCTTAGATCATCAGAAAATCTCACACTAAAATCTCCTGTGCATCTTAGTATTTTTTACGACGGTTCTTTCATAGTGTAAGCTGTACGTCTTTGGAACGCCCTTCCACTTCCAATAAAACGAGCACTGTCTCTGCCGACTTTCAAGTTGTTGGTTAAAAACTTTTACTTATCTGAAGCCGTGTCTAGTTGATTAGAACTTGTTTGTTCTGTGTGTTGTGTAGCTGGTATTATGGTTAAATGTATATTATTATTTAACTTGAATATATATATATATATATAAATGTGTATTTATTTGTAAATAGTATATTTATTAAGTGTAGGTATGTATTATTATTTAGTATATGTTGTAGTTTATTCATGTTTGGTATTGGGTTTTATTTATAACGCACCATGCGTAATAAACAGACAGACAGACAGACAAAAATAAAAAAATACAGTGTTAGCTTTAGTATTGAATATAGATTGGTCTCCAATAAAAATTACATAATATCTTCAATTTACATAATTTTGGACACTATCCCGAAGGAACACTTTATTTTTCTAGATAAAAAGTATCCTCAATTTTTACCCATTATATTAACTATGACTGAGCCAAGTTTCAACAAAATCCGTCAAGTAGCTTCAGCGTGATACGTGCTCTTTTAATTAACTTTCAACGCCTATCCTGCAGGAACCCTTTAATTTTCCGGGATGAAAAGTATCCTATATCCTACCTCAAAGTATGAACTCAAATCATACCAAATTTCATTTGAATTCATTGAGTATTTTCGGCGTGATGCACTTCCAAGGTACAGACAGACAGACCGACAGACAGACAGAGGAAGAAAAATTTAAAAAAATACCGTTTTGGCTTTAGTATTGAATATAGAAAAGCCCCCAAAAAATTTTACAAAATATGTTTAATTTACAGAATTTGGGACATTATCCCGCAGGAACTTCTTATTTTCGGGATAAAAAGTATCCTCAATTTTAACGCATCATATAAACTATGACTGTGCCAAGTTGCATCAAAATCCGTTCAGTAGTTTCAGAGTGGTAAGTGTTTTTTGAAATAAGTTTAAACCCCAATCGTGCGGGAACCCTTTCATTTTTCGGAATGAAAAGTAGCCTATGTCCTACCTCGTAGTATGAACTCAAATCATACCAAGTTTCATTTAAATTCATTCAGTAGTTTCGGCATGATTCCTAGCGAAGATACAGACAGACAGCCAGACAGACAGACAGACAGACAGACAGACAGACAGACAGACAGACAGACAGACAGACAAAAATGAAAAAAAAAACAGTTTTGGCTTCAGTAACGAATCTAGAGTAAGGTCCAAAAAAAAATTCAAAATATCTTCAATGTACAGAATTGGACCCGTTACAGTTTTATTATAAGTATAGATAGAGCAGACAACAGGTGTAATTAAAAAGTAACGTTGAATTGAGTGCGTAGATAGTTTGTATTATGTATTATGAATTGTTGTGATTTATTTAGACATAAGTGTTTCATTTTGTAGTTATCTGAACGGAAAACTCATACCATATTTCGAAAGTATGCTGCAGAAATAAGCGTATAAATCGACTATGAAATATGAATACGACCTATACTGAACTAAAGTATGTGAGTGTCAGGTGTCAGCGTTTTGGCAGTAGTTACTGAACTTGACTGATTGAAGCTGACAGATCTTACCTGGACCTGAAAGTAATGGCGAAAACTGATGTTTGGCAAACTCTATCTTTAGAAAACTTTTACATACGGAAATATATCTAGAAAATTTTAAGCACCAACGTCCCCATCTCTTAATTTCCGGGTCAAATCTTTGATGAACCAAGCATAAGATTTGTAACTCTGAACATCAACAATCTGAATGTTCAGGAGAAATAAATATAGCAAAACTTTTGTCTCTACAGAGACTCAGGGATTGTAGATTACTGGAGTTCTTGTTGAGGTCGAGATTGTTGAAAGTTCTAATAGCTACCCATGTGATTAAATGCATAAAGAAGCTGGAGTTGGTATTTTGGTGAGCATAATTAAATATGACATATAGTCATAATTATGATCATGAAATTACACTAAGTAGAGCAAGGAGTTGCTGCTAGTACGGTACTCTTAGCTTATTTCTTGCAAACATGTCAGCTACATAATTGAAAATGTCAATGCTTTCGGAAGTGGTAAGATGTTCTATAATCGAGGAAAAGAGGAAGTGTTTAAAGCTGGCAGTGATAGTGTTAAGCCACGTCCATTCTAGCACAATACTAAAAAGAGATCATGAAATGCCTTAGTGAACTAATTAAGGAAAATTATCGGTAAGGTTCACTGAAATTGCTCCATAAATTAATAAAATGACTTAATTTAATTAAAAACTTAATTGAATGAAACACTACTTTAGTCAATTAAATAAGCTACGATGACAGATGAGACGAAACGATATGTTACGGGTGTGTTGATCTGTGGTAATTTACCGGATGTAAAAACAGCGGGTAAACCGGTAAAAACCATACCGGTAATGCATGCCCTAATCTGATTAAATTCCGAAGACAAACCATAAATCAATATTATGATATGTTTATCGTAGATTATAAAAATATCATAATGCAGTTGATAATTTGCACATAAGCGCAATCAATATAAATACAACAAATAATTTCTGGTGAATCCAGTGAGTGCTGGTAACGGGTTGAAACAATGCGTGCCATCATAGTTCTGGCTGCGTGCCTTGCTGCGGTTGCAGGTAAATAAATATGTATACCAACTTTTTAAATCCTTACCGGAATACGCCTGTCACAAAAAAAAATTTGGTCGTTACCTATGTCAGGTTCAATGCGATAATTAGCTTCGCTATTGTTGCAGTGCCCCGTATACCTTTTAAAATAATTGATCTTTTCTAGATTCTGCCTTCTGTTCATTGATGTTGAACTTTTGTTTTTAGTCTACTTTAAAACTTTAAAAAGCTTTTCAATTTGACTGTTTTTTGTGTGTACGTTTGTTCACTCATATCTACAGTATATCTGAACCGATATGAATGATTAATTTTACTCGAATGCACGACACAAAGGAGGGTAATGTGTTTAACAACCTATGAATGGATGTATGTATTTATGTATGTTTGTTCCTTTGTGGCACTCTAGAGAACAAATGCGTGGACCGAATTTGATGATTCTTACGTTAATCGACTTGTCTTAATCTTTCGAGTGACACCTAAGGTTATAATAAAAATTCAATATGGCAACACCCAGACGCCAAATTATGAAAAAATAAAACAATATATTTAGTGGGGTATCATCAAAGCCTACCCAATGGCAAAGTACAGAGTACACCAGACTTTAAGTCAAAACTTAAGCTAACCAACAGTGGAAACCGCATTTCAATCGGCCCAGTAGATTTAAACATACAGACACCATAATTTTTAATGTTATATTATTGTTTAATGGCTTATTTTAGGTCTTCTAGTATATTCTTTTATATTATCGTCGTTGCAAATACTTTTGTTACTTACTGACTAGCTGTGCCTCCGGCCTTGCTCGCGTGGTCATTTCATTTAAAAGCAACTCATACGTTTTATTCTAGAACCAAAAGTACCTATGAAGTCTATATGAAGTACAATATAATACATTAAATTCGTTCAGCCGTTAAATATTTTTTTATTGATTGCTCGGCACCTAATCATCGTTTTTAAGTCAAACCCAAAGTGTAAACGGCATCGCAATCGGTCTAGTAGTTTTTACGAGATGTGCGAACAATCATACAGAAAAAAGGCAGACAAACGGACAGGAAAACAGACACGATTTAAAAAATGATATATTAGTTCTGTACCCTATTATAAATACCTTAGAGCATTTTTTTTATTATCTTCATTGTACAGATTTTTTATTACTTACTGCTTAATTATAAGTATAGATAGATATATAGTAGACTAGCGACCCGCCCTGGCTTCGCACGGGTAGATATATAGAAAGATACAATTAGTAGGTACTTTATTTAGAAAAATAGAACAACAATAATTTCTTACACAAAATGTTTATGTTTATAGGTTTTATACTCACGTACCATTTCGTATAAAGTATTATTCTGTTTATGGCAAGGAGGTTGAATTACGGTTACTATTTTGTGTATAATTAGCATAGAGGATTTCTTACGTCAATGATTATTAGATGTTGTGATTTCATTTCCATGGCAACGTTCCGTATACAAAGACCCGTATCTCCTTCTTAGTTTGTGATCTTACGTAGTATTTATATACTCTTTGGTTTGTGATACAAAGTACTCGAGTATTTTTGCAAAATTTAACACCTCAGGTTTCATTGTTGCAACGAAAGGGAACTCTATTTTTTTGAAAAATAATATCCTGCTCGTGTTACTCGCTGATAATTTAGCTTTCCTTATGTGAAAGAATTTTTAAAATCGGGTCTGTATTTTTTGAGTTTATCCATGACAAACAAACAAACAAACAAACAAATCTTTTGTTTGTAAGCTGTCGGTTGAGGGGAGGAATTGTGGGTTGTCATAAGAAAATTCTTTGAACATTTCATAACGATGTTTTTTCAATGTAGACTTCGTCGTTTTTGAGTTAGATTATAAGCCAAAATTTAAATAAAAGTACTTACCGCAAGATTTGGAGCAGATGTATATTTTATTTAATATTTGAAATCTAAATTAAAACATATAGAATACACTAGCTGTGCCTCGCGGTTTCACGCGCGTCCCTCAGGAACTCTGCATTTTTTTTCGGGGTAAGAAGTAACCTATGTGTTAATCCAGGGTATAAGCTACCTCCATACCAAATTTCATGCAAATCCGTTCAGTAGTTTTTGCGTGAAAGAGTAACAAACATCCATCCATCCATCCATAGCTATATCTATATCCCCGCAGCTTCGCCTGCAGTCAATCTTTGCCACACCCAACACATTAAAAGCCCCGTCCCCTTTAAAACCTCTACCAACAACCCTCAACTTCCAACCCCGCCATGTCACTTTGACAAAAAATTTGCAAAAATATATTAATGATGATAAAACTTCTGTTTCTGCTCTCTTGGTACTTTGAATATTTTTTTTTAAATATAATCACACTATTTAACGTTCATGGGGAGGTATCATCATCATCATCATCATCATCATCAGACCATGTCAGTCCACTGCTCGACATAGGCCTCTCTCAAAGCACGCCACTGAGCCCGATCTTAGACTACTACACTCTCGGGGAGGTATACTCACTTTTAATAACTTTATTTTTCAATGTCATACCTCCAACTTCTAAAGTGTTTCTGCTCTCCTACTTTGGTACTTTAAAATGCTTTTTTAAAATATAATTACAATAATTTAATGTTCACGGGGAGGCGATGATGATGATGATACCTCCCATGAACGTTAAATAGGGTGAATTATATTTAAAATATAGTTATTAGACATACTCACGTCTAATAACTTTATTTGTCAATGTAATATCTCCAACTTCTTAAGTCTGTCTGCTCTCCTGGTACTTTGTTCTTTTTTTAATTATTTTATTATTTATTTAACGTTCATGGGGAGGTATAATCATCATCATCATTATTAGCTCATGTCAGTCCACTGCTGGACATAGGCCTCTCTCAAAGCACGCCACTGAGCCCAATCTCCTGCTACTACACTCTTGAGGAGGTATACTCACTTTTATTAACTTTATTTTTCAACTAGCTGCGCCCCGTGGATTTGCCCGCGTGCAATCTTCTCCCCCATCCTATTTAAACATTCTAAAGTTAGCGGTTACAATCATGTCACATAATTTAAAAGAATTTTTGGTTGTATATATTCTTTATATTGAAGTTTTTTTTGATAAACAATTTTTTTCCGTCTTGTGAGTAGGTACACGAATAGGTCTGACGGTTTCCCAACACGTGAGCACGGCACATAACAATTTTCCATGTGAAGATCATGTGCTTTCCAAATTTAATCCATATACTTGTAGTGATTATCCCTGCGCCTTGTTTAGTAATTGCAAATGGGAATCACTCCCATAAGGCTGGAATTTCAATAAAACCTTCCTTAGTGCACCTCTTGGATACTCAAGGGATCATTAATTTTTAATGCAAACACTTTTTTAAGAGAAATAATAATAGAATCTCATTTATCTATTTTGTTTATTTAAACACACAAAAGCTCTGTTAAATACAAATGCATTGCCAATTGCAAGACGTTATCAATTAAAGAAACAGTTTTGATAAACTAATACTGTTTATTTAGATTTGTATTTCTATTAAAAACATTCTATTATAAACGCAGCGTTAAAGTGCATACTTTATATAATCACACCATTTAATGTTCATGGGGAGGTATAATCTAATAACTTTATTTGTCAATTTTGTATCTCTAACTTAAGCTATCCTGGTACCAAATTTTATCCAAATCCGTTCAACTGTTCGAGCGTGAAGAAGCAACAAACACACACAAAATCGCGGTCAATCTTTGCCACTCCCACCACATTAGAAAAGACAATTTAAAAATACCTCCTTTTTGCATCCCTAAGATGTCACTTTGACACCTGTCACTTTGAAACCTGTCACTTTGACACTTATCATTTTGAAAATTCCTTCAAAGCTTCCATTTTCTTCCTTATTTTGGTCCCATCCTCCTCCCCCTGGCCCCGTCCCCTTTAAAACCTCTACCAACAACCCTCGACCCCCACCCCCACCATGTAACTTTGACAAAGAATTTGTAAAAATATAATCACACTATTTAACGTATATGGGGAGGTATCATCATCATCTTCATCATCAGCCCGTGTCAGTCCACTGCTGGACATACGCCTTTTCCAAAGCACGCCACTGAGCCCGATCTTCGGCTACTACACTCTCGAGGAGGTATACTCACTTCTAATAACTTTATTTTTCAATGTCATATCTCCAACTTCTAAAGTGTTTCTGCTCTCTTGGTACTTTAAAATGTTATTTTGTTAAATATAATCACACTGTTTAATGTTCATGGGGAGGTATACTCACGTGTAATAACTTTATTGGTCAATTTTGTATCTCCAACTTCTTAAGTGTTTCTGCTCTCCTGGTACTTAAAAATACTTTTTTTTAAATATAATCACACGATTTAATGTTCATGTGGAGGTATAATCACTTTTAATAACTTTATTTGACAATTTTGTATTTTGTAAAACGATAATATTTTTTTCCCTATTTCTTGATCAAAAGTAGCCTATGGGTTATTTAATCCAGGATATAAGCTATCCTGGTACCAAATATCTTCCAAATCCGTGCAGCCGTTCGAGCGTGAAGGAGCAACAAACACACACAAACATACAAACTTTCGCATTTATAATATTAGTGTGATTAGTGTGATTCCATACAGTAAGAAACACATGTCTTGAACTTCTGTTAAAAATATTACAGCTGTCCCCAGCAACCCACAAAAGATTGTGGGTGGCTCTGTGACCACCATTAACCAGTACCCCACCATCGCTTCTCTGCTGTACTCATGGACTGGGGCCACCTTCTCACAGGCTTGCGGTGGCACTATAATCAATAACAGGGCCATCCTTACTGCAGCTCATTGTCCATTGTAAGTAAAGTTTGAAAAATATTTGACCTTCCTAACTGTGCTACCGGTCACTTTAACTTTTGTACCTAATCGTAATGTTACAATTGTATCATTTTGATTTTCAGTGGCGACGCAGCTAACAGATGGCGCGTCCGTGTCGGATCTACATGGGCCAACAGCGGCGGTGCCGTCCACAATCTTGCTTCATTCACTCTCCATCCCAGCTACAATAGATGGACTCTTGATAACGACATTGCCGTCATGCGCACTGCCACTAACATCGTCTACGTGAACAACGCCGTGCAGCCTGGCCTTATCGCTGGGGCCAACTATAACCTCGCTGACAACCAGGTCGTCTGGGCCGCTGGATGGGGAACCACTTCTGTAAGTAACATACTATTTGTTGTTTTATTTATAACAAGTGTATTTTTTGTCATGGTCCCACTTTAAAATGTTTAATGCTCCACGCTTAATTGTCCTGTATATATTAATACCGAACACCTCTTTTTATGATTTTCCAGTCCAATTGGTTAGCAATTGGATTGGAAAATCATAAAAAAGGGGCAATGACTTGCATAAGAATATCTATCAGTTTAAAGTTTCATGTGAAGTATTAATTAAACCTAATATTATAATTGAATGTAACTCTTTTTAGGCGGGAGGTTCAGCTTCAGAGCAGTTGCGTCACGTCCAGATTTGGACTGTAAACCAGAATACCTGTGCGACCCGCTACCGGGAACTTGGCCGTACTATCACCGCCAACATGCTGTGCTCCGGCTGGCTCGACGTCGGCGGCCGCGACCAGTGCCAGGGCGACTCCGGCGGCCCTCTCTACCACAACCGCGTCGTCGTTGGTGTCTGCTCCTGGGGAGAATCCTGTGCTCTGGCTCGCTACCCCGGAGTCAACGCTCGCGTCTCCCGCTACACTGCTTGGATTCAGGCTAACGCTTAAGTTTTAGATGATGTCAAAATACGTTTTTTTAATAAAATGTGAAGAACTCGTGATTTTAAATTATTTTCTTTTAATTATTCTCCTCGATTTTAAAGTGGAAGGGGGTAGGAAACACTACTTTCCTCGGTTTTGAAATTGACAGAGACTTGACATGCGAATATCATATCAAAAAATATGCGGGAAGCTAGGCAGTGCGTGCTTCGCGCTCTGTATGGTATTCCGAGTGGTGTCCGCGAGGTGGCGCGCACGTGCTACTTTGCAACTGTTCACACCGAACTTTTGGCCCATCAACATCTGTAGAATGGCAACGGGTATCAAAAAACTCTTTCCTTTCTCATGTTGTATCTTTGTATTATTATTACATAGATCATATCGAAAAAGTGATATTTGGCTCAAATGTAATTATTTTGCTCTTTTTAGTGGTGGTTTACAAAATAACATTTTTAATATGACGATGTAAATCAATTGATGTAAAATTTATATTTGAAAAAATATTTTATAATCAAATGTGAAGTACAAATTATTTGCGGGTTATTTTTTTTTCGTTGATAATTTTTCAAAGATTCCTTTGACTGTTGTTTGACGTAGTGCTAGCTTCTGGTGTCAGAGTGTATCCGGCAGCCCGAGATGATTAATGACTGCTTTTAATCAATAACAGCCAGCACCTACAGCTTAACATGCTCTCCGAAGCACGGAGCGATGGAAAACTGCACATAATTTGAAAATGTAATTGATGCGGAGCCTTACTAGCACTAGTATACCGATAGGCTTCCATTGCTTTCAATAAGATATATATATAATATTTATGGCTAGTCATATAAGTTCCTTCAGTTGATTTTCGTTTCTGACTGCTATAAAGCGTTCTCCTTGCTTCTTCCTTAGATAGACTGTAACCATTACTAATCCAGCAATAATCATAACGCTCAGCCTTGGCAAATTCTTTTCTGAGATAATGTAAGCGTTTGGTTTTCATTGTAAGGTGTTCCGACAAGAAGATTGTCTTTGGATCACCTTCTATACAAAGGTGGGATGAACTTCGTGGATCATATGAGTGTGTCTTGTTGAAAGATTTTGCAGCGCTCAGGAATTCTAACTTTTTTAATGTATTCATCTCAACAATAACGCTAGTGCAGTTGTTTTCTCCCTTCATCGGAAGGCGATAGACGTCTCGTATGTTTACATATTCAATGGTGACGTCCAGTTTTTTTGCCAGGCACAGTAGTGACTCGTATAGATCCTCCTTCTTCTCATTTTTTCTTTTAGGCACGTTTCTTATTTATATGCTGGTTTTCTGATAATTCCTTTCGATATTGTCACATTTCTCTTCAATCGTATTTATCTGAGATATCATGTTTTTGATATCACCTTCCAAGCCTACAATTTTTGCGTTCATGGCTACCATTTGGTCTGAAAGAAAACCTAAAGACTTTTCAACATCTATATTTTTAGTTTGAATGTATTATGAAATTCCCTTAATTTCCGTTACATGCTTTTCAATGCCATCTAATCTATTATTAGTCTTTTTTGACTGGACTTGCATGGCCTCAAACATTTCACGCATTTCTGTACGCAAGGACGTCAAAGAACTTTGATCTTCTAAAACTCCTCGCCGCCGTTCTCCCCTAGTACTTTTAGTCCCCCAGAAGCTGCTGGTACCTTTATAATTTCAGAGTCAGATTTTGGACTATTTACTCCGGGAGCTTTAACCGGAGATTGCAAAACTTTCGGCATCTTAGTAATATTATGTTATTCACAGGCCTTTGCAAGCAATGTATCGGTCAGTGACAGTTTTTACAAACGCTGCTTCCGTGGTAGGGATAATAGATGGAGGGAGTGTTTCTCTCACTCGCACATCGGGTAGATAGATAGCTTAGTGTGCGAGTTTTAGTCAACGATGAATCAACCAGGGACACATGTTATCATATGATGCTTTAGTAGTAAAATCAATGCACCGTAGAAGGGGTAAAGAATGAGTGACTCACGTTATGCTCCGTCCGTAGTTCGGCTCGCGCAGCGTTGTTATCGTATTTACGATTCAGCAACCTTCTCTGCTTTTATGAATTCCTATTTTTCTTTGGCGAATTTATATTTCCAAATGTTGTTTATTTTTATGATTTTTTGTTCTAAGCGTAGGTAACGCGCCCACGTCTATACAGTTTAACGTCGGAGGGGGAAGAGGACAGCAAGGCCACCATGACTATCTGTCTTCAAGATCGGAAAACGAATTCCAACCAGTTGCAAAAAGGGGTGAGACAGGGCGATAATATTTGTCCAAAACTGTTCACCTCTGCACTGGAAGATATATTCAAGCTTTTGAACTGGAATGGATATGGTGTTAACATCAATGGCGAATACATTTGCTAATGATATAGTCATCATGGCAGAAACCCTGGAAGACCTAAGCACAATGATCAGTGATCTTTATATTGTTTCTCAACAGGTGGGTCTTAAAATGAACATGGGTAAGATGAACATCTTGTCAAATGCCCATGTCGTACCAATGCCGGTTTACGTTGAGAACGATATTATCGAAGCTGTTGATCACTATGTCTACTTAGCTCAGATGATCTAACTGGGTTGATCCAACTTCGACAAAGAGGTTAACCGACGAATCCAACTCGGATGGGCAGCGTTCGGGAAATTACGCCATATCTTCTTATCGCAGGTACCGCAGAGCCTCAAGATGAAAGTTTATAATCAGTGCGTGTTGTCAGTGTCGACATTCGGCACTGAGACGTGGTCGCTAACTATTGGTCTCTTTTCAAATTTCAAATTTAATTTATTGTAATAAAAAACGGCATTAATTACACCAATTACACATTATTACACACAAAAAATAAATAAAATATAATTAACAAAATTTTATGGCAAAGCAAATGTCAATTATTTAATTAAAAATGTCAACTATACCACATACATATAAAGTCAAATAAATCATAAAACCAGATACCTTATCTACAATAAAATAATACACAAAAAACAATCACAAAACAATGTCAAATTAAATACCTTCACAATATGTCAAACAAATGGACAAAATGGTTTTCCAGTTGTCAATAGATAGGTCAATATCAGGGTTAGCGTCAAGGAGTGCATTGAGGTTGTGCAGAGACCGACACAGAGGGGACTTGGCCCGGGCAATAGTGCGACTACCAGAATAACTACTCAGAATAACTTATTTCTTCTGTTGGGCCTGTGTTGCACATAGTTGTCCGGGACAAATAACCTGCACAGTCGTTCATGTAATTCTGAAGAGTCGACGGACCCTCTCAGTACTTTACAACTCATAGTGAGCTGTTCTAGCAACCTTCTCACTTCCAGAGAATTGAAGCCAAGCTGTCCAAGCAAGAACCTAGTGGGATAGAGGTAGGGATAGAAGCCATAAAGCCTCTTGTAAAAAGATCTTAAAAATGCCTTCTGCACCTTTTCAAGCATCAGTGTGTAGGTAACATGATGCGGGTTCCAAACACATGCGCTTGATTCTAATTTGCTCCTCACAAGAGTATTAAATAAGGTTCGTATGACCTGCGGATCCTGAAAATCCTTTGCGTTGTGCAACACAAAGTCCAAGCGACGAAAATACTCTTTGGCCATGTTGGAAATATGGTCATGAAAAGTGAGTTGTCGGTCAAAAGTAACTCCTAAATCTTTAATAATATTTACTCTGTTAATGTCAATATTGTTTAAATTATAATTATAATCAAGTAGATATTGTTTACGATCAAATGTCATTACATAGCATTTATCAGAATTGAAAAACATTCTATTACTAACGCTCCATTCGAATATAAAATTTATGTCCTTTTGCAAATTAAAGCAGTCATTGTATGATTTAATCTCTAGTATGAGCTTCAGATCATCAGCGTACAAGAGACATTTAGCTATATTCACTACCTTGGCTAGGTCATTGATCATAATCAAGAATGGGAGCGGGCCGAGCACTGATCCTTGACTGACTCCAGATCGAGTATGATATGGTTCAGACACATACATGCCATGCCTCACATATTGCCGACGATCTCTCATACAGTCTGAGAAGAAAGTGAGAAGATGGGGAGTAAAACCGATAGCAAATAGCTTACGTAGTAGGATGTCGTTATCTATTTTGTCAAAAGCCTTCTGAAAATCAAAATACACTACATCAACCTGTACTCTCTGATCCAAAGCCTTTGAGATGTAGTCCACTAAGCATAGTAAGTTAGTATTAACAGATCGTCCAGGTCTAAAACCATGTTGCTCATCACCTAAGTACTGTTTAACTTGCCTATATATTTCTTTATGCAGTATGTATTCAAATACCTTGGCGGGTGAACACAGAATAGCTATGGGACAATATGTGTCCACCATTGTCCTATTGCTACTCTTAGGAATAGGTGTCACCCTGGATGTCTTCCACTGAATGGGGTAGATGCCATCTCTAAGAGAGAGATTAAAAATGTGATACAGGGGGAGAATCATGTGCTTCTTATTTGACTTTAAAACAAAACCGGGCAGGCTATCAGGTCCTGGTGAGCTAAAACTTGTGTAGGCCGCGGATAATATCATCAGGTGTAAGGGGGAGTACATTTACGCTACCGCTGCACTCGGCTTGTTCACAAAATGCATTAGGATTCAGTATAGGCATCTCGACTTGAAAAACGCTTGAAAAATACTCCGAAAACGCCTCAGCCAGATCTGCGCCGGCATGAGAGTTGCCTTCATAGGATACACAAGGCTCAAAACCACCTTTAGACCTTAAACTGTTTACATGGCGCCAAAAATATTGAGGGTGAAGTTTCAAGTTTTCCTCAGTATGTGTCATGTGTACTTTGTACGCCTGAGCAACACGAGTTTTCAAATTGGCACGTAAATCAGAGAATTCGTTATATTTAGCTAATGACTTTGAATTCTTCCATTTTCTATGCAATCTAGTTTTTAGGCGAATGTCTTTTATGATATCTACGCTAAACCAGACGCGATACCTGTTGCATTCAGAAATTTGCCTGTTCTTCTTAGGGACAGATAAATCAAATAACTTATAAAGTATTTCGTAAAAGGAGTCAGTGGCAGTACAAACATCATTCGATTCTGTGACACGCTCCCAAGAAGTTTCCGAGATCAGCGAGTCAAAAAGAGCAACATGCATTTTGTTAAAATTCCAATCGCTATATATATATATATATATATATATATATATAAAAATGAAATATGAATACATTCACAAATACATATGTATATATATATATATATATATATATACGTATTCTTGTATGTTTATTTTTTTCCGCTCCCTCTGGGCTTCAGCTGAAAACCAGCGCTGCGTGCCTTCGGCAAACAGCCTAATGCTGAGTTAAGGCCCATTCATCACCACTTTAACTATCTACTTTTACCTTTTCTTTGTTTTCCTTTTCTATTGTACCTACTTAATTATTCTAATTATTTGTATCTTTTATTTTTGTGTGTGTTGAATAAATGTATTTTCTTTCTTTCTTTCTTTCTATTCTTATGAGTAGAAAGAAAGATGATGATGTAGATGTGTGTGTTCTTTTTCTGGTTTTAGTACCAGAAAAATAAAGAATATAAATAATAATAAAAAGTAAGTAAAAATAATAAAAGAATACTTTACAAAAATATGAATATATAAATATTTATAAAAAGTACATAAATAAAAAAAACAACATACTAAATATATACTGTATACGCCACATCTCTAAAAACTCGATTAGCATTCTGCAACAATAATTGCCCATCCCTACTTCCTAAATATTCTCATCCCTACGAGTAGCAGAACTCTGTAAATTTTAAATATCTCCCAAAGCCACTGCGCCTACATATACAATATACGAATATATACAACCCAAAAATATGTTACATTGTTTGTCTTATTACATTGAATACTGCGTATATAATAAGACAAACAATGTAACACAGTTCTAAGTCAGAGAGGACATTTAGTGGACTTTAATATATTTTTTGCAAATTTCTATAGATTTAGCTTGCCGGACGATTAGGCAGTTTATTCCACAATCGGACCGCTTGCACAGTAAATTATTTGCTGGAGAATTGTATATAATGCACAGGCATCTTCAATTGAAGTGTTTCTGAAGAGCGAAAGGGTCAAGGATTGGAAAGATGTAAGAATTGCAACCGCTCCTTGAGATAGGACAGGTAGATAGGTGGGAAAAAGACAGAATGTAAATAGGTAAAATTTTCTTAGAGATACCGTTCTATTTAAAACTTATATAATTATTTTAGCTAATCTATCGATATAATAATTTAAGTATATATGTGTACCTTTAGTTTGAAATGCTGAAACGCTAATAAGCGAAGTTTTTTTTATGAATGAGAGCAAAGATCGATTTTATAGAAATTTTCATACGAAACCAACCGACGCCTTTAAAAAAAATATCGTTACTATCGCCACTGGGTGGCAACCCAGTGGCACGGAACCATTCGGGCTATTTAAAAAATCGCCACTGAGTGCCGCTGAACCATAGGGAGGAGGAACACCCAAGCCTAGTCAAAGCTTACGTTATTACACTAACACCACATAATAAATCCTAGTAGATATACGAACGAAGGAGGAGTCAGCCGTGTGGGTCAGCTAGAATTAAATTATAATCCGCTTATTCAAAAACATTGTCATAACTTTCAAAATTCTGGGCAAAAAGTGTGCTGCAAAGTGCATTAATTACTTTGAATTAAAATGACTGCTACTTATCAATAACAGTTATTTGCCCTCCAAAGAACGAAGCGATGTAAAACCGCTTATAACTTAGAAAAATCATTGAGTTTCTTAAGTCGAGGACCAAACTCGGTGTCTTTGGATTTGAAGTCGCGCTATTATACCGCTAATCTACCATCGCATTGAACTTACCAATAATTGTAAAATATTAAATAAAGGCATCCATGTTTTTTCTTAGTTAGCTAAGCGGATAACTCTAACCATATTTTGAAAGTATGCTGCATAAATAAGCGCATAAATCGACTATGCTACTATACATACTTTGGACATCTACAAGCTGAATTTGTCGATTGTCCAGGAAAAATAAATAGAGCAAAACGTTGTCTCTACAAACACTCGGAAATTTTAGATTACTGCAGTTATTCATGAGGTCGTTATTGTTGAAAGTTTTAATAGCTTTTTAAATGATTATTTGCATAGAGAAACTGGAGTTGTTATTTTTGTGAGTAACACCAAATATAACATATGTCATATAGTCATATAATCACGAACTTGTACTTTGTAGAGCAAAGGAGTCGCTGCTAGTACGGCATTCTCGTTTCTTGCAATATGTCAGCTACATCATTGAAAATTTCAATGCTCTCGGAAGTGGTAAAATGTTCTAAAATCGAGGAACGGAGTAAGCTTTTAAGACTGGTGGTGATATTTTTAAGCTACGTCTAGTCCAGCATAATACCATAAAGGGATTATTAAATGCATTTGTGAACAAATTAAGGAAAATTATCGGGAAGGTTATTAGGGGGGGGGGGGGGGGGGGGTTGCATAAATAAATAAAATGACTTAATTTAATGAAAAACTACGATGATAAAACACTATATTAGTCCATTATATAAGTTGATCTATAAGACGATATATTAGAGGTGTTGATTTCTGGTATTTACCGAATATCAAAACAGCCGGTTAACCGGTAAAAACCATACCGGTAATGCATGCCCAAATCTGATTAAATTCCGAAGACAAACCATAAATCAATATTACTCGTATGATATGTTTATCGTAGATTATAAAAAAAAAAAATGCAGTTGATAATTTGACATAAGAGCCATCAATATAAATAGAACAAATAATTTCTGGTGAATCCAATGAGTGCTAGTAACTGGTTGAAACAATGCGTGCCATCATAGTTCTTGCTGCGTGCCTTGCTGCGGTTGCAGGTAATTAAATAAATATATTAACTTATGAAATTTTCACAAAGAGTAATTCACCTCTCACAGAAATTAATTTGGCCGTTACCTTTGTCAGGTTCAATGCGTTATTTAGCTTGTTGCAGTGCCAAGTATACGTTTTAAATTATATTTTTCTAGTACAGACTCTTCTGTACATTGATGTTGTACTGTTATTTTTAGTCTACTTTCAAAAGGAGGAATTTGACAATTTAACTGTTTTATGTTTGTGTGTGGATTTGTATACTCATATTTACGGTATATCTGAAGGCATTTGGATGTTTTATTCAATGAAATTTCTATGGGCTCAAAATAACCTGTGCTATTCCAGGACCATAGGTACCTTTACTAAAATCAAATAGTTTATCGATGGATCGGCTTCTACCCAACGGAAAGATACAGAGTACGCCAGTAAAACTTAGCTAGGTATCCAACAATGAAACCACATTCAATCCATAAAGAAAAAATTATGAAGGCATGTAATCGCATGAAGAAGGTCCAGTAGCATTTAATTTATGCGCTAATTTTGATGTCTGTCACAAGTAGGTTCCGACAGAAAATCACTGCCAAGGCTTTATGGCCTTAACATTTGCTGAGTCGGGACCCGTTTGTGACAACATACAGCATTACTTTCTTACCTTTTATTTTTGTTTGTTTTTTGTATAATGTTGTGTGTTGTCATAAATAAATGTATATACTTTCTTATTTCTTTCTTTATAACATATAAACAGATAGACAGACATCATTTATTATATATTGTTTCATTATTGAATAGCTTATTTTAGGTCTCTTAGTCATTTTTTAATTATCTTCGTTCTAAAGACTTTTTGATCTTACTGCTTTATTATAATTATAGAAGATGAGGTAAAGTTCATTGAGGGGAGGGTTTTTTAAGATATGGTTAATCACGTCAAGTGGGTTGTCATAATATGAAAAGGCTTTGAATATTTTAGATCGATTTTTGTACAATTTAGGGTTCGTAGTTTTTGAGTAATATTATAAGCAACACGTGAATTAAAACTGAGTTATCGCAAGGCCTTAGCGTGGAGTGGATGTTTTTCAGCATTAATAAATGTTTGAAAACAAAATTAAATACGTATTGACTGCATATCATACGGTTACACCATCTCTAGAACTTCTGTTTGAAATATTACAGCTGTAATTGCAGCTGTGCAATATGAAAGGCTTACGTCCAGCAGTGGGCAAGCAAAGAATGAAGATGGGCCAAGTGGGTTGTGAAAAAGCATTGATTGAACATTTGAAAACAATTTTTGTTTAAATTTAGGCTTCCCCGTTTTTTCGCAAGGCATCCCCGTTTCTTAGTCAGGGCAAACAACTACTGTACCTACTTAATCGTATCTCAGTATTATTTAATCTTTGATATAAACTAACCACGTAAGGACACCATCTCTAGAACCTCTGTTTAAAATATTACAGCTGTCCCCAGTAACCCACAAAAGATTGTGGGTGGCTCTGTGACCACCATTAACCAGTACCCCACCATCGCATCTCTGCTGTACCCATGGATTGGGGCCACCTTCTCGCAGGCTTGCGGTGGCACTATAATCAATAACAGGGCCATCCTCACTGCAGCTCATTGCCCATTGTAAGTAAAGTTTGGTAAATATTTAACCTTCCCAACTGTGCTACCGGTCCCTTTAACTGTTGTACCTACTCGTAATTTTACAATTGTATCATTTTGAATTTCAGTGGTGACGCAGTTAACAGGTGGCGCGTCCGTGTCGGATCTACATGGGCCAACAGCGGCGGTACCGTCCACAATTTTGCTTCATTCACTACCCATCCCAGCTACAATAGATGGACTCTTGATAACGACATTGCCATCATGCGCACTGCCACTAACATCGTCTACGTGAACAACGCCGTGCAGCCTGGCCTTATTGCCGGGGCCAACTATAACCTCGCTGATAACCAGGTCGTCTGGGCTGCTGGATGGGGAACCACTTCTGTAAGTAACATACTATTTGTTGTTTTATTCACAAAAATGTGTATTTTTTGGTCTTGGTCCCGTTTCAAAATGTGTTAATGCAACACGCTTAACTGTTGTGTATATGTTAATACCGTAATATATTTTTGACTTTAGCGGAGGGTATTGTGTTTATCAGCCTATTAATGTATGTCTGTTCCTTTGTGGTACTATGTAGACCAAACACTTGGACTGATTTTAATGATTCTTACTTCAATCGATTTATCCGTTACTTACCTGTGGCACAACTGCTTGGCACTACCAGTTGTGCCATGGGGAATTGCTATTCCTTTAAGCACTACTAGTTGTGCCAAAGGGGGGGGGGGGGGGGGGGGGTGTTATTTTGTTGTCCAGTCTGTTCTATCGTAGAACAGCATGGACGGCCAATACACAATTTGTTCGGATCCAATATGTAATACTGCTCAGTAGAACAGATTGTTTTTTTTGTCTAATCTGTTATATAGTAGAACAAGTAGTAGAACCAGTTGGCCTAACCCAGCACTACATCTTTCGATTGTGTCAACGGGATAATATATTTACCTTTAGCACAACTGGTAACAGGAAAATTGAAAGTTTCCGCGGGAAAACTGGAAAATGTTGATTACTCACTGTAAGGAACAATGGTCTGTGGTTCATATGAAAACGAAATAACAAGGCTGTCAAAAAATATCAAGAGCATTGGTGCTATAACTACTTTTGCATTGGTTTTTAATGTCCTAGAAGAAAATAGGTTGCTGTTTTCTCGATAAACAGTAGTCTGCGCGTACTAAGTCGCGGGCGGTAATACTAGTACCTAATATAATTATATGTAATTATTTTTTAGGCAGGAGGTTCACCTTCAGAGCAGTTGCGTCACGTCCAGATCTGGACTGTCAACCAAGCCACCTGTAGGACACGCTATGCGGTAATTGGAATGACTGTCACTGACAACATGCTGTGCTCCGGCTGGCTCGACGTCGGCGGCCGCGACCAGTGCCAGGGAGACTCTGGTGGCCCTCTCTACCACAACGGCGTCGTCGTCGGTGTCTGCTCCTGGGGAGAATCCTGCGGACTGGCTCGCTACCCTGGTGTCAACGCTCGCGTCTCCCGATACACTGCTTGGATTCAGGCTAACGCTTAAGTTTTAGATGATGTCTAAATACTTTTTTACTAAAATGTGACGAATATTACTCGGGTTTTTTAATTTTCTTAGATAATGTTGTAAAAGACCATTGTGGTGTTAAATTATACATGATCACTCGTCGGGTATACTAACATTATTGAAATAAATATATACTTGACCAGTTGCAAATGACATTGATGCAAATTAATTGACAAAATGCATTCAATTTATAATAAAATTGTACCCCTAAATTGATATAACTATTTTAACAGCCTTGTGTGCGCTAAACACGAGGCCAGTTTTTGAAGACAGAATATCTTCAAAATGTATTCGAGCACGAGGCCAGTGAAAGGCCAGTGTCTTAACTGACTCTCTAAACTGGCTCGCAAACTGGCCTCGTAACCAGGGGGCATAATTTAAAATGTAAACGTTATATGCCATACTCTAAATTACAGATGTGTTGTTTAACAATACGATCTTAATCCTGTAACAAAGCAATAAGTAAATTGAATTTAGATACCACCGGCTAGGTAGGTATTGTATTTTTATAATCAAGAGGTTTGCGTTTAATCACTATCTATACTAAAGTGATTATGCAATTGATTCTTTCCCTGCTGTCGACAGTTATACTGCCAGCATAAGGCGATGGCAAGCTTGTCGATGTTCTATCTTGTATATTGCACTTATTTTAATGTTCACGTTAAAACAAAAAGCTGAGAGACATTTGTTAATATGGGCCCTATATCTCCGCCATTTTGAAAATTTCGAAGAACAGAGTCGACAAAAATAACATTTTTATCGGTTAGTTCCCAGTTCGTATAATACCGGTAAGTACGTATATGCTCAATTCGTACAATTAGTTTTGCTCCCATACCCAATTCGTCCAATGGATGGTTATTGCTCCATTGGTTTGGTTTCTTAGTATTTGGAGGTAAAACTAAAATCGTAAGTCATCACAGTGGGGACAAAACTCCCGGTAGTTAAATTAATCTGGACACCATCTCACCACAAGTAGTAAGTTCTCTGGGTAAAAATAAATCGTCTCAACAGTAACACCTACATTATATAATAATATTTTAACTTAACTATCTTTGAATTTATGTTTGCCTTGTACCGTTGAAATAAAGGCGACGGACTCTAGGTCACACCGTTTTATCATAGTGTGACCACGAGTAATTATTTTTACTCGTGATCACACTGCATAGTGTGACAACGAGTAAGCTGCAAAGTACGAAAACGAACGCGCGGGTTCGAATCCTGCAAGGTGCAATCATTTGTGTGATGAGCAGAAATATTTGTTTCCGAGTCATGGATGTAATATTCTTATCTATGTATGTTTATCCGTTATCTAGTGCCCATAGCACAGGGTATCATAGTTTGGGGCTAGATAATTGGTGTGGAAATGTCCCGAATATATTATTATTATTATTATTATTATTATTATTATAAGATTCGTAGTCACACCAGTGTGGGAAAATACCAATTACTTATTGACATAATTTAAAACCTAATTTAAGGCGGTGGTCATGGTCACGGCAGGGCAGGGGGTGCTAAGAATCCCCGGGCTACGGAAGGCCGCCAAAACCGACTGACTCTGGCTACGTATAACGGACGCACGTTACGGCTCGACGAACATCTCACGCAATTGGTAGAGGAGCTGGGGCACATGAGATGGCACATTCTAGGGTTATGTGAAGTCGGAAGAGAGGGAGAGGATACCGTAACCTTGTGGCCGGAGCCCCTCCGAGGGTGTTTACCAGCTCAAAGGGACTCCTAGCTCACAATATTAAGTAACAGGTGTAGAGGAAACTTCATGGTGTGAGCCATCCTTTTGGCTATGGGTAGATTTATCTCATAATGGAAGATAATAGGCTCACAGCTGACATAACTTTGAGGTACACTTCTTCAGACCCACAGTTTTGGTACTATGGTATTTCCAATTAAAGTAATTTCACCATCAGGAATCGGCGTGGGGTAATAATAAAAACATAGTACTATATATGCCGGTGCACAATTATTATTATATTATTACGAAATCTTGTTGTACAAAATCGCATCTCCTCACCATAGAGTTGGGCCAAAGCATCCATGACAATAGGAATGACAGGTTATTTGAATTTAGAATTAATAATGACAAACTATCAAATGGGTATGATTATGAAAAAATTAAGAATTTATGAAAAAGGTTTCACATCGTCACAACCTTAGAGTCCGGCCATCTTATGTATTTCAGGGAAGGAGACCAGCAAACCCAAGGTGGTGTCGGGTTTCTTGTCAATAAGGTCCTCTTTGACAACATTGTATAAATCTCCAGTGTTTCGAATAGGATTGCATACCTCGTAATGAAATTAACCGAGAAGTATATATATATATTATATTATAATTCAATATATAATTCAAAGTTATTCAGGTATACGCACCAACTTCGAAACACTCGGATGATGAAGTAGAGGATTTGTACGAAAACATATCTAAAGCCTTGCACAACACCTCCAAGGCTCACTTCAATGTTTTCATGGGAGACTTCAACGCTAAAGTGGGAGTACAGACATTCAGCAAGTCGGTAGTAGGACAACACGGATTTGGCAGCAGAAATGACAAGGGATAAATGCTAGTCAACTTCCTCGAAAAAGAAGGACTGTTTTTAATTAACTCATTCTTTAAAAAGCAGCCCCAACGGAAGTGGACATGGCAAAGCCCCGATGGTGTGACGAAAAATGAGATCGACTTCATCATAGCGGACAAAAGCGCATATTCAGAGATGTCTCTGTGATCACTAGGTTTAAAACCGGGAGTCATCACCGACTTGTCCGAGGCACTCTGGAAATTGATTGCAACATTGAACGTCTCCGTTTGATGAAGTCCACGCTTCAACCTAAACTGCTCCAAACCGTTATTGGATCTGAAACCTTCCAGTTGAAATTGGAGAACCGATTCGCTGCCTAGGAAAACATAATTGACGTTGACATTGACAAGGAACTTGACCAGGTGGTGGGAATCCTGAGGGAAGAGAAAACGAAGTTCTGCCAGATGCGGCGTACAGGCAAATCAAAATCAGGGAAATCAAAACTTTCGGTGGAGTCTCTGCAGCTCAATGAGAAACGACGCGAAGCACCAGCAGTGACTTTGTCAGGACAGCAGAATTTTAATAAGCAAATAACCAAGCTGGTAGCTGGCGAGACCTCCAACGCTTCAATACAAGCGCTATAGAAGAAGCGATACAGCGAAATCGGGGTTCAAAAGTCTTCGTACAACAGCTTGGTCGTAGTGATCTGACGAAGTTGACCACATCAAGCGGGAAAGTTGTCGATTCTAAGCCGGAGATTCTCGCGAAAGTTGAAGATTTCTATGGCCGACTGTACGTGTCACACGCCACGCAACCCGAACCCGATATCGAGGATTCCAGGGCCACTTTGACCCGCCACTATACCGAAGAGCTGCCAGAAGTCAGCCTTGACGAAATCGAGATGGCTCTGAAACAGCTCAAAAATGGAAAAGCCCCGGGTGAAGATGGAATTACTACGGAGCTCCTAAAGGCAGGAGGTACTCCCACGCTTAAAGAGCTTCAGAGTATGTTTAATTCTGTTATCTTCTCTGGGAGAACTCCAAAGGCATGGAACAAGAGTGTGGTCGTCCTGTTTTTTCAAAAACGGTGACAAGACCCTTTTGAAAAACTATCGGCCCATTTCCCTCCTGAGCCATGTCTACAAGCTGTTTTCGAGAGTCATCATTGCACGGAGATTCGACGAATTCCAACCAGCAGAGCAGGCCGGGTTTCGGGGAGGATACGGCACCATAGACCACATCCATACAGTGCGGCAGATTATACAGAAGACAGAAGAGTATAATCAGCCCTTATGCCTGGCATTTGTGGACTATGAGAAAGCCTTTGACTCTATCGAGACTTGGTCTGTTTTGGAATCCCTGCAACAATGCCAAGTCGACTGGCGGTATATCCAAGTGTAGAGATGTCTGTATGACGCCGCAACAATGACCGTCCAAGTACAGAACCAGCTGACTAAGCATATCCCCTTGCATCGAGGTGTGAGACAAGGGGATGTTATTTCTCCAAAATTGTTCTCAAAGGCATTGGAGGATACGTTTAAGACTCTGGACTGGAAAGGATATGGCATTAACATCAACGGTGAGTACATCTCACACTTGAGATTCGCAGATGACATCGTCATTGTGGCAGAAACGTTGCAGGACTTGCAACAGATGTTGGACAGCCTAGATAATTCTTCTCAAAGCATTGGTCTCCGGATGAACTTTGACAAAACAAAGTTCAACGAACATGTTATTCCGGAACCAATTGCTGTTAACGGAACTGCTCTCGAGGTTGTTCAGGAGTATGTTTCTCTGGGGAAAACTTTGCAACAAACTACTTCGAGAATACTGCAGAAGAATACAGCTGGGATGGGCAGCATTTGCGAAACTTCGTCGAGTCTTCTCGTCACCAACACCGCAAAGTTTCAACACAAAAGTCTTCAACCAGTGTGTCCTACCTGTTATGACATACGGAGCCGAGTCGTGGACACTCACGGTATGACTAGTCCGCCAATTTAAGGTCGCTCAGTGGCTATGGAAAGGGCTATGCTTGGAGTTTCTCTGAAAGATCGTATCCGGAATGAAGTGATCCGGCAGAGAACCAAAGTTGTCGACATAGCCCTTAGGATTAGTAAGCTGAAGTGGCAGTGGGCTGGTCATATTTGTCGAAGAACTGGTAACCGTTGGGGTAGACGTGTTCTTGAGTGGAGACCGCGGCTCGGTAAACGTAGTGTAGGGTGCCCTTCAGCTAGGTGGAGTGCCAATATACGCAAAGTGGCTGGCAGCAGTTGGAAGAGAAGAGGCGAAGATCGGGATCAGTGGAGTGGTTTGGGAGAGGCCTATGTCCAGCAATGGACTGACACGGGCTGATGATGATGATGATGAACTGGATAAATAACGACATGGAACGAATTGGGTATTGTACGAACTGGGAACTAATCTAATTATCGAACCTGGTCACAAAATTTCACAAAAATTGGTTTAGAAATGTGACAGCTGGATATCCGCCGGACAAACGAAAGCATTATTGCCCAAGCTGAAAAAAAGAGGCTTCGCTCGTGTTTCGCGCTTGCTCGGTTAAAAGTACTAATTAACATAACTAAAAAATTACGGTTTCTATATGTTTTTTTTGTACGAGTTACTTTAATGCCGTTCCTAATAACACATAATAAATAATAGTAATACGTACCCTTGTCTTAATTTAAAAGTACCTTCAGTTTTTAAAAAATATGAAAGATTTGGGATACTAGAGCTTAATAAGAATTTACTACAAAAAACACAATCTAGGATTTACTAGTTTACAAACTATAGTCGACTAAGTTAAAGCGTAGTTCTAACCGTTTCAACTCTGGACAAATTCTATTGTGAGAGACAGAGTACAACAGTAAAACTACTTTTTTGAGCTTTAAATTAAAATTTGTAGCTATCGCAATGTGGTTTCTATTGTAACTCTTTGTTGTTGTCATTAATACGGAAGCCTAAGTCTATGCTGTCCGACACGCAATTGGTCGATATGTTATTATTTTATTTTATTTTTTTATTCAGGTCTTCACCAATTGTTAAATTAATCCATGCATAAAATTGAGTCATTTTTTGAATGCTTAATGTATATTCTATTACAGGTAAACACTACATGCGTTTATAAATCGCAAATTTTGGGCATAAATTAAAATGAATACAATGTAAACATGTCACGACAACATTGGCCTGCCGGAGGTTAAATTATCTATATACTTATAATAAAACTGTAACGGGTCCAATTCTGTACATTGAAGATAATTTGAAAAAAATTTTTGGACCTTACTCTAGATTCGATACTGAAGCGAAAATTGTTTTTTTTTTTATTTTTGTCTGTCTGTCTGTCTGCCTGTACCTTGGCTAGGCATCACGCCGAAACTACTGAATGAATTTAAATGAAACTTGGTATGATTTGAGTTCATACTACGAGGTAGGACATAGGCTACTTTTCATCCCGAAAAATGAAAGGGTTCCCGCACGATTGGGCTTGAAAGTTATTTCAAAAAACACTTACCACTCTGAAACTGCTGGACGGATTTTGATGGAACTTGGCAAAGTCATAGTTTATAAAATGGTTTACAATTGAGGATACTTTTTATCCCGAAAAAAAAAATAGATCCTGCGGGATAATGTCATGTCCGTCTGTCTGTCCGCACCTTGGAAGTGAATCACGCCGAAAATACTCAATGAATTCAAATGAAATTTGGTATGATTTGAGTTCATACTTTGAGGTAGGACAGCATACTTTCCATCCCAAAAAGTTAAAGGGTTCCTGCAGGATAGGCGTTGAAAGTTATTTAAAAGAACACGTATCACGCTGAAACTACTTGACGGATTTTGTTGAAACTTGGCACAATCATAGTTTATATAATGGGTAAAAATTGAGGATACTTTTTATCCCGAAAAATAAAGTGTTCCTTTGGGATAAAATTCTGTAAATTGAAGATATTATGTAATATTTTTTGGAGGACTTTCTATCTTCAATACTAAAGCCAACACTGTATTTTTTTTATTTTTGTCAGTCTGTCTGTCTGTCCGTCTGTCTGTACCTTGGCAGCGCACCACGCCAAAAATACTTAATTGATTCAAATTAAATTTTGTATGATTTGAGTTCACACTTTGAGGTAGGACACTGGATACTTTTCATCCCGAAAAGTTAAAGTGTTCTTGCAGGAAAATTATTTAAAAGAACAGCACGCTGAAACTATTGGACGGATATTGATGCAACTGGGCATAGACATAGTTTATAAAATAGGTAAAAATTATGGATACATTTTGCCCCAAAAAAATGAAGGGTTCCTGTGGTATATGGGTCCAAATGGTGTACATTAAAGATAGAGTGTTTTTTTTGGAATTTACTCTGTATTCGATTATGAAGCCTAAACTGTATGTTTTTTCATTTTTGTCTATATGTCTGTCAGTCTGTATCTTAGCCGCGCATCACGCCGCTGGAACTACAAGATGAATTCAAAATAGGGCATAGGATACTTTACATATCGAAAAATTTATGGGTTATTATTTAGGGGTTGAAAGTTTAAAAGAACACGTACCACGCTGAATGTAATTGACGGGTTTTGATGCAACTTGGCACTGTCTTAAGTTATATGATGGGTTAAAATTGAGTACACGTTTTTATCCCGAATAAATAAAGGGTTTCTGCGGGATATGGGTCCAAAGTTATGTTAATATTTAAGTAATAAAAAATATTTAGTTTTAGTTTTTTAGTTATCTATATTCGATACTAAAGCCAAACTGTTTTACTTTTTAATTTTGTCCGTCTGTTTGTCCGTATCTTGACCACGCATCGCACCCAAATTACTTAATGAATTCAAATGAAAAAAAATGCCCTGTGCTTAAAAAAGGTATTGAACAATATTTTATTTGTTAATCGTGTCTTTCTTTCTGTTTGTCTGTATGTTTGTTTGTTCACGCATCACGTAAAAAGTACTGGGCCGATTGCAATGCGGTTTTCATTGTCAGATAGCTTAGGGTTTGATTTAAATCTCGATCCCGTGAGTTAGAAGCTGAGCAATTGATAAAGTATTTTTAACGGCTGAAGAAATTTTGTTCAAGTGTTGGTATATTGGTCCTGGAGTAGCACATTATGGTACCTTGAACCCAAAGAAAAAAACGCGTGCAAAGCCGCGGGTACAGCTTGTATATATATTATTTGGTTCCTAACCTACATAAAGGACACCTTTCAAATTATTGACTTCCTAATGATCTACCGTGTATTATCTTTCCGAAATTTGAAAAAAAAAAGATTCTCCAAATATATCACTATGATTGCTACATTCATTAAGGAGGTTGTAAAGTCTAGGGATGGGTGAGTTGCTACCAAGAGCTGTATAACGTGATGGGCCTGCGAGTGGCTTTACATGATTCCGCGGGTATCTTAATGGTACCTTAAGTTTAAATTTGCTTATAAGTTTGGGCAATCCACTTTGTTTCGAAAGATTTTGTATAAAAAGCAAGATCTAATAAGTTTATACGTTTTGAAAGGGAACTGGCCAACTGAAATGGCCAAGTCTATTTTTATACGATCGTATTTTAGAAGCTACCCCTAAAGTCTTTGCTAAATGCCTGAGGAATCTTTTCTGCAAACGTTCAATCCTCAGAGGATGAGTAGAATAGTGTGGTCGCTATTTTAGTCTCAATACTCAATAGTAGTTTCACTTGAGTACGTTTTACACACTTCTGCTTGCGGTCGGTTGGTAGATGTTCTTACAAAAATAATATAAAAGTACCCTATTTCTAATTTACTAAATATACGAGATTTCGATTTGCTGATGATATAGTCTTCATGGCAGAAACCCTGAAAGACCTTAGCCCAAAGCTGTGACCTCAATATTGTTTCCCAATAGGTGGGTCTTAAAATGAACACGGGTAAGACGAACATCATGTCAAATGCGCATGTCACACCCATGCCGGTTTATGTTGGGAACGATATTATCGAGTCTGTTGATTACTATGTCTACTTAGGTCAGACGATCCAACTGGGTAGATCCAACTTCGACAAAGAGGTCTACCGATGAATCCAACTTGGATGGGCAGCGTTCGGGAAATTCCGCCATAACTTCTCGTCGCAGATACCGCAGAGCCTCAAGACGAAAGTCTATAATCAATGCGTGTTGCCAGTGATGACATACGGCACTGAGACGTCGCTAACTATTGGTCTCATACACAAGCTCAAAGTTGCGCAGCGTGAATTGGAGAGAGCTAGGCTTGGTGTTTTACTACGTGATAGAATCCGAAACGACAAAATCCGTAGAAGAACCAAGGTTACCGACATAGTTCTCAGAGTTTGCAAGTTGAAGTGGCAATGGGCAGGCCATATAGTTCGCAGAACCGACAACCGCTGGGGAATAAATATTCTTGAATGGCGACTACGAACAAGCACTTCCGAAGTGTACTTCCCACACGATGGACCGACGACATTGTAGCCATTGCAGGAAGTTGGTGGATGAAGGTGGCACAAGATCGCTCATCAAGGTGCTCTTTGGGGGAGGCCTATGTTCAGCAGTGGACTTCTAAAGGCTGAAATAATGATGATGATGAACTTCGGGTAGACTATGCTAAAACTTAAAAAACTTTTTTTTTCCTTTTAATGTTTTTTGGTATGAAAAACTTTAGAAGGCATCATGTGAACTATTGTATATTATATTTACAATATATTTATATATTTTTCCCTATTTATCAACATAAACAATAGTAATTGACACAAACAATAATAAACACGTCCGATCGAGCCGCTTAAGTCGAGTCGTGTGTATAAGATACGATAAAATAGGTAATTTAATGGACGGCGTAAAAGTCGCATGTATGACACACAATTTTATTCATCTAGCAAAAGACATCGTACATAATGGTATGTGATACATACCACAGTTTTGACCAATTTTGTAAAAAAAACATTAAATATTTAACAACTTAATAAAATGTGATATTTAGAAATAACATATAAAATTTTACTAAAATCATCAATCGGGTGATATTGCTCTTCATCTTGGGAAATAAAAACCTGTAACAGTATTTTCTATCCTCGTCAATCTCTAAGCATATCACACAGTTTTTGAGGTCTGGAGTAAAGCCACAAATACGTATTTTTAAAAGAATTACTTTTCACTACAAAACTACCTTGTATAACCCCGTAATTAGAAAAACCGAGTAATTCGTAAACAAGCGTAGTCGTACGCATTTTCCCCGTACCGGATGGTAAGTCATACATACGATATGCGGTGTCTCCTTGCGCCCACACCGCATCTCCACGTAAACTGTCGCATAAGACAATACGGGAATATTTTTTTTTAATATTTTCAAGTCGATGTCAAGTTATAATTTATATACAAAATACCCAAAACATGAAAGCTTCCATTTCTGTTGATACGATAGTCTACATAGGAGCCATCGATATACTAGTTTGCTGTAATCGTTACTCGCAACGCGCCCCTGCATCACACGTGTAGCTTAGGGTTTCTCTAAATATTTCATTGTACAAATCACTATATGGGCAATGCGAGTGTCACCCGCACTTATGTTATTACACTATGACAACACATAATAAATTCTAGTATACGAACGAAAGAGGAGTCGGCCGTCAGCCAGAATAAAAATTATAATCCGCTTATTCAAAAACAATGTCATAACTTTCAAAATTCTGGACAGAAAGGCACACTTTCTGTAAAAGGCATTAATTACTTTGAATTAAAATGACTGCTACTCATCAATAACAGCCCTCCCAAGAATGAAGCGATGGAAAACCGCTTTTAACTTAGAAAAATCATTGAGTTTTTAAGTTCTAACTCGGTATCTTTGGATTTGAAGTCGCACTATTATACCGCTATGCTACCATCGCATTGAACTTACCAATTGCAAAATAAAATAAAAATGGTGGCCTTGTTTTTTCTTACGATCGATAAAATTGGGACTGCAATTAGGATTTTTTAAAGAACGTTCGTATGCAAAATAATTACTTTCCAACGGTTTAAAATAAGATGAAATATTTCATCGGATATTTTTCTTCCTGTTACCTTGGTTGTCGTCTATTAAAGTTGACTTTATCAAATTATTATGTGAAAAATAAATAATTTTATTAAAAAAATACCTAAATCTTAGAAAAAGATATTGCACAGAATGAATAGTAATTCAGCAGGAAAAAAAAATTTTTTTTTTAGTTTTATCGTATTTTTAAATGCATTAAAAGTAACATTGCTTTAAATGTACGGATAAAACGTCTCACTCGTGAACAATTATTATATATAGATTCTCTTTACTAGGCTTTAATGAATAAATCATAAATATAAAAACTAGATAACTGATTAAAGGCATGCAATCACCGGTAAAATTAATAACAGGTAAAAGAAACCGGTACAAAAATATTACCGGTTAACCGGTAAATCGTGTTAACGGTGACCGAAAACTCATACCATATTTTGAAAGAATGGTGCCAGAACTTAACCTGGACCTGAAAGTAATGACGAAAAGTGATGTTTAATATCTGGCGAACTCTATCTATAGAATGCTTTTACATACGGATCTAAACCTTTGATGAACCAAGCATATGACTTATGTGACTCTGAACATGTACAAGGTGAATTGTCAAATGTTCAGGAGAAATAAATAGAGTAAAACGTTGTTTCTACAGAGACTAAAGGATTCTAGATTACTGGAGTTATTGTTGAGGTCGAGATTGTTGAAAGTCTTAATAGCTACCCATGTGCTTATTTGCATAGAGAAACTGGAGTTGGTATTTTGGTGCGCAACACCAAGTATAACAAACATATATCATATTTATAGTCATATGAACATAAACTTGCACCTAGTAAAGCTAGTTGTCACTGCTATTACTGTTCTCTTAGCTTATTTATTGCAACATGTCAGCTGCATAATTGAATATCTCAATGCTCTTGGAAGTGGTAAGATGTTCTAAAATTGAGGAACTGCTTAACAATATCACCGCCAGGTTTAAAGTTCCCTACTTTAAACCTGGCGGTGATATTGTTAAGCTACGTCCATTCCAACACAATACCATAGAGGGATAATGAAATGCATTTGTGAACAAATTAAGGGCAAATATCAGGAAGGTTCACTGAAATTGTAATATATTAATAAAAAGACTTAATTTTATAAAAACACGAAGATGATGAAACAAAATTTTAGTCAAATAAATAAGCAAATCAATAACACGATATATTACGGGTGTTAATCTCTGGTAATTTACCAGGTGTTAAAACAGCAGTGGACAAGCATTAAAACAGCCGGTTAACCGGTAAACCGGTACCGGTAATGCATGCCCTAATCTGATTAAATTCCGAAGACAAACCATAAATCAATATTATGATATGTTTATCGTAGATTATAAAAATATCATAATGCAGTTGATAATTTACACATAAGAGCCATCAATATAAATACAACACTTAATTTCTGGTGAATCCAGTGTACTATTAACTGGTTGAAACAATGCGTGCCGTCATAGTTCTTGCTGCGTGCCTTGCTGCCGTTGCAGGTAATTAAATGTGTATATTAATTTATAAAAAAATCACAAAGAGTAATTCACCTCTCACAGAAATCAATTTGGCCGTTATATATGTTAGGTTCCATGCGTTACTTAGCTTCGCTGTTGATACAGTGCCACGTATACATTTAAAAATAATTGTTCTTTTACAAATTCTTGCCTTCTGTTCATTGATGTTGTACTATTGTACTATTATTTTTAGTCTACTTTCAAATGGAGGTTATCAATTTGACTTTTGTTTCTGTGTGGGTTTGTTTACTCATATATACGGTTCATCTGAAGGGATTTGTATGTTTTATTCAATGACATTTTTATGGGCTCAAAATAATCTGTGTATCAAATAATATATCGATGGATCGACTTCTATCCAACGGAAAGATCTTACCAACAGTGAGCGCATGAAGTAGGTCCAGTAGCATTTAATTTATGCGCTAACATACAGACTGATAGACAGACCATTTATTAAATATTAATCTTTTTTATTATCTTAATTATAAAGACTTTTTGATCTTACTGATTTATTATAGATACAGAAGATGAGCTAAAATCCATCGAGGGGAGGGGTAGTTCAGATATGGTCCAATCAGGTCAAATGGGTTGTCATAATATGAAATGGCTTTGAAAATTTCTCAACAATTTTTGTTCAATTTAGGCTACGCAGTTTTTGAGTAATTTCATAAGTCAACACGTGAATAAAAACGGAATACTTGCACTAAGTAGGCCTTAGTTTGGAGCGGATATATTTCACCATTATTTAATGTTTGAAACCAAAATTAAATACTTATCATCTCTAGAACGCCTGTTTAAAATATTACAGTTGTCATTGCAGCTGTACATAATTAAAGGCCTACGTTCAGCAGAGGACAAGCATTGGATGAAGATAGGTCGAAAATAGGATAGGCTTGTAAAAAAGCTTTGATTGAACATTAGAATACTATTTTTGTTTAATTTTATACTTCTCCATTTTTTTAGCAAGGTTCTTATTCTGGACAAACAACTAGTGCACCTATTTAATTGTATTTCAGTATTATTTTTTCCATATAAACTAGTCACGTAAGGACACCGTCTCTAGAACCTCTATTTAAAATATTACAGCTGTCCCCATCAACCCACAAAAGATTGTGGGTGGCTCTGTGACCACCATTAACCAGTACCCCACCATCGCATCTCTACTGTACTCATGGACTGGGGTCACCTTCTCGCAGGCTTGCGGTGGCACTATAATCAATAACAGGGCCATCCTCACTGCAGCTCATTGCCCATTGTAAGTAAAGATTCAAAAATATTTGACCTTCCTAACTGTGCTACCTGTGTAACATTACCTGTGTTGTACCTACTTGTAATATTACAATTGTATCATTTTGAATTTTCAGTGGCGACGCAGCTAACAGATGGCGCGTCCGTGTCGGGTCTACATGGGCCAACAGCGGCGGTGTCGTCCACAATCTTGCTTCATTCACTACCCATCCCAGCTACAATAGATGGACTCTTGATAACGACATTGCCGTCATGCGCACTGCCACTAACATCGTCTACGTGAACAACGCCGTGCAGCCTGGCCTTATTGCTGGGGCCAACTATAACCTCGCTGACAACCAGGTCGTCTGGGCCGCTGGATGGGGAACCACTTCTGTAAGTAACATACTATTTGTTTATTTATAACAATATGTATCTTTTGGTCATGGTCCCATTTTAAAATGTCTAATGCTCCACGCTTGACTGTCCTGTATATATTAATACCAAATACTTTTTTGTGATTTTTGTATTTTTTCAGTCCAATTGTTAACCAATTGGACTGAAAAAATATAAAAAAGTACAATGACTTGTGTAGGCAACTCGATATTATTTTGCCTTGTTGTTAGGCGCATCATGTACCTACTTGTTTGTATAACGCGAGCCGCGCGAAGGACGGACGCGGGGCAAGGAAAAGAGTGCGGGGATGCGCGGGCGCTCGGCCGCCCGGGCTCCGGCCGGCAGCCGACCGCCGCGCCACGCGTCGTCGATTAGTGTGAAAATAACAACAGGAGAGCACGCGCGTCGCCCGTCGCACCGCGTCACGCGCCACCCGCGACTCGCGATCTTATTTTTGTATATAAACCTAATATCTCATGTTTCTGTGCTAATTTAATAAAAGTGGTTAAAGTGGAACTCTGTTTTTGATGGAACCCTGCACCTAAATAGTTTACAACTTGCATAAGAACACATATCAGCTTTAATTTTCAAGTGAAATATTAATAAAACATAATATAACTAGTGGCTCTGTGAGCTGTAGACCTCGCGCTTACAATTTTTTTTGCAATCTAGCAATGCACAGTAGCGCCATCTAATTACCTTATTATAAAACTTACATTAATAACCAAGGTGCTTCATCAATCCCTACCTAGTATGTAAAGGGCTGATTCCACAGAAACCTAAAAGTGAGAAATTTAAAGAAAATATTTTAACCTGTATACAAAGTTTCGTCTAGATCGGTTGAGAAATACGACCTGGAGAGGAGAACAGAAATCCGGACGGATAGACATCCGGATATACGAAAGCATTTTTGCCCAAGCTCAAACGGAGACGCTTCGCTCGCACTTCGTGCTCACTCGGTCAACTAGACTATTCTTCGCCTGTTCCAATTATAGTTGACGATCTTATGGATTCGCTAGTATTTATAAGGTATTCGTTAATACAATTTAATTACGACTGTCTCTGTGAGCGGTAGACCTCGCGCGCACAAACTATTTTGCAAACAATCTAGCGGTGCACAGTAGTGCCATCTAGTTATATTGTTATGTAAAACTAACATTAATAACCAAGGTTCTCCATCAATCCCTACCTAGTGGGCAAAGGGCTGATTCCACTGGTAGAAAACACTGGTAGAGCTATTCTGCTCATCATGCCGAAGATCCTCATCAGATCTTCACCAAATTGTTATGAGACCAATTTAAAGTTACAAATAAAAAAGTTTCAAATAAAAAAAGAACCATAGAAATCGGATCTAATAAGGTGGAGATATTCAGTAGCCCCTTTTTTGCCCTTTTTTGGGGGAAGTACGCCTCCAATCAAAAATCCCTGACGTTTAAAAAATTCTAACAATTCGTTTTACCTGTATACCAAGTTTCGTCTTGATCGGTTGAAAAATGCGATCGGGTGGCGGTCAAAGAGTACTACTGCGCGCATAGGGCGCATACGCACGCGGTAAGGAACTGGATAATTAAATGTTATTATGTTTTAGGCGGGAGGTTCAGCTTCAGAGCAGTTGCGTCACGTCCAGATTTGGACTGTAAACCAGAATACCTGTGCGACCCGCTACCGGGAACTTGGCCGTACCATCACCGCCAACATGCTGTGCTCCGGCTGGCTCGACGTCGGCGGCCGCGACCAGTGTCAGGGCGACTCAGGCGGCCCTCTCTACCACAACGGCGTCGTCGTCGGTGTCTGCTCCTGGGGAGAATCCTGTGCTCTGGCTCGCTACCCCGGAGTCAACGCTCGAGTCTCCCGCTACACTGCTTGGATTCAGGCTAACGCTTAAGTTTTAGATGATGTTTAAATACGTTTTTTAATAAAATGTGAAGAACATAACTCGGGATTTTTAATTAATAATAATATAATAATAATAATATATACGGGACATTTCCAGATCAATTATCTAGCCCCAAACTAGGATACCCTGTGCTATGGGCACTAGATAACGGATAAACATACATAGATAAGAATATTACATCCATGACTCGGAAACAAACATTTCTGCTCATCACACAAATGATTGCACCTTGCAGGATTCGAACCCGCGACCGTTCCATTTCTATTTTCTTTTAATTATTCTCCTACCCCCTCGATTTTAAAGTCACCCACTTTAAAATCGAGGGGGTAGGAAACACTACTTTCCTCGGTTCTGAAATTGACAGAGACTTGATATGGAAAAATCATATCAAAAAATATGCTGGAAGCTAGGCAGTACGTGCTTCGCGCTCTTTAGGGTATCCCGAGTGGTTTCCGCTAGATGGCGCGCGCGTGCTACTTTGAAATTGTTCACTCCGTACTGAAGTACGAGCTGAGCTCTGAGCCCATTCTGCAGAATGGCAACGGGCATTTATATATTCAAACTAAAAAGTTGGTCTGATTTTGACAAGCGAGGTATCAATCAATTTGTCTTCATTTATAGTGTCTTAGGCAAAAAAATGACTACGGCGAAGCACTTACTTACACGACCGTAGTCGAGATTAAGTTTTGAACTTATGTCTTGTTTATATGTTGATCGCTTTTAGCGATAGGACCGCCCATTGTGCCTTTTTTTAAAATATTTTCCTTTATATTTGTCCTTTAATTTTGCCCTCTGTTGACACCAAAAATAATTTTGTATAATAATAATGAATCCTTTATTGAGTGTTTATTATTATTATTATGTTTTAGGACCCCTGTGACTGTTTATAGGTAGGTACCAAAGTTTGGAACACTGAAAATCTTGTGCTACTCCTGTGGTACTCGAAATTGTGGCACTTTTTTGGGTTTTTCCAAAAAAACTACACTAAGGCATAGATAAATTATGACTAAGCGAGCGATTTTCAGGTATCTTTTCTAGTGGCTCTGTGTCCTTTTTTGGGGAAATAACCCACCAATAAAAAAAAATAAGTTTAACCTGTATACCAAGTCTCGTTTTGATCGGTTGAGAAATGCGACCTGTAGAGGAGAACAGAGATCCGGCCGGACTGACATCCGGAAGGACATACGAAAGCATTTTTGCCCTAGCTGAAACGGAGACGCTTCGCTCGCGCTTCGCGTACACTTTTGTATAGGAAACTAAATTTTCTGCAATTTTGAGATCAACTTGAACTCTGGTCCATTATTGTGGAGATACGGCCAGTCAAACAAGGCCAATTTAAAAAAATATGGATAGCTATCGGTTTGGTCATTTCCAAGATAAGTACTGGCTAAACTATTTTTATAGAAAAGTCATAAGAGAAGTTTTTTGTTTTTTTAATTAGCTTCAATTTCATTCAATTAGCTTTAAAACGGTACCTCTACGCCTCATAGTATCCTCAAAAACTAAAAATAAAGATATGTACCCGAAAACGCTTCCATAAAGTAGTTTTATTTTTAGAAAAAACTGGAATAAGTGCTATAATTTCAAGCACCATGGTAGTAGCTCAGTGTTGCAAACTTTGATATAAAGTACTCTCGCTTATGGGTCCTAAAAATATAAAAAAACGTAAATACATTGCGATGTTTGATTGTTTAATTGAAAACATTATTTGGTAAATACTTGATTTTACTTTCTCTCCTAGACTGCACTTTTACCTCTAGTAAAAAATCATTATAGAATGAGCTTCCAGTCTTTCCGTGTATAAAACGGTAGGTAGTTTATGGAGGAATTTCAACCCCCTCCCCCCTGCCTACGGCCGGGGGCCGGAGACAGGGTTTGTTATTGTTGACGCACAAGTATTAGTATAGCTGAAGGAAACACCCAAGGGTTTATTGAACCACAAAACACTACAATTACTATTGAAACTACAAATTTTAAGCAAATATTATTTTTTTACAGAAAATATAAAAAAATATGATTAGACAGATTTAATTATGACATTCTATTGACATGCGAAAAACCGCTGCGCCTTTCTCGTTTAATGCGTGTTCTTTTGACAAGCACAAATTAAGTCATGATTATTGTTTTTTCCCTGCTGATTTCTAGGCAGTACTATTATTTATTCTGTGCTACTATAGGGTTTGATGTACAATGTTTTTTGAGGAATCTTTAAAAGTAAATTCATGAATGAAAAGCTTTGAAATCTCAAAAATCGTAAAGCTAACTTTTTACCTCTTTTCAGAGCTAAAAGCGAAAATTTTGCGAAAATTGTTGATAATTGTCATTAAAATTGTTTTAGTAGAATTGGGGCCCTGGACAACTGACAATTTTGACTTATGCCTTATTAGAATTAGGTCGACGAATATTTATAGTTCACTTACATATTTATCATATAGATGGTTGTTTTTTTTAAGTGGCCTTTGACCACTAGATTTATTTTAACTGACGTCAATAAAAAATAATAATGTAATGTATGTATGTGTGTATGTATGTGTCATTATAATGTATATAATGTAGGTTCTCAAGTTTGTATGATGTATACACAAATATCATACAAACTTGAGAACCTACATAATATACATTACATTACATTATTATTATATTACATAGGTAAAATTATTGAAAATGACAAATATTCGTATATGTTAGTCTATATGAGTGTCTGAACAAATATTCGCGAAGTATGTATGTGTGACAATTGGCTGAAACATAGCTTGATGGATGACTCCGTTCCTTGCGAGACGTCAAACGTTATCGTCAAACGTCAACATGAAACCAAATGAATTGACATCTTATTGCGGGCCTCCGTGCGGATGGTGCCTCGGTGCAGTCTATGGTCGAGGAGTGGAGCGGAAGAGCGTCAAATCATCCATCTACGAGTACTTCCGTCAAAAAGCGACAGTTGGTATACCTTGGAAGAGTGGTATTTCCGTCGAGGCAGTTGGTGCCCTTGTGGGCTACTCCCACATTATATATGTAGTTACATATTTAAATCTAAAATAAATATTGACTACATAATAATACATATTTATTAGACAACAATATAAAAATCAGGTCTTATATAATATAATAATATATATTAATATACTTTCATACATCACCTTACATATAAACTAATGCATAATAATACATAACAATAGGAAACAAACAAAGCACATACCAATATATACTGTTCCGGTATCCAGTTGGTGTACCAACTGGGCGCTCGCCTTTCAGTAGTATGGAACCGCGCACCGCGCCACTAAGCTATAGAAGCCCTTCTATTGTTAATGCGCGCGACCCGTGTGCCGTAGGTGATCACGCGCACCACCACGTGCATCATCTGCGCCGCTAGTTCGTACCTACCTTCGCTATCGAACGCATGCACGCACGCACGCCAGCTTGAGCTATTTCGCCCGCTTCTCGTATTTGTTTACTCACCGTGTCTAATTGTTGTGTTTGTTGATATTCTCCTCGTTCATTCCTCCTGCTTCAAAATAAATATTGTACCGTGTATGAAGTGTAATATATCAGTCAATCTAGTGCCAACGTCTGGACTTTAATTTACTCCAATAACCAGCTAAGTACCACCTTCGTTGTGCTAACTTGCTAAGTACCACACCAACACATCCCCACCACGCAGCTAAACTAGTGACCCCGAAGAATACCATGAGCGACAGCAGTGACTCAGCAAACACCGTCAAAAATGGTGATGAAGGCGTTACCAAACGCCCAAAAAAAATGCGCGTTTCCATTGACCGCAGTAGCCGGGAACCGGTTGATAACCGGAAACTTAACTTTAAGGTTCCGGCATTCTCACCCGATGACCCTGAAATTTGGTTCGTGCTTCTAGAAGGGCAATGCGAACTAATCAGGCGGCTTACCGCCTCGCACGAAAACAAAGCGAGACAGCTTTTAACACACGAGGAATTAGGAGACCGAAAAGCATCGCAGTTCCTACGCCATGTGCAGGATTTAGCTGGACCAAATGTTCCAGAGGAGTTCCTGCGAACTATCTGGACAAACCGCCTACCTTGTAGCATGCAGACGGTGCTGGCGACACAAGTTGGTCAGTCCCTGGAGCAGCTCGCCGACCTAGCTGACCGCATTAAGGAAATGTCTGCACCGGGAAACATTGCTGAAGCCTCTTCTTCCACATATGAACGTGTAGTTCGGTGTTGTCCGGTCCTCCAGTTTCTTGTGCCCCTAGACGTTTAGCTCCGGACAAATTGATAGTTGCAAAGGACGAGTTCCAAGCTTTGCTATCCAATGGCACAGCTCGGCCTTTCGATAGTCCCTGGTCGTCTCCACTGCACCTGGCGCCGAAAAAGGCAGCTCAACTCTTGGACCATCCTGGACATGTATCCGATTCGTCATATTCATGACTTTTCTCACAACATTGCTGGTTGTAAGGTGTATAGCACGCTTGAATTGGTTAAGGAGTACAACCAGATACCTGTCTGCGCGGAGGACATACCGAAGACGGCGATCACCACGTCCTTCGACATGTTCAAATTTCCGTTTATGACTTTTGGTGTACGTAACGCAGGCCAAACGTTTCAACGTTTCGTCGATGAGATGATGCGTGGGCTGGACTTCGTTTACTGTTATTTGGACGATTTCTTCGTATTCAGCAGTAATGAAGCATAGAACGAAGATCACCTACGTCAAGTGTTCACCAGGCTTCGGGATTATGGCATGGTCATTAATATGTCCAAGTGTGTTTTTGGAGCTCCCGAGGTAACCTGTCTGGGTTATCGCATTTCGGAGAGTAGAACCAAACCACTGGACGAAAAAATATAGGTCGTACACAATTTTCCCCCTCACAAAGATGTGCGAACACTTCGATGGTTTTTGGGTATGGCCAATTTTTATAGGCGTTTCTTGCCTAATGCCGCCAAAACCCAAGCACCTCTAAACACCCTGCTTATGGAAGCAGTCAAAGGTTCAACACCCATTTATTTCTTTATTTAGCAATGTATTCGTAATATTGTCAAAAAAAAGCTATTACGGGTCGCATCTTGATATTATAATAGATTTTATAATCTAGATACTATATATACTGCGAGATGGTGGAACTTTTATTAGAAGACTGTCAAGTAGTAAGAATTCAATATTGACATTTATTTATTTTTGAACTCTTTAATTTGATAATGGCTCCTAATATAGGACCACGGAATAGAAGGAACAATTAAAGGGCCTTAATTCAATGCCTTCAAGTTGCCGATGTTATGTAACAGTCATTTTTAAATTATTACTGAAGCTTACAGTGAATTGAAGAACACGGGATATTAATTTTGTTTGGGATAATTTTAATGATAATTTATAATTAGGAGTTTTTTTGTCTAAGCTACACTTTTGAATGAAGCTGTTTGATATTTTTAGCTCTGCCAATGATTATAATTATATTATGATAGTTTCCCATCATTTTTTAAGTTAGTATATCAAAATTGGTAATGTTGATATATTGCCTTACCGTATCACGATGAAATCTCAGATATGTATTATGGTAGATATAATTTTGCATACATGGATAAGCGTGTGTTATAGTTAGGTATTTTTTTATTATTATTATTATTTTTCGTGAATACGATCAGCTGAAAAGCTCTTACATTGTTATGTTGTACATAGTTTTTTAATGGAAGTCTGAAGATCAATTTTTATATGTATTAATAAGCCTCGCAAGCTGGTAGTTGCGCAAACATTTAATTGCTTAATTAAAAGCAATCTGGACGAGAGCGGGATTTAAATAATAATAAAAAAGTATATTTAAGAATTATAACGATAACGATAATGTTGACACAATCTCAACAATATCGGTTATTGGTCACAATATATTATATTAGTAGACAGAGTTCTAAGGTTCATTAACGTTAGTTAAATTATTAATATTATCATCACACATTAATTTGTGATAATAATGTACTCTGAAGATACAAACTTCTACATTGATGATATTACCGTTATGTCTACATGTGTTTATATATCAATCTAGAGAACTAGGCGCGAAATATAATTACTGATTAAACGAACTTACCTGTAAGTGAAGTTCTATCATAATTATAGGAGAGCCTAGTCCGAAGAGATTCATTTAATCAAATCAAATGATTTCATTTAATCAGTAATTATGATATGTTTATCGTAGATTATAAAAATATCATAATGCAGTTGATAATTTGCGCATAAGCGCAATCAATACGAGTATAAATACAACAAATAATTTCTGGTTTATCCAGTGAGTGCTAGTTAATGGTTGAAACAATGCTTGCCATCATTGTTCTTGCTGCGTACTTTGCTGCGGTTGCAGGTAAAAAAAACAGTCTAACGTTGTGTGGGATCCACTCAGTGGTGAGTCTTGCCTACAGCTCGTCCAACATGCGGCAGACGTAACCAGCCCAGTTCCATTCAAGGTTTGCGGCTTTTTGACCAACGTTGGCGATCTGCGTTTTGGAGCGCAGTATACTGTTCCTTATGCGGTCTGATAACCGGATACCTAAGATATTGCGCTCCATAGCTCGCTGGCAAACCCCGAGTGCGGACTTCTGATATTTTGTCAAGGACCAAGTCTGAGCACCGTAGGTGAGGATAGGCAGATAAATAAGTATATTAACTTTTTTAAATAAGTAAGTATATTAACTTTTTTAAATCCTCACACGGAATACACCTCTCACAAAAATCAATTTGGCCGTTACCTATGTCAAGTTTAATGCGTTATTTAGCTTCGCTGTTGCGGTTCCACGTAAACCTTTTAAAATATTTGTTGTATTATAGATTCTGTCTTCTTTTCATTGTAGTTGAACTGCTGTTTAAAACAGCAGCAGTCTACTTTGGAAAGGTTTTCAATTTGACTGCTTTTTTGTGTGTACGTTTGTTCACTCATATCTACGGTATATCTGAACCGATTTGGATGATTATTTTTACCTGATTACGCGACGCAAAGGAAGGTAATGTGTTTATCAGCCTAAGTATGGATGATTGTATTTGTGTATGTTTGTATGATTGTTCCTTTGTGGCACTCTGGAGAACAAACGCGTGGACCAATTTTGTTGATTCTTATGATAATCGACCTATATTTATATTTATTTCGAGTGTCACTAAAGTCATTCTCAAATATCAATATGGTGACAACAACAAGTTCAATTGTGAAAAAGAAAAAAAAACTTTACGAACTATGTTAAGGGGGGTCACAGAGCACCTAATAATACGTGGGGTATCATCAAAATTGCTTCAGACGTCAAATATTTTTTATCGATTGCTCAGCTTCTACCTACCCAATGGAAAAATACAGTGACAACCAGACTTTATGTCAAAACTTAGGCTAATTTAAAAAAAAAAAAAAAAAACATTTGCCAACAGAGTTAAAACTCACACTGGAAAAGGAATTACCCTTCTGACTCTACCGATGCTTACCGGAAATACACCCGTTAGAGAAGAGAGCACCAAAAAACTCTACGGGGATGTATTTTTTCCATATTTGTTAATGCTTTATAATTTTTTCTAATGTCATAAATAACAATGAAACATATTGTGTAAATTATAAATATGAAAGATAAAAAGGGTCAATAAGATGTCCCACAATCATCAAACAATCAAAATGGGAAAAATAAAGTAAAAATTATAACGAAGTATATTGTATAAACAACGTGACTACGTGACATCATGTCATAATTTCATGGCATTTTGTAGTCATGGGACATCTCACAAAGTACCTTGAACATTTTATTCATTTAACGTAAACATGGAAGTGGTCATGGAGCTCGGAGACATCAGGCCATGTATTTCTGTTATTAATATAATCATTTACATTGTAATATGCTTTCTTTATGAGATTTCCTTTAACAAAACTTTTAAACCTATGCATTGATAATTGATTAATGCCGTCAGGTAACTTATTAATAAAACGTATACAGTTCCCCATATATGAACCACTAACTTTCTTTAGCCCAAATCCAGACCTTTTCAGTTTATTTTTATTTCTAGTGTTAAAATAAAATTATGAACATCCCTATTTTTAACAAAGCTATATTCTTCCGAACATACATTATATATATATTGACGAGCCACTGTAAGAATATTGATTGATCTCTTTAAAACGTTCCCTCAGAGACTCTCAGGATTTCATATTGTATATGGAACAAATTGCTCTCTTCTGCAGCACAAATATTGATTACGAGCTGGGGTTCGGATAAAATTAATGTACGCTAATTACACCAAAAATTAACAACTTTATTCGAAAAACCACAAAAAGAAATTAATCCAACAAATAACGCTCAAACACTCTTTAACTCTACCGCTCTGGAAACCTACACTCTACTGGTGTTCCAGAATGTTCCTTTAAAGGTAGGTATTGCGTCATCCGATCGCAGCTCATCGAACTTTTTAGTACCTACTGTTTTTTTAAGAATCGACCGGTGTAACAATATACTAATCTTGCAGTGGCTATATCGGTAAACTGTCTAATTTTACGTACTGCATAGGCTGCAGATCTCAATCTACCAGCTATCAACGATATGTGAGGACCATTCAACTACTCCTCAATATAAACTCATGTTTGTCCTCACATACTTGGGTGCACTTGGGTATACTTAGTTTGTTGGCAACAAAGTTGACTGGACAAGATCTACAGACTCACTATTTATTAAAATACTTGAATTTGTAGAAATTCCTCTGACATTGGGTAGTGAGAATTTGATACATTTAGTTTTCTTAGGATTTAACATCAAATTATTAGTTGTAAACCAATTAAGAACTAGCAAGATTGCCTTGTTAACATCGTCAAAATTGTTTAAGGTTCTGTCAATCTTAAAAAATAGAGAAGTATCATCTGCAAACAAAACAATATCACATAAGTTCTCTATCAAAAAGGGAAGATCGTTAATGTAAACCAAGACCAAGAATGGCCCCAATATTGAACCCTCTGGAACTCCAATTGTAATGAGAGATCCAGGTGATCTTACACCATTTACATCCACTTTTTGGATTCTATTGCTAAGATACAAGGATAATAGATCTATATCTTTCCCAAAAACTCCGAAATGCTTTAATTTAAAAATTAAAGTCTCGTGGTAATTGAATATTAGCATAGAGTATCGACACCATTGTTTACAAATAAGATTCGATGTGTTTCTGTAACCGTCGTTAGTTAAGATTAGTCTATTTTGAAGTCTTTATTAAATACAGTACACAATTGAACTGTGCAAAATTTCATAAAAATTGGTTCAGCCGTTTTGGATTAATAGCCACACAAACAAAAATACAACCGCTTCAGTTTTAAATATTAGTAGGGATGGAAGGATAGGGATAAGTAATTTTAATTACTCAGAAGAATTTTCTTATCTATTATTGTCATCACTAATGATAAAATTTCAGTGAGTATAATATACAAATAGCAATAAATACATTATCACTTGAGTCTTAGAATCAACTATGGAAGTAATCGCTACATTTTTGTCTCTTCTGGTGTGTGTAACAAGTGGGCTAATTCATTCTGGAACTATTTACAAAGTGACATCTAAAGGTCGTATTTCCGAAGCACCGGTAGATTATGTAAGGTATTTCATCTCACTGTGTGAGATTCAAGTCTGAACCGGGACATGAAAAGGAAATTTTCTGTACATCCTCAAAGTTAGTAAGCCTACCTAATTTTTGATTTCATCAATTTATTAGTATGTTTTTTTTTCAATTTATGAGACTTAATTTTTTTGAATTGTTATAGTTTTTCAGCATGTTACATACTTCAATAAATACATTTATGTTGATTAAGAGTTCATACTGTAAGCAGTAAACAAACAATTATTGTTATTTGAACACTAATAACCATTATTGTTCCAATAATTCATGTTTTTTTTTTTCATTTTGGCATAAACATAACGAATTATAAACACAAAAAAAGATCAATAATAAAACAATTAAACTTTCCAGCGCTCCCTGCAGATTCGCAGCGGATTGCAGGTGGTTCATTAATCACCATCAATCAGTACCCCAGTATTGTGAGCATGCTGAATACTCAAGACGGCAGCACCTTCAGACATACCTGTGGCGGTACCATTATCAATACGCGGTCTATTCTCACTGCTGCCCACTGCACGTTGTAAGTGATAATGATACATGTTGCCATCTCTGCGAGGTTGGAAGGCATTGTAAGCAATCCATGATTGGAGATGACTACCGACTGGCCTCGAGCTTTTCTGACTACTCTATAATTGCCTAACCTTGAAAAAAATTTTTTTAACCACCCTTGCCATGTTCTTACTTTGTATATGGCACTAGAGAAGAGTGTAAACAGAAAAACAGCGCAAAACAAGTACATCATCAAATTAAGAGTAAAAAAACACACCTGCCTTGCCAAAAACGAACTTATGCCAATTAATTATATATTTTAGAAATGTGCTCATCAAGGCTTTCAATTTGATACCCATTTAGCAAAGTTTGCAGTTTTTTCGCTCTTAAAATGGAGCCATCTTCACCGACATTATGAAGATTTAAAAAAAATGCTTTTGTAACTCGGGATGATGTCAGGACTCTAACGATACCCCATACATCCAAATCTGTTCAGGAATTTAAAAGTTATGGTCGAATAAAGAAACTCACACACATAAATAGAATCGAACATACATGAACCCTAAAACATTACACTCCTTTTTTTGGGCAGTCATGTAAAAATTAGACTTTGATGTCACAAAGTGAATAAGCGCGGGCCACAAAGTGTATTTTCTTCTCTCAATTTTTTATAAGGGATTTATTTGAATGGAGAAACAATTGAAAACACATCATCACTTTTTTATATCGTTTTTCGACGTTTTTTTCATTTTTATTGTTTTATACTTAATAAAACAATCAAAACGAAAAAGACTGAACAAAGAAAATAATTTAAAAAATTGGTCTAAGGTACTTAAAATAAGCTCCTTTTTTATGTTTGTCTGTTTGTCTGTATGTTTGTTCGCGCATCATGTTAAAACTACTGGACTGATTGCAATGCGGTTTTCATTGTTGGATAGGTTAGGGTTTGACTTAAAACATAATTATCTCAAATCGATGAGTAGAAGCCGAGCAATCGATAAAATCTTTTTGACGGCTGAAGGAATTTTAATCAAAAGTTGGTAAATTGGTATTTTAGGTCTTGGAATAGTACATTAACCCAGAGAAATGACCACGCGTGCGAAACCGCGGGTACAGATAGTATAACAATATAATTACAACTACAAGGTCAGAACGCCAACCACGTACAATTAAATAAAGCGGGTATGGCAGCTGAATTAGCGGAGAATGGAAAAGGCACAAATATTTTAGTACCCTTGATAGTGGGTGTATTTTTAAACCTTTTGAGGTTGAACGCTGCGACCGTGAGCACCAGCAGCCTATCGAATAATTAAATATTTCTTGAGGCATCTGGTCGCTCAGAATGAAGTTACCCAACTGAGAACCAAGGTAACCGACATAGCTCAAAGGATAAGCAAGCCAAAGTGGCAGTGGGCTGGTCACATTTCCCGAAGAACTGACATCCGTTGGGGAAGACGAGTTCTCGAGTAAAGACCATGTTTAGGAAAACTTAGTGTAGGATACTCTTTGTCCAGGAGGTGTGACTACCTGCAAAAAGCAGCTGGCAGAAACTGGGTGCAGAGAGCTGAAGACCAACCTTAGTGGCGTGTATTAGGAGAGGCGTACGTCATGTAGTGTAAAAGTATAGGCTGATGATGGAGCATCTGTTCGATGCATCTCATGACCAAATGGCTGACCTTTATTTTGCTCAAAGACTTTTTTTTTTTTGTTAGGTAGGCACACTAGTTTTTTTTTAAGTAAAAGTAAGTAAGTAAGTATCTTTAAATAAAAGTTATTTATTTAAAAGCTCGTTTACTTCTTTAAGGAAACTACTCACCTATGGATCTTATGTTTCAGTAATGACGCACCCGCAAGGTGGCGTCCCCGCGTGGGGTCTAGCTTTGCGAACAGTGGCGGAGTTGTGCACACTCTCATCAGCATCCTCAACCACCCCAACTACAACATTTGGAGCTCAAACAACGACATAGCAATTGTCAGAACTGCTTCTAACATTGTATATGTGGCCAACGCCGTCCGGCCGGGCTCCTTTGCTGGAGCCAACTTCAACGTCCCTGACAATTCCGTTGTCTGGGCTGCGGGATACGGATGGATTTCAGTAAGATTTATTGCTTTTATTCAACTTAATTAGTATTATGTAGTTCTTAAAATCACACAATAACTTGGCTTGGCTGATAGAACAATGATACAATTTAGATCTGTGAATCACCAGGTGTTATAAAATTAAATGGACATCAGCCATAATAGCAAACATAACATAATACAAAAATTAAAAACCAACAACACTATCAGATAAAGGATCAGAATAATAATAATTTAAAACAAACAATTAAACAACAATGAAATCCTGTGATAAGAGGGACATAGAAAACAATAAATAACAAACAACAACAAGAAAAAACAGGAAAGAAACGTATCTGGCAGGTTAAATGGCAGCGAGGAATTCAAGACAAGATTAAATAAATAAATACTCAGGACATTTTACTCCAATTACCTAGACCCAAATTAGGATACCCTATAATATGGATACTAGACAATGGATAAACATACATAAATACGAATACTACTATATCCATAACTCGGAAACCAACATTTCTGCTCACCACACAAATGTTTGCACCTTGCAGATTCGAACCTGTTACCGTTGACTTTGCAGTTAGGACCACTAACCACCAAACCGGTCGTCAATAGGTAGAATATAATTTGATAGCTTACAAAGCTTCGCTATTTATTGACTTGAGTATTTGGTTTCGCAGGAAAACGGCCCATCATCCGAACAGCTCCGTCATGTCCACCTCTCGACCGTTAACATTGCCGAGTGCCGGGCTCGCTACAGCTCATTGTTCATTACCATCACTGACAATATGCTGTGTGCTGGCCCGCTCGACATCGATCTCGGCCAGGGCCAGTGCAATTATGACTCTGGTGGTCCTCTCGACTACGGCCGCGTCATTATCGGTGTCTACTCGTTCGGTAACGGATGTGGAAGACCTGAGTTCCCTGGCGTCAATACTCGAGTGGCTCGCTATGCAGCTTGGATTCAGGCCAATGCCTGATATTCATATTTAAATTAATAAAGATGTCTTTCACAGATTTGTTTTTATTTATTCTACAATAAAAATACTGACATGGTCCAATAAACTACCAACTCTTGAAAATGCTGTTAACAAAATGTACAAAGACAAAATAAATGTATTTTTATTTAGGAAATAGTCATATCTGTAATGATAATATAGTTAGTCTTATGTAGCATTTGTATACTCTTTATCATAGATCTTAATTTCACATAACTAAAATGTCATGACATGTGCCAATGTGCCAAGTGCCAACCCCTTGTAAGTTGTAAACAGTTTTGTTTAGAAAGTAAGCGGGAAAAATTTCCGGCTTCCAGGACCACCAAATCAACCTCACCTATTAGTTTAGTGGGACATATCCAAAAATTACAATGAAGACAGTATCTTGTGATACATTGAGTTATTAAGGAAAAACTAAAATAAATATATACCTAAGTATTTTATTCATTCATGGAAACTACAGCTAGATAGAGACAAGCTACGTAACAATGGTACTATACTAGAATAAATAATTAAAAAAAACAAAAACAAACAAAAAATCTATGATACTCGCCTTTACAACCACCTGTGTGTCCTGCCCATCATGATTTATGGTGCCGAGACATGGGCACTCATGAAGGCAGCTGTGTATCAAATGAGAGTTGCACAAAGAGCCATGGAGCGTGCCATGCTCGCCATCAAATTAAAAGACTGAGTTCGAAACACAGAAATAAGTGCCGTACAAAGGTTCAAGACGTCGGAGAGTCGATTTTCAACCTCGAATAGTGTTGAGCAGGACACGTGGCTAGGCAGGGTGAAAACAGGTAGAGCAAAACGTTGACCGAGTGGTGGACGAGAACAGGCAATAGAAGCGTCGGTCATCCAGTGGCAAGATCGATTGACGACATAGTAAAGATCGTGGGTTGGACATGGGTGCGCCAGCACAGGATCGAGATGGATGGCATACAAAGAGAGTGGGCGGCTACGGGCAAAAAAATAATGATGATGATACCCTTAAAACGAGATCCTACAAAACTATTAGATTATTTACATCATATTGCAAAGTAAAACGTTATTCTCAAAAAAAAAAACACTACAAATTATTCTTCCAAACTAAAATAAAGCAAATGTAGGTAATTATAGTTGAATTGAGAACTTCCTTCTTTTGAAAGATGAGTAACAAAACAGTTTAAGTTTCTAAGAAAAAATGAACAACAGAAGAATCTCATAACTTTTTTTTAGAATTAGCAACAGAAATTTCTATAATTAATTTCTATATTAAATAAATAACTACTATAGTATATTTTAATGAAGTCAATTGTAAAATAGAATTGACACCAATTTTTATTAAAATTAAGAAGACTTACGTTAAACTGTGGATAGTAGATTAAAGAGGCAGCTATTTACGAGTACCTGTAACAAAAAATAAGTGATGTCAGATTTCAGTTGTACCTTCGTTAGTACAAAGATATTTAAAATAAAAGTCTTGAATTCGGTACATCCTGTGCAAGTTTGTTACTGTATTTCAGTTTATAGAATTAATAAAATTTAATCATTAACGAAAAGCGGGTTGAACTGGTGAAGAACAGAAACTAAAAGAAGCTAAACACTGCTATCTAAAATTTAACTTATAGATTCTACCATCCTAAATCAATGGATTCGTAGTACAGTCGTAGATTCGAAGAACGAGTGACCCTCTGAAAACGTGGTCTGACAGCTTTTCCGCTCGACCGGACGACGTGAACTTTTTTACTGCTGGTCCGATTTAACGGACGACGAGAACTCTCGAATTCTCATAGTCCGACTAAGGTCCGCTCGATCAGACGACGTGTTTTTTTTCGTGGTGTTTCGTTTCATCGGACGACGAGGATACTCTAATTCTTATAGTCCGACTCAGGTCCAATTCATCGGACGATGAAAAATCCTGAATTCTCAAAGTCCGATGAGTCGGACTATGAGGAAACGAAAAGGTTAAAAAATACATAAAAACAAATAACAACAGAAAGATTTAAAAGGACAGTCTTTGGCTTTTCATTAGAAAGGAGATACTTAAAGATATAATAAATACATAGGTAAGCTTGGAGAGCTTCTCCTCATAATAATATTTTATTTTACCTTCTGACATCCGAAACAAACGTAAAAAGCTCATATCTGCATGCATTTGAAGTGGTCGTGTAAATCATACTTGTTGTTGTGGTGATACATTTTTACGGTCATATGTAGCAAATTTCGGAAAATTACACCATATCTTCTCGTCGCAGATACTCAGAGCCTCAAGACAAAGGTTTATAATCAGTGCGTGCTGCCAGTGATGACATACGGCACTGAGACGTGGTTGCTAACTATTGGTCTCATGCGCAGCGTGCAATGGAGAGAGCTATGCTCGGTGTTTCACTAGGTGATAGAATTCTAAATGAGAAAATCCGTAGAAGAACCAAGGTTACCGACATAGCTTTCAGAATTTTAAAGTTGAAGTGGCAATGGGCAGGTCATATAGTTCGCAGAATCGACAACCGCTGGGGAATAAAGGTTCTTAAATGGCGACCACGAACAAGCAAGCGAAGTGTAGGGAGACCCCCACACGATGGACCGACGACATTGTAGCCATCGCAGGAAGTCGTTGAATGGAGGTGGCACAAGATCGCTCGTCATGGCGCTCTTTGGGGGAGGCCTATATTCAGCAGTGAACTTTCAAAGGCTGACATGATGATGGTTTGAAAACCCGGATGGGGCTGTGTTGGGGCGCACGGCCGTTTGTTTGTCGTGAAACGTCTACGACACGTACAAATCGCGAGTTATACCGAATTAAGGATACCAAAAACATCAATTTGACCGATTTTGCTCTCTGCGTCCGGTTACTACAAACAAACAAACATACAAAAATCAAATAATTTCTTTTAATCATAGTTTAGGTTTAACGCCAATAAGCGTATTCAACTTCCTGCTGTATTTACTGTAAGGAATTGTTGCAAAATAAATGTGCAAATTAAGGGTTTAGGGTCAGAAATTGTTGTTATGTTCTTTTTGTCAAAATAAAGTATTAAGTGTGAGTAAATGTTCATATGTCATATTTATGCAAGAAACATTTTGTGTAAGAAATTGTTGTTATTTTGTATTTGTCCAAATAAATTACCTACTAATTTTATCTTTATATATATCTACGAAGTGATTGATCTTATCTCTCTACCATTCGAAGCCGGGGCGGGTCCCAAGTCATAAATGAAATATCTAACAAGCCTACAAAAGATATCAATGATAACTCAAATCTCAATTGCGTTAATGCGTCTTATAGCACAGTCAATTGCAAACTCTCTGTGTGTATTGTTTAGCTGATGCCTAAGAGATGGAGTATACCCAAAAGCGCTTTAAGAAGTGAATATTTGCCAATTATACCTATGCAAAGGTAAAAAGATGAGATGAACTCGTACCGACCAATAGATTGAATTCGACCAAATTTTTTTTATTATTGTTCCTTAAGAATTTTTACACGACTGCCGAAAAAAAGGAATGTACTGTTTTTAGCATTCATGTAAGTTTGTATGTATGTGAGTTTCTTTATTCCACCATTACTTTTAAATGCTTGAACAGATTTAGACGTATTAGGTATCGTTAGAATCCTTAAATCCCCCCGAGTGACAAAGACTACATATTTTTTGAAAACAATGTTTTTTTTTGCTTTTAAGCTAGTTATTGAATACTTTAGATCTATGCGAACATTGTCAGATCGTCAATTAACAAATAGCGATGGACCTTCGGCAACAATGAGAGGTAATTAACAGTGTACAAGAGAACAACAGTACTTTTGTCGTTACGGACTATGGAATCCTGTCGGCTAAATTGAGCATATATGAGAAAGCGGGGCCAGCTGTGGAACTCGTTGATTTATTGCGTGAAAGAATCCAGTATATATACCTGGTAAGCCTTATCTTCTTTGGATAATGTGCTGACCGAACTATTTAACTGCTGCATTATAGAGGGCACTTGTCCTGTCCCTCTCTAAGTGAGCAATATTGCCCCATTTTTTTAACGTAAAGCTAGGAGGGGAGATATAGATGGTTACAGACCTGTACCTATAATTCCTGCCCTAGACCAGTATTGCTAGCGAAAGTAATAGCCTACTAGTATTACTAAGACTCACTATGGGTCGCTGCGCCAATCTGATTGATTGATTGACTATAATGTAGATATATAGTTCAAGAATAATATTGCCTGTGGTCAACCTGGAAAATCTGTGATCTTTTGGAGCACAATTTATTTTCATTATGGGTCATAAATAAGTTCTTAAGTTAGAAATCAATTTTTTTTTAAACTTGAGCAGATCTTTAGCATTCCAAAACTTGAAAGTAATGGCTACAACTGATGGCTAATACCTGGCGAAGTCGGTCTATAGAAAGCCTTCACGTACGAATAGATATCTGGAAACCTCGTAGCATCACCATTCCCGGCCCTTACTGTCCGGGTTACATCTTTGATGAATCAATCATAATTATTACTTGTGACTCTGAACATCTACAAGCCGAATCGTCATAAGTCCATCAGAAAAAAAAGAGCAAAACGTTGTCTCTACATAGACTCAGGGATTATAGGTTATTGGGAAAATCTTAATAGCTACCCTTGTGCTTACTTGCATAGAGAAACTGGAGTTTGTAGTTAGATGTGCAACACATAATACATATTATATATTTAGTCATATGATCACGAACTTGCTCTTTGTAGAGCAAGGAGTCACTGTTAGCACGGAACTCTTTGCTTTTTTATTGCAATATATCAGCGGAACTCTACATAATTGAAAATGTGAACGCTCTCGGAAATGGTAAGATGTTCTAAAATTGAGGAATGGAGGAAGTGTTTAAAGCTGGTGGCGATATGGTTAAGATACGTCCATTCTAGCACAATACTTTAAAGAGATCATAAAATGCATTTGTGAACATGTTAGGGAAAATTGTCGGGCAGGTTCACTGAAATTGTACCATAAATTAATTAAATAACTTAATTAAATAAAACCAGCCAAGTGCGAGTCGGTAATTCCGAACAAACTTGTAGGTATGTAAATAGTTCATCCATCACGGGAATCGAGTAACGAAGATTTAATAAAAAAAAAAATGTGATAACTACTTTACGGTTTTCGGGTTGTCCGCTTTACTTATACTATAAGAAATTGCTTATTGCCCAATTTCATGATTCTATGTCCAGGGGATGACGGGATGATGATTCCTTTGCGAGTGTCAAAAATTTAGAAATATGCGGCATAAACGGCCGCACCTTTTGATTGCTTTGATTTAGAAGTTTGATTCTTCGTAGCTCTAAGGAATTGCAGACTTTGATTTGATATTAACATGATATTGACAGTATTTGATATTAATTTCAACATGATACCTCCACGCGTTCCTTAGCAGAAGGGTCTTGACAGACAGACAGACAGACAGACGGAGGGACGGACGGACGGATAACAAAGTGATTCTATAAGGGTTCTTTTTTTCCTTTTGAGGTACGGAACCCTAAAAATGAAGATGATAAAACAATACTTTAGTCAAATAAATAAGCTGATGAATAAATAAGCTGATACAACGATATATTACGTGTAGTGATCTCTGTTAAGTGCCAGATGGCAAAACAGTCGGTTGACCGGTAAAAACATACTGGTGATGCATGCCTCTGATTAAATACCGAAGACAATAAATTACATCCTATTATTAATCAATAATAGGATGTGTTTATCGTAGATTATAAAAATATCATAATTCTGTTGATAATTTTGACATAATAGCCATCAATATAAATACAACAAATCATTTCTGGTGAATCCAGTGAGTGCTAGTTACTGGTTGAAACAATGCGAGCCATCATAATTTTTGCTGCGTGCCTTGCTGCGGTTGCAGGTAATTGAATAAGTACCTAAACTAACCTTTTTGAAATCCTCACACGGAGTACACCTCTCACAGAAATCAATTTGGCCATTACCTGCAGGTTCAATGCGTTAATAAATTGGCTGCTGTTGCCCTTACGTATACCCTTTAAAAATAATTATTCCATTACAGATTCTGGCTTCTGTTCATTGATGTTGAACTGTTATTTTTAGTGTACTTGCAAAATAAAGTTTTCATTTTACGGTTGTTTTTTGTGTGGGTTTGTTCTACGGTATATCTGGAGGGATTTGTATGTTATATTTCTATTCAATGCACGTGGTAATTTCTATCAAAATAACCTATGTGTTATTCCAGGACCTTAGGCTTCATGAAAATTTGTTCAGACGTCAATTGGTTTTTTATTGATTGCTCAGCTTCTGCCCAACGGAAAGCTATACAATACACCAGACTTTAAGTCATAACTTAAGCTGTCCAACAGTGAAACCACATTTCAACCCATAATATAAAAAGCGAATAAAGTAAGGTTCAGTAGTATTTATGCGCGAACATACAGACAGACACCATTTATTAAATGTTATATATTTTATTATTCAATAGCTTATATCAGGTAAATTAGAAAAGAATAAAAAAAACTTCTTTGTAAAGACTTAATATTACTGCTTTATTATAGATATAGAAGATGAGCTATACACAGAACACCTAATAATACGATAGTCCGTCGAGGGGAGGAGTTTTTAAGATATGGTAAAATCAGGTCAAGTGGGTGATTGTATGGAAAAGCTTTGAACATTTCAAAACGATGTTTGTTGGCTTCGTAGTTTTTGAGTTATATTATAAGCCAACATATGAATAAAATCGAAGGACTTACTGCAAGGTCTTGGTTTGGAGCGGATTTATTTCAGCATTATTTAATGTTCGAAAACTAAGCTAAACTGTATTGACTGTATACCATACAGAAACACCATCTCTATAACTTATGTATAAAATATTACAGGTATCCCCAGCAACCCACAAAAGATTGTGGGTGGCACTGTGACTACGATTACCCAGTACCCCTCCATGGCATCTCTTCTGTACCAAAGAAATTTTGCCAGCTTCTCGCAGGCTTGCGCTGGGACTATACTCAACAACAGGGTCATCCTCACTGCAGCTCATTGCCCATAGTGAGTAAAGTTTGAAAAATATTTGACCTTCCTAACTGTGCTAGTCCCTTTAACTGATGAACTTATTCGTGATGCTACAATTGTATCACTATTATTTTCAGTGGCGATGCAGTTAGCATGTGGCGCGTCCGGGTCGGATCTGCATGGGCCAACAGCGGCGGTACCGTCCACAATGTTGCTTCAATCACTATCCATCCCAGCTTCAATTTTTTTACTGCGGATAACGACATTGCCATCATGCGCACTGCCACTAACATCGTCTACGTGAACAACGCCGTGCAGCCTGGCCTTATCGCCGGGAACAACTATAACCTCGCTGACAACCAGGTCGTCTGGACCGCTGGATGGGGAACCACTTCGGTATAGTAACATAATGTGTATTGTTTTTCATGGTCCTGTTTAATATGATATTTTAATGCTACAATCGTTTAATATATATAGTATATGTCGTGGCAATATCATAGAATTTATTATTTCATAAAATGGTTGGCCATATCATGAAAAAGTTATATCTCATGAAATTATCTGTCACATCATGAAATGGTTTGGCCTAATGAATCAGCGTTTGACGATATGAACAGCTAAACGCACTAAACGCACGACTACTTCATGATATGATCAAACATCAGTGATCATATCGTAAAATAGTAGACCAGGGCGGAAGCCCGATTTGGCCTTGATAGATTAAAAGCTCGTGTTTTTTTAGTTTTAGAAACCTATCTGTTTTTACACCTTTGGTATCATGAAAACCCTACATTAATTATATGACCACAGTGGATTGTGATATAATTAAACGTTGATGTTTCTAAAATATGTTCAGTTTTAGCTGAGCATTTCTTGAAATAGAACCATTTTATGAATTTGTCGACCACATAATGAAATTATCAGTTCTATGATAAGGCTAGGACATATTTTTTATCAATACCGAAAAACTCTTTTCGCTTAACCAATTGGACAGGAAAATTATAAAGAAAAGTGCAATGACACACATCAGCATGATAAGTGTAGGTATCAACAATATTAATAATAATATAATTAAATGTAATTCTTTTTTCTAGCTGGGAGGGTCAGCTTCAGAGCAGTTGCGTCATGTCCAGATTTGGACTGTAAACCATAATACCTGTGCGACCCGCTACCGGGAACTCAGCCGTACTATCACCGCCAACATGCTGTGCTCCGGCTGGCTCGACGTCGGCGGCCGCGGCCAGTGCCAGGGCGACTCCGGCGGCCCTCTCTACCACAATCGCGTCGTTGTCGGTATCCTCTCCTGGGGGCATGACTGTGCTCATGCTCGCTACCCTGGAGTCACAACTCGCGTCTCCCGCTACACTTCTTGGATTCAGGCTAACTCTTAAGTTTTTTTAGATTATTTCAAAATACATTTTTAACCCCCGATACGTAAGTCTAGCGGTGAACAAAACGTGGCGGGGATCTTGGCACAGTCAAAGTTTATATAATGTGTTAAAATGTTGAATACTTTTTATCCCGAAAACTGACTATAAGTTTAGGGTGTGTACATTGCTGTATATGATGGGTGGGTATATGTCACTGTGTGTGTGTGTGTGTGTGTGTGTGTGTGTGTGTGTGTCTGTCTGTCTGTCTGTCTGTCTGTCTGTCTGTCTGTCTGTCTGTCTGTCTGTCTGTCTGTCTGTCTGTGGCATGGTAGCTCCCAAAGGAATGGACCGATTTTGATGCGTTTTTTTTGTTTGTTAGCTGATATGATCAAAATGGTTCTTAGCTATATGGAGGAGGGGAGGAGGAGTGGGGAGGTGAGAAAAGGGGGGTGAGAATCGAAGTTTCCAAACGAATGGACCGATTTAGCTGCGGTTATTTATGTTTGTAAGCTGATGTGTACCAGATGTTTCTTAGCGTGAGATGATGTGAGAGGGGGGAGGTGAGAAAAAGGGATGCGAATCCTAGCTTCCAAATGAATGGACAGATTTTTAACTTTCAAAGCTTAGGTAAACGAGATGGTTCTTAGCTGTAATGGGGGAGCGGAATGCGGATGAGGATCATAGCTCCCAAACAAATGGACCGATTTTGTATGCGGTTTTTATGTTTGAAAACTGATGTGATCGAGATACTTCTTAGCTATAATGGGGGGTGGGGGGTCGGGGGTTATATAATGTTTTATTTGTTCTTGTTAAATAAAATGTTAAGAACTCAAGATTTTTCATTATTTTATGATATCTAATTATATTATCTGATTCAGTAAACTGATTCGCAAACCAGCCTCGTGTCTGGCGAGCATAACTTAAAATCTATTACGTAATATTCCGAACTCTACATTACAGATGTGCAGTTTAACAGTACGATCTTAAACCTGTTACAGCGCAATAAGTAAATTTAATTTTGATACCGCCAGCTAGGTAGTGGTTATTTTTATAATCAAGATTTGTGTTTCATAGTTTTTATATATTTTACTACACTTTTACTACACTAACGCAAACAAATTTATAGAAAAAAAAAAAAAAACTGACAACACAACATTAAAAATTATCAAAAACAAAATATAGGAAATTAGACAAACAAACAAAAATGAATGCTGTGTGTTGTCACAAACAGGTCCCGACACAGCAAACGCAAAGGCCAAGGCCTTGGCACTGATTTTCTGTCGGAACCTATTTGTGACATCACAAACGCAGAGTGGCACAATAATACAAACACAAAAAATAATAATTAAACAAACATACCTAAAAATAAAACAATATAATATACAGTAAAAAATAAATAAAAAATTACATCAGAAATGCCACTCTAAACAGGAAACTTCAGGAAAGTCATCCTTCGTTCGGTTTGGGAAGGATAGTGGCAAATATTTGCAAAAGTGTTGAAAATGCACTAAACCATAACGGCCATATAGCCGATTTTTAAACGACTTCAAGGGGAGGTCCTCAATTCGACCCGTATGTTTTTTTTGTATGTATGTTACGCGATATCTCTGGCAATTTAGGATAGATTTCAAAAAAAAATATGATAGGGTAACTTTCCAACAGGAGTAATTTAATTTAATTTTCATGAAAATATTCCACCTCTAAGGGTGGAAAATTCGGGGATGACTTAATTTTATTAACTTGGCCAACTTTATGACGCGATATCTCCGTCAAATATGGGACGATTTTGATATCTTTTTTATAAAAAAGACACTGCGCAGCGCTTTTGTCGCTTTACCACGCTTTACTTGTAGAATCCGCGAAGTTAAAGAATGGGATTGGCCTGAACTTATAAATCTCATACTGATCCACATTTCCGTCTAGATGGCTGAGCGGCACAGCATGAGATTTATACATTCAGGCTAATAGCATTTTTTAATTAATCGGGTCATACTGCCTATACCTATACAGCCAAATCCACACTTTTAATACAATTGTTACAGTTCCAATCAAGGAATTTATATACGAGTTATCTATCTTTAATTATAATAAAACTGTAACGGCTCCAATTCTGTACATTGAAGTTTTTTTTGGATGTTAATCTACATTCGATACTGAAGCCAAAACTGTAAACTGTATTTATTTTCATTTTTGTCTGTCTGTATGTCTGTGTTTATCTTGGGCACGCATCACACCAAAACTACTGAATAAATTCAAATAAAATGGTATGATTTGCGTTCATACTACGAGGTAGGACATAGGATACTTTAATCTTGAAAAATTTAAGGGTTCACGCAGGATAGGGGTTGAAAGTTATTCAAAAGAATACGTACCATGCTGAAACTACTGGACAGATTTTGATGCAACTTGGCGTATTTATAATTTATATGATGGGTTCAAATTAATAAAACATTTTATCCCGAAAAACAAAAGGATTCCTGCAGGATAGAGGTCCAAAGTTATGTTCAGTATGAAGTTATAAATAACATTTTTGGAGGGTACTCTATAATTGACACTAAAGCTAAAACTGTATTTAATTTTCATTTTTATCCGTCTGTCTGTCTATATCTTGACCGCAGATCACGCCAAAAGTACTGAATGAATTCAAATGATATTTGGTATGATTTGAGTGGGTTAGATTATAACTTAATATTTAACAATTTAATTAATATTCTCACTGAATACACTTACGATATCATAACATATTGCTTTACAACTTACAACCGATTGAATCTATTTTTAAATATTATGCCTTTTCTTAGATATATGGTGAGTTTGTAATATGTGGTAATAACAAATTATGTTTCTGAACAAAATTGATAATGTGGTTGAATCTATAAAACAACTTATATTATGCAAAAGCTTCGAATCTATGATTGTGGAGTTATATAATGATGTTTAAATTGCATAATAGTTAATTTATTATTCTTAGTAAAATTACCAAGCCATATGTGAAAAGTTGTGTATTTACTAATTAATGATGGCAGATTGTTATAGTATTATTATAAGTAGAAGTGAATTGTACATTTCCGTCACGCCTGACGCCATTGATAGTTCCTGATTGGTCGATCTGTTTGACGGATGCCTAATGGAAAAATAGTGTGAGGTGCCATGATTTATTTCTGCAATTTATAAAGGTGGCTTAGCCATGTTCACTTTTAGTGTGGCCGTCGCACCAACAGGACCCTGGCAATTTAAGTACTATTGATATTACTTTATTGTTCTGCTACTGTTTCCTTGTCTCATATTTACTGTGTGTAATTGAGTATTTTGCAAATAAGTACCTAAGAGTATACAAATACTACATAGGTACTGTCGGTTCAATGTGATGTTATATTAACCAATATGGTCAATATGATTGTGTTCGAAATGATTAGGTTAGGATCACTTTGTTTAAATATTATCATTGTGCCAGGTGTAACTATGGTGATTGTAAAATGATAATATTATATCACTATGACCAAGTATCACATATAGGTTGTTAGTATGATAAAAATAATGTGTTAATTATAATTGTAAAAAAGACGATAAAAAACCCCTACATAGTTTCTTGCCGGTTCGTCTATGTAGTTTATTCCGAATCCGGTGGTAGAATCAATAAAAAATATAACAATTATATTTCCTTGTTTCTATGCTATTCTATTCAGTATATTTTAGATACTTAATTGCTGTGTAAATTTCAAGCTTTTATGATATAGCAACTTGCTTGTATATTGTTAGGTTCAGAATTAGTCTCACTTGCTATATGGTTAAAAGGTAAATAATTAACAACACCATAGATAGCGTTAAAACTTTATTTAATATTCTAAAAAAGACTATAAAAAACCCCTACATAGTTTCTTGCCGGTTCGTCTATGTAGTTTATTCCGAATCCGGTGGTAGAATCAATAAAAAATATAACAATTATATTTCCTTGTTTCTATGCTATTCTATTCAGTATATTTTAGATACTTAATTGCTGTGTAAATTTCAAGCTTTTATGATATAGCAACTTGCTTGTATATTGTTAGGTTCAGAATTAGTCTCACTTGCTATATGGTTAAAAGGTAAATAATTAACTACACCATAGATAGCGTTAAAACTTTATTTAATATTCTAAGAAAGGCTTAGTCTAACCATAGGCTTGTCAAAACTATTCTAACCTAAGGATAACATAACCAGACCTAGGTTTGATTTATATACAATAATATATATATATATCAACCTATGTTCTTAAATCTATCAAGTGCATACTATGAGTTAGGAAATTGGATCCTTTTCATCCCGATAAATTAAAGGGTTCCCGTAAGATAGGGGTTTGACAGTTATTTAAAAGACCACGTACCACGCTGAAATTACTTGACGGATTTTGATGAAACTTGGCTCATAGTTTGTATGATGGGTTAAAATTGAAAATACTTTTTATCCCGAAAAAATAAAGGGTTCCTGCGAAAAAGGGGTCCAAAGTTATGTTAAGTTTGAAGTAATAAATAAAACATGTTTGGAGGGCAATCTATATTCGATTCTGAAGCCAAAACTGTATATTTTTCATTTTTGTCTATCTGTTTGTCTGTCTGTATATTGGCCGCGCATCGCGCCTGAATTACTGAATGAATTCATATGAAACTTGGATATGATTTGAGTTGCAAATTGTCAATCTGACAGGGCCCCAATTCTAATATTTATTTTTGTATTGTAAATTGTTAAATTGAATTGGGGCCCTGTCAGATCGACAATTTGCATATCGCGAAGGGTGATTGATGACAATGCTCACTCGAGAGGTAATTAAAAGTACTTTTACAAGAGAGCAAAAACTCAGTACTTTTCATCGACCTCTCCAAAACTTTTGTCGTTGCGGATTACGGAATCCTGGCGGCTAAAATGAGCCTATATGAGATAGTGCTATAGGCCTCGTTGTTGATTTCTTGCGTGAAAGAACCCAGTATATACTCATACAGTACTATATAGTAAGCCTCATCTTCTTTGGCTTATGTGCTGGCCAAACTATTTAACCGCTGCATTAACGACGGCACTTGTCCTGTCCCTCTTAAAGTGAGCAATATAGCTCCATTTTTAAGGTAAAGCTAAGAGGAGATATATATGGTTCCAGACCTGTCTATATTTCTATAATTCCTGCCCAAGCGAAAGTAATAAAAAACTTTTGAAAGTGTTTGTTCTTCAAGCTGTTTCCTGGCAAGAAGTTGTGCAGTGTTGTGAAAATGTGTAATCTTTTTGAACCTAATTTATTTTCATTAAGGGTCATAAATAAGTTTTTAAGTTAGAAATTAAAGTTTTTTTTTAACTTGTAAGTACCTACCAGGCAAACATAACCCCATAAGATTTAACCTAAATACAGGAACCTGAAAGCAATAAATAAGACCAAAGAAAAGAGGATAATTAAAAGAGGATGTAATATATCAATTTATTTACGTATTGTTACCATAATAAACGTTTGTATTTGTACGTCTATTTATTCCAGTTAATGGAAACTCTGGGATGAAAAATCCCATTTAACGGGGATACACTACATCTAGCCAGCCAGCCGCAACTCAGCCGCTGCCCAGCCGAAAGCACGGTTTCGTCCCGCCTGCGCCACCCGTAGCCGGGTTGACAAGGAGCGGGCGGCGGCAGGCGGCGGGGTGGTTCCGAACCGGTACCGGGGTGGAAAAGTCTGCGATAACCTTAACTTTATAACTTAAACTCGCCAAACATACGTAGAGGTGATTTCGGTAGCCTTGCGGTCCCCTACTTTCCATTTTCACTTCGTCCGCACGGACTACTGTTTATAGCAAAAAAAGCATCCTATGTTCTTCTAGGATATAAAAAGACTGATACAAAAGTAGGTATAGCACCAATGCTCTTGATGTTTTGTCACAGACTTGTTATTTCGTTTCCATTGCAACCGTTCCTTAGAGCGAGTAATCAGCATTTTCCAGTTTTCCCATAGTTTATGTTTTATTCTAGGGTATAAGCTATCCCTATTCCAAATTTCATCAAAATCCGTCCAGGCGTTATCGCGTGAAAGCTCCCCAAACAAACAAACAGACAACGTTTACCACTTTTATATATTGGTATGGATATCCTGATGCTTGAATGCACCCAAAAACATTTTGTATTTTTTCACTAATTATTAATAACACTGTATAACATTTAATACAATTTATTTATCTGTGATAAATTTGTGTACCCATCAATATTTGAAAGATTCAGAAAACCACTAAAACACCATTGTGCCAAAATGTTATTTAATTCTAGAATTTTGAATGTGCTTTAAGGTACTACATAGGTACATTCATAATTCTAAAATTGCAATAATTACTCCATTTTAATGCAGTGATTACACTACACAATAAGATTTTAGTAATTAGAATACACTGTGTTTACTGCAAACCCTAACTTACCCTTTTGAATTATTATTATCTTTTAAAAAGCTGTCCCTAGGAACTCACAAAGTGACTACCATCACCCAATATCTCTCAATCGCATCTCTGCTGTACTCATAGAATCTGAGTACCTACTTGGCACTTTTCCTCAACACCAGGGCCATTCTCACCGCAGCTCATTGTCCGTAGTAAGTATAATTTTCCAATTACCTTTCTTAATGATATTTTAATATTAATTTGTTCGCGAATAGGTCCCGTATTCGTCTTATAAGCATGAACTTTATTTGCGAGAATTGATACCAGTAACTTTCCTTTTACTAATTTATTTGTTTACGAAATGCACCCGCGGTTTCACGTGAATGATGGTGATGTTAATTCAAAGTGACCTATGTGTATTCCAGTATCTAAAGTAGGTATATTCGTACCAAATTTCATCAAAATCCGTTCAGCAGTTTCAGCTCTGGGTGGTAATAAATATGAAAACTGTTTAATACATTTATATTTATTTATAAGGATTACTTCTGCATAAAATATTTTTACATGGAGGACTAAAATGATGAACAGCATTTTATTGTATTCGTATAAACTGTGTAATTTTTGTTTACAGTCAAGATGCTGATAACATTGGTAATTTTGTGTCGGTTCTACCTATGGCAACAGCGGCGGCGTCGTCCACAATGTTGCCAGCATTATTTTCCACCCGAGCTTCAACTTCCGCACTTTGGATAACGACATCGCCATCATGCGTACCGCTACTGTCATCAGCCAGAACAACAATGTGCGGCCTGCCTTCATCGCCGGTCCCAACTACAACCTAGGAGACAACCAGGTCGTGTGGGCTGATGGATGGGGAACCATTGCGGTAAGTCGAAATAATTAACAAAAGTACATATAAAAGCGAAAAAATAAAATTCGAAAAATAAGACTCGTTTTGAAACTTGCTCTCATGTTTTAATACCCCTTATTATGCATACGTTTCATAAACCACTATAATGTTAAACAATGACAATAGTGAACAATGACTATATATAGATTTTCGTTTTCAGGCGATATCATCATCATCATCATCATGTCAGCCTTTAGAAGTTCACTGCTGAACATAGGCCTCCCCCAAAGAGCGCCATGACGAGCAATCTTGTGCCACCTCCATTCACCGACCTCCCGCGATGGCCACAATGTCATCGGTCCATCGTGTGGGGGGTCTCCCCACACTTCGCTTGCGTGTTCGTGGTCGCCATTCGAGAACCTTTATTCCCCAGCGGTTGTCGGTTCTGCGAACTATAAGGCCTGCCCATTGCCATTTCAACTTGAAAACTCTGAGAGCTATGTCGGTAACCTTCGTTCTTCTACGGATTTCCTCATTTCTGATTCTATCATGTAGTGAAACACCGAGCATAGCTCTTTCCATTGCTCGCTGCGCAACTCTGAGCTTTTGTATGAGACCAATAGTTAGCGACCACGTCTCAGTGCCGTATGTCATCACTGGCAACACGCACTGATTATAAACTTTCGTCTTTAGGCTCTGCGGTAGCGACGAGAAGATATGGCGTAATTTCCCGATCCTGCCCATCCGAGTTGGATTCGTCGGTTGACCTCTTTGTCGAAGTTGGATCTACCCAGTTGGATCGTCTGACCCAAGTAGACATAGTGATCAACAGCTTCGATAATATCGTTCTCAATATAAACCGGCATGGGTACGACATGGGCATTTGACATGATGTTCGTCTTGCCCATGTTCATTTTAAGACCCACCTGTTGGGAAACAATATTGAGGTTACTGAGCATTGTGCTTAGGTCTTCCAGGGTTTCAGCCATGATGACTATATCATCAGCAAAACGAAGGTGAGTGATGTATTCGCCATTGATGTGAACACCAAATCCGTTCCAGTTCAGAAGCTTAAAAATATCTTCCAGTGCAGAGGTGAACAGTTTCGGAGAAATAACGTCTCCCTGTCTCACCCCTTTTTGCAGCTGGATGGAATTCGTGCTCTGATCCTGAAGACGAACTGTCATGGTGGCCTTGTTGTACAAACACTTCAACACTTCGATGTACCGGTAATCAATCTGGCACCGCTGTAATGACTGTAGCACTGCCCAGGTCTCGACTGAATCAAAGGATTTTTTGTAGTCCACAAACGCTAGACATAGTGGCCGATTATACTCTTCGGTCTTCTGTATAATCTGCCGGAGCGTATGGATGTGGTCTACGGTGCTAAAGCCTTTTCGGAATCCAGCTTGTTTGGGAGGCTGAAAGTCGTCAAACCTACGAGCGAGACGGTTTGTAACTACTCTCGAAAACAGCTTATAGACGTTGCTCAGCAACGAAATGGTCCTATAATTCTTCAAGAGGGTTTTATCGCCTTTCTTAAAGAACAAAACCACTACGCTCCTGTGCCACGCCTCTGGCGTAGTACCGTCGAGGATGTAGGACTTCTGAAGGACTTTAAATACCGGTGTTCCACCCGCTTTCAGTAGCTCTGTCGTTATCCGTCCTCCCCTGGTAGCTTGTTGCTGTTTGAGAGCCATTCTGATCTCGTATAGGCTGACGTCCGGGATATCTTCGGTATAATGTCGGGTCAAACGGGCTCTTGCATCGCTAGTCCTGCTAAGAAATGAGGTGTATGATGAGGTGTAGCAATGAGTAGAACAAACGACAGATCTCTTGCGAACACTTTGGAGCCTTTGTTCCGCTCTATTGCGTTCTCAATAAAAGTAGTATTATAGGAACGCAAATCGTGTCGCATTGACTTGGAGATCTGTTTATTAAGCAAGCTGTAACTTGACATATCCACTGAAGACTGCAGCCTCATCTCGTCTCGTTCTGCCATAAGTTTGAGTAGTGCCATAGTCACTACGCTTGGCAGGCTGATTGGTGTCCGCAGTGTAGCAAATATGTGCACTGAGAACGTTGCTGCCCATCTGACAACGTTGCATCAACATCTTCCGGTGTGTAAGGTGATATATAACAATTAATCTCAAATATCAATATCAAATAATCTATAAATCACACCTGATTAAGGGCATGCTATTACTGGTGAAATTGATAACTGATACAAGATCATTACCGGTTAAGCGGTAAATCTTGCAAAGGGTAATAACAATATCGATGAAATAAATAAACAACGGAATCGAGCACATTGATAGTTGTATTATCATGTGTTGATCACAACACGTTATAATACAGTTGTAATTACAATCCTTATTTATTTAGTCTCACAGCCTCTTAGCTAAACTTTCGACACCCTTCGTGGGATTTAATTTTACAGTTAGCTGCGCGGAAAACTCATTCACATTTTGAAAGTATGCTGCAGAAATAAGCGTAATAATTGATTACTATGAAGTATGATCACGACCCAAACGGAACTAAATTATGTGTGTCAGCGTTTTGGCAGTAGTGGGAGGTTTGATGGTAGAACTAATACCAAGTAAAAAACTTAAACTTATTTTTGTAGCTGACAGATCTTTGGCAATCAAAGAGCTGAATGTAAACTAATGGCGAAAACTGATGGCTAATACCTGGCGAACTCTATGGTATATAGAAAACCTTCACGTACCATCCCCTACTTTTACTGTCCGGGTTTTTGAATAAGCTACGTCCATTCCAGAACAACACTTTAAAGACATCATAAAATGCATTTGTTTATAAGAAAAGGAAAATTGTCGGGAAGGTTCACTGAAATTGTACTGTAAATTAATAATATGATTTAATTAAACTATAGTGGCTCTGTGACCTGTAGACTTCGCGCGTACAAACTTTTTTGCAAACAACGTGCGCGTGGCCCAATTTGTGGTCAAGGGCACAAAGATCAAGAGGGTTTGGTCAACAATATGGGCTTGCCGCACTTTGCTCTTTTGTATTCGTTTTATTCGATTTTGTTCACATGGAGGGCCCTTTAGTTAATTTTACGGTACTAGTAATATCATGTAGCACTACAATAAAATGCCCTATTGTAATAAACAGATTCATTCCAAATTTTAAAAAAACTGACGTACTACTCGGAAGAAAAAGTTATATTTGAAATATTTTGCCAATTCTGCAGATATGGCGGAAGTTTATGCGATTGCAAGTGTTATATATTTAAATTATCGTTGTTTCAACCTCTATCGATGAAATAGTGCCAATTAGTTACCTTATTGTTAAACTAACATTAATAACCAAGGTGCTCCATCAATACCTAGTAGGTAAAGGGCTGATTCCACTGGTAGAAACCTAAAAGTGAGCATTTCACTGCATTTTGAGGAGCTATTCTGCTCATCACGCCGAAGATCCTCATCAGATTTTCACCAATTTTTTTGAGACCAACTTGAAGTTACTACCTTCTAAATAAAAAAAAACCATCGAAATCGGATCTAATAAGGCGGAGATATTCAATAGCCCCCTTTTTGCCCCATTTTGGAGGCAGTACCCCACCAATCAAAAGCCTCCGAAGAATAAAAATTCTAAAAATTTGTTTAATCTTAATACAGGTTGCATCATGTAAAAAGAACGCTGGAAGAAAGTGGAAGTGGAGGGGTGTGTTTGCGTATCGCAAAAGTACTAGGCCTATTGTTTTAAATAATTATTAATTAGTCTTTCGCTCGCAGTTTCGTTTACCCGCCCGCCCTGCGCCACATCTCATACCACCAAATAGACCGACAGATCACCTAATGCGCAGCCTAACCGCAAGCGTTATTTTTACTTAACGCGACCTATACCAAGTTTCGCCTAGATCGGTTGAGAAATGCAACTTCAAAGGTCATATAGCAACCATGGCTTGCTTGGTGGCTCAGAGCCCTGGCAGCTGTGATAAGTGCACCTCCAATGTTCAGGTCATAGAAAACTCCAGAACAGTGGAGTTTAAATTAAAAAATCTTTTTAATCGACCAACCAGAATCACTAGCACATATGCGACCTGTTTGAACAATGCTTTTTTGCAACTGTGAACCCCGAAGTATGGCTGAAAGTGATAAGCTTAACTCTGAACATAGTGGGCAAAGCATTGTGTTTCCATGTAAATCTGGTAAAAACTTTCAGGAGTTCACTTACAGGCCTAGGAGTTCATATTACTGGCGAATTTTTGGAACGGTTTGCATATCTGCAAACCGTTCCAAAAATTCGCATTGATAATCAAATTACTCACTTGCCGTTTGATGGGAATCCTGATGACCTTTGCTATTCCTTGTTTGATATAATGAATAAAGAGTTTAATGATATATTTAAATCTAAAAAATGTAAGGGTGGGATTTGATGACTGGGCAACAGGTATTTACAAAAGTAGAATCAAATTATATGACCTATATTCTCAAAAAAAAAAGTTTTTTTTTTTCAAAAATGTTCGCTGGGATGGTACCACTATGACATGACTGTACTAATATTGTTGTAATTTTAGTAAGTACTCATGAACTGTAAAAAAGCGACTATAAATCACGCGGCTCCCTCGGAGGTAAGCGGACATCGTCCTGCGTGTTTGCAATATTTTATCATTTGTGTATTATACTTATACTTGCGACCCGCCCCGGCTTCGCACAGGTGTAATTTAGAAAAAAAGAGGTAAATATGTGGTTTTCGCACACTCGACCTTCACTCCACTTTGGGAGACGGCCGGTCTTAGAATTTTCAAGTATTCAACACACATGACTATAACATTCCATGAGCCACCGCCTTCAAAAAACTCTTTCTTATCTTATGTTGTATTTATGCATTATTATAACGTTGGTCATTTCGAAAAAGTGATACTGTTCTGGCTCAATTGTAATTATTTTATTCTTTTTAGTGGTTGTTTACAAAATAACATTTTTATTATGAAGTCGTTTTTTTTTCGAAAAAAAAATATTTTTTTATAATATTAAATAGTTATAGTGCATGTAACTTGCATATTAGAATATTTTTGATCTATTGAAATGAAAACAATTTTTATCATTGTTTAGAATGTATGATTTTGATCATCAAACTTTTGCAAACTAATTTAAATATATGTATACATTATTCAGATCTTAAAATCGCGTAGGTAATGTAAATTTTTACCCGAGTACGGCAAAGCAAGGAAAGGAAAGGAAGGGTTATGAGTATACTATGTATGTATGTACGTATACATGTATGTATATATTATATATGTGTGGGTATGTGTATATATGGATGTTCCACTATAGCGTAGCCCCTATTAGTCCAATTTTGACAAACAAGGTATCAATCGATTGGTCTTCATCACAAAAGTGTCATTGGCTTTTTACCTGACCGTAGTCGGGTTTTAGTTTTAGAACTTATGTCTTGTTATAGACTTCTAAAAGGAGGATGTTCCCAAGTCATATGCATATATTTTTGTTCTGTATGGTTGTTACCTACTTTTTACCTGACCGTAGTCGGGTTTTAGTTTTAGAACTTATGTCTTGTTATAGACTTCTAAAAGGAGGAAGTTCCCAATTCATCTGCATATATTTTTGTTCTGTATGGTTGTTACCTACTTTTTACCTGGCCTTAGTCGGGTTTTAGTTTTAGAACTTATGTCTTGTTATAGACTTCTAAAAGGAGGATGTTCCCAAGTCATCTGCATATATTTTTGTTCTGTATGGTTGTTACCTACTTTTTACCTGGCCTTAGTCTGGTTTTAGTTTTAGAACTTATGTCTTGTTATAGACTTCTAAAAGGAGGATGTTCCCAAGTCATCTGCATATATTTTTGTTCTGTATGGTTGTTACCTACTTTTTACCTGGCCTTAGTCTGGTTTTAGTTTTAGAACTTATGTCTTGTTATAGACTTCTAAAAGGAGGAAGTTCCCAAGTCATCTGCATATATTTTTCTGTATCGTTGACAATTTGGATGATTATTTTTTGTTTTAATCGGATTTCTTCCAAATTGGTTCTGTAGTTTTAGTAGGAGGATAAGGATGCAGGATTTCTAAAACAATTTAATGATTTAGAAGGGAAGATCTTCGTTGTAGTCTCATATCAGTTTCATCAAAAATGATTTAGTTCTTATAGTACGAGTAGCAACCAAAACCAACCAACCAAATTGTTTTGGTATTCTAAAATTTCCAGCATTTCTTAACCAAATTAGATGCTTGTTTTTTACGTGCAATAATAAACCTACCGTTTGGTATTGCATAAATATCATCAAAATTGGTTTATTTGGTTTTTACAAGCTTTTATTTAACTCACTGTGTTAGAATGTCTGGGAACAATCATGCAGGCCAGTTTTGAACTACTTTATGACGTTATCTAATCCAAGCTAAAGTTTTGCTTGTTTACGGGTGTAGTTCCAACGACAATACAATATGATGGTAGTATTGAGCTGTGTATGTGCGGTTTTCCATTGCTCTGTGCTTCGGAGGGCATCTAAAGCTTTCGGTCCCAGATGTTATTGATTAATAGCAGTCTTTAAGCCATGTCAACGGCCCTTGGGCGGTCTGACAAACTCTGACACCAGAGGCCAGCACTACCCCATGTGACAAACAAACAACAAAAAACATTGAGCTGATCCGATGGAATTAATTCAAGAATCAAATGATGGAACCCCTTCAAGTTTGGGCTCATTTGGTTTGTCTTGATAAGTTCTCTGATTTGATGTGGTATCCAGGGTCTGAAAATGGATCAGGAAGGTAGTCAAAGGAACAAAACAATGAAAATATGATCAAACCCCTTCGAGTACGTGCTCTTTTGGTTTGTCTTGTTGAGTTCTTCGGTCTTATGTTGTGTCCAGGGTCTGATGATGGAGTTGAAAGTTAGTCACAGGTACACAACAATCAAGAACCTCATCGAGTTTATGCTTATTAATTGATTGGTCTCATTGAGTTCTAAGGTTTTGCGTGTATAAGCTTGCTTTCAGGAAATTTTATTGTTTTTGTGTTTAACTTTTTTTATTTGAAAGAGTTCCAGTGAAGTCACAGAAAATGTTAAACATAACTTATTCAGTAGCTTTTAAAAAATGCCTAACTCATCTTTGGTTTTAATTTACCATCGTCTTCTTAAAATAAGCTTGACTATTTTAGTGGGCGTATAAATGAGGATGGAAGAAGTCGTGCTACTACCGCTAGTTTTGTTTTGGTGAAGTCGATGTTTTCCAAGGAAGTTTAATAGGGGATCTTTGTATAGTCCTCGCCACTCAGTATCTTTGCTAACCTTATTCGACCTGTGTAATGAAGTTGGAAGAAGTCGTGCTACTACCGCTAGTTTTGTTTTGGTGAAGTCGATGTTTTCCAAGGAAGTTTAATAGGGGATCTTTGTATAGTCCTCGCCACTCAGTATCTTTGCTAACCTTATTCGACCTGTGTAATGAAGTTGGAAGAAGTCGTGCTACTACCGCTAGTTTTGTTTTGGTGAAGTCGATGTTTTCCAAGGAAGTTTAATAGGGGATCTTTGTATAGTCCTCGCCACTCAGTATCTTTGCTAACCTTATTCGACCTGTGTAATGAAGTTGGAAGAAGTCGTGCTACTACCGCTAGTTTTGTTTTGGTGAAGTCGATGTTTTCCAAGGAAGTTTAATAGGGGATCTTTGTATAGTCCTCGCCACTCTGTATCTTTGCTAACCTTATTCGACCTGTGTAATGAAGTTGGAAGAAGTCGTGCTACTACCGCTAGTTTTGTTTTGGTGAAGTCGATGTTTTCCAAGGAAGTTTAATAGGGGATCTTTGTATAGTCCTCGCCACTCAGTATCTTTGCTAACCTTATTCGACCTGTGTAATGAAGTTGGAAGAAGTCGTGCTACTACCGCTAGTTTTGTTTTGGTGAAGTCGATGTTTTCCAAGGAAGTTTAATAGGGGATCTTTGTATAGTCCTCGCCACTCAGTAACTTTGCTACCCTTATTCGACCTGTGTAATGAAGTTGGAAGAAGTCGTGCTACTACCGCTAGTTTTGTTTTGGTGAAGTCGATGTTTTCCAAGGAAGTTTAATAGGGGATCTTTGTATAGTCCTCGCCACTCTGTATCTTTGCTAACCTTATTCGACCTGTGTAATGAAGTTGGAAGAAGTCGTGCTACTACCGCTAGTTTTGTTTTGGTGAAGTCGATGTTTTCCAAGGAAGTTTAATAGGGGATCTTTGTATAGTCCTCGCCACTCAGTATCTTTGCTAACCTTATTCGACCTGTGTAATGAAGTTGGAAGAAGTCGTGCTACTACCGCTAGTTTTGTTTTGGTGAAGTCGATGTTTTCCAAGGAAGTTTAATAGGGGATCTTTGTATAGTCCTCGCCACTCAGTATCTTTGCTAACCTTATTCGACCTGTGTAATGAAGTTGGAAGAAGTCGTGCTACTACCGCTAGTTTTGTTTTGGTGAAGTCGATGTTTTCCAAGGAAGTTTAATAGGGGATCTTTGTATAGTCCTCGCCACTCAGTATCTTTGCTAACCTTATTCGACCTGTGTAATGAAGTTGGAAGAAGTCGTGCTACTACCGCTAGTTTTGTTTTGGTGAAGTCGATGTTTTCCAAGGAAGTTTAATAGGGGATCTTTGTATAGTCCTCGCCACTCAGTATCTTTGCTAACCTTATTCGACCTGTGTAATTCTTCTTTGCTTATTTTTTCTTAAACGATAAGGACGTTTTTTTTCTGCTCTTGAAAGTTTTGATCGATTGCAAACGGGATTAATAATTAAATAACTTTTAATTTTAAATATTTTTGACATTTTTACTTTCGATATCGGCATTTTGGCGTGATATTTATGTTATTACTGTGACTAATTACACTTTAGTGTGGTGAATACAGTTTATTTCCTTCAAATCCAACAAATAGTTTGATGCTATCGTGACTCATACTGAATGTCATCCGGGTGACACCTCATTTTTAGCGCACATTCCTGCGGTCTATGACTTCACCACTGCGGAGTAGAAAAGGTCCAAACATATATTTTATTATTGTCATCAGAAAGGTATTCACAACTATATAACTATTACTTTTGTAACTTTCAAACTTTAGGAGATCCAAGCGCTCAAATGTACGCGTTTTTAATAAAGCTATTTTTCTGGAAAGCTCGGTTAAAATTTGTAGTGTTTGTAGATATCTGTTCTTATTTTCTAGTTTACCTCAATCCAGCACTTAGCGATATTAATTCATTGAATTGTTCTAAACAATGAAACTCGTTAACACCAGTCCGGAACAAAAGTCTGTATGCATATTGTTACACGAGTATTTATAATAATATAAAAAAATGATTTGAAATGTACAAATACAGCCGTGTCATCAATATTATACTGGGATCACGCTCAAACAACCTGCCTGAATGTATACAGGACTCATTTAATGACCTATCTCTAAGTTGTACTGACCATGTTAAGTTTCTGGGGCTGTGGATTGACCGCAAATTAACATGGGCAATACACATAAATGAACTATCAAAAAAGTTAAGTTTAGCAACATACGCAATAAAAAAAAAAAAAGAATTGGGAGGTAAGGCAGCTGCCAGGGATACATATTTTGCATATTTTCATTCGTTGATGACTTATGTAATAATATTCTGGGGGGTGGCAGCTGATGCTGGAAAAAATGACATACTGCAAAAACGTGCTATCCGGTATATATTAGGATTAAAATGGAGAGATTCATGCAGATAAAAGTTTAGGGACCTTAACATTATTACAATGGTAGGGGAATTTATATACCAGAACCTTTTATATGTAAGAGAAAATGTATCTAATATGACCCTTCTTAAGGATATACATCATCACAATACAAGACATAAAAATAATTTAGTATTGCCACAAACTAGACTTGCAAAAATATCTAAAAGCTATTTATGTATATCAGTTAAATTATATATTAAAATTCCATTAGAAATAATAAATAAAAATGAAATTGAATTTTTGACTTGTATTAAGAATCATTTAATAGCCAAGAGCTATTACAAACTTGACGAAGCTTTTGCTGATAGAAATATCTTTGATATATAGTGACTTTTTTGTGTTGTGTACTTATAATGTTATCTTAATTGCTTACAATATTTTGTGTTGACGTTGCTTTTGCAGAAAACTTTATTTGAATCTTAATAAGTTTGAATATTTTTTACCCAATTTATATTTTGTGATACAATGTTCTGTAAGTGACTTGTCTAAGTACATGTAATATGTCAAAAGATGAATAAATGAATTGAATTGAATTGAAGTGCGGTGGCACTATACTCAATAACAGGGCCGTACTCACAGCAGCTCATTGCCCATTGTAAGTAAAGTTTGAAAAATATTTGACCTTCCTAACTGCACTATCGGTCCCTTTAACTGATGAACCTATTCGTGATGCTACAATTGTATCACTTTGATTTTCAGTGGCGACCAAGTTGTTATGTAGCGCATTCATGTCGGATCTACATGGGCCAACAACGCCGGTCTCGTCTACAATCTTGCTTCAATCATTATCCATCCCAACTACAATGATTGGACCACGGTTAACGACATTGCCATTATGCGCACTGCCACTAACATCCAATTAGTGAACAACGTCGTGATGCCTGCTACAATCGCTGGGGCCAACTGTAACGTCGCTGGCAACCAGGTTGTCTGGGCCGCTGGATGGGGTGCCACTTGGGTATGGTAAAATAATGTGAAATTTTCATGATGATCCTATTTTAAAATTATTGTTCAATGCTACACTCATATAACTGTGCTGTATATTTCGTGGCGATATCATAGAAATGATTACTTCATGAAATGGTGGGCCACACCGTGAAAAAGTTATATTTCATGAAATAATCGGTCACATCATGAAATGGTTTGGCCTAATGAATGAATAATCAGCGTTTGACGATATGAACAACGCTCTAAACGTACGGCTACTTCATGATATGGTCAAACATTAGTAATCATATCGTAAAATAGTAGACCAAGGCGGAAGCCCGACTTGGCTTTGATAGGTTAGGAGGTCGTTTTCTTTAGCCTTGGAACCCTATCTGTTTAAACACCTTTGGTATCATGAGAATCCTACTAACTAAACTATTTTCGCTGCACCAATTGGACAGGAAAATAATAAAGAAAAGTGAAATTAAATGCACAATAACACATCAGCTTATAGTTGCAAATGTAGGTATCAAATATAATAATAATACAATTAAATGTAATTATTTTTAAGCCGGGAGGTTCAGCTTCAGAGCAGTTGCGTCACGTCCAGATTTGTACTGTAAACCAGATTACCTATACGTCCCGCTACCGGGAACTCGGCGGCCGCCGTACCGTCACCGAGAACATGCGCCGGCTGGCTCGACGTCGGCGGCCGCGACCAGTGCCAGGGAGACTCCGGGGGCCCTCTCTACCACAACGGCGTCGTCGTCAGTATCTGCTCCTGGGAGAATCCTGCGGACTGGCTCGCTACCCCGGTGTCAACACTCGCTTCTCCCGCTATGCTTCTTGGATTTGTGCTAACGCTTAAGTTTTAGATGATGACAATACTTTTTAAATAAAATGAACAACACAACTCGGAATTTTTAATTATTTTCTTAGATATGTTGTAAAACAACTCTGTGGTGTTGAAATGATATATTTTAACTAGCCCGGAATTATACTTAACTTACTTTGTTGCAAGTTAATTGACGAACTGCATTCTTTTTGTTATGAAATTGTCTAAATTTATATGCATAATAGGCCAGTAGGTAGTTTTGCCCTACAAATGGTTTAACGTATTAATTAGAACTACGTATTTTCAGTAACAAGTGTCAGATTTTTACGATTATTTTTTCATGAAGATAAAATTATTCCAACTTTCAAATAATCGATTTAATTTTTAAATTAATTAAAAATAACATAAAAAAAAAATGGATTTTGCGCGTAGGAGTTGAGTCGATTTCATTGCTCACGAGTGCAGTTCTTTAATAGTTAGCTATATGGCAAAAATGTATATAAAAAGTATAAAGAAGACAATATTTGTAACATTTTTTGTATTCACAGTTGTTGTTCTGTAAGTTTCATAGGAAAGAGTTACAACAAGCGAAAAACACATCCACACCAATATATACAAGTGACACGTCTGTTTGTTCGTTTGTTTGTTTGGGGAGCTTTCACGCGATAACGGCTGGACAGATTTTAATTAAATTTGGAATGTTTTTTAGTCCGGAATAAAACATGGAATACTTTTTATCCCGAAGAATGTTTCTACGGGAAAACTGGAAAATGTCGCTAGCTCGCTCTAAGGAACGGTTACCATGGAAACACAATAATAACAAATCTGTCAACAACCATCAAAAGCGTTGTGCTATACTTTTGCTTAAGGTTTTAATATACTAGAAGAACATAGGATGCTTTTTTCGCGAATAACTGTAGTCTACGCGGACGTAGTCGCGGTCGAAAGTTAGTCTTTAATCAAAATGATCCAATGCAGGAACAACGTTTATTCTTAACTGCTGAATGTAGGGACTTCATATTTGGTGAGTATTTTTGTACAGTAACAGCGTACAACAAAAGATGAATTTTGATAATAGAACGCAATTCAAGGGGTTTAAAGAGGAGTCAAAGTTTGAACAAAACACCTTTATTTAGAAGACATGTTTACATTAAACAGTCAAAATTTTGAATGTTAGATCACGAAATATAATAAACTAACACGTGCTTTAGGATTTTTCGAAATTTTATAAATTAAATCGACTGCCTAATGTAAACTAGAGTTCAAAATAGAGGTATTTTGTTCAAACTTTTATTCCCTTTTAAAACACATTGAAAGGCAGTTTTTTTTTCAAAATTCATCTTTTGTTGTACCTTGTTACCTCTTTTTAAACATACTCTCCAAATATCAAGTCCTTACATTCAGCTTTAAAAAATAAAGGTGGATCCTGCTTTAGACCATTTCTAGTATATATGAGTTTTTAGCTCGTTGTAACTTTTTACCAATGAGACTTACAGATTAACTGTGAATGCAAAAAATGTTGCAAGCATTTTCTTCTTTAAACTTTTCAAACATTATCTTATTTATACTTTCGCTATAAAGCTACATGTTAAAGAACTCTTTAGAAAAATAACTAATTTTGGCCCCTTCAATTGAAGATGGCAGCTAACGCTCCCCACCCCTTTGAGATCGTATTTTTTTTGTAAAGTTCTCATACAACGAAAGAAAAAAAAAACCTCTAATGACTGGCATATAAGTATTTCAACGGCCTTAGGCCGCCAGTCACGAGGTCAATTTTTGAAGATGGACTATCTTTAAGTGTATTCGTATACTAGGCCAGTGAAAGGCCACACTAAACTGATTCGCAAACTGGCCTCGTGTCCAGCGAGCATAACTTAAAATGTATACGTAATATCTAACTATACGTTACATATGTGTAGTTTAACAGTACGATCTTAAACCAGTAACAGCGCAATAAGTATTAAATTGAATTTTTATACCGCCAGCGAGGTAATGGAAGTGGTTATTTTTATAATCAAGATTAGTGATCAAAAGGATCACTATACTGACCGAGCGAGCGCGAAACGCGAGCGAAGCGTGTCCGTTTCAGATTGGGCAAAAATTATGTCGGATTTTGAGGAGTTATTCTGCTCATCAGTTCGAAGATACTTATCAGTTTTTTTTTTGAAGAAATAAAAATCTGTTAAGTATCTTCGAACTGATGAGCAGAATAACTAATCCAAATCCAGAAAATTGCTCACTTTTGGGTTTCTACCAATGGAATCAGCCCTTTACGTACTAAGCATAGGGATTGACGGAGTATCTTGGTTATTAACGTTAGTTTATAGCGCTATCTAGTATCCTTATTGTACTAACTAAACAATAAGGTAACTAGATAGCGCTACTGTGCACTGCTAGATTGTTTTCAAAAACGTTTGTGCTCGCGAGGTCTACAGCTTACAGAGCCACTAGTGCAACTGCTTCTATCCCTGCTATCGATAATAATACCGCCAGCAAGGCGATGGCCAGCCTGTCGATGTTCTATCCATGTATATTGCACTAATAGCATAAATGAATACACAATGAGTTTGCCCAGAAAATGCTTAATCTGATACCCCATAACCACAGATTTAATAACAGTACTAATATCCAAATCTAAAAAAAGGGTTCCTAAGTGGATTTATTTTGCATGAGTTGCATAAATGGCAATATCCTGACACAGAATAAACAATAGTACAACGTTCCCCTGTATTACATTAAAGTATCTTCAGTTTTAAAAATCTGAAAAACTTTAGGATACCATGAATTTACGAAATAAAAATACAATCTAATATTTACTTAGTAGTCGACCAAGTTAACGCGTAGTTGTAACGGTTTCTACACTGTACAAATTCTATTGTGCGAGACAGAATCCAATCATAAAATAACTTTTTTCGAGCATCACATTAAAATTTCTACCGATTGCATCACTAGTATTTGTAGTTGGCGTGAATACGGAAGCCTAAGTATATGCTGTCCAACACGCACTTGTTTTAGTCTCAATATCTTACTAGTTTCGCTTGACTATTGTTTACACACTTTCTCTTTCTCTTTTTATATAAATTAACTAAATATGGGAGATTTAATCTATTACATGTAAGGTAAGTGTTAGCATTGGTTTTTACTCTAACATGATATTAGAATGCAACACTCATCATCATCATGTTAGCCTTTAGAAGTCCACTGCTGAACAAAGACCTACCCCAGAGAGTGCCATAACGAGCGATCTTTTGCCACCTCCATCCGCCAACTTCCTGCGATGGCTACAATGTAGTCGGACCATCGCGTGGGGAGTCTCCCCACACTTCGCTTGAGTGTTCGTGGTCGCCATTCGAGAATCATTATTTTCCAACGGTTGTCGGTTCTGCGAACTATATGGCCTACCCATTGCCACTTCAACTGCAAACACACGACTGAAATGCAACACTACCATCAGTTTGTCAATGTGTCATCAGTCAATGTGGCGTATTGTGTGGCGTATTTAATCTGAGGAAGACGAACACGACAGTGCCAGGACAGACAACACCGATTTGGTACAAAAGGCAGAAAGTGATAAATCACAAACTAAAAAAGTTATTGCTAATTTGTTAAGCCAACAACATGGAACTGCCGGTCAGCAATGTGGGGCTTGAAAAGAAAATACTGAAAGGGTTGTTCGTGATCTCGAAGAAGTTTCTGTGCCTAGCAACTGCTCCATAAGACTACGTTCCCTCACATATAACGAAATCTATGATATCATAAATGAAATAGCTAACAAGCCTACAAAAGATATCTAACAAATAAAACAAGCAAAGATATCTTAGGCATCTGTTAAAAATATACTTAACAGATGCCTAAGGGATAGAGTATACCCAAAAGAGCTCAAAGGAGTGAGGATTTGCCCATTATACAAAGGCAAAGATAAAAAAGATAACACTCATTCGTACCGAGCAATCTTTCATTCCAGCTATCATTTATTTTTAAGTTGAATGTCCTCTAGGATTTCTAAACACCTTAGCTCTAAACGAACTCACATCGTCAATTTGCATATCGAGAGGGACGATCAAATAGGTAATCAACAGTGTGCAAGAGAGCAAAAATGAGAGGTTGCAGTACTTTCCTGCGACCTCTCCAAAACTTTTGTCGTTGCAGACCACGGAATTCTGGTAGCTGAATTGAGCCACTATGAGACAGCCTGGCTAGCTCTGAACTTGGCCCTTATTGGCTAGGACTATTCACAAACGTAACGCGTCGTGTTGTGGAATCGTTTTGCAAATTAGGCAGTTCACAAACATACACGAAAAAATTCACGCCGATATCTTGACGTAGCATGTTTCGTGGCCGAATGTTCATAGCGCATAATAGAGCCTTAAGTTTGTCGATTTCTTGCGTGACAGGACCCAGTATGTTTTGGGAGATCATAGAAGTGTGAAATTGGATGGAATATTGACAGAAATAGGAGTATCTCAAGGTTCATCATTGTTGAAACTAGCCTTCTCAGTCCTTTTAAATAAGTCGTTAAGGAGGATCCCATGGCCACACGTAAAAGAGAGATATAATATGCATGCTGATTATGTCACGGCCGTCGTGAAAGCAAACAGTTTAGATTTAGAGATTACGGCAACTGAATATAGTCGCGTCCGAACTCCTGACGTGGTTTAAAAAACATGGTCTAAAATTAAATCTCCTCAATTCGTTCAACGTACTTATCAAGGATTTCATACTGATGCATATGCCAACATACTATGAACTAAGGAGAGGTTTTTTCCCGCAAGGCCCGAATCCGGAGCAGTTGCGTCACGCCCAGACCTGGACTGTCAACCAGAACACCTGCGTGCAGTTTTACATGAAACTCGGCAGTGAAACTGTCACCACCAACATGCTGTGTGCCAGCTGGATCAACATCGGCGGCTGCGGCCAGTGCTATAGTGTGGTCGTTGGTATACGCTCCTGGGGACAATCTTGCGCTCTTACTTGGTACACCGGTGTTAACACTCGCGTCTCCCGCATCAGAACTTCGATCCAAGCTAACGCTTAAGTTTTAGTTGTTATCAAAGACAAGTTCAGCGACTAGTCTCACAACACAGTCTTCCCAAAGTCAATGCGTCCTTACAAGTTGGCGAGAAAGGTATGTTCTAACAAGAATTGTCGATAGATACCTGCCACGCCGAGACTTCACGCGGGTCGCTAAGGGTTTGGTTAGTACTCAGAACAAAAGCACAAAATAAAAATTTATATAACCTCCGACCCCCAACCTCCCATTATTAGCTAAGAACCATCTTGATCACATCAGTTTTCAAACATAAAAAACCACATCACAATCGGTCCATTCGATTGGAAGCTATGATTCTCACCCTCCTTTTCTCACCTCCCCATCATCCCCTATATACGAGTATCTAAGAACAATTTTGATCACACCAGCTTTCCAACAGAATAAAAAACAACAAAATTGGTCCATTCGTTTGGGAGCTACGAATCTCATACATTCAAATTTTAATATTGAACCGAAAGTACCTGTAGAAAATAAAGTCATGTCGATTTAGCAGAAAAGTTATATAATGACACTGTCAAGTAATTACCGAATAAAAATATAGTATGCATTGAAAGTAGATACAATATTTTGAAAACAACTTTAAAAAAATACAGAGAGCATGTACTCTTTCCAATCAATATTCTAAGCATAAAATAGTGTTACCTTTGATTTTATTTTCTATCGAGTGAATTCATAGTTATCATGTTTCTGTGTAAGTAAACAATGACATACATATTTGTGATTAAATTCCTAAGATGTATCATAAATCAGACACGTTTATCGTACATTATAAAATTATCATTTAGATTATTAATTGTTGTGGTATTCTATGCACTTAATTATAAGTATATATATATATCTGGTAAATCCAGTAAGTGCTGGTAACTGGTTGAAACAATGCGTGCCATCATACTTCTTACTGCGTGCCTTGCTGTGGTTGCAGGTATTATTTTCACTCTATTAAAATGATCATGCGCCTCTCATAGAAATCCATTAGAAATGAATTGAGGTCAGTAATAATTTTCAAACCAGTGATCTACTCTACAGGATAAATGCTTTACATAAACTCGTAATGGCTATAAAGTCAACTACTACTTCTATTAAGACAATTTTTATTACATTCTTGGCACGAACGGAAGAGAAATAGACCCCCCGAGACAAGGAATCCTGTGGGGCCTATTGCTAAAGTGTATTTATTAAATCTTTTTTTTATACTGTTACTAAATATTATTATTATTTTTACTTAAAACTTCGGTTTTCTCTCCGAAATTGGAGGTATTTTAATGGCACGGGCCAAAGCCAAGTGCTACGTTAAATTTAAAAATTTCCTGATTACCCTACAGGTATTTAGTATGACTGCTTTCTGAAGCAGTATATATGCTGAAGGCTGTATTTGGAGTGTCTCAAGACTCGCGGTTAGGGTGTTGGGTATGACACCTGTAGTAGATAGGATGATAGGGATTGTTCTTGTGCTATTGATTATTATTATTCACTTTATTTATCTTTTTATCTTTTTTTTTTTTTTTTTAAATATTTCTTTAAATAAAAGCAGATAAAAATAATATAAAAAACCTAAACCTAGGGTACCAACGGTAGCGGAGCAGGGCCCAATCTACCGGTGGCTAGGGCTGCAGAGTGAGGAACCTCCTGACTATACGCGCCGTGTCAAGGAGTACTGCCTTCTGCATATGACCCTTAATCCAACCATCTAGCGAGAGCCTCTTAAGATGTTGGTCGAGGCTCTTCGCTATAAGGCCGTTCGCCGAAACAACTATCGGGACAATGATCGTCGAGTTAACATTCCACATGGCGGTCACCTCATGAGCCAAGTCAAGGTACTTGCTGAGCTTGTCTTTCTCGGCCTTCACGAGGTTCTCATCGTGTGGAATGGTGATGTCGACGAGCACTGCCCGGCGTTGGGACCGGTCTACCAGCACAATGTCAGGCTTATTGGCAACAATAGTCCTGTCCGTGATGATAGAGCGGTCCCAATAGAGCAATGCACGACCATTTTCGAGAACTGGCGCCGGTACGTACTTATAGTACGGCACCTCAGACTCGACAAGGTCATACCGAAGGGCAATTTGCTGATGGATGTTCCTGGCTACTTGGTTGTGCCTGTGCAAGTACTCTCCGTTAGCAAGATGAGAACAACCGGAAATTATATGCCTGAGGGACTCCCCGGGACGGCGGCATGCCCGACAAATGTCGACCGTACCGTCCTTCATAATATATTTCCGGTAGTTATTCGTCTTGATAACTTCGTCCGCAAATGCACAGACAAAACCCTCAGTTTCCCCAAAGAGGTCACCAAAGCGTAGCCAGTTCACCGACGCGAGCAAGTTCACATCAGGCCCTGTTAAGGCCCGATAGAACCGCCCGTGCAGCTCCTTGGCCTTCCATACGTCCTTGCGGTCATTGGTACTCAACACCGATGGTTTGCGCCAACTCTCGTTTGCCAAGGAGAGCGGTGTGAGAGTCTTATCAACTGCCACCACATCACGATGCAACCCACACTCGGTGTTTAGGAAGTACTCCCTGAGACTGCACACTTCACGGTTGTGGAGGTTCTTGGCATTTAAAAAGCCACGACCCCCCCACTTCCGTGGTATGTACAATCTCATAACAGACGAGCGCGGGTGTAACATACGATGTGACGTAAGCAGTTGACGGACTCTCTTATCCAAGGCGTCAAGCTCAGTTTGAGTCCACTTTAGTATGCCAAAAGAGTATATGAGCAAGGGCATCACCCAACCGTTGAAGGCACGCGCCTTATTGCCACCCGACAAAAGACTGTTAAGTACTTTGGTGAGGCGGCAGAAGAAGCGCTCCTTCACCGACTGCTTAATCTCCCTGTCCATGATACCCAACGATTGTGACATACCAAGTTATTTGTAGGTTTCGGTCTCAGAGAGAGATTTGAGAGTCATTGTCTCAGAAAGCTGCAAATTCATAGAATTTACAACTTTCCCCCGCTGCAAATGCATGACCGCACATTTGTCCACACCGAACTTCATGTTGATGGCTTTACTGAAAACTTCTGTGATTTTCAGTAACTCCATCAAGTCTGGACGTTTCAGTGCAAACAACTTGAGTTCATCCAGCAGATGAGAAATGATCTCGCCCTCTCTCCGTAGCCGATAGCCTAACCCTGAATCCTTCAACAAAGTGCTGAGAGGATTCAGTGCTAGGCAAAACCACAAAGGACTCAAACTGTCACCCTGAAATATGCCTCGCTCTATCCTTATAAAGTCTTGCCTTATAAAACCATAAAGGCTGTCTCCACCACCTGGTTGACGAAGAACTGTGGTCCACTGACTCATACACGCACCTAAGAAAGATCTCAGAGTTGCATCGATTTTATACAACTCTAAGATCCTCCCTAGCCATGAATGAGGCACTGAATCATAGGCCTTCTTGTAGTCAATCCAGGCAGTAGAAAGGATCCCTCTGTTCCGCCGGACTTGTTGGCAAATGGTAGTGTCTATGAGGAGGAGCTCTTTAGTACCACGGGACCCAACCCTACATCCATTCTGAGCGAGGGCCAAAATATTGTTCGCAACAATATGCGAATACATTTTTCTTCTCAGAATGGATGTAAGGAGCTTGTACATAGTGGGCAAGCATGTAATGGGTCTATTATTATTATTACTATTATTATTATTATTAGTCAGTTTCTGAGTTATGTGCGGTTTTCCATCGCTCCGTGCTTCGGAGGGCACGTTAAGCTGTCGGTCCCGGCTGTTATTGATTAATAGCAGTCGTTAAGCCATGTCAGAGGCCCTCGGGCGGCTTGACAAATTCTGACACCAGAGGCCAGCACTACCTCATACGACAAACAAACAAACAGTCAGTTTCAAGGCGATTAATAGGTTCGTTTTTGTTACAGTGTATGTACAAAAACGAAACTAATAAGTCGTATGTAAAGACTCTGTCCATTGACGATGAACTGTCATTTAGTCCACTTACAAAAATAGGTTTTCATTTTGACTTCTTTGAGTAGTGTAGGTAGTATTTGTATACTCTTTAGTGTAAGTTTGTTCACTCATATCTTAGGGATAATCATCACCATCATCGTGTCAGCCTTTAGAAGTCCACTGCTGAACATAGGCATCCCCCATAGAGCGCCATGACGAGCAATCTTGTGCCACCACCGACCACCTCCATCCACCGACTTCCTGCGATGGCTACAATGTCGTCAGTCCATCGTGTGGGGGGTCTCCTCACACTTCGCTTGCTTGTTCGTGGTCGCCATTCGAGAACCTTTATTCCCCGACGGTTATCGGTTCTGCAACTTATAAGGCCTGCCCATTGCCACTTCAACTTGCAAACTCTGAGCTATGTCGGTGACCTTCGTTCTTCTACGGATTTCCTCGTTTCGGATTCTATCACGCAGTAAAACACCGAGCATCTCTCTCCGTTGCGCGCTGCGCTTGTTTATGAGAACAATAGTTAACGACCACGTTTCTGTGCCGAATGTCATCACTGGCAACACGCACTGATTATAAACTTTCGTCTTGAGGCTCTGCGGCATCTGCAACGAGAAGATATGGCGTAATTTCCCGAACGCTGCCCATCCGAGTTGGTTGACCTCTTTGTCGAAGTTGGATCTACCCAGTTGGATTGTCTGATCCAAGTAGACATAGTGATCAACAGCTTCGATTATATCGTTCCCAACATAAACCGGCATGACATGGGCATTTTGATGTTCGTCTTGCCCATGTTCATTTTAGGACCCACCTGTTAGGAAACAATACTGAGGTCACTGAGCATTGTGCTTAGGTCTTCCAGGGTTTGAGAGAGTCATGATGAATATATCATCAGCAAATCGAAGGCGATTGTATGTATTTGCCATTGATGTTAACACCAAATCCGTTCCAGTTCTGAAGCCTGAATCATCATAACAGTTTCGGAGAAATAACGTCTCCCTGTTACTTTTTTGCAACTGGATAGAATTCGTGCTCTGATCCTAAAGACGAACTGTCATGGTAACCTTGCTGTACAAACACTTCAATACTTCGATGTAACGGTAATCAATCTGGCACCGCTGTAATGACTGTAGCACTGCCCAGGTCTCAACCGAATCAAAGACTTTATCGTAGTCCACAAACGCTAGACGTAGTGGGTGATTGTACTCTTCGGTCTTCTGTATAATCCGCCGAAGAGTATGGATGTGGTCTACGGTGCTAAAATCTTTCCGGAATCCAGCTTGTTCGGGAGGCTGAAAGTCGTCAAACCTACGAGCGAGACGGTTTGTAACTACTCTCGAAAACAGCTTATAGACGTGGCTCTTCAGTGAAATGGGCCTATAATGCTTCAAGAGGGTTTTATCACCTTTCCTCAGGAACAAAACCACTACGCTTCTGTGCCATGCCTCTATCGTAGTACCCTTGAGGATGACATAGTTAAACAGCTTCTGAAGGACTTTAAGTACCGGTATTCCACCCGTTTTCAGTAGCTCTGTCGTTATTCCGTCTGCCCCTAGTGCCTTGTTGTTCTTAAGCTGTTTGAGAGCCATTCTGATCTCGTATAGGCTGACGTCCGGGATATCTTCGGTATAATATCGGGTCAAACGGGCTCTTGCATCGCTAGTCATACTAGGAAGACTACGCGATGAGGTGTATAATTGTCCATAGAACTTCTCGAGCTCACTCAAAATCTCTGGCTTTGACGAAACGATGCTGCCACTGTTGGTTTTCAGCTTCTTCAACAGGCTTTGCCCAATAGACAGATCTCTTGCGAACACTTTGGAGCCCTTGTTGCGCTCTATTGTGTTCTTAATACAAGTAGTATTATACGAACGCAAATCGTGTCGCATTGACTTGGAGATCTGTTTATTAAGCAAGCTGTAACTCGACTTATCCACAGAAGACTGCAGCCTCATCTCGCCCCGTTCTGCCATAAGTTTGAGTGTATGCTCAGAGAGTTTCTGTGTTCTATTTTTGCAGGGGGTCTTAAAGAACTCTGACCCGACCGCGTGCACAATTTCCACCAGCACGTTTGTTTAGTTTGTCCACTGTATCGCATTCGGTAAGGGTTTGGAAGCGATTTTGGAGCTCCAACTGAAAGTTCTCGGGGTTTTAGATTTGGGCAAGACTTGGGCGAAGAGTAGATCCCATCAAACGAGACCTCTCTAGTTTTACGTTGATATTCAATGAGCCTCTTACCATGCGGTGATCACTGCCGGTCTTAACCCTGTTGATCACAGAGACATCATTGAATGTATGCTGATTGGTCGTCAAAATGAAATCTATCTCGTGCTTATGACCGCCGGGTTGCAGCCACGTCCATTTCCTGGAGGGGCGTTTCTTGAAAAAGGAGTTCATCATAAAGATTCCCGCCTTCTCCATGAAGTCGGCCAATTGCTGACCCCTTTGGTTCCACTGTCCAAATCCAAACTGCCCCACTCTCAGTTCATCGCCATTCCTCATACCAAGCCGTGCGTTTAAGTCCCCCATCAGCACTGTGAAGTGTGTTTTTGGGGCATGTAGTAGATAGTTAAAAACGCATGAATTTTTAATAATATTATAGTATAATGAAAAAAACACAGAACCTGACTGCAAATAAAACTAAAAAGAGGCAAACAAGACAACTTTAGATTATTGATTTTGAAATATAAGTAGCAGTCGGAGGCATCCTGCATTTAATTTCTCATTTGACGGAATCAGTTTTAACCTGACGATCAACCCTGCATTTTATATTTAGTAAATATTTGTAGAATTGAAATCAAGAATCTAAAGCTTATTTGCCTCATTTTAGTTTTGTTTGAAGTTGTTTTTTTTTATAATTATAATAATTTATTCTATTTAAACGTTTTAGTTTCGCTTATATATTTTTGGAATGGTCTTTACAAGAACTTAATTTTGATACCTCACTTTATAGGTTTTGGTCATGTTTTATTCCGTCAGAAATACAATATGGCAGCTGTAAGCCGCCAAATTAGTTTTCTTGACATTTCATAATTTTATCTGATGTCTTTTTCGTAATTGGGAGAAATCCAATATTATAAAATCAATCGATAAAATTGGATTCGATTAGCAATTAGCTTTGAAATTTTCAATCAAAGATTTTTCACAACCTACTACATTAATATAGTTTTGAGGTTCTTATGAGCTAAAGTCGGTTGAGGGGTTGATGAGATATGATAAAATCAGGTTAAGAGCTTAATGAAATGCCAGAGAACCAAGGTAACCGATGTTGCTCTAAGGATAAGCGAGCTGAAGTGGCAGTGGGCTGGTTAAGTGTCCTGAAGAACCAATAACCGACGAGTTCTCGAGTGGAGACCACGTTTAAACAAGTGTAAGAAGCTCCGTGGGTAGGTGCAGTGATGACCTTCAAAAAGCAACCGGCAAAAACTGGATGCAGATAGCTGAGGACCGAGCTCAGTGGCGTGCATTATGAGAGACTACGTCTAGCAGTGGACAAGCATAAGATGATGATAGGTCAAGTGGGTTATGAAAAGGCTTTGATTGAACATTTGAAAACTATTTTTGTGTTTGTTTGTCGTATGATGTAGTGCTAGCCTCTGATGTCAGAGTTTGTCAGGCCGTCCGAGGGCCTCTGACATGGCTTAACGACTGCTATTAACCAATAACAGCCGGGACCGACAGCTTAACGTGCCCTCCAAAGCACGGAGCGATGGAAAACCGCACATAACTTCGAAAAGTCATTGGTGTGGGAGCCTAGGTTTTGAACCCGGTATCGTTGGATTCTAAATTGCACTATAGAACCATTAGGCCACCATCGCTCTTATTTTTATATAATTTTATTATATTTATATATTTTTGTGTAATTTTAGACTTTTTTTGAAAGGTTCTTGTTCAGGGCAAACAACTATTGTACCTATTTAATTGTATTTTAGTATCTCTTAATCTTCGATGTAAACTAATAACGTAAGAACGGTACTCCAAAAACTTCTGCTTAAAATTTTACAGCTGTTCCCAGCAACCCACAAAAGATCGTGGGTGGCTCTGTGACCACCATTGACCAGTACCCTTCCATCGCGTCTCTGCAATTCTCATTATTTGGAGTTATCTACACGCAGGCTTGCGGTGGCACTATCCTCAGTTCTAGGGCTATCCTCACTGCAGCTGATTGTCCATAGTAAGTAAATTTTATTCATTGATTTTGTAAATATGAAATACCATACATTATGTTTTTAATAGTGTGATACTCATTTCACGAGTTCTGACTACACTTGACCAGTTTTCTGTCTACAGTGGCAACGCAGTTATTATGTGGCGCGTCCGTGTCGGATCTTCCTTTTTCAACAGCGGCGGTGTTGTCCACAATATTGCAAGCATAATTATTCACCCGAGTTATAATTATTTGACTCTCGATAACGACATCGCCATAATGCTTACCGCCACTGTCATCACCCACAATAACAACGCGCAGCCTGCAGTTATCGCCGGGGCCAACTACAACCTCGCAGACAATCAGGTCGTCTGGGCCGCTGGATGGGGACCCACTTTCGTAAGAAGAATGTTCATTTGGTTAATTTATATATCAACTAGCTGTACCCGCGGCTTCGCACGCGTGGTCTTTTCTTTAGATTCTAAGAACCATAATGTGCTATTCCGGAGCCAATATACCAACATTTGATCAAAATTACTTCAGTTGTTAAAAATATTTTGATTAATGGTTTGGCTTCTAACTCACCGGTTTGAGATACCAATTAAACCAGTTTTTAAATCAAACCCTAAGCTACCTAATAATTAAAACCGCATAGCAATCAGTCCAGTAGTTTATACGCGGTGCGTGAACAAATAAACATACAAACAAACAGATATAAAGACACGATAAAAAAAAACTTGTTTAGTAGCTTTTTAAGTACCCAAGACCATTTTTTATTTATCTTTTTTGTACCTATTGCTTTATTATAAGTATAGAGATTTTCAGTGAGCTCGAGAAGTTCTATGGACAATTATACACCCCATCGCGTAGTCCTCCTAGCAGGACTAGCAATGCAAGAGCCCGTTTGACCCGACATTATACCGAAGATATCCCGGACGTCAGCCTATACGAGATCAGAATGGCTCTCAAACAGCTTAAGAGCAATAAGGCATCAGGGGAGAACGGAATAACGACAGAGCTACTGAAAGCGGGTGGAACACCGGTACTTAAAGTCCTTCAGAAGCTGTTTAACTCGGTCATCCTCAAGGGTACTACGCCAGAGGCGTGGCACAGGGGCGTAGTGGTTTTGTTCTTTAAGAAAGGTGATAAAACTCTCTTGAAGAATTATAGGCCCATTTCGCTGTTGAGCCACGTCTATAAGCTGTTTTCGAGAGTAGTTACAAACCGTCTCGCTCGTAGGTTTGACGACTTTCAGCCTCCCGAACCAGCTGGATTCCGGAAAGGCTTTAGCACCGTAGTCCACATCCATACGCTCCGGCAGATTATACAGAAGACCGAAGAGTATAATCGGCCACTATGTCTAGCGTTTGTGGAATACGAGAAAGCCTTTGATTCAGTCGAGACCTGGGAAGTGCTACAGTCATTACAGCGGTGCCAGATTGATTACCGGTACATCGAAGTGTTGAAGTGTTTGTACAGCAAGGCAACCATGACAGTTCATCTTCAGGATCAAGGCACGAATTCTATCCAGCTGCAAAAAGGGGGGAAACAGGGAGACGTTATTTCTTCGAAACTGTTCACCTCTGCACTGGACGATATATTCAAGCTTCTGAACTGGAACGGATTTGGTGTTAACATCAATGGCGAATAAATCACTCACTTTCGATTTGCTGATGATATAGTCATCATGGCTAAAACCCTGGAAGACCTAAGCATAATGGTCAGTGATTTCAATATTGTTTCCCAACAGGTGGGTCTTAAAATGAACATGGGCAAGACGAACATCATGTAAATGTCCATGTCGTACCCATGCCAGTTTATGTTGGGAACGATATTATTGAAGCTGTTGATCACTATGTCTACTTGGGTCAGACGATCCAACTGGTTAGATCCAACTTCGACAAACAGGTCAACCGACGAATCCAACTTGGATGGGCAGCGTTCAGGAAATTACGCCATATCTTCTTTCAAGACGAAAGTTTATAATCAGTGCGTGTTGCCAGTGATGACATACGGCACTGCGACGTGGTCGCTAACTGTTGGTCTCATACAAAAGCTTAGAGTTGCGCAGCGTGCAATGTAGAGAGCTATGCTCGGTGTTTCGGTACGTGATAGAATCAGAAATGAGGAAATCCGTAGAAGAATGAAGGTTACCGACATAGCTCTCAGAGTATGCAAGTTGAAGTGGCAATAGGCAGGCCATATAGTTCGCAGAACCGACAACCGTTGGGGAATAAAGGTTCTCGAATGGCGACCATGAACAAGCAAGCGAAGTGTGGGGAGATGATCGACGATGGACCGACGACATTGTAGCCATCGCAGGAAGTCGGTGGATGGAGGTGGCACAAGATCTCTCGTCATGGCGCTCTTTGGGGGAGGCCTATGTTCAGCAGTGGACTTCTAAAGGCTGACATGATGATAATGACAGAATTTGGGACATTATCCCACAGGAACTCTTTATTTTATTCCAGATAAAAAGTATCCTCAATATAACTCATCATATAAACTATGACAGTGCCAAGTGGCATCAAAATCAGTTTAGTAGTTTCAGCGTGGTAAGTGGTCTTTTAAATAACTTTTAACCCCTATCCTGCGGAAAACCCTTTAATTCTAACCTAAACATTTTTTGGTCTTAGCTCTTTTACAAAATGTGTTTTTTAGGCAGGAGGATCACCTTCAGAGCAGTTGCGTCATGCCCAGATCTGGACTGTCAACCAGGCCACCTGTAGGACACTCTATGCGGTAATTGGAATGACTGTCACTGACAACATGCTGTGCTCCGGCTCCGACGTCGGCGGCCGCGACCAGTGCCAGTGTGACTCCGGCGGCCCTCTCTACCACAACAGCGTCGTCGTCGGTGTCTGCTCTTGGGGACAAGCCTGTGCTCGTGGTGACGTCCCCGGTGTCTACGCTCGCGTCTCCCGTTACACCGCCTGGATCCAGGCTAACGCTTAAATTTTAGATGATATCAAAATATGTATAAAACTATATTAATGAAGAACACAAAAGACCTGTGTACTTTTTAATTATTTCTAAACTAGCTGTGCCCGCGGCTTCGCACGTGTTTTCATTTCTCTAAGCTATAAGTACTCCATGTGCTATTCCAAGTCTTAAAATACCAATATACCAACATCTGATCAAAATCCTTTCAGCGTTCAAAAGTTTTTTATCGATTGCTTGGCATCTAATCATTGGATTAAGATACCAAGTACCCCACTTTTTAAGTCATACCTTAAGCTATCTAACAGTGCATTGTGCAAAACTGCATTGCAATCGGTGGAGTATTTTTGACTTGATGCGCGAACAAATATACAGACAAAGAAACTAACAAACAAACAGACAAAAAGAGAGCGATTTTTAAAAATGTTCTATTTTTTTTAAATGTTCTATTTTTTATTTTTAGCTTATTTTAAGTACCCTTAACCATTTTTTTTACTTATTATCGTTGTACAGACTTTTTCGTTCTTATTGCTTTAATATAAGTACTAGCTGTGCCCGCGGCTTCGCACGCGTGGTCATTTATCCAAGTTAAAAGTATTATAGGTGTTATTCCAAGACCTAAAATACCAATATACCAAAATTTGATCAAAATTGCTTCAGCCGTCAAAAAGTTTTTTATCGATTGCTCGACATCTAATCATTGGATTAAAATAACAAGAACACCAGTTTTTAAGCCAAACCCTAAGCTATCCAACAGTGAAAACTGCATCGCAATCGGTTTAGTAGTTTTTACTTGATGGGTGAACAAACATACAACAAACAAACAGACATGATTTAAATATATTATTTAAGCAATCAAGACATATTTTTTTAAATTATATTCTTTGTACAGATAAGGTACAAAGAAGATAATTTAAGTTAAACTACAGGTGCCCAAAAAGCTGGTGACGTTACCTCGTTGAATAGCTAACTAATTCTTTGACCGCGATAAGCACCAGCTCTGTGGTCACCTTTAGTTTCCACAAAACGTCTGGACATCTCCCTGACAAAAATTTGTAAAATTTATTTTAATTTCTTACGTTTTAGTTTGATAGACATAGATATTATTTATTGGTAAATATTAATTACAGGTAAACATTTTTGTTACAAATTATGCATAAAATAAAGTAAAAAATACAATTGTAAGACATAAATAAAAAATAAAAAACACTACGTATCATAGTCTTAGATAAACCATTTAGGAATAATTATCAGTCTTTGACCTTTTAAAAATTCTTCATAACTATAAACCACCTACTCGACAAGCCAGCGCTTCGGGCGAGACTTGAAACATAATGTACTAGATGCAGAGGTGATGGTGGTTGGCAACTTGTTGTATACGGTTGGACCCATGACATGCGTGAGCTTAGAAGACTTTGTGACTTTTGGATCTTTCGATACCTACGAGTTTTCCTGCACTCCGTGAATTGTGCGAATGTATGTCATTGTGCTTCGTGAAGGACGTGATGATGATCGAGACGGAGGACCCTTGAAGATATTATCTTCTTTGTACCTTGTCCGCATGCTGCCGCAGCACTCAGGAATCGGGCGTCCACGGCATCCACTACTGCCTTTTTACAACCAAACGTTGACCCATCAGCATTTCTTACTACGTCCGAACAATCAAGGTCCAAGTAATTATTATTTCCTCGCTCTTTGTTTACCACATTCCACATAGCTTTGCATGGATTTTTACTCAAATGTCCGCATACTAATTAGATTGATTTTCATTGATTAAAATGACATATTTAGATTTCAAGTCACATTTATATTATCCATGAGTTCGTCATACAAATTAAATTTGCCTATGTCAATTATATCAAATTAGAGAAATTTAAAAAAAAACAACTTGCGTTACCCACGTTCGGCCCTTTTGCTTTGTATTACTAATTTTCCGTAATTGAAAACAAATTACGAATTTATTAATTATCACATTAATCAGTGATGAAACCATTTCTGTGGCTGTCTTAATATTTAACCTATAATACTAATCTAAACTATGACGTTACGAATGACTAGTGACGTTACGAAGTTTATCTGGTTACCTAGTGAGAATTATCTAGTGTAGTGACTTTGTTCAGTAGGTAAACATGTTTCATACACCCCTTCACACCTAACTCCCCGATGATCACTCAAGTTAGTGATGATGGGTGATGTTCGCACAGACCCTTCAGTGAGGTTATTTGACACGTGATCCAAGCACGTCGATGTGGTGGCAGTTACTCTAGTAGGGAAGTCAACCCTACTCATCATGCCATGGGCTAATGGTACATCCGATAATCTTTTCATGTTAAGATTTAAATCTTATAAGACATTAATATTAGTATCACTTACTATCATGCACTCTATACCTAAGTAGCTGATCTTGTCGAGCAGGCAATCAAAGTAAACAAAGAAGTCATTTACACTCATTAAATTAGTCCTATATATATATAATAGTCATCTTAAAATCCAATAAGTCTATTGCAGAGATCTCACAATATCTTTCAATAGACATAGCTACTAACTCTTTGTTTTCTATGAACTTAATGTTCTCACGTACATAAATACATGAGCCGCCATGCTCAGTCTTCGTTCTACAGTAATGAGAAGCTAATTTATACCCATTTAAGTTGACTCATTTAAGATTTCCTTCTGTCATCCAATGCTCTGTTAGAACAAGAATCACTTCCAATCACTGCGTTTTCCTATCCAGCGAAGCAATATTTTGTAGGCATACTATGATCGCTTTTGAGTTGATAATCTGCCTCACTGGCAAACCATTCACATCTGTGACAATTGGCTGAAACATAGCTTGATGGATGACTCCGCTCCTTGCGAGACGTTAAACGTCAAAATCAAACCAAATGAATTGACAACTTAATGCAGGCCTCCGTGCGGATGGTGTCTCGGGGCAGTCTGTGGTCGAGGAGTGGAGCGGAAGAGGGTCAAATCATCCATATAAGAGAACTTCCGTCAAAAAGCGACAGTTGGTATACCTTGGAAGGGTGGTATTTCCATCGAGGCAGTTGGCGCCCCTGGGAGCGCTAGCCAACTAGCGTGAAGTATTTTGCCGCCTAGTAGAATGGCGCCAGCAAGACAACCTGTTGGATCTTCAACATGTTTTGGCTCAGTTGTTCTTGAGATTGGGAATAGTAATAAGTGTGGCTTCTATTGGATTGTGTAAAGCTAAGTATTCCTTAAAGTTAAGCTAAGTTAGCTTACAGCTAAGTTTTCTTTAAGTTTTTAGTATTTTGGAACTTGGTGTGTTTTAGATTATGCTTTTTGGTTCATATAAAGTAAATTAGTAATAAGTTGCTAATTTTAATGATAATTTGTCTGTGGTCATCCTTTGGAAGTTATTTGAATGAGATTTCAGATTGGTAGTGTAATTACTTGTGTTAATGAAAATATAAAAGAATGGTTGGATTTACTGTTTTATAATTATTTTCTATCCTAATGCGTATAACACATCAGTACTCTCAGTAACGAGATTCCAATGCCTCAAGCAAGTGTTCGTAGGTGACATCCTTTCCAAGGACCTCGAGTATAGTAAGGGCCTGGTCACGAAGGCCCAGTGTGAGTGCAGTCATGGCCTGCGCTTTAATCCATCCATCCATAGTAATGTGCGGTTTTCCATCTCTCCGTCCTTTGGAGGGAGGGATGGAAAACCGCAGCCTAGCGGTTTACTTGTGCGAGTAGGAATTCAATAATACTATGTTCGATCCTTGTCTCTGCACCAATTACTTTACATAGTAATGTGCGGTTTTCCATCTCTCCGTCCTTCGGAGGGAGGGTTAACCTGTCGGTCCCGGCAGTTATTGATTAGTAGCAGTGTGACGAAGTTATAATTTTTTATTATCATTAAAACCTCATTTCGTACTTATCACCGTACTGTTCACACATATTCTTAAATTCAAATATTTTTATCACCGCCTTTATTGAACCTGTCATACTAATCTATGGTTAAGAGATATATTTTTAATAGTTGTAAATAAATTTATTTTTCTCTCTATCTCTAGCAATTTCCACATTTTTATACACAAGTATAGTTTATTATGCATCTTACTAAGTATTGAATCATGTTTGCCACTAAGACTTAAAGATTCGATATAGATAGGAGTAAAAATGTACTCCTGGCAAGTTGATATCCGCTGCGCATTGTTTTGAGGAGGAAAGGAGATTGTGCTGTAAAAGCATCCGTCGACTTCTATATTCTATAGGCCAACCACGAAGAGCTTCCATTAAACGGCGGCACTTTGCGTGAAACCTCGACAGGGCTGACATTCCGTTTCCAAATTTCAGGACACCTAAAGCTTTCTTCACGTCTGCGATCTGGGTCTCAGTTTCGGAGAGGCGGTTTTCAGTTACGGAGATGCAGTTCTCATGAAGATGTACCTGCTCCTTTACATCTTTGAGTTCTGTCCCAAAAGTTGCATGCAGGTCCTTTATAATGAGTGTCTGTTCTTCCTGTCGGCGAACCTGCTGTTCTTGTCGACGAGACTGTTCCGCTCTGTCCTGCAGCAACTGCTCTTCTAGTCGCCGAGCCAGCTCTTCCTGTTTGCAAGCCTGCTCCTCCTGTTTGCGAGCCTGCTCCTCCTGTTTGCGGGCCTCACTAGGAGACAGCAGGGCTAGCTCTGGACTTGGTTCTTGATTTCTTGAGTGACAGGACCCAGCATGTTTTGGGAGATCATAGATGTGTGAAATCAAATGAAATAATGTCAGAAATTGGAATACCTCAAGGCTTAGTATTGTTGAAACTAGTCTTTTCCATCCCTCTTAATGACTTACATGGGTAAATCATTAAAAACGTCACTTAAAGGAGATATATAATATGCTTACTAATGATTTCTCGCGGCTGTAGTGAAAGCCGACAGTTTAGATGATTTTTAACGGCAACTGAATAATTTTAGTCACGTCTGAAGTCCTAACGTGGATAAAAAATCATGGTCCGTAAGTAAATTTGCTCAATTCGAACAACGTTCTTATCATATCAAGGATTCCGTAAGAACAGTAGAGTTTTTTCACGCAAGGCCCGAATGCAGAGCAGTTGCGTCACGTCCTGATCTGGTCTGTCAACCAGAACATATAGGTGTTCTAATAATAATAATAATAATTAATTATTATCATTGCCGAGTACCGAGTTCAACAGGGAACTTGGCAATGAAAATTTCACCGCCAACATGCTGTGCGTCGGCTGCATTGACGTCGGCGCCGCGGCCAGTGCTATGGCGACGAAGGCAGCCCTGTATACCACAACGGCGTGGTCATCGGAATCCGTTCCTGGGGACGATCTGGCGATCTGGCTTGCTACCCGATTGTCAAAACTCGCGTTTCCCGCTTCATTACTTGGATCCAGGCTAACGCTTCAGTTTGAGTTAATGTCAAAGAATAAATATTTTTAATTAAAATGTGAAGAACAAAAATAATGTGGGCATTTTTTTCGTTCGTTGATAAGTTGCAATGCTTGCTTCTTGTCGTTTGAATTAGTGCTAACCTCTGCTTAACCCTCCCTCCGAAGGACGGAGAGATGGAAAACCGCACATTACTATGTAAAGTAATTGGTGCAGAGACAAGGATCGAACATAGTATTATTGAATTCCTACTCGCACAAGTAAACCGCTAGGCTACTATTGAATTTCACTAAGACCCTACGAGTTGTGAGAAAATTAGGTTTGAAAAATAATTGGCAACCACTAGTTTGCTGTAATCGTTACTCGCAACCAACCCCGGCATCACACGTGTAGCTTAGGGTTTTCTCTAAATTTTCATTGTAAAAAACACTATATCGACCACCCAAGCCTCGCCCGCACTTACGTTATTACATTATGACACCACATAATAAATCCTAGTAGATATACCAACGAAGGAGGAGTCGTTGGTGTGGATCAGCCAGAATTACATTTAAATCCACTTATTTAAAAACATTCCCAAAACTATTCTGGACAAAAGTTTGATCTAAAAGGCATTAATTAATTTGAAGTAAAATTTCTGCTAATCATCAATTACATTTTGGTGCCCTCCAAAGCACGGGGCGATAGAAAACCGCACATAACTTAGAAAACATAGAATATGCGCCTAAATTAGATACTGTACCTAAATCTTATTTCAAAAATAATTCGTACTCAGAACAAAATATTGTTCAAATTGTATAGAAATTTAGTAGAAGAGAAAATGATATTTTCAATATATTACCGGATTTTCAAATGCATTTAAAGTTAAAGTTATATGGTTTAAATTTATGAAAGTAATAAGTTACTTAAACAAAATTTAAAAAAAAGCTTTTCAGTAACTTTGTCCTGGTGAAACTTAGAACGGACTATTCATTTAAATGCGTATACAACATATCATGTCTGTGCTGTTAACCATTGAAGAGTTCCCTAGTCAGTACCCAACCCTGAGTGCAGCAAACATGACATGGTAAAACTTAAAACTGGATATCATAATAAAATGGGCGAGAGTTCGTGTGTGTGCTGTTAAACGTTGTTGAGTTCCTTTATCTGGAGCTAATCCTTGATTTTTATTCAGGTTTTGCTTACCATAAAAATTAATTGACATCGGAACTGAACCAACATGCAAAAGTTATATTCCGTAGGATAAGAGGAAGCAGTTCCAATTCAGCTTCCAAGATTTGACCTAAACATACATACATACCTACATACATACTTGCAAGTTAAATAAAAACTTTTAGTGTCTCACTAGTGGACAATGGCTAAATATAGATTCTCGTTGTCAGGCGTTAATGCATAAACCATAAATATAATGACTAGACAACTGATTAGGAGCATCAATTACTGGTCAAATTGGTAACTGGTAAAAATAGCCGATACAAAAACATTTCCGATTAACGAGTAAATCGTGTTATAGATACAAATAAAACTGTAGAACAAAAATAAAGTTGAGTCAAATGCGTAGATAATTTTTTTACTGTACTATGATGTGTTGTCATTTAAAAAACAGTAAAATAAAACGTAATTCCACATTTATATAGCTTATATGCCTTTTTGAAAAACTTTCAATACCCTTCATAAGGATTTCATTTTTCAGTAAACTGCACAGAAAACTCATTCTACATTTTTAAAGTATGCTGCTGAAATAAGCGCAAAATCAATCAGCTTACGTTGAATATATCTCCAATAATCTAATTCCAAGTATAAGACTTGCTCAATTACAAAATCAGTACAACCCCCTCAATCTTTTAGTCTAAAACTTCATACATTTGGGCCTGAGTTTGATAAATCTACTTGTTCATGTGTTTCTCTTGAAAGGGGTGAGACAATTAAATACTTGGGTATTATCAAATCCGTCTATGAACACTGTGATCTCCTAACTGTCCGACATTTCTTTGTTACTCGATTTGTTCTCTTCACACATTGTCACTAACTATGAGCCAACAATCCTAGCCAATAAACGCAGAACTATTAACGTAACAAAACGCATTAAGTGTTCTACTGCCTTTTCCCGTCCCCAAATCACATCTCTTGGTAATTTTCTTAAACTTCGCAAAATTTGCGAAATTTACCACATGCCACACTTATGTCTTAAAGAAACTCTTGAAAAATTCCTCCTTACGCTTGAATATTTACAAACGGAAAACCTTATTGTGATTCTTAAATATAATCATTAAAATTACTCCTCCACTTACACACGGACACTTGGACAGACAGACAGACCTTCATACATTTTCGCTCACATACCCTCAATGATCCTTTAATTGTAATTGAGGATTAACCTCAATTACACGCCACCGTGTCAATTATTATGATACAATTAAATCAACTCGCAACGCTAATTAGCTTTAGTTGGACCAAACTTTTTCTAAATTACCTACCTTCTTTTTTATTTTTGTTTGTTTTTATTTATAAACACAATTTTGTATGTTTTAAATGCCCCGTCTTGGGAGAACGGCGTTGGCATGTCATGTCACAGGTTTATCCTAGTTTGGGTGCCAATGACCTGACCAGGGTTAATGACTTACTTATTAATCTAGTTTTACTGCTGCTAATAATATTACTTTTATGTTTATGTTAAGTTTTTGTAAGTTTGTGATGCATATAAAAAAATTATTTCACTTCATTTCAGTATGAAATATAAAAACGACCTAAACTGAAATAAATAATATGATATATTCGGGACAATTCCACACCAATTATCTAGCCCCAAACTAGGATACCCTGTAATATGGGCACTAGATAACGGATAAACATACATAAATAAAGTGTGTGTCGGAGTTTTGGCAGTAGTAAAAAAACGAAGCTTGACTGATTCCTCAATCATGAACAAAGTCTTCACATACGGATAGATATTTGAAAACTTCGTAGCACCACCATCCCCGTCTTTTACTTATCCGGGCTACATTTTTGATGAACGTAGTATGTGACCTGTTTGACCCTTAACATCTGCAATCCGAATTGTAGTATGTCCTGGAGAAAAAAAAAGATTTTTGGTTTTTACCGTGCATAAATCTTTTTGCTTCTTGCAATAGGTATGCCAGCGGATCTCTACATAACTAAAACTGTCAATTCCCTCGGAAGTGGTAAGATGTTCTTAAATCGAGTAATGGAGGATGTGTATATGGCGGCAATATGGCTACGTCCTAAGCTACGGTTATCCAGCAAAACACTTTGAAGAGATCATAAAATGCATTTGTTAACAAGTTAAGGAAAATTAATAAAATGACAATTAAAAAACGAAAATGATTACGAGCTTGAGTCAAATAAATAGCTGATAAAAAACAGACCATACCTATATTACGGGTAGTGATCTCTGGTAATTTACTGGATGTCAAAACAGCCAAAGCTAAAAACCATATCGGTAATGTATCAGATTAAATTCCGAACCATAAATCAATATTATGAATATTTATCGTAGATTATAAAAATATCATAATGCAGTTGATAACTTGCATATAAGAGCCATCAATATAAACACAACAAATAGTTTCTGGTGAAACCAGTGAGGGCTAGTAACTGGTTGAAACAATGCGTGTCATCATAGTTCTTGCTGTGTGCCTTGCTGCGGTTGCAGGTAATTAAATAAGTATATTAACTTTTTTAAATCCTCACACAGAGTGCAAATTCACCTCTCACAGACTTCAATTTGGCCATAACCAATGTCAGGTTCAATGCGTTATTTAGCTTAGCTGTTTTTGTCATGCTATAAATACCTTTTAAAAATGCGCAAACATAAAGACAGAATCCATTTAATAAATTTTATTTTATTATTCATTATGTAACTTATTTTGGGTCACCTAGTCTTGTAAGTCTTTTTTTTAATACCTACTGCTATAATATATATGAGCTATAGTCCGTTGAAGGGATGGGTTGAGATATGGTACAATAAGGTCAAGTGGGTGGTTGTATGAAACGGCTTTGAACATTTCAAAACGATGTTTGTTTAATGTAGGCTTTGTCGTTTTTGAGTTATATTATAAGCCAAAATTTGAATAAAATCGGAGAACTTACCGCAATGTCTTATTTTGGAGTGGATGTATTTCGGCTTATTTAATGTTCTATAGCGAAATGAAACACGTGTTGACTGCTAACCATACAGTAAGAACACCATTTCTAGAACTTTTGTTTAAAATATTACAGCTGTCCCCAGCAACCCACAAAAGATCGTGGGTGGCTCTGGGACCACCATTGGCCAGTACCCCTCCATCGCGTCTCTGCTTTTCTCATGGTTTGGAGTCAGCTACACGCAGGCTTGCGGTGGCACTATACTCAATAACAGGGCAGTCCTCACTGCCGCGCATTGCCCATTGTAAGTAAAGTTTGAACAATATTTGACCTTCCAACTGTGCTACCGGTTCCTTTAACTGTTTTAAAAGAACCGATGCTACAACTGTATCATTTTGATTTTCAGTGGTGACGCAGCTAACAGGTGGCGCGTCCGTGTCGGATCTACATGGGCCAACAGCGGTGGTACCGTCCACAATCTTGCTTCATTCACTACCCATCCCAGCTACAATAGATGGACTCTAGATAACGATATAGCCATCATGCGTACTGCCACTAACATCGTCTATGTGAACAACGCCGTGCAGCCTGGCCTAATCGCTGGGGCCAACTATAACCTCGCTGACAACCAGGTCGTCTGGGCCGCTGGATGGGGAACCACTTCTGTAAGTAATATACTATTTGTTGTTTTGTTTTTGTTTTTTTTTTGGTCATGGTCGCAATTTTATAAGTTTAATGCTAACTGTGCTGTATATTAATTGATACCGAAAAAACACTTTATGCCTTACCTGGACTAGAAAATCATCAAAAAATGCAATGAAATGCATAATAACACACATCAGATTTGAGTTGCAAGTGTAGGTATTAGAAATATTAATAACTAGTGACTCGCCCCGGCTTTTCTCGGGTAGTTTCGGGTTTAATTTCGGGTTTCTCTTTATTTGTACACGATTCTACTTGTTATTATTTCGCTTCCATGGCAACATGCAATAATGTACCTATTATTGCAATTTTAGAAAGGGAACACTAAGTTTTTCACAAATAAAAGTCTTTCCTTGTGACTCGCTGATAATGAAGCTTTGAAGCCGAAAGAATTTTTAAATTAAATTCAGTATTTTTTGAGTTTATCTATTACAAACAAACACACATACAAACAAATAAACATACAAAAAAAACAAGTGTTTCCTCTTTATTAGTGTAGAAGTGACATATCATCATCAGCCCGTGTCAGTCCACTGCTGGACATAGGCCTCTCCCAGAGCACGCCACTGAGCTTGATCTTCGGCTCTGCTCATCCAACTGCTACCAGATAGTTTGCATATATAGTCGCTCCATCTGGCTGGACCGCGCCCTACACTAAGTTTGCCGAGTCGCGGTCTCCACTCAAGAACACGTCTACCACAACAGTTATCCTACGACAGATATGACCAGCCCACTGCCACATAAGCTTGCTGATCCTAAAGGCTATGTCGACAACTTGTCTGCCGGATCACCTCATTCTAGATATAATCTTTCAGAGAAACTCCGAGCATAGCCCTTTCCATAGCCCACGCAATAGCCACCTTTAATCGGTGGACTAGCAGTACCGTGAGTGTCCACGACTCGGCTCCGTATGCCATTACAGGTAGGACGCACAAGTAGAAGACTTTTGTATTCAAACTTTGCGGTATTGGCGACGAGAAGAATCGACGAAGTTTCCCAAATGCTGCCCGGCCTATCTGTATTCTTCTGTAGTAAATCTTTCTGAAGTTTAAATTTCTTTTAGTAGAAGTGTAGATACCTAATATAATTATATGTATTTATTTTTTAGGCGGGAGGTTCAGCTTCAGAGCAGTTGCGTCACGTCCAGATTTGGACTGTAAACCAGAATACCTGTGCGACCCGCTACCGGGAACTCGGCTACACTCTCACCGCCAACATGCTGTGCTCCGGCTGGCTCGACGTCGGCGGCCGCGACCAGTGTCAGGGCGACTCAGGCGGCCCTCTCTACCACAACGGAATCGTCGTCGGTGTCTGCTCCTGGGGAGAATCCTGTGCTCTGGCTCGCTACCCCGGTGTCAACGCTCGCGTCTCCCGCTACACTGCTTGGATTCAGGCTAACGCTTAAGTTTTAGATGATGTCAACATACGTTTATTTAATAAAATGTGAAGAACATAACTCGATATTTTTAATTATTTTCTTGTGGTGTTAAAATGAAATATTTTAACCAGTCAGCAGTGCGAGCATGGATCTTATCGATCGATAAATTTAACTTTTTTTTTTAAATTTGACGTTAATATTTGAAAATACGAGTTCGGTAGCACGGAAAGTACTTTATCGGCAACGATATAAATTCGATAAATCATATAGAATATATCGATTTATATCGACAAAAGGAAGCATGAATCTTATTTTTGACAATTCTTGTCGATATAATGGCGTTAATCTTACCGAATTTATCGAATTTTATCGGCTTTCCTTTAAACTTTTTTTTGTAAATTAGTTTTCGGGTCATAAGCCAAAAGGTGGAGGTGTCAGAACATCGTGAGGTGAGTTTCAGGGATGCCAATGATCTTTTCAATCTGGAAGAACATTATTTTAAGGTTAATTTAGTATTTATATGGAAATTGCCCTCGCCCTCATTCAAGATGTTGAGGGCGTTTGAGAAGGAGTCGATCTAATGGACTGCCTGCGCATGTTGTAGTATCTACTTTACATAATAATATCAAAATACTTAGTTACGTTTTTCCTGTTTCCAGAAATTGTCTTTTGTTGTGATTGTGTCTAATGCTCTAATTATTATGGTACCTAGTAGGTCTAAAAAAACTAAAAAAAACTACCTTTATAATCATTGTTGTAGGTTCTAACAGTTGTACGCTTTTTTCGCCGAGGGCAGTTGCACCAACGATGCATCGGACAGGAATATAATATCGCACTAGGACAGCGCACTGTCAGATCTGTCAGAAAGATGTCTCAAGCAATTGTGCAATGAGTTATGGCTTGTTGTACTTTAGGTTAGGTTCAAGGAATATTCTACTTTAAGGTAGTTAGGTAGAATTCCAAACGAAAAAAGTTTCTCCGTAACAACTCAAAATAATAAAAATCTGCCATATTGTGTCAAATATAATGTTATAGTCAATTAGTCGTCTATATGATCAGTGGTATAGGTAGTCCGAGTTGCCATTTTGTAGAATAGTTAGGTATAATTCCAAACGACACATACGACAAGAACAGAACGACAGAAAGACAGAACGACGGAAGTTTCTCCGTTATAAGAGTTTTGTAAGTCTAATCAAAATGAATTATTTGTAACTAAAATGTACGCAGAAGAAGCCAACATTGTTTTATTAAATTTAAGAAAAATAAACACTTTATATTCAGTTAAATAAAACAGACCATAAAATAATGATCACACCTAATATAAATTTTATGACCCAAAAATTTTTTTTTGTGTATTTTGTTTCTAAGAAATAAGGACTATATGATTTCAAAAATTAATACGATAGCTGAATAAGCGTTTTAGCGTGAATAAGTAATATATATCCAAACATCCAAAAAAATACGTATATTGTACAACAAATTATACTCGGTTTCAAAGTTTAAATTTTATCGTGTTAGATTAATATTTGCTACCGTTTGATCACTATATCGCCTCATTAAGGTGGTAAAATGATAAGCATAGATAATAAGAAATACTCATACTTACATAATAATCATCAACTAAATTATTTATTTATTAATTATTTCATGCAGATATAATAATATAATAGACCACTATTAATATACTTATGGCCGATTTTTAAATCCTCAGTTAAAGAATCATATAGGATTTATTCCATTGACAGCATGATTTCGAATTTTTCAATAGTCAGTGGTTATCTGCAGAGTAAAACCTGTAACTGAGGAGTTAATTTAACTGTCTCTTCATGCCTCAGTTAAAAGCTTATCTGTGGAATAAATTAAGTTTTTGATGTAGAGAGACTTTGATGTTTGTTTACTGACACTTGATTCAGCGATCAATAATTCATTTTGTCTTTGATGCCCAATTTAGACTCGCGACTCGCGCCTAGCCTTGCGCTTCGCAGCTTGACTAGTGTCGGTTTGTAGGAAGCTCGTGATACCATTTACACTCGCGTGGACCCTCAGTCGAAGTTGAGCTATCAAACATCGATGACGTCAAGTTTTTTGCGACATCTACTCTATTTTTATTTAATTTGTACACATACGTGAACAATTTGCGTAAAAAATATATAAAGAGGCATCGCAAAAGGGACCCACATACCTACATAAATACACATATACATACATACATACATACATAGACTGTTAAACTCGTTGCCCTTCCCTTACTTCGCAAAAGGGTAAAAAAAATATGGTTTAAAAGCCCCAGTTTATTTTTGACTAGCAGCGCCCCGCAATTTTGCACGCGTACAAATTTCGTGCCCCTCCCTCACCCTTTCCCGCCCTTCCTGTCTCCCTCCCCCTTCCCACTACCCCTCCTCACCCAAACACCACTATATATTTTTTCATTTACTTACTTTTACAATGCGCGAGGAACCTTCTAGAGGCCGAGATGAAGAAAGAAAAAACATCGAAATACGTTGATCCGTTCTCGAGATACCATCAAATAAGTTAATTAAACATAAAAAATAACTTTTATGCAGTAGCTATGTCAAGGTGAAACTTAGAATGAGCATCACAATTAAATGCGTATACAACATTTCGTGTCTGTGCTGTTAACCGTTGAGGAGTTCCCAAGTCAAGACTCAGGACCCAACCCTGAGTGTACCAACCTTGTCATAGTAAAACTTAAAACTGGGTATCTTAATAGAATGCGTACACAAAATTTCTTGTCAGTGCTGTTGACAGTTGAAAGTACCTTTATCTGTAAACAATGTCATGGTGAATCTTACAACCGGCCATCATAATGTAACATAATTATTTAATTTACTTACTGTCTTATTATGTTGTTAGTACCTACATATTCTTTATTCTATGTATGTGTGTCTACATATTCTTTATGTTGGTAAACAAATAAAAAAAAACTGTAACTCTTTTTTGGATGAAACGATTTTTATGAAACAAAGATAAAAACTCCCGCAGGACTACATACATACAGTTCAGAAAACGGCACAAAATCCATGCAGTGTTTTTGAAGCCACACTCAGACAGGCAAAAATCTAGAAACGATATTTTTGGATTCTACTACTTTCATAAACTAAATATTTTTGTTCGAAATTCCCTTCCATGTACAGATTTGACTTTGGTTATAGTTTTATTATACGTATGGATAGATAGGCAGTTATATATATCTATATGGTGAACTTTTTATAAATCAGGAAAATATGAATACGTCTTCTCTCAGAGTCCGGCTATTAGTAAATGAGTAGAATCATAGATTGAAGTGAAAACTAATAATGGCCTGCTTAATCTAAGATGATAAAACAATCAAAGATATTATTTTACGGGCAATATGTAGATAATTCACCAATACTAATTAGGGCAACAGGTATAAAAGCAATAGGTTTTTGGAGAACAAATAAGTCAGTGCTAGTAACTGAGTAGAAACAATGCGCGCCATCATAGTTCTCGCTGTGTGCCTTGCAGCGGTTGCTGGTAATAATATAGTGGGAGATGAGTCCCAATGAGTTTAGTTATTATACTAATGACAAAATATTTAATGTTCAAGTTTCATCAGTTCAGTGCCGCATTAAGTAACGTGAAATTGTTCTAGTTTCTGCACTTCACCAGTGCATGTAGTCTTTCCTTGCTAGGTTTACCACGTCATGTCCAATTTATTTCGTTTCTCTAATGTAGAGACGGTATTCGGTATACCTACTTAAAATCAGACAGAAAATAAGTTTCAAGTCTTAATTAGCAACTATCTGTTTTAATACCTAGATATCTTATTTCATTAAATTATGGTTTGAACATTACAGCTGTCCCCAGCAACCCACAAAAGATCGTGGGTGGCTCTGTGACTACCATCAACCAGTATCCGTCTATCGCGTCTCTGCTGTACTCGTGGAATCTGAGCGCATACTGGCAAGCTTGCGGTGGAACTATTATCAACACTAGGTCCATCCTCACTGCAGCACATTGTCCGTTGTAAGTAATATTTTCAAATTTGTGGCCTTTCTGATTATGAAATACTAGTGACTAATTCAAGTAGTGTGACACTCATTGCGTGAGATCCGACCGTAATTCGCAATTGATTGTATTTTTTGTTTTTCAGTGGTGACGCAGCTAACAGATGGCGCGTCCGTGTTGGATCTACTTTTGCCAATAGCGGCGGTACCGTCCACAATCTTGCTTCATTCCTTATTCATCCCAGCTACAACAGCTGGACTATGGATAACGACATTGCCATCATGCGCACTGCCACTGTCATCGGTTACGTGAACAATGCTGTGCAGGCTGGTCTTATCGCCGGTGCCAACTACAACCTTGCGGATAACCAGGTCGTCTGGGCTGCTGGATGGGGAACCACCTCTGTAAGAATTTCCTTCAATCTCAATTCTTTATTATTAGTATTTTTTGTTTATTTTTGCTGTTTCAGCTCTTATTATAGAATATGTTTTACAGCAAGGAGGCGCAGCATCAGAGCAGTTGAGGCACGTCCAGATCTGGACTGTCAACCAGAACACATGTGCACAGCGTTACGCATCAGGCGGCGCTACCATCACCGCCAACATGCTGTGCTCCGGCTGGCTCGACGTCGGCGGCCGCGACCAGTGCCAGGGCGACTCCGGCGGCCCTCTCTACCACAACGGCATCGTCGTCGGTGTCTGCTCTTGGGGCTTCGGATGCGCTCAAGCATTCTACCCTGGAGTCAACGCTCGCGTCTCTCGCTACACCGCTTGGATCCAGGCTAACGCTTAATTTTTATGTGATGGTGACATAATTATATTTATAAATAAAACAAGATGGACATACCTATGCGCTTTTTAATGGCAGGAATTTTAATATCTACCCGACGAATGAAAAAAGGTTTTACAACATCAAAAATATTGTCTCTCTGGCAAATTATTTTAAAGAAACTCAAAACTAATATCATCACCACCTTTTTCAGTGTCAAGGTCCTAAGGATATCATGTTTATATGTGAATTCTCTTAAATCCAAGCTAAAGCTTAACTTTTACCATAAAATATCTGTATAGAATGTGTTTGGACACAAGACAAGAAGATTTTTATCGATTGCTCGGCTTCTACTCATCGGATTGAGATATAAAGTACCCCAGTTTTTAAGTCAAAACATAAGCTATTCAACAATGAATCCGCATCGCAATCGGTCCAGTAGTTTTTACGTGATGCGCGAACAAACATACAGACAGACAAACAGACAGACATGAATTTTTAAAATGTTATATTCTAGTTCAGTAGCTTATTTTATGTACCCTAGCCTAGACCATTTCTTTTTAATTATCTTCTTTGTACAGACTTTTTCGCTCATATTGCTTTATTATAAGTATAGAAATAAACAATTATATTCTTCCCACTACGCATTAATATCACCATTAGTAAGCAGAAAGCACCTCATTTCTGCTCACCATAAAAACAGTGCAGAAAGTATGTACGGAAATACATAACTAAACATTAAAAATAAATCAGTGCGGATAGTTACTATATATTTCTTATAATAGATTCCATTATTATTTTTTAAACTTAGCTGAATCTACAAAAAAGGATTTATTACTTTCTTATTGAATAAATGCTTTCGTCCAAGAGAGATTTAAAATAGTTATTTGTTATGCAAGGATGCAAAGTGATTTTTAGGCACGAGTACTTTTACTCCTAGTAGTATTTGAGTTTTATTTTCAGTTGTATCCCTATGGATACAACTAAAAATAAAATAAAACTTTAAAAAAACTATAACTATTTTAAATCTCTCTTGGACGAAAGCATTCATTCAATAAGAAAGTAATAAATCCTTTTTTGTAGATTCAGCTAAGTTTAAAAATAATAATGGAATCTATTATAAAAAATGTAATAAGAAAGTAATAAATCCTTTTTTGTAGATTCAGCTAAGTTTAACAAATAATAATAGAATCTATTATTAGTGGGTGGTTTTGAATGAATGCTTTCGTCCAAGAAAGCATTCATTCAATAAGAAAAATAGTTAAATAGTTATTGGTTATGCAAGGATGCAAAGTGATTTTTTGGCACGAGTACTTCTATTGAAACCTGAGCGTCGCGAGGGTTTCAAAAGTACAAGATGCAGAATAACTAAGCAGCCATGCGAAACACACAACTTTTCACCTCACTACAGTGATGAAAATGCTAGGTGCAAGAAAAACAGCTAAAATAATATATTAAATTACTGTTTATAATAATAATAATATTATACCGAATATATCCTGGACGACAGCCTATACGAGATCAAAATAGCTCTCAAACAGCTTAAGAGCAACAAGACACCAGGGGAGTGCGGAATAACGACATAACTACTGAAAGCGGGTGGAACACCGGTACTTAAAGTCCTTCAGAAGTTGTTTAACTCCGTCATCCTCGAGGGTACTAGGGTAGGGTAGGTAGGGTCGCCAGAGGCGTGCCACAGGAGCGTAGTGGTTTTGTTCTTTAAAAAAGGTGGTACAACCCTCCTGAAGAATTATAGGCCCATTTCACTGCTGAGCCACGTCTATAAGCTGTTTTTGGGAGTAGTGACAAACCGTGTCCCTCGTAGGTTTGACGACTTTCAGCCTCCCGAACAAGCTGGATTCCGGAAAGGCTTAATTAAGCACCGTAGACCACATCCATACGCTCCGGCATATTATACAGAAGACCGAAGAGTATAATCGGCCACTATGTCTAGCGTTTGTGGATTACGTAAAAGCATTTGATTCAGTCGAGACTTGGGCAGTGCAACAGACATTACAGCGGTGCCAGATTGATTACCGGTACATACAAAGTTTTGAAGTGTTTGTACAGCAAGTCCACCATGACAGTCCGTCTTCAGGATCAGAGCACGAATTCTATCCAGTTGCAAAAAGGGGTGAGGATAGGGAGACGTTTTTCTCCGAAACTGTTCACCTCTGCACTGGAAGATATATAGAAGCTTCTGAACTAGAACGGATATGGTGTTAACATCAATAGCGAATACATCACTCACCTTCGATTTGCTAATAAAGTAGTCATCATGGCAGAAACCCTGAAAGACCTAAGCACAATTTTCAGTGACCTCAATATTGTTTCCCAACAGGTTGGTCTTAAAATGAACATGAGTAAGACGAACATCATGTCAAATGCCCATGTTCGTACCCATGCCGGTTTATGTTGGGAACGATATCGAAGCTGTTGATCACTATGTCTACTTAGGTCAGACGATCCAACTGGGTAGATCCAACTTCGACAAAGAGGTCAACCGACGAATCCAACTCGGATCGGCTGCGTTCGGGAAATTACGCCATATCTTCTCGTCGCAGATACCGCAGAGCCTCAAGACGAAAGTTTATAATCAGTGCGTGTTACCAGTGATGACATGCAGCACTGAGACGTGGTCGCTAACTATTGGTCTCATAAACAAGCTCATAGTTGCGCAGCGTGCAATGGAGAAAGCTATGCTCGGTGTTTCACAACGTGATAAAATCCGATAAAATCCGATGATAAAATACAAAAGAGAAGCCTGCGGATTTCATTTTGAATACGGACGTTGAGTTTAGTTTGTTTCACATAGTTGGCACGTGATTGAGATCGGCGCAAGCAGCAGAAGAACACGCAGTCTCTTGTGTGGACAAAACGACCGAGACACGCAGTCCAGAACGAGGCGCAGAAACCATGACTTCTCTGTAACAGGCGAAATAAGTATACGAGTGCAAAAGCCAGGTTAGTAGGATTTCCCGTGATTCAAGTATTGTACTAACGATATATCTGTTTTGATTTTGCACCGCGACTATCTAAGGCGGGCATCTCGAGACACAATTAAACACAGATGAACGTGGGTTTCAGGTTAAAATCGAGCATCAACGGACGGCCGGTGCCGTCACCACTGCGAGCTGCTGTGCGCGATCTCCCGGGGCTCACCACCGTTCGTGGAAGAAGCCGATCTCCCGGGGCTCACCACCGTTCGTGGAAGAAGCCGATCTCCCAGGGCTCACCACCGTTCGTGGAAGAAGCCGATCTCCCGGGGCTCACCACCGTTCGTGGAAGAAGCCGGTCTCCGAAGGTCTCCAGAAGGTCTCCAACGCACCACCTGTCCCGTAGAAGACACCGATCGAGAGAGACACCAGGCTCCGATCGTGGGAGACACTGAAACCGTTCGAGAGCAGCGGAAGGCACCGTTCGTGGAGAGCAGGAGGAGCTGAACGAGTGAAGTAAGGAAGCGATCCGCGGCGGCACGCGAGACGACGGTACGGCGTCCCGGGAAGTTTCCAGGTTGGTCCACTCCAAATCATTTTGAGTCAGCGAGCTACGGTAGTGAGGGAAGCCTTCGCCTACTTGTGTGTTAATATACTGTTGAAAGATACTTTCTGTTTTAGAGTTTGATATCCCTCTGGGAAACACAATCTTACACACACACACACACACTCCTGTTTGCACAAGTTCTCTTTTAATTTAGAACGTTCTAAGGCATAGACAAGACTATTCCGTTGCGTTGTGATCAATACATGATGAACTGCTGAGCACCGTCTCTCTAAGTTTTTACTAGCCTTGGATACTGCAGTTCTATTGTAAATTCATATCGTACAGGCCGAAGCTATGTATATATGTTTGAGAAAATTGTAATCATATTTGAGAATTTTGAGTTTTGAGAATTGAGTTAGTAGTATTTCCTATTATAAGATCTTGCTGTTTAGAAATATTTTGATGCAGAACAAACTTAGTTAAGTGAAAAATACTTCGTTTTGAATTCCTCAGTAAAGGGGAGAGTACCAAACTTTGATAACTCATGTGTGTTTTTTTTTTCTATTTTTGTAATAAAGCCCTTTGTTATTGAATTTACCATCTTGTTTTAATTACCTCGCCTTTACCTGAGAAGGAGTTCCGTTTCCTTAGCCGGGCAACGGTCCTTTTAACTTTAATTTTACTATTTTATTTGTTTATGAAATGCATCCACGGTTTCGCGTGGATGATGATGATGATGATGATTAAAAGTATCGTAAGTGTTATTCTAGGATCTAAAGTAGGTATCTATGTACCAAATTTCATCACAATCCGTTCAGCAGTTTCAGCTCACAGCCTCTTAGCTAAACTTTCAACACCCTCCATGGGATTTAATTTTACAGTTAGCTGCGCGGAAAACTCATTCCACATTTTGAAAGTATGCTGCAGAAATAAGCGTAATAATCGACTATAAGAAGTATGATCACGACCTAACCGACTATAAGAAGTATGATCACGACCTAATCGACTATAAGAAGTATGATGACGACCTTATCGACTATAAGAAGTATGATCACGACCTAATTGACTATAAGAAGAATGCTCACGACCTAATCGACTATAAAAATTATGATCACGACCTAATCGACTATAAGAAGTATGATCACGACCTAATCGACTATAAGAAGTATGATCACGACCTAAACGGAACTAAATTATGTGTGTCAGGTGTCAGCGTTTTGACAGTAGTGGAAGGTTTGATGGTAGAACTTATACCAAATTAAAATAAACTGAACTAGACTTATTGAAGCTGACACATCTTTAGCACTCCAAGAACTGAAAGTAATGGCTACAACTGAAGGCTAATACCTGGCAAACTCGGTCTATAGAAAGCCTTCAAGTACGGATATATCTGGAAACCTCAAGCATCACCATCCCCGGCTCATACTGTCCAGGTTACATCTTTGATGAACCAAGCATATTACTTGTGTGACCCTGAACATCTACAAGCTGAATTTTCATATGTTTATCAGAATGAAATAGAGCAAAACTATAGACTAGAGAGACTCAGAGATTCTAGGTTATTAGAGGTATTGTTGAGGTCGAGATTCTTGTAAGTCTTAATATCTACATGTGAAGGTTGTGCGGGCTATGGTATTAATAAATCTTATCTTGCTGTATACTTTTAAATTTATTTTGGTTTCTTCCAACAAATATGATTAAACACTTCAGCCATTACAAGTAGCGGGAACAGAGTAAAGTAAACTTTATTACAACGATAGAGGGCGTGGTTTACATTTGCAGTATGACATTGACAACTTCAATGTCAGCAGTGTTCCATAGATACAGTGATACTATTACCTAGAGCATTCATTGCAATCTAACACTACCCACTACGCTTATTTGCATAGAGAAACTAGAGTTTGTATTTTGGTGTGCAACACCTTATATTACATATCATATAGTCATAATGATAACGAACTGGCTCTTTGTAGAGCAAGGACTTGCTGCTAGTACGGAAGTCTTAGCTTTTTTAAAGCAATATGTCAGCGGAACTATACATATTTGAAAATGTCAACCGCTCTTGGAAGGGGAAGATGTTCTTAAATAGAGGGACAGAGGAAGTATTTTTGCCCAAGCTGAAACGGAGACGCTTCACTCGCACTTCGCGCTCGCTCGGTCTATAAAGAACCGGCCAAGTGCGAGTCGGACTCACGCACTGAGTGTTCCGTACAAACTTGTAGGAAGGTATAATAATTTAAGATTCTAAGTCAACGAGAAGTATAGCTTTTGATTCCCTAGCGAGTGTCGAAAATGTCGAAATATGCGTTATAAATGACCGCATCTTTTGATTGCGTTGACTTAGCAGTTTGTTTTTCACAGCGTTCCAGACATTGATTTGATATTAACAGTACTTGATATTAATTTCAACTTGATACCTCCACGCGTTCCTGAGAAAAAGGGTCTTGACAGACAGATAGACGGACGGACGGACGGACAACAAACTGATCCTATAATGGTTACTTTTTTCCTTTTGAGGTACGGAACCCTAGAAATTAAGGTGATATAACACCACTTTAGTCAAATAAATAAACTGATCTATAAGACGATATATTACTTTTGTTGATCTCTGGTAATTTACCAGATGTCAAAACTGCCGTTTAAGCAGTAAAAACATATCGGTAATGCATGCCTCAATCTTAATTAATTCCGAAAACATATCATAAATCAAAATTATGATATGTTTATCGTAGATTATAAAAAAAAACATAATGCAGTTGATAATTTGCACAGCGCAAACAGTATAAATACAACTAATTATTTCATAAGAATCCAGTTATTGCTGGAACAACTGGTTGAAATAATGCGTGCCATCATACTCGTAGTTCTTGCTGCGTGCCTTGCTACGGTTGCAGGTAATTAAATATGTATAATAATATAATAATTTTCTAATGGAAAAATTTGGGTCACGGACGAGATTCGAACTCGCACACTGTGCCTCAGCGCAGCACATGCCTTTACCAATTTGGCCACCGAGACCTATGCGTCGTCATCCAAATCTTTCCACTAGTTTTTTTGAACCCGTCTTATGGGGACGGTAACACTATCTATTGGCAGTATTAACGAACTACCATTTTCATTAAAATTCATTCAGTAGTTTTAGCGTGATGCCTAGCCAAGATACAGATAGACAGACAGATAGACAGACATACAGACAGACGAAAATGAAAAAAAAAAAGGTTTGGTTTCAGTATGGAATACAGAATCGCATCCAAAAAAATTTTACTAAATATCTTCATGGTACAGAATTGGACCTGTTACAGTTTTATTATAAGTATAGATTAAGTCAGAGTATTGAGGCAATATGGAGGAAAATTGTGGAATATTCCTTTTCCTTTGCCGTGGTGGTCTCGACTTAGAATAAGACCCCTCCCAATCCTCCCGTGGATGTCGTAAGAGGCGACTAAGGGATTACACACCGGAAGATGGGCAGCAACGTCCTCCGAGCACATATTTGCTACACTGCGGTCACCAATCCGCCTGCCAAGCGTGGTGACTATGGCAAACCCCCCCACCCCTCTCCAATATGATAGACACACCAAAAAAACGGCCCCCAGTCCCCAGCGGCTCCGTTATTACTGGCACCGGTAGCAGCCATGGTAACGGCGGAGCAGGGGGTGCTAAGAATCCCCGGCAGAGACCCAGCTACCAACCCCCATGATCTCTGGATCTGGCAACTTATAACGCACGCACCTTGAGGACCGATGAGAAGTTGATAGAGCTGGAAGAAGTAGTAAGTAAGTTGCGTTGGAACATTATAGGGTCAGCAGAAGTCCGAAGAGAGAGAGAGGATACGATGACCAACAATGGACAATTATACACCTCATCGCGTAGTCCTCCTAGCACGACTAGCGATGCAAGAGCCCGTTTGACCCGACATTATACCGAAGATATCACGGACGTCAGCCTATACGAGATCATAATGGCTCTCAAACAGCTAAAGAGCAACAAGGCACCAGGGGAGGACGGAATAACGACAGAGCTACTGAAAGCGGGTGGAACACCGGTACTTAAAGTCCTTCAGAAGCTGTTTAACTCCGTCATCCTCGAGGGTACTACGCCAGAGGCGTGGCACAGGACCATAGTGGTTTTGTTCTTTAAAAAATGTGATTAAACCCTCTTGAAGAATTATAGGCCCATTTCGCTGCTGAGTCACGTCTATAAGCTGTTTTCGAGAGTAGTTACAAACCGTCTCGCTAGTAGGTTTGACGACTTTTAGCCTCCCGAACAAGCTGGATTGGACCACATCCATACGCACCGGCAGATTACATGACAGACCGAAGAGTATAATCTGCCACTTTGTCTAGCGTTTGTAGACTACGAGAAAGCCTTTGATTCAGTCGAGACCTGGGCAGTGCTACAGTCATTACAGCGGTGCCAGATTGATTACCAGTACAACGAAGTGTTGAAGTGTTTGTACAGCAAGGCCACCATGACAGTTCGTCTTCAGGATCAGAGCACGAATTCTATCCAGCTGCAAAAAGAGGTGAGACAGGGTGACGTTATTTCTCCAAAACTGTTCACCTCTGCAATGGAAGATATATTCAAGCTTCTGAACTGGAACGGATTTGGTGTTAACATCAATGGCGAATACATCACTCACCTTAAATTTGCTGATGATATAGTCATAATGGCTGAAACCCTGGAAGACCTAAGCACAATGCTCAGTGATCTCAATATTGTTTCCCAACAGGTGGGTCTTAAAATGAACATGGGCAAGACGAACATCATGTCAAATGCCCATGTCGTACCCATGCCGGTTTATGTTGGGAACGATATTATCGAAGCTGTTGATCACTATGTCTACTTGTCAGACGATCCAACTGGGTAGATCCAATTTCGTCAAAGAGGTCAACCGACGAATCCAACTCGGATGGGCAGCGTTCGGGAAATTACGCCATAATTATCTTCTCGTCGTAGATACCGCAGAGCCTCAAGACGAAAGTTTATAATCAGTGCGTGTTGCCAGTGATGATATACAGCAACCAGTTAGACGTGGTTGCTAACTTTTGGTCCCATACAAAAGCTCAGAGTTGCGCAGCGTGCAATGGAGAGAGCTATGCTCGGTGTTTCACTACGTGATAGAATCAGAAATGAGGAAATCCGTAGAAGAACGAAGGTTACCGACATAGCTAGCTCTCAGAGTTTTCAAATTGAAGTGGCAATGGGCAGGCCATATAGTTCGCAGAACTGACAACCGCTGGGGACTAAAGGTTCTCGAACGGCGACCACGAACAAGCAAGCGAAGTGCGTGGAGACCCCCCCTCACGATGGTCATTGTAGCCATCGCAGGAAGTCGTTGGATGGAGGTGGCATAAGATCACTCGTCATGGCGCTCTTTGGGGGAGGCCTATGTTCAGCAGTGAACTTCTAAAGGCTGACATGATGATGATGATTGAGGCAATCAATTGAATTTCATAATGGTCAATTGAATGACTGAATTACATGAATAGGATGTTTACAGAAGTATGTTAAAAATAATTGTTACAATCCATAAATAATGCATTTTTATACAAAAATCACCGACAAAATTTCTCAGTGGCCGCTCAGGCTCAGCGGTCAAACTGTTCGGATGTGCGATCCGTGTCAATTTTTTTGCGATTCTCTTGCTCTATCATAGTATGTGCCTCTCGCTCTGATCGATTAACTAAAGTTGCTCTTCTTAATTTGTTTTTGTATATTTTTATAATATCAAATAGTTATAGTGTATGTAACTTTGATGATTACAACGTTTTTTCATGAAAACTATTTTTATTATTGTTTAGAATGTATGATTTTGATCATCAAACTTTTGCAAACTAATTTAAATATATATATACATTATGCAGATCTTAAAATCGCGTAACTAGGTAATGTCAATTTTTACCCGAGTACGGCAAAGCAAGGAAAGGAAAGGAAGGGTTATGAGTTTAACAGTCTATGTATGTATGTATATATGTGGGTGTGTGTATAATGGATGTTACACTATAGCATCGCCCCTATTAGTCCAAATTTGACAAACAAGGTATCAATCGATTTGTCTTCAAGTATAGTATAGGCTATTATTTTACCCAAATACGGTGAAGTAAAAGGTGGGTTATGTGTTCAAACTAAAAGCTTGGTCCGATTTTGACACACAAGGTATCAATCGATTGGTCTTCATCACAAAAGTGTCATTGGCTACTTTTTACCTAGCCTTAGTCGGGTTTTAGTTTTAGTACTTATGTCTTGTTATAGACTTCTAAAAGGAGGATGTTCCCAAGTCATCTGCATATATTTTTGTTCTGGATGGTTGTTACCTACTTTTTACCTGGCCTTAGTCGGGTTTTAGTTTTAGTACTTATGTCTTGTTATAGACTTCTAAAAGGAGGATGTTCCCAAGTCATCTGCATATATTTTTGTTCTGGATGGTTGTTACCTACTTTTTACCTGGCCTTAGTCGGGTTTTAGTTTTAGTACTTATGTCTTGTTATAGACTTCTAAAAGGAGGATGTTCCCAAGTCATCTGCATATATTTTTGTTCTGGATGGTTGTTACCTACTTTTTACCTGGCCTTAGTCGGGTTTTAGTTTTAGTACTTATGTCTTGTTATAGACTTCTAAAAGGAGGATGTTCCCAAGTCATCAGCATATATTTTTGTTCTGTATGGTTGTTACCTACTTTTTACCTGGCCTTAGTCGGGTTTTAGTTTTAGTACTTATGTCTTGTTATAGACTTCTAAAAGGAGGATGTTCCCAAGTCATCTGCATATATTTTTGTTCTGGATGGTTGTTACCTACTTTTTACCTGGCCTTAGTCTGGTTTTAGTTTTAGAACTTATGTCTTGTTATAGACTTCTAAAAGGAGGATGTTCCCAAGTCATCTGCACATATTTTTGTTCTGTATGGTTGTTACCTACTTTTTACCTGGCCTTAGTCTGGTTTTAGTTTTAGAACTTATGTCTTGTTATAGACTTCTAAAAGGAGGATGTTCCCAAGTCATCAGCATATATTTTTGTTCTGTATGGTTGTTACCTACTTTATACCTGGCCTTAGTCGGGTTTTAGTTTTAGAACTTATGTTTGTTATAGACTTTTAAAAGGAGGATGTTCCCAAGTCATCAGCATATATTTTTGTTCTGTATGGTTGTTACCTACTTTTTAACTGGCCTTAGTCGGGTTTTAGTTTTAGAACTTATGTCTTGTTATAGACTTCTAAAAGGAGGATGTTCCCAAGTCATCTGCATATATTTTTGTTCTGTATGGTTGTTACCTACTTTTTACCTGGCCTTAGTCTGGTTTTAGTTTTAGAACTTATGTCTTATTATAGACTTCTAAAAGGAGGATGTTCCCAAGTCATCAGCATATATTTTTGTTCTGTATGGTTGTTTCCTACTTTTTACCTGGCCTTAGTCTGGTTTTAGTTTTAGAACTTATGTCTTATTATAGACTTCTAAAAGGAGGATGTTCCCAAGTCATCTGCATATATTTTTGTTCTGTATCTGTTGTTACCTACTTTTTACCTGGCCTTAGTCTGGTTTTAGTTTTAGAACTTATGTCTTGTTATAGACTTCTAAAAGGAGGAATTTCTCAAGTCGTCTGCATTTTTATTTTTATTTTTTGTATGGTTCTTACCTCATATCCCTAAAACCTCTGAAACAATTTGGATGATTCTTTTTTATTTTAATCGGATTTGTTCCAAATTGGTTCTGTTGTTTTAGTTGGAGGATAAGAATGCAGGATTTCTAAACCAATTTGACTGATTCTTGTATGATTTAGAAGGGAAGACCTTCTGAGAGTCTCATATCAGTTTCATCAAAAATGTTTTATTTTTTATAGTACGAGTAGCAACCAAAACCAACCAACCAAATTGGTTTGGTATTATCAAATATCCGGTATTCCTGAACCAAATCAGATAAATATTTTTTAATTGCAATAATAAACCTACCGTTTGGTATTGCATAAATTTCATCAAAATTGGTTTATTTGTTAATTACAAGCTTTTATTTAACTCACTGTGTTAGTATGTCTGGGAACAATGTTGCAGGTCAGTTTTGAACTACTTTATGACGTCCAATCTAAGCTGAAGTTTTGCTTGCACGGGTGTAGTTCCAATGACAATATAATGTGATGGTAGTATTGAGGTGTGTAGGTGCGGTTTTCCATCGCTCTGTGCTTCGGAGGGCATCTAAGGCTTTTGTCCCGGATGTTATTGATTAATAGCAGTCTTTAAGCCGTTCCAATGGCCCTCGGGCGGTCTGACAAACTCTGACACCAGAGGCCAGCACTACTCCATACGACAAACAAACAACAACAAACATTGAGCTGATCCGATGGATTTAATTCAAGAATCAAATGATGGAACCCCTTCAAGTTTGGGCTCATTTTGTTTGTCTTGATAAGTTCTCTGATTTGATGTGGCATCCAGGGTCTAATGATGGATCAGGAAGGTAGTCAAAGGAACACAACAATGAAAATATGATCAAACCCCTTCGAATATGGGCTCTTTTGGTTTGTCTTGATGAGTTCTTTGGTCTTATGTTGTGTCCAGGGTCTGATGATGGAGTTGGGAGGTAGTCACAGGGACTCAACAATCAAGAACCACATCGAGTTTATGCTTATTAAATGATTGGTCTCTATGAGTTCTAAGGTCTTGCTTGTATAAGCTAGCTTTAAGTTTTTTTATGTAAGCGTATGTATCAAGAAATCCTATTGTTTTTGTGGTTTTTTTTCTCTCTTGTATCTAAGAGAATTATAACTTTTTTATTTGAAAGAGTTCCAGTGATGTCACAGAAAATGTTAAACATAACTTATTCAGTAGCTTTTATTAAAATACATAGCTCATCTTTGGTTTTAATTTACCATCGTTATCTTAAAGTAAGCTAGTTTTGTTTTGGTAAAGTCGATGATTTCCAAGGAAGTTTAATAGAGGATCTTTGTATGGTCCTCGCCGTTCAACATCTTCGCTAACCTTATTCGACCTGGTGTAATTCTTCTTAGCTTCTTTTTTCTTAAACGATAAAGACATATATTTTTCTGCTCTTGATAGTTGTTTTGATTGATTGCAAACGGGAATAATCCTTTTAATTTTGAATATTTTTGACATTTTTACTTTCAATATCGGCATTTTGGCGTGATATTTATGTTATTACTGTGATTGATTACACTTTAGTCTGGTAAATACAGTTTACTGCATTCAAATCCAACAAATAGTTTGATGCTATTGTGAGTAATACCACAGAATAAATAATAGTACAAGTACAGAAGGATAACTGAATAAAGTCATTTAAATACATAGCAACTCTCGCTACAACGCAATAAACTGGAATTTAACTCGCACAGAGCTGCGAGCTTTCAATTATATTTACCTAGAAGGCGCTCACCCATTGCGTGCAGGTTAGAATGTACCGTATCACAACGCGCGAGAGCTTCCATTGCTCTAATCGTTTGAATCGCTCTGTCACTTTTACGTTCGGTAGGGTTGTATCAAGATATGACTAGGTACTTGTGCTAGTAATTATTCTGTAATATAATATGACTTAGATATTGTAACCGAATAAACAATTATGTAAAATTGTATTATTTTATTACTTATATATGTAGTTACATTTATAACAATGTTGATAGTTCTATTAACTACATATAATGTCATTCTTATTAGAATAGACGTAGTACCTCATTATTTGATTATATCATAATAGGTTACACTTTGATGAATAAATGGTGCCTGTCTGACTTCAACGCTTAATAATGAATGAAAAAGAAATGGCTACCTACGTAATAAAATGTCGGTATGTAGGTATTTTACAAGATTTGTCAAACCGAATGCTATGCACAGTACCTTCTAGGTTTCTCCTTGGTATTCATAATTAAGAAAAGAATAAAATTGGACAAAAACTTTACGAAAGTTTACGTAAGTAGGTACTTTATCGTTAAGCACACGGCGCGCGACTCATCGAGTGCACGCTTGACACTCGAGTGAATGAACCCAAATATTACGGCCCCGAAGTTTAGATATAATATTTGTACTTGTTGCGGAGTGCGACCGCCCTGGTAATACTGAGCATCACCCTCCTCGTGCGATCGTTTATAGTTAAAATAATGAAATAGAGTAACTTTAATTGCTCTAAGGTACTTCTTTTTAATGCTAGATGTTAGTTATTCTGTGGTAAGGAGCACATAAAAGGCAAATTTCTAATTTTGCTCACCCGTTCCTAGCATGGTATTGGCCCCTAAGCTATCCAACAGTGAAAACCACATTTCAACCCATAAAACATAAAGCGCATAAAGTAAGGTCCAGGCTAGCTAGGCCAGTAGGCTTTAGTTATGCGCGAACAAACAGATCTTAGACAACTGCACATTAGTTCAGTGATACACTATTTTATTAAATGTTACTTTATTATTCAATAGCTTTTTACATTTATTCATTTATTATTACAGCTGCCCCCAGCAACCCACAAAAGATTGTGGGTGGCTCTTTGGCCACCATTAACCAGTACCCCTCCATCGCATCTCTACTGTACCAATGGAATTTTATGACCTACTCGCAGAAGTGCGGTGGCACTATACTCAATAACAGGGCCGTCCTCACTGCAGCTCATTGCCCATTGTAAGTAAAGTATGAAAAATATTTGACCTTCCTAACTGCGCTACCGGTCCCTTTAACTGATGAACCTATTCGTGATGCTACAATCGTATCACTTTGATTTTCAGTGGCGACCAAGTTGTTATGTGGCGCATTCGTGTCGGATCTACATGGGCCAACAGCGGCGGTCTCGTCTACAATCTTGCTTCAATCATTATCCATCCCAACTACATTGATTGGACCTTGGAAAACGACATTGCTATTATGCGCACTGCCACTAACATCCACTTCGTGAACAACGTCGTAATGCCTGCCACAATCGCCGGGCCCAACAATAACCCCCCTGACAACCAGGTTGTCTGGGCCGCTGGATGGGGTGCTACTTGGGTATGGTAAAATAATGTGAAATTTTCATCATGATCCTATTTTAAAATTATTGTTCAATGCTACACTCATAACTATGCTTTTTATTTCGTGGCAAAATCATGAAATAATCGGTCACATCATGAAATGGTTTGGCCAGATGAATGAATAATCAGCGTTTGACGATATGAGCAGCTAAACGCACGGCTATTTCATGATATAGTCAAACATTAGTGATCATATTGTAAAATAGTAGATGGGGGCGGAAGCCCGACTTGGCCTTGATAGGTTAGAAGGTCGTTTTGTTAGCCTTGGAACACTATCTGTTTAAACACCTTTGGTATCATGAAAATCCTACAGTAATGATATGGCCACAGGTGGATTTTGATATAAATAAACGTTGAGGTTTCAACAATATGGTCAGTTTTAGCTGGCCATTTCATGAAATAGAACCATTTCTTGAAATTATCGACCACATCATGAAGTTATCAATTCTATGATAACATACGACATAATATATTATATCAATGCCGAAAAAAACTATTTTCGCTTAAACAATTGGACAGGAAAATCATAAAGAAAAGTGAAATTAAATGCTCAATAACACACATCAAATTAAAGTTGCAAATGTAGGTATCAAAAATATTAATAATAATACAATTAAATGTCATTATTTTTAAGCCGGGAGGTTCAGCTTCAGAGCAGTTGCGTCACGTCCAGATTTGGACTGTAAGCTTGGTTACCTGTGCGGCCCGCTACCGAGAACTCGGCGGCCGACGTCAAATCACCGGGAACATGCTGTGCGCCGGCTGGCTCGATGTCGGCGGCCGCGACCAGTGCCAGGGCGACTCCGGCGGCCCTCTCTACCACAACGGCGTCGTCGTCGGTATCTGCTCCTGGGGAGAATCCTGCGGTCTGGCTCGCTACCCAGGTGTCAACACTCGAATCTCCCGCTACACTTCTTTTATTTGGGCTAACGCTTAAGTTTTAGATGATGTCAAAATACTTTTTAAATAAAATGAACAACACAACTCGGAATTTTTAATTATTTTCTTAGATATGTTGTAAAACAACTCTGTGGTATTGAAATGATATATTTTAAGTATTCAGGAATAATACTTTAATTTGTTGCAAATTAATTGACGAATTGCATAATTGTTATTATGAATTGTGTTGACATAATAGGCCCGTAACAGTAGTTTTGCCCTACAAATGGTTTAGTAGAAGATGTTTTAAAAGTACCATAATGTGCTATTCCAGGACCTAAAATACCAATATACCAACATTTGATCAAAATTTCTTCAGCAGTCAAAAATTTTTTTTATCAATTGCTCGGCTTCTGATAAAAAAGCAGTAAAGCTAAATTGCCGTACCAATTACATCAGTTTTTAAGTCAAACCCTAAGCTATCCTACGTTGAAAACCGCACAGCAATCGGTCCAGTAGTTTTTACGTGATGCACAAAGATACAGACAAACAGACAGAAAGACACGAATTGAAACAAAAAAAAAATGTTCTGTAGCTTATTTTAGGGTACTCTAGACCATTTTTTTATTTAACTTCTTTGAAAAGGCTTTTTCGTACCCATTGCTTTATTATAAGTATAGATAGATTACTGTGCCAAGTTGCATCAAAACCCGTCCAGTAGTTACAGCGAAATACGTGTTCTGTCAAATAACTTACAACCCCTATCCTGCGGGAACCCTTTAATTTTTCGGGATAAAAAAGTATCCAATATCCTACCTCAACGTATAAACTCAAATCATACCAAGTTTCATTTGAATTCATTGAGTAGTTTCGGCATGGTGCCCTGCCAAGATACAGACATACAGACAAACAGATAGACAGACCGACAGACAAAAATGAAAAAAACAACAGTTTTAGCTTCAGTACCAAACATAAAACAGACTCAATTTTTTTTACAAAATATCTTTAATGTTCAGAATTTGGACCCCTATCCCACAGTTACTCTTTATATTTTTCGGATAAAAAGTATTCTTAATTTTCAATCATCATATAAACTAATAACTGTGCGAAGTTACATCAAAATCCTTTCAGTACTTTCAGCGTGCTACGTGTTCTTATAAAACACTTTCAACCCCTTTCCTGCGGGAACCCTTCAACTTTTCGGGATGAAATGTATCCTACCTCGAAATATGAACTCAAATTATGGCAAAATTCATTTGAATTGATTCTGTAGTTTTGGCGTGATGCCTAGCTAAGATACAGACAGACAGACAAATAGACAAAAATGAAAAAAAAAACTGTTTTGGCTCAGTATCAAATATAGAATAGCCTCCAATAAAAATTAACTAAATATCTTCAATTTACAGAATTGGACCTGTTACAGTTTTATTATAAGTATATATAGATATATTCTGTGAAGTACGGAGTGTCATAGAAGTGTGCGCATTGCGGTGAAATATAAACGCATATAATTCAATATGAAATAAACGGTAGAATAAACGCACCGCGTTCCACCGCAAGCCAGTGCGCGCAAGGAATTGAAGGGCCAAAATTTGTTTTTATTTTTCTAAATACACTCGCGAGCAATGAAATCAACTCCAGACCTCATGTGCGCAATCGTGTTTTTCTAATTCTGAAAATACGTAACAAACAATAAAAACTATAGACACTGAAACTTTACCATCTCACCTTTATAATTACATATTTTTCGTGTGTTTTTTGAGATACCAAACATAAAATTATACGAGATTTTGTACAAATTTGAAAGCCAGCTATGGGAAAACCTTTAAAAAACATTTATTTAAATGTAAAATTAATAATAATGGTTATATAATTTGAATAATGATTAAAAAAAAATATTATAGGCTTTCCCGACGCAAAATTTAGGAGAGCAATATTTTCAAGTATTAATTCTAATTGTACGTATTTTCAGTAAGAAGTGTCAGATTTTTACGATTATCGTGATCTAATGATTCCAACTTTCAATTAATCGATTTAATTTTTAAATTGAATAATAATAACTTAAAGAAACACATTTGATTTCGCGCCTTCCTACACGCGAAGTCAAATGTGTGATGTTCTGATGCTGAGTCGATGTCATTGCTCACAAGTGTAGTTATTTATGGCAAAAATGAATATAAAATGTATAAAAAAGGCAATATTTGCAACATTTTTTGCATTCACAGTTGTTGTTTGGTCATAAGAGTTACAACAAGCGAAAAACACATCCACACCAATATTTAAAAGTGGTACGTTGTCTGTGTGTGCGTTCGTTTCTTTGGGGAGCTTTCACGCGATAACGGCTGGACGGATTTTGATGAAATTTGGAATGCACATAGCTTATAGCCTGGAAAAAAACATGATATACTTTTTATCCCAAAAAATGTTAAGTTTCCACGGGAAAAATGGAAAATATCAATTACTCATGGAAACGAAATAATAACAAATCTGTCAACAAACATCAAGAGTGTTTGTGCTATACTTTTGCATTAGGTTTTAATATCCTAGAAAAACATATATTTTTTTAGCGATAAACTGTAGTCTACGCTGACGAAGTCGCGGGCGAAAGGGTCTTACTAAAAATCTAAGTCTTTAATAAAAATGGTCTAATGCAGGAACAACGTTTATTCTTAACCGCTGAATGTAGGGACTTGACAACGAGGTAACAACGTACACCAAAACATGAATATTAAAAAAAAAAACGCAATTCAAGATGTTTAAAAAAGAGGTTCAAAGTTTGAACAAAATTTCTCTATTTTGAAGACACTTTTTAATCATAATCATACTCATTTATTTGGAGAAACCAGTTTTCACGTCATATATAATACAATAATATAAAAAGTACGGCATGTTGTTTACTTTCATGTAAAAAAAACAGCCAAAAATAATATTGAATGTTCATTACATGTACAATTCATATAAAAAATAATAATAAATATAATCATATAATAGTGATAAAAATAATATCTTCTTCGTAATACAATAAAAAGACAAACATAGAATCTATTAGTTTACATTAGATATTAGATAGTCGAAATTTTGAATGTTAGCTCTCAAAATAATACAAACTTGAGGATTTTTCGAAATTTTATAAACTAAATCGACTGTTTAATGTGAACAGTCTTCAAAATTGAGGTATTTTGTTCAAACTTTTATTCCCTTTTAAAACACATTGAAAGGCAGTTTTTTTTTCAAAATTCATCTTATGTTGTACCTTGTTACCTCTTTATAAACATACTCTCCAAATATCAAGTCCCTACATTCAGCTTTAAAAAATAAAGGTGGATCCTGCATTAGACCATTTCTAGTATATATGAGTTTTTAGCTCGTTGTAACTTTTTACCAATGAGACTTACAGATTAACCGTGAATGCAAAAAATGTTGCAAGCATTTTCTTCTTTAAACTTTTCAAACATTATCTTATTTATACTTTCGCTATAAAGCTACATGTTAAAGAACTCTTTAGAAAAATAACTAATTTTGGCCCCTTCAATTAAAGATGGCGGCTAACGCTCCCCACCCCTTTGAGATCGTATTTTTTTTGTAAAGTTCTCATACAACGAAAGAAAAAAGAAACCTCTAATGACTGGCATATAAGTATTTCAACGGCCTTAGGCCGCCAGTCACGAGGTCAATTTTTGAAGATGGACTGTCTTTAAATGTCGTATACTAGGCTAGTGAAAGGCCACACTAAACTGATTCGCAAACTGGCCTCGTGTCTTGCGAGCATAACTTTACGTAATATAACTATACATTACAGATGTGCAGTTTAACAGTACAATCTTAAATCAGTAACAGAGCAATACGTAAATTTAATTTCGATACCGCCAGCTAGGTAGTGAAAGTGGTTATATTTATAATCAAGATTTGCTTTTGATCGCCATACTGACCGAGCGAAGCGTCTCCGTTTCAGCTTGGGCAAAAATTATTTCGTATGTGCGAATGTCTGTCCAGCTGTTCTCCTCTACGGGTCGCTTTACTCAACCGATCTAGACGAAACTTGGTATACAGGTTTAATGAATTTTTTAGACGACAGGAATTTTTGATTCGGGGGGTACTTCTCCCGAAAAGGGGCAAAAAGGAGGCTACTGAATTTCTCCGCCTTATTTTATCCGATTTCGATTGTTTTATTTTTATTTTAAAGTTAATAACTTTAAATATCTCTCTCATAAAAATTTGGTGAAAATCTGATAAGGATCTTAGTCGTGATGAGCAGAATAGCTCCTCAAAATACAATAAATTGCTCACTTTTAGGTTTCAACCAGTGGAATCAGCTCTTTACTTACTAAGCATAGGGATCGACGAAGCACCTTGGTTATTAACGTTGGTTTGACAATAAGGTAACTAGATGGCGCTACTGTGCACCGCTAGATTGTTTGCAAAAAGTTTTTGCTCGCGAGGTCTACAGCTCACAGAGCCACTAGTGCAATCGCTTCTTTCCCTGCTATCATCAATAATACCGCCAGCCAGGCGATGGCCAGCCTGTCGATCCATGTATATTTCACTAATTGCATAAATGAATACACAATGAGTTTGCACAGAAAATGCTCAATCTGATTCCTCATAACCACAGAATTAATAACAGTACTACTAACCAAAACTAAAAAAAAAAACGGTTCCAAAATGTTTTTACCTAACACAGAATAAATAATAAACAACGACTCTTACATTAAATTATCTTAAGTTTTTAAAAATCTGAAAAAATTAGGATTCTAGCAGCGCATACCACGAATTTACGAAAAATATATTACAATCCAGTATTTAATCATTTACGAGCTAGTCACTGGACAAATTCTATTGTGCGAGGCAGAATCCAATCATGAAATATCTTTTATCTAGCATCACATTAAAATTTCTACCGATTGCTTTATTGTTAGTCTTTGTTGTTGGCATGAATACGGAAGCCTAAGTCTATGCTGTCCAACACGCACTTGGCCGATGTTTTATTCTCAATACCCTTAGTAGTTTTGCTTGACCATTGTTTACACATTTTTACTTGCGATCGATGGGTAGCTTTATCTAAAAAAAACGGTTTTTATATAAATTAACTAAATATGTGAGATTTAGTTTTTAGTCCGAGCAGTGGGGTAGCTGAAAAACAGCGCAGCGTTCACATTCTCATGTAAACGTCGCACATGCTGAGTTTACCCCCTTTAAAGGCAAGGCTTTTAAGGGCTTAGATATAATTATATCCTTTTGTATTGATGCACACTTTACTTTATTTCTAGTGGAAATAAATACAATTTTACTTACTTACTTTACTTACTTACTTACTTACTTATTATATGTAAGGTAAGTGTTAGCACTGGTTTTTACTCTAACATGATATTGGAATGCAACACTACCATAAATATAATGTGGCGTATTGTATGGCGTATTTAATATAGAAGAAGACGAACACAACAGCGCCAGGACGGACACCGATTTAGTACAAAAGGCAGAAAGTGATAAATCACAAACTAAAAAGGTTATTGCTAGTTTGTTAAACCAACAACATGGAACTGCCGGTCAGCAATGGGGGGCCTCAAAAGCAAACATTGAAAAGGTTGTTCGTAATCTCGAAGTAGTTTCTGTGCCTGGCAACTGCTTCATAAGACTACGTTCCTTCACGCATAACTAACGTAATCTATGATATTATCATAAATCTATCTATACTTATAATAAAACTGTAACGGGTCCAATTCTGTACATTGAAGATATTTTGAATTATTTTTTGGACTTTACTCTAGATTCGTTACTGAAGCCAAAACTGTATTTTTTTCATTTTTGTCTGTCTGTCTGTCTGTCTGTCTGTACCTTGGAAGTGCATCACGCCGAAAATACTCAATGAATTCAAATGAAATTTGGTATGATTTGAGTTCATACTTTGAGGTAGGATATAGGATACTTTTCATCCCGGAAAATTAAAGGGTTCCTGCAGGAACGCTGTAGCTACTTGACGGATTTTGTTGAAACTTGGCTCAGTCATAGTTAATATAATGGGTAAAAATGAAGGATACTTTTTATCCCGAAAAAAAAAGTGTTCCTTCGGGATAGTGTCCAAAATTCTATAAATTGAAGATATTATGTAATTTTTATTGGAGACCAATCTATATTCAATACTAAAGCTAACACTGTATTTTTTTTATTTTTGTCTGTCTGTCCGTCTTTCTGTCTGTACTTTGGCAGCGCACCACGCCTTAAATACTTAATGAATTCAAATGAAATTTGGTATGATTTGAGTTCACATTTCGAGGTAGGACATTGGATACTTTTTATCCCGAAAATATTAACTGTTCCTGCAAGATAGGGGTGGAAAATTATTTAAAAGAACACTTAGCACGCTGAAACTATTGGATGGATGTTGATGCAACTTGGCACAGGCATAGTTTATAAGATAGGTGAAAATTATGGACACATTTTGTCCCGAAAAAATAAAGGGTTCCTGTGGGATATGGGTCCAAATTCTGTATATTAGAGATATAGTGTTTTTTTTTGTTGGAAATTACTATATATTCGATTATGTCTAAAATGTATGTTTTTTCATTTTTGTGTATATGTCTGTCAGTCTGTATCTTAGCCGCGCATCACGCTGCCGGAACTACTGGATGAATTCAAAAGAAACTTGGTATGATTTGAGTTCGTACTACGAGGTAGGACATAGGATACTTTACATATCGAAAAATGTATGGGTTATTATTTAGGGGTTGAAACTTATTTAAAAGAACACGTACCACGCTGAAAGTAATGGACGGGTTTTGATGCAACTTGGCACTGTCTTCTTAAGTTATATGATGGGTTAAAATTGAGGACACGTTTTATCCCGAAAAAGTAAAGGGTTTCTGCGGGATATGGGTCCAAAGTTATGTTAATAATTAAGTAAAAAAATATATTTTTGGATGGTTCTCTCTATTTGATGCTGAAGCCAAACTGTTTTACTTTTTAATTTTGCCTTTCTGTTTGTCCGTATCTTGACCGCGCATCGCACGTAAAATACTACATGAATTCAAATGAAAAAAATGCTCTTGGGTGCTTAAAAAAGGTATTGAACATATTTTTTTGTTAATCTTTTCTTTCTTTCTCTTTGTCTGTATGTTTGTTTGTTCACGCATCACGTAAAAACTACTGAACCGATTGCAATGCGGTTTTCATTATTAGATAGCTTAGGGTTTTATTTAAATCTGGTGTAATTGGTATCTCAATTCGGTGAGTTAGAAGCCGAGCAATTGATTAAAATTGATTAATTATTTTTTAATTGAAAGTATTTTTGACGGCTGGAGAAATTTTGTTCAAATGTTGGTATTGTGGTCCTGGAATAGCACATTATGGTACCTTAGTCCGCCCGTTGTACCTTAGTTATAAGATTGTTTCTATTTGCTGTATTTTTTTTTGAAAACTGGTGTACAATAAAGTATTATCTATCTAACTATCTATCTACTTTGAACCTAAAGAAAAGAACACGCGTGCGAAGCCGCGGGTACAGCTAGTAGCTAATAAGCCTACAAAAGATATCTAACAAATATAACAAACAATGATATCTTAGGTATCTATTAAAAAGATATTTAACAGATGCCAAAGGGATGGAGTATACCCTAAAGACCTCAAAGAAGTGAGGATTTGCCCATTATACAAAGGCAAAGATAAAAAAGTTAAGACTAATTCGTACCGACCAATAGCTATCATTCAAGCTATCGTTTATTTTTAAATTGAATGTCCTCTAGGATTTCTAAACACCTAAGCTCTAAACGAACTCACTTCGTCAATTTGCATATTGCGAGGGACGATCGCTCGATAAATAGGTAATCAACAGTGTGCAAGAGAGCAAAAGACGGCTAACACTTAGAGATTGACGGCCGGTAGGTCTCGTGGCTAGTGACCCTAGGAACGAAATCAAACGGTCGCGGTTTCGAATCCTGCAAGGTGCAATCATTTGTGTGATGAGCAGAAATGTTTGTTTCCAAGTTATGGATGTGATATTTGTATTACTGTATGTTTATCCGTTATCTAGTACCCATATTACAGGGTATCCTAGTTTGGGGCTAGGTAATTGGTGTGGAATTGTCCCGAATATATTATATTATAAATATATTATAAAAATGAAAGGTGTCGTGGTAATTTATTTATATTGTTGTAACTTTGGGTTGTGTGTCCGAAAAAAAGACGAAAAGGGGGCTCAAGGTTACGCGCGCGATTTGTGGATCGTCTATTTTACGCGCACTAGGAATAATTGTTTTTAGGTACCTCAACGCCGGCCGGCTTACGTCACTAGACGGGATGATTTTGGCAGCGCGAACGCTTGCCCACGTGCTTGGTGGTCTTCGGGTCCGGGAGCGCACTGCTCCCTCGCGTCGGGTCAGATTGCAGACAGGTTGCGCTGCTCCCTGTCCTTCCGGCTTCCCGCCAGCTCCGGCTCCCTTTCGCGGCAGTCTCTTCTCGTCAAAACGGCCGCCCACGCGGCTGTTCTACTACTCGTGTTTCAGGGACGAGCGATGCGCTCGCTTTCTATACGTGGCTTGTCTGGTCTGTCCTTCTCCACGGGCGCGAAATCCTTATATATCCACCTCCACGGGGGTGAGGCGCGTGCCCTTGTCCGTCTTCCCCCTTCTTCCACTCCAAATATAACCTAGTTCGTATTACTATAAGTTTTACAATTAAATAGGGTTTCACTTATATTGCTAGACTACTAATAAATACTAATGCATCTACATAAAATCCCTACCTAAAGAAAGATGACAAAAGAGCTTTTAAGAACAGCCAGACGATCCGATACGAAAATTAGAGGTCTAAATATTTTGAAACAATTGGGGAGGCAGAATGACCTGCTCGCTCCTCCTGTTGAGTTTCACCGTTTTGTTATTGATTTAAATAACAATAATCCATAAGTTTGTTTTTATGGGACACGTGGAGATCACGCTTAACGTGGTATCAAACGATTTGAAACATGTTCGCTACATATTCGCTATGACCATTCACTCACGTAACGCACCTTGTTGTGGAATCTTTCGGAAAATTATGTCAATTCACGAACATACACGAAAAATTTCACGCGGATATCTTGACATGGCATGTTACGTGGCCGAATGTTCATAGCACATAAGGGCCTTTAGTTTGTTGATTTATTATGTGACAGTACCCAGTAAGTTTTGGAAGATCATAGAAGTGAGAAATTGGATGGTATATTGACAGAAATAGGAGTACCTCAAGGCTCATCAATGTTGAAAATAGCCTTCTCCATTCTTCTTAACAAGTCGTTAAGAAGGAGCCCATGGCCACTTGTCAAGGAGAGATATAATATGCATGGTGATGATGTCGCGGCCGTCGTGAAAGCCAACTGTTTAGATGAGTTACTACGGCAACTGAATATATTTATTTATTTATTTTATTGTTTTGCACAAAAAAAAATAGTGTACAAGGAACGACTTAATGCTAAACAGCATTATCTACCAGTCATCTAGGTCGTAAAAGAAATAATAGTAGGGCGTGCGGCTCAAAGTAGGTACTAAACAAAAAATACAAAAGAAACAAAGTAAATAATAAACAAAATAATAATAATAAGTAATTTTAAATAAAAATTTAAATAATTATACATAAACCAGTACACACATAAATACATAAATACTTTATATAGTCGCGTCCGAACTCCTGACGTGGTTTAAAATTATGGTCTACAACTAAATCTCCTCAATTCGTTCAACGTACTAATCAAGGATTCCATACTGACGCGTATCTCACACACTAAGAACTAAGGAAAGGTTTTTTTTTGCCGCAAGCTCAAATTCGGAGCAGTTGCATCACGTTCAGATCTGGACTGTCAACCCGAACACCTGCGTGCTAAATTGAACGTGGCAGTGAAAATGTCAACGCCAATATGCTATGCGCTAGCTGGGTCGACGTCGGCAGCCGCGGCCAGTGCTATGTCGAAGAAGGCGGCCCGCTCTACCACAACGGCGTGGTCGTTGGTATCCGCTCCTGGGGACAATCTTGCGCTCTTACTTGGTACCCCGGTGCTAACACTCGCATCTCCCGCATCAGCACTTCGATCCAAGCTAACGCTTTAATTTTAGTTGTTATCAAAAACAAGTTCAGCGACTAGTCCCACAATACAGTCGCCCCAAAGGGCGAATAATATTTTGTAATAAAATGTGAAGTAGGCTATTTATGCTTTTTTCGATGATATTTTTTCAATGCGTCCTTACAAGTTGGCGAGAAAGTTATGTTCTAAAATGAATTGACGATAGATACCTGCCACGCCACGTATTCACGCGGGTCGCTAAGATTTGGTAATTACTCAGAACAAAAGCAAAAAATAAAAATTTATATAACCCCCGACCCCCCATTATTAGCTAAGAAGCATCTCGATCACACCAGTTATCAAACATAAAAAACCGCAGCTAAATTGGTCCATTCGTTTGAAAGCTACGATTCTCACCCCCCTCTTTCTCACCTCCCCCCCCCCCCTCCCAACCCCTATATATCTAAGAACAATTTTGATTACACCAGCTTTCCAACAGAAAAAAACAACAAAATTGGTCCATTCGGTTGGGAGCTACGATTCTCATCCATTCAAATATTGAACAGAAAGTAAATGTAGAAAATAAAGTCATGTCGATTTAGCAGAAAAAAATAAGATATTTTCAATAAATTACCAAATAAAAATGTAGTATGCATTGAAAGTAGATATAATATTTTGAAAATAACTTTAAAAAAAAATACAGATAGTGTGTACATAAAGCACACAAGTGATCAATGACTGTACATATTTGTGATTAAATTCCGAAAACGTATCATAAATCAGTATTAAAACACGTTTATCGTAGATTATAACATTATCGACGGTATTCTTAATGCAGTTGATGATATGCACTTAATAATAAGAACATTCAATATAAATACTATATAAACCTGGTAAATTCAGTAAGAGTGGTTATTGGTTGAAACAATGCGTGCCATCATAGTTCTTGCTGCGTGCCTTGCTGCGGTTGCAGGTAATTTTCACTATATTAAAATGATCATTCACCTCCCATAGAAATCCATTAGAAATGAATTGAGGTCAGTAATTATATTCAAACCGTTGTTCCACAGAATAAATCGTAATGGCTATGAAGTCAACTACTACTTCAATTAATTAAAATTATTTTTATTATATTCTTGGGATGTTTGGAAGAGAAATAGACCCCCCGAGGCAGGAAATCCTAGTGGGGAGCCCATTGCTCAAATGTTTTGTTTAATCTTTTTATACTGTTATTAAATATTATTATTATAAATTAGGTTCAATGCGATTGACAGTTTCTTTGTTGTTACAGTGTATGTATAAATACTAGGTGCGTACTAGGTCTTGACGATGAATTGTTTGATATTTTAGTCCACTTACAAAAATAGGTTTTCAAATTTGACATCTTTGTGTATGCAGTGTAGGTAGTATTTGATTACTCTTTGGTGTAGGTTTGTTCACTCATATCTTAGGATATCTAAACCAATTTGGATTATAATCTCTTCTTTTTTTTGGAAATCTTTTTGAAGTCGATTTTTTGTTCAAAGAATTATTCAATCCAAAAATTTGCAGGCAATGTCTCCAAATCAACTTGGTTGAATCGGTGTTTGACGATAACTTTTGAAATGTTGATCCAATGTTCATGAAATTTGATTAGTAGATAGTTAAAAATGAATGACTTTTTAATAAATTATAGTGTTATAAAAAAAACAAAGAACCCGACTGCAAATAAAACTAAAAAGAGGCAAACAAGACAACTTTAGATTATTGATTTTGAAATACAAGATGCAGTTGGAGGCATCATGAATTTAATTTCTCCTTTGACGGAATCAGGTAGAACTAGACTATCAACCCTGCATCCTTATATTTAATAATAATAAATATGTGTAGAATTAAAATCAAGAATCTAAAGCTTATTTGCCTCATATTAGTTTTGTTTGCAGTTGGACTTTTTATGATTATAATAATTTATTTTATTTGAACTGTTTAATTTTTGGAATGGTATTTTCAAGAGATTCATTTTGATACCTCACTCGATAGGTTTTGGTCATGTTTTTTTCCGTCAGAAATACAATATGGCAGCCGTAAGCCGCCAAATTAGTTTTCTTGATACTTCATAATAATATCTGATGTCACTTTCGTGATTAGGAGAAATCTAATATTATAAAATTCAATAAAATTGGATTCGGTTAACAATTTGCTTTGCCATTTTCAATCAAAGACTTTTCGCAACCTACAACATTAATATAGTTTTGAGGTTCTTATGAGCTAAAGTCGGTCGAGAGGTTGATGAGATATGATAAAATCAGGTTAGGAGCGTAATTAAGTGATCTGCCAGAGAACAAAAGTAACCAATGTAGCTCTAAGGATAAGCAAGCTCAAGTGGCAGTGGGCTGGTTAAGTTTCCCGAAGAACCGATAACCGTTGGGGTAGACGATTTCTCGAGTGGAGAACACGTTTAAACAAGTGTAGGACGCCCCATGGCCAGGTGCAGTGACGACCTTCGAAAAGCAACCGGCAAAAACTGGATGCAGCTAGCTGAGGACTGAGCTCAGTGGCGTGCATTATGAGAGACTACGCCCAGCAGTTCACAAGCATAGGATGATTATAGATCAAGTGGGTTGTGAAAAGGCTTTGATTGAACATTTGAAAACTATTTTTGTTTAATTTTAGACTTCTGTTTTTTTGCAAGGTTCTTGTTCAGAGCAAACAACTAGTGTACTTATTTAATTGTATTTTAGTATCATTTTAATCTTCGATGTATACTAATAACGCAAGAACAGTACTCAAAAACTTCTGTTTAAAAATTTACAGCTGTTCCCAGCAACCCACAAAAGATCGTGGGCGGCTCTGTGACCACCATTGGCCAGTACCCTTCCATCGCGTCTCTGCTTTTCTCATGGTTTGGAGTCAGCTATACGCAGGCTTGCGGTGGCACTATCCTCAATACTAGAGCTATCCTCACTGCAGCTCATTGTCCATTGTAAGTAAAGTTTATTCATTGATTTTGTAAATATGAAATACCATACATTATGTTTTTAATAGTGGTGTAGCATATTAAATCATGACTCCGAGGGAGATTTGTCATAAATCCCGATTAAATAAAATATATTAAGAACAACGCCATCTGGCGAGGATGGGTATCTTCGATACAAGATCGCAGATATACCGGCGTTAACAAGACTATTGGTAGAAGCTCCATCTATTAGATCAAGGTGCGTTTTCTCTTCAAGTGGAAACCAGACTCCAAGTTTGGTAAGAAACGCCGAACGTCCGTTCGCTGCGCCACTTTCTTCGATGAAGGGTCAATGAAACCATTTCTTTATTGAAGACTGAATGATGATTTTGCCTTTCTAAAAATCAATGGATAATGGTTGAAGTGGCAGAGGTAAATTCAACCATTGCAAAGGCAAAAAGCAAAAAGTGGAAAGCTTCTACCAATAGTCTTGTTAACGCCGGTATATTTGCAATCTTGTATCGAAGACACCCATCCTCGCCAGATGGCGTTGTTCTCAATATATTTTATTTAATCGGGATTTATGACAAATCTCCCTCGGAGTCATGATTTAACATGCTACAGTGGGACACGCATTTCACGAGTTCTGACTGCAATTGACCATTTTTTTGTCTTCAGTGGCGACGCAGCTAGTAGGTGGCGCGTCCGTGTCGGATCTACCTTTGCCAACAGCGGCGGTGTTGTCCACAATCTTGCTAGCGTCATTATTCACCCGAGTTATAACTCTCGGACTCTCGATAACGACATCGCCATAATGCGTACCGCCACTGTCATCAGCCACAATAACAACGCGCGACCTGCCCTTATCGCCGGGGCCAATTACAACCTGGCAGACAATCAGGTCGTCTGGGCCGCTGGATGGGGAACCACTTCTGTAAGAAAAATGATCATTTGATTAATTTAAAATAATGAATTTATATATCAATAACAATTGAACCTCACCTGCTAATTACAATAATTTTGTAGAATTTTAAGTAACACAATCTTGTGGTGGACTACAATGCGCTCAACTCCTTGAGAATTAGTTTTTTCACTAGTCATTTGGCTGTTATGGTGCTATTTAAACTGGAACTCAGTAATGTTTACACACTACCAGTTGTCGGTTGAATATCTGGCAAAAAAATACTCCAAAGGATCTATTTTCTCTCTCTCTTTTTAGATTTACGTACGCACTGTATTCGAAAGAAATAACGTAATGCTTTTAAGAAAACTCACGTGTTAGTCTGTCACAAAACAAGTGACACAACAGATTTATTGTTATTTGAAAATGATCACGATTAACCGCTATTTCTAGCGTAAACATTTTTTGGTCTTAGCTCTTTTACAAAATGTGTTTTTAGGCAGGAGGATCACCTTCAGAGCAATTGCGTCACGTCCAGATCTGGACTGTCAATCAGGCCACCTGCAGGACACGCTATGCGGTAATTGGAATGACTGTCACTGACAACATGCTGTGCTCCGGCTGGCTCGACGTTGGCGGCCGCGACCAGTGCCAGGGTGACTCCGGCGGCCCTCTCTACCACAACGGCGTCGTCGTCGGTGTCTGCTCTTGGGGACAATCCTGTGCTCTTGCACGCTTCCCCGGTGTCAACGCTCGCGTCTCCCGCTACACCGCCTGGGTCCAGGCTAACGCTTAAGTTTTAAATGATGTTAAAATATGTATAAAAATATATTACGTGAAGCAAACAAAACAACTGTGGACTTTTTAATTATTTCTAAACTAGCTGTGCCCACGGCTTTGCACGTGTGGTCATTTATTTATGTTAAAAGTTCTCTATATGCTCAGTTCTAAAATACCAATATACCAACATTTGATCGAAATTCCTTCAGCCGTCAAAAAGTTTTTTATCGATTGCTCGGCATCTAATCATTGGAATAAGATAACAAGTACCCTAGTTTTTAAGCCAAAGATTAATCTATCCAACATTGAAAACTGCATCGCAATCGGTCCAGTAGTTTTTACGTGATGCGCGAACAAACATACAGACAAACAAACTAACAAACAAACAAACAAACAAACTAACAAACAAACAGACAGACAGACAGACAGACACGACTTAAAAAAATGTTATATTCTAGTTCAGTAGCTTATGTTAAGCAGCCTAGACCATTTTTTTTTAATTATCTTCTTTATTACAGTTTATTTCGCCCGGGGATTTGGCAACAGGAGGGGCCGCGTGTGTTTAGCCGCTATGCTTTATTATAAGTATAGAACTTGTACTATTATATATTCTGTGGTATAGATAGATACAGATAAAGTTATTATACCTAAACTAACGCAAACATACACTCAATCACATCATTGAATGTGTTGATACTAAGTACTTAGGTATCTACAGTAATATTTTATATACGAAATATTTTTTATGTGTGTATGTTTGTTTGTTTGCAATGGATAAACTCAAAAAATACTGAACTGATTTAAAAAGAAGCTATATTAAATAAATAAATAAATATATTCAGGACAATTCCACACCAATTACCTAGCTCCTACCTACGAGTAGGATACACTGTAGGTACTATGGGCACTAGATAACGGATACACATACATAGATAAGAATATCACATCCATGACTCGGAAACAAACATTTCTGCTCATCACACAAATGATTGCACCTTGCAGGATTCGAACCCGCTTAGCTCGATTTCCTACCTAGGATCTTCATCCAGGTAGGAAATCGAGCGGTAGCGGTAGGACCAACCGGTCGTCATCAACATCAGTCAGTCATCATCAGTACAGCCCATGTCACATTATCAACTAGTAACATGGGCTGTAATTTTATATTCAAAAAAAAATGAGATCGCTACGTAAATTGCAATAATGTAACCCAAGGCATAACGAACGGAATGACATGCTGCCGTGGAAACGAATTAATAACAAGTCTGTTAAGTACGTGAGTAAATGGAGTCAAAAAACACCAAGATAGTTGCTGCCAAAGATTTTGAATTACGCTTACTTGCGCATTTTTACACGACTGCCCAAAAAAGGAGTGTATTGTTTTTAGGATTAATGTATGTGTGCGAGTTTCTTTATTCCACCATAACTTTTAAATGCCTGAACAGATTTAGACGTATCGATAGAATACTTCCATCCACTCGAGTAACATAAGCTATATTTTTTGAAAAGATTATTTAGGGCGGCAGTATGGCTTCATATTCGAAGACAAAAAAAATGATTTTGAATTTTCCAATATTGTATCAAATTGAAGCACATTCCAACAGTATATAATTTATTGGTTTAAGTTCTTTTTTGGCAGAGCAGGCGTGTTTTTTTGTTTTAGCTTTAAGCTAGTTATGTTTAGAAGTGACGATGTGTATAAATATGGTAAGAGTAAAAAAGTGCCGCGATATGACCACTACTCGTGCGAAGCAGGGGCGGGTTACTAGTGTAAAATATTCTTGTATATATCTATTGTTTCCGTTAACAATTACTTTCTCTTCATTGCAGTTACAGTTAATTTGTTATCATTTGAACTTAGACATATTATGTATGTGTTATAATGTACCTACATACCTAATTGGTACGTTACAGATGTGTTTAATGTAATAGTCCGATTTGAAACCTGCAGTAAAAGAACAATAAAATTAATTGAAGTTTGCCACCGCAAGCTAGGTAGGACACTACATAAAAAAACGTGTCAGTGAACAACTTCACTTTGTTTTATAAATTAAGACATTTGCGTTAGACCAATAACTAACACGTGATGATGCAGTTGCTAAGTCAGGAAGTTAGAATTCAAAAGCACAACGTAACTTCTGTATTTTCATGAAAATAAACATTATTATATATAAATAACAATATTATAATTATATTGAGTTAAATAAAACAGACCATAAAATAATGATCGTAATATAAATTTTATGACTCATAACAAACTTTATCATTGTATTTTTTTTGTATAATTTGTTCCTTAGAAATAAGGACTTTATAATCTCAAAAAAAATACGATAGCTGTTTTAGCGTGAATAAGTAACAAATATCCAAACATCCAACAAATTAGGTATATTGTACAACAAATTATACGCGGTTTCAAAGTTTAAATTTTATCGTGTTAGATTAATACTTGCTACCGTTTGATCACTATATCGCCTCACGAAAAATGCGCGATGTTCAGAACTTTTAGATGAATCCTTTTGTTCATTTCCTATATGAAAAATATACAGTAAACTTAAGTTCAAACACCACTATACATATTTTTTCATTTACTTTTCCAATGCGCGAGGAACCTTCTAGAGGCCGAGATGAAAAAAAAAACTTAGAACGAGCATCACAATTAAATGCGTATACCACATTTCGTGTCTGTGCTGTTAACCGTTGAGGAGTTCCATAGTCAAGACTAAGGATCCAACCCTGAGTGCAGCAACCTTGTCATAGTAAAACGTAAAAATGGATATCTTAATAAAATGCGTACACTAAATTTCGTGTCAGTGCTGTTGACCGTTGAAGAGTTCCTTTATCTATAAACCATGTCATGGTGAAACTTACAACCGGCTATCATAATATAACATAATTATTTAATTTACTTACTGTCTTAATATGTTGTTAGTACCTACATATTCTTTATGTTGGTAACTAAATACAAAAATGACTGTAACTCTTTTTTGGATGAAAAGATTTTTATGAAATTAAGATAAAAACTCCCGCAGGACTACATACATACAGTTCAGAAAACGGCACAAAATCCATGTAGTGTTTTTTGAAGCCACACTCAGACAGGCAAAAAATCTAGAAACGATATTTTTGGATTCTACTACTTTCATAAACTAAATATTTTTGTTCGAAATTCCCTTCCATGTACAGATTTGACTTTGGTTATAGTTTTATTATACGTATGGATAGATAGGCAGTTATATATATCTATATGGTGAACTTTTTATAAATCAGGAAAATATGAATACGTCTTCTCTCAGAGTCCGGCTATTAGTAAATGAGTAGAATCATAGATTGAAGTGAAAACTAATAATGGCCTGCTTAATCTAAGATGATAAAACAATCAAAGATATCATTTTACGGGCAATATGTAGATAATTCACCAATACTAATTAGGGCAACAGGTATAAAAGCCATAGGTTTTTGGAGAACAAATAAGTCAGTGATAGTAACTGAGTGGAAACAATGCGCGCCATCATAGTTCTCGCTGTGTGCCTTGCAGCGGTTGCTGGTAATAATATAGTGGGAGATGAGTCCCAATGAGTTTAGTTATTATACCAATGACAAAATATTTAATGTTCGAGTTTCATCAGTTCAGTGCCGCATTAAGTAACGTGAAATTGTTCTAGTTTCTGCACTTCACCAGTGCATGTAGTCTTTCCTTGCTAGGTTTACCACGTCATGTCCAATTTATTTCGTTTCTCTAATGTAGAGACGGTATTCGGTATACCTACTTAAAATCAGACAGAAAATAAGTTTCAAGTCTTAATTAGCAACTATCTGTTTTAATACCTAGATATCTTATTTCATTAAATTATGGTTTGAACATTACAGCTGTCCCCAGCAACCCACAAAAGATCGTGGGTGGCTCTGTGACTACCATCAACCAGTATCCGTCTATCGCGTCTCTGCTGTACTCGTGGAATCTGAGCGCATACTGGCAAGCTTGCGGTGGAACTATTATCAACACTAGGTCCATCCTCACTGCAGCACATTGTCCGTTGTAAGTAATATTTTCAAATTTGTGGCCTTTCTGATTATGAAATACTAGTGACTAATTCAAGTAGTGTGACACTCATTGCGTGAGATCCGACCGTAATTCGCAATTGATTGTATTTTTTGTTTTTCAGTGGTGACGCAGCTAACAGATGGCGCGTCCGTGTTGGATCTACTTTTGCCAATAGCGGCGGTACCGTCCACAATCTTGCTTCATTCCTTATTCATCCCAGCTACAACAGCTGGACTATGGATAACGACATCGCCATCATGCGCACTGCCACTGTCATCGGTTACGTGAACAATGCTGTGCAGGCTGGTCTTATCGCCGGTGCCAACTACAACCTTGCGGATAACCAGGTCGTCTGGGCTGCTGGATGGGGAACCACCTCTGTAAGAATTTCCTTCAATCTCAATTCTTTATTATTAGTATTTTTTGTTTATTTTTGCTGTTTCAGCTCTTATTATAGAATATGTTTTACAGCAAGGAGGCGCAGCATCAGAACAGTTGAGGCACGTCCAGATCTGGACTGTCAACCAGAACACATGTGCACAGCGTTACGCATCAGGCGGCGCTACCATCACCGCCAACATGCTGTGCTCCGGCTGGCTCGACGTCGGCGGCCGCGACCAATGCCAGGGCGACTCCGGCGGCCCTCTCTACCACAACGGCATCGTCGTCGGTGTCTGCTCTTGGGGCTTCGGATGTGCTCAAGCATTCTACCCTGGAGTCAACGCTCGCGTCTCTCGCTACACCGCTTGGATCCAGGCTAACGCTTAATTTTTATGTGATGGTGACATAATTATATTTATAAATAAAACTAGATGGACATACCTATGCGCTTTTTAATGGCCAGAATCTTAATATCTACCCGATGAATGACAAGAGGTTTTACAACATCAAAAATATTGTCTCCCTGGCAAATTATTTTAAAGAAACTCAAAACTAATATCATCAGCACCTTTTTCAGTGTCAAGGTCCTAAGGATATCATGTTAATATGTGAATTCTCTTAAATCCAAGCTAAAGCTTAACTTTTACCATAAAATATCTGTATAGAATGTGTTTGGACACAAGACTCGGAGCCTTATAGCCTTATGAAAAATAAAAAAATAATATATTCGGGACAATTCCACACCAATTACCCTAGCCCCAAACTAGGATACCCTGTAATATGGGCACTAGATAACGGATAAACATACATAAATACGAATAATACATAATATCCATGACTCGAAAACAAACATTTCTGCTTATGACACAAATGATTGCCCCTTGCAGGATTCGAACCCGCGACCGTTTGGTTTCGTTCCTAGGGTTACTAGCCACTAGACCAACCGGCCGTCAAAGCTTTTATAGTCTTGGAGTATGATAATCACTTAATTATATCCATGAAAATATACAAGAGGAGGGTGCAATCTCACCCCCTAAATGGCCGCTTTTTTTCATGTGTGAATATTATTTAATATCTAAGGAAATAGAAGCCTCCCAGACTTAAACATAGACACTTTTAATAGAGGAATTGATACTTATTGAGATAATAATAACTTTTTTATTAAAAATATATAATGAAAAAAATTATTACAGTGAAAATTTGTGTCAAAACTAAAGTATTTTTTTAAGATTTTCTATATTTTAGAAAGAGATAAAGTTTGTTGTAAATTTGTTTGTTATCGCTAATCTCTGAAGCTACTGATCCGATTCTGAAAATTATTTTACTATTATGAAGCTACATTATCCATAAGCACCATAAACTATGTTAAAAGGTAACTACGGGTATGTTCAAGCGCCAAGTTCGCAAAGTTTATATCAAAAAGGTTAATCATTCATAATTTCAACCCTTCCCTAAATTTTTTTAAACTGTTATTTTATATTTTTTATTATTGCTTTTTTCACCTGTAAAATACTTGATAATGATAAATGATAATATTATTATAATGTTTATTTTATATATTAGTGTATTACTTATAATATTCTTATGTATTCTATAGTTTTAGTTTTATTTATTTTAGGTTATAGCTACGTGTACAATAATTTTAGTGAAAAACTATGATTTCATGATCAACTTGATTTAAACTGCAATTATCCTTTGAACTAAGTATATAAAAAAACATTAAAAGTTTTAATGTGTGTGTATAGGGCAATGTCTACAAAAAAAAACTTCAGTGAGAAAAAAAAAATTGGTGGCCAGGATTCCGTGCTGGTGATATGCTCCATAGATCTAATTTTGGTGTAATTTTTAGCTTATATAGTCTGCTCGATATTTTATTATTACATTTTTGTCAAACGACTAAGGATTATTGCTGATTTTGTGATATTTAATTCGGTATAACTCGCAATTTGTTCGTGCCGTAGTCATTTACCATAAACAAACGACCGTGCGCTCTGACTCAGCCCTACCCAGTTTTTTGAGTGGCATAATTGGCGAAGATTTTTATTAAAAGTTTTCGTTAAACACTTTCGTTTATAATATAACTCATCGTACTACACCACACCAGATCACACTAGACCACACCACTGCACATCATAGTACATCCCAGCACACCCCACTACAGAACACCACACCACACCCCTCACAAAATTTTTTCCTCCCTCACATTATCATCGATCAAAACCTTAGGAAGAACGTAAATGTAACTAAAATTTTGTGGACATTAGAATGCATATGATTCCTCTTCCAGCCAAACAACATTCTAGTTCTGTGGAAATAAAGTTAACTAGCTTAAAAGCTAAAAAAACACGCCTGTCCTGCCAAAAATTAACTTCTGCTAATAAGAATGTGCTTATCAAGGCCTTCAATTTAATACCCATATTGTCAAAAAGGAAGATATTTTTTTTGCATTTCAAAATGGTGCATACTGCCTTAAGAAAACGTTTTTTTTTTTTCAAAAAATATAGTCTCTTATTCGGGGAGATGTAAGAATTCTAATGATACTTTGACGAGGTCAAAACCTCTTTCATAATGATACTCTTTTGATCTCTTAATTCTTTATTAATCCATTTCTTCTTCATTTTGATAGTTGGCCATTATTCATTCTAGATGCAAATATCCTGTCATTTTTTACATTGATTTTTGGAGCAAAAGGGAAATATGATATAAAATACATAAATAAGTTTATAACCAGTTGAATTACACTTGTAAATATATAAACGATAATACCTACATAAGAGGTTATTTTAATCCTAATCGTGTTAGTACAAAAGTCTGATCATCTCCTCCTGTTCCTGTGCTTCCAATAGTTCCTGTAATTCTGTGTCACTGAGGTTTGGGTCCTGGGCTAGTGGGAGCAACCCAAACCCTGGGACCGCCACGTGACAATACGTCTAAATCTGTTCAGGCATTTAAAAGTTATGGTGGAATAAAGAAACTCACATACATACAAACATACATGAAACTTAAACACATTATACCCCTTTTTTGGGCAGTCGTGTAATAACTTCTCCAGACTCCACAGCAATATTGTAATCCATCTAGTAATTTAAGTGCATATCAGACAACGCATAGTAGGGCTCCGTAGTTATAGTTGTCTTCATGACGACTCGAAAAGTTTTAATCCAAGTTGCCCGAAATAATTTCATTCGGAGTTTTCAACATGTTCATAAAGCATTTATGGAGATATACACTGGCCTTCAAAACTAAGTACCACACTTTATAAAATTTAAAGTTTTTTTAAATTGCTTGACTCCTACTCACCAGATTGAGATACCAAGTAAACCAGTTTTCAAGCTAAGCTATCCAACAGTGAAAATCGCATCGCAATCGGTCCAAAAGTTTTAACGTGATGCGCGAACAGCTATATAGACAGACATATAGAAAAACCGCTATTCGATTGGTCCAGTATTTTTTACGTGATGCGGGAACAAACTTTCAGACAAATAGAACAGACACGATTTTTAAAAACGTTAAATTCTTGTTCTTTATCTCATTTTAAGCCCTAGAGGCCATCTTTTATTATCTCCGTTGTACAGACTTTTTGTACTTACTGCTTTATTATAAGTTTAGATTCAATCATTAAATATTCAACTTATTGAATTAACTCAAATAATAGCTGATGCCCGCGGCTTCGCACGCGTGGTCATTTCTGTAGGTTAAAAGAACTCTTTGTGCTGTTCCAGGATCTAAAATACCAATATACCAACATTTGATCAAAATTCCTTCAGCCATCAAAAATATTTTTATCGATTGCTCGGCTTCTACTCATCGGATTGAGATATAAAGTACCCCAGTTTTTAAGTCAAAACATAAGCTATTCAACAGTGAATCCGCATCGCAATCGGTCCAGTAGTTTTTACGTGATGCGCGAACAAACATACAGACAGACAAACAGACAGACATGAATTTTTAAAATGTTATATTCTAGTTCAGTAGCTTATTTTATGTACCCTAGCCTAGACCATTTCTTTTTTAATTATCTTCTTTGTACAGACTTTTTCGCTCTTATTGCTTTATTATAAGTATAGAAATAAACAATTACATTCTTCCCACTACGCATTAATATCACCATTAGTAAGCAGAAAGCACCTCATTTCTGGTCACCATAAAAACAGTGCAGAAAGTATGTACGGAAATACATAACTAAACATTAAAAATAAATCAGTGCGGATAGTTACTATATATTTCTTATAATAGATTCCATTATTATTTTTTAAACTTAGCTGAATCTACAAAAAAGGATTTATTACTTTCTTATTGAATGAATGCTTTCTTGGACGAAAGCATTCATTCAAAACCACCCACTAATAATAGATTCTATTATTATTTTTTAAACTTAGCTGAATCTACAAAAAAGGATTTATTACTTTCTTATTGAATAAATGCTTTCGTCCAAGAGAGATTTAAAATAGTTATTTGTTATGCAAGGATGCAAAGTGTTTTTTTGGCACGAGTACTTTTACTCCTAGTAGTATTTGAGTTTTATATTCAGTTGTATCCCTATGGATACAACTAAAAATAAAATAAAACTTTAAAAAAAACTATAACTATTTTAAATCTCTCTTGGACGAAAGCATTCATTTAATAAGAAAGTAATAAATCCTTTTTTGTAGATACAGGTAAGTTTAAAAAATAATAATGGAATCTATTATAAGAAATATAATAAGAAAGTAATAAATCCTTTTTTGTAGATTCAGCTAAGTTTAAAAAATAATAATGGAATCTATTATAAGAAATATAATAAGAAACTAATAAATCCTTTTTTGTAGATTCAGCTAAGTTTAAAAAAAAATAATAGAATCTATTATTAGTGGGTGGTTTTGAATGAATGCTTTCGTCCAAGAAAGCATTCATTCAATAAGAAAAATAGTTAAATAGTTACTGGTTATGCAAGGATGCAAAGTGAATTTTTGGCACGAGTACTTCTATTGAAACCCTCGTCGCGAGGGTTTCAAAAGTACAAGATGCAGAATAACTAAGCAGCCATGTGAAACACACAACTTTTCACCTCACTACAGTGATGAAAATGCTAGGTGCAAGAAAAACAGCTAAAATAATATATTAAATTACTGTTTATAATAATAATAATATTATACCGAATATATCCTGGACGACAGCCTATACGAGATCAAAATAGCTCTCAAACAGCTTAAGAGCAACAAGACACCAGGGGAGTGCGGAATAACGACTTAACTACTGAAAGCGGGTGGAACACCGGTACTTAAAGTCCTTCAGAAGTTGTTTAACTCCGTCATCCTCGAGGGTATTAGGGTAGGGTAGGTAGGGTCGCCAGAGGCGTGCCACAGGAGCGTAGTTGTTTTGTTCTTTAAAAAAGGTGGTACAACCCTCCTGAAGAATTATAGGCCCATTTCACTGCTGAGCCACGTCTATAAGCTGTTTTTGGGAGTAGTTACAAACCGTCTCCCTCGTAGGTTTGACGACTTTCAGCCTCCCGAACAAGCTGGATTCCGGAAAGGCTTAAGCACCGTAGACCACATCCATACGCTCCGGCAGATTATACAGAAGATCGAAGAATATTATAATCGGCCACTATGTCTAGCATTTGCGAATTACGTAAAAGCCTTTGATTCAGTCGAGACTTTGGCAGTGCAACAGTCATTACAGCGGTGCCAGATTGATTACCGGTACATCAAAGTTTTGAAGTGTTTGTACAGCAAGTCCACCATGACAGTCCGTCTTCAGGATCAGAGCACGAATTCTATCCAGTTGCAAAAAAGGGTGAGATAGGGAGAAGTTTTTCTCCGAAACTGTTCACCTCTGCACTGGAAGATATATAGAAGCTTCTGAACTAGAACGGATATGGTGTTAACATCAATGGCGAATACATCACTCACCTTCGATTTGCTAATGAAGTAGTCATCATGGCAGAAACCCTGAAAGACCTAAGCACAATTTTCAGTGACCTCAATATTGTTTCCCAACAGGTTGGTCTTAAAATGAACATGAGTAAGACGAACATCATGTCATATGCCCATGTCGTACCCATGCCGGTTTATGTTGGGAACGATATTATCGAAGCTGTTGATCACTATGTCTACTTAGGTCAGACGATCCAACTGGGTAGATCCAACTTCGACAAAGAGGTCAACCGGCGAATCCAACTCGGATCGGCAGCGTTCGGGAAATTATGCCATATCTTCTCATCGCAGATACCGCAGAGCCTCAAAACGAAAGTTTATAATAAGTGCGTGTTACCAGTGATGACATGCAGCACTGAGACGTGGTCGCTAACTGTTGGTCTCATAAACAAGCTCATAGTTGCGCAGCGTGCAATGGAGAAAGCTATACTCGGTGTTTCTCTACGTGATAAAATCCGAAATGAGGAAATCCGTAGAAGAATGAATGTCACCGACATAGTTCTCAGCGTTTGCAAGTTGAAGTGGCAATGGGCAGGCCATATAGTTCGCAGAACCGATAACCGTCGGGGAATAAAGGTTCTCAAATGGCGACCACGAACAAGCAAGCGAAGTGTGAGGAGACCCCCCCACACGATGGACTGACGACATTGTAGCCATCGCAGGAAGTCAGTGGATGGAGGTGGTCGGTGGTGGCACAAGATCGCTCGTCATGGCGCTCTTGGGGGAGGCCTATGTTCAGCAGTGGACTTCTAAATGCTGACATGATGATGATGAATAATAATAAAAAAATTGCCGTTGCGGGATGCCTGGCAGATGTGTAAATATAATAGAATAGAGTCAAAAAAATCGAATGGAATAGAAAAGAGTTGAATAGATTCGAATAGGGTTGAAAAGAGTCAACTAGAATCGAATTGAAACGAATAGAGACGACTAGAGTCGAGTAGAGTTGAATAGAGTCGAAAAGAGTTGAATATAGCGATTAGAGTCGACTCGAGTCGAATCGAGATGAGTAGAGTCGAATCGGATCAAATAATAATAAAAATATAAATAAGTATTAATGTATTTTCAGTGGATTGGTGATAAAGAAAATGATTGAATAGAAAGTTTCGAATTTTAAAAACTCGTTCCACGCTAGCGGGTAAAATGCACTTTTGCACATAGATTTCTAATCACAAACAGTTTTTTTCCGAGCTTGTGAGGTGAAAAAATAATTAAACCAATTTCATATAATAATATAAATTTAAAAGAAATAAATAATTCAATTTTTTTGGGGTCTGTGCTCGCCCAAACCGACTAAAGTAAGTACGCGCGGTACCTCAAAAAATAATGATTTCTTTAATTTGAGTTTTATACAATTTGAAAAAGGTAAATTTTTTAAATTTGTGTGTTATTTCTTACTTCTTAGTTTTGATAAAGTATGCCTAAAAAATGAAGTACGAGTACTTATTCCGTTCACTAAGAAAAAAGCCATACTGGAAATATTCCATATCTTTTAAACTACTGAACGGATTTTGATGAAACTTAAACTATATCCTAAGTTGGAAAATACTTAAACTATCACAAAAATAATTATTGAAATCGAACTTATAGTTTCGGAGAAATATGAGGATAAGCATACATACTTACAACATACATACATCACTCATCAGAAAATCTCACCCTCTAAAGTTTCCCCTGCACGGTAGCTCTTTTTATGGCAAACCGTTCAGTGTCCAAGCTGTTCGCTTGCGGAATGCACTGCCACTCACGATCAGACGTGCAAGTAAAAAAAGATATCTTGAAATCTGATTTCACTTCCCCGTTTTTTCTTGTCATTGTAATTCTTGAACTTTAAGAATATATGATATTGATGTATATGTATTTATTATTGATCTATATGTATTTTATTAATTTTATGTTCTGTATGATAAATATTATATATATTATTAGATATTTATTTTATCGTAGTGGTATGTATTCTTATTAGTTATATAATTTATTTTAGTTTGGTTAGCATATTTTTATGATACCTATAATTACACCATTGTCTGTTGTCGTATTGATTTCCTCTTCATCCAAAGGTTGTCTGGAAGAGATCGCTTTATAACGATAAGACCCTTAGAAGTCCACTGCTGAACATAGGCCTCCCCCAAAGAGCGCCATGATAAGCGATCTTGTGACACCTCCATCCACCGACTTCCTGCGATGGCTAAACATACATGCGCGAAATTTGGTATATTTGTTCAAATAGATAGACTATCAAACATGAATATTAAGAATTTTTGACAATATTACATACACAAATATATAATACATACACAAAATATGGTACATATGGTTAGACACTCATATAGACCAACATAATCTATATTATCTATCTATATCTATATATATACTTATAATAAAACTGTAACGGGTCCAATTCTGTACATTGAAGATATTTAGAATTATTTTTTGGACTTTACTCTAGATTCGATACTGAAACCAAAACTGTCATTTTTTTAATTTTTGTCTGTCTGTCTGTCTGTCTGTCTGTATCTTGGCTAGGCATCACGCCGAAACTACTGAATGAATTTAAATGAAACTTGGTATGATTTGAGTTCATACTACGAGGTAGGACATATGATACTTTTAATCCCGAAAAATGAAAGGGTTCCCGCAGGATTGCGGTTGAAAGTTATTTCAAAAAACACTTACTACCAGACGTAACTACCGGACGGATTTTGATGCAATTTGGCACAGTCATAGTTTATATGATGGGATAAAAATAAAGGATACTTTTTATCCCGAAAAAATAAAGAGTTCCTGCGGGATAATATCCCAAATTCTGTAAATTAAAGATATTTTGTAAAATTTTTTGGGGCCGATCTGTATTCCATACTAAAGCCAAAACTGTTTTTTTTTTTCTTTATGTCTGTCTGTTCGTCTGTCTGTCTGTACCTTGTAAGTGCATAACGCTGAAAATACTCAATGAATTCAAATGAAATTTGGTATGATTTGAGTTCATACTTCGAGGTAGGACATTCAAATCAAATCAAATCAAATTGTTTATTTGCATAAATATGGGTAGGTATACAAAGATGTTTCACTAATTATAAGCAGAACGCCACATTTTTACCGTAAGGTGTGCAAATATATTTATATGTAAACATAGAACAAAACCTCATAATAATAATTTCTTAAATTCTAAATTTGGTTCAATGTCATTAATACAGTATTATTAGTAAATAAAAAAATAGAACAAAAATAAAGTCAAGAAATAGCAAATAGGTAAATAACAATGTTAAAATTAAGCATAATATGTTACATGATTATATATTACAAGTTTTATTTATTATAATGACTTGTCATTAATAAATTCATTTATTGAATAATATGCCTTATCGAATAACAGCTTTTTTAAATTACTTTTGAAAATTTGAATACATTCTGTTTCTTTTAAATTTTCTGGAATTTTATTATAAATTTTGGCTCCCAGAAAAAAAGTACTCTTTTTTAACATAGCTGTTTTGCAACTTGTCAATTTCAGTCTATTTTTGTGCCGTTTGCTGTTTAAAGTATCATAATTATTAATATTATTTTTAACGAGTAAAGTTGATTCGTAAATATATATAGAAGGCAGAGTTAAAATTTTAAGCTTTTGGAAATATGGCTTGCAAGAATCCATCTGTTGTAAATTGCACATTGACATAATGCAATTTTTTTGGGCTTTAAATGCCATCTCTTTATTAGTGGAGTTTGCCCAAAATATAACTCCGTATCTGAGTGTGGATCCTACATAGGCGTGATATGCACTTAAAAGTGCAGTTTCATTAGCGACTTTTCTTAACATATATAGTGCGTATGAAAACTGGCTAAGTTTTGTGCATACATGCTCGATATGCTGTTTCCATGAGAGGCTTGCATCGATGTGTATACCTAAAAATTTTGTACATTGGATCTCATCAATTTGTTTGCCTAGATAATTAATATTCAGAATGTCAAAATTGGAATTTTTATTTTGAAATGTCATAATGTGAGTTTTATCAAGATTAATTTTGAGGTTGTTATTGTGCAACCAGTCAATTATACATACTAAAGAATCATTAATGTCATTCTCGAATGTACTAGTATTACTGTCCGTAAATATTGCAGTACTATCATCAGCATATAAGATCATAGGATGGTTGATAGCGTTGGGAAGATCGTTTATATAAATCAGAAACAATAAAGGCCCTAATATGCTGCCCTGAGGAACTCCGTAGTTTACTATCCTGAAATCCGATGAATATCTGTTCTCAGTTTTTGTGTCAATGTTTATCCTGATAATTTCTGTACGCTGGTTTCTATTTGAAAGGTAAGATTTTATGAGGTTGAGAGCCATGCCTCGAACACCATATGATTCTAATTTTCTAAGTAATATCCCGTGATCTACATGGTCAAACGCTTTGGTCATGTCCATAGAGAGAGCGGTGAGTCGCTTTTTCGCATTCAGGCCGTTTAAAATTTTGTCGAGAAAACACAAAATAGCCATTTCTATTGATTTTCCTTTACGAAAGCCAGCTTGCTATATTGCAAATACATGTTTTTTTTTTCAAAATAATTATAGAGACAATTGTATATTACTTTTTCCAACATTTTGGAAAATACCGGTACTCAGGCAATTGGTCTGTAGTTACGCATATCCTCTTTGTTTAGTTTTTTAAACACAGGGATAACGACGCAAGTTTTTAATTTGTCAGGAAAAATCCCACCCTCGATACTTTTATTAATTATGTGACTAAGAACCGGAGCTATGATTCTTGCAAAATACTTTACTATTTTGGTACAAATATCATCGTAGCCGGTACTATTGGTATTTTTTAGTTGCTTTATTATTGTCACAATTTCCAAATAATTTGTAGGTGCCATGAAGCATGAATGTAACTGAGAGTGTTTCATTGTTTTCATCATATTAAAGTTATTTAGAATATTTCCTTTTATTTCATCAATGAAGAAATCATTAAAATATTGTGCAATTTCTATCGGATCACAGACAATTTTTCCATTTATATGTATTTGCGTAATATCTTCTTTTATGTTATTTTGCTTGTATTTATTTATGATATCCCATACAGCTTTTGATTTATTTGTTGCTTTTGAAATGTTATAATTGTTTTGTGCTTTTGTGTTTGTTTTATGTTGCCTTTAGTCTTTTAGAATAAAGTCTAAATTTCTTCTTATTATTTTCATTAGCTGAATGTCTATACTTCTATAATAGACATCGTTTGCGTCGTGCGCAGAGTTTTATACCTTTACTAAGCCACTGAGGTCGTTTACGTAGAGGTATTTTAACTCTTAAAACTGGGAAAAATAGGTCGTATAATAGTTTAAAAGTGTCAAAGAAAGTGTTGTATGCCTGTTCAGGATTTTCTGTATTATAAACGTCATAAAAAGAGAGGCTTTGTAAGCAATCAGTGAACTTTTCAATGTTGCCTTTGCCATAGTCTCGTTTCCATTTAAAGAAATAAGAAATAAAATAACTTTTATTTACAGGACACTTCATAATTTGGGCTGTGTGATCTGATAATGCGAGTTCAATAACTGATGTTTTACATTTCATAATGTTGTGCGCAAAGTTATCCAAGCAAGTTTTGCTTCTGAGTCTTGTTGGTTGGTTTATGCTTAATTTGAGATTATATCCAGTCAATATCTGTTCAAATTGTTTGCAAACAGGAGATCTCTTAAGTCTATCAATGTTGAAGTCGCCACAGATAACAACTTTTTTATTTTTATAACATATTTTATTGAACAAATCATTAAGTTTAGCGAAAAAATAATCATATTCTGATAATTTTGTTTTTGGGGATCTATATAGAAGCAGGGTAGAAGTGGAAAATTATTTAAAATAACACTTAGCACGCTGAAACTATTGGACGGATGTTGATGCAACTTGACACAGACATACTTTATAAGATAATGGATTATGCCCCGAAAAAATAAAGGGTTCCTGTGGGATATGGGTCCAAATTCTGTATATTAAAGATATAGTGTTTTTTTTTAAGTTACTCTTTGTTCTATTATGATGCCTAAACTGTATGTTTTTTCATTTTTGACTGTATGTCTGTCGTTCTGTATCTTAGCCGCGCATCACGCCGCCGGAACTATTGGATGAATTCAAAAGAAACTTGGTATGATTTTAGTTCGTACTACGAAGTAGGACATAGGATACTTTACATATCGAAAAATTTATGGGTTATTATTTAGGGGTTGAAACTTATTTAAAAGAACACGAACCACGCTGAAAGTAATGGATGGGTTTGGATGCAACTTGGCACTGTCTTAAGTTATATGATGGGTTAAAATTTAGGACACGTTTTATCCCGACCCCAAAAGTAATGGGTTTCTGCGGGATATGGGTCCAAAGTTATGTTAATATTTAAGTAATAAAAATATTTTGTTGGTTTGTCTCTATATTCGATACTGAAGCCAAACTGTTTTACTTTTATATTTTGTCTTTCTGTTTGTCCGTATCTTGACCGCGCATCGCACCCAAACTACTACATGAATTTAAATGAAAAAAAAAATGCTCTTGGGTGCTTAAAAAAGGTATTGAACAATATTTTTTTGTTAGTCGTTTCTTTCTTTCTGTTTGTTTGTTCACGCATCACATAAAACTACTGGACCGATTGCAAAGCGGTTTTCATTGTTAGATAGCCTATGGTTTGATTTAAATCTGGTGTAATTGGTATCTCAATCCGGTGAGTTAGAAGCCGAGCAATTGATAAAGTATTTTTGACGGCTGAAGAAATTTTGTTCAAATGTTCATATAATGGTCCTGGAATAGCACATTATGGTACTTTGAACCTAAAGTAACGAACACGCATGCGAAGCCGCGGGTACAGTTAGTACTTATAATAAAACTGTAACGGGTCCAATTCTGTACATTGAAGATATTTTGATATTTTCTTTTGGAGGGTACTCTATATTCAATACTGAAGCTAACACTGTAATTTTTTCATTTTTGTCTGTCTGTCTGTCTGTCTGTATGTCTGTCTGTATGTCTGTCTGTAACTTGGCTAGGCATCATGCCAAAAATACTGAATGAATTTAAATGAAACTTGGTATGATTTGAGTTCATACTACTGTAACATGTTAGATCATGACTCCAAGTTAGAATTTGGTTATAGATCCCGATTAAATAGAATGTATTGGGTACAACGCCATCTGGCGAGGAGCAGCGTCTTTTCTATTAGATCAAGTTGTGTTTTCTCCGATTCTGAAAACCAGAAGCCGAGTTTGTAAAAAACGCCGAACTCCACCACGCGCGCGCCACTTTCTTCGTTGAAGTAATAATGAAAGCTTTTCTTGTTGAAGACAGATTGATAATTTCGCCTATCTAAGAATCAAGAAATAATGGTTGAATTTGCCTCTGCGAGTGAAAGGGAAAAGTTTTCATCTACTGTCTAAAAATAGATAAAATGGTTAATCCACGCAGCGACAGCTAGCGACAAGAGGCGTGAACTAGAAGGAAGGTGTAAGCAAAGCGGAGGCCTCTGACTGGCGGTAGCGGGGCTTCTGAGTGTTGCAATTATTAATTGACGTTCCAGGAATATTTCGGGCTCTGGATAGCTTTGGACGAGGAGCGGTATGTTTAAAAATCCGGAATAGTTCACATCTTTAAGTTGGCTAACAAATCGGAAATTCAGAGGGCAGCGATTCATATGTCGAAAATAGTTTACATCTACAAATCGCTTGCGATGGTCACACCATGGAATGTTTTGACGTAATGGCTAAATCACATCAAAGTTCCAGAGAAATGGTTTTTTTTGTATGAAGTTTGAGAAGTAAACAACCGGATAATGATTGGAATGTACCAGAACTGGCTGGAGGACAGTGACCTGTATAGCTAGGCCGATATGGTCTGCTTTACGGTGCTAGTGGCAGAGTTGTTTCTAGACTTTTCTGGATAAGCGGAAGTTCGATATCGGAGTAGAATGCTACTCGACGTGCAAACCAGAGTTCGTATATATACAAGAGAGAAGCCTGTGGATCGGATTTTGAATTCGGACGTAAACTCAGTTTAGTTTACATAGTTGGCACGTGATTGAGATCGGCGCAGGCAGCAGAAGAACACGCAGTTTCTCTTGTATGGACGAAACGACCGAGGCACGCAGTCCAGAACGAAGCTGCTTTGTTACAGACGAAACAAGTATACGAGTGCAAAAGCCAGGTTAGTGGGATTTCCCCTGATTTCAGTATTGTACTAACGAAATATCTGTTTTGATTTTGCACCGCGTCTATCTAAGGCGGGCATCTCGAAACACATTTGAACACAGAGGAACGTGGGTTTCAGGTTAAAATCGTGCATCTACTGACTGCCGTTGTCGTCACCACTGCGAGCTGCTGTGCGCGATCTCCCGGGGCTCACCAACGTTCGTGGAAAAAGCCGGTCTACGAGGGACTCCAGAAGGTCTCCAACGCACCACCTGTCCAGTAGAAGACACCAGGCACCGATCGTGGGAGACGCTGAAACCGTTCGAGAGCAGCGGAAGGCACCGTTCGTGGAGAAGCAGTAGGAGCTGATCGAGTGGAGTAAGGAGGCGTTCCGCGGCGGCACGCGAGACGACGGTACGGCGTCCCAGGAAGCTTCCAGGTTGGTCCACTTCAAATAATTTTGAGTCAGCGAGCTACGGTAGTGAGGGAAGCCTTCGCCTTCTTACGTGTTAATATACTGTTGAAAGATACTTTCTGTTTTACTTTCTGTTTTTGAGTTTAATATCCCTCTGGGAAACACAATCTTACACACACACATTCTGTTTGCACAAGTTATCTTTTAATTTAGAACATTCTAAGGCAAAGACAAGACTATTCCGTTGCGTTGTGACAAATACATGATGAACAGGTGAGCACAGACTCTCTAAGTTTTTACTAGCCTATTCTATTGTAAATTCATATCGTACAGGCTGAAGTTATGTACTATAATTTATATGTTTGAGGAAATTGTAATCATATTCGAGAATTTTGGGTTTTGAGTATTAAGTTAAGTAGTATTTCCTATTATAAGATCTTGCTGCTTAGAATTATTTTGATGCAGAACAAACTAAATTAAGTGTAAAATATTTCTTTTTGAATTCCTCAGTAAAGGGGAGAGTACCAATATTTGATAACTCATGTGTGTCTTTTTTCTATTTTTTGTAATAAAGCCCTTTGTTAATGAATTTACCATCTTGTTTTAATTCCTCGCCTTTACCTGAGAAGGAGGTCCGTTTCCTTAGCCGGGCAAACGGTCCCTTTCACTACGAGGTAGGACATATGATACTTTTAATCCCGAAAAATGAAAGGGTTCCCGCAGGATAGGCATTGAAAGTTATTTAAAAGAACACGCATTACGCTGAAACTACTAGACGGATTTTGTTGCAACTTGGCATAGTCAAAGTCTATATAATGGGTAAAATTTGAGAATAATTTTTATCCCGAAAAAATAAAGAGTTCCTGCGGGAAAATGTCCCAAATTCTGTAAATTGAAGATATTTTGATATTTTTTTTGGAGCCTTTTTTATATTCAATACTTAAGCCAGAAGTGTATTTTTGAACTTTTTTCTCGATTTCTGTCTGTCTGTCCGTCTGTCTGTTTGTACCTTGGTAGCGCATCAAGCCGAAAATACTCATTGAATTCAAATAAAATTTGTTATGTTTTGAGTTCATACTTTGAGGTAGGACACTGGATACTTTTCATCCCGAAAAATTGAAGAGTTCCTGCAGGGTAGGTGTAGAAAGTTATTTTAAATAACACGTATCACGCTAAAACTACTGGATGGGTTTTGTTGTAACTTGGCACAGTCATAGTTTATATAATGGGTAAAAATTGAGGATAAGTTTTATCCCGGAAAAATAAAGAGTTCCTGCAGAATAATGTCCCAAATTCCGTAAATTAAAGATATTTTGAATTATTTTTGGAGCCTTTTCTATATTCAATACTTAAGCCAAAAGTATATTTTTGAATTTTTTGTCTGTGTCTGTCTGTCCGTCTGTCTGTCTGTACCTTGACAGCGCATCACGCCGAAAATACTCATTGAATTGAAATGAAATTTGTTATGTTTTGAGTTCATACTTTGAGGTAGGGCACTGGATACTTTTCATCCCGAAAAATTGAAGAGTTCTTGCAGGATAGGCGTTGAAAGTTATTTTAAAGAACACGTATCACGCTAAAACTACTGGACGGATTTTGTTTAAACTTGGCACAGTCATAGTTTATATAATGAGTAAAAATTGAGGATAAGTTTTATTCCGGAAAAATAAAGAGTTCCTGCGGGATAATGTCCCAAATTCTGTAAATTGAAGATATTGTGTAATTGTTTTTGGAGGCCGTTCTTTGTTCAATACTGAAACCTTTTTGTCTGTCCGTCTGTCTGTACCTTGGCAGCGCATCAAATACGCATGCTGAAAATACTCACTAAATTCAAATGAAATTTGGTATGATTTGAGTTCATACATAGAGGTAGGACAATGGATACTTTTCATCCCGAAAAATTAAAGAGTTCCTGCAGGTTAGGGGTGGAAAATTATTTAAAAGAACACGTAGCACGCTGAAAATATTGGACGGATGTTGATGCAACTTGGCACAGACATAATTCATAAGAAGGGTGAAAATTATGGATACTTTTTGTCCCGAAAAAATAAAGGGTTCCTGCGGGGTTTCCTATGGGTTCAAATTCTGTTCATTAAAGATATTGTGTTTTTATTTTTTGGAGGTTACTTTATATTCGTCACTGAAGCCAAAACTGTTTTACTTTCTATTTTTGTCTGTCTGACTGTCTGTTTGTCCGTATCTTGACCGCGCATCGCACAGAAACTACTGAATGAATTCAAATACAACTTGGTATGATTTGTGTTCATAGTACGAGATAGGACATTGTATACTTTTCATCCCGAAAAATTAAAGGGTTTCCACAATATTGGGTTAGAAAGTTATTAAAAAGAACACGTATTATGCTGACACTACTAGACGGGTTTTTTAAAGCACATTGACACAGTCATATATCTATACTTATAATAAAGCAATAGATACGAAAAAGCCTGTAAAAAGAAGATAAATAAAAAAATGCTCTGGGGTGCTTAAAAACAATATTGAACAAGAATATAAAAAAAAGTCGCTCTGTCTGTTTGTATGTATGTTTGTTTGTTCACGCATCACGTAAAAACTATTGAACAGATTGCAATGCGGTTTTCATTATTAGATAGCTTAGGGTTTGATTTAAAAACTGGTGTAATTGGTATCTCAATTAGGCGAGTTAGAAGCCGAGCAATTGAAAAAAGTATTTTAGACGGCGAAATTTTGATCAAATGTTGGTATATTGGTCCTAGAATAGCACATTATGGTACTTTGCACCTAAAGAAAAGACCACGCGTGCGAAGCGGCGGGTACAGCTAGTATAAAATAATTATTAATATTTTGAATAGTACGATCCTTAGAACCTTTTTTCCATCTACCCAAAACACATGCAAGCATTACCGAATGCAGCCGGGTGTGCCACCTAGCGGCAGAATGGATGGCAATTGTTAGCTGTCAAATTAGTTCGCGTCATGTCTTAGTTCCGAGACGACGTTGGATTCTTCGCTATATGAATCCCGCCGGAAAAACGGATTTCCTGATTGTATTTAACTCTATTGTGGTTTTGTAAAAATATTCTGTGATCGCCCATTTCGCGAGTGCGTCGAGGAGTTGGAGAAGTAGCTCTGGAGAACCAGGATTGTGCCCCTCGTGCGTGGTGCGTCCGCGCGGTACCGCCGCTGTTCACTTGGACTCCTGTGACTGTGCCCGGGCTTCGCCCTGCTCGAGGTATGTGCTGCATGTCCCGTCTTTCTCTTCCTCTCTTCTCTTTGCTTGTGCGTACCGTTACTTTAGAATTACGTTTACTTTTATCGAAGATTTATTAAACATAATTTTGGCGTGATCAGTAACATCCGAACAAACATCCATTCACAAACTTTAAATTTACCGTTTATATATATTACCAGAGTGCGCAACGCAAAGGCCGGGTAATGTGTTTATCAGCTTAGCTATGTATGTAAGTATACGTACTCGTATATCTGTTCCTTTGTGGCACTATATAGACCAAACGCGTGGACCGATATTGATGATTCTTAAGTCAATCATGACAGTACTCAAAATTCAATATGGCGACAACCAGACGCCATATTGAGAAAAAGAAAAATATAAATATCGATGAACTATGTTAAGTTGCGTATCATTGAATAGGTTTGAAAACCCTCTTAAGGTTTCTCATTTCATTTTTCATTTCGAATGTCCATTTAAGAAATATAACTAAGTTGCTTAGCAATCATTGTCACTTAAATGTTTACCTCATTAGTTTTGTTCGCAGTCGGGTTTATTTTGAAGGTGCTTGACCGTGCTAGTATTGGATATGTTTCAAGAATATGTTCACCTCACAAGCTCGGAAAGATTATGTTTATCATTTGAAATCTGAGTGCAAAAGTGCATTTTACCCGCCAGAGTCGAAAGATTTTAAAATTGGAACCTTTCTATTCAATAATTTTGTATACCACCACTGCAAATTCAAGATATGATACATTTATATTATATTTATATGATACATATATATTATTATTCGATTCTACACGACTCCATTTGACTCTATTCGACTCTATTCAACTCTACTCGTATATATATTAATCTCTATTCAACTCTTCTATTCTTCTATTATTCGACTCTATTAGACCCTACTATATTCGTCTCAATTTGTCTCTGTTCGATTCTATTCTATTCGATTCTATTATATCATGTTTACACATCTGCCAGGCGTCCCGCAATGACTCATTTTTCTTATTATTATTATAAACACTAATTTTATATATTATTTAAGCTGTTTTTCTTGCACCTAGCTTTTCTTCGATGTAGTGAGGTGAAAGTTGTGTGTTTCGCACGGCTACAAAGTTATTCTTCATCTCGTACTTTTGAAACACTCGCTACGTTCAGGATTCTATATTTCCTAGAATCCTTCGCTTGCTCAGGTTTCAATAGAAGTACTCGCAATAAAAAACACTTTGCAGCCTTGCATAACAAATAACTATTGTTTATAAATGTATACAGGTGAATTTAATTGGAATCACTGATCAGAGAATTGAACAATTTGGCGGTCGCCTACGATGGTAAGTAGTTCTCAAACTCGAATGCATGCTCTAATTGTAATAATGATACGAAATTGTGTTATTATTGTGTTTTGTTGGTTAGTAGAGCTTGTACCTAGTTGTCCATAAATGGGAATATTTTGGAACTAAAACAACAACGATATGTAATGGTTAGGTAGGTACTTTACATCCACATTATTGTGTTATCAACGTGTTTTTATAGCTGATACTAGGAAATTGATAACTTGCTGGTAGAAAGCAGTGTTAAAAATAAATACTTAGAAATCAGTTGTGTTTGATTAAACTTAGTTTAAAAAATGCGTGCTACGTTGGTTCTAGCTCTGTGCCTTGGAGCAGTTGCGGGTATGTACACTTTTAAGAGTTTCTTGTAGGACTCAAAAAAACAATTTGTTGTTTTGTGAATAACTGCGAGCACACAATAAGGTGAATGATATCTATCTGCGTGTCTGATACAGTTTTTTATTGGATATAGTGGAGTTCAAATGAAATTCAAATAGAGAATCTACTTAAATCCCAGAACATAATATATATATGTTCTGTGGCTTAGGTACAGTACAGATCAATCGTTTTAAGAATGAAGCCATAAAATAAAATAAGTTTATTTGAAATAGCATCCGTAACAATTAATAAAATTTTACTAAAGAAGTGAGCGGATGGGTTACTTTGCAGCTTAAGCTGGTAATAGTGAAACAACAACAAACAAGAAAACTTTGGCTCCGCACGTCTAGTGCATTCATCCAGTGTCAAGTCGTCATCATCATCATCATGTCAGCCTTCAGAAGTCCACAGCTGAACATAGGCCTCCCCCAAAGAGCCCTCCTCCATGACGAGCGATCTTGTGTCACCTCCATCCACCGACTTCCTGCGATGGCTACAATGTCGTCTGTCCATCGTGTGGGGGGATTCCCTACACTTCGCTTGCTTGTTCGTGGTAGCGTCGTGGAACCTTTATTCCCCAGCGGTTGTCGGTTCTGCGAACTATAGAGTGAGTGTATAGAGTGTCAAGTATAGAGCTATACAAATTACAAATGACTGGTTCGGTGCGTCTTCCCAAACTGTCTAGTTACTATGGCAACATTGTTAATGTTATTCATAATAAGTTATTTATCATAAGTTTTATTTTTCCTTTTCTCTCCCTGTAATAATTTCAAGCAAGTTTAGATTCAATTTGTGAAAATTTCTAAATGGTGTCTAGAATTAATTATAAATGTAAATATAGTCATGTTTTCACTGTACGTTTTCCGAAAGAAAATAAAATAAACAAAATAAATAAATAAATATTACAAGTCAATTGCAAGTTGTATATGTTTTTTTTTTCAAATAGTCAAAATGTAGAGTCCTAGTCAATCAGGTAGTCAAAGGTCTAGTCAGGTCACAGAGTCACGATTCAGTAAAATGGTGGAGCTTGATACATTCTAGGGAGTTTCGAAGAGACCACTTCATGGCACGTTTGTATCATTTGCCTATACGTGCACGTTAACGAACACCTAATACTTAATATCCCACCAATTTTACACTAACACTCAAAGACACACAAGTTTGAGAAAAATAAAGCTATAGCTTTTGATTTCGTTTTCCCGCCAAAAACTCAACTTTTCTTACAGATATACATTATCATATAGGAATGATTATGTTGTCACGGTAAAAATAATGCAGCACACTGTGATATTAAGGAATAAAATTATTAATTATAAATATTTAATTAAAACAGATGCCAACATTATCTAAAATAAAATAACAAAGAACGATTGAATCTATAAATATATTAATGTTGTCGTGTCAGACTAGTATTTAATAGCGAATGTCCATTCGCGGACTGTCTGAAACACAGGGCATTAAACTATTATTAATCATGCGCAGATTAGACAAAAGATCGGTTTGATAAGATAAATACGAACAATAATTAATCAATAATATGTTATTATTTTCAATGTATTTCATTTTTCCTGTTACTTTCTTGTTACTGAAATTATACTATAATGTTATATCATTAATATTACACACACACACACACACACGCGCACGCACACACACGCGCACACACACACACACACACACACACACACACACACACATATGATCACATTTTGTTCAGCAAAAATACATTTTTAAAAATACATTAAAGATACTTTTCTTTCAGCTCTCCCCAGCAACTCACAGAGAATCGTTGGTGGTTCTTTGACTACAATCAACAAGTACCCCACCATTGCATCTTTACTGTACTCGTGGAACTTAAGCACCTACTTGCAAGCCTGTGGTGGTACAGTGATCAATAATAAGGTCATTCTTACTGCCGCTCACTGTGCAGTGTAAGTATATAACAAGGATAATGGGGACACTCTGTAAGCAGACACATTCTACTCCTGCACAGCCAGGGACTAAAATTTAAAATGTCATGGAACTCAAATGGCTTTGGGCAGATCATGTGATTAAGTTAGACACTGTGATGATAGGTAGAGGAAGACTTTGATTGAAAGGTGGCCAAGAACAGGCAAGTGTGTTCTTTCGGATGCGAACAAACGTACAGACAAACTAACTAACAAAATGTTCTATTCTTGTTCCGTAGCTTATTTTGAATAACCTCGAACTTTTTTTTTAAATGATGTTCTTTGTACAGTTTTTTCGTTCATATTGCTTTATTATAAGTATATATACGAGTAGATAGATAGATATAAATAGATAGATATAGATAAAGATAGATAGATATAAATAGATGGATATGGATAGATGGATAGATTAGTGCATTATTTGTTATGCTCTTAGAAATCCTTACTGTTACCAACTGAGATACTGATTGTATACATATCTGAACCTACTGATAAATTCTTCTATAATATGAATAACTAATGCTTACAGTGGTGATGCAGTCAATAGATGGCGTGTTCGCGTTGGATCAACTTATGCTAACAGCGGTGGAGTTGTCCACTCCCTGGTATCTGCTATCATCCACCCCAATTATGACAGCAGAAGCCTTGATAATGACATCGCAATTTTTCGCACTGTTTACACCATTGTTTACGTAAACAACGCCGTCCAGCCTGCTATCATTGCTGGCGCTAACTACAGACTGGCAGACAACCAGCTTGTTTGGGCAGCTGGATGGGGAACAACTTCAGTTAGTAATACTTGAATTATTTAAATTAATATTCTGCTGGGTCCATCACTCGAAATGTTAATAATTGAAAATTTTGTAATTTGGTCCATTGGCATTAAATTAATCAACATTAAATTAATTAACAACCCTGAAGGTAATGCTAGAAATAAAGTACATTTCAGGTAAAAACAATGTCATTTATCAATATGTCTTCCTTTGACATGGATAATTCCATCGAGTCTTCTGACAGAGACATCGCACGCTGCACTGGCTGCACGAAGGTTATTGTGGGATTCAGTCTCATTCCCGACGAAGCGCTGCTTTTAGCGTATCCACTTTTATATTAAGTGCTGGAGCTCTCAAACAATGGTTGATTTGATTTTTCAGCCAAATGCAATGCGATCATTGTGTTTAACCAACATTTATCTTAATGTAAAATTCTCCTGTAATTTTTTTGATCAGGTTGCAAACATGAATGTAGTTTTGCGTTCTGACATATTTTGCCACACTGTCATTAATACTTAAAATTTTGCAGCAGTGTAAAGTTGGTAGGTAACACTTCGAGTGAGCACCTGTATTTTGTATACTTTTCTGAGTTTGACGTAACAATTTGTTTCTTCATTCAGGTTGGAGGCTCGTCATCAGAGCAATTGAGGCACGTACAGATTTGGTCAATCAACCAGGCTATTTGCACTGAACGCTACGCAACTCTTGGCTGGGCTGTCACTGACAACATGCTGTGCTCTGGCTGGCTCGACGTCGGTGGCCGAGACCAGTGCCAAGGAGACTCGGGAGGCCCTCTCTACCATAACGACATACTTGTTGGCATATGCTCTTGGGGAAACCAATGCGCATTGCCTTTTTTTCCTGGAGTTAATGTTCGCGTTTCTCGTTACACTACTTGGATTCAACTTAACGCTTAATTTTATTGAACGTTCTTATTTTTTAAATTAAAGTGTGATCAAATCCTGATCTGGGTATTTCTATTTTCTGACCATATTGGTTAACACTAGGTGTAGGAACTAATTTTCTCGTTCATAATCACCACCTTTTTCAGTGTCAAGGTCATAAGAATATCATGTTAATATGTGAATTCTCTTAAATCCAAGCTAACGCTTAACTTTTACCATAAAATATCTGTATAGAATGTGTTTGGACACAAGACTCGGAGCCTTATAGCCGCTTTATAGCCTTATGAAAAATCTATATCTATGTACTTATAATAAAACTGTAACGGGTCCAATTCTGTACATTGAAGATATTTTGAAATTTTTTTTTGGACTTTACTCCAGATTCGATACTGAAGCCAAAACTGTATTTTTTTCATTTTTGTCTGTCTGTCTGTCTGTATCTTGGCTAAGCATCACGCCGAAACTACTGAATGAATTTAAATGAAACTTTGAGTTCATACTACGAGGTAGGACATAGGCTACTTTTCATCCCGAAAAATGAAAAGGTTCCTGCAGGATTGGGGTTGAAAGTTATTTCAAAAAACACTTACCACTCTGAAACTACTAGACGGATTTTGATGCAACTTGGCACAGTCATAGTTTATATGATGGTTTAAAATTGAGGATACTTTTGATTACCAAAAAACAAAGAGTTCCTGCGCGATAATGTCCCAAATTCTGTAAGTTAAAGATATTTTGTAGTTTTTTTGGGGGCCGTTCTATATTCAATACTAAAGCCAAAACTGTCTTTTTTTAGTTTTTGTCTTTCTGTCTGTCTGTCCGTCTGTCTGTCTGCACCTTGGACGTGCATCACGCCGAAAATACTCAATGAATTCAAATGAAATTTGGTATGATTTGAGTTCATACTCCGAGGTAGGACATAGGATACTTTTCATCCCGGAAAATTAAAGGGTTCCTGCAGGATAGGCAGGAATTGAAATTTGAAAGTTATTTAAAAGAACACGTAGCACGCTTAAACTACTTGACGGATTTTGTTGAAACTTGGCACAGTCATAGTTTATATAATGGGTAAAATGGAGGATACTTTTTATCCAGAAAAATAAAGTGTTCCTTCAGGATAATGTCCAACATTCTGTAAATTGAAGATATTATGTTTTTTTTTTGGAGGTTGTTCTATGTTCAATACTAAAGCCAACACTGTATTTTTCTTATTTTTATCTGTGTGTCCTTGGCAAAGCACCACGCCGAAAATACTTAATGAATTCATATGAAATTTGGTATGATTTGAGTTCACACTTCGACGTAGGACATTGGATACTTTTCATCCCGAAAAAATTAAGTGTTCCGGCAGGATAGAGGTGGAAAATTATTTAAATGAACACTTAGAATACTGAAACTATTCAACGGATGTTGATGCAACTTGGCACAGACATAGTTTATATGATAGGTGAAAGTTATGGATACATTTTGTCCCGAAAAAATAAAGGGTTCCAGTGGGAAGTAGAGGGAGTATGGGTCCAAATTATGTACATGAAAGATATAGTGTTTTTTTTATGTTACTCTATATTCTATTATGAAGCATAAATTGTATGTTTTTTTTTTCTGTATGTCTGTCAGTCTGTATCTTAGCCGCGCATCACGCCGCTGGAACAGTAGGATAAATTCAAAAGAAACTTGGTATGATTTGAGTTCGTACAACGAGGTAGGACATAGGATACTTTACATATCGAAAAGTTTATGGGTTATTATTTAGGGGTTGAAACTTATTTAAAAGAACACGTACCACGCTGAAAGTAACGGACGGGTTTTGATGCAACTTGGCACTGTCTTTAGTTAATCGTATATGTTGGGTTAAAATTGAGGACACTTTTATCCCGAATAAGTAAAGGGTTTCTGCGGGATATGGGACCAAAGTTATGTTAATATTTAAATAATAAAAAATATTTTTTGGATGGTTCTCTATATTTGATACTGAAGCCAAACTGTTTTACTTTTTAATTTTGTCTATCTGTTTGTCCGTATCTTGACCGCGCATCGCACCCAAACTACTAAATGAATTCAAATGAAAAAAATTGCTCTTGAGTGCTTAAAAAAGGTATTGAACAATATATTTTTTGTTAAACGTGTCTTTCTTTCTGTTTGTCTGTATGTTTGTTTGTTCACGCATCACGTTAAAACTACGCAACCGATTGCAATGCAGTTTTCATTGCTAGATAGCTTAGGGTTTGATTAAAATCTGGTGTAATTGGTATCTCAATCCGGTGAGTTAGAAGCCGAGCAATTGATAAAGTATTTTTGACGGCTGAAGAAATTTTATTCAAATGTTGGTGTATTGGTCCTGGAATAGGCATATTGGTATATTGGTTTTGTTGGTATATTGGTTCAGGGACTATTTTTATTATAGTACTTTGAACCTAAAGAAAAGAACACGTGTGCGAAGCCGTGGGTACAGCTAGTAAAAAATAAATATATTCGGGACAATTCCACACCGATTACCTAGCCGCAAACTAGGATACCCTGTACTATGGGCACTAGATAACGGATAAACACACATAGATACGAATATTTCATCCATGACTCGGAAACAAACATTTCTGCTCATCACACAAATGATTACACCTTGCAGGATTTGAACTCACGACCGTTCGATTTCGTAGCTAGGGTCTCTAGCCACTAGACTAAGTGATCGTTAGTATTTGATTATGCTAGGCCGCTTACAGTAGATAAAAACAAATGTCATTTTTTAATTAAAATATTTATCTTTCTGAGATTGAAAAATGATATACATATTAAAAAGAGATTGTCTATAAATCCCAAGGAAGTTGGATTACACTTACTGATTAACTGAAAATTGATAAGAGAGCTTATTTCAACAAAAAATAAGTTATACCTATAACATTTTATAATATAGAAATACCAGCAGTGCCCGCGGCTTTGCCCGCGTGGTCATTTCTCTGGGTTTAAAAGTAACCTATATGTTAATCCAGGTTAAAAAATACAATAAAGTTCAAAGCAAGCAGCATTTTTTTATGGATTGCTTCTTATCACCGGTTAAGATACCACGTACTCCAGTTTTTAAGTTTAAGTTACAGTGAAAACTGCATCGCAATCAGTCCAGTAGTTTTTACGTACATCACGTACACAAAAAGATATCGTTTAAAAAAATGATACATTCTGCTTGTTCAATTGCTTATTTTAAGTCCCCTAGAGCATTCTTTTTATTATCTTTTTTTTTGACTTGTTGTTTCTAACTGCTTTATTACAAGTAGGTATATATAGATCATTGATCAAAATAATCCTACTAACATTATATATACGAAAGTCTGTGTATAAGGAAAGTAAGTACTTTTGTTGCTTTACAGCTCCGTAACGGAGGAAAGGATATAAGTGTAACTGGTATATATAGGAGTTTTTTCTGGCCAGTATGGGAAAACCTATTCTATAGCACATAGTACGGTGCGATTTAAATAATGTACCTATGACAATCATATATCTAAAGTTGCTAGAAGCTATCTGACGCCCGTTGGTAGTCAATCATTATCTTCATTTAGTACCTACCTTTTTTCTACAGTACTTAGTCAGAAACAATGCTATTGTTGTTTCTGACTAAGTACTGTAGAAAAACCAAATAATTTTAATCTAATTAAAGCAACGGCCGTAATGTCGGTCATAACCGTTAGCTACCCTTTGACAATGCATCCAACGTTATATCAAAAGCGAAATCCTAACTTTATGTTTTTTTTCTTTTATATATATAATATATATATATATCTTCGTTCATACGGACTACAGTTTATTGCGAAAAAAAGCATCTTATGTTCTTCTAAGATATTAAAAACCCATACAAAATTATAGCACCAATGCTCTTTGATGTTTTTTGAAAAAATTGTTATTTCGTTACCATGGCAACCGTTCCTTACAGCGAGTAATCAACATTTTCCAGTTTTCCCATAGAAACTTACAATTTTCCGGAATAAAAAGTACCCTATGTTTTATTCCAGGATATAAACTATGTCTAATCCAAAATTTTATCAAAATCCGTCCAGCTGTTATTACTTGAAAGCTCCCCAAATAAACAAACAAACAGACAACGTTTCACTTTTATATATTGGTATGGATTCGAAAATCTATACTTTATAATGAAGCAGTAAGTCACAAAAACTCAACGTAATATATAAATAAATATAGGAACAAAGAAAAAACAACAATTACAACGCATGTAAAAGAAAAATGCGTAACAAAAATTAATATGGTGTCCGTGGTCTGTCCGTATGTTCGCGCACCACGTAATGACTACTAGACCGATTACAATGTGATTTCCACTGTTGAGAAGCTTAGGTTTTGACTTAAAAACTGGTGTACCTACTTTGGTATCTCAATCTGATGAGTAGAAACCGTGTATTCGATAAAAACTTTTTGACGTGAACATGAACGAAGTTTGATGAAAATTGGTATATTGGTACTTTTGGTGTGAGAAAAACACATAGGATTCTTATTTCCCAGAAAAAAAAACTACGCGGGCAAAGCCACGGGCACGGCTAGTTTTGAATATAAAATTGGAACGCGAGTTTTAAATATTATTACTGAATTTATGCATGAAGAAATCACGCAGAAGTCCATTTTAGATTGAGTTCAACTGAAATTGCAAAAATGGCTTCGCTTACAAGTTCGGAAAAACTGCAAAGTCAATGTTTTTTGTAGTGCTGTCCTCTGGTGTCAGAGTTTGACTGGCCACTCGATGGCTTTTGATATGGCTTAACGACTGCTATTAATTAATTATAACCGGGACTGACAGCTTAACGGGTTAAACTGTCAGTCCTGGTTGTAATTGATTAATCCAAAGCAAAGAGCGATGGAAAACCGCACATAACAAACAAGTTATTGGTGCGGAGCTTAAGACCGAACCCTGTATCTTAGGATTTTAAGTTGCACTATAGGCTACCATCAATAAAATACAGATCTACTCGTATTTTTATGAAAATTATAAGGCACTGGAACTATACTCAAATAAATTAAATATCATCCACATCGATTCAATAATTTCGGAGATACGAGTGCAAACAACGTAATAAAAACCATTGAATCAACTTCAGAAATACCATCTTTTGGAAGTCGATTATTTAATCAGTCGAGCAAGATCCTGAAATAGCTGTTATATGAATTTCGTTTTGAACATTCAATATGTTGAAGAAAGTTGTTGTGTTGATTTCAAACATACTAACAACTCTAGCAACTTTAGCCGTATTATACATGATTTGGTTCATAACGTGATGTAGATAACAAAAAAGCATTTAAAAAATAACTAAAATCTAACATGTCCGAAACGGCAGTTTTTTTGTTTTGTTATGAATATTCTAAATAATTAGCATAAAAGCTAAAAAAACACGCCTGCTCTGCCAAAAAAGAGCTTATGCCAATAAATTATATACTGTTGGAATGTGATCTTTAAGACCTTCAATTGGATACCCATATTGTAAATTTTGAAGTTTTGTTTTCGAGTTTGAAAATGGTGCCATACTGCTGCCATATTGAATGTTTTCAATACAGTATATAGCCTATCTTACTCAGGGTGATGTAAGGATCCTAACGACACCCCATACGTCTAAATCTGTTCAAACATTTAAAATTATGGTGGAATAAAGAAACTCACATACATACAAATATACAAACATACACACATGAACGCTAAAAACAGAAGATTCCTTTTTGATTTGTGAAAAACGTTGTTTTCAACGTTGTTTTCTTTGATGATCTTGTGACGTGTTTTGCCGAAGATAATTTAAAATTCGGTACCCATCATGAAGTTTTAGACATAAAATGCCTTTTTTAATTTAACACCAAATAAATTGTACCCAATCTTTTAAATGTTGGGCTAGATCATGCTTTGTAATCCTATACATCACGTAATGTTCTTGTAAAGGACTAATAAACAATAGAATTGTAAATTTCACAATTTTTTCGTAATGTTCTACAATAATTCTTTGAACCAAAAAACACTTCAAATGGATTTACTAAACAACTACTAAATCAATTTTGATGAAAATTTATTTGGGACCTGTCCTCTATCTTTTGAGATAAAAATGAACCCTACAAATAAGGAAACCTGGAGATACTCGTATATGATGATATTATAAAGATATTATACACTCAAAGAAAAAATAATTTCTTTTTCACATTTTGAATAAAAATATACTATATCGAAAAAAAAACACAATAGAAGAGTAAAATGAAAGGTTTACAATTAAATCAGTTAATTTCGTTGTGAATGAATATTAGAAAAGATGAAATTCAATATTAACCACTGAATTAAAATCGTATGATAATAGCCAAAATAACACAATATACTCGTATGTCTTAATTCCGTGATCGACTTACAACAAATGGCCAGATAATTTTGGCTTTATTGCAAGTGATAATAAATACATTATTTTGGCAAGCTTAATCAAAGGTTATATAATAATCAGAGATACTATTTGACTGAAAATAGATAATGCATCAAGTACCTAATTAAGACAACGGGTATAAATACAAAAGGATCTGGAGAACACAGTCAGTGCTAGTAATTGAGTGGAAACAATGCGCGCCATCATCGTTCTCGCTGTGTGCCTTGCAGCGGTTGCTGGTAAGAGAAAATCAGTCCCAATGAGTTAGAAACTTGCAACAATATTTAACTTTAGTATTAAATTTTTGGCGGTTTTTGTCTAACGCTTAAATCACTATCTCTTTAGGTGTTATGTGACTATGCACTCGAAGGTGGTACAAAGCGAAGCCTCAAGTCTCAATCGCATGAATACATATTTTCTGCTTTAGGGACACTAGAGTCCTACCACCAAGATATTTAAAGTTTTCCTTCATCGGAAGGTCATTAACGTTTTTCGCACGGTTAGTTGGCTTTTAGCCCAAGCCTTGCGGCTTGGAGTCCGACCACACAACCAACTCAGCAGTCATTGCTTCATCAATACAGTGCCGCGTGTATTGTGCTGTGTTTTAGTTTCTGCAATCCAAAAAAGTCACGATGAATGAATCATCAGGATTTATTCAAATTGACCACATGTTCAATATATTAAGTTTGATAATTAGTCTTTTTTATATCAAGTTTTCCTTCAGTATTCAGTTTATTTCAAATCACAGAGGAAATTACTTCAAGTCTATTTAAAAAAATAAGGAAACTCATTTCTTTAAATTATGTTTTGAATATTACAGCTGTCCCCAGCAACCCACAAAAGATCGTGGGTGGCTCCGTAACTACCATCGATCGATACCCCACCATCGTGGCTCTGCTGTACTCGTGGAATCTGAGCGCCTACTGGCAGTCTTGCGGGGGCACTCTCCTCAACACTAGGTCCATCCTCACTGCAGCTCATTGTCCGATGTAAGTAAAGTTTCCAAACGTACTAATCATTAAAACTGTTTATGTATTGTCAATAATTAAAATCTCATTTTGCGAGGTCTGCAACTTACAATTGACTGCTTTTTTTTGCAGTGGCGACGCAGCTAACAGATGGCGCATCCGTGTTGGATCGACATGGGCCAACAGCGGCGGTGTCGTTCACAATCTTGCTTCATTTCTAATCCACCCGAGTTACAACACTCGCACTCTTGATAACGACATCGCTGTCATGCGCACCGCCTCTATCATCGCCCACAACAACAACGCACGGCCTGCCCTTATCGCCGGTGCCAACTACAACCTTGGAGACAACCAGGTTGTCTGGGCCGCTGGATGGGGAACCACCTCTGTAAGAATTTTTGGCATTCCCAATTCATACTTATTAATATAATTTGTTTTCTGTTTATCATCATTATATAATTTGTTTTACAGCAAGGAGGCGCAGCTTCAGAGCAGTTGAGGCACGTCCAGATCTGGACTGTCAACCAGAACACCTGTGCGCAGCGCTACGCTACAGTCGGCGACACCATCACCGCCAACATGCTGTGCTCCGGCTGGCTCGACGTCGGCGGCCGCGACCAGTGCCAGGGCGACTCCGGTGGTCCTCTCTACCACAACAACATCGTCGTCGGTGTCTGCTCCTGGGGCCGTGGATGCGCTCAAGCATTCTTCCCTGGAGTCAACGCTCGCGTCTCTCGCTTCACCACTTGGATCCAGGCTAACGCTTAATTTTTAAAAGTTGTCAAAATATGCTTTGAAATAAAATAATATGAACATACCCGTGCGCTTTTTACTGGCAAGAACCTTAATACCTACTCGGTGAATAATAAGAGGTGTTACAACATCTCATAAAATTGTCTTCCTGGCAAATGATTTTAAAATAAAAACTAAATAGTCATCACCTTGAGTGCCTTTTGAGGTCATAATCATAATGATTTTTACCTTAATATGTGAGCTCGCTTGAATCCAGGTTAAAGCATAACATATACCATATTATAACTATTTACAATATGTCATGTCATGAAATAAAATAAAAGAGGGGCGTCCAACCCCCTAATTTTTATTTTTCAAGTGTAAACATTATTTGTTTTAATTTTTAATAATAATAATAATAATAAATAATTTTAACAAACTAAATCAATATTTTTTTTTATTTTTTTTTTACAATCATTATCTAAGGATTTAGAGGCCTCCCAGGCCAGAAAATGTGTGTCAAAAATATGGTATACCTATTCTTCATATTTCTAATCTATTAAAAAGAGGTAGAGTTTGTTGTATGTTTGTGTGTTTAAAATTTAGTTTGCTGCCGTTCATCTCTGAAACTTCTTATTCGATTCTGAAAATTCATTTACATTTTTCCTGAGTGTCATAGGCTTTGTTAAATGCCGATAAAAAATAGTTTACAATCAGAAATCACAATATTTTAACCCAAGTCTGAAAAAACAGGCCAAGGGTAAGTTTTGAAGTTTTTGATGAGCTTGTTTCAAATAATTCTGCCATACATGTTTTTTGCATTTACTATTAGTTTATTCTGTGGTGTAATAAAGCAAAGTCGCAGGTGCGAGCGGTCAATATAACTTTTTGTACAAAGAAATATTAAGAGAAATTCTTAGCTAACCGAGCGAAGCCAGGGAGGTCACTAGTTTACAAAAAAGGCGCTGACGATAAACATGAATTAGGCTGTGTCAATTTATAACGATAAGGAGCTTTTGCTCGCTATTTCGTCTGCGTGGACTACTATTTAAGGCGATACTCATGAAATTCTATAAAAGCTCTATAATTTTAAAGTTCTGCTTATGAGTTTTTGAAGTCACCGAGTAGAAAAAAAATATGGTACTCTCAAGCCTTTTATCTAGCGAAGTCATAGACTCAATATACTATTCAAAATAAATTGCACGAGAGGAAGAATATCTTGGATGTATTAAATGTATTTTATATATATTTCTCAACTTACTTCTTGCACATTTAATTACCCTACTGGCATAATATTTGTTAATCGAGCCTAAGAACTCATCTTTAAAACTAACTAGGTGTTGTGGCATATTTACCAGACTGCGCAACGCTAAGGACGGTTATGTGTTTAGCTTAAATATTTATGTCTGTTCCTTTGTGGCACTATACAGGCTGGATTTTTGAGACGGGACATGAAGTACAGGTACCTTAACCGTTATAGTTACAGGAAAACGTTCCTATCCATAACTTTTTGAGATATTCAGAACTGCATTAACAGATTTTGGAAAAAATATACAGTCAGCAAGAAAATGGTAATTTTACACAAAATCTTTTTTTGATGCCAATATATCTTGTTTCTTATAAGGATCAAAAGTCTCTACTGGACTGACTGAAATTTGAATACTAGAAATGTCAGGAATCGTGAAAAACTTTTTCTATACATTTTGATGGAAATTACTTTAACCGGTGTAGCTACAGGAAAACGTTCTTAAATATCTTCATAAAGTTAGAACAAGACTAAGAATAATATTTATTTGCATAAAATTTTGAAATATTTGCACGTTGCAATGCGGCAAAATATTCCAGGAATATTTTGCCGCATTGCAACGTGCAAATATTTTAAAATATGCAAAATTTTTAAATTTTATCATCTAAGTATAGCTAATAGAAGAATAATATGACAAGATAAATTAATCAAAAATAACAAATACTTATTCTAAATAAAATAAAACAAATCATAACAAACACAAATAAGTTTTTTTTTTTTTAAATCTGATTCTGTATAAAACCATTTCTTAATTAGCCACAACTTAAGTTTTCCACACAATCTACTGCTTGGCAATCTTATAAATTCTTGAGAAATCAAATTGTAGATACGCTCACAAATAGCATTACAGTTCTTTGAAAACATCGCATTTTTTATTTCTGTGACAAAACAATTCTATCCGGATTCCTTGTTTTTCTCGGATATACATCACTAGCTGTTTTAAACAAAAAAATGAATGTACTTTCACAAATTTGGCTGATTCCAGAATGTATATACAAGGCAAAGGCAGTATACGAAATTTGGTTGTTTAAAAATGGGCTTGCAAGATGCCCAAGGTGTTTTTGAGCCAAAAATGCTCTTTGTTCTTCTTTGGAGTTCCCCCACAGTATTAAACCGTAGTTTAAAACGGAGGATACGTAACCATGGTATGCCACTAGAACTGTTGAACAAGCCTAAGTTTTACGCAATTTATAAAGGACATAGACAAACCTTTTAATTTTATTGCATACTTTGTCAATATGCGCCTTCCAGTTCAAAAAATTATCAAGCATTATTATCAAAAATCTTGTTTCTCTCCTCTGATATTTGGTTTTCCTTGTAAGAAATTTTGAGCTCACAATGTCTACTACCATATGAACTGAATTGGATTAAATTAGTTTTAGTCATATTAACTTGGAGGTTGTTGTTATGTAACCAATTAATTAAAGATCTTATCGTATTGTTTATGTCAGTTGTGCATATATTAATGTCAAGATTTTTATTGCATGTCATAATTAAATAAATGTCGTCAGCAAACAAAGTACAAGTCAATTCATAGTTATGTCAGGAAAATTAATGTACAATAAAAACAAAACCGGCCTCAGAACACTGCCTTGTGGTACACCATATTTATTAATAAGAAAAGTAGACTAGACGCTTGAATTTCTTTATTTTTGTTGATATTTGCCACCTTGACATAAACTTGATTGCTTTCTGTCTTCTAGGATAATTTGTTGCCATTTTAGTGCAGGTCCTCTTATACCATTCCTGTCCAGTTTATCCAATAGCAATTTGTGTGACACAAAATCGGCAGCCTTATTCATATCAAAGAATATAACAGTTACTAATTTGGCAGAGTCCAGGTTACTCAATACCTTACAAGTTGTTGACTAATGAGATCAAAACACGGCAACGTTGTCGACTTACCTTTCTGAAATCCGTACTGTTCCTGTCTTAAAATGTTATGTTTCTGAACAAAACCCATCATGCGCTTATACATAGCGGATTCGAAAATTTTAGATAGTATCTGAATGAGAGTGATGGGTGTGTAATTACTTAAATTTGATTTATCTCCTTTTTTATATAAAGGCTTGATTATAGAGAATTTTTGCTTATTAGGCCATCTACAAGAGAAAGATGGTAACTTAGTATTGGAGTAGTTTCTAGCGCACAGGTTTTAAGGATTTTTGTAGCAATCTTGTCAATTCCGTCAGCATTGGTGTTATTTAGAGACATAATTACTCTATGAGTTTCGTCAAGACTTAACGTAGCTAAGAAAAGCACACTTTTTTAACTGGGTTGTCTGTATTTGTTGATGTAATTACGTGCTCATTAAATGCGCTTCCGCTAATCACTTGGATCATTCAGTGATACACCTCCTTTTGCAATGTAAGTAATTAATTCCATTAGCGTGGCAGCCTCTGATTCATTTTTTATTATTTGCCAGGGGGTTATACATTTTTTTTTAATACTTATAATCTGAAAATTTCGTTTTATTATAGATTGTTCAATGTAATATCGAAGCAGTTTTGAGTATTTTTTATATTTACTTTTAGTTATATTTAAGCCGTATGCCCGTGCTGGGCCCCGCTTTACGGTGCGGACGCCTCGATGAAACTAAATAAACGAGGGGCGTGCAACCACACCCCCTAATTGTAATTTTTCAAGTGTAAATATTATTTGATGGTCTTTAAAAATTATTATCGAAGGAGTTAGAGGCCTCCTAGGCCAGAAAATGTGTGTCAAAAATATGGTATACATATTCTTCATATTTCTACTTTATTAAAATGAGGTAAATTTTTAGAAATACTTATCATCTCAAAATTTTGTTTTGTTTATGGATTGGCAATGCAATATCGAAGTAGATTTGAGTATTTTTTATATTTACTTATAGTTGCTCCACATTTGTCTGTGTAATATCTAAATCGTCGACAACGCTTTGTTTTGCAACTAACCTGTAGCCCTTTGGTTGTATGTATACCTACATGGTATACAGCTTTACGGGTTTTTTGAGATATTTTTATTCTATTCTTTGGGAAACACAACTTGTAGAATAGAGATAATGTATTATAAAAAAATTCAAATGGCGGTCTAACTCATTTTCATTATATATCTCATTAAATGAAAGTCGTGACAAGCACTCTCTAAATTTCTTTATATACTCTACGCTATAGTCTCTTTTATAGATAAAGTACCCTGACATCGGTAATTCTGTAGACGTTGATGGAATGTTAAGCAATTGGGCGGTATTGTGGTCTGATATATCTAGTTACAATAGCTCACCAGTCGCAGATTTTACATTGCTTCTGATGTGATCGATGCAAGATCGTTTGCGTGTAGGTTCATTTATATGTAGATGTAAGTTGTAATTTTTTGTGAGATCATATAATTTTTTTGCATCTCTGGTATTTATTTGTAGGGTATTAATATATAAATCACCGGCTAAAATGTTTTTTTTTATTATATCTAAAGGTCAATATATACAATAACTTGTCAAGTTTAGACATCAATAGGTTGCTGTCTGATTTAGGCGTTCTATATAAAGATACAATGATCATGTTTTGTGATGGTAGCTCAATTACACAAACCTCAAAGTGCTTTTCATCGGAGCACTCACTGCAGTAAGTTACTTGTTTATATTGTAACCCTCGTTTAACCAAAATACAAACTCCCCCTCGTTTTTGTTTTCTAATTCTTGAGTACGATGAAGCTAAACTATACCCATATATATATATATATGGCCCTTATATTGACCCCTATATTGACCATTTCTTCGTAACTTGTAAGTATAAATGTTTCAAATAGGCATTATTATGTCGGGTGACTTGTTATTATCGGAAAGTTCTGCCAAATTAATCTCCAACAAGCGACTCTTACTAAATAAACCAGCTATATTTTGATGCAGCACTCTAAGGCACGCTTCATTTTCCTTAGCAGCGACGAAAAAATGTGCTTTTTGATTCAACTGGCTGTTGTGAAGCAACAATTTCTGTTTCAGTTTACGTGCTTTGATCCGTCGTCAGAATTATCTTTCTCAAACTTGCGTTATATACATACTCTTTCAACTCTCGAGTTCGATAACTTTTAATAAAGTCTCTAAAGAACGTTTTCCTGTAACAACATCAGTTCAGGTAACTTCGTACAAAATGTATGGGAAAAGTTATTCGCAATTTCTGACATTTCTAGTACTCAAACCTCACATGGTCCTTTAGAGACTTTTGATCCCTATAAAAAACAACATCGATTGACATCAAAAAAAGTGTTTGTGTTAAATTACCATTTTCTTGCATTTTTCCAAAATCTGTGAATGCAGTTGAGAATATCTCAAAAACTTATGGATAGTCTCCAAGGAACGTTTTCCTGTAACTATAACCGTTAAGGTACCTGCCCTTACTGTCCCGTCTCAAAAATCCATCTTGTATATACTAAGCGCGTAGACCGATTTTGATGATTCTCATGTCAATTTATTTGGCTTAATCTTGCGAGTGCTGCTAAAGACATGACAGTAATCAAAATTCAATATGGCGACAACCAGATAGATAGAGACCATATTGCGAAAAATAATAATAAAAGTCAACGAAATATGATAATTAGGGAGTCATTGAAAAGTTATTTGAAAATGATCTTCAGGTTTCTCTTATCATTCTTCATTTCAAATGATATTTTAGGATCAATAACGATTTAAAGTTGGTTAACAACCACTCTCACTGAAATTTTTGCCTCTTTTTAGTTTTGTTCGCAGTCTGGTTTTTGAGCACATAAGATTCATCAAGTCAGGCTTTAAAAGTCCAATGCTGAAGATAGGCCTCCCCCAAAGTGTGCCCTCGTCATCGATCTTGTGCCACCTCCATCCAACGACTTCCTGCGATGGCTATAATGTCGTCGGTCAATCGTGTGGGGGTCTCCCTACACTTTGCTTGCTTATTCGTAGTCACCATTCGAGAACCTTTATTCCCCAGCAGTTGTCGGTTCTGCGAACTATATGGCCTGCCCATTGCCACTTCAACTTGCAAACTCTGAGAGCTTTGTCGGTAACCTTGGTTCTTCTACGGATTTATTCGTTACGGATTCTATCACGTAGTGAAACAGAGCATAGCTCTCTCCATTGCACGCTGCGCGACTTTGAGCTTGTGTATCAGACCAAAAGTTAGCGACCACGTCTCAGTGCCGAAGGTCATCACTGGTAACACGCACTGATTATAAACTTTTGTCTTGAGGCTCTGCGGTATCTGCGACGAGAAGATTATGGCGTAATTTCCCGAACGCTGCCCATCCGAGTTGGATTCGTCAGTTGAGCTCTTTGTAGAAGTTGGATCTACCGAGTTGGATCGTCTAACCTAAGTAGACATAATGATCAACACTTTCGATAATATTGTTCTCAACATAAACTGGAATGGGTGCGACATGGGCATTTGACATGTTATTCGTCTCACGAATGTTCATTTTAAGATCCACCTGATGGGGAACAATATTTAGGTTGCTGAACATTGTGCTTAGGTCTTCCAGAGTTTCTGCCACGATGACTAAATCATCAGCAAACTGAAGGTGTGTGATGCATTCGCCATTGATATTTACACCATCTCCGTTCCAGTTCAGAAGCTTGAATATATCTTCCAGTGCAGAGGTGAACTGTTTCGGAGAAATAACGTCTCCCTGTCTCACTTCATTTTGCAATGCGATAGAATTCGTGCTCTGATCTTGGAGACGGACAGTCATGGTGGCCTTGCTATACAAACACTCCAACACTTTGATGTACCGGTAGTCAATCTGGTACCACTGTAATGACTGTAACACTGCCCAGGTCTCGAATGAATCAAAGGCTTTCTCGTAGTCCACAAAAGCTTGTCATATTGGCCGATTATACCCTTCAGTCTTCTGTATATTCTGTATGGATGTGGTCAACGGTGCTAAAGCCCTTCCGGAAACCAGTTTGTTTGGGAGGCTGAAAGTCGTTGAACCTATGAGCGAGACGGTTTGTAACTACTCTCGAAAACAGCTTATAGACGTACCTCAGCAGCAAAATGGGCCTATCATGCTTCAAGAGGGTTTTATCACCATTCTTGAAGAACAACACCACTACGTTCTTGTGCCTCACCTCTGGCGTAGTACCCTCTAGAATGACCGAGTTAAACAGCCTCTGAAGGTCTTTAAGTACCGGTGTTCCACCCGCTTTCAGTATCTCTGTCGTTATACTGTTGCTCTCAAGCTGTTTGAGAGCCATTCTGATCTCGTATAGGCTGACGTCCGGATATCTTCGGTATAATATCGGCTCTTAGATCGCTAGTCATACTACATAGACTACACAAAGAGGTGTATAATTTACCATAGAAATTGAGCTCACACAAAATCTCTGGCTTCGACGAAACTATGCTGCCAGTGTCAGTTTTCAGCTTCGTTTAGGTTGCTTTACCTAATAGACAGATATCTTGCAAACACTTTGGAGCCCTTGTTCCGCTTTATTGCGTTCTTAATACATGTAGTATTATAGGAACGCCAATCGTGTCGCATCAACTTGGTGATCTGTTTATTAAGCAAGCTGTAACTCACATATCTACTGAAGACTGCAGCCTAATCTTGCCTCTCTCTGCCATAAGTTTATTTATATGAGGTTCTGTGTTCTATTTTGCGGTAGGTCTTAAAGAAGTCCGACCCGACTGCGTGAACAATTTCCAGCAGCCCTTTGTTTAGTTCATTCATTGTTTCTCATTCGGTGAGGATTTGGATTAGGGAATTGGGCAGGATTTGGGCGAAGAGTAGATCTCATCTAACAGAATCAAATATAGCTTTACGTTGATATTCATGGAGCCTCTTACCATGCGGTGATCACTGCCGGTCTTAACCCTGTTGATCACAGATACATCATTTAATATTTATTGGTCCTCAAAATGAAATCTATCTCGCACTTATGACCGCCAGGGTTCAGGTTGCCATAGTTACCAAGCTTGGCAGGCGGATTGGTGACTGCAGTGTTACAAATATGTACTCACTGCTGCCTATCTTCCAGTGTGTATTTCCTAAGTCGCCTCTTGCGGCATCCACAGGAGGCTTATTCTAATCCGAGATCGCCACGTCAAACTTTAGATAAGTCTTGTTATATATTAAATACGATGTGCTCCATAACTGTGATTACTAAAACACGGAACAAAACCAGCTTCACAGCACAGTCGCAAACCTTATCGATGTAGGATGTATGTTGAATTTTCTGTCATCACCGCTGTGTGCGCAATAGCGCGTTTAATTATAGCGCGCGTACTTCAAACCCTCAAAAAAAACTCCAGGAGTTATTGCGTCTTAAGTCTGGTGATTCCATTATCCTTAGCATAGTAATCGTTTATGTAATTTACCTACTTACTGTATTTACCCGTCTACGACGAAGCAAAAAGGAGAGTTATGTACTTCTCTACAACAGTCTTCACGAACATTGTAAGTATTACATTCATCTCGGAATGGCTTACTCGATACAAATCAAGACATAAGTTTAAAAATTTAAACCCGTATTCGGTAGGGTAAAAAATTGCTGATGACTATGGCACTCTATCAATGAAGAGTAATGATACCTTGCTAGTCAAAATCGGACCCACAGGGTCGACGCTATTGTAGAACATCCACCTAAATATACGTACATACTTATGTCTTATTGCAGCCCTATTGTAATTACACACACATTTGGCGCGTGTGTAAACGTCATCTGTTTATATGTGAGAGTAGATGAATTAAAATCAACGTGGTTTATGGAGTTTCCGGGGTGAGCCTTTGGGTTCACTTTTCACACTTCCTAGTGCCCTATCTATCAGCAAGTGACTACACAGCAAAATCTCATGAGTATTCGTAATTTTTTATAAACAAACAAATGCATTTCCCGATTAAAGAAAAACTAAAATTTAATTTTGAACATTATAATTAACACGTTTCCAATTTTTTATTAAGCGTTAGCCTGGATCCATGTGGTGAAGCGTGATACGCGAGCGTTGACTCCAGGGTAGAATGCTTGAGCGCACCCGAAGCCCCAGGAGCAGACACCGACGACGACGCCGTTGTGGTAGAGAGGGCCACCGGAGTCGCCCTGGCACTGGTCGCGGCCGCCGACGTCGAGCCAGCCGGAGCACAGCATGTTGGCGGTGATGGTAGCACCGCCTGATGCATAGCGCTGCGCACAGGTGTTCTGGTTGACAGTCCATATCTGGACGTGCCTCAACTGCTCTGAAGCTGCGCCTCCTTGCTGTAAAACACATTTTATAATGAGACTTAAAACACCAGAAAGAAACAAATAATTCGAATACTAAAGAATTGGGTTTGAAGGAAATTCTTACAGAGGTGGTTCCCCATCCAGCGGCCCAGACAACCTGGTTGTCTCCGAGGTTGTAGTTGGATCCAGCGATGAGAGCGGGCTGGACGGCGTTGTTCACGTAGGAGATAGTAGACGCAGTGCGTAGAAGAGAGACGTCGTAATCAAGAGTCCTAGTGTTGTAGCTTGGGTGATTGATGATGGTTGCAGTATTGTAGACAGTACCAGCGCTGTTGGCAAAAGTAGATCCGAGGCGAATGCGCCACCTGCTGGCTGCGTCACCACTGAAAAATAATTTATTGTAAAATTATACAATCATAACTATAACTTATCTTTGAAACAATTAATGAGTTTATAGAGCACATATAAAATTTAGCACTTAAATGTAAAACATGATTTACAATTTCCTTAATATCAGTTCCTAGCCGGAAAATGGCAAATTTGAAAATATATATAAGAAACTCCTTATAATTTTGAGAGTAGCATGGGCTATGCTATCCATCTATCTATATCTATACTTATAATAAAAAAAGATAGTAAAAAAAATGTCTAGGGTACCTAAAATAAGCTCAATATAACAGTTTTAAAATTCTGTTTGTTTGTTCGCGCATCACGCTAAAACGACTAGACCTAGACTAGATGCGATTTTCTCTATTGGATTGGCTTAGGTTTGACTTAAAAACTGGTGTTCATACTTGGTATCTCAATCTATTGAGAAGAAGTCGAGCAATCGTTAAAAACGTTTGACGTCTGTACGAAGTTTGATGATATTGGTACTTTTGGTTCTGGAATGGCTTATAGGATACTTATATCCCAGAAAAATTACACATGGGGAACGCCGCGGGCACTGCTAGTACTGAATAAACAGCACCACTGTTTTAGCATGTTCGGTACTTTTACAAAGTTATAAACCATTGTAATTGTATCGAATGATAGATTTGTATAATTTTATTATTTCAATTACTGATTGTCATCATTATGTTATTATCTTACTAGCTGTAACCGCGGCTTCGCACGCGTGGTCATTTCTCTAGGTTAAAAGTACTTTATGTACTATTCCAAGACCTAAAATACCAATATACCAACATTTCATCAAAATTACTTCAGCCGTCAAAAAGTTTTTATCGATTGCTCGGCTTCTATTCATCGGATTAAAAAACCAAGTACACAATTTTTAAGTCAAACCCTAAGCTATCCAACAGTTAAAACTGCATCGCAATCAGTCTTGTAGTTTTTACGTGATGCGTGAAAAAACATACAGACAAACAGACCAACACGAATTTTTAAAATGTTATATTTTGTTCAGTAGCTTATTTTATGTACCCTTGACAATTTTTTCTAAATTATCTTCTTTGTATAGATTTTTTGTTGCTTACTGCTTTATTATAGATATACCTAGATAGATATACTTTTAGACTAGAACAGTTGTTTTTGTAAACGTTATAACTATGAAGCATGTGACTAAATATTAAATTTAATGAAATATATTTGCAACCATATAAATCTCTACTTACTGCGTGCAGTGTGCGGCGGTAAGTACGGTTCTTGTGTTAATGACGGAGCCCCCGCAGGCCTGCCAGTAGGTGCTCAGGTTCCATGAGTACAGCAGGGACGCGATGGTGGGGTACTGATTGATGGTAGTCACAGAGCCACCCACGATCCTTTGAGGATTTTTAGGGACAGCTAATAGCAAACAAAAGGAATTAGGAAAATTGTTACAATTTCAATTTGATGATCACTTCAAGCATGAAGATTTCATATCTAACAGGATTTTTATTCGTTATAATTATGTAAATTAAACATAATGTAAAAAAAATAACATAAATACGATTATATTACCTGCCACGACGACGAGGCACAGGGCCAGAAAAGCCACGCTAGCACGCATTTTTAGATTCTGTGTCTAACTGAGGTTCCAAACGCGACTGAAGTCTTTATATAATATTTGGATCTAATAATCATCATTTATCTGAGACAAGAAAAATATGATGTAATCTTTGTTATAATAAATCGTATTGCGCCTTATCAGATTTAATAATTATCAAACCTTTTTTCACAGGTGCGTCATTAAACAGTATTAGATTTAATACGTAATTAACTTATTTTTTTCTTGTCCTATACTATCCCACCGCTGGGCTAAGGTCTCCCCCATTTTCTTCCATGTATCTCGATTACCCGCCAGATCCGACCAACGGTACTGGTATGCATCCAGGTCGTCGCACCAGTGGTTTCGGCCTCTCTCGGCGTCGTCGCCCATCTTGTGGCACCCACTGCGTTACGATCTTGGCCCATCGGTCGGAATGCATCCGCGTCACGTGACCCGCCTAATTCCATTTCAATCTGGCAGCCTTATGACCCACATCTACAATACCAGTGATAGAACGCAACGCTGTGTTACGAACTCAGTCAGTCCTGTGCATACCTAAAACGCTGCGTTCCATCGCTCTTTGGCAAACTCCAAGCTTTAACTTTTGAGATTCGGTCAGCGACCAGGTTTGAGCACCGTAGGTTAAGATGGGCAGGATGCACATGTCAATGAGTCTTCGCTTTAATGTTATAGGAAGCTTGCCCTTCATAACTATTAATTATTTGACTAGTCTGGCTTATCATTGTCACCACAAATATCAGACAAAAAATAAGCGAGTAACTTAAAAAAACGAGAAGCAATTGCTTTATCAAAGTATGGAGGGCTCAAGCTATATAAATTTAATTTGCACTGGCTCTCTAAAATAGTTTGAAAAGTCGCTTTGAAGTTGCATCGGCCGAATTTCCCATTAATCTAATGCTTTGGGGCATTTTGTAGCAGTTGAAATTATAAAAAAGGGCGCTGAGAAAACCTTAAATAGGTATTTCTGATTACTAACCAATACAAAAACAATAAAACAATAAAATTAACAGTATTAACAACATCAAACGCTTATTATTTGAGGCATGCAGTTTTAATCTGCATTATTGCAGGACACAATGATTCACCACTTTATTTAGTTTTATTCATTTAATCCTACGACTTAATGGAATCTAATCTACAAATGAAAGATTAGTCGCTGGTAGGTTTAAACGAGTATTAATCATTATGTTATCCATAATTTAATTATAAGGAAATTATCACTTAATTTTACAGTAGCCTATCTTGACATTTAATAAATTTGATAATGTGTAATGATGTGTGCTTAAGTAAATAAGAGATAAGAGGATATGAAAGAAAAAAGTTAAGGAAAAATAATATTGGATACAATGCTGATTGTAAATGTATTGTAAATATATAAATGCTACAAGATTTGATGTTCAGATCACTTGCATCCACTCAAATAAATCACAGTATTCTTTGTCGAAGAATGATATTCTTTGTCGAATAATGTTATTCTTTGTCGAAGAATGTTATTTTTTTAATAACAGAACCGTCCCTTCTCATCCTGCGGGTGTTGTAAGATAAGAGAAAAAAGAGAATTCAGGAAAAACATAGCATTTTCTTTTTTTTTTCACCACCTACTACGAAAGCTACTTACCGGCTCTTGCCAATGGAGGTGATTATTGCAAAAACCCCCTTGTCGAGCAACGCTTCTTGTGGAGTTCTATGGGGGTGGACTATTTTCAGCAGTGGACATTATCCGATTGCTGATGTGATATGTCAAAGAATAAATGTTGAAAAAGTAAATGATCAGACAACAAGACATGAGTTCAAAAACTAAAACCCAACTGCGGTCAGGTAAAAAAAATCCTATGACACTCTTGCGATGAAGACGAATCGAGTGATACCTCGCTTTTTGTTTTTAGTTTGAACACATAACCCTTCCTTTGCTTCACTGTAGTCGGGTAAAAAAAACGAATATCAGATAAATCGATTGATACCTTGCCTGTCAAAATCTGACCAATAGGGGCGATGCTACGGTGGAACATCCACATACCCACATGCATACATATATATACACTGTTAAACTCATTATCCTTCCCTTGTTTCGCTGTTCTGGGATAAAAATGGAATCTAGCGGATGTGTCCCAAATCACTAAGATAGAAATATGTAAAAATAGTATATGGTTGTCACAGAGACCTCAGGATAAAAAAAATACCATTCATAGAACGCGTCCTCACTTCCCGTCAGGTGAGACCAAGGGCGGATCCAGCCTTCGAGTCAGGGAGCACTTACATCCAGCCTGGATGGGTTCCAAAATTATACAGTATGTTCCCCGCGTTTTCACTCGCATAGCCTATGCCCAAAGGCAGATCCATTTATTTATTGAGATAAATATATATCGTAAAATTTCAGAACAATGAGCGCAAGAGTAGTGAGCGGGAAAAGTTTAAGTTATTTCTATCAGTGTGGGTATTAAAATGAAACTCAGAAGTGTACTAAGTATGTATTAAGTGCAATATGAAAAGCGCCAGCGCAGTGAGCGCATTTTTTTTGTTTTATCAGTGTTAAATTAAAATATAATTCAAAACATGTCAAAATATGCACTGACATAATTTAAACTTTCGAGAGTAGATATTGTTAGAATTTTGAGCTATAGCGAACAATGTAGTAAACGAAAAAACAAATCAAACAATAAAAAAAGTATAAACTAAAATAAGTGCGAGCGGAGCAAGCGCGGATATTTAGAACGGTGTAGAAGTTAAATTAATTTTCAAATCATAAAAACAAACATTGAAATAATCAACGAGCGCGAGCGTAGCCAGCGAAAAAATGTTGACCTGTTTCTGTAAATAATTCTAACAACACAATTGAAACATAATTCTGAACCACATAAAATTAAATGCATGGAAATCATAATACACTTGGGCGGCGAACTCGAAAGTTCCGAGCTATATTTAGAACAAAACATAATTTCAAATGAAATGAAAATAATGTAAAAGAATCCTCAAAAGCGAGTGAAGAGCGATTTTTTTTAACACTGGCACTTAAATAGTTCTAAAATCAAAGCTACATATAATATTGAAATATGCATTGAAAAGAAAAAAACACGCAACGAAGAGTGCATTATTGCGATATTATATCTTTCAGTGTAGAAAGAAAAAAATATATGTAAGAATTATACTAATTTAACCGAGTTATGTACCTGATATAAATTCAAAGAAGCGCGAGCGAAGCGAGCGCGAAAGTTTTAAGGTTTTATCCATATCATATGATTTTAACGTAACTGCAAATTTTTCAAAGGACCGAAGCGAGGACTGAAATTGTAAGGTTTTCTCTAGAAGAAAACATAACATAAAGGATGAAGCCCCTGGCAAGGTAATGAGCGTGACGGAAGCGAGCGCGAAAGTTCTTAGCTATTTCTATAGTTTTTTTTTTGTTTGTCGTATGAGGTGGCACCTCTGGTGTCAGAGTTTTTCAGGCCTCTGACGTGGCTTAAAGACGTTCAGCCGGGCCCGACAGTTTAACGTGCCCTCCAAAGCGTTCTTATAGTGTAAAATATATAGGAATTGAACATAGTTAAAGCCTACCTCATGCGAAGGCAGCTGCGATGGTGTGGGCACGTACCTCGAATGCCCGAAGAAAGGGTAGCCAAGCGCATATTTTACTCAGAACTTGAAGAAAGCAGGCGTAAAAGCGGAGGGCAGTTTCTGAGATATAAAGATGTGCTGAAGAGTCATATGAAGGGGAGCGGGATCGAGCCCACGACTTGGGCATCGCAAGCTGCCTGAATGGAGACAAAAAGTTAAAATAAAAGCTTACGACTTTGAAAATAAACGAAGGTGCGAGCTTGATCTACGACGGGAACATCTATAAAATAAAGCGCCTTCGAACATTTTCTACAATTATGCAAATGGAGTCCTCACATGTGGCACCTGTCTTCAGGATGTTTACAGCTAAAATTGGTAACATTAGTCATGTGAGGACGCATCAGTAACATAAAACAGAAATGGTCGCCGTTGTCGAAATCGGCATGGAAGGCATCATCGTCATATTGAAATTACAAAAACACGAAAATAGACCATCAAAAGCGCAAGTGCAACGAGCGCTGAAATTTGTTGTTATTTCTATCAGTGTACTAAATAAACATGGGTAATAACAAAGCATATGAAAAAAAATATAGAACTATTAAAAATTACAGATTGACATGTGGCCACGGGGAGTGCCTATATTGTGTTTATATTGCCTTGATTTCGTGTTTATCTCTAAGATTTCTAAACCAATTTAGATGGTTTTATTCAAAAGGTTTTTTTTTGTGTTGTCCCATATAAACTTCATCAAAATCAGTTCAGTAGTTTTATTAGAAAAGCTATTTGTTTTATAGTTTATGTTCTCTAATATCTTGGGATTTCTGAACCGAATTAAATTATTGTTTCTACTTGAGTGAGGAGACCTCTAGTGTGGTACTGTATAAATTTCATCAAAATTAGTTTAGTAGCTTTAAACAGTCTTTAATTTAATTCATCGTGTTATAATGTTTAGGACTGGATTGCAAGTCAATTTTGAACAATTTAAGTACGTCCAAAGATGCTGAAGTTTTCCACATGGGTGTAGTTCTGATGGCAATTAAAAACTACAGTAGTAGTAGTGGTAGTAGTAGTAGTAGTAGTAGTAGTAGTAGTAGTAGTAGTAGTAGTAGTAGTAGTAGTAGTAGTAGTAGTAGTAGTAGTAGTAGTAGTAGTAGTAGTAGTAGTAGTAGTAGTAGTAGTAGGACTCGAGTTTGGGCTCATTTGGTTTGTCTTCATGAGATCATCTCTGGTTTTATGTTGTATCAAGGGTCTGATGATAGAGCCGGAAGGTAGTCAAGAGACAAAACAAGAGACTCACACGAGCAGATTTTGACTTTCACACGTTCACAAACCGATTGACACGAATACAGCAATCTAGTAAATGATAAAGTTTTTGTAGATAATTACTATAAAAGAGACATTATCTTTTTGAATAAGCTCAACCATAATAATAATTATGGCTCGGCTTGGCACCGCCTTCAAAAACTCTTTCTTATCTTATGTTGTACTTTTGAATTATTATTACGTTAATAATAATGCAAAAGTAATTTCAAAAAGTGATACTGTTCTGGCTCAATTGTAATTATTTTATTCGGTTTAGTGGTTGTATACAAAAGCACATTTTTAATATGAAGTCTTTTTTTTATATATCGGCACACTACCACTCTTAGTAACAGCTTATGTGTCTGAATTCAGCCTACAGTTGCCTGTAAGAGATCGCTGCTTAGAGATAAGGCCGCCGATTATTCTATGCTAAAAATTGATGATTGTGTCATTCAGTTCATTTCTTGTGCAATAAAGAGTTATCTATCTATCTATCTATCTTTATATTAAGTGCGCCTTTTCTGGCTGATTCAGCCAGACCCGCGTCATTTCGGTTATTATTTTGTGCGCTTTGCAATATAATGGCACCAGTTACGATCCTCAGCCCTCACCAATTACTTAAAACAAGTTGTGTGGATTTGTTTCCGCTACTTCAGGGGGCACGTCAGTCCTTCGACCCTGGTCGCTAACAACTTATGGCAGTTGTTGAAGGCTTTTGGGCGAACTAAAAACTCTGACACCAGATTTCAAAACCAAAAAGCATTACCAATCCGGCACTATCTCACTTGACATGTTCATACATACAGCATGATTGAGTTTCAGGACGATGAGATGTTGCAAAAGTGCAATGTGCATACGCAAGTAGCGTCTGACAAGGAAGGCCACCCCATTTTCCATAGAATAAGAATTTAAAATAATTTTGCATTTATACACATCCACATCAATATAATATAACAGTGAAACGTTGTCTGTTTGTTTATTTTGATGAAATTTGGAATGGAAATATCTTACCCTGGAATAAAACAAAGCATACTTTTTATCCTGGAAAATTGTAAGTTTCCACGGGAAAACTGGAAAATGACAATTACTCGCTGTAAAGAACGATTGCCATGGAAACGAAATAGTAACAAGTAGTATAGTAACAAGTATGTCAAAAAGAGCATTGGTGCTATACTTTTGCTTTGGTTTTTAATATCCTAGAAGAACATGGATGCTTTTTTTCGCGATAAGCTGCAGTCCGCGCGGACGAAGTAGCGGGCGAAAGCTAGTTTAAGTGACCAATTGGAGCTTTTCGGTGTCAAACTCACATCGAACCTGAATTTTGGGTCTTACATTGAATCCAAAGCCAAGGTAACTGCAAAGAAACTTGGTATTTTGTCTAAGGTTAGGCGGTACTTCACACCAGGACAGCTTTTGAATCTTTATCAAGCACAGGTCCGATCTTGTATGGAGTACTGCTGCCACCTCTGGGAAGGTTCTGCCTAGTATCAGTTCGAGGCTTTGGATTCAATTGAGAGACGTGCTATGAGGCTCATTGGAGATGACACTATGGTAATGAGTAAGCTTCAAAGTTTGGCGCATCGACGTGAGGTCGCAAGCCTGTCGGTATTCTACAGATTGCACTATGGAGAGTGCGCTCAAGAACTGCACAATCTGATTCCCCCATCACCTTTTCATTACCGTACTAGACGATCGGCAAAGCGCCATCCTTTTATGGTTGCAATACCTCGCACAAGAATGAAGCGTTACGCTTCTTCATTTATTATAATAACTACAAAGGAGTGGAATGTCCTGCCCTCGTCAGTGTTTCCGGTAAATTATAACCCAGGTGTGTTCAAGTCAAGAGTAAATAGGTATCTACTAGGCAAGCGTGCTACACCTTCGACCACATCATCGCTTTCTATCAGGTGAGATCGAAGTCAAACGATTGCACAGACCGTAATAAAAAAAATATTAAACATCAGAAATTCTTTATCATGATGTAAATTAAGACTCGTATTAACAAGTGTCGCTACTGTATGATTGATAACTGAATTAGCAGTTGTAATCTACAGCCAACTTAGAATTAAATAGGATTATGACAAAGATTGTTTGAAAGATAAACAATCTCATCGTTTGTTTGTATTCACGCGTCATATTTTTGTCTTTTATGTTCTATTGGTGCAGAAGAATAAAACCTAAAAGTGCCACGTCGGCGTCTGCGCCTCAAGTCTCGACATAGATAAAGAGGCTACTGATCGCTAAATGATAACTTTATTTAATTTATTTTTTATTGGTTTGAGTGACGAGACTGACAGGTCGCTCGCCTGATGGTAAGCGTCACGCCTGTCCATAGCAGTTGCAGTGCCACCCAGAACCTTGGTTGCAAAATCTTGCGCGTCACTGCACTGCGCTCGTCACCCTGAGACATTGGTTGTTAAGTCTCACTGACCAGTAATTTCGCTGGAAACATTGCCCTTCAAACCGAAACACAGAAATGTTTACACACAAATGTTTTTAATTGATTAGTTCACAACAAATGCAATTATCTATTAGTGATCATCGTGGGCGCCGGGAGGCAAGGGGATGCCCCCTGGCTTTAGACAATTCAATATAGTGTTGTAACATATAGGTACATTACATACCATTATCTTATGTAACAATGGTTAGGTCGTGGAAAAAGTAATTGAATGAATAAAAAAATTGAGGTCTGGGTTGTTGTCCAAAATGGATGACCTAATTGTCGATTGATATCAGAGTCTTCCTTTACCCTTTCAGTCCCTTTCCCTGAACATTGAGCATGCACAGATCGCCGGTTGGTCTCGTGGCGAGTGATCCTAGGTACGTAATGAAACGGTCGCGGGTTCGAATCCTGCAAGGTGCAATCATTTGTGTGATGAGCAGAAATGTTTGTTTCCGAGTCATGGATGTTATAATATTCATATCTATGTATGTTTATCCGTTGTCTAGCACCCATAGTACAGGGGTATCCTAGTTTGGGGCTAAGTAATTGGTGTGGAATTGTCCCGAATATATTTATTTATATAAATCGTGTAATGTATGCACTTTTACATTTTTAATTTGTGCTTGTTAATTTTTAGCCGTAGGCTCGAATACTTAAAGTACCTTTACAATCTATTTATATATACTTATAATAAAACTGTAACGGGTGCAATTCTCTACATTGAAGATATTTTGAATATTTCTTTTGGGTACTCTATATTCGATACTGAAGCCAAAACTGTTTTTTTTTTCATTGTTGTCTGTCTGTCTGTCTGTCTGTCTGTATCTTGGCTAGGCAACATGCCAAAACTACTGAATGAATTTAAATGAAACTTGGTATGATTTAAGTTCATACTACGAGGTAGGACATAGGATACTTTTATTCCCGAAAAATTAAAGGGTTCCCGCAGGATAGGCGTTGAAAGTTGTTGAAAAGAACACGTACCACGTTGAAACTTCTGGACGGATTTTATTGCAACTTGGCACAGTCATAGTATATATAATGGGTAAAAATTAAGGTTACTTTTTACCCCAAAAAAATAAAGGATTCCTGTGTGATAATGTCCCAAATTCTGTAAATTCAAAAGTTTTTTTTTGAGGCCTTTCGATATTCAATACCAAAGCCAAAAATGTATTTTTTTATTTTTTGTCTTTCTGTCTGTCTGTCCGTCTGTCTTCTGTACTTTGGCAGTGCATCGCGCTGAAAATACTTAATGAATTCAAATGAAATTTGGTATGATTTGAGTTCACACTTCGAGGTAGGACATTGGATACTTATCATCCCGAAAAATTAAGGTGTTCCTACAGGATAGGGATGGAAAATTATTTAAAATAACACGTAGCATGCTGAAACTATTGGACGGACGTTGATGCAACTTGGCACAGATATAGTTTATAAGATGATAATGGGTTCCTGTGGGATATGGGTCCAAATTCTGTACATTAAAGATATTGTGAAAATATTATTTTGGAGGTTACTCTCTTTTCGATAATGAAGCCTGTACGGTTTTTCATTTTTGTCTGTATGTCTGTCTGTCTTGGCCGTGGATCACGCCGCCAGAACTATTGGATGAATTCAAATAAAACTTGGTATGATTTGAGTTCATACTACGAGGTATGACATTGGATACTTTTCATGTCGAAAAATTAAAGGGTTTCCGCAAGATAGGGGTTGAAAGTTATTAAAAAGAACACGTATCACTCTGAACTGGATGGATTTTTTTATGTATATTCACACAGTCATATATCTATACTTATAATAAAGCAATACGTACGAAAAAGGCTGCACAAAGAAGACAAATAAAAAATGCTCTTGGGTGTTTAAAAAAAGGTATATAATATTTTAAAAACTGGTGTAATTGGTATCTCAATCCGGCGAATTAGAAACCGAGCAATTGATAAAAGTATTTATGACGGCTGAAGAAATTTTGATCCAATGTTGGTATATTATTGGTCCTGGAATAGCCCATTATGGTACTTTTAACTTAACAAGTCCACGCGTGCGAAGCCGCGGGTACAGCTAGTGCGTTATATAATTTATATTATTTTATTCTTTGCGATTCGAGTGTTGGGCGTACACCTGCATGACCTTCAATGAATACCGTTCGGTAATTCTGAGTATAAGGTATGCCACCCTGCTCGAAACGCTTTCGATCTTCACAATGTTGTTGACGACGGACTTGTGGAAGAGAAACCCGATACCGTGTTGGGACTGCTGGTCGCCCTCCCGGTAATAGAGTAAGTTGCCGGAATTGAGGGTCATCGTATCCTCTCCCTCTCTTCGGACTTCTGATGATCCTATAATACCCCAGCGCAATTTACTTACTCTTCTTCCAGCTCTATCAACTTCTCATCGGTCCTCACGGTGCGTGCGTTGTATGTTGCCAGGTCCAGAGGTCGTGGGGGTTGGTAGCTGGATCTCTGACGGGGATTCTTAGCACCGTTCCTGCTCCTGCTCCTGCTCCGCCGTTACCGTGGCTGCTACCGGTGCCAGGAATAATGGAGCTGCCGGGGACTGGAGCCGTCTTTGCGGTGTGTCTATCATATTGGGGGGTTTGCCATAGTCAACAAGCTTGGCAGGCGGATTAGTGACCGCAGTGTTACAAATATGCACTGGGAGGAAGCTGCTGCCCATCTTCCAGTGTGTATGTTAATAAAAATACACATCTGTTTTTTTCCTCGCAAGTTTGTTGAAAAACGTCGTATGAAACGCGTGTGTATTGATCATTACTCACTATCGACTCCCTTATCGCATTCGCCGTTCAGTTTGCATTGAATGTAATAGTAGATTACTGACACTCGCTCAAGTGATTTCTTGCTGCACTCGAGTTTTTAGAGCCCTCACTAAATCTAACACTTGGTGCAGCGATAAGTCACTTTCCTCTCGATGCAGTAATCTACTATTACATTCAATACACATTAATACGGCTCGCACAAATAATACCACCTCGAATAAAATGACTAACATAGCACACTTGTATCATAATGTACTATTATACAACTACAGCAACAGTAGATTAAGGCATAGACACTTATAAATGATAAGATGACATTATAATTTATTAGAATTTTATTTTATTAATATAAAACGGTTGTTATCTTAAACAATAGTCTGATTAGAAGCATTTACATCATTTTTTTTTTTTCAGCAAGAACGGCCCGAAAAGGCTTCTTCTTTTTCAAAAACTGAAAACCTAATGTATAAAAAAGTATATTTTTTCCTTCAGCTGTTTATTCGTCAATACTCACTATGTCAAATTCTTAGCGTTCTATCAGTAAATCTGAATTGCAATAGGTCCAGTAGTTTTTACGTGATGCAAAACAAAGAGACATACAAACAAACAGACAGACACTATTTATTAAATATTATTTTCTTGTCCAGTAGCTCCTTTTAAGTACGCTTATATATATTTTATTATCTTCCTTGAACCACAGAATAAATAAAAGTACCTGTACACACTTTTTGTTGCTTACTGCTTCATTATAAGTATAGATTCTCAATCTAGCGAATTACAATTACTTACATAGTAATCTCTTATATGTATAATACACTAGCTTTCGCCCGCGAGAACACAGTATATTGCGAAATAAAAGCAACCTAAGTTCATCTAGGACATGAAAACCAATGCAAATATATAGCACCAACGCTCATGATGCTTTTTGACAGACTTGTTATTATTTCGTGTCCAAAGGCATCATGTCATTCAGTTCCTTACAGCGAGTAATGAACATTTCCCAGTTTTCCCACGGCAACTTATCATTTTTTTCGGATAAAAAGTATCCTAAGTTGGTCTCTATATTGTACAGTACCTATAAAACGAATAATGAAAATCGGATCGGCTGTTTTGGCGTAAAAAAAAACCCAACACAAACGTAAAGACAACGGTCTCTTTTAAATATTGGTGTGGATGGTGTAGATTGGTGGATATTATCAAAGACATAGAATAATTATATACTGGGTGTCACCCAGGTGATATCCTAAGTGATGCATCTCGACGCATCGGCCTTGAAAATGACCCAAGGTCCTGTTTAATTATCAAAGACATAGAATAATTATATACTGGGTGTCACCCAGGTGATATCCTAAGTGATGCATCTCGACGCATCGGCCTTGAAAATGACCAAAGGTCCTGTTTAAAACCTTATTGCCCCGGAACCGATTGCAGTCAATGTGGATCTATTGAAGTTGTGTTCGTTATGTGTGTCCTTTCAGTCATGACCTACGGAGCTGAAACGTGGTCAGTCTAGTCCAAAACATTTAAGGTCGCTCAGTGAGCTATATAGAGAGCAATGCTGGAAGTTTATTTGAAGGATAAGATGCGTAGATAACCAAGGTAGCCGACATAGCTCTAAGGATAAGCAAGCTGAAGTGGCAGTGGGCTGGTCACATTTCCCGAAGAACTGATAACCGTTGGGGTAGACGAGTTCTCGAGTGAAGACCACGTTTAGGCAAACGTAGTGTAGGACGCCCTGTGGCCAGTGAAGTGACAACTTGCGAAAAGCGACAAGCAGAAACTGGATGCGGAGAGCTGAAGGCCGAGCTCACTGGCCTGCATTCGGATAGGCATACGTCCAGCAGTAGACAAGTATAGGCTGATGATGATGATGATGATGTGTTAATTATAAAGCAGGCATGTTCAAGTCTCGAGTAAATAGGTATCTACTAAGCAAGCGTGATACATCTTCGGCCACATTGACGCTTTCCATTAGGTGAGATCATGGTCAAACGGTTGCTTAGTCCGTCTTAATAAAATCTTACAACCTTACTAGGTTGTTAACTTTTTTATTATTTTTTATTACGGATTAGGCAATCGTTTGACCACGATCTCACCTGATGGAAAGCGATGATGTGGTCGAAAGTGTAGCACGCTTGCCTAGTAGATACCTATTCACTCTTGACTTGAACACACCGGGGTTATAATTTACCGGAAACACTGACGAGGGTAGGGCAAAAAAAAACACAATTTGAATCTTTTTTTTTATTGCAATTCGGGAAATGGAACCAGCCCACTGCCACTTCAGCTTGCTTATCCTTAGAACTATGTCGGCTACCTTGGTTCTCTACGCATCTTATCCTTCAAAGCAACTTCCAGCATTGCTCTCTCTATAGCTCACTGAGCGACCTTAAATGTACCTAATAAGCCATTTTTTTTTTTAAATTAATTTTTTAATTGAGGCTCAGAACTGAAAATCTGCTAATGTTAATACCGATACCACAACAAGAATTTTGACACTAATTGTTATTGTTAAACATTGTTTCCATCTATATTTGTGTTTTCTTTGGTCTTTGGTGTTCCAACAAACAGTTTATCTATTATAGCCGGATAATCAAATTCAGGCTAGTGATCAGTGTGCGGCAATACTCAAAATTAAACAGAAAACTAAGAACGCCATAAATAATTAAGATAGGTGAAGTCGTAGTCGTAGATTTCACATATCAGCACTGAATGCCAGCTTACTTTCTTGAAAGCGTTTCATTTTTTAATTTCATTTAATTTTAATGATTCAACTACGTAGCATATACGGCTCGTCGTTCACTCTGCCTGCTTATGGTCTGAAATTGCTAATCTTATCAATGTTATACAATATACACTATTGACATACATATACATAAATGTTTATTATCAAATATCTCACGCTTCTAAGGTTCCGTAGAAAAAACTTAATTTTAACAAAAATACTTTGAGGTTTTTGTTGCATTCGTAGTTAGAGAAAGGAAAGAAAGATTTGTATTTTTCGTGAAAGCTACTTGACTCTAGTTAGTAAGTTTTTGATTGCGTAAGCCCAAAGAACGACACACAATTTAAAATTGATAGTTAATTGTATGTTTGTTGAGGCATAGTATGTTCAAGCCTTGCAAGCCGAATTAGAACCACATCCTCTTTTCCTACAGAGTTGAATTTTTACATATTGGTTAAGTTCCAACGACAATACACTTACATGGTAAACATGACCTGAATCGACATCCAAGATTAGCTCCAGATAAAGGAACTCTTCAACGATTAGCAGCACAGACAAGAAATGTTGTATACACATTTAATATTTATGTATTTTATTGCACTAAAAGAGTACAAAAGGAGGACTTAATGCTATAGCATTTTCTACCAGTCATCCACATATGGTACATGAGAAGGGATGTAGGCGTGCATCAACAAATCGTAGCAAGAAAACAATTAAAATTGTATGGCAAAGATACGAGTAATAGTAATAGTAATATAACTACATAATCATTATAATAATACATACATTTATAAAATTTATATAAGTTTATAATATCAAAGCAGCAACAATTGTAAAACTAGTATAAGTTCCTAGTGATATAATACAAGAATTGTTAAACTATAGAAATTACTATTTAAAATATGTTGTTCCGACGAATCTATAGATTGTACCATTGATTTTTATAAACTTAATATAACAATGCAGTGTATGTTCAACCTAAGATAATAAATGATAATAATAAAATAAAATAATAATAATTCTAGTTTTAAGTTTAATTTAGCTGCTAATATACCTTGTTTTTTTGGGAATTTAATATTATTATAATTATAATTAGATACATGATAATGATACATTTAGATAAAATACTCACATTACGACCGGTTGGTCTAGTGGCTAGAGATCCTAGGTACGAAAGCGAACGGTCGTGGGTTCGATTCAAGGTGCATTCATTTGTGTGATGAGCAGAAATGTTTGTTTCCGAGTCATGAATGTAATATTCTTATCTAAGTATGTTTATCCGTTATCTTGTGCCCATAGTACAGGGTATCCTAGTTTGGGGTTATATAATTAGTGTGGAAATGTCTCGAATATATTTATTTAATTATTACTAATTAAAAAAAAATTGGCTAGTACCCTCACTATAATAACTATAAACACATATATTATAATATAATATAATGATATGAGTGAAAAACATTTGTGAAGGCAATGAAGCCTTTTATTAGTGTTCTCTGACAAGCTGTTTAACAAATTTAATTGTGATAGGCCGTTCCAAGTTACTTCATGACATGGCTACTGCATAAAAGCTTTTATGTTAAAACTTTTTTGACCAACTTATTATGTATAAATATGTAGTTATGATACAGTTGCTTTATGGCCGGTTACTACAACTTAAAGAGAACCGTGTTTGCTTACTGTCCGTAGGCTTTTGACATAAACGCCATACAAAAAACGTCAAAAAGTAACGAGACGTTGGAAAAGCACCTCGTTTAATTTTTATAGGAATGGGGGTAAATGCACATGAGACATCATCTCATTGTCTCATTGTCACTGTCATTTTTCTTATAGCGTTGTATCAGGTACCTTTACCTACTTTCTAGTTAATTATGGCCTTTTTTAATTTTGATTTCGGGAACCCTAAAATACACTTACCTAGACTTTGTGAGCCTGATGTTTTTTAAGCAAATGTACGTGTTCGTATTTAAACTCGTTGCTATAGTTGAAAATATAGGAGCTATAAAAAACATGGTAGGCGTTTATATCCGACTTACGTTTTTATTATGTAGCTTAAAATCTAAACAAAAAACACGCCTGCCTTACCAAAAAAGAGCTTTTGCCAATAAATCATATACTGTTGGAATGTGCCTAACAAGGCCTTCAATTTTTATACCTATATTGTAAAATTGTATAAATTCGTTACGATAAGCCCCACGATTTAATTTATTTTTTATTTTTACTCATTTTATTTTTAAGTTTTTAGTTTTTTTATTTAGCTATTTCTAAAGTGTACTGTGTTCTAGTTGTCAAGCCCTTTTGATACCTATATGGAGGGGATTGACAAAAATAAGTGATCCGCCATTTTGTGGTGGTGGCTACAATGGATTTAGAATTTTCATGGTGTACTGTGTTCTATTGGCCGTGGTGGTCTCGGCTTGGCCGTGTCGGTCTTGGCTTAGAATAAGACTCCTCTCAATCCTCCCGTGGATTTCGTAAGAGGCAACTAAGGGAATACACACCGGAAAATGGGCAGCAGCGTCCTCCGAGTACATATTTGTAACACTGCGGTCACCAATCCACCTGCCAAGCGTGATGACTATGGCAAACCCCCCTCCCCTCCAATATGATAGACACACCCCAAAGACGGCCCCCAGTCTCCAGCGGTTCCGTTATTCCTGGCGCCTGTAGCAGTCACGGTAACAGCAGAGCAGGGGGTGCTAAGAATCCCCGACAGAGACCCAGCAACTAACCCCCATGATCTCTGGACCTGGCAACATACAAAACACGCACCTTGAGGACCGATGAGAAGTTGATTGAGCTGCAAGAAGTTGTAAGTAAGTTGCGCTGGGATATTATAGGGTTATCAGAAGTCCGAAGAGAGGGAGAGGATACGATGACATTATTAATGTAGGGTTTTCATGATAATAAAGGTAAAGGTAAGGTTCGAAGAGATGGGTTTTCAAGGCTAAAATAAATCACGAACACGAAGGCGGGAGCGAAGCGTAGCGAGGTCAACCTCTCTAACCCATCACGGCCAAGTAGGGCTTCCGCCCTTGCCTTCTATTTTATGATATAATCACTAACGTTTGACCATATCATGAGGTAGCCATGCGTTAAGCTGCTCATATCGTCAAACACTGATCATTCATTCATCTAACCAAACCATTTCATGATGTCACCGATAATTTAATATAAATTTAACAGTTTAATGATGTGGCCAACCATTCAATGTGATAGCGCCACGACACATACATCGATAGATAATATAAGTACATTAACAGTGGTGAAAGAGTTATTTAAATATCTTGAAATATTCGGAACTCCACTTTTGCGCAAATTATGCTGAATTTTCGAAAACAACATAATTTGCGGGTCGTATGCGCTGTGAGGGATGTATGGGGAGCTTAAAACGATCTCAATGCTTCAAGCCAATTTCACCTATACGCGGTCATCCTGCTGGATAATGAACGAGGCTCTGGCGACCGACAGAAGTCGGTATAACCATCCCAAAAACAAGCGTAGCCACATGAGAAAGGCCAGTGATGGGCAGCAGCGTCACTGGTGCGAGAAGCTACGCCCTGCGAAAATAAAGTTTCCTAGACTTCGTGTACCTGAAATTTTCTAAAAGCAAATACACTAGTTGATATATTAATTCGTTCGTATCGCTGGAACCAGGATCTGTAAAAACTAAGGTAGGCGTTATTTATTTTATTTTGATAGGCCTTTCGCGTAATTATACTTATATGGCTTTATTTGATAGTGTCATTATTTCTCATGCCACAGTGGTTGTAAAATTCTGACAGCTTATCTTCATCAGAGTTACCAATCACACTGGCGAAATTTGTAGGGCCCATTATTATTTTCCTAAAAAGTTTTCACGTTTTATTATTCCACTTTTCTTCATTAGCCCGAAGTATTTTCAAAGGAAAATATTTAAATTGCCCTTTGTCCCGTATGTTTGTTTATCAATATAATTAATTTTAAATATCTCGCCAGAACTCTCACTTCGTTGTTCCTTAGCCCCACTCACATACTCGACCTTTCACTCCGCGCTTGGGAATTTCAAACGGGGGTACGACGACCACGTGTACGCCGGTGTCACATTTTTTTAATCGACTTCTTTGTATTTTGTGTCGGTGTGCTCTGATTTCTGCCGCCCTGCTCGCCTGCGAAGACTTCCGTTTCGTTCGCTACGCTCGCTATCCAGCCTCGCAAGCTAATGCCAGCGAATTTCGTTCTGTATAGCAGTGTTTTATAGACATCAATGAAAATGAATGATAATGAAAATTTATTGGTAGCCCATGCCAATGTCGGATGTCAAAAACATTTTATACAATTAATTGTTTAAAAAAAATATAATAATGTAAAACAATATTTCAATAACTTATTCTATTCATCCCTTTTCTCCATTATTTAAATAACATATAAACAACAATTTCAATTTTTGTTTGAATATCGCGACGGAAGCTGCACTCACGATACTATCAGTTATTTTGTTATTTATACTGATGGACCCATGACATAAACAGAAATTTCAGACTTTCTTAGGCTATGGGCTATGGTCTTTAGCTTAATTTACGATGATGCGCTCCAAGCTGCTCAAACAAGTGTTTGTTTTCGTGAATGAAAACAGCGACCTGGTAGACGTATATATATTAGTAAGTGTGAGAATACGCTCGGACTTGAAGTTCACGGCTTATCCGCACCCTAACCTACCGGCCCTAAGGAGAAGGAGGAATTCATTAATTTCCTTCTCATAGATTAGCTATGTATACTGTATAGTATCATATTATTTTATATGTAACATAAGATCTTGTACAAAATGATAATCTGTCTCATAATAATAATACAGAAAATGTAATTGTTGTCTAAATTCTTGAGTCAGTGCATCCTACCCGTCATGAGCTATAGAGCCGAAACATGGGCACTCACGGTCAAACTATTCCACAAATTTAAGGTCGCTTAGCAAGCTATGGAAAGAGCTATGCTTGGAGTGTCTCTGAAGGACAAGATTCGTAATGAAGTGGTATCTCGGCTTTATTGACCGAGCGAGCGCGAAGCGCGAGCAAAGCGTCTCTGTTTCAGCTTCGGCAAAATTTATTTCGTATGTCTGGATGTATGTCCAGCTGTTCTCCTCTACAAGTTGGTATACAACGCGAAACTTGGTATACAAGTTAAGCGAATTTTTAGAATTTTTAGTCGTCAGAACTTGGAGGGGTACCTACTTCCCCCAAAAAAAGGGTAAAAAGTGGGCTACTGAATATCTCCACCTTATTAAATATGATTTCAATGGTTCTTTTTTTATTTGAAAGGTAGTAACTTAAAGTTAGTCTCATAAAAAAATTGGTGAAGATCTGATGAAGAGCTTCGTCATGATGAGCAGAATAGCTCCTCAAAATGCAGTAAATTTGCCTTTTACCTACTACGTAGGGATTGATGGAGCACCTTGGTTGTTAATGTTAGTTTTACAATTAGGTAACTAGATGGCGCTACTGTGCACCTCTAGATTGTTTGCAAAAAAGTTTGTACGCGCGAGCTCTACAGCTCGCAGAGCCACTAGTTATTATTCTTTAGGATAAAATACTGAACACAATAATTAAGAGTCTCCTTTAATTTCCAAGCAATTTAAAAATATACAACTGGACCATGTAAATTTTTTATTATTCAAGCAGTAATATTGTTTTTTTTGTTGTTGTATAACCATGGAGCATATTTATTTCCTTAATTCAGTTGACTGGACAACTGAACCGTACTACGGATCCGTTCTACGAAAAATGGATCTGACAGAGAACCAAGGTAATCCACAAATAGCTCTAAGGATAAGCAAGCTAAAGTGGCAATGGGCTGGTCACAAACAAGTAAACACTAAGCATTGCCATACAACGAGACAATCCTGCCAGTATTTTGGAAACATTGCCCACTGGTAGCGGCTTGTAACAACAACAACAATAGACCAGTGAGGTTATGACAGAACTTGGTATCAATCAGATTGTCACATTTTTCATAGCAATTTTGACTCTATCGCAAGGCATTAGTGATAGCGATATTGACAATCCGATTGAAACTTTTTTCATAGCAATTTCGACTCTATCGCAAGTATCGCAACGTACTAATGAATTTGACGACTTAAACCGATATGAACAACATTGCGTAATAGCACTGCAGGGCCTGCAGTCTCGACATTGACAGCGATTGCTTTACAACCGAAATCGGTCGCAAACTCCGATTATAACGTATATAATTTGGTAGTCTCTGCCAAGTATCGATGTGAATCATGGTCAATGTCAGTACAAATACCTATGAAAATCGATACCCTTTGACAATAACTGTCAAACCTAACAGTTGTCATCGGAATGTACCGATTTTGGTTGTAAAGCAATCACTATCTAGATGTCGAGACTGCAGGCCCAGGCTCCAATATTTATGGGTTTTTTCCATAAATGTGATGGGTCAACCACAAACCCGATGATGTGAAACTTTACATATTATACGTTTTTGAGATCTTTATCTCTGCATTATTTACACAAAAACGTGATTAACAGTATTTCATTCGATACATTTTCTTATCAAAAATTACGTTATTTTCTGTGATATTTTCTTTTTTCAACTCGACAACTAATAAAACAAAACAAATAAAACTGTTCAGGTCCAATTGTGTACATACATTGAAGTTTCTTATTTTTGATCCTACTCTATATTCGATACTAAAGCTAAAACTGTTTTGTTTTTCATTTTTGTCTGTCTGTCTGTCTATCTGTCTGTATTTTGGCCACGCATCACGCTGAAACTACTGAATGAATTCAAACGAAATTTGGTATTTTATAATCCTATGTTCTAACATAGGATACTTTTCAACCCGAAAAATTAAAGTGTTCCCGCAGGATAGGGGTTGAAAGTTATTTAAAAGAACATTTACTACGCTGAAACTACTAGACGGATTTAGATGCAACTTGGAACAATCATAGTTTATATGATGTTTTAAAATTGAGGATACTTCTTATCCCAAAAAAATAAAGGGTATCTGCTGGATAGGGGTCCAAAGTTATGCTAATTTTGAAGCAATTAATAGTATTTTTTGGAGGATACTCTATATTCGATACGGAAGCCGATACTAATATCTTATTTTTTTTCTGTCTGTCTGTATCTTTTCGGCGCATCACACCGAAACGACAAAATGTTTTTTTTTTGTTTATTAGTTCACAACTTGAAGTATACACATTTCTTAGTCTAAAGTCTTGCGTAATATGACAAAAACACGGTGTAACTCCTAATATAGTGAACACAACACGCAGTTTGTAAGCAATGTTAAAGTCGAAGAATATTTCATTCATTTATTATGTTTCATTTCATACATTTCGAAATAAAAATATGAATATATGATTTGAGTTCATACTACTAGGTAGGACATTGGATACTTCTTATCCCGAAAAAAATGAAGGGTTCCTGCGGGATAGGAGTCCAAAGTTATGTTATTTTGAAGTAATAAATATCTGTCTATACTTAGAATAAAGCACTAAGTACACGTCTACACAAAACAATTTAAAAAAGAACGGTCAAGGATACTTAAAATAAGCTACTGAACAAGAATGTATCACTTTTTAAATCATGTCTGTCTGTTTGTCTGTATGTATGTTTGTTCGCGCATCACGTAAAATCCATTGGACCGATTGCGATGCGGTTTTCATTGTTGGATAGCTTATGGTTTGACTTAAAAACTGGCGTACTTGGTATCTCAATCCGATGAGGAGAAGTCGAGAAATCGATAAAATCTTTTAAACGCCTGTAGGAATTTTGAAAAAATGTTGGTATATTGGTATTTTAGGTCTTGAATACTTACTTACTTATTTTCCAACAGATCTCGATATCATAATAACTAATTAACTGATATCGCTCGGCGTTCCCACCGGATCTCGAGATCCGTTGCAATTCAACTGAAAATTAGATTTTGTTCCCATCGGATCTCGAGATCCCACGCAAGTCAAATGAATATTATTTTTTCTTAACATCGGATCTAGAGATCCGTTATCCTATGGGAAGAAAAATTAATATACAGTTGAGTTGCAACGGATCTTGAGATCCGAGGGGATAGCAGAGCGATATCAGATATTTAGTAATTCTGATATCGAGATCCGTTGGGAAGTGCCCTGGAATAATACATAGAGTAATTTTTAATTTTTAACCCAGAGAAATGACAACGCGTGCGAAACCGTGGGTACAGCTAGTACCTGCGGCACGGACGACCGGTTGGTCTAGTAACTAAGAGACCCTACTACGAAATCAATCATTTGTGTGATGAGCAGAAATGATTGTTTTCGAGTCATGGATGTAATATTCGTATCAATATAAGTTTATCCGTTATCTAGTGCCCATAGCACAGGGCATCCTAGTTTGGGGCTAGGTAATTGGTATGAATTGTCCCGAATATTGTTATTATTAATATTTTATAGAAACATGTAATATTTATTTATTTTATTATTATTCAGCCTAGTTTGTCCCACTGCAGGGCAAAGACCTCCTTCCATGAATCACGATCTAGGGCTTTGTCTTGCCAGTCCTTCCAGTAGAAGTCCATTTCATCCCGCCATCTCCTTCTGGGCCTGCTACGACGTCGTTTAACGTTGCATGGGCTCCACTCAGTGGTGAGTTTAGCCCACAGCTCGTCCGACATGCGGCAGATGTGTCCAGCCCAGTTCCAGTTTAAACTAGCAGCTTTTTGACCAACGTCGGCAATTTGGGTCTTGGAGCGTAGTATGCTGTTTCTGATGCGGTCAGATAGTTTGAATCCCAGACTACTGCGCTCCATTGCTCGCTGGCAAACCCCTAGCGTGTGCTTTTGATGTTCTGTCAAAGACCAAGTTTGAGCACCGTAGGTGAGGATGAGGAGAATGCATATGTCCATATAATATAATACATACACATATAATATTTTGTGATACGAATACATGCATCACAAAATATTATACTAAAAATATAACTTACTTATAATAAAACTGTAACAGAAACAACAACAATTTCTGTACATGGAAGATAAGTTGAGTTGTTTTAGGTTTCTTGTTATTCTATATTCTTCTGTCTGTCTGTATCTTGGCCGCGCATCACGCCAAAACTACTTAAAATTAAATTTGGCATTATATGAGTTCATACGACGAGGTAGGACATTGGATACTTTACATTCAGAAAAATTAAAGGGTTTCCGCAGGATAGGGGTTGAAAGTTATTTAAAAGAACACGTATCACGCTGAAACTACTGGGTTGATACTACTTGATGCAACTTGGTCCAGTCATAATTTATATGATGGGTGAAAATTGAGGATACGTTTTATCCCGATGTAATAAAGGGTTCCTGCGGGATAGGGACCCAAAGTTATGTTGATATTATAGTAATAAATATAATATAATAAAATGAATTTAAACTGCTGTAGTAAAAACAGACAGTAGTTTTATTGCCGTCATAATGTTGTTATTATTATCAGGGGCTGCCCTGCCAAAAATGGAATTATGCCAATACACTGCGTGCCGCCACAGAATATATAATAGTTAATACTGCAAAAAAAAACACGCCTGCCCTGCCAAAAATGGAATTATGCCAATACACTGCGTGCCGCCACAGAATATATAATAGTTAATACTGCAAAAAAAAACACGCCTGCCCTGCTAAAGATGGAATTATGCCAATACATTATAAACAGTTGGAATGTGCTTATCAAGGCCTTCAACTTGATACCCATATTGTAAAATACGTTTTATTTTTTTGCATTTGATAATGAAGCCATACTGCAGCCAAATTGTTTTGTTTTTCCACTACAACTACAGCTAGTGCAGTTGTTTTTCACGCCTTGTATTACCTGTGAACAACAGAAATTATGTATTAGAAATATATCATAATTTAAAGGTAATGTGTACGTTTAAATAAAAAAACACGCGTAATCTACCTGCTTGTCAAAATCGGACAAATAGGGGCGACGTTATGGTGGAACATCCACATACCCACATACATACATACATACATACATACATACATACATACATACATACATACATACATACATACATACATACATACATAGACTGTTAAATTCATTGCCATTCCCTTGCTTCGCCGTACTCGGGTAAAAATAAAATTTGGTTTAAAAAGCTCAGTTTATTTTTGACTAGCTGCGCCCCGCACCTTTGCACGCGTACAAATTTGTACTTCCTGTCTTCCTCCCCCTCCAATCTTCTCCACCCCCGTCCCCTCTAAAACAACGACTCCCGGCCCCGCCCCACAAAATCTGAGTAGGTTAATCATGTTTTTTTTCATTTACTTACGTTTCCAATGCGCATAGAACCTTCTAGAGGACGAGATGAAGAAAAAAAAATTGATCGAAATAAGTCGATCCGTTCTCGAGATATTATCAAATAAGTTAGTTTAACATAATTAAAAAAAATAACTTTTAAGCAGTAGAAGCAGCATCGTGAATATATTATATCACATTTAAATGCGTATACAATATTTCGTGTCTGTGCTGATAACCGTTGAGGAGTTCCCTAGTCAGGACCCAACTCTGAGAGCAGCAACCATGTAATGGTAAAACTTACAACCGTTAATCACAATAAAATGCGTACACATAATTTTGTGTCTGTGCTGTTGACCGCTGAAGAGTATTTTTATCTAGAGCTAATACTGGATGTCGATTAAGGTAATGCTTAACATAAAATTGCATTGTCATTAGAATTGAAACAACATGTAAAAATTCAACTCAGTAGGATAAGAAGAAGTGGTTCTGACCACTTCTTCTTCTGTTTTTTTTTTCTTTTTTATTAAATTTATAATGTTTGTTTGTTAAGGTCAAATCACCTAAACAAACATACATTACACGTTAAATAAAGGCTTTTAAAATTATTTTCATTTGTATGCTGCTCTACTTAGCAGCTTAGGTTAAAGTAAAATACTTTTTTGATTTTAATGAGACACCAACAATAATACCATGGTACAAAAAACCTTCTATCGAGTCGTTGTTCCACACCAAAAAGATGAAGTTGGTTGACCCTTCAAGGGTTGTATTTGGTAGAAGAATCGGCATAACAGAAGTCAGCAAGACAGCGGTGACGATAAACCTTATAAAACGGGTTTCCCCACTGTTTTTATTTATCCATAGATATTGTTAATTCCGAGCTAATTCAATAAATAATTGATAACTTTAGATTAAGTTATTACAATTAATCTATCTGTATTTATCTTCACCGTCATCAATAAAAAACCCATTCTTATCAAGATCATTCTTCACAGCGATAAGACGTGCTGTTTTGAAAGAAAAAATAAAACTTAATCAGAAAAGAAATATTTGAGCTATATTCCAACAAAAAAACAAAGAATTACGGTAATTATTATTTATTGAAATCTTTGAACAATGAATATATTAATATTCTAACAATACAATTTTGTACAATAGCTTATCGCTATTAGCAATTTTTTACAGGTTACCTTTGGATGGACAGGAATTGATAGATAGATCTAACGGTTACTGGTGTTATTTATTATGCTTTAAAGAAAAGAAAGTGAAGGGAAGGTTATAAGGGGTAGAGGGAGGGGTACAATCAATTACTAATCAGATTTTTATTGAACGCTAATTTACCCAAGCCAGCACGGGAATGTGAAGGGGAATGTGAAGGCTTTTACTAAATATTTCAACTCTATAATGTGTTAGAACTTTTTGATGTAGGGCTTTTTGTAATAAGTAAACATAGCGGACTTTTTGTTGAACTTTTTGAGAACAACAATGTTTATTTAGTAGTACGCTTGGTGACTTTGTAGTTTAGTGTAGATGTAGTGATAGTGATACAGAAGCATTTTTTATACTGATTATTTCCAATTTTGCAAGTAAGTAGATTAAAAAGACATTAGACTGGGTATTTTTCTAAAGTAATTGTAAAATAATTAGGTTTATCAGATAAAGCAAAAATCTGCACTTTATCACCAAATCCATCCAAAAAAAAACGGACGGTGGACGGTGAAACGTTGTCTGTTTGTTTGTTTGTTTTAACGCAATAACGGCTGGACGGATTTTAATGAAGTTTGGAATGGAGATAGCTTATACCCTGGAATACAACAAAGGATACTTGTTATCCTGGAAAATTGTGGGATTCCACGGGAAAACTGGAAAATGTTAATTACTCGCTACAAGGAACGGTTGCCATGGAAAAGAAATAATAACAAGTCTGTCAAAAAACATCTAGGCGTTTTTAATATCCTAGAAGAACTTAGGATGCTTTTTTTCGCGATAAACTGAAGTCCGCGCGGGAGAAGTCGCGGGCAGGAAAGCTAGTACCTACTATTGCCGATAGCATCATAACCTAACCGTTGCAACCATATTGCACTAAAATAGTGAAATAATTTATGTATATTTTTGGACCACATGTATATGTGATGTTTAAAATTTTACCTTTTACCGGTAAGATAGTTACTTACAAAGTGCATAACAGCAGGAACACAAACATTTTCAAACATGCATGTGTGATGAAAAAATACTTTGACACAATATATGAAAAATAATATGCGGGAACATTAATGTGCATACTATCAGGCGTAATAAAAACAGTGAGATTTATTTTATCTTATCGATTCATTAATGTCTAGTATAATGAGGCGATTGGGGTTTCCCAATATACAGAATGCGTGAAAAGTATTGATAAACAGGAAATGACTTTAATTACATGCGCCATAGGCACTCGTAATATGGAATTGTCTATGGCCATGGGGTAATTGTTATTAAAGTAAAGTACCTAAACGTTGTCCCCCAACCAAAAATATTTGCATGTCACATAGCACCGATTACTATGACTGACTGCTGGCTCGATGTTAGAGGCTGTGACCAGTGCCAGGGTGACTCCGGTGGTCCCCTTTACCACAATAGCATTGTCGTCGGTATCTGCTCCTGGGGTGAATAGTGCGCTCTTGCTCGATTCCCAGGAGTCCATGCTCGAGTTTCCCGGTACACTGCTTGGATCCAAGCTAACGCATAAATTATCGCTTTCGAATAAGTTTAGCATAACAAAAACATATATATATATATGTATATAATTTACTTCACTTCATCGGTTTATTCTATTCGTTATTAAGACATCAATATACATAAATTATATAAACCTATCAGCTGTGCACCGCGGCTTTTTTTGCAAGAATATCTTTCCGAGATAAGAAGTTAAAAAATAGACTGCCTCATGATTGACAGTTGAAACATGCCATGACAGTTGACGTACTGCAAACACGACGCACACACTCAACATTTTATTAACTAACGCTTTAGACCTCGTTTAGTAGTGTAGGACGCCCAGTGACCATATACTCGTAGATCAGTTCCCTATAGGGAACTCGTCTACCTCAACGGTTGTCAGTCTCCATAGCTTGCTGAAAGATCCTTCATATTTGTAGACTAGTCTGACCATGAATGTCAATGTTTCGGCTCCGTAGGTCATGACTGGTAAGGACGCACTGATAGAAGACTTTTGTCTAGACACTGAAATAAAGACGACCACTAGACCTAACGAAGCTTGCCAAATGCTGCCCAGCTGAATTTTTCTGTTGGCTTATTGGCAATTGGGTCAGAAAAGTTTTGTTTTTTCTTACCCAATTGCAAACTTTGTCTCAGGTTACTCTTGGAAAAGTTCAAGAGCTATTGACTGCAATGGTTCCTTATTGAAAAGATCATTAAACACGGTCTTAGCACAAAAATCATTTCATTTCAGCACAAGCCATGTTTTAAATATATTTTGAATCTCAGTTTTGAGTATAGAAAATAATTACAAACATATAGTGGCAATGACATATTTAGGTACTAAAATATAATGTTTGGAAATTACTTTATGTAAAGAAAACTTTTAAAAAAAAGTGTAAGTATATACGAAAAACAGTTCCCTATACAGGAGAATGTTGCATAGAAAATAGCAGTATAAATATAATTTTATAATTGCTTCGATTACTTTTAATCCGAATATTGTAAATTACTTGAAAATTCACTTAATAATAGTAATTATTTAATGTACACATTAATCGGCTGTATTCATAAAATAACGTTAATTGTTTTACTATATAAATTTTAGAAACAATATTTCGTATGAAATTTGGAAACATACACTTTAATAAAACTCAATTCAAACTATGAATATTATTTTACATCATACAACGATGAAATAAACTACTAAATCTCCTTTCAACTAGCTCACTTGTGTTGTGTCATGAGCCGTATAGAAGCCACTTAGTAAGGACTAAATCAACAATATAATACATCAACAATAAAACGTTATCAAAAACTTTCATAAAATTATTCAACTTGAAAGAATCTCACATTCATGATATACATGAATGTGAGATTCTGGTGGTACATTTTTATTAAAGGCAATAATTTAATTTAATTGAATTCGAAAAAACCCACAACAATAATTGTGATAATCCTAATTCAACTGATTATTCCACAATTTATCAATCAATACCATTATTATAAAAGTGAAACGTTGTGTGTTTGTTTGTTTGGGGTTTTTTACGCAATAACTGCTGGACGGATTTTGATGAAATTTGGAATGTAGATAGCTTATACCTTAGAATAAAACATAGGATACTTTTTATCCCGGAAAATTCCACGGATTCCGTGGAAGTTAAGGAAAGGTTGCCATGGAAACGAAATAACAAGTCCGTCAACAATTATCAAGAGCATTGGTGCCACAGATTAAGTTAACAAGCCACGGAGGCCATAACCAAGAAGTCTAAGTCTACTTTTGCATTGGTTTTTAATATCCTAGAAGAACGTAAGTAGGATGCTTTTTTCGCGATAAACTGAAGTCCGCGTGGACGAAGTCGCGGGCGGGTAAGCTAGTTACTACATAGTCATATATTATTAATGGTTCTCTAATGTGAAGTTATGTTTTACAGGAAAATTAAATTAAATTTAAACATTTGAGCTTCAAAGTCAAAGTATTTTATTGTAAACTAGCTGCACCCCACAGCTACGCCCCCGTGAACAGTTTGCCACCCCCGTCAATTTTAAAATATCCCTCGTAGTGCACCTATACTCAAAGAATATTCCCCCAAAATTTCAATTTTCTAGGTCTACCGGTTTAGGCTGTACGTGCTGTCAGTCAGTCAGTCAGTACTGTATCACGATACTGTTTCATAGGTATAGAAGATAGATAGGAAAGCTAAGTAAAAAAATCAAGTAAAAAAATAACATCTCATAAACAAGGAGAATATTATGAATAGATCAAATCAATAAAGTTAGGTAATAGGTGTGAGTTTGAAAAGGGAATTTCTTTTCATGTCCCAACTCCGAGTTGAATCTCGCACAGGAAAAGGAAATACCTTTCTGACTCCACCGGTGCTTACTTTTATGTATTTATCAAATACAGTGTTTATGCTGTTTGTAAATCATTTTATATGTCCCTAGAATGTTTACGAGTTGCTTGCTTGCTTGTCGTATGAGATAGTGCTGGCCTCTGGTGTCAGAGTTTGTCAAGCCGCCCGAGGGCCTCTGACATGGCCTCTCATTCGAGTTTAGTATACACCACACAAAATAAGTCTCAAAAAATTAAATTATTATAGAAAATATAAAAACAACAAAAAAAAAAGTACTTGTTTTTTTGTCTGTTAATGTCATTTTTTGTCTTTTTTCTCATCTATTTTTGGAATGGTATTTTATATACCTTTATTTTGAAACCTCTCTGGAAAGGTTTTGCTAATGTTTGTGTCCGTCGGAAATGCGATATATTATGGCAGCTAAAAGCCGCCATATTACTTTTCTTGACACTTCATATATCCTTTACACACGTCCTCTTTTCCATCCTTCCTCCTTCCTTTCCTTCCCATCGTCATCATCCTTTTTTTCTCCTTTTTATAGATTAGATGAATTCAATGATACCTCATTTATCAAAATCCATCAAACCGTTTAGGACGCACCAAAGAAACGTACAAACAAACATACATGCTACCCAAACACAAAGGGACTGCGGAGGGCCGCAGTCGGGGAAAAACACAAGAACTCAAATCAAGGTATGAAAATTATGATGATTATTATTAATTCATTTATTGATAAAAGATACCTTCTAATATAGATAGCGGCAGTAATAATATACACCATGTTTATATACAATTTCTTACTTTTACTTTGTTTTTTTAGAGTTCCGTTGTCAAATAAACCGTTTCGTCATGTCCGTGTGTCCTTTGTATGTTACAGATATTTTATATCGACACCAGAACGTGATAAGGTAAAAATTTTGCATTAAAATTTGGCACATTATATATTTATAACCACTACGTTTTTATAATAAATTTATATAATATTGAATCCCATTCATCGAAAGTAATGCTTTTTTTGTATCACACTCCGTACCCTTAAAATAAGATTCGAAATACCACAGCACAATTTATATTATACTAAAAAAGCCATAGATTTGAAAAAAAATACACCAAATAGCATAAATATTAACTAAAAAAAAACGGATGCTCATATGTATCACTAGCAAAAGTTCAACTGTCATTGCTAAAGTTACCGAACACTATATCAGATAACTGCTGCTCTATAATCTAAAAGTATCACTGAATTAGATAAAGAGACATGATTTAATCATATAAATACGGAACGAAAACCAATGGATAGCATACTCTTGTATTGGACAGTGAAGCTTAACGAAGATGCGTACCATCGTCTTATTGTTTTTGGGCCTTGCGGCAGTGGCTGGTAAGTTTATTACAAAGTATACCTTAGTCATAAAGTAGATAGTAAATAAAATTATTTGTATATTTTCAAACAAAATGTAAAAAAAAATGGATTTTTATTTCGAGCCATAATATATTTCGTAAACGCTGGTGGTCGAGGGTAAGCGATGGTGGCCGAGGTACGTGCTTGCACAATCCGATAGCACCCGGTTCGAACTACATAATTGACTTATTTCATAGGTTATGCAGACTCCCCTTATAGTTCAAATCGGAGCAACCTGACTCCTAGGCCTGCATTTTCTTTAGATGGATACTACCAAATATTCCCGTATCTGTGTGAAATCGCGCCGTCGAGACAGGGTAAATTTAGTGATGGTCACATGACGAATTTGATACCTAAACCTATACTCAGAGGCTTGTGACGTCATCGGTGTTTCTACAGGGTATATCTACATCTACCTACATCTACATTAATATTATAAAGAGAAAAAAATTGATTTTTTGTATGTTTGTAATGGATAAACTCAAAAAATTACAAAACCGATTTTAAAAATTCTTTCACCAATAGAAAGCTTATCATCAGCGAGTAACGTGGGCTATATTTTATTTTAATGAAACCCCAGTTATCAAAAATTTGCCCATAAAAACGGAACGGAATGACATGTTGCCGTTGAAATGAAAAATAACAAGTCAGTTAAAAAGCACCACGAGCGTTGCTGACAAAGAATTTGAATTACGTTGACTGGCGTATTTTTATTTTAGAAGTTACGATGGGTATAAAAATGCTAGAAGTAAGAAAATTGCCGCGGTGTGAGCTCTGCCCGTGTGAAGCCGGGTCTCTAGTTTAGGATATATGCGTATTTGAAACCTGTACCTAATTCCATTGCATAAAAGATGGCGCAGACGTGGATTACATCAATCCCAGATTAGCAATTTTTCATTTTATTATTAGTATTAAGTTGGTAAAATTGGTTATTATTACATAAGGTTTTCAAATAATTGTAGCTGTCCCCCGTAACCCACAAAGAATTGTGGGCGGGTCAACGACCACGATCGCCCAGTACCCCAGCATGGCATCGCTGCTGCACACTTGGAACTTGAGCACCTACTGGCAGTCCTGCGGCGGTACCGTCATCAACACTAGATCCATCCTAACAGCTGCTCACTGCCCTGCGTAAGTATAAATATCAAAATGATAGAATTCTAAATTCTAGCTCTCACAAAACTTATTTGTATATACACTTCATATTATCACAATAGTACACTTATATTATAAACTAGCTGTACCCGCGGCTTCGCACGCGTGCGCATTTCTCTAGCTTAAAAGTACTCTAAGTGCTATTCCAGGACATAAAATACCAATATACCAACGTTTGATCAAAATTCCTTCCGTCCCGTCAAAAATATATATAAGTAACCTTATTTTTAAATAAGACCTTAAGCTATCCTACAAATAAAACCGTATCGCAATCGGTCCAGTAGTTTTTACATGATGCGTGAACAAACGAACAGACAGACACGTTTTTTTAAATGTTATATTCATGTTCAGTAGCTTATTTTAAGTACCCTAGACATTTTTTTTTATCTTCTTTGTACAGACTTTTTCGTACTTATTGCTTTATTATACGTAAAGATATTTTTTTACTTTCAAATTAACATAAATTTTAGACCCCTATCCCATAGGATCGCTTTATGTTTTCGGAATAAAAAGAATTCTTAATTTTAACCCATCATATAAACAATGACTGTATTAAGTTAAGACCCAATCCTGAGTGCAGCAACCATTTCATGGTAAAACTTAAAACCGGCTATTATAATAAGAAGCGTAAACAACATTTCGTGTCTATGCTGTTGACCGTTGAAGAGTTCCTTTATCTGGAGACCATGTCACAGTAAAATTTAAAATTGGCTTTCATATTAAATGCGTACACAAAATTTCGTGTCTGTGCTGTTAACCGCTAAAGAGTTCCTTTGTCTGGAGCTAAATCTGGATGTCGATTTAGGTCATTTTTACCATAAAAATAAATTGTCATTGGAAATAAACCAACATGTAAAAATTCAACTCAGTCTGATAAGAGGAAGTGGTTCTAATTCACATTGCGAGATTTGACCTAAACAAACATACATACAAACATTGCAAGTTAAATAAAAGCTTTTTAAAAAAACAGTTTGGTTTCAGTATCGAATATAGGGTAATACCCTCCAAAAACATTATTTATTACTTCAGAATTAACATAACTTTGGACACCTGTCCCGCAGGAATCCTTTATTTTTGCGGGATAATAATTATCCTCAATTTAACCCATCATATAAACTATGACTTGCACCATAACCCGTCCAATTGTTTCAGCATGATACGTGTTCTTTTAAATAAATTTTAAACCAAAATCCTGAGGAAACCCTTTAATATTTTAAATATATAATGTCCTACTTCGTAGTATGAACTCAAACCATACCAAGTTTCAGTTGAATTCATGCATTAGTTTTGGCGTGATACGTGGTCAAGATACAGATGCACAGACAGAAATACATACAGAAATAAGAAGAAAGAAGGTTTTGGCTTCAGTATCAGTACACAATATAGAGTATATATTTCCCTCCAAAATATATATTTATTACTTCATGCTTAACATAACTTTGGACTTGTATCCCGCAGGAACCCTTTATTTTTTCGGGTTAATTATCCTCAATTTAACCCATCATATAAACTATAACTGTGCCAAGTTGTATTAAAATCCGTCCAGTAATTTCAAAGCGGTTAGGGGTTTTTTAAATAACTTTAAACCACTATGCTGCGGGAACCCTTTCATTTTTCGGGATAAAAAGTATCCTAAGTTCTACCTCGCTATGAACTCAAATCATACCAAGTTTCATTTGAATTCATTCAGTAGTTTCAGTGTGATGCGCGGTCAAATACGAACAAACAGACAGACAAAAATAAGAAGTAAAACAGTTTTGGCTTCAGTATCGAATATAGAGAACCATCCAAAAAATATTATTTATTACTTCAATATTAACATAAATTTGGTCCCATATCCCGCAGAAACACTTTACTTTTTCGGGATAAAAAGTGTCCTCAATTTTAACCCATCATATAACTTAAGACGGTGCCATGTTGCATAAAAACCCGTCCATTAGTTTTAGCATGGTACGTTTCGGCGTGATGCCTAGCCAAGATACAGACAGACAGACAGACAGAAAGACAGACAAAAATGAAAAAAAAAAAAAAACCCTCCAAAACGAAATTTCAAAATATCCTCAATGTACAGAATTGGACCCGTTACAGTTTTATTATAAGTACGAATATAGATTCGAAAATAAATGTATCTCTGTTAGTTTCATTCATTTTCATAACTTATCTACTGAACCGAGCTTGATAAATTTGACAAGGAAATAGTGTGCACGCCGAATAAGGATACTAGTCGTTTTTTTTTTAATTTTGATCACATTAAAATGTCCATTCGACACATACAAAGCTTATTAGTGATGGTAAGTAAATTTGGACAATTCATACCAAGTTCAAGATACCCTGTAGTATGGGAAACAACAAAGCCAAAACTGTACTACGGATAATCATACATATATTAGAATATTACATCCATGGTTCGGAAAGAAACATTTCTGCCCATCACTCAAATGATTGCACCTAGCGGGAATCGAACCCGCGACCGTTGGTTGACTTCAATTCAGGGTCACTAACCATTATTCTAATAAGAATGAGTCATCTAAATATAAATGTATTACTTCTCTTTTCTGCAGGGGTGATGCAGTGAACAGATGGCGTGTACGTGTTGGATCCACTTTCGCCAACAGCGGTGGAACTGTCCACAACCTGCAGAGCTACCTCCTTCATCCCCAATATAACGTTGGTGCAGTCCTGAATAACGACATCGCCATCATGCGCACCGCTTCGACTATAACCTATGTCAACAATGCAGTCCAGCCTGGGCTCATCGCCGGTGCAAACTACAACCTCGCAGACAACCAAGTCGTCTGGGCCGCTGGATGGGGCCAAATTGAAGTAAGACGATTTCCTATAAGATAAAGGACCCTCATTTTGCATTTGTTTAATTAATGCCTGAGTAATGTGTTCTATATCTATAAAACCGTGAAATTCCTATTGACCGACTGACAGAAAATGCACATCAAAGTTAACAACGTTTATTATTTCACCAACAGTTCAGGGGTCCCGCTTCTGAGACTCTTCGCCACGTGCAGATTTGGACCGTCAACCAGGCCACCTGCGCGCAACGCTATCGCACCATCGGCGATATCGTCACCGAGAACATGCTGTGCGCCGGTTGGCTCGACGTCGGCGGCCGCGACCAGTGCCAGGGTGACTCCGGCGGCCCTCTCTACCACAACGGTGTCGTCGTTGGTGTCTGCTCCTGGGGTGAAGAGTGCGCCCTTGCGCGCTTCCCCGGTGTCAACGCTCGCGTCTCTCGCTACACTGCTTGGATCCAGGCTAATGTATAAGCGTTTTTGTAAAGTTTTTGTTTACAATACATTATGTTTTTTCTAAACTTGACTTTAACTTTAAATCATTCGTACATCTTCACTTCACGTGGCTACTATGACTGTCCAAATCCAGGACAAACAGACTAAACATGTCAACCTACGTCGAGGAGTGAGACAAGAGGATGTGATATCCCCGAAATTGTTCACCAATGCATTGGAAGACATGTTTAAGACATTGGACTGGGAAGGGCAGGGTATCAACATAAACGGCAAGTACATCTCACACTTGAGATTTACAGATGACATCGTTATAATGTCAGAATCGTTGCAGGATTTGCAGTGGATGCTGGAAAGCCTAGCTGAAGCTTCCAAGAAAATCGGTCTCTGAATGAACTTGGATAAAACCAAGATCATGCTGAACGAGCACGTTCCTCCGTTACCGATTACAGTTAACGGCACTTCTCTCGAGATTGTTCAACACTACGTTTACTTAGGGCAAATCTTACAACAGGGCCGGAACAATTTCAAGAAAGAAGCCAATAGAAGAATTCAGCTGGGCTGGGCAGCATTCAGGAAGCTGCGTCAGGTCTTCTTATCGTCTATCTCTCAGTGCCTAAAGACAAAGGTATTCAATCAGTGCGACCTACTGGTAAAGACTTACGAAGCTGAGACGTGGACACTAACGGTACGGCTGGTCCACAAACTTGAAGTCGCTCAGCGGGCTATGGAGAGATCTATGCTACGTAGTGTAGGACGCCCACCGGCTATATGGAGCGACGATCTGCGCAAGGTTGCTTGTAGATCTTTACTTTAGCTTTTAATACTTACATTGAGGTCGCGCTCGTGAATGAGCCTTGTTTTTTTTCAACCTCTGACCTATTAACAACTAACGAGTTTCAACTTGTGCCTATGTACCTGACATTTATAACTCCATCAACAACCTTTGAGTTCAATGCAATAAAAACATTTGATCTATGGCCAAGATGAGTTATGAAGACTAAATCACAAGATTTAAGTATATATTATTATATCAATTTTTTCGATCGAGCTATCTTTTTCGAAAAGAAATAATTATTTATGTGTGGCTAGGATTATTGTCTCTTTTTCGTGCTATTTGGACGGAACGACTGTCGCAACAGCTATGTTGCAGCGCCCGCTGATATGGACATTTTAGTACGCGACCAGCAAAACAACACCCATAACCACAGTTTTTTCCCTGTTTAAAGTAGAGAGGCTATTTTAGCGTATGTACCTACATATTCATATCAAAGCGCAAGGCACCTTCGTAAACCATAGATATTACTGTATAATAATGTTTATTCATAAGAGATATTTGGTTTTTATTTACATTTTGATTAAAAAAAAGTTGAAAAACTAAAACCCGACTAGGGTTTTAGTGGACATAAGCACATAATAATATATTAAATTCCATTCTCTTCTCTCCACAGGCATGGAAAAAAGTGTAGTCATCCTGTTTTTCAAAAAAGGCAATAATACCCTTATGAAAAACTATCGTCCCATCTCGCTCTTGAGCCATGTCTATAAGCAGTTTTCAAGAGTCATCACGAATCGTCTCGCTCGTGTTTGAAATTTGTCGAGTCTACACTCGACAAATTTCAAACACCGGAGCAAGCTGGGTTTCGAGGAGGATACGGCACCATATACCACATTCACACAGTGCGGCAAATTATACAGAAAACCGAAGAGTAAAATCCGCCCTTGTGCTTAGGCGTCTCGAGATTCTCTTAGGGAACGTTTTAAAGAGATCAATATTCTTACAGTGGCTTGTCAATATATATATGAAAATATAATGTATGTGCGGAAGAATATCAATACCTTTGTTAAAAATAGGGATGTTCATAATTTTAATACTAGAAATAAAAATAAACTAAAAGTGTCTGGATTTCGGTTAAAGAAAGTTAGTGGTTCATATATGGGGAACTGTATACGATTTTTTAATAAGTTACCTGACGGCATTGATCAATTACCAATGCAAAGGTTTAAAACTTTTGTTAAAGTAAATCTCATAAAGAAAGCGTATTACAATGTAAATGATTATATTAATGACAGAAATGCATGGCCTGATGTCTCCAAGCTCTATGATAATAATAAATGATAGCTTCGATGTTAACGTTAAGTGTATGAAATGTTCAAAGTACTTTGTGAGATGTCTCAAACATACCATGAGATCACGTTGTTTTATACAACATAATTATCGATTTAGAAGTTTTTACCTTATTTTTTCCAGTATGATTGTTTGATGTTTGTGGGATATCTCATTGTCACTTTTACCTTTTATATTTGTAGTTTACATGTTTTGTTATAATTGTGACATTTGAAAAAACATAAAGAATGAACAAATATGGAAAAAATACATCCCGTAGAGTTTCTTGGTGCTCTCTTCTCTAACGGGTAGAGTCAGAAGGGTATTTCCTTTTCCAGTGTGAGATTTAACTCTGTTGGCACATGAAAGGGAAATTTCCTTTTCAAACTCAAAGAATACTTAGTTTATCTAAATTTGGATTGATTTGATCTTTTTATAATATTTTATGTATATCTCTTTGTTCGGGAGATGTTAATTTTGACTTGTAAAAGTGCTATTATTTTTGCCTATTTACAATAAAATACTTTGACTTTGACTTTGCGTTTGTGGACTATGGGAAGGCTTTTGACTCCATCGAGACCTGGTCTGTGCTAGAGATGCCAAGTCGAGTTCGAAAAAAGCGGGTGGGGTTGTTTTGGAGCGCACGGCCGTTTGTTTTTCGTGAAACGTCTACGCCAGGTACAAATCGCGAGTTATACCGAATTGTCCCACCTATCCTTACACATCTCCACCTAATCCCACCTATCCATAGCCATCCCCATAAATTCGTTCTATCCTCTTACAGACTTTCTTTTTTACCTTTTTCGTATTTCTGGTCTTCTGGTATTAGTGTAGAGAAAAATTATTGTCAGCTGTCAAATGAAATGAAGTTCTCGATGAGATCTATCCTTCATGTAGAGAAACTACTATTCTAGGAGCAATATTTTCAGAGTTATAGCCCTTTTAAGTTTAAGAGCTGTCATGCAAAACGAAGATATCGATGAGATCTATCACTTCTGTAAGGAAACCACTAGTCAGGGATCAATAGTTTCATAGCCCTTTTAAGATTGACAGATTTCATCCAAAGCGAAGATATCAATGAGATCTATCTCTTCTGTAAAGAAACTACTAGTCAACGATCAATAGTTTCTAAGTAATAGCTGTTTTAAGTTTGACAGCTGTCCGACTTTACACAATAAAAAAAAGAAATCTGACGTAGAAGAAATTGCTTTTTTCCGTTTTTCCCCCAACTTTCCCCACCAACTTTCCCCACCAACTGTCACTTTGACACCTGTCACTTCTTTCCACAACTTCCCTCACCCACTGCCACTTTGACACCTGTCACTTCTTTACCCACCTCTCCCCACCCACTGCCACTTTGATACCTGTCACTTCCTTCCCCGCCTTCCCCCACAAACTGTCACTTTGACACCTGCCACTTCCTTCCCCACTTTCCCTCACCCCACTTTCTCCCACCTTTTACCCACTTTCCCCCAACTTTTCCCAACTTTCCCTCACCTTCCACCACCTACTGTCACTTTGACACCGGTCACTTCTCCTGACATTCAATTGTTTTTCTGATATTCATTTATTTTCTGACATTCAGTTGTTTTACTATCAGAAGTACGATTTTTATGCCAACCTGAACTTTTCGGCAGCTATCTTCAAATTTTTTTAATGAGCGGTTTTCAAAGTGTCATTTAAGCATTATTTATTTCTCGCTAGATGGCGTTGGGGACCTTTTTTTATTACATTAGTGTGGTATGACATTATGCGTTCCCTTGTTTATGGAAAGTTGTGCAACAAATTTATTACTTACTAGCTTACCCACCCGCGACTTTGTCCACGCGAACTACAGTTTATCGCGAAAAAAGCATCCTACTTACGTTCTTCTAGGATATTAAAAACCAATGCAAAAGTAGACTTAGACTTCTTGGTTATGGCCTCCGTGGCGTGTTGATTTAGTCTGTGGCACCAACGCTCTTGATGATTTTTGACGGACTTGTTATTTCGTTTCCATGGCAACCGTTCCTTACAGCGAGTATTCAACATGTTCTAGTTTTCCCGTGGAAAAATCCACGGAAATCGTTAAATTTTCCGGGATAAAAGTATTCTATGTTTTATTGTAGGGTATAAGCTACCTCCATTACAAATTTCATCGAAATCCGTCCAGCGGTTATCTCGTGAAAGCTCCACAAACAAACAAACAAACAGACAACGGTTCACTTTTATATATTGGTATGGATAGTATTCACAAGGAATTTATATACTTGAGTATTCATTAGTAGTATTTTCTATCTTCTTGATATTCTATAATATAAATGGAAGCTAATGATACAAAGAAAATTGACCTTTTTATTTAGTTTATCTGTATTAATACAGGGGTAAATAAAATCTAAATACGAGTATGTCAACACCGGAAATGACATAAAAAATAAAACAACACCAACAACTAGTCATTCGTTTGGTTTGCTTGTGGTTATTGTATTTTTACGGTAAAACACTGTTTTACCTACTTTCGATTACTACTTTGAGTTGGTTAGAGTTAGTTACTCCACTGCCATGTTAAAGTTTTAAAAGTATATACCATTATTAAGCCGCGCCCAATTATTTTGTATATTGTGACATAATATATGATTCTATGATGCTGTATAAACATTGTTTCTACAAAGTATCATTAAAATTAAAAATCAATGATGTTTTATTTCTTTAGTGTAATTTCAAACAATCAATGCTCAAAGAGCTTGCAGATAGGTAAGTCAATGTCTCTGGTCTTCCACACACAGTGACACATCATAGAGACTATAATCAACTCGAGTAGGACATTAGGCTTCAGATTGTTCACAATGACCTCCACTAAAACCACCACCACTGGATATGTACTAAACATTATTTTAATGTTATGCAGCACAACAACTTTATTTTTTAAGCCTTCTCCTGTATCAGAGCACTCCGGAACCACCCTGTTATGACACTATTGTATTGCACGGGCGCTTTTGAAGACATCATTACCTTTCTTCGGAATGACGTTATGGCACCTACCCACTAATACCACTTAATCTAGTAAAAAAGTAGGTAGGCAATCTACGCGTAAGAATCGTCTGGGTCTTAGCTGCTAGATAAAATAAAAATACAAAATAATATACTTTGGTGCCACTGGTGGTATTACTGGGGGTGCCACGGATAGTCGGATATACTCATTGAATAACCTTTTTTACACTGAAGGCAAGCCGCTTGTCCTTTGAGCACTTGAAATAAAAGCGTCACTTCCTCAAAAGTCAATTTGGCTTTGAGAGGCAATTTATTAGCGAATGAATGCACCTTTATGCATAGCATACCTTTAGCCCCAGTATCTTCATCTGACGAGACATCTTTAGTATCGTCAATGTCATTAATTACTATCTAGACCTAGGCTCCTCAAGGCTTGCTGCTAGTATTATCTCATTCGTTACTCGTACTTTAAGAAAACAAAGCACGAAACTTTGGATAGATAACCTATCAATTAAATAAGAAACTACTATAAAACTGTGCCCGTGGCTTTGCCCGCGTGGTTACTTCATAAAAGTAGACCATACGTGTTAATCCAGGACCAAATACATATAATGAACAAAATATACATTTCTTCAAAATTCGTTCAGCCGTCAAATAGTTTTTTATCGATTGCTCGATATCTAATCATCGGATTAAGATACCAAGTACTTCAGTTTTTAAGTCAAACCTTAAGCTTTCTAACAGTGAAAACCGCATCGCAATTGGTCCAGTAGTTTTAAGTCAAACCTTAAGCTTTCTAACAGTGAAAACCACATCGCAATTGGTCCAGTAGTTTTTACTGATGCGTGAACAAACATACAGACAAACTAGCAATAGAACAAAGAAACAGACACGATTTAAAAAAATGATCTGTTCTTGTTTAGTAGCTTATTTTAAGCACCCTCGACCATTTTTTTTTATTATCTTCATTTGTACAGACTTTTTCGTTCTTACTGCTTTATTATAAGTATAGATTATATGTATAGATATAGATAGAAGATGAACGAAATATTACAAAAGTCACCGGGTGATTTCTAATTACGAGTGGGGGAAGGCACTCGTACTCGAAATCATATGTATGATATTTTTTCTCATCCAGCGACATTCAAAATTACGACTTTTGGGAAATCGGTGACTATTGGTCATTTCGCTGATATTTAGTCACACAGTGATATTCAAAATACGCACCCTGGAATGATAAGATCATTTAACATGGTCGTTCGTAGCAAAAATAAACATTTCGATTCAGCACCAGCCTAGCTTTGATTATGCTTTGATTATATTTTGCATTTAAGTTTGGGGTGTTGAAAATATTTACAAACATATTGTGGCAAGGAAATATTTGCTTAAATATAATGTTTGGAAATTTCTTCATGTAAAAGAATGTTTTTACTTGTGAATGAATGTGATCACATGTTTTTAATTACAATTGTGTATATAAGAAAAAAAAAATATGCAGGTTAGAAAATAGCTGCATAAATATAATAGCTTCACATATTGTTTACTTTTAATCCGAATTTTAAACAATAATTAATTCAAATATAGTAATTATATAATATTCACAAAAATATAATATTATCGAACTTTTTAGAAATTATATATAGCCATTATTATTGTCGTAAGGAATGTGGAAAAATACACTTTATAGAACGCAATTTAAAATATATACATATATTATTTGACACCACAAAACGATGAAATATGGTACAAAATCTCTTTACAACGAGCTGTCTTGTGTCTTCTCTCAAGCCATAAAACATTTTCTGTTTATTATAAGCTTAAGACCAGGCTCTGCTTTTTAAAGGTTTTTTCCATAAATATCCTGGGTCCTGATAAATTTGAAATTTAACATATGTTTTTGAGATCTTTATCTCTCTAAGACTAAGACAAAAACATGATTAACAGAATTTCATTCGATACATTTTCTTATTAAATATAACGTTATTTTCGATAATATTTTCATTTTTCTACTCAACGGCTTAAGTTTTATATCTAAAATAAATCACAGCAAGAAAATATCGTTTTTTATCTAATGTTTAGACAAAATTTACCTAACTAAATTATTCGCCTGCCAATAAAATAAATAACTTTTGAGACATACGTCATTTAGTTCCGAGATAAATTGTGTGTTCAAACAGCGCTCGTGATATTCAACCTTGTTACGCAGGCACTTCAGTGCTTATTGCGGGTAGCGGGTGGCAGAGTGTAGGGAAGGTAGCAGGGCAGTGGAGAGTGAAAAAATGTAACCTTGGAACCTGACCTTAAAAAGGAAATACAAACAACAATAAAACGTGTCAAATTGAAAGAATTTTACTTACACGAAATAAATTAATTTCAATAAAAACTGCTGTGAGTTTTCACAACACTACACTAATAAGGAACAATGCATGAATATTTACCACATGAATATTTTATGTATCGAATAAAAATAAAATGTCTTATTACAGAAGTATATCTTTATTTTTAGCCACTAATTAATTGAATGAAACTCGAAAACCCCAAAACAATAATACAATTGTGATAACAATTTCTGATTCTACTGATTATAATTCACAATTTATTAATATAAGTATTTTTAATGGTTATCTAATGAGATGTAATGAACTCCAGGTAAATAAAATGAAATTCATACATTTAGGCCTCAATACCTTTAGTATATTGTTAACTAATTGCGTACCGCAGCTTCCCCCGCGTGCATACTTTGCCACCCCCGTCCGACCCCTTAGGGATATAATTTAATTATTTCTCTGGGCTAAAAGTAACCTGAACCAGTACTAAAAGTACCTATAAGGTACAAAATACCACATTTCCTTCAGCCGTCAAATTGTTTTTTATCGATTGCTCGGCTTCTGCTCTTCGGATTGAGATACCATGTACGTACACCAGTTTTTAAATCTATACCTAAATTATACAAAAGTGACCACCACATAGTAATCGGTCTAGTAGTTTTTATGTTAAGCGCAAACAGACAAACAGACAGATAAATCACACGATTTTTAATAACGTTATATTATTATTGTTCAGTAGCTTATTTTAATTTCCATAGTTGTTTTAAGTATCTTCATTGTACATACTTTTTGGTACTTACTGCAGTTTTATAAGTACTAACTTTGCCCGCATGGTCATATCTTGGGGTTATGATTACCCAATGTGCTATTCTAGGAATTAAAACACCAATATTAAAAAATCCTTCAGCCGTCAAATAGTTGTTTAGTGATTGCTCGGCTTCTACTCATCGGAACGAGATACCAAGTTAACCAGTTTTTAAGTCTAAACCTAAGATATCCAACAAAGAAACCGCATCACAATCGGTAATGTAGTTTTTACGTGATGCGCGAACAAACATACAGACAAACAAACTAACATAAAAACAAATTAACAAACTAACAATCAATCAAACAAACAGACATACACGATTTAAAACTTGTTCTATTCTTGTTCAGTAGCATATTTTAAGAACCCTAGACTTTTTTAAATATATTATCTTAATTGTACAGACTTTTTCGTTCTGCAAGTAAGAACGAAAAAGTCTGTACAAATAAAGATAAAATAAAAAAATATGGTCGAGGGTACTTAAAATAAGCTACTGAACAAGAACAGATCATTTTTTAAGATCGTGTCTGTCTGTCTCTGTTTGTCTGTTTGTTTGTTCGTTTGTTAAACAAATAAACAAACAGACAAATAGATCCGATTTTTAAAAACGTTATATTCTTGTTCTGTAACTTATGCTAACCTAGCTAGACCATTTATTTAAATATTTTCTCTGTACAGACTTTTTGGTACTTACTGCTTTATTATAAGTATAGATAAATAGTGTTTTATTACTACGTGTTTTTTTACTGTTTGGAAATCATTTTCTTCGTGCTAAAAACGTTAATGAGTTTAGTACATACCATACAAAATAAGTATCGAAAACATAACTAAAATTATGTAAATTATGATTAGTATAATAAATTAAGATTATTATAATAAATTATGATTAGTATAAAAAATATGTTTAGTGTAATACATAGGTTTATGTATAAATAATATTATAAAAAGTTGCTATAATTAAATAAACCATGTCTATATACCTATATTATCTTTTAGTTTTTCTTAGTTTTTTCCGGTTTCGTAGTCAAACAAACCCTTATAGTTATGTCATGTCTGTCTGTCCGCTCGTCTGTCTTTATGTCAAATCCATTTTATTCAGACACAATTAACACTATACGATTGAAATTTGTTTAGCACATGTACTAATTTGAAATTCGGCACATTAGATATTTAAATCCGAGGTGTATACAAATATAATATACAGAGGGTAAGCAAAGGTGGGCGTGTAGGTGAATCTATTTGGAAAATACAAATTAGCGTATAGAAACTGGTTGGTGTTTATTTAATCGTAGGATATGTATTTATTTTTTTTGAATTTTCCGTAATTTTGACTCTTTAAATCTTATCTTGCTGTTTTTGCATCGTAATAAAAAAAACACAAAACAATTATATTCTATTCCAAAAGACATAGATATGAAAGAATGCCGTAAAATGTTATTATGCATAAAATCACCAATTAGTATTACTTATAATTAATTTAAAAAAAACGGATACTCTTAACACTAGCAAAAGTTCAACTGCCATTGCAAGTGACCGAATACCATATCAAATAATCGCAGTCCTATAATCTATCAATGAATTTGATAAAGATTTTGCAGTGATGATTGAATCATATAAATACGGAACGAAAACCAATGGATAGCATACTCCTGTGTTGGACAGCGAAGTTTAACGAAGATGCGTACCATCGTCCTTTTGTTTTTGGGCCTTGCGGCCGTAGCTGGTAAGTTTATTTCAAAATATACCTTAGTCGTGAATACAATAATTTTCACACCATCTGCTCGACAATGTTCAATTACATATCACACAATCTCAACGTAAAGTAAGTCGTTATATACTAAAGGATATAATGTTATATGAAATTCCCAAGGGAAATAATGTGATTTGAATTTGGAACGCTAAAATTCGTATGACTCTTAGTTTATATACAGGCATTTTTTTGTTTGTCTTATGAGGTAGTGCTGGCCTCTAATGGCAGAGTTTGTCAAGCCGCACGAGGACCTCTGACATGGCTTAACGACTGCTATTAATCAATAACAGCCGGGACCGACAGCTTAACGTGCCCTCCGAGTGCGGAGTGATGAAAAACCGCACATACCTCAGAAAAGTCATTGCTGCGGAGCCTATATCGTTATCGTTGGATTCTAAATTGCACTATAGAACCGTTAGGCCACCATCGCTCTAAAATACGGGCATTGTAAAGAGAGCTTATTAGAAATTTGAACTGACCACCATAGGCAAAATACGATAATAAAAAAAAAGGCGAGTTTGCAAAGAATTTGACACAAATGACGGTGTTTGGTGGTAGTGTAACAGTTCAGTATTTTATAATTATCAAGTTGACACAAAAATGTCGTCGAGCGATAGTGATTTGACTCCAGGAAAAAAACAACAGATAAATACGAGTACGAAAGAGCCTATTAAGATTTTAATCAATGGAGAACAATAAAATAAGTCAAGACTGTATCATTTTAGTTTATTTCCAACACGTAGCATCAACTCGAAAGCCAAGCAGTCTATGGTGCATGTATTGTTTTTATTGTCTCGCAGAAGGTATGAAAAGTGGAGTATTCACCTCGGGGATAAAGCCTATTTTTTTTATCACGGGCGGCATATTGGACCCCTCGCTTCACTTGGAACTCCAAATAAAGACACTGCTTTATCACCTTGGTGCATAATCTACTATTGTTTATTTCAAACATAACGAGGGAGCATTATTTGGAATGCTATTTTTAGCCAAAATGTGTGTGGTGAACGCTCGTCGTCGAGGGTAAGCGGTGGTGGCCGAAGTACGTGTTTGCACAATCCGATAGCACCCGGTTCGAATTTCGGCTCTACATGATAGACTTATTTCATAGGTTATGCAGGTTTTTACAAAAATAGTAAAGGAAAACATAGTGTCTACCAAACCAGCCCAGCGTCATTCATAATGGTCCACGATCTGATGTCCCAACGGTAGAAACCTCACTGACTGATGATGATGATTATTATGGCAAATGTTTGATATATCCAAAATGGTTGGATATAAAATTATCTGTTACGGATCGTTTAAGCGTTTATCCTAAATATACCTGTATAAACTCCCCATAGATTTGTGGTCGGGTATGGTTAGTATGACGCTCGTGAGATATTGGAACTCTTCATCTTACCCTATTTTGAGTGTTACAGCAGGATATGAAGAGATCGCTTTAAGCAACAAGACCGCCCATTGTAACGGGTGTTTTTTTTTAGAGGCATTACTTTGAAATGGAATAAAACAAAGATGATTTTTTAAATTGACATGAAATTTACTGTATTCGAAAGATAATCTTCTGGCATTATAATTTAAATATGACTTCTGGCATATGACCGCCACGGCTGGCTCGGACGTAGTCCAATCTGGAGGTTCAATTTTCGATGACCTTTTCCAACATTTGTAGCCGTATATCGGCAATAACGCGGCAAATGTTGTCCTCCAAATGGTCAATCATTTCGGCCTTATCGGCGTAGACTAGCGACTTCACATATCTCCACAGAAAATAGTCAAGCGGCGTTAAATCGCAGGATCTTGGAGGCCAATTCACGGGTCCGAAACGTGAAACTATACGGTTACCAAACTTTTGCTTCAATAAATCAATTGTGGCACGAGCTGTATGACATGTTGCCCCATCTTGTTGAAACCACAGCTCCTGCACATCATGATTGTTCAATTTATGAACGAAAAAGTCAGTAATGATGGCTCTATAGCGATCACCATTGACTGTGACGTTCTGGCCAGCATCGTTTTTAAAGAAGTGTGGACCAATTATTCCACCAGCCCATAAAGCACACCAAATAGTCAGTTTTTCAGGATGTAACGGTGTCTCAACATATGCTTGAGAATTATCATTACTCCAAATACGGCAGTTTTCTTTATTGACGTATCCATTTAACCAAAAGTTAGCTTCATCGCTAAACAAAATTCGCTTATGAAAATCGGAATCAATGGCAATTTGGTTTTGCGCCCATTCACAGAATCTACGCCTTGTTAGGTGATCGTGTAGCTTCAATTCTTGCACGAGTTGGATTTTGTAAGCACGCAAACCAAGAGCTTTCCGCAATATCTTCCATAAAGAGGATGGACACATGTCCAACTCCTGTGCACGATGGCGAATAGACTGATTCGGGTCTTCCTCTACGCTACGCTCTACAGCAGCAATGACTTCTTCTGTAAGCACTGTACGACGCCTATGTGGATGTGTATTATCATTTAGAGTAAACATGAACCGAAAACGTTCCATAGTTAATCGAATTAATTGCTCTGATGGACGATTATGTTGACCGTAAAATGGACGTAGTGCGCGATACGTATTTCGAACAGAACCATGACTTTCAAAATAAATTTGCACAATTTGGAAGCGTTGTTCAGGCGTCAGTCTATTCATGTTGAAATGCCAAACCAAACTAAACATAAATCATTTGACAGCTGACAAAATGGCCGCCAGTTAAAAAAGTGTTGCCAACTTAAAGTTCTATACCTTTAAAAAACACTCTTTACTACCAGAGTTTTGCTGAATGAATGAATGATAAATGTTTTTTTATTGCCAAAAGAAGATTAATAAAAGTGAAAACAAAATAGGGAAAAACAAACGATAAAACATCAAACATGATTGTTGGCGAACCCCAATCTAAGGACAAGGCCTGTATCGTAAGCTTTAGTGGCCAATTTACCAGATAAGTTTGTATCATTTAACTAAAACAAAAGATTATAATTATAAGGAAGGTGTACAGTAGCAATGCAAAAGACGCAAAAGTATGGTCTGATTTAGAATATACGCAAAACAGAATCTATAATATTATATTGTACCTCTACCTACACCTAACTAAGACCTTATACCACCTATTTATAACTATGTCGGGTATGTTTTCTTCAAGCCATTGCGGCGGAGCGCTTTTGCGCCCGCCCCCCGTCCGGTGACGCTGTAGAGGTCAGTTATAGACCAATAGCACAAATACTTTCTAAAAAAAAAAACTTTAAGAACTGGTAATTATAATAAAGAGTTTCTTATCGTATCGTATGGCCAGGATCGCTTATCAAAGCTTAGAATATTTACGCACTCAAAGGTTTGTGACGTCATCGGTGTTTCTACTTGGTATATCTATATCTATCTACATCTACACTTATATTATTAAGAGGATTGATTTGTTTTTTCTTTGTATGTTTGTTAATTAGATAAACTCAAAAATACAGAAGAGATTAAAAAAAACTTTCACTTATAGAAAGATACATTATCAGCGAGTAACATGGGCTGTATTTAATCCATAATAATATATAAAAGTGAAACGTTGTCTGTTTGTTTGTTTGTTTGGGAAGCTTTCACGCGATAACGGCTTGACGGATGTTGATGAAATTTGTAATGGAGATAGCTTATACCCTGGAATAAAACATGGAATACTTTTTATCCCGGAAAATTGTAAGTTTCCACGGGAAATCTGGAAAATGTTGATTACTCATTGTAAGGAACGGTTGCCATAACAGAATGGTCTGTGGTTGCCATGGAAACGAAATAACAAGTCTGTCAAAACACATCAAGAGCATTGCTATACCTACATTTGCATTGGTTTTTAATATCCTAGAAGAAAATACGATACTTTTTTTCGCGATAAACAGTAGTCCGCGCGTACGAAGTCGCGGACGGGAAAACTAGTTTTAAATAAAATTAGAGATTTTGAGTTTAGAATATACGTATATTTTAAACCTGTACCTAATATCCATTGCATAAAAGATGGTGAAGTCGCGGATACCATCAATTACAGATTAGCAAGTAAGATTTATTATTCCTAGTATTAAGTAGGTAAAATAGGTTATCAAGATATTAAATTTTCAAATCATTTTAGCTGTCCCCCGTAACCCACAAAAAATTGTGGGCGGGTCGACGACCACGATCGCCCAGTACCCCAGCATGGCATCTCTGCTGTTCACCTGGAACTTGAGCACCTTCTGGCAGTCCTGCGGTGGTATCATTATCAACACTCGAGCTGTCCTAACAGCTGCTCACTGCCCTGTGTAAGTACTTTCAAAATGAAAAACAAAAAGAATTCAAAATTCTAGCTGTCTCAAAACTTATTTGTGTATCACACTTCACACTATCACACTTTTAATATAAATGCGAAAACTGTCTCTCTGCCTGTTTAATTTCATAGGACCAATGTTGATAAAATTTTGCAACGAAATACTTGCATGACGAAGAAGCTTATACCTAGTCTATTTTTTTTACTTTGGATCCCAATAACATGTCCACGCAGGGCGGGCAAAGCCGCGGAGCGCACCTAGTGTTAATATGTAAAATAAGAATGAGTCATCCAAATATAACAAGTTCTACTTCTCTTTTCTGCAGGGGTGATGCAGCGAACAGATGGCGTATCCGTGTTGGATCCACTTTCGCCAACAGCGGTGGTACTGTCCACAACCTGCAGAGCTACCTTCTTCATCCCCAATACAATATTGGTGCACCCCTGAACAACGATATCGCCATCATGCGCACTGCCTCGATCATAAGCTATGTCAATAACGCAGTCCAGCCTGGGCTCATTGCCGGTGCAAACTACAACCTCGCAGACAACCAAGTCGTCTGGGCCTCCGGATGGGGCGCTGTTGCAGTAAGTCGATTTCCTTTAAGATAAAATACCCTCATTTAGCCTTCAAACCGATGGACCTAGAGATTTGAAATTTGGAGGAAACATTTTTTGAGCATTAAGGTTTTTTTTTAATTTCCATACCTAGGGAGATAACGGGGGTAGCAAAGTTTAAACGCGGGCAAAGCCTCCGGGGACAGCTTGATGTTTATAATGTTTACTATTTTACCAACAGTTCGAGGGCGCCGGTTCCGAGACTCTTCGCCACGTGCAGATTTGGACCGTCAACCAGGCCACCTGCAGGCAACGCTACTTGACTATTGGAAGGATTGTCAATGACAACATGCTGTGTTCCGGCTGGCTCGACGTCGGCGGCCGCGACCAGTGCCAGGGTGACTCCGGCGGTCCTCTCTACCACAACGGCGTCGTCGTCGGTGTCTGCTCCTGGGGTGAAGAGTGCGCCCTTGCTCGCTTCCCCGGTGTTAACGCTCGCGTCTCTCGCTACACTGCTTGGATCCAGGCTAATGCATAAGCGTTTTTGTAAAAGAAAAGTTTGCAATACATTATGTTCTTTATAAACTTGAATTTTAACATCTTTTATTACATGATTTTCGTACATTCTCAATTTAGCTTTTAATACTTACAATGAAGTCACGATCGTGAATCAAAGAATGAGACATTAATATTTTTTCACAACCTATGAACGATTTTCTATTACCTATCTACCTGCTATTTATGACTCCATCAACAACGTATATGAGTAACTATACTTATAATAGAGCAATATGAACGAAAAAGTCTGTACGAAGAAGATAATTTAAAAAAAACAGTTAACAGAGCAGGCCGGGTTTCAGAGAGGATACGGCACCACAGACCACATTCACACAGTGCGTCAGATTATACAGAAGACCGAAGAGTATAATCAGCCCCTGTGCCTGGCGTTTGTGGACTATGAGAAAGCCTTTGACTCTATCGAGACTTCGTCTGTTTTGGAATCCCTGCAACGATGCTAAGTTGACTGGTGGTATATCCAAGTGTTGTGATGTCTGTATGACGCCGCAACAATGACCGTCCTAGTACAGAACCAGGAGACTAAGCATATCCCCCTGAATCAAGGCGTGAGATAAGGGGCCGTTATTTCTCCAAAATTGTTCTTAAATGCATTGGAGGATATGTTTAAGACTCTGGACTGGGAAGAATGTGGCATTAACATTACCGGTGAGTACATCTCACACAACATTCGCCGATGACATAGTCATTGTGGCGGAAACGTTGAAGGACTTGCAACAGATGTTGGACAGCCTAGTTGATTCTTCTCAACGCATTGGTCTCCGGATGAACTTGGACAAAAAAAAGGTTATTTTTAACAAACATGTTATTCCGGAACCAATTGCTGTTAGCGGAACTGCTCTCAAAGTTGTTCAAGAGTATGTTTTCTTGGGGAAAACTTTGCAACTAGGTAAAAACAACTTCAAAAGAGAGACCCGCAGAAAAATACGGCTGCCGAAGATCGGGCCAATGGCGTGCAAAAGCAAAAAGGCCTCTCCAAAAGGAGAGGCCTATGTCCAGCAGTGGACTAACATGGGCCGATGATGATGATGATGATGAAAGTATATTCTTATGAGAAGAATGGCGTTTGTACAGCTATTAAAAAAAAAACAAAAAAAAAATACTACGGTCTTAGTGTACTTGTACACATAATCCTGCCTTTGCTTCGCCACAGTCGGGTAAAAAAGAGCCAATGACACTTTTGCGATGAAGACGAAATGATTGATACCTCGCTATAGTCCAAATTGGACCAAAAGGGGCGAGGCGCTATGGTGGAACATCTAAAACATACATACATACAGAAACTGTAAAGTTCATGACCCGTCCTTTACTTCGTCGTAGACGGGTAAAACATGTACAAAAACAAACACAGATATATAAAAGCACAAATAGACTGTTAAACACATTTCCCTTTCTTTGCTTCGCCGTAGTCGGCTAAAAATAGTAATAAACGTGACGAATAGGAGAATTATTTATATTCTTTGTGCAATTCGTGCGTCAGATATGACATACCTTCGAAATGAATATGCAACAGGTGACATTGAGATTCATACAAAATTTGGTTCCCAGCCTTTCGATCCTTTTCCCAATTTGGTACCCATAAAGTAAACCGACACTGGTCCATTAGGACGGCATATAGTCGTGATTCCACGAGACTCCGATAGACGACCTGCAAATGCATAGGCCGCGATATTGGATGGAAGAATCTGTTATCATTAAAGGATCCATAAAACATATTTTATTTCTATTTCCTAAAACCTGAGTAGCACAGCAGGGTATGTAGGTATGCAGCTTTACGTTTTGGACAAGATTCTCGTTAAATAACCTGTAAATATGTATCCATAATCAATAAAGGTTTCCTACCAATTTGTTGTACCTCGTGAACTCGTTGAACTCGTGTGACAATCCAACTAGATCATGTACGGCAGCCGTAACAACTGTTCTTTGTTACCTGACTACAGCGAATCAAGGGAAGGGATTACCCTAAACAGAGTTAAACAGTGCGTATGTATGTATGTATATATGTATGTATGTCACATACATACATAATTAGCGTTGCCCCAAGTGGTCCGATTTTGACTAGCGAGGTATCTATCGATTCGTCTTCAGGTAACGAGTGTCATAGTTTGCAATAAAGTTCATAAAGATACCGATAACAATCGATATGTTTGGTAGTGTATTTGTATACTTGTGGCGATCTCAACCGTCACATTGAAATCAGCGAAATCGTCGGAAGTGAATACTTCCCGTAATGATAGATAGATAGATAACTCTTTATTGCACTAAAGAAACTTAAATTATGGCACATTAACAATGACCTTAAAATAGTACAATCGGCGGCCAATGATGGACGAGCTTCAACCGTTGATAAGATATTCCTACCTACCTATCCACTCCCACACCTTCACCTCCACTACTTGTACTATAAATTTGTGCCTCCACATACTCTTTGCTACTGATCGCTAAATCAATATGAAAAACATCAGTATAGTAAGAAGTGTAGTATCTGTACATTGCGACCTATTTCGGTTGAAAAGCTTTTGCTATCTATGTCGAAACTGTTGGCCCTGGTAACTCCATCTGGCCACAGGGCTTCCTATACTACGTTTGTTCACTACAGAACTCATCTACCCCAGCGGTTATCGTTCTCCATAAATAGCTGAGGACCTTAAATTGGTAGACTAGTCTGACAGTGAATGTCGAGGTTTTGACTCCGTAGGTCATGACTGGTAGGACGCACTGATTAAAGACTTTTGTAGAAGACCTAACGAAGCATGCCGAATACCGCCCAGCTGAATTCTCTTATTGGATTACCTTTCAAAGTGTTTCTTACAAGATTGCAAAATTTGTCCTACGTAATTCTTGGACAACTTCAAAGGATATTGAATTTCAATCGGTTCAGATGATAAGACCATTAAACATGGTGTTTTGAATATATTTTGGATAGTTTTGAGTATAAAAAAATAATTACAAACATATTGTGGCTAAAAAATATTTACCTTAATACAATGTTTAGAAACTTCATAATGCAAAAGAATTCAAAACAATAACACTTTATTGACACACAGTTACAAACAAATTACAAAAAATAATAATAAAATAGGTACAATGGGTCTTATCACTCATAGTGATTGCATCTAGACAAATCTAGGATGGAAAGAAGTTAATTGCTAAAAAAAAGACGGTAATGTGGCAATATTAAGTTTCTATACAAATTTAATGTAAATAAAAAGAAAGAAATAAAATATACAATAAACTACACAGTAGGTAATAAGTACTTAAATACTATGTTATTTATTTATTTATTTAATACTTTATGCACATAAACAGTGTACAGAGGAGGATTTAATGCTATGACAGCATTTTCTGCCAGTCATCCTGGTTGTGCAAGAAAGATGTCTATAGGCGTGCACTCGAGATATGGACAGTAAAACGGATATAAAGAGAAATGAATTTATGTAATTGTAAACTTACATAAATATAAATGTATTACATATTTAAGTACATATCCAATCAGAACTGTGATGTAGTTACAGACTGTGAGGAGCTGGAGAAGTAAAAAAGAATTCACTAGGGCTTTAAAGCACAATAGATTGTGCACGTCTGATGGCAACTGGAAGGGCATTCCAGAAGCGCACAGCTTGAACAGTAAACGAGGAGCCATAGAAGGAAATAGTGTGAACTGGGGTAAGGAGGACTAAGTTTTCTGATAATCTTATAGACAGGGAGTTAGAGAAATGAGGAAACTGGAATCGTTAAATCGTTGAAGATTATGTTGTAGAGAAAAAAGAGAATGTGAGCGTGCCGGCGAAGGAAGAGAGCCACTTGAGCTTTGTACGAAAATCTGAGACATGGTCGTATTTTCGGAGACTGAAAATAAACCTTACAGTGAAGTTTTGAAGACGCTCAAGCTTGTTCAAGAATGTTTTTACTTGAATGAATGAATGTGAACTTATTTTTTTTATTACATTTGAGTATTTAAAAGAAACAGTCTCTCCCAATAATATACAGGAAAATGTGTTTTAGAAAATAGCATGAATATAATAGCTTCACATTTTGATTACTTCTAATCCGTGTTTTATGAATTAATTCAAATTTTACTAACATATAATAATTATTCTGTAATCACATTATTTTATTTACAAAATATCGTAGAAAAATATATATTGTTTTCGAACTTTTTAGAAACAATATTGTAGCATGAAATTTGGAATATACATTTTAGGGAAACATGATTTAAATTTAATTAACATCATGACACGATGGAAAAAAATCTCCTTACAACGAGCTCGTTTGTGTTATGTAAGACATATAGAATAGGACTGTTTTTTTGTTGTTGGCCAGTTGTCTGTAAAACTGAACCGTACTACGGGCAAAGAGTGGAACTTTGTTTATTTATAAACTTATTATGAAAATTCATACAACAATAAAACATTTTCAAAAACTTTCACATATTATTATTCCACTTAAAAGAACTTTACTTTCACGAAAAAAAAACAATAAAAACATAGCTGTCGAGTTTTCACAATACTACTTTTGTAAATATTTTATGTAGGCTATAAAAATAATTGTCTGTTTAGAGAAGTAGGTAGGTATATCTTTATCGTAGGCAGTAATATAATTAAGTTTAATGAAACTCGAAAACCCAAATCAATATCCATACCAATATATAAAAGTGAAACTGTGTCTGTTTGTTTGTTTGGGGAGTTTTCACGCGATAACGGCTGGATGGATTTTGACTAAATTTGAAATGGAGATATCTTATACTCTGGAATAAAACATAGGATACTTTTTATCCCGGAAAATTTGCTATTTTCCACGGGAAAACTGGAAAAACAGGAAAAATTATGATTACTTGCCGTAAGAAACGGTTGCCATGGAAACGAAATAACAATGCTGTCAAAAAACATCAATAGCCTTGGTGCTATCATAGACGTATATACTTATTCTATGGGTGCTATACATACTTTTGCATTGGTTTTTAATATCCTAGAAGAACATAGGATAAACAGTAGACCGCGCGGACGAAGTCGCGGGCGGGAAAAGTATAATGAGATAAACATTCTTAGTTCAACTGAATATCTCACAATTTATCAATAGTTTCTACTATAAATATATTTGAACGAGCGAGCACGAAGCGCGAGCGAAGCGTCTCCGTTTCAGCATCTTATGTCTGGATGTCCGTCTGTCCAGATCTCTGTTGTCCTCTACAGTTCGCATTTCTCAACCGATCTAGACAAAACTTGGTATGCAGGTTAAAATAAATTGTAGAAATTTAAAGTCGTGCGGGATTTTTGACTTCCCACAAAAAGTGCAAAAAAGGGGCAACTGAATATCTCCACCTTATTAAATCCAATTTCGATGGTTCTTTTTTTTATTTGAAAGTTGGTCTCATAAAAATTTGGTGAAGATCTGACGAGGATCTTAGGCGTGATGAGCAGAATTACTCCTCAAAATGCAGTAAATATCTCACTTTTAGGTTTCTACCAGTGGAAGCATCCCTTTACCCACTAGGTAGGGATTGATGAAGCACCTTGGTTATTAATTTTAGTTTTACAATAAGATGGCGCTACTGTGCAGTGCTAGATTGTATGCAATAAAGATTGTACGCGCGAGGTCTCAAGCTCACAGAGCCACTAGTTTTAATGGTTACCCCATGAGAATTATTATACTACAGGAAAATCAAATTAAATTCACGCATTTAGCTTCAAACACAAAGTATTTTATTGTAAACAAGCTGCACCCCGCAGCTACGCCCACGTGCACAGTTTGCCACCATCGTCCACCCCCTTAAAGGAGAAATTTCAAAAAAACCCTCATAGTGCACCCTTACTCAAAGAATATTCACTCAAAATATCTAGGTCCACTGTTTTAGGCTACTGGTTTTGTGTACTGTTTTATAGGTATAAAATAAATAGCACTTTTACAAGACAATAATAAACATCTCAAATACAAAAATAATAATATACAATATTAGAAATAGATCAAATCAAAAAATTAAGGTAAAAGAAGAGTGCTTTGAGCTTGAAAACGACTTCCGACTCTACCGGTGCTTATTTCTATGAAAGCGCTTAATTTTATGTAAGTCTAGTAATTACCTAAAAATAAGCACCGGTGTACCTGCGGCTTTGCCTGCATGGTTATTTCTCTGGGTTAAAAGTCAAGTATCAGCTCGAGTCTTTGGATTCAATTGAGAGACGTGCTATCAGGCTCATTGGGGATGACACTCTGGTAAAGAGTAAGCTTCAAAGTCTGGCGCATCGACGTGAGGTAGCAAGCCTGGCGGTATTCTACAGATTGCACTATGGAGAGTGTGCTCAAGAACTGCACAACCTGATTTCCTCATCACCTTTCCATCGCTAGACGATCAGCTAAACGCCACCCTATCATGGTTGAAATACCTCGCACAAGAACGAAGCGTTACGCTTCTTCATTTATTATAAGAACTGCAAAGGAGTGGAATGCCCTGCCATCGTCAGTGTTTCCGGTAACTTATAACCCCGTGTTCAAGTCAAGAGTGAATAGGTATCTACTAGGCAAGCGTGCTACACCTTCGACCACATCATCGCTTTCCATCAGGTGAGATCTTGGTCAAACGATTGCCTAGTCCGTAATAAAAAAAAAACTATAAAGTACAAAATACCAAATTTCGTTCAGCCGTCAAATCGTTTTTTATCGGTTGCTCGGCTTCTACTCATCGGATTGAGATATCTTATACATCAGTTTTAAGTCTAAATATAGGCTATTTAAGGAAGAAAACTGCATTGCAATCGGTCCAGTAGATTTTAAGTGATGCGCGAACAGACAAACAAGCAGATACGATTTTTAAAAACGATATTTTATTCTTGTTTAGTAGCTTATTTTAAGTCCCCAAGTTTTTTTAATTACCTTCATTGTACAGACATTTTGGTACTTACTGCTTAATTATAAATACTAAAAGAACCCGCTTTGTCCACGTGGTCATTTCTTGTGGTTATGATTACCCTTTGTTGTGCTATTCCAGGTATTGGTATTTCATGAATACCAATACTGAAAACGCTTTCAGCCGTCAAATAGTTTTTATCGTTTGCTCAACAAACAGACATAATATACAAACATGATTTTTAAGAACGTTCTTGTTCATTAGCTTATGTTATAAGTCCCCTATTTTTTTTTTAAATTGTCTTTATAGTACCGATTTTTTTGGTACTTTATAATAAGTATAGATAGAAAATAGTTACAAACATAGTATTTTAGTTTGTTTCGAAATCATATAGTAAGTACCTACTAAAAATCTTTACGAGTTTAGTGCACAATAAAAACCAAAATAAATATCGAAAACACAAGAACACAAAAGTAAAAAGCGAAAAAAATAAAATACACCATGTCAGTATACCTAAATTTTCTTTTATTTTTTAGGGTTCCATTGGCAAACAAGCCCTTATAGTTTTGTCATGTCCGTCTGTCCTTCTGTATATACACAGCCATTTTATTTAGACACTAGAATGTTGAAATTTGGCACTGTACTAAATTAAAATTTGGCTCATTATTTATTTATAATTGCTACACTTAGTGTATCTTCTTCGTCGTGTCGATGATCCTGTTTTTTTTATTTCTAAGTTACAGTTCTGGCTCAGTATTATTTAGTGTAATATAATATTGAATCCCATACATGAAAGGTAATGTTTTTTTGTTTTTTATATTATATTTTTGTATCACTCCGTATCCATAAATTAGATTCAAAATTTACTACACAATTATATTCTATTAAGACAGCCATAGATTCAAAAGAATGCCGTTTTTTTTACTATGCAGAAAAAACACCAAATTGTATTACAATTAATTAAAAAAACGGATGCTCTTAACAATAGCAAAAGTTCAACTGCCATTGCTAGAGTTACCGAATACTATATTAGATTACCGCTGCTCTACAATCTATCAATGAATTTGATAAAGATTATGAATCATGTTTGAATCATATAAATACGGAACGAAATCCAATGGACGGCATACTCTTGTATTGGACAGTCAGTGAAGTGTAACGAAGATGCGTACCATCGTCCTATTGTTTTTGGGCCTTGCGGCTGTGGCTGGTAAGTTAATTGCAAAACATACCTTAGTCGTAAAGTAGGTAGTGAATAAAATTTCAAAGAAAATGAGGAGCATTAGTAGAAATTTTGGTTCTAGTCAAAATGTGAACGGTGATAGTCGAGGGTAAGCGGTGGTGGCCGAAGTACGTGCTTGCACAATCCGATAGCACCCGGTTCGAACCACGGTTCTACGTCGTTGACTTATTTCATACACAGTAGTAAGTGTGTAGTGTAGTAGTAGTAGTAGTAGTTGTTGTAGTGACATCTACAACGTTGCCAGAGTCGTTGATTATGGTCCACGATCTAATGTCCCAACGGTAGAAACCTCAATGACTGATGATGATGATGATGATTATAATGGCAAATGTTTGATATGTAATTATACCCACACAAGGCAGTTGTTTTTTACTTCTATATATTTCCGTTACGCATCGTATTTTGAGCGTTTATCCTAAATATACCTTGTAGAATCTCCCCATAGAGTTGTGGTCGAGTATGGTTAGTATGACCACAGAACATATAATTAGAACTCTTCATATTTCTCTATTTCGGGTGTTACAGCATGGTATAGTCAGGACTGTTTTTTTATTATTCCTTTATGTACTAAAATATACCAAGGTACAGTGCCTTAACTAGGGCGATGCCAGCGGTGCCCAGGCACAGAGTGCAGCCAGGCACAAGGGCGCAGAATCCATGTTATTTTTAGAACCGGTTATGATTAGAAAATATTTATAGCAGCTCGCACCGGGCGCATAAAAGGCTAATTAGGGCTGCGCCAGGGGTTGTGTGATCGATCGATCGGGTATCTAGTGAAATCGCTGCGTTGAGGCAGGAAAATTTAGATATAATCACATTATGAATTTGCCTCCCTAAACTCAAAACAGGGGAAAAATTTGATTTGTTGTTTAGCTAGATAGATAGATAATACTTTTCTGTACACCAGTTTACAAAAATATACAGCAAATAGGAACAATCTTATAACTACAGTACAACGGGTAAGCTTAGTAAGTAGTTTGTTTGTTTGTAATGGATAAACTCAAAAAAAAAAAAACAATTTTAAAAATTCGTCTATAGAAGGAGTATCAAAAATTTGCATGTACAAATGGAACGGAATGACATGTTGCCATGGAAACAAAAAATAACATTCAGCCAAAAAGCAACACGAGCGATGCTGCCAAAGATTTTGAATTACACTTACTGGCGTATTTTTATTTTAGAAGCTACAACGGATATAAAAATGCTAAATGTAAGAAAAATGCGCGATGATATAAGCGTATATCAAGCACAGGTCCGATCTTGTATGGAGTACTGCTGCCACCTCTGGGATGGTTCTGCCAAGTATCAGCTCGAGTCTTTGGATTCAATTGAGAGACGTGCTATCAGGCTCATTGGGGATGACACTCTGGTAAAGAGTAAGCTTCAATGTCTGGCGCATCGACGTGAGGTAGCAAGCCTGGCGGTATTCTACAGATTGCACAATGGAGAGTGTGCACAAGAACTGCACAACCTGATTCCCCCATCACCTTTCCATCACAGTACGCCTAGACGATCAGCAAAGCGCCACCCTTTCATGGTTGAAATACCTCGCACAAGAACGAAGCGTTACGCTTCTTCATTTATTATAAGAACTGCAAAGGAGTGGAATGCCCTGCCCTCGTCAGTGTTTCCGGTAAATTATAACCCCGGTGTGTTCAAGTCAAGAGTGAATAGGTATCTACTAGGCAAGCGTGCTACACCTTTGACCGCATCATCGCTTTCCATCGGGTGAGATCGTGGTCAAACAATTGCCTAGTCCGTAATAAAAAAAAAAGAAAAAAAAGTATTTGAAACGAGTATCTAATACCTATTGCATAATAGACGGTGAAGACGTGAATACCATTAATCCCAGATTAGCAAGTAAAATTGGTTATTAGTAGTATTAAGTAGGTAAAATTAGTTCTTATTATATTAAGTTTTCTAATAATTTTAGCTGTCCCCCGTAGCCCACAAAGAATTGTGGGCGGGTCGACGACCACGATCGCCCAGTACCCCAGCATGGCATCTCTGCTGTACACCTGGAACTTGAGCACCTACTGGCAAGCCTGCGGCGGTACCGTCATCAACACTCGATCTATCCTAACAGCTGCTCACTGCCCTGCGTAAGTATAAATTTCCAAATGATAAAAAATATGGAATTAAAAATTTTAGCTCTCTCAATACGTAATTGTATATCACACTTCATATTATCACACTATCACACTTTAAGACATGGTATAAAACAAAGTCGCTTTCCGCGTCTGTCTCTCTGTCTGTTTGGTCGCTAACTCTTCCATGCAATGCGCAACGGATTTTGATGCGGTTTTCACCATAAGTTGGATAATTTTTCACGGAAGGTTTATATTTATAATACAAGCATACGAGACCTGAACGTACCGAGGGGAGTGGCGGCGAGCGGAAGGTCAAGTGTGCGAAAACTTTACATTTTTCTCTATTTTTTTCTAAATTACACCCTGCGAAGCCGGTGCGGGTCGCTTGTCATAAATACCAATAGATACAAATGATTTTGATAAAATTAGGAATGGAGATATCTTATACCGTGGAATAAAACATGGGATACTTTTTATTCCGGACAGTTGTAAGTTTCCATGGGAACTCTGGAAAATCTTGATTACTCGCTGTAATGAACGGTTGCCATGGAAATGATATAACAAGTCTGTCAAAAAATATCAAGAGCGTTGGTGCTATACCTACTTTTGCATTGGTTATTAATATCCTAGAAGAACATAGGATGCTTTTTTTCGCGATAATCTGTAGTCCGCGTGGATGAAGTCATGGGCGGGTAAGCTAGAGTAAAATAAGAATGAGTCATCCAAATATAACAAGTATGTACTTTTTTCTGCAGGGGTGACGCAGTGAATAGATGGCGTGTCCGTGTTGGATCCACTTTCGCAAATAGTGGTGGTATTGTCCACAACCTGCAGACCTACATCATTCATCCCCAATACAACGTTGGTGCACCCCTGAACAACGACATCGCCATCATGCGCACTGCCACGACCATAACCTATGTCAACAATGCAGTCCAGCCTGGGCTCATTGCCGGTCCAAACTACAACCTCGCAGACAACCAAGTCGTCTGGGCCGCCGGATGGGGCGCTATTGAAGTAAGACGATTTTCTATTGCAATCGTTTAATAATGTTTCATATACATATAAAAACAGTACCGTGAAATACCTATTGACTGACTGACAAAAACGCACAATCTGAGTATCACATATCAGGGGGTGAACGGGGTGGCAAAGTTATCAACGTTTATTATTTCTCCAACAGTTCAGGGGTCCTGCTAGCGAGACTCTTCGCCACGTGCAGATTTGGACCGTCAACCAGGCCACCTGCGCGCAACGCTATCGCACCATTGGTGATACCGTCACCGACAACATGCTGTGCTCCGGCTGGCTCGACATCGGCGGCCGCGACCAGTGCCAGGGCGACTCCGGTGGCCCTCTTTACCACAACGGCGCCGTCGTCGGTGTCTGCTCCTGGGGTGAAGAGTGCGCCCTTGCGCGCTTCCCCGGTGTCAACGCTCGCGTCTCTCGCTACACTGCTTGGATCCAGGCTAACGCTTAAGTGTTTTTATAAAGTTTTTGTATGCAATACATTGTTTTTTATAAACTTGAATTTGAACTAATTATCATTCTGACATCTACTTATAATGAGATCGCGATCGTGAATGAAAGAGTGAGACTTTGATTTTTTTTACAACCTCTAGCTATTAACAACTTACGAGTATTACGTATATACTCGTGCCTATGTATTACTGCTATTTATGACTCCATCAACACGTCACCTGAGTACTTAATTGTTCAATCTACCACATACAAAATTTTACAGGAGGAGGTTTTTTTTATTATATTTCGATAAAACACAAATAGAAGTTGACGAAGAACATTTTTATATAAACATGGAAGAAGTATTGAAGTGTTTAGATAATTTTAAGATTAATTCATATTGTGTAAGAGTGTTTATTTTTGGTTTGAATATGGAGATTGATGAAAACTGCACACTCAGAATTATCTACATCGAGATTGGCCATTGTCAAGTGGTGATTGGGTAAATTTCAAATCAACTTATTCCGTGCTAGTTTACTCAAAGGGCCATCTTTCGTTATACAGGATGTTTTAAAATAGACAAGAGCTTAATTTAATAACAAAGCTAACCTGACCTTCAGAAATCAGAACTAGTTATATTGAAATTGTTTTTTTTTAATAAAACAATAATATTTAAATGAAATATCTTAAAACGTGTTATTTTAGATTAAATACTTTAGAAAAACTAAGTAAACCTTGTCTAACAAAAGACCTTGTATATATAATTTTTTCATTTTTTCGTAAAACAATATATGTTAGAAAGTCTTTTTTTGTTTTCGTTTCAACTAAATAACAAGCTCTGATGTTATAAAAAATAATATAAAGTGGCTGCAATTTATTAAAACACATGAAATTATTTCAGTGAAATCTATTTAAAGTTATAATAACGTTTACTTAAGTATATAAAAATAGATAATAAAACATATTATAACTAAATCTAGTCTCAAAAAGCGCGTGTATTTTTATTGTCTAGTTACCAAGCATTTATCCATTTTTTTAATAAAAATAACTAGTTAAATGACGGAGCTAACATGATTAATGACAGACATGACGTAACTATAATATATCAATATACTTTATTTGGCTACGGAATCCTAAAAAAGGATGAATCCTGAGTCTACTGATAAAGTCTTAACCTTTATTAGGTTTCCGTTGTCAAAAAAGGAATCCTTATAGTTTTGTCATGTCCGTCTGTCCGGCTTTCTATCCATCTATCTGTCAATCCGTATGTCTGTAAGTCACAGCCATTTTATACATACATAAAAGAGAAGACTTCTTTTTTTTAGTTTCGTGTTTGTTCTCTTTGGATAAGTTTTTTAAAATTACAATGAAGTTTCATTGGCAGTTTTCTATAGGCTATTTGGTTTCGTTTACGAAATATTCGACTTTATAATAATCGTTTCGCTTGAATTGCATGTCTAACTTATAAACAAAAGTTACAAAAAAAATTGAAAAACCTTGGTTACTGGCGCATAATACGAATTTTCTAACCAAATTGTCACGAACATTTAAAATTTCCTAGTTTACGAGATACGTAAAAACTAGTGGACAGATTGCAAAGTGGTTTATTAAACGGGAGAAATAATGAAACATGATCAAAATTTGTTATTATTATTAAATTGATTCATTTTTTGGGATAAAATATACCCTATTTAAGAGTTATTCGGTTATCCTAAACCCAAAAAAAAAAATATAGTACTCAATTTCACTGCGCCGCACATGTGCGCGCCGCGACGCTTGCATCACACAAAAGGCCAGCCCTTACATTATTATTTGCAAGACAATACAAATTTAAGTAAGTTTGGCTTTTACCATTAAGCAATATTTTTTTTAAGAATCCTTTTGATAATAATTTCCTACGCTAGAAAGTTGCCTTCCTTACTTTTCTTACTGCACTTACTCGCACGTGCTACCGAGGTCAATGAGATGAGACATACCTGAATAGCAATTTTAAAATTACGAATTTAAAATGATATGAACACTTTCTGGTCTCGTAACTTACATACAAATCATAGCCTAAATGTGATATCAATCAAATTTCAATCAGAGGTACCTACCAATTTTATATATAGGGTCATGAAAAGTAAAGTCATTAAACTACATTATCTAATAGCGTATATAAAAAAGCCATACACTATTAACTTGTCGGCCATCGGTATCTTGTACGGGTTAGATGAGTCTATTTTCGCAAAATTTGCAATAAAAAAAAGGTAAATTAAATAAGTTTATTTTTTCCGTTTTTTTGGTACCTTTACCTACCTGAAATACAGATTTTGTATATAACAAGTACTGAGTACGGTGTAATATGCAGTTGCCTATGTTGGCATACCTTTTAATTATAACAATACAATATGAATACACTTTACTGCACACTAAAAAAATATACAAATAAGGATAAAAATCATTGTATATTTAAATAAGTCCAAAAACTAAAACTCGACTACGGTCGGGTAAAAAATAGCCTATAACAAATTGCAATGTAGACGAATCGATTGATGATAACCTCGCTCGTCAAAGTCGGACCAAGTTTTAACTTTGAACGCATAACCCTTGTTTTGCATAGTTGGGTAAAAAACAAAACCAATGAGACTCTATAAATGAAGACAATCGATTGACACCTTGTTTGTCAAAATCAGACCAAGTTTTTAGATTGAACACATAACCCTTAACTAGCCGTAGTCCTATGACAATTTATACCTGAAGAAATATACATTGACACCTTGCTTATCAAAATCAAACCAATAGGGGCGACGCTATGATGGAACATCCACATACCCCCATATATAGATATATACGAGTACATACATATATACATCCATACATACGTAGACTGTTAAATTCATTACCCTTACCTTGCTTTGCTGTAGGCGGGTAACACTTTATTTGCGCTTGACTAACACCAGAGTTCAAGCAACGGGGTATGCTGAAAACCAGCCCTGCGTAGACTCTTAGTCTTGCAGTACAGTGCTGAGCATACCCCAATTGTCAAACAAGCTCATTATTGTAAAAAAAACATCAGATAGCATGCTAACATGACGCGCTTCACGGTAAATTTAATGTTACTAATTGTCGCGGGTGACATAACATCTTGCCACCTAAGTCAACCTCACCTGCACGTGGTGCACCCTGCTGATTAACGAACGAGGCTCTGACGGAAACTCACCAAGACGCACTGGCCAGCGTGGTGTTTTATGGCTTAAAACCCCTCTCATGATAAATCACGCTAATATAGTACGGCCCTCAGTCCCCGGCAGCCCCGCTATTCCGAGCTACGGCAGCGGCTCCGGTTCCGGCGGGGCAGAGGGTGCGAAGAATCTCCGGCAGAGACCCGGCTGCCAAACGATAAACCTAGCTACGTTTAATACAAGGACTTTGAGCACTGATGATCGGCTTGTTGAGTTATTAGAGGAGCTAGATCAAATAAAATGGGACATTGTTGGTTTGTCCGAAGTGAGACGTATGGGGGAAAACCTCTTGAATTTATCATGTGGGCACCTGTTTTTCTACAGCGGACATCAAGATTCGTCATACGGGGGCGTAGGATTTCTGATCAATAAAAGGCTATCTTCTATTGTTCAACAGGTAAAAAGTGTATCCACTAGGGTCTGCTATGCCATCTTGACCCTAAATAAAAGATATTCCTTGAAATTAATCCAGGTATACGCCCCTACTTCTGACCATCCTGACGACGAAGTTGAAGCTTTCTATGAGGCAATAGAAACAGCGTACTCCGAAAATCCCTGCTGTTATACTTCTATAATAGGTGATTTTAACGCAAAGATTTGACCCCCATTAGCCAATGAAAAATCTGTTGGAAAGTATGGAATAAGAAGTCGAAATCCACGAGGGCAAACCCTTGTCAATTTCCTCGAAAACACACAAACTTTATGCCATGAACACCTTTTTTCAAAAACGTACATCGAGGAAATGGACTTGGGCCAGCCCGGATGGTCGGACTAGAAATGAAATTGACTTCATTCTTACTCCACAGAAAAACAATATCACCGATGTGACTGTTCTAGCAAACTTCAAGACTAGTAGCGACCACCGCTTAGTAAGAGCTACGTTCAGATGTAACCTAGCGAAAGAGAGACACAACCTGGTAAAGTCGCAACACCAGAGATACGAAAGAGAAGATTATTTCTTGCCCGGTAATGACTTCCGTCTCGAACTTGCAAACCGGTTTGAACTGCTTCAAGAGGAAGATCTGGATGTAGAGTCATACAGTGACACAGTCACCAATATTGTTTTAGGAACAACTAAAAAACATTTAGGTGGGAAAAGGCGAAAAGAAAGAAAGCTGACATCACATACTCTGTCTCTATTGGATCAAAGAAGGGAGATGAAAAACAGTAATAAAGAAGAACAGAGAGAGCTGGAAAAGATTAATAAAACCATAAGAAAGAACATTAAATCAGATCTAAGAAAATATAACACAAAAATTATAACTTAAACCATTAAGGAAAATAGAGGCCCAAAGGTTTTTAGAAGAAAATTAAACACACACAAACCGGAAATTAATAAACTTGTTAATAACTTAGGTGAAATAGTGACGGATAGAGACCGGATTATTAGCACTGTTAAAGAGTTCTACTCGGATTTATATGAGTCAAAAGCAGTGGAACCAGAATCACCAGATGCTGCGGATCCGAGAGCGACCCAGTTGAGCGTCTGGAGGATGAGACCCTACCACTACTTACAGAGGACGAGATTGGGTTTGCTCTGAGCTGTATGAAACGCGGAAAAGCATCTCGTGAAGATGGAGTTTACGTAGAGATGTTGCAAGAAGGGGTCTCTCCGTACTGAAACCACTAGCTAAGTTTTTTAACAGAGTGCTATCTGAAGGTATTGCGCCTAAAGCGTGGTAAAATGCCACCGTCTCTATTCTGCATAAGAAAGGAGATAAAACAAAACTTCTAAACTACCGCCCTATTAGCCTCCTCTCCCAAATATATAAATTATTCACCAAAGTTTTGTGCAACAGAATGTCGCGCTCACTCGATGAATACCAACCTGTGGAACAAGCTGGCTTCTGGAGTGGATACTCAACTATGGACCACATACACGCTGTCAAGCAACTGGTGGAGAGAAGCAGAAAATATAACCGGCCCTTGTGTTTCGCCTTTGTCGATTATGAAAAGGTTTCGACAGTGTCGAACACTGGGCTGTGTTTCATTCTTTCCATCGTTGCGGCATTGACAAGCGTTATGTGAATATCCTCCGAGAGCTATACAGCAGTGCCACAATGCAGGTGCAAACCGGAAAAACCACAAACTATCCGACCTTATTCAAATTAGGAGAGGCGTGCGGTAAGGAGACACTCTCTCGCCGAAGCTATTTACCTCTGTCTTGGAAGACGTAATGAAGACTTTAAGCTAAAGCAAAAGAGGTGTCACTGTAAACGGCCGCCACATGTCGCACCTGCGGTTCACTGACGACCTCATCTTGGTAGCTGAGACCGCTGCTGATCTCCAACTCATGCTGACTGAGTTGCACGAAGCGTCTGCGAGCGTCGGTTTAAGGATGAACATGTCCAAGACCAAGGTTATGACAAATCTTCCGTCACGAAGACCTAATGTAATCGTCAATAGCTGCCCTTTAGAGGTAGTCGACGAGTACATTTATCTTGGACATTGTTTGTCTTTTAAACGGGGCTCCCAGCTGAAGGAGATCGCTAGGCGAGTCCAGCTCGGATGGGGTGCCTTTGGGAATCTGGAAGATGTTTTCAAATCTAAACTCCCCCAAAACCTGAAGAGCAAGGTATTTAACCAATGTGTCCTGCCTATACTCACATACGGTGCGGAAACGTGGCCGCTCACGAAGGAGCACATATATAAAATACGAGTGGCACAACGAGCTATGGAGCGCGCCATGCTAGGCATCCGCTTGGTAGATCGCATACCAAATGTCGAAATTCGACGTCGTACTAAAGTTGAAGATGTAGGTATGCGAATTGCCAGGCTGAAGTGGAAATGGGCAGGACATTTGGCAAGAAGGGACGAAAATAGGTGGACCAAGGCGGTCACCGAATGGTATCCAAGAGAAGGGCTAAGACCTCGAGGCAGACCACCCGCCCGATGGTCAGATGACATTGTCATCGACATTGTGAGGTACGCTGGGGTCCAATGGATTAGAATAGACACAGGACGGAAAGACTGGCGAGAACGAGAGGAGGCCTATACTCAGCAGTGGGTGGATACGGGCTGATTAGATAGATAGATAGAAAGATAGAATTGTCGCGAGTCATGTTATCGTGGAATATCTATTTTTTTATTGTGTTGATGGTTTTTGTTTGTTTGTTTGCAATAAATACATTTTATTATTATTATTATTATTAAAAATAGCCCAAGAACTCCAAAACCGCACTCATCCACAGGTTAAAGTATGGAAGACAAACAAAACAATATGTACGTCAAAAATGATAAAAATCACAAAAATACGTGTATTCAACCCTATAAAATATTATTTTATTGCATTTGAGATCTTGTTTTATTTATTCTCAAAAATGATTAATGTGTTGTCACAGTGCGGTGTATACAGTTCAAAAACCTATGAAATATTGCACTCACGTAAACATATAACATAAACATTAAAATAAACAACACCCGAAACTCAAAAAAGTTCCTATAAGTAACATCCTGTACACGAAATTTGCCACACATCCGAAACAGAATTGGTGCTCTACTGTTCTATTTTCGCTGCTTTATGTATATACAGATTCGTACAATTAGTTTTAGGAATTATGGTTTTGTTATTTTAGTATTCATTTCTCTTTTTTATTGATATATTCGTCTCAATAACTCGACGAATCGCTCCCAAATGAATGAAAACAAACGATATGACAGCGTGCGGACATCTGAAACGTGCGCTGTGATTGGTTAATCAGTGGAGAATGAACATGCAAGTACGGAATAACATTTTTCAGTGCTAGCATTAAGGAGTATGAACAAGCAAACACGTAATTTTGTGAACTCATTTGGTACATTGAAATTTTAAAATGCTTTAATTTTAATATTTACTAGGCATACCAGTATGTTATATATATCTAACGAAGCGGAATTAAATCCTTAATAATACTGCATTTAAAAGTCATTTTCGTCAAAAGTGGTCTATTGGGGAATTAAGCACTCGAGCGACGAACAGCCTATGAGTGTTGTATAATGTAATACAAGCATTTGATTGGCCAAGATGGGATATGAAGACTCAACATTAATACATTGTTGTTTTTTATGACTAATAATTGATAAGTTATTAGTATTACTATCTTTTTTTCATGCTATTCAGAAGGGGCGACTGTCGCAACAGCAGCGTGTGCTGATATGGACGTTATTGTAATAGTAATTCGCTCGATATATATACGCGACCAGTACAAAATTGCATAACTCGACATAGTAGAGAGACCATGTTAGCGTATTTATATATTCATAACAAAGCGCAAGGAGAGTTCGTAAAAAAAGTATAGAGAAACCATCTATATTTGCCTATAATAAGGTATATTCTTATGAGACGAATGGCATTTAAAAAGTTTTTTTTTTAAATTGTTCTTAAACTTAAACCTGACTACAGTCTTAGGTGGTCTTATACATATAATCCTTCCTTTGCTTCGCCGTAGTCGGGTAAAAATTGCCAATAACACTTTTGCGATGAAGATGAATTGGTTCATACCTCGCTATAGTCAAAATTGGACCGATATATTACCGTCGGCCCCCACAAACGGCCACCACGTGGGGGCAGACGGTAATACTTATGGCTATCGGCCACCACGTATAACAAATGGTGGCCGGTGGTAATACACTTATGGCTATCTACCCCCACGTATGAGAAACAGTGGCAGACGGTAATACACTTATGGGGCGACGCTATGTTGGAACATATCTATACAAACATACATACAGAGACAGTAAAATTTGGAACCCTTCCCTTGTTTCGCCGTAGTCGGGTAAAAATAGTAATAAAAGGAGAATTATATATATATTCTTTGTGCAATTTGTGCGTCAGATATGACATACCTTTCTCAAAAATTTGGATTGCAGCCTTTCGATCCTTTTCCTATCGGTGCTTATAAAAATAACCGAAACTGGACCATTACGGCGTCTTATTATTATTTATATTATTATTGGCAACGTTATTATTATTATTATTATTCACTTTATATATCTTTTTATCTTAAATTTATTATTATTATTATTATTATAGGCCGCGATATTGGATGGAATAATCTGTTACCATTACAGGTCCCATAAAATAAAACATATAATCCGAGTAGCACAGTTATGTATCTTTATTTTTGGTCAAGGTTCTCGTTAAACAACCCGTAAATATTTATCTCAACAAAGCTTTCCTACCAATTTGTTGTTCGAGCTGGTGTGGCGATCTAACCAGCTCATGTACGGCAGTCGTAACAACCGTTCTTTGTTACCAGTCGAAGCAACAGAAGGGTTATTAAATTAACAGTCTATGTATGTATATTTGTATGTATATATGTATGTATGCGCCTCAAGACGAAAGTTTATAATCAGCACAATGTATGGTTTATGACATACGGCACTGAGAAGTGGTCGCTAACTATTGGTCTCATATATAAGCTCAAAGTCACGCAACGTGCAACGGAGAGAGCTATGTTCGATGTTTCACTACATGATAACAAAACGAGGAAATCCGTAGAAGAACCAAGGTTACCGACATAGCTCTCAGAGTTTGCAAGTTGAAGTGGCAATAGGCTGACCATATATTTCTCAGAACCGATCACCGCTGGAGAATACAGGTTCTTGAATGGTGACTACGAATAAGCAAGAAAGTGTAGGGAGACCCCCCACACGATGGACCGACAACATTGTAGCCATCGCAGGAAGTCGGTGGATGGAGGTGGCACAAGATCGCTCGTCATGGCGCTCTTTGCGGGAGGCCTATGTACAGCAGTGGACTTCTAAAGGCTGACATGATGATATGTATGTGGGTATTGGGTAAAGCTATGAAAAAAATGTTCCTTTACACACTTGAAATATATAATACACTGTAACAATGTCCTTCTACTGTATTTTCTCGTATGTAACGTAACACATACATAACACACGTAGCATTTAGGAACAAACACACGGGAAAATATATATCCTCTTTATGACAATAAAGCATTCAAATTCTGTTCAAATGCACAAAAACTCATTGATTCCTTAGAAACAACATGCTCTATAGCAGTTCATAACGTTAAACCTGCACAACACTACTTGCGAAGTTGCTTCGGGGAAGCACTGGTCAAAATTTACCGAGGACCGAAGTGCGTGACTATACACTCGAGCAACTTCGCGAGGAGCTCAGTCACCCGGCGGCGCCCGCAAGCTATGCATCATGGATAATGTTCAAATGGCAGCTGGTGTTGCAATGTGCACTCTCGCGTATTATAAATACGTGCGTATGAAGAAAAAAAAACGGTGGATGATTGCAATGCACCGAACTATCTGTAGAATAAACAATGCATTATACATTTTTACATTTACCTTAGATTATTTTTAATCACTATCATATGAAGTGAACCGAGTAGTGTAGTGAGACGCTTCGTAGTAAAACTTCGGGACGCTTCGAGTCCTTTGACTCGGGCGCAAAAACCGACAACGGTTGGAAGTCGCCCGAGGCGAGCCAAGGTTGCACGAAGCGAACCGAAGTGCCCGTCTACACTCTCGTATTCGCTTAACTTTTCGAGTAGTGTAGTAGGCCTTTTATCCAATGTAACTTCAATATTTTTCAAAATCACTTTGAATAATCCAAAAAACGAATGACCTAGTTTTGGCACACACAAAACGCGTTTTTTTTTTCAAACCAAAATGTCTGACTGAGGTTTGACATTTCTGTAGCGTCCAAGACAAGTTTGCCAGCATAAAAAATAACTTCTGGTGCTGCTATCTTTGTAAAATTAAAAACTACTATACGTTTTGGGTTATGTTACACACGGGAATTAAATTTTGCCCATTTTTTAAACGCAGTTAATTTTAATTAATGCAGTATTTTTGTTTGTTAATGTAACAATGTCGTAGCTTTATTCATTAGTTATGACGTAACATACATACGACTTGCGAAAAGCGGCTGGAAGAAAATGGATGAAGAGAGCTGAAGACCGAGCTCAGTGGCGTGCATTAAGAGAGGCCTACGTCCAGCAGTGGACAAAAATAGGCTGATGATGATGATAGCATACATAATTATGATAAAAAAGGTGCATAGAGCGATATAATTCAGAAATTGTTGTCAAATGGATGAGGGCCATTTTGTTTTTGTATGGAAGCTAAAGTCAACCAAAATAAAATCTTGTTAAATATACAAGGTATTTTAAGATATACTTTATATATCAATAAAACTATAAATTGCATTAGAAATAATAGCACCAAATATGTTTATTTTTTATTTTTTTATTAATCTATCTAAATAATCGACTTCTAAAAGGAGGAGGTTCTCTAGTCGTCTGTATTTTATGTTTTTTTTGTTTGTTACCTCATATCTAATACTAACAAAAATGCTGAAACGTTTTTTTTTTGTTTTTTTTTTTTGTGTGAAAAACCCCGATTAGGTCCCATTTTTTTCTTATCAAATTGGTTCAGTAGTTTTTCGAAAATAAATAGTGTTTTAGAAAATCAATTTGATTTTGTGTTTAATTATATTGCCTCACATCTTTAATATTTCAAAACCAATTTAAATGATTGTTGTTTATTCAAAAATGTAGATTTTCAGTTTAGTCCCATATAAACATCATCAAAATTGGCTCAGTAAAACTATTTGTTTTAATATTTATATTCTCTCAAATCTTTGGGATTTCTGAACCTAATTAGATGGTTATTTTTACTTGAAAAATAGTCCTTCAGTATGGTACTGTATAAATTTCAACAAAATTGGTTAAGTAGATTTTTTCAAACTTTTATGTAATTCACTGGGCTATTATGCTTGGGACAAGTTTTCAAGTCAATTTTGAACCATTTAACGACGTCCGATGAAGCTGAAGTTTTGCACACGGGTGTAGTTCTGATGACAATACAATATTATGGTAATATTGAGCTGTTCTGATGTTGAAGCCGGAAGGTAGTCACAGGAACTCAACAACAAAATGATGAAACGCCTTCAAGTTTGGGCTCATAGGTTTGTCTTGATGAGTTCTCTGGTTTTATGTGGTATCCAGGGTCTAATGATGGAGCCGAAAAATTGTTAAAGGAACTCAACAACGAAATGATGGAGTCCCTTAGAATTTGTGCTCATTTGATTTGTCTTGATGAGTTCTCTGATTTTATGTAATATCCAGGGTCTCATGATGGAGCTGGAAGGTAGTGACAGGAACTCAACAACAAAATGATGAAACACCGTTGAGTTTAGGCTCATTTGGTTTGTCTTGATGAGTTCTCTGGTTTTATGTGATATCCAGGGTTTGATTATGGAGCCAAAAGGTAGTCACAGGAACTCAACAATCAAATGATGAAACTCCTTCGAGTGTGGGCTCATATGGTTTGTTTTAATGAGATTTCTAGTCTAATGTGGTATCCAAAGTCTGATGATGAATCTGGAAGTTAGTCAAATGATAGAACTCATTCGAGTTTGGGCTCATATGGTTTGTCTTGATGAGTTTTTTGGTCTTATGCGGTATCCTGGGCCTGATGATAAAACCAGAAGTTAGTCACAGGAACTCATTACACAACAATAAAATTATGAAACCCCTTCGAGTTTATGCTTATTTGATTGGTTTAAAAAAGCCTTTACTTAACTGGCGTGCCAGCGGAGTAAGGTAACGCGTCATATATTTTTTTTTTTTTTTTTTATTACGGACTAGGCAATCGTTTGACTACGCTCTCACCTGATGGAAAGCGATGATGTGGTTGAAGGTGTAGCACGCTTGCCTAGTAGATACCTATTCACTCTTGACTTGCACACACCGGGGTTATAATTTACCGGAAACACTGACGAGGGCAGGGCATTCCACTCCTTTGCAGTTCTTATAATAAATGAAGAAGCGTAACGCTTCGTTCTTGTGCGAGGTATTTCAACCATGAAACGGTGGTGCTTTGCTGATCGTCTAGTCGTACGGTGATGGAAAGGTGATGGGGGAATCAGGTTGTGCAATTCTTGTGCACACTCTCCATAGTGCAATCTGTAGAATACCGCCAGGCTTGCTACCTCACGTCGATGCGCCAGACTTTGAAGCTTACACTTTACCAAAGTGTCATCCCCAATGAGCCTGATAGCACGTTTCTCAATTGAATCCAAAGACTCGAGCTGATACTTGGCAGAACCGTCCCAGATGTGGCAGCAGTACTCCATACAAGATCGGACCTGTGCTTGATAAAGATTCAAAAGCTGTCCCGGTGTGAAGTACCGCCTAACCTTAGACAAAATACCAAGTTTTTTTGCAGCTACCTTGGCTTTGGATTCAATATAAGACCCAAAATTCAGGTTTGATGTGAGTTCGACACCCAAAAGCTCCAAATGGTCGCCTATTGGTATTGCCTATTATTACCTTCTTTTTTTTTAAACTTATATTTAGTAAGTCCATTTGTATTGGTGTTTATGTTCCTTCATATCTATGATATTTCTTACTATTTTATTTAAGAGACTTCCAGTCAATGATTTTATTGGTTCCAATGAAGTTACAGATAATTTTCATCAAGACTGATTCGGTCGTTTTATAAGTAATTTATCTTTGGCACAGAATAAATAATCGTACCACGTATCTTTGGTTTTAATTTGCAATCATCTTCCTTATGTGAGTTTAACAATTTTAGGTAGGGTATATTCCTTTCGATGTTTTCTAAGGCCACTCAAAATCAAGTTTAAAAAAAAAAAAAAAACATCTTCATTTTAGAATTGAGCATTGTAGAATTCTGTAAACTACTACTAAAAATAATAAAATAATTACAATTCAACGGCAACAAAATCACTTTTTTTAAATAAAAAATGATATAAAAATACAACATCAGAAAGAGTTTTTTGAAGTCGGTGCCACCATTTTAATACCTGTCTAATCTAATATATTTACAAAAAATAAAACACCTTTCTATCTACGCACCCTTATAAAAGAAGAAACGTAGAAGAGACAAAACAAGAGACCGCTATCACACCAACGGATTTTGACTTTCACACGTCCACAAACCGACACGTATACAGCTTTCTAGTCTACACTAATATTAATTATAACGTGGAAAGATATGCTTGTTTGTCAGTTTGTTTGTTTGTTTGTTTGTTTGTTCGTAATGGATAAACTTAAAAATACTGAACTGATTTTTAAAATCCTTTCATCTATAGAAAGCTACATTATCAGCGAGTTACAGAACGGAATGACATATTGCCATGGAAACGATATAATAACAAGTATGACAGTACATGAGCAATAATGAAATTGTAAACGCCACGAAAAATTGCTGCCAAATATTTTGAATTACGCTTACTGGTGTTTTTTTTAGAAGTTACTGGAAATGGTGGTAAGTGCGAAGCTGGGGCGAGTCCCTTGTAAATGATAAAGTATATGTTGTAATTTCTTTCATAGGTTATTAAAATTTAAAGTAAAAATCGTCAACCTGTTTAAAAAAGCACTTAGAAAAAGCTTAACCATTTATTAATTATTGGCTCGGTTTGGCACCGACTTTAACAAACTCTTTCTCATGTTGTATTTTTAGATCATTTGTAAAATTGAAAAAGTGATATTTTTCTTGTTGAATTGTAATTATTTTATTCTTATCAGTGGTGGTTTACAAAAGCTCATTACCAAAATGAAGACAATTTCATTTTTTGGAATAATAGTTTTTTGTTTTCGGGTACTGCGAAGCAAATGAAGGGTATGAACTTAACAGTCTATGTATGTGGGTATGTAGATATTCCACCATATTGTCGGCCTTATTAGTCCGATTTTGACAAACGAGGTATCTACCGATTCGTCTTCATTGCAAGAGTGTCATAGACTATTTTATTATTCCCAACCATATTCGGGTTTTAGTTTTTGAAGTTATGTCTTGTTTATACAAGCGGTAAAGTTATAGCCTCGAGCCCAGATCTTTACAATCTGCCAACTACCGGGGACCAGTTTGCAACTACTCTACAACTTTACTCTCGTTGTAATTTAGCTGGACCCCGAGCAGTAGTATAGAAGAAACGTCTCTCGTTAGATTGTGAACTCGTAGGTATATTTAAAGCGCAATGGAAGCCAAAAAAATTGTCAGGACAGGTGACGCATCTCATGAGCCGATTTTAGTTAAAATTTTCAATGTTTTTTTTTAATAATCTTAAAAAAAAAAACTGGTTACACACAAATATTTGAATGTTTATTGGGATTACACGATTTTATTTGTAAAATTATCTTTGATACGTACTGAATGAAATTGATTTATTCCATCGACGGGAACGTCAACTTGCGTTTTTTGACATTATGCGTCGAAACCTTAAATATTCGTGATGACGAATCGTCAAATTTGGAGCCCATTTAATAGAAGCGTCGTGACAGAAAAAAACTAAACAGATTTAATCTAAGTGATTTATTATTCTTTATGTGAATTAATATTATAAATTTATTAATTATTTGCTGTGGTATAGTGCACCCCGTCCTTTACAATTTCAATAAATCCTCTCCAGACAAAGGTTGCCTGGAAGGGATTGCTTTTAGCAATAAGGTAACTTTTTTTATACTATTTTTCATATAAAAAACGTTCATTCCAAGCAGTATGCGTGCGTCTATATTAATGTAAACTCTCAAGCAATGACTTGGACTACCTAAGCGCGCAATCGGAGGCGTTTTTTTCTTGATTACTTAATCCTGAAAATTCGCACAGTGATCTATACTTATAAAAAAGCAATAAAAACGAAAATGTCTGTACAAATAAGATAATTTAAAAAAAAGCCTAGGGTACTTAAAATAAGCTACTGAACATGAATATAACATTTTTTAAATTCGTATCTGTCTGTTTGTCTGTATATTTGTTCGTGCATCACGTAAAAAATATTAGACCGATTGCGAAGCGGTTTTCATTGTTAGATAGCTTAGGGTTTGACTTAAAAACTGGTATACTTGGTATATGAATCCGATGAGTAGAAGCCGAGCAATCGATAAAAACTTCTTAATAAGGAATTTTGATCAAATGTTGGTATTTTGGTACTTTAGATCTTGAAATAGAGTACTTTCAACCTAGAGAAATAACCACGCGTGCGAAGCCGCACAGCTAGTAATCGATACAACTGAAACTGCATAAAATATTGCTCATCTCGTAAAGGCAGGTTTTCCGCCGCGAATGCCTATAAAAAATCGATACTGAATATCTTTAATCAATATTTCTTTTCTACTAAAAAACGAGGTAATTGTTTTCCCGTAGCTTGGTTTTTCTATGTACAAAATTTCGTATTTTCAATTAAATATCAATAAATATATTAAAACATTTATAAATGTTATTATGTGAGCTTTCAGTGTCTATAGTTTTTACTGTTAATATATACTTATAATAAAGCAGTAAGTACCAATAAAATTATTATACAAAGAAGATAACAAACAAAAATGATCTAGGGTACTTAAAATGATCTAGGGTACTTAAAATAAGCTACTGAGAACTTGAATATGTATTTTTTCTTTAGATTTGTCTTTCTATTTGTATGCTTATCACGTAAACACTACTGGACCGATTGCGATACGGTTTTCACTGTTGGATAGCTTAGATTTGAATTAAAACAGATGTACTTGATATCTCAATCCAAGAAGCAGAAAGAAGTCTAGCAATCATTAAAAAAAAAATGGCTGAACGAAATTTGGGATTTTTACATTAAAGATACTTTTGGTACTGGAATAACACTTATGTAAAACGCAGATAAATAATGCCACGCGGGCAAAGCCGCAGGCACAGCTAGTAAATAAGTACACGAACATAGGAAATAATATAAGTTTACAAGTAATTCTCAGAAATCTTATCAAACGATTATGATCATTGTCAAACGATTGCCTATTCCGTAAATAATATATATCTATCTATCTATACTTAAAATCTATTCTTATACTATAGCGATGTACGAAAAAGTCTGTACAAACAAGATAATTAAAAAATATGATCTGGGGTACTTAAAATAAGCTACTGAGCAAGAATATAACACTTTTTGACGGCTGAAGTAATTTTGATCAAATGTTGGTATATTGGTATTTTAAGTTTTGGAATGGCACAGAGTAATTTTAACCTAGAGAAATGACCACGCATGCGAAGCCCAATGCAATATGAACGAAAAAGTCTGTACAAAGAAGATAATTAAAAATAATATGGTCTAGTGCACCTAAAATAAGCTACTGAACAAGAATATAACATTTTTGTAAATCGTGTCTGTCTGTTTGTTTGTTCGCACATCACGTAAAAACTACGGGACCAATTGTGTTGCGGTTCACTGTTGGATAGCTTAGGGTTTGACTTAAAAACTGGGGTACTTGGTATGACTTGGCTTGGTATGGGGTATGTGGTTTTTCTTAATCCAATGATTAGATTCCGAGCAATCGTTAGAAAATCATTTTTACCGCCGAACGAAATTTGAAGACTATACTATTATTACTACTTAGACTTTATAATTACTTAGACTATTTTTTTTGTACTTTTGGACCTGGAATAACACGTATGGGTTACTTTTAATTAAAATGACCACGCGGGCAAAGCCGCGGGCACAACTAGTCTTCTTATACACAAATACAAATTATTTTATTGACATACAATATGGTTCATTTAGCCACACCAAAAGTGAAAAGTTGTACAAAGGTTAAACTCGGATCACTCCGATACATACGGAGTATCATGACGACTAAAAAAGGGACCGTCACGAAAAGGGTTATATCGTCTCGATTTTATAACTCTGTAACTTTAAGATCCAGAGAAATAATGTCATTTTTTATCTTAAATATCAGCTCGATGATGTATGTATAGTTAATTTTTTCAATAGACAGAGCTCAGATCAAAATCGGTACAATAAGTAAAACTGATGTTTTGTGATCTTTAATTCGGTATAACTCGCGATTTAGATAGCGTAGCGTATAGATTCGGGTGTTGTTGTAAATATCTCGTTGAGAACTTTCAACTCAATATGATAAAAGTTTTAGAAAAGTTTAGTTAAAACAAAGTAAATTTAAAAAAGGGGTGGAATAAGTAAAAATCACATAACTAGCTGCAGCGCCCGGAAGTTCTGTACTAAAGTAAAGATTTGAAAGAAGAAATTGTGGAGCTCACAACTGTACCTTAAACTGTAGCACAGAGCGAATAATCCAGATGGCTCCAGGACCACATCAAATTGTACGTGTCACGTTTCACTACAAAAAACGACCGTGCGCCCCTACACAGCACCACCGGATTTTTGGTAACGTTCTTCATTATCACGAGTTGTAAGAGAAGTAAATATATGAGGCACTTACTATCTATAATTAATGGAACTCTAAAAAAACCCGAAACAAAAAAAAATGATAAAAATTCCTAATTCAAGTCATGATTACAATTAGTCATTCTATCTGACTCAATCTATATGAATAGCAGTGACAACACGCTCTTACTAAGAACGGGTGGGTTTTTACTGTAAGTTACATAGTTTATCGGAAGAAGACAGCTAAGAAATATTTTGCGGCGGGACGAATTAAGGGGGTAAAGGCGATTGAAAATTTATAATATGAGAGTTCTATGCTTTTCTGTTAGAGGCATGAAATTTGTTACTTATTTAGGTAACAATGTAAAATAAATAAACACTATTTATCTTTTTAATTTTTTGTAAATTAATTTTAATAATCGTGCTTTCTTTCTTAATTGATTGTTTTAATTTTTTTCGCTCTAAAATAGTATCGGGAATAAAGACAAAAAAGAAGTTGTAAAAATTATGATTAACTAATATATTTTTCTAAATTTTATAAACAACTTTTTGTTTTTCCTCTTTTCTAACATAATGCATAAAAACCATCCAAGTGAGGGTCAGAGACGCATAGATATGTAATTCTGTAGCCAGGTGTACTTGGTATCTCAATCCAATGAGTAGAAGCCGATAGAAAAACTATTGTATATATGTGTATTTTATAATTAAGTAGGAACTATATAGATCTGATCTTAATGAGGTTTCCACTGCTAGATAGCTTACAATTCAACGTATACCTTCATACCTTGCAATGTTATCAAAAAATTTTTAGAAACAACGAGTATTAAAGTAAAGTTCGCTCGGTTGGTACACTGGAATGAATTAGTATGTGAGATAGATCGTGGTACAGAAATTAACAACGCAGAGACGCATACGTCTTTGACGTAGTATTTACATACTCTTTGGTCTTCGATTCTGTTGAATTTGAATTATTTTGTGGTTGTTTTGTTTTCTCTCTCGATTTGATTTTAGCTTTGATTCTGTTTTGTTTGATTTAACTTGTCGATTGGTTGTTGTTATGTTCAGGGAGTAATTGAATTGTGCAATCAGGATTATGATAGATATGAATTCGCTACTACATGTAATAAATTGGTACTATGTAAATGGTAATAACGCACTAAGTTAAAAAAGTCTATACAAAAGTAACCGCGAAGACATTAAAAAAAACTTAGAGTCTTATAGTAAGAAAGATAGATAGATAGATAGATAGATAGATAGATATATACATAGATAACTCTTTATTGAAACACAAATAAAAATCTTACAACTATAAAAACAAAATTAATAATAAAGTGTCACAATGGGCGGTTTTATCGCTCAGAGCGATTTCTTCCAGACAACCGTGCAACCGTGCAGCTACTGAACAAGAATATAACATTGAAAAATGTTCTGTTTGTTCAAGCATCTATTTTTCTGTTTGTTCAAGCATAACGTAAAAACTACTGGACCAATTGTGACGCGTTTTGCAGTGTTTGATAGCTTAAAAACTTACTTAGTATCTCAGCCCGATGAGTAGAAGCCAAGTAATAAAGTATACAAGTAAAAAGTGATTTGAAGTCTGTACGAACTTTGAAAAAAAATAGTTTTATAGATAGTTTTGGTCCTAGAATAACACACAGGGCCCCAATTCTACTAAAACAATTGTAATGACAATTGTCAACAATTTTCGCAAAATTTTCGCTTTTACCTCCTAAAAGTGATAGAAACTATAATTTTGTGAAAATTTTTGCATCTCGTTTTTTAATTTCTTTAAGTTTTTTTTTTTTAAAACCACAAATTTTTTGAAATATTTGCGAAAATTGATGACAATTGTCATTACAATTGTTTTAGTAGAATTAAAGCCCAGGTTACTTATTACCCAGATAAATTACCTTGCGGGCAAAGCCGCGGGTACAGCTAGTACTTATATTATAGCAGTAAGTAACAAAAAATATGAACAAAGATATTTTAAAAAAGTGGTCTAGGTGTCTTAAAATAAGCTACTGAACAAGAACACATAATTAAAAAAAAAGGTATTTATGTCTGTTTGTTTCTTCACGCATCGCATAAATACGACTGAACCGATTGCGATGCAGTTTTCACTGTTGGATAGCTTAGGGTTGGACTTATAAATGTGTGTACCTACTTGGTATCTCAATCCAATGAGTAGAAGTCGAGTAATCTATAAAAAACATTTGACGTCTGAACAAAATTTGATGATATTGTTACTTTTGGTTTTGGAATAACACATTGGATCCATAAATCCCAGGAAATAACCCTGAATAACCACGCGTACAAAGCCGCAGGCACAGCTAGTAACCTTTTATTTTAAATTATTTAATAACCGATAAAGTTTAAATGCGAAAATAATTTAATAATAGTATAGCTTAAGATCAAAGCTTTAATTATAAATCTTAACGTACGAGAATATTTACATTTTCTCTGAAAATAAATATATATTTGAAAAAAAAATACTTAAACATCTTAAATCGAACCACAGTCTGTGTGACGAGTTTATTTGTTTATGAGCTGAATCCTCGATTTCATAATTAAAATTCAAATATGGGCTAATACCACACATACTTACATAGTAAATGGCGACGTCTGTGGACTGTGGCTAGACACACCCGGGGCAATAAGTGGATTATTTTTTAATCACGTGTTATTTTCAAACATGATATTATATTTTAGGGGTAAGTTTTTTATGAATGGCTAATTTTATCAGCGTTTCCCATTCGTAAAATTATACAAGATAATTACAACCAATTTTACATTATATTAAAAGTTAAAATACAGTCATAATATACTAGTGGTTTAAAGCTTTGTTTAATATAGCCAATAAAAAAACTATTTTTTTCTGTGAAATCATAAAAAATATTCGAAATAGAGCAACATACACTACAATTATTATTAAAGAATGCGGTATAATATAAGAAATTCACCAAAAAGTAATTACTAAATTTCTACAAAACTGAAACACTCCTAATAACAATAGCAAAAGTTCAACTGCATGACTTTACTAATGTTACCGAGTACTATCAGATAGCTGCTTCTTCATTATCTATCAATGATTTTGATAAAGATGATACCAGTCATGATTGAATCATATAAATAGGGAACTAAGCCCAATGGATGGCATTCTCTTAAGTGAATTGTACAGTGAATCTTAGTGAAGATGCGTACCATCGTCCTATTGTTTTTGGGCGTTGCAGCTGTGGCTGGTAAGTTAAAAAGTGAATAAAAAAAATTTGCTGATTTTCTATCGGAATGAGAGTATTTCATTAAGGATACAATTACAGCCAAAAATAAGTGTTTGAAAATGTCAAAGCGGGCGAAACTGCGAGGCACAGCTAGTATGTTATAGTTAGGTTTTCATGCCATAGCTCAAACAGTGACGGAAAGCGTCGTGAGGAAACCGACACGTCCACACCTCAAAAAGTATCCATTCAACAACCGCGCACTGGGCCAGCGTGGCCAAGCAGGTGCTGGACCATGTTCCACCACGCTGGCCCATCCTCTCTCTATCTCTATCTGTTTTTCTCTCTCTCTAATTCTACCAGAAAAAGAAGTTCATAGAAGTTGAAACATACTAAGCTTTACATATTAAAATACGGAGAGGTAACATTTTTCGTAAATATTACGGACATAAGCAGTATTTTTATGTTTTTTTATAGCAGTTAACGCCAGGCTAGCGTAAATATATATAATAATTTTATAATGGAAAAATTTGGGTCACGGACGAGATTCGAACTCGCATACTGTGCCTCAGCGCGACACATGCCTTTACTAATTCGACCACCAAATCACAAATTTGTATGACCGTCGTCATCCAAATCTTTCTACTAGCTTCTTTTAACCCATTTTAGATTTGGGAGGCGTTATCTTTCAGACACGAAGTTAATCAATATTAGCCGTGGTTGGTTGGCAGTAATACTACCAATAGATAGCGTTACCGTCCCCATAAGACGGGTTCAAAGAAGCTAGTGGAAAGATTTGGGTGACGACGCATAGGTCTCGGTGGCCGAATTGGTAAAGGCATGTGCCGCGCTGAGGCACAGTATGCGAGTTCGAATCTCGTCCGTGACCCAAATGTTTCCATTAGAAAATTATTATATATAAGCAGTATTATTATAAGTAGTTACCATACCAGTGAACCACACAGTGTACGCGTAGGCCCGGCAAAAAAAAACTAAGAAATAATAATTTATTTTATTCCATCGTTTGGTTCAGTTATATTTCTCAGATATATTTTTCATTAATTTTGTCCCAGAGATCTACGAAAAAAATACAGATGCATTTCATGGGGCGCAATTTTTAAGCTCATGCATATTACTAACATTATAACAGATAGTGAAGACGTATACCATCAATCCTAGACATTGCGTGTATTGATATAAAAAAAAAAAACGAGTAGATTTAACGAATTTTCAAATGATTTTAGCCGTCCCCCGGAACTCGCAGAGAATTGTGGGTGGATCAACGACCACCATCGATCAGTACCCTCACATTGTATCTCTGCTGTACACCTGGAACTTGAGCACTTTCTGGCAGAGTTGCGGCGGAACCATCCTCAACACTAGGTCCATCCTAACAGCTGCTCACTGCCCTGCGTAAGTTCACAACAAAATTATAGCTCTTTCATTATGTATATTTCTTTCATTATGTATGTTATAATCAAAGCAATATTCAGTAACAATGAAAAAAAAAATACATGCAAATATAAAAGAATTACTATTTTTTCCCCTGCAGAGGTGACGCAGCGTACACATGGCGTGTCCGTGTTGGATCCACGTTCGCCAACAGCGGTGGTACTGTGCACAACGTGCAGAGCTACCTCCTTCACCCCCAATACAATGTTGGTGCCCGCCTTAACAACGACGTCGCCATCATGCGTACCGCCTCGACCATTACCTATGTCAACAACGCAGTCCAGCCTGCGCTCATCGCCGGTGCAAACTACAACCTCGCAGACAACCAAGTCGTCTGGGCCGCAGGATGGGGCGATATTGAAGTAAGACGCTTTTCGTATCATAAATGGACCTTCATGTCGCATTTGTGTAATTAATGTAACCGAAATGTAAATGTAGGTACTAATTATATTTATTATTTTAACAACAGTTCTGGGGTCCCTCTTCTGAGACTCTTCGCCACGTGCAAATGTGGACCGTGAACCAGGCTACTTGCACGCAACGCTACGCGCCTATTGGCTGGGTTGTCAACGAAAACATGCTGTGCTCCGGCTGGCTCGACGTCGGCGGCCGCGACCAGTGCCAGGGTGACTCCGGCGGCCCTCTCTACCACAACGGCGTCGTCGTCGGTGTCTGCTCCTGGGGTGAAGAGTGCGCCCTTGCGCGCTTCCCCGGCGTCAACGCTCGCGTCTCTCGCTACACTGCTTGGATCCAGGCTAATGCATAAGCGTATCTGTGACGAATTTGTTTACAATAAATTATATTTTTTATAAGCTTGAATATTACTTACTCCTGATCATTCGTACATTTTCAATTTAGCTTTTACTACCTACTATAATAAGGAGTCGCGAAGAATTTGTTTTTTTTTTTACAACATTTGGCCTTTTAAAACTCAGCAGTAACTCAGTGTAGTGCTATTTTAGACTCCATCTTCAGATCTAGGATAGGAATGAAAAAACTATTTATGGTCACAATAGGAGGCAGTCAACGTTAACAAATATTTGATACGGTTACTAAAATATCGTACGATAGAATTTCAAACTCCTTTTCACGTCGTGTGTTAAAATACATCGCTGTACCAGTTATCATCGCAGAGTTGCATTAGTTAAGGATATGTGGGTACACATTCTTAATGACACACACACGCCGTGCCGTTGCCGGCGCCGGTAGGCAGAATAACATGTTAAATAATTTCATACATTGTTGCTTCCCCGGCTGCTGGGCCGGTGCCGTTGCCGGTGCCGTGCCGTTGCGGTGCCGGCGAGTGGAAAAACGCCCTATGGGTTTTTTTCTTAGTAGAAACCAAGTTTATATATTATATAGACTTATATTATTTAATCGTTATCCAAATTGCTTCTTGGATAATTAAATGTAAAGTAAATTATGGCACCAAAATCCAGTCCACAGCGAATTCACACGCATACGGTCTAACACTCGCTGCCATAGATAATAAAGGACAAAAACCCTCATTGTACGGAGCCAAACCAGTGCTAAAATTTATAAATATTATATTAATTGTTTATTTCAAAAAACAGTGTTATAATGTACTAGTTTTCCCGCCCGCAACTTCGTCCGCGGACTACTGTTTATCGCGAAAAAAGCATCATATTCTCGCTCTTCTAGGATTTTAAAAACTAATGCTAAAGTAGGTATAGCACCAATGCTCTTGATATTTTTTGACAGACTTTTTATTTCCTTTTCATGGCAACCGTTCCTTACAGTGACTAATCAATATTTTCCAGTTTTCCCGAGGAAACTTTGAATTTTCCGGGATAAAAAGTATTCCATATTTTATTCCAGGGTATAAGCTATCTCCATTCTAAATTTCAACAAAATCCGTCCCGCCGTTATCGCGTGAAAGCTCCCCAAACAAACAGACAATGTTTCACTTTTATTTATTGGTATGGATATATGAGTAGATAAGTTTGGAAAAGTTGGTCGTAACACAACGCGTAAACATTTATCTCAACAAAGCTTCCCTTTCAACTTGTTCTTTGAGCTGGTGTGACGCAATCCAACGAGCTCATTTACGGAAGCCGTAACAAGCGGTGAAGTTATCGCCGCGAGTTCAAATAGTTCCAATCTGCCGGGGACCAGTTTCCGGCCACTTCACAACTTTGCTTCCGTTTTAAACTTATCTGGACCATGAGCAGCTGTACAGCTGGAACGATTCTTGTCACACTTATGAGCTTAATTTATGACACTATTCATTTGTATATTGCGGAAAGGTTTTCCTTTTCCTGTGCGAAATTCAAATGTGAGTTGGCACATGAGAAGGAAATTTCCTTTTCATATTCAAAGCATACCTATTTGACCTAATTTAATGATTTAGTCTATTTATAAATTTTTATTCTTAATTGTGAGTCATTTTGTTGATGACTTGCTTGCTTGCTATTATAATGTTACTCATAAATGCGAAAGTTTGTGTGTGTGTGTGTGTGTGTGTGTGTGTGTGTGTGTGTGTTCAAATCTGGATCAATTTTCAACGTTTAAAAGTCCGTGTTACAGAACCCCGAACAATACGACACATATCGAAAAAAATTAAAATTAAAAAATGACACTTTTGCGATTAAGACGAATCGATTGATACCACGCTTGTCAAAATAGGACCAAGTTTTTAGTTTGAACACATAACTCTTCTTTAGTTTTGCGAAGGAGAAGTCCCCAGAATGCTGACTGCATTGCCAAAGGACTGTCAGATTTATAGTTTTGTGTATAATTACAGTTAAGTTATTTTAGAAGCTTTTATTTAACTTGCAATGTTTTTATGTATGTATAGTGGTTAAGTCAAAGCCTGCAAGCAAAATTAGAATCACTTCCTCATATCCTACGAAGTTGAATTTTATTATGATGAGATTTGGTTATAAGTTTTATTATTACATGATTGCTGCACTCAAGGTTTGGTCCTGCCTAGGGAACTCCTCAACAGTTAACAGCACAGAAACGATATGTTGTATACGCATTTAATTGTTTTAGCCTGTTCTAAGTTTCACCATGACATGGCTACTGCATAAACGCTTTTTCTTTAACGTTTTTTTATAATATATCTGTTATGAGTAGTGATTGCGTTTGCTGTCTGCTCTAACCCCATTTTGCGTACCATATCACTAGTGAATATCATGGAAGCTGATTTTCCGTAAGTATAATGAGCGTTTTTGAGTTACTTCCCTATTGAATGTTGATTTTTGTGTGGATTGCCAGCTGTTCTGATACGACCAATGTCATTGTCAGTGACGAGCGCGGCTGAAGGCTGGCATTACCACCCGACCGTAAGAATCGATTTTTGTACGTTTACGTGTAATCCAATGACATCATTAAGGTTATGGATAGATTGAGGACGATGCCAAGGCTTTCTATTTCCAAACGGCCTTTGATAAAGTTCTTCAATACCGTGTGATAAATTTACCGTAGTACCATAGTCAATAGACAGTAATTATTTTAAATATGGGCGGTAATAGAAACCTATCACTTTTGCTATCGACATAAGTCTAAGAGCTCATAATGTGATAGTGTTTATGTACAGCTGTTCTGCAGTCCATATATATCCACGTACTATGGTTGTTGCGTAGCTTAGTTCGTTTTCATCGACAGCTACGTTATTCAATTATAATCTTTAAATAAGTCAACATCGATATCATTATTAAAGTAGGTTTTTATAGGGGTTTTCCGACTCAGTAATCCAACTTACTTATCTATCTATGTCTATGTACTTATATGTATAATAAAGCAATAAGGATATATTAATAATTAAAAGCAGCAAGTAACAAAAAGACTGTACAGTGAAAATTAAAAAAAATGAACATGTACGAGTTGAACACGAGTTGAGAGGGTTTCGTACAATTATATTATTATTATCTCACAACATTGAAAGATTTGCCATGTTATTTAAAGATTCTATACATCTTAAAAGTTGTCATGTAATCTAAAGAACTATTTAAAAATAACAATTCATGTAATTGTTCAAAATTTCAAGTTCAAAATGTTCTTTTCAGTCAATTTTCATTTATTTTCTTCATTTATTTTAAAAGGATCAAAATCATAAATAAATGTCCCTCATAACTTTTCATTTGATATAATCACAAGGTACTGTTGCAAAACTTTTTTTTTTTATTACGTTCCACATATTATGTAGGTACCTAAATATTTGGTTTACAGAAATTTATATCTGTACGAAATTTCAAGTTAATCGGTTAAGTAGATTTGGAGTAAATTGGGTGTGACAGATGTACAGACAGAGAGACAGACAGATAGACAGAAATACCGACACTTGAGTGATCCTATATTGGTTCCTTTTTTTTTCATCCGCAGATGTACGGGAAACCCAAAAATTGTCTACGGGTGTTAAAAAAAGGTACTAAACAATAATATAACATGTTTTAAATGGTGTCCGTACGTATGTCTATCTGTTCGTGAATTGTTATTCCTTTGTTTCGCATAACTATTTTTCATGAACAGTATTTGGCATACTGTTAAGGTAGGCATAATGATCTTAGTCGCATAAATAATAACCTACGAGTAGATACTATACTGTGACAGTAGGTTAAGGTGCGGTGGGGTGGCTTGGGCCACCCGTAACCTACGAACATGTTTGTTATACATAGGTAGGCACAATAATTTAGTTTACAGTTATATAATTCAGGTGAATAATGAAAATGTTATGCCACTAAATAATATGCTTGTTTATCGTTATCTAAAGTTAGATATCGTAATCACGATTATGGCTAAACATTTATGCGTAATTATTATTTATTTAATGGAAGTCTAATCATATTATTAGGCGAAGTTTATTAATTGTATATTTCTATATTGTGGTGTTTCAATAGAGATCATCTATCTATCTATGTCACACTAAATTATGACATTATATAATTATGCGTATCGATAGAGAACCTCGTGAATCACGTAAAAACTACTGGACCGATTGAGACGCGGTATTCACTGTTATATATCTAAGCTTTTAACTTAAAATCTGATGTACTTTGTTTCTTAATCCGATGAGTAGAAGGCAGCAGAAGCTTGCTTGATATACAGATCTCCAAGTCAATGCAACACGATTTGCGTTCCTATAATACTACTTGTATTAAGAACACAATAGAGCGGAACAAGGGCTCCAAAGTGTTTGCAAGAGATCTGTCTATTAAGCAAAGCCTGTTGACAAAGCTGAAGACGGACAGTGGCAGCATCGTCTCGTCGAAGTCAGAGATTTTGAGTGAGCTCGAGAAGTTCTATGGGCAATTATACACCTCATCACGTAGTCCTTTTAGCACGACTAGCGATTCAAAAGCCCGTTTGACCCGACATTATACCGAAGATATCCCGGACGTAAGCCTATACGAGATCAGAATGTCTCTCAAACAGCTTAAGAGAAATAAGGCACCAGGGGAGGATGGAATAACGATAGAGCTACTGAAAGTGGGTGGAACACCGGTACTTAAAGCCTTCAGAGGCTATTTAACTCCGTCATCCTCGAGGGTACTACGCCAGAAGCGTGGCACAGGAGCGTAGTGGTGTTGTTCTTTAAGAAAGGTGATAACACACTCTTGAAGAATTATAGGCCCATTTCACTGCTGAGTCACGTCTATAAGCTGTTTTCGAGAGTAGTTACAAACCGTCTCGCTCGTAGGTTTCACGACTTTCAGCCTCCCGAACAAGCTGGATTCCGGAAAGACTTTAGCATCCAAACGCTCCGGCTGATTATCCAGAAGACCGAAAAGTATAATCGGCCACTATCTCTAGCATTTGTGGACTACGAGTAAGCCTTTGATTCATTTGAGACCTGGGCATTGCTACAGCCATTACAGTAGTGCCACATTGAATACCGGTACATTGAAGTGTTGAAGTGTTTGTACAACAAGGCCACCATGGCTATCCGTTTTCAGGATCGGAGCACGAATTCTATCCAGTTGCAAAAAGGAGTGAGACAAGGAGACTTTATTTCTCCGAAACTGTTCACCTCTGCACTGGAAGATATATTCAAGCTTCTGATGTGGAATGGATATGGAGTAAAAGCAATGGCGAATACATCACTCACCTTTGATTTTTAATACGAACACTTATACGCTTTGCATACTGCTCGGCCAGAGACTGTTTGTGAGGATTCAAGAGCCACGTTGACTCGCCTCTAAACTGATGAGCTACCAGACGTCAGCTTGGAAGAGATGGAGATGGCCCTGTGATAATAAAATAGAAAAGCCTCCGGAGAAGACGGAGTTACATTGGAGCTTTTAAAGGTAAACCAATTCTCAAGGAGTTTCAGGTTTTCATTAAACTCCGTTGTGAAATGTGCAGAACACTCGAGGCATGGCACAAGAGTATATGGTGGTACTATTTTTTTTCAAAAATGGTGATAAAACCTTGCTTAAAAGGTCTATAAAGTCCCTCTATTAGGTAGGTACTTATGTAAGCAGGTTAGCTACCTACGTAGATTGCAGTACCTGGATTAGGTTGGTACCTAGGAGTTTTATTTAATTGTACATTAAGAACTCTGATGTTATTCAGTGTGTGCCTATAGGTTGGTCTGAATAGATTCCTACCTAAGCAGATACCTAATGCTGATGTCAGACCTGAATTTGAGGTTTAAAAATCACAACTCACGTTCACGAAGCCTCTTCATTGGTTTAATTATTTCGCCTTGAAAAGTGCTCCACCCAGGTGAACTGAGCAGGTGGACCACGACCAATGCACGACGCCTAGCAATTCCGCTGAGTAAACGTAGCGATGCGCTTATGACCTCTTCCCCGACTCCCTGCACAAATATTTGCGCGGAACATAGTCGCTGAGGCGACAGTGGCCGTTTTCAACGGAAAAAATCGGATGCACAGGCGTTAGCGGCGGTATTCGTCGGAGTATATTGGTACGTGGCTGTTTGCGTAAAACAAAAATATATATTTTTTTATATGAAAATAAGGTCAATTATTTTTTTGCCAATGTGAATAGATGCATATGCATTATAAGGTCCCAAAAATTCAATAAAACATAAAGACCTAACGGCCACTGTGGCCTTATTCCACGGATAGGGCGATATTTATTTTCCTATGTTTTTGTGTACCAACTATTTATTTATTAATAAAAAAAAACGTGCGTCACCAATGGCCTGAGCTCAAAATCAGCGCTGTGGATTTTCTTCACAGCTTTTTTGCTGAGCTCAGACCTTTTCTGGCAGCACTGTACATGGCAGTGATCTTTGTACACAGGTGCTTAGTTCCTTGTTTTTGGTTGAGTTTCTCTGTTGATTTATGTGTTGCTGTGTACAGTACGTAGGAATAAATTGTTTCTTAGTTATATATATAAACGGGACTTAATCGCGCTGAAAACTAAATATTTATTTACCTCGACGTTTCGATCAAAACGGCTGTTTTGATTGAAACTTCGCGGTGCCAGGATTGGCTAGCTAGATAATGAGGCTGCAGTCGAGAGCCGAGAGCGCGCCGGACGTTTAATCAAAGCGCTATCGGCGATTTCATTATGTTACATAAAATGGATGCTCCTGCATGGCCATCCTCCATGAGTAAAATACGATTCCGTCTGTGTAAATACATTTCAATTTAAATAAAATATAAAGGTTCATGGAAACGCTAATCCCGGCTTTACGTTTTACAGTAGGGAAAACCTATACAGAATGATTAAAAAAAAATGGGATTTCCAACGATAAGCTACTATGAATTATCTCGATAATCCTAAACGTAATATCGAGCATCGAGCCGTTAATTGTTATCATCGATTACCACACACGTCGCATTGGCAAAAGTGAGAACACAATATAATCTGGATCGAATCCCTTAATGATAGAAGTAAAATTTTGTTCATAATAATAGTAATCTGATATTAAAAACCAATGCAAAAGTAGGTATAGCACCAACGCTCTTGATTTTTTTACAGACTTGTTATTTCGTTTCCATTGCCACCTTTCCTTACAGCGAGTAATCAACAGTTTTCAACTTTCCCGAGGAAACACAATTATTCGGAATAAAAAGTGACCTATGTTTTATTCCAGGGTATATCTCCATTCCAAATTTCATCAAAATCCGTCCAGTCGTTATCGCGTGAAAGCTCCCCAAACAAACAAACAAACAGACAACTTTCACTTTTATATATTGGTATGGACTACTGAACCAAATTATGAAATGTATATAAGGCTGAAGGTCAACACTTAATAAACATGAATCTGTCATCCTGGAGTTAAGAATAAACACAAATACAACAAGAAAAAATAAATAAATAAGAAAATATAAATATTAAGTTAAAAATATGAAGACAAAATATATATTAAGAAATATATCATAATAACAAGAATTAATAATAATAATTTAGACAGTTTTGTGTAAATAGTTTAGTTTTTTTTATTTATATTTTAATATGAATTTTTGTATTTTTTGTACATTTTATCCTGTAAATAAATATTTAAGCACATAATAATAGATCACAACCCGAATCAGACAATGCCGAAAAGCTGTTGGATTTATCAACGGTAGTGATACAATTTTGGTTTTGGGTATGTATTTAATCCTGCAATAAAACCAAAACAGAGACAGTGAACAACTTCGCACTGGTCTAAATTCGTCTCTTACTGGGTTCACGTGATTCGAAATAAAAGACCGACATAAATGCAGTACTTGTATTGATTCAACAACGAAAACCCAGAGCCCCCTCAGAAGTCACAAAATAATGTTCCGTTCAAAGTTCGTTCTAAGCTACGAATGAAACTTGCTTGCGCGTGCTAATTTTTCCACTAACGCCATCTAGTTCCATTTGAAGGTAAACATTTTGTTCTTACGCTAACTTAGGGTTCTAACTTGGACATACCGCCCACCAAGGACATCAGCACATGTCCTTAACTACATGATAACCGCCCACCGTGAGGTTAGGGCGTCTACTTTCAAACAAACTACAATTTAAACACAATTAAAATACAAGGTACAATAAATTAATTAGGTGGTAACTGGCAAGATGCACAATTTTGATGTGGGTCGCTTTATCAACGAGCCGTTGCATTTGAGAGTCACGACTCGCGTGATTTGATCATCACCAGGGTATTTTGTTACCACTCTTCCCATGAGCCACCTAGCAGGAGGTAACCCGTCTTCTTTAACTAATACCACGTCACCAATACTGGGTTCAGGAATTTGTTTGGTCCACTTGTAGCGTTGCAACAAGTGAGCCAAATATTCGTCAGACCAGCGACGCCAAAAGTGTTGAACCATGCGCTGCGCAACCTGCCATCGTCTCAAACTACTAACATTTGCTTCTTCGTAATTTCGATCAGGCACCGTGATAAGAGGCTCACCAATCAAGAAGTGTCCTGGAGTCAAAGGAGTTGCGCTACCAGAAACATCAGACATCATCACAGATATCGGCCTTGAGTTGAGGCATGCCTCAATCTGGGTCAACACTGTAGCCATTTCCTCATAGGTAAGTGTTGAATTACCGATTACGCGTTTCAAATGGTTCTTCGTCGCTTTCACTCCAGCTTCCCAAAGTCCCCCAAAGTTCGGCGCATGGGGTGGTATGAAGTGCCACGAAGTGCCATTATTTCCTACCCACTCTCTAATCTCAACAGCCACTGAAGACTGTTCTATTGCAACCAAGTGTCGAAGTTCCTTGGAACCACCGACAAAATTGGTTCCACAATCGCTCCAAACGTCACTTACAAAACCACGTCGAGCCACAAACCTCTTAAAACCTGCAATGAAACCTTGAGCAGATAAATCGCTAATGGCTTCCAGATGAATTGCCTTAGACACCATACAAACAAAGACACAAATGTAGCCTTTGTAAGACTGGTGTCCACGGCCCTTGGACATTCTGATGTTTATCGGACCGGCAAAATCAACACCACTGTGCCTGAATGGTCTCGCTGGTGTCACTCTGCATGACGGTAGTTGACCCATCAATTGGGTTTGAGTTGATGCAGAATACCGTTTGCATCTGACACAATTGCGCACATAAGCCTTGACCAAAGATTTGGCTGAAATAATCCAATAATTGGTACACAATTGGCTTAACATCAAAGTTGGACCGCCGTGTAGGGTTTTGTTGTGAGCTTCATCAATTGCCAAATTGGTGAAATGAGTGTGGTTTGGTAAAATAATTGGGTGTTTGACATTCATTTCCAAGTTGGAATTTTCTATTCGACCGCTGACACGTAGAATTCCATCGTTGTCTATTAGTGGACATAGAGATTTCAGCTTGGATCTTGCTTTTACGTATCCTGTTTTCCTTAAATCAGTCATTTCCTCTTTAAATTCTTGATTTTGTACATATTTTATGCAAACTTTCATTGCCTCTTCTATTTCTTCCTTTTGTAGACAAACTTCGTATCTTCTCTTTCCATCATCTTGTTTCTTCCATTTTAAAACTCTTCTGCAATACGCAATTACTCTCACTAACTTCTGCAGCTTCGAAAATTTTGTCCACACAGGATCTTCTGGTATGTTCTCGGTGACAACATGGGTTTTAACAGATCGTTCTTCCATGCTTGTAGCAATCGACTTAGGTCTTTTGTATTCGATTGTCTCATTTTTTAGCCACGTTGGTCCTTGAGCCCACAAGACATTTCCTGATAATTCTTGAGGAATTATCCCTCTTGATGCTATGTCTGCTGGATTGTGAGAAGACTGCACATGTGCCCAGTGAGTATTATCGAAGTGGGAGAGAATGGCAGAAACTCTGTTACTGACAAAGGTGGTCTAACGGCTAGGATGGCCACTCAGCCATGCTAACACTACGGTGGAGTCTGTCCAGACATGAATGCTGGTTTGCGGAATATTCATGACTTCAGCCACCTCAGATATCAACTCAGACAACAATACCGCTCCCATCAACTCTAGTCTCGGAATGGATTGTTGTTTCACAGGAGCGACCTTCGTACGTGCCGTGACTAAACTAATCTTGATATCGTTCTGTATGTCCACTACTCGAAGATACACGACAGCTGAAATTGCCAAAATAGACGCGTCACAAAATCCGTGAAGCTCTACAGACACGTCATCAAATGACATTTGTACCCATCTTGGAACACAGAATCTACTCGTCTCGACTAAGTTTTTGCGGTAAGTTTGCCATTCTGTCATTAGTTCTGGTGTTAACTCATCGTCCCAACCTAATCCTGAAAGCCAAAGCTTTTGAATAAATATTTTTGATGAAACAACACAAGGTGCTGCCCAGCCCAGGGGATCAAATAGGCGGGAGACGTCGGAAATAACTCGTCTTTTCGTGATAGGAGTTTGCTGTGCCGGAAGATTGACGGAATATTTAAACTCATCATACTTCCGATCCCAAGAAATTCCTAGAATTTTCATTACTTCATCCAATTTTATATCTTTAATACCTTCTTCCTCATTCCCTTCACACTTTCCACGATCTCTTCCTTCCTCTGAAATTTTCTCATTTAACTCGTTTGAACTACTCACCCATTTTTGCAGCTGGAATCCACCCTTGGTAAGTATCTCCGTAATTTGTTTATATATTATTACTCCTTCTTCTACTGTCTGACACCCTGTCATCAGGTCATCTACGTAAAAATCTTTCTTTATTATTTCAGAGACCTTGGGATGTCGTGCTTCTTCATCAACTGCTGTCTGCTGCAGCGTCTTCACAGCGAGGTAAGGCGCAGATGCTGTACCAAAGGTTAATCTCAATAACTTGTAATCTTCCATTTCAGATTCTGGACTATCACGCCACACTACTCTCTGAAAATCAACGTCTTCAGAAGATACCTTCACCTGTCTGTACATTTTAATAATGTCAGCACAGAGACTTATGGGGTGCATTCTCCACCTCATAATGATATGACGTAGCGGCAATTGCAACGTGGGACCTACCATGAGATCATCGTTTAGAGACACTCCATTTAACCCTTTCATTGACGCGTCGAAAACTATCCGAACCTTTGTTGTCGACTTGTCCTCTCTAACAACGGCTGATTGTGCTAAATAAACCGCTGTATCCCTCCTAGGATCATCATCAGGTACGCGTTCAGCATGACCAAGCTCAATGTATTCGTGGAAAACTTGCGAATATCGTCTCGCTAGTTCTGGACTTTTCTTGAATTTATTTTCCAGATACAGAAATCTTTTGACTGCCAGATTTCTAGCGCTTCCATACTGGCATTGCGGATCATCATTACGGAATGGAAGCTTCACAACATAACGACCATCTTCATCTCTGAGAGTCGTTAGACTGTATAGTTCTTCGCAACGCAGCTCTTCTTTAGACAAAATCTTCTGAGTTCCAGGAATGACTGATTCAATTTCCCAGAATTGTTTCAGGATGGCATTTTCATCTGCCTTTTCTGAAGTGGTAATGACCACATGATGACAACTTACTGTGTCACTGGTTGAAAGAACCTTCCCTGATAAAATCCAGCCCAAAGCGGTGTTTTGGGCTACCGGTAAGCCTGGTGGACCTCTGATCAACCCTTCTCGTAAAACTTGACTGTAAGCTTCAGCACCGAGCAGGAAGTTAATCTGATTTGGCTTGTTAAATGCTGGATCTGCTAAGCTAATTGCTTCTAGCTCAGGCCAGATGCATGGTAGAATTTCAACTGATGGCAAGAGAGATGTTATGTTACTTAAAACATAAGCATGAACTTGAAGACTGAACTTGGGGTCTAGGCGTGAGTGAATAGTCACTGTGACTGTATACTCGGAGGCTAAAGCACTCTTCTCACCACCTATTCCTGAAATGACTGACCTAGCTGGCGTCTTTCTAAGTCCGAGCATTTGGACTGCTGATTCTGTTATGAATGATGCCTGGGATCCTTGATCCAATAACACTCTCAGCAGTTGTGTTGAACCCTGTCTTGTCTGTGCTTTGACAAGAGCTGTAGCCAACAAAACTTGTGTGGAGACTGACTCCTTAGAAAACAGAGAAGCCACATTTGAAATAGGTTCACCTTCTGATGACGATGCCTGAACCGTAGACACCGCTGAATTTACATTGACCGCTGCATTTTCACTGCAAGCGGTTGAGGTTGAGACAAATCTAGGATGCAGCAACGAATGGTGCTTTCGTTTGCACACTCTACACGATGAATTTTGGCGGCAAAATTTAACTGAATGATTGGAACCGAGACAATTATAACACAAACCTTTGGTTCGAACAAAGTTTTGACGCATCTCGTTACTCTCCTTTGCAAATAGCTTACAATTTGAAATTTTATGGTTGTCTTTACAAAACGGGCAAGAGTTGCTTACATTTGCACTAATGTCAGTGTCAATGACATGATGCACTCTTGGCTTATTATAAACAATAACATTTGGTTTAGTATGGCTTGACTTTACATCTAGAAACTCCAGTGCCCGAAATCTAGCTTCTAGAAAATCTTTGAATTGTGACAACTTGGGAAGTTCATCTTGTGGGCTTATTTGAGTTTCCCATTGCTTGCGGGATTCGGGATCTAATTTCGCGCTTAAAATATAAATCACAAGAATGTCCCAAGAATTCACATCTATTCCTAGATTTTTCAGGCCATTCAGACATTCCATTGTCGTATCTAACAGACCCTTTATGGCATTGGAGCTTTCTGACACATTACTTTGACTCATTAAACGACGTAACAAACAGTTTGATAAGAATCTCTTGTTATCATACCTGCCCTTCAGCACAGACCAACATTCCTCGTAGTTAGACGAAGTAATTGGGATGTGTCGAACAAGTTGTTCTGCCTCACCTGACAATAATCCCTTCAAGTAATGCATGCGCTGCACATCATCTAAACTTACATTGTTATGAATTAAAGACAAAAACAAATCTTTAAACGTTGGCCATTCAGCATAATGACCGGAAAATTTAGGTATAGATATTTTAGGCAGTTTGACACCTTCACTATGTATAGAATTGACATGTTGCCCTGATTTTACACTCTACATATCTCCTCTAAAACATCTTTCAAATCGCTTTTGTAAAATATGTACAGCTCTTCTGTAGAATCATATATTTCGTCTACGAAATATTCATCGTTTCTATGAGAGTCTGAGGCTCTTTGTATAATTTCATTATGTGTAGTCAAGAAACCGTTCCAAGTTTGCTCAAGTGATTCCAATCTTGTATTAACGTATGAACGAGTAATGCGTTCCTTAGGTGACTTTTTGAAATTAACTCTAGCTTTTTCAATTACAGATTTCTTATTATTTTGCAATTTATACAAGGCCTCCATTTCAAATACAATTTAATACAACTTTCAAGAAAAGACTGCAAGATGATATTTTTATTGAAATTATTCTAAGTGTCAAATTAACCAAAAAAATATACAAGTGTTTGACTTTAAAGATTCTATAGAAATTTTGACATAGGTTCCCCGTCTGAACACAATTTCTTATACTAACATGCACATATATTCTAAGTCCTGACTCTACTGTTTACAATATAATGTCTATACCATGCAATGTTCAAATTTTCTAAGTTCTAATTATTGACTCTTTAAAATGTTCTCTACCAATTCACTTTTAACTATTTTCTTCAATGGACTGTAAAATGTACTCACGGTTTTTCTGCACTTAACTACTTCACTATTTGTTGATTCCAGTTTCCAATCCAGTACTCCAAACTTCAAATTTTGCCTCCATCGATGGTTGTTTTCCAACTTGCAGCGCCCTCTGGCGCCGAACACCGGCACTTCTGCTTCAACTGTTGCTGCTCACTTCGCGAACAGTGACAGTGACCGTCACACCCATGTGACACTTACTACAGCTACTTCAGCTGTCACACTTCACGCTCCAGTACCGGAGTGTAGCATTTGGTAAAAATCGCCGAGAATGAATGAATATCCGGCTCGGATAGGACCATGAACAACTTCGCACTGGTCTAAATTCGTCTCTTACTGGGTTCACGTGATTCGAAATAAAAGACCGACATAAATGCAGTACTTGTATTGATTCAACAACGAAAACCCAGAGCCCCCTCAGAAGTCTCAAAATAATGTTCCGTTCAAAGTTCGTTCTAAGCTACGAATGAAACGCTTGCGCGTGCTAATTTTTCCACTAACGCCATCTAGTTCCATTTGAAGGTAAACATTTTGTTCTTACGCTAACTTAGGGTTCTAACTTGGACAGACAGACTATTTTTTATGAATTTATAAGTTAACGCCTGCTTAGCGTTAACAAGTAAAATAAAAACATTTACTAACATAGAAGAACTACCCATAGAAACAAAGTACATTCGCAAAATGTAAGCCATTCAATTGGTGCCATATATGGCACCGTAAGACGCTCGCGCGGTCAGTGCTCTGAGTCAGGTGATAGAGATAAAAGCTCCCATTTTTAAAATATATAATGTCAATTTGCGTGTTGAAATCGTGCCACAACAAAACAGAATAGCAGCTTATGAGTTCTGGTGTGACATTCCACAAGTAAGACATTAATTTTCTTGCATAAATCGTCTAAAATACCAAAAATTGTGAAAACAAATTACTCCCTCTTAGTTCGGGCAGAGTGTTGCCAGCTTTATACCAGTTTTATTTGTACGTTGCTTAGGTATGATATTGTTTTTTTTACGAAACTTCTGTACAAAAAAGAGTATTATGTTTTCAGGGCTCATGTATACTTTAATAAAACTGAAACAGGTCCAATTCTGTATAATGAAGATATATAGTAAAAAAATATTGAAGGCTGTTCTAAATTCGATACTGAAGCCAAAACTTTTTTTTCACTTTTGTCTGTCTGTCTGTCTGTATCTTGGCCGCGCATCACGCCGAAACTAATGAATGAATTCAAATGAAACTTTGAATGATTTGAGTTCGTACTACGAGGTAGGACATTGGATGCTTTATATCCCGAAAAATTAAAGGAGCCCCGCAGGATAGGGGTTGAAATTTAATTAAAAGAACATACTATTTGACGGCTGAACGAATTTTGAAGAAATGTAGTATATTGTACTTTATAGGTACTTTTGCTCCTGGAATAACACGTGTGGGCTACTTTTATATGAAATGACCACGCAAGCAAAGCCGCGGGCACAGAAAGTACTTATAATAAAGAAATAAGAACAAAAAGTATCTAAAAAATGGTGATTAAAAAAATGGTCTAGGGTACTTAATAAGCTACTGGACATGAATACTTTTTTTTTAAATCGTGCCTTTCTGTTAGTTTGTATGTTTGTTCAAACATCACGTAGAAACTAATGGACCGATTGCGATGCGGTTTTCACTGTTGAATAGCTTATGGTTTGACTTAAAACTGGGGCACTTGGTATTTTAATTCCATATAAATAAGATGCCGAGCAATCGATAAAAAACTATTTGGCGGCTGAACGAATATGAAGAAATGTAGTATGTTGTACTTTATAGGTACATTTGGTCCTGCAATAACATCTATGCGCTACTTTTAATTGAAATGACCACGTGGGCAAAGCCGCGGGCGCAGCTTGTTATAAAACATGTATGTTTTTATGTGGGTGAGTTTCTTTATTCCACACAATCATATGCGAAACCGTTCGTTAGCTGACCGCACGCTTTATTGAGAGGTTATGTTGTCACGAGGCGGTCCCCGAGTTTGGGTTGCTCCCACTATTCCAGGACACAAACCTCAGTGACACAGAATTACAGGAACTTCCTTCCGCTTGATTCTAGCACACGGCGGGAGCAGACTCGGCAGGCCAGAGTCTGATATCGCCCGGCTCTTGCTTAAAAGAGTTCCGCGCGAAGCCGTTCATCGAGTGCAACGCGATCGGGCGCTGCAACTCAACGATGTTCCTCGAACCAGAGCAGCAGACTTTCAGATTTTTTATATTAGTGTTAGCGAAGGAAGGACGAAATATATATTTTTGCCAATTAAATCAATGAAAACACTAAAGTGGAATGTTTTTCTATTTTGACCAAAAATCAATGTGAATGACAGGATATTTGTATTTAGAATGAATAATGAACTATCAAAATGAAAAGAAATGGATTATGAAAGAATTAAGACATCAAAAGAGTATTATTATGAAAGAGGTTTTGACCTCGTCACAATGTCAATTGTATCTAATGACGATGAAACTACGTTTTTTTACGCTACCTGCTTCTCACAGCGTATCCGAACCGTTCGTACAGAAGTAAACGACTTTTGAATAAGATTTTATAAATACCGCTAGTTTTTTTTATAAGTACATAGGTACGATTAAAATATGCTCATAATACGGTATGGGCGTATTTAACTGGCCACATTATTTTTGCGTCTGTATGCATACGAGGCAAGTAAATACAGCACACCTAGCGAATTTGTAGCTAACGTTTTGAGAAGGCGTTGTTTGGAAACCCACCTTCTAAGGGTAGTTCTTCTATGTTTACTAAACAATACATAAGTTCAAAAACTAAAACCCGGCTATGGTCGGTTAAAAAATAGTCTATGACACTCTTGCGTGGAAGACGAATCGATTGATACCTCGCTTGTCAAAATCGGACCAAGTTTTTAGTTTGAACACTTAACCCATACTTTGCCTTGCCGTAAAAGGGTAAAAAAATAGCCTATGACAACTATCTGAAGACGAATCGATTGACACCTTGTTTGTAAAAATCGAACCAATAGGGGCGACGCTATGGTGGAACATACACATAACCACATACTTAGATACCTAATATACATACATAACAGTCTATGTATGTATATATATATTAAATACATATGTTTGTATGTATGAAATAAATAAATACATATATAGACTGTTAAACTCATTACGCTTCCCTTGATTTGCTGTAGTCGGGTAAAAGCTTTTATGCAGTAGCCATATCACAGTGAAATTTAGTTCCCCAAAGAGCGTCATGACGAGCGATCTTGAGCTACCTCCATCCACCGATGGCTACAATGTCGTCGGTCCATCGTGTGGGGGGTCTCCCCATACTTCGCTTCCTTGTTCGTGGTCGCCTTTCGAGAACCTTTAGTCCCCAGCGGTTGTCGGTTCTGCGAACTATATATCCTGCCCGCTGCCACATCAACTAGCAAACTCTGAGAGTATGTAGGTAACTTTGGTTCTTCTACGGATTTCTTCATTTCGGATTCTATCACGTAGTGAAACACCAAGCATAGCTCTCTCCATTGCATGCTGCGCAACTCTGAGAGTTAGCAAGTTGAAGTGGAAATAGGAAGGTTAAAGTAGAAATAGGAAGGCCACAGCTCTTTGAACCGATGATCATTGGGGAATGAAGGTTCTCGAGTAGAAACCACGAACGCTCCGTGATTCTTTTACACCGTCGTATAAGTCGGTCGCCTCTTCACGAGGTGTGCCGAAGACCTGGTGAGAGTTGCGGGGAGACGCTGGATGGAAACAGCGAGCAACTGTATGTACGTGCTCATTTAACTATGTACTCGTATAATAATAATAATAATAATAATAATATATTCGGGACAATTCCACACCAATTAACTAGCCCCAAACTAGGATACCCTGTACTATGGGTACTAGATAACGGATAAACATACATATGTACGATTATTATAACATCCATGACTCGGAAACAAACATTTCTGCTCATCACACAAATGATTGCACCTTGCAGGATTCGAACCCGCAACCGTTTGATTACGTACCTAGGATCACTAGCCACGAGACCAACCTAGTACTAGTGCTAGTATACGTTTCTTAATATAATTGAAACATTATCATGAATAAAATATAACATTTTTCACCAGCTTGCGCAATACAAAGGACGGTAAAAGTAAATAAAGTTGACTTTATGTGGGCATTGAATATATATTTGAAAATCATCAAAAGGTTTCTCTTATCATTTTTCATTTCCAAAGACTATTTAGTATCTATAATGATTTAAAGTTGGTAAGCAACTATTCTTACTTAAATTTTTAATTATTTTAATAAAGCTGTGATACAGTTCTTACATTAGTCATCTATGTTGTCAAGAAATATTATGATTAGAGAGATATTGCCATCTGGCTGGCCTTCGGAAAAAAAGAAACATGTACAGCTATTTGAAAAATACATTATATACCTAATTGAAGGAAAAAATAAGGTAGAGTTTGCATCTATCTATCTATACTTTTATTAAAGCAACTAGCTGTACCTACGGCTTTGCTCGCGTGGTTTGTTCACTTAAAAGTAACTTAAGCGTGTTATTCCATGACCAAAAGTACCTATAAAGTATCCCTTTATGCGTGATGCCTTGAGAACCTATCTGTATTAACAACCTTCAGTGGCGACCTGACATGGCCGTGATAGGTTAGAAGACGAAGGCAGGAGCGAAGCGTAGCGAAGCGTAGCAAAACTATGTTGCGGTAGTATTGTGTGGAGGTATATTTTCGAAATACGTTGCGCGAAATCCTAAATTATATAGTATACCCGATGTCAGCCAGTGACGACATAAATGTTGGTTATATACTTTCGAAGAAAATACATTTTCTCTTTCTGATTTGAAAACATACCCGACGCCAACACGGTCTCTGTGTTATAAATTATCAATATCCCTTGATAATTATAACAAACGCCCTAACGACTGTATATTATGTTTATCTGCTTTTTTCAAACAAAACTTGCCAGTTCACTTCAGGAAGTTACAGCAGCCTTAAAAATATCTAGGACAAAATATATCTAAAAAAAAAATATAAATAAAAAAAAAGTTATGTGGGAAACAGTTATGGAAGTCTGTGCCGTAGAATTAGTTAGATTAAAAAAAATTGGGCACCGACTTATTTAACGGTTTCCCACATAAAAACATTGTATTCATTTTGAAGCCAGTTTTTATTATTTCGCTATTTTGAGTGGCGAGAACAATACATGAACATGCGATTACAGCAATCGCAAGTGACTTGCTGTTATCCATTGAAGAGTTCCTTTGTATCTCCGAAGGTCTTGATCAGATCTTCACCAATTGATATATGTGGAACCGTATCTAAAGCATATCTTATTTTATAAAAAAAAACTTCAAAATCGTCCCACGTTTGACGGAGATATCGCGTCATAAAGTGGGTGAAAGTTAATAAAACGAAGTCATCCCCTAAAAAAAAATAATAAAGCTATACCTGAGGCATACACTATCCATTAAAAACAGAATTTTTGAAATTGATCCACAATTGTCTGAGATATCGCGTAACATACATACAAAAAAACACATACGGGTTGAATTGAGAACTTTCTCTTGAAATGTAAAAATAACGCAATACAATAATAATATGTAAATGCTTATAAATATGGAGAAAAATATTTCTATAAGTGCGTGTATTCGATCCACGGACATATGGATTAATAGCCAAGCATTCTCCCATTGTGCCACTCTGCTTCAATTCAATTCAATTCAATTCAATATTTATTAATAAGGTCAACAATCTTACATGTCAAATGAACATTATATTAATAATAAATTATAACTTTGTTATAGTATTGTCATATTATTAAGTTATACATAAAAGTTAATTATTGGTAAATAAGTTTGAATCATCAATCAATTTATCTTTTAAAAATTCATCAATGCTATAATAAGCTTTATTGAGCAGTAGCGTCTTGACCTTGCGTGTGAACGAGATGCAGCTAGACACCTGAGTTACACTCTGAGGAAGAGTGTTATATATTTTAACACCGACATACTCAAGTCGTTTTTGTGACTTCTTAAGCCTCCCGGCAGGTAGTTTGAGGCGATGCCTTCTCCGTGTCGGGTAGTTATGGGAGTCAGCCCACGTCGGGAACTGCTCAAGGTTTTCTTTTATAAATTTTGCCGCCTGCAGAATAAACTGACAGAGTAAAGTGAGAATTTTTTGATCCTTGAACAGTTCTCGAGCGGGATGATCCCACTCCACACCACACATAATCCTCATCGCACGCTTCTGAAGTCTGAATGCCCTGTCCCGATCCGCGGCCAATCCTTACATATCTAAACCATAAGTTAGTAAGGAATGGAAATAACCGAAGTAAGCCTTTTTGATGTTTTTTCGATGGAGACTACCACACAGACGAGACAGAGCAAAGCATGCAGATAACAATCGACTACAGGTGTGGTCAATATGGACTTCCCATGGCTTTGTCAATGATAAAGCCCTAGTATTTGACGTTTTCTACCTGGGGAACGTCCAGTCCTTGGCATGATATTTTAAGTGGGTCCCGCTTTTTACAACCAAGCCTAAAGTGGATAATATTTGTCTTTTCCACATTCAGTGCCATGCCATTTGCCGAAAACCACTGAGGCACATCGTCCATTACCTTACTCAGCTATCTGTTCAGTTGCTGGTGGTCATCGGCGGCTTCGTGGAGGGAAAGTCGAAAGTACGGTACCGTTTTATAAATGATGTATTATTACTTCTAAATTAACATAACTTTGGACCCCTATCCCGCAGGAAACCTTGCTTTTTTTCGGGATAAAAAGTATCCTTAATTTTAACACATAATATAAACTTTGACTGTGCCAAGTTACATCAAAATCCGATCGGTAGTTTCAGCGTGGTATGTGTTCATTAAAAAAAATGAACATGTACGAGTTGAACACGAGTTGAGAGGGTTTCGTACAATTATATTATTATTATCTCACAACATTGAAAGATTTGCCATGTTATTTAAAGATTCTATACATCTTAAAAGTTGTCATGTAATCTAAAGAACTATTTAAAAATAACAATTCATGTAATTGTTCAAAATTTCAAGTTCAAAATGTTCTTTTCAGTCAATTTTCATTTATTTTCTTCATTTATTTTAAAAGGATCAAAATCATAAATAAATGTCCCTCATAACTTTTCATTTCATATAATCACAAGGTACTGTTGCAAAACATATGTTTTTTTTATTACGTTCCACATATTATGTAGGTACCTATATATTTGGTTTACAGAAATTTATATCTGTACGAAATTTCAAGTTAATCGGTTTAGTAGATTTGGAGTAAATTGGCTGAGACAGATGTACAGACAGAGAGACAGACAGATAGACAGAAATACCGACACATGAGTGATCCTATATTGGTTCCTTTTTTTCATCCGCAGATGTACGGGAAACCCAAAAATTGTCTACGGGTCTTAAAACAAGGTACTAAACAAGAATATAACATGTTTTAAATGGTGTCCGTACGTATGTCTATCTATTCGTGAATTGTTATTCCTTTGTTTTGCATAACTATTTTTCATGAACAGTATTTGGCATACTGTTAAGGTAGGCATAATGATCTTAGTCGCATAAATAATAACCTACGAGTAGATACTATACTGTGACAGTAGGTTAAGGTGCGGTGGGGTGGCTTGGGCCACCCGTAACCTACGAACATGTTTGTTATACATAGGTAGGCACAATAATTTAGTTTACAGTTATATAATTCAGCTCAATAATGAAAATGTTATGCCACTAAATAATATGCTTGTTTATCGTTATCTAAAGTTAGATATCGTAATCACGATTATGGCTAAACATTTATGCGTAATTATTATTTATTTAATGGAAGTCTAATCATATTATTAGGCGAAGTTTATTAATTGTATATTTCTATATTGTGATGTTTCAATAGAGATCATCTATCTATCTATGTCACACTAAATTATGACATTATATAATTATGCGTATCGATAGAGAACCTCGTGAATCACGTAAAAACTACTGGACCGATTGAGACGCGGTATTCACTGTTATATATCTAAGCTTTTAACTTAAAATCTGATGTACTTTGTTTCTTAATCCGATGAGTAGAAGGCAGCAGAAGCTTGCTTGATATACAGATCTCCAAGTCAATGCAACACGATTTGCGTTCCTATAATACTACTTGTATTAAGAACACAATAGAGCGGAACAAGGGCTCCAAAGTGTTTGCAAGAGATCTGTCTATTGAGCAAAGCCTGTTGACAAAGCTGAAGACGGACAGTGGCAGCATCGTCTCGTCGTAGTCAGAGATTTTGAGTGAGCTCGAGAAATTCTATGGGCAATTATACACCTCATCACGTAGTCCTTTTAGCACGACTAGCGATTCAAAAGCCCGTTTGACCCGACATTATACCGAAGATATCCCGGACGTAAGCCTATACGAGATCAGAATGTCTCTCAAACAGCTTAAGAGAAACAAGGCACCAGGGGAGGATGGAATAACGATAGAGCTACTGAAAGTGGGTGGAACACCGGTACTTAAAGCCTTCAGAGGCTATTTAACTCCGTCATCCTCGAGGGTACTACGCCAGAAGCGTGGCACAGGAGCGTAGTGGTGTTGTTCTTTAAGAAAGGTGATAACACACTCTTGAAGAATTATAGGCCCATTTCGCTGCTGAGTCACGTCTATAAGCTGTTTTCGAGAGTAGTTACAAACCGTCTCGCTCGTAGGTTTCACGACTTTCAGCCTCCCGAACAAGCTGGATTTCGGAAAGACTTTAGCATCCAAACGCTCCGGCTGATTATCCAGAAGACCGAAAAGTATAATCGGCCACTATCTCTAGCATTTGTGGACTACGAGTAAGCCTTTGATTCATTTGAGACCTGGGCATTGCTACAGCCATTACAGCAGTGCCACATTGAATACCGGTACATTGAAGTGTTGAAGTGTTTGTACAACAAGGCCACCATGGCTATCCGTTTTCAGGATCGGAGCACGAATTCTATCCAGTTGCAAAAAGGAGTGAGACAAGGAGACTTTATTTCTCCGAAACTGTTCACCTCTGCACTGGAAGATATATTCAAGCTTCTGATGTGGAATGGATATGGGGTAAAAGCAATGGCGAATACATCACTCACCTTTGATTTTTAATACGAACACTTATACGCTTTGCATACTGCTCGGCCAGAGACTGTTTGTGAGGATTCAAGAGCCACGTTGACTCGCCTCTAAACTGATGAGCTACCAGACGTCAGCTTGGAAGAGATGGAGATGGCCCTGTGATAATAAAATAGAAAAGCCTCCGGAGAAGACGGAGTTACATTGGAGCGTTTAAAGGTAAACCTATTCTTAAGGAGTTTCAGGTTTTCATTAACTCCGTTGTGAAATGTGCAGAACACTCGAGGCATGGCACAAGAGTATATGGTGGTACTATTTTTTTTCAAAAATGGTGATAAAACCTTGCTTAAAAGGTCTATAAAGTCCCTCGATTAGGTAGGTACCTATGTAAGCAGGTTAGCTACTTACGTAGATTGCAGTACCTGGATTAGGTTGGTTTTATTTAATTGTACATTAAGTACTCTGATGTTATTCAGTGTGTGCCTATAGGTAATGCTGATGTCAGACCTGAATTTGAGATTTAAAAATCACAACTTACGTTCACGAAGTCTCTTCATTGGTTTAATTATTTCACCACCCAGGTGAACTGAGCAGTTGAACTGAGCAGGTGGACCACGACCAATGCACGACGCCTAGCAATTCCGCTGAGTAAAGGCAGCGATGCGCTTATGACCTCTTCCCCCGACTCCCTGCACAAATATTTGCGCGGAACATAGTCGCTGAGGCGACAGTGGCCGTTTTCAACGGAAAAAATCGGATGCACAGGCGTTAGTGGCGGTATTCGTCGGAGAAAATTGTTACGTGGCTGTTTGCGTAAAACAAAAATATATTTTTTTATATCAAAATCAAAATAAGGTCAATTATTTTTTTTGCCAATGTGAATAGATGCATATGCATTATAAGGTCCCAAAAATTCAATAAAACATAAAGACCTAACGGCCACTGTGGCCCTATTCCACGGATAGGGCGATATTTATTTTCCTATGTTTTTGTGTACCAACTATTTATTTATTAATTAAAAAAAAACGTGCGTCACCAATGGCCTGAGCTCAAAATCAGCGCTGTGGATTTTCTTCACAGCTTTTTTGCTGAGCTCAGACCTTTTCTGGCAGCACTGTACATGGCAGTGATCTTTGTACACAGGTGCTTAGTTCCTTGTTTTTGGTTGAGTTTCTCTGTTGATTTATGTGTTGCTGTGTACAGTACGTAGGAATAAATTGTTTCTTAGTTATATATATAAACGGGACTTCATCGCGCTGAAAACTTAATATTTATTTACCTCGACGTTTCGATCAAAACGGCTGTTTTGATTGAAACTTCGCGGTGCCAGGATTGGCTAGCTAGATTATGAGGATGCAATCGAGAGCCGAGAGCGCACCGGACGTTTAATCAAAGCGCTATCGGCGATTTCATTATGTTACATAAAATGGATGCTCCTGCATGGCCATCCTCCATGAGTAAAATACGATTCCGTCTGTGTAAATACATTTCAATTTAAATAAAATATAAAGGTTCATGGAAACGCTAATCCCGGCTTTACGTTTAACAGTAGGGAAAACCTATACAGAATGATTAAAAAAAATTGGGATTTCCAACGATAAGCTACTATGAATTATCTCGATAATCCTAAACGTAATATCGAGCATCGAGTCGTTAATTGTTATCATCGATTACCACACACGTCGCATTGGCAAAAGTGAGAACACAATATAATCTGGATCGAATCCCTTAATGATAGAAGTAAAATTTTGTTCATAATAATAGTAATCTGTTTACATGTCAATATGTTCGTTTGTGTCTTTCACATTGAAACAGATGAACTGAATTCGTTATGTATATTACACAGAAGTAGAGAAACCTACAAATTCTATTTTAGCTATACCGAGTGTTGCAAGGTGTAGCCATCACGCATTCAGATGCTAATTCATTTGTTTGTTAGCACTGAAAATCTATACTTATTACTTATCTCTACACTAATATTAAAAAGGGGAAAGATTTGATTTTTTGTTTGTTTGTTTGTTTGTAATGGATAAACTCAAAAAATACAGACCCGATTTTAAAAATTCTTTCACATAAAGAAAGCTAAATTCTCAGCGAGCAAAAATTTGTGTTCCCCTCGAAAATTGCAATAGTGAAACCCGAGGTACCTATTAAATTTTACAAAAAATCTCGATTACTTTGTGTCACAAACCAAAGAGTATATAAATACTAAGTAAGATCACAAACTAAGAAGGAGATACGGGTCTTTGTATATGGAACGTTGCCATGGAAACGAAATCACGGAACATCTAAATATCATTGACGTAGGAAATAGTAACCGTAATTCAACCTCCTTGCGTTAAACAGAATAATACTATAGACGAAATGGTACGTGAGTATAAAACCTATAAACATAATCATTTTGTGTAAGAAACTGATGTTGTTCTATTTGTGCAAATAAGGTACCTACTAATATTATCCTTTTATATATCTATCTACTTTTTTTATACATCTACCCGTGCAAAGCCGGGGTGGGTCACTAGTACTATTATAAAGAGATATAGTTTCTGAGTTTGTGAGGTTGTAGGGGGTAATCTCTGGATCAACTAAACCGATTTTGAAAATTATTTTACTAATAGAAAACCACGTTATTTGTGACTTTCATATGCTATATATTAACCCGAAAAATGAAGAGACTTTCGTGGTAGTCGGGTTTGCATAAAGACGGAGAAAAAAGGGTCGAAAGAAAATGTTTCTTCCAAACACTGCCTTATCGATTAGAGATATATGATTGAGTTCTGAAAAAAAATGTATAACTTTATAATGCCTACAAAAAAGTTAGCGATAGAATATATCTAACTTTAATATTTAAGTCACAAAAATATATTTAAATAGTTAGACCAACAAAACTTTTAAAAAACATAACTGTCTGTTTGTTCACGTATCACGTGAAAATAACTGGACCAATTGCGATGCTGTTTTCACTGTTGTATAGCTTAGGATTTGACTTAAAAACGGTAGTAATTGGTATCTCAATCCAATGAGTAAAAGCCGAGCAATCGATAAAATCTTTTTGACAGCTGAAGAGATTTTGATCAGATGTTGGTATATTGGTATTTTAGGTCCTGGACAAGCTCATGTAGTACTTTTAACCTAGAGAAATAACCACGCGTGCGAAGCCGCGGAACACAGCTAGTCATCAGTAAGTATATTTATAATTACGATTTCTGTCAGATTTTGACGATTCGCGAGTGCTACTAAATTCATGACAGTAGTCAAATTCAATATGGCGACATCCAAACACCATATTGTGAAAAGAAAAACTGAAAGTCGACGAACTATGTCATGTGGGGTATCATTGAATAGGTATATAAATAATCGGTAAAAGTATATTAATTGACGGCCGGTTGGTCTCGTGGCTAGAGTACGAAATCGAACGGTCGCGGGTTCGAATTCTGCAAGGTGCAATCATTTGTGTGATGAGCAGAAATGTTTGTTTCCATCAAAGTAAAAAGAGGCAAACAAGCATTAAATTTTTGATTTTGAAATATGACATGCAGTCGGAGGCATCATGCATTTTATTTTTGATTTTGAAATATGACATGCAGTCGGAGGCATCATGCATTTAATTTTTGATTTTGAAATATGACATGCAGTCGGAGGCATCATGCATTTAATTTTTGATTTTGAAATATGACATGCAGTCGGAGGCATCATGCATTTAATTTTTGATTTTGAAATATGACATGCAGTCGGAGGCATCATGCATTTAATTTCTCCATTGACGGGATCAGCTAGATACCTGGCGAGCTAACTCTTCATGCCCCTGACTGCAAATTATATTTCAAAATCTTATATCTAAAGCTTGTTACCCTCTTTTTAGTTTGATTCAAAGTATGTTTTTATAATAATTTATTTATATTACAAGTCTGTTTATCAAGTCTTGTTTCTTAGTTACAATGTTTACTAAGCTACGAGTAATTGTATGTTTTTCGTGAAAATGAAGACAATAATTGCTAACATTATAGCGCTCTAGGGCGCCATTGTAGTGATGAAACGTGGTGTAAAGCGGTGTTGTTGATGTGCCGCAGTAGCAAGGAGATACCATCACTCAGATCACAAAGTACTTTTGGTTTCCAAGGCCGTAGCAGTATCGCTTCGTTGCCCCTTCTTTAAATGCCTATCTACATGTGCTTGCTTTGGGATGACGAAGGAAATGAGAACAATTCATATGGGATCACAGAAGGTTGTTTAATCAGTATCAAAATCTTAAAATAAAATATAACGTACATATATATATATATATATATATATATAATATTCTAATGTTATGTATGGTATTTATTATATAATTGTATTAGATCTTTATTTTATTGTATTGGAATGTATTTTCTTTTTATTCTTATTAGTTAGGTATATACTTTATTTTATTATTTTAGTTTAATGACCATATTTTCATAATAACTATGAGTATGTTACACCACCGTCTGTTATCTTATTGATTTCCTATACATCCAAAGGTTGTCTGGAAGAGATTTTATGGTTTTATGTTTTTTTTTTGTAATATTTCTAACGTTTTAGTTTATTTTATTTGTAAATTGTTGGTGTACAATAAAGAGTTAACTATCTATCTGTCTATCTATAGCCAGGATTTGCCTAGCTCCATTGGAACAGTGTTTGACGGAGTTCTTAGGTAGTTAACGTAGGTACACTGAAGTTATAAAGTCTTTGGATATTTACGATATGACGAGGAGACTTTGATTTCGTGCACTTCAACGGGAAACAGAGCCCTAATTGCTAAGACCTTTCATTAAAGTCAACATCCTTACTATCAACAGAATAGAGTTCCATAATTTCCTGCACTAAATAAACATTCTACAAATTGCCAAGTGAGTGAACTCTTAATTTTCGGTCGTATTTCATAGTATTCTATTGCTATTTGGGCTGCAAATCTGATTCTGCCCCATTAGTAGTGTTATCAAATTCTGTTTTATTGTGAAACATCTATGTTCTCAACTTAAAAGGGCTTGCAGACGCTTTGGACAGTTGTTTCATAACACATAGGTGCCTTACTGCCATAGCTTGTGCTGGGTGATCTGTATAAGGCCTAGATCCAGCTAAAATGCAAATATTTGAAAACATAGATCTTATTGAACGAATAACAACAGTTTGTATCGCCGTGACCATTCTGACTGATAACTCATAGCGATCTTCGTAATTGATCATACGGCTTTCTATTACTAGGGGTTTGTTTAGCGATTCTATGTGAAGTTCGTAGTGTTTACTACGGGTATTATGTAAACATTTGAAAACAAAATACAGTTAAATACTATCCGAAACCGAATAATATCATAATATGTTGGATTTATGCTTCAATTACAAATTACTTTGGAATTACCCTTGTCCGGGCAATTTGTTGTTTGCTGGCCACTTCAATTATATTATACTTACTTACCGATTTGAACAGTACCATATTCCATCTAGCTCGTTGTATCAGTTGGGTCTAGTCTTCAAAGCGAAATATTAGATTAAACGAAATTGTTTAAAAAATGTACTGTAGGTATTCCAACATAGCTCTCAGAGTTTGCAAGTTGCAGTGGCAATAGACAGTTCATATAGTTCGCAGAATGGACAACCACTGGGGAATACAGGTTCTCGAATGGCGACCACGAACAAGCAAGCGAAGAGTAAGGAGACCCCCCGGACGGAAGGAGACGGCATGGTACACGATGGACCGACGACATTGTAGCCATCGCAGGAAGTCGTTGGATGGAGGTGGCACAAGAACGCTCGTCATGGCGCTCTTTGGGGAAGGCCTATGTTCAGCTGTGAAAGTGTACGTGAAAAGAATTCTACCGGGCGTCCTTCTTGTGATAAAGTAGCCGCTATAGCATTAGCATTATCTGTTTCGACAGCAAACATCTTCTTCTCATCAATAGCAAATTTGGTTGATTTTGCTATACAGCTTTTCAAGTCTTAAAAGCAGCTTTAGCTTGTTCATTAAGTGGAAATTCTGGATTAACAAGACTATGAATCCTTTCCGAGAATTTTGGTATCCATTTTGAGTAATGCGAGAACATGCCAAGGGCTCTTTTCAGCGAAGTATTGTCAGTAGGTATCGGCATGGTTACCAGCGGTTGAAGTCGATCTGGATCTGGTTTGATAGATTTATTAGATATTCTGTATCCGAGAAGATTTATGCTATTTAATGAGAACATCGATTTGTCTTTATTTATTGTCAGATTATATTTATCAATAGCATCCATGAAATTTTGTAGGTTCTGATCATGATCAGATTTCATTTTGCCACAGACTGTCACATCATCCAAATATGCATAGGTGTCAGTCAAATGCTCTTTCTTTATAAGCCAGTCCATGACTCTTTGGAAACAACTCACTCCATTAGTTACTCCAAATGGAATACGGCAAAATTGATACAAATTTCCGCACGGTTCAAACGCAGTGTATTGTTTTTCTACTTCCAGGATAGGCACTTGATGGTAAGCGCTCTTCAAATCAATTTTTGAGAAAAAAACGTATTTTGAAATATCATTTACCATTCTTTCCATGTTCGGTAAAGGATAAGTATCCAAGTCAGTATTTATTGTTGATAGTCTGCGAATAGTCTATAACCAGCCTTTTGCGATGATTTTCGTTTTTGGTGATCAGGATCTTCGCTCGTCATGGAGATCTACTCTCTTCAATAACGCCATCAGATAGCATTTGATTGATTTCATTTTCGATAAACTTCAGATCATCAGTGCTGTATCTGCGCGACTTTACTGCAATTGGCTTACAGTCAGAAGTTAAATTTGAAAATAGTGGCAATGGTGGGACTGATGCAGCAAGAACACTACATATTTGTAAAGGTTTTCTTGGTCCACCAAAATAAATTTCCAAATTAGAGTGCTCTTCTAAATATCATGTCCAATGATGACATAAAATATCATGTCCAATGATGACATCAACGCAAAGATATCTTACTATAAGAAGCGCAGCTTTGTCGTAAATATTATCATCAAGGATGATTTTAGCTTGAAGTAGTCCTTCGCAGTTTATTGTATGTGTTGTCTGTGCCATCGTTATAGATTCACTGGATTCTTCTTTTTCAAAAGAGCAACTAACGAAGAAATCGTAGTTGATAAAACTTCTCGTACTTCCAGAGTCAATTAAGGCTTTAGCCTTTTTGCCATTAACTTTTATAGTGACAACTGACTTCCTGAGGCTTGATGGTGCAGCGGCAGTGATTATAATTCCATTCAAGTTGTTATCAAGTGCCTCAGAAGGCCCATCCGAAGCAGCTACAAGGTTATTCTTAGGGCTCCTGCACACATTTGCAAAGTGACCTGTCTTTTGGCAAAACTGGAATATCTCGTTTCGTGCAGGGCAGTTCTCACGGCGATGGACTTTACCTCCACAGAAGAAACATTGTTTTGATTCGTATATCGCGTTCTTTTTTTAACAGCGTCATATTTAACAGCATCTTATTTAGGTCTAGTAACATTTGTTGTAGTCTTTGGTAAAGCCATTACCAATTCATCATTATTTTGACTGGCAGAGTTAAATGTTTGGGCGTTGCTTTCTGCTAACTCTATTGATTGCGCCTGATTGAAAGCTTCGTCTAAGGTTAACGTTAGATTTTCGAGTAGTCTTTCACGGATTTTATTAGATGTAATACCAGATATAAAAGCATCTCTTATAAAGTCATTTTTATTACGCTCTGCATGGACATTTTTGAATCGGCAATCTTTGCTGAGTAATTTAAGCTGCTGTAAGAACTGGTTTACACTTTCGTGACTATGTTGTTTACGTATTGCCAGAAGGTGGCGTGCAAAAATTTCATTCTTTGGTTTTATGAATATTTTATTGAGGGCATCTATGGCAATCTCATAATTTGTACAATCACTTATGTATTCAAATACCTTCGGTGATACGTGATTTATAAGCAGCTGCATTTTTATTTTATCCGACATTGGTTTGTCATCACTGTTAGTAGCAGTTAGGAAGTTATTGAAAGTAAATATCCAATGGGTCCATTCTTGAGTCGCAGTTGGTGATGCCGGATCCACATCGAAAAAATCGGTCGAAGGTACTTGTCCATTGTAACAAGTATTAACACTTATTTCGTAGAGTAAATTTTACATTATTTAAGTTGAATAAATTGTTATGAAATAACAATAATAGATAGAACCAAATTAGGCTTTATTCAACTTAAATTTTCACACTAGACACTTGACATCTCATACTAGACAAATAGCGGTTATCTTCTTAAACCATAGACATATCAATGAGTAGGTCCTAATGTTTCGACTAAGAAGTTTAGTCTACTACAATTAAGTTAAAAATATGAAGACAAAATATATATTAAGAAATATATCATAATAACAAGAATTAATAATAATAATAATATTTATTTAAGAAATAATATAAATAAAGTTTCAACATAAATATCTCGTAATGTGCCAGAAACTACCTATTACCTAATAGCCTAATCCTAAAGTTACCTAATAATAGATCACAACCTGAATCAGACAATGCCGAAAAGCTGTTGGATTTATCAATGGTAGTATTAAAATTTTGGTTTTGGGTATGTATTTAATCCTGCAATAAAACCAAAACAGAGACAGACTATTTTTTATGAATTTAGAAGTTAACGCCTGCTTAGCGTTAACAAGTAAAATAAAAACATTTACTAACATAGAAGAACTACCTATAGAAACAAAGTACATTCGCAAAATGTAAGCCATTCAATTGGTGCCATATATGGCACCGTATATGGCTCGCGCGGTCAGTGCTCTGAGTCAGGTGATAGAGATAAAAGCTCCCATTTTTTAAATATATAATGTCAATTTGCTTGTTGAAATCGTGCCACAACAAAACAGAATAGCAGCTTATGAGTTCTGGTGTGACATTCCACAAGTAAGACATTAATTTTCTTGTATAAATCGTCTAAAATACCAAAAATTGTGAAAACAAATTACTCCCTCTTAGTTCGGGCAGAGTGTTGATACCAGTTTTATTTTTACGTTGATTAGGTATGATATTGTTTTTTTTACGAAACTTCTGTATAAAAAAGAGTATTATGTTTTCAGGGCTCATGTATACTTTAATAAAACTGAAACAGGTCCAATTCTGTATAATGAAGATATACAGTAAAAAAATATTGAAGGCTGTTCTAAATTCGATACTTACAATCCAACAGCTTTTCGGCATTGTCTGATTCAGGTTGTGATCTATTATTAGGTAACTTTAGGTTTAGGCTATTAGGTAATAGGTAGTTTCTGGCACATTACGAGATATTTATGTTGAAACTTTATTTATATTATTTCTTAAATAAATATTATTATTATTATTAATTCTTGTTATTATGATATATTTCTTAATATATATTTTGTCTTCATATTTTTAACTTAATTGTAGTAGACTAAACTTCTTAGTCGAAACATTAGGACCTACTCATTGATATGTCTATGGTTTAAGAAGATAACCGCTATTTGTCTAGTATGAGATGTCAAGTGTCTAGTGTGAAAATTTAAGTTGAATAAAGCCTAATTTGGTTCTATCTATTATTGTTATTTCATAACAATTTATTCAACTTAAATAATGTAAAATTTACTCTACGAAATAAGTGTTAATACTTGTTACAATGGACAAGTACCTTCGACCGATTTTTTCGATGTGGATCCGGCATCACCAACTGCGACTCAAGAATGGACCCATTGGATATTTACTTTCAATAACTTCCTAACTGCTACTAACAGTGATGACAAACCAATGTCGGATAAAATAAAAATGCAGCTGCTTATAAATCACGTATCACCGAAGGTATTTGAATACATAAGTGATTGTACAAATTATGAGATTGCCATAGATGCCCTCAATAAAATATTCATAAAACCAAAGAATGAAATTTTTGCACGCCACCTTCTGGCAATACGTAAACAACATAGTCACGAAAGTGTAAACCAGTTCTTACAGCAGCTTAAATTACTCAGCAAAGATTGCCGATTCAAAAATGTCCATGCAGAGCGTAATAAAAATGACTTTATAAGAGATGCTTTTATATCTGGTATTACATCTAATAAAATCCGTGAAAGACTACTCGAAAATCTAACGTTAACCTTAGACGAAGCTTTCAATCAGGCGCAATCAATAGAGTTAGCAGAAAGCAACGCCCAAACATTTAACTCTGCCAGTCAAAATAATGATGAATTGGTAATGGCTTTACCAAAGACTACAACAAATGTTACTAGACCTAAATAAGATGCTGTTAAATATGACGCTGTTAAAAAAAGAACGCGATATACGAATCAAAACAATGTTTCTTCTGTGGAGGTAAAGTCCATCGCCGTGAGAACTGCCCTGCACGAAACGAGATATGCCAGTTTTGCCAAAAGACAGGTCACTTTGCAAATGTGTGCAGGAGCCCTAAGAATAACCTTGTAGCTGCTTCGGATGGGCCTTCTGAGGCACTTGATAACAACTTGAATGGAATTATAATCACTGCCGCTGCACCATCAAGCCTCAGGAAGTCAGTTGTCACTATAAAAGTTAATGGCAAAAAGGCTAAAGCCTTAATTGACTCTGGAAGTACGAGAAGTTTTATCAACTACGATTTCTTCGTTAGTTGCTCTTTTGAAAAAGAAGAATCCAGTGAATCTATAACGATGGCACAGACAACACATACAATAAACTGCGAAGGACTACTTCAAGCTAAAATCATCCTTGATGATAATATTTACGACAAAGCTGCGCTTCTTATAGTAAGATATCTTTGCGTTGATGTCATCATTGGACATGATATTTTATGTCATCATTGGACATGATATTTAGAAGAGCACTCTAATTTGGAAATTTCTTTTGGTGGACCAAGAAAACCTTTACAAATATGTAGTGTTCTTGCTGCATCAGTCCCACCAGTACCACTATTTTCAAATTTAACTTCTGACTGTAAGCCAATTGCAGTAAAGTCGCGCAGATACAGCACTGATGATCTGAAGTTTATCGAAAATGAAATCAATCAAATGCTATCTGATGGCGTTATTGAAGAGAGTAGATCTCCATGACGAGCGAAGATCCTGATCACCAAAAACGAAAATCATCGCAAAAGGCTGGTTATAGACTATTCGCAGACTATCAACAATAAATACTGACTTGGATGCTTATCCTTTACCGAACATGGAAAGAATGGTAAATGATATTTCAAAATACGTTTTTTTCTCAAAAATTGATTTGAAGAGCGCTTACCATCAAGTGCCTATCCTGGAAGTAGAAAAACAATACACTGCGTTTGAACCGTGCGGAAATTTGTATCAATTTTGCCGTATTCCATTTGGAGTAACTAATGGAGTGAGTTGTTTCCAAAGAGTCATGGACTGGCTAATAAAGAAAGAGCATTTGACTGACACCTATGCATATTTGGATGATGTGACAGTCTGTGGCAAAATGAAATCTGATCATGATCAGAACCTACAAAATTTCATGGATGCTATTGATAAATATAATCTGACAATAAATAAAGACAAATCGATGTTCTCATTAAATAGCATAAATCTTCTCGGATACAGAATATCTAATAAATCTATCAAACCAGATCCAGATCGACTTCAACCGCTGGTAACCATGCCGATACCTACTGACAATACTTCGCTGAAAAGAGCCCTTGGCATGTTCTCGCATTACTCAAAATGGATACCAAAATTCTCGGAAAGGATTCATAGTCTTGTTAATCCAGAATTTCCACTTAATGAACAAGCTAAAGCTGCTTTTAAGACTTGAAAAGCTGTATAGCAAAATCAACCAAATTTGCTATTGATGAGAAGAAGATGTTTGCTGTCGAAACAGATAATGCTAATGCTATAGCGGCTACTTTATCACAAGAAGGACGCACGGTAGAATTCTTTTCACGTACACTTTCAACCTCTGAAAAGAGACATCCGGCTATAGAAAAGGAAGCTTACGCTATCATCGAAGCCCTTCGTAAATGGCGCAATTACTTGATTGGAAGGTCTTTTCGCTTAATTACAGATCAAAGATCAGTTTCCTACATGTTTGATCGCACTCATACAAGCAAGATAAAAAATGAGAAGATTGAAAGATGGCGCTTGGAATTATCCTGTTTTAAGTACGACATTATATACAGACCAGGAAAGGACAATAACGCTGCTGACACTTTAACACGTATGTGTGCAAGCGTCCATTCGGAAAATAAGCTAAAAGAATTTCACACAGATTTATGCCATCCAGGAACGACTCGTATGTTTCACTGGGTACGGAGTAAGAATTTGCCGTACTCAATAGAAGAAATTAGGAAGATAACGAATGCATGCTCAGTCTGTGCCGTTGTGAAGCCTAGATTTTTTAAAAACAAGTTGTTTGATAAAAGCGACTTCACCATTCGAAAGGTTGAACATTGATTTTAAGGGACCAGTTCCGTCAGCTTCTGCTAACAAATATATTTTAACCATAATTGACGAGTATTCACGATTTCCATTTGCATTTTCATGCAAAGACGTTTCTGCTACAACTGTAATCAAACACCTGTCAACATTATTTTGCACTTTTGGGATGCCAGCATACATTCACTCCGATCGTGGCTCAGCTTTTATGTCCAAGGAAGTTAAAGATTATGTACACAGCAGGGGCATATCTACAAGTCGTACGACAGCCTAAAACCCACAAGGCAATTGCCAAATAGAACGAGCGAATGGAACAATTTGGAAAAAAACTCAATTAGCTTTAAAATATCAAGGCCTTAACATTGAAGATTGGGAGAAGGTTCTTAATCAAGCGCTACACTCAATGAGATCTTTATTATGTACTGCTACAAATCAAACTCCTCATGAGAGAATGTTCGTGCATATAAGAAAATCGAACAATGGTCACTCAGTGCCAACCTGGCTTCTCACACCTGGACCTATTCTGCTTAAAAAACATAACAGGAGTTCAAAATATTCTCCAATTGTTGAAGAAGTTGAGCTATTAGAATCTAACCCAGACTATTCATTGGTGAGACTAAACGATGGCCGAGAGACGACGGTGTCAAATAGACATTTAGCTCCAGTGGGAGTGGAAACAGAAAGCGAAGAAGATAGAACTCTTACTTTTGAAACTGATGAACTTGAAACCGAGAGTGATTCATCATTTGTCTCTACGGAGAGTAGACCATCTGATACTCCACCAGCAC